>OZ014525.1:447601539-448969209 GCA_963966055.1 Lathyrus aphaca | reverse complement strand
CTGTCTAAACTTTTAGCAGCATAGGTTTAGACAATGCTGTCTAAGACAAAAAAATATTGTCTAAGGTCTTGTTTGACATAGTGTTAACGAAAATCTGATGGTCATAATTATTTAAGTCTGTAAGAAAGTCTTGTAATATTGAAAACAATTTTAAATTCATATAGTAGAACATTAAGTAACTATTTTTCCTATAACTTAATAAAAAAGTAATGATAAAAAAATTACTGATCAAGACATTGACCTTGACTATACATATACAACCAAAATGAAACTTTGTTTTAGTTGTCTCGAAAGAAAATGCTGTATAGTCTTTGAAACCCACATGCATGTAAGTATTTTTGTACACTCATTTTATTTTTATAAGCAATTAAATTAATAGAAAAAAAGCATCTTTTCCAAACAAATAATATTAAAAAATAATTATAGTTGCCATTTATTTTTATATTAAAATACTATTTAAAAAATATTCTAGTTGCCATTCTTGAAAAATGATGTTTACTCTTTCTTTGCTCGAAAACCCGGAAGAAAGTGTTATAATATTGATACACTTTTTGTATATAAATATGAGAAAGCATCTCTACACAAATAATATTCAAGGTACTAGCTATCTTGAACACTCCTTACACTTTTTGTATAATGATTCATCAACACACATTACAACTGAATGACTCAGGATCTGTATACATGTGTAGTGGTTGTAAAGAGATGGGTTTTGCATCAAATTACACCTGTCAAAACAGCAATTGCAACTACATCCTCCATGAAGAATGTGCAGCACCTGTTAAGCATGCAGTTCATCCATTTTTCAAAAATTGTACATTTGAATTGTGCGAGAATGCAGGAAAGGGTGGATTCTGTGATGCTTGTGGAAATGATCTGTTAGGTTTTTTCTACCGTTCCAAAACAGGGGATGCTCTACATCCTTGTTGTTTGAACCTGAAAAAAAACATTTCAGATGTAAGGACTTTGTCTCATCAAGTTCCATCCGACTGTGCCCAATGTAAGCAAAGGCGTGTTGTGAGGAACAACTTTGAAGGTTGGTCATATGTAAATAACTCTGATGGAAACATTTGTGTTCATGTCTCATGTTTCAAGGAAATGACTCTTCAGAGTTTGAATAATAATAATAAAAAAATAAAATAAAAAAAGAGAATGCGTTTGTTCTTCAAAATTACAGGCCTTTTGGCGGTCAACTTTCTCCTCGACGTGGCTTTAGGGGATATTACATTTAGCAATTCTATCTCTACCGTTATGCAAGCCTTCAACTCTTAGTTTGTCTTCATCATTTTAATAGGACATCTCTCTCATTATTGAAGCCATTGTTTCTGGTTTTTTTAAGCTATTTAATAGTAAATTGTAAGTTCCAAACTTATGTCATTGTTTCTGGTTTTTTTGTGTGTGTTTTGTTTTAAACTTTGAATAATTATTATTTTGTGTTTGAGAGTGTCTTTCTACTTTATCTAATATAATTAGGGATATGCGGTTCTTAAACCAAATTGAACTGGTCCATATATATGATTTACTGCTTTATAAAACTGATTTATCTTCTTAAAACTGGAATATTTGGATCAGTTTAGTTTAAAACCGGTTATTAACAAAAACTGGTTTTTCATATAAATCAATTTTAAAACTGGCTTTACTCTTAATATCAGAGTAACTTTTTCCTATAATTATTTTATTACTTAATCAATTTTTTAATATGTTCTGGTTTGATGATTGTCAATTGTTGTGAATAGGATTACCAAAGATAACAACAAGATTGGTTATAAATTGTTATTCTTTTCTTTCTCTTAAAACAAGATTACAAGTATACAAGAATAACAAATAACCTCTCTCACTTTTGAGAGAAGGTTTTATCTTCCTATTTTCCCTTATTTAAAATATGAGAGACTAGTATGCTATTTATAATAAAACTAACGTACTACCCTAATGGGCTTTTTAACAATTACTCATTACAAGTTAACTTAGGGTAAAAGCTAACTTAAACAATTGGATCCATAACACAAGGCCCAATTAAACAATAACGTGTGAGCAGACTTCGACGATATGTTATTCATACTAGGGTTTTTTCCAATATTCCACAAATCTCCACCTTTGAACACACCCTATACCAACAAGAAACAAACTAGCTTTCTTCATCGACTTCATCTGGGTCATGCAATTCAACATCACTATGCTCCACTTTAACATGAATTTCTCCCTATTCCAGCTCTTCGACAACATCGTCAGTTTTCTTGAAAGTCATCTCAGCTTCATTGAAAACTATATCTCAAGTGGTCATGATCACTTTAGAGGAGTCGGCTCTGATACGTACTTTGGGGTGTCGGCATGGCGATTGTTTATGTTGTTTAATTATTTAAGAAAAACAATCTGCTACTTAACTATTTACTTTATGTTTCTTTTGATTTTCCGCTACAATTGAAACTTTTATACTACGCATCAGTTCAAAGTCGTTATTTGAAGTGGTGTGTAACACTCGAAAATAGTTTTTATATTTAAGCATTGATTCCATGGTTTATTGAAAATTAATTGGAGTAATTGCTACTATTTGGGGCTGATTCTTCATCCACTATGCCAAACAAGACCTTAGACAGCGCTTTTTTTAGCCTTAGACAGCGCTTTAAAGCGCTGTCTAAACCTCCGCTGCTAAAGGTTTAGACAGCGCTTTTTTAAATCTTAAAAGCGTTGTCTAAGAATTGTCTAAGGTACCCTTAGACAGCGCTTTTAGGAATACCTAAGACAGCGCTTTTGATAAAAGTGCTTTCTAAGCCCCTATACCTTAGACATCGCTTTTGGTGAAAGCGCTGTCTAATCCCCTCCTATTTTAATTTTTTTAGGTATACCTTAGACAACGCTTTTCAAAAGCGCTGTCTAAGCCCCCCTTAGACAGCGCTTTTGCCAAAAGCGCTTTCTAAGCCCCCCCTTAGACAGCGCTTTTGTGTAAAGCGATGTCTAAGGTATACGAAAATTTTTGCAGCTTTTGTTTTAAACCACATTTTTTCCAGGTTTATAAACCAGAATTTCTACCTGTTTTCAACCAAATTTTGGCAGACAAATATCACATTTTATATATGCCATTTCAAACCATTTTGGCATTTTTTCTACCAATTTTTGGCTAACAAATATATATATATATACCAATTCAAACCAATTTTGCCTTAAATGTATCAAAATATATACAAATTTATGTACAAATTTACAAGTCATTACATATACTACAAATGTACAATATAATTACACATATTATCTAATCCATCCAAATTAAGCATTGCTCCAAATATATACATAGGTCCTGAAACAACACAAAGATTGTAATTCAATTAATAAACAATATTATAGAAATTACAACGTTACACATATCTAAATTCTCAACAATTAAAGTGAGACTACAATATTATACCTCATAAAACATTGAGCTCTATAATGAATTGACACCATTCCTCTTTGATTTCGTCCACTTGATCTTTTGTATAATATCGACACTTGAATTCATCAAAGTACTACATAATAATATAACATAGTTTGATTTAATTTCAACTATTTAATTATATGAGATATGTGTAAATATAAAAATAACTCATAAGTTAGAAATACATACATCGGTGGGAATCTCTAATCGGCCCAAAACAAGAGTATCTCACATAAACCTCAACATGAAATACCCGCAATCTATTTGATTACGTTGCTGAGGACACTACATATGAAAAAAAAATATGGTTAAATCCTAAGTTTTATCAAGTGTCATCACTAATATAATAAAAAATGTGATAATTAAAAATATACCGCCACTCGAATCCATGTAATGGAGTTGGCGCCCCTCTTTGATGTTTGGATATCTCGTTGGGCTCGAAAAGCTTGTAGGATGCTAATAAAATAAAAATGAAGTAATTAGAAAAATTCACATAAACTAAGAAATACACACAAGAAAATTTTGAACATTCTCACTTACGTGTCAATTATGACCTTCATATCCGGGTATGTTGTCCAATCATTTCCTAACGAGTCAAGATAATAAACAATTTCTCTGATAGGATTGATTGCGAGCAACAACCAATGTCCACTGTAATGATTAAGCAAATGTTAGATGTCAACTTGGAAAAAAATTATAATAGATGAATTTAGAATGAAATTCTAACCCGGTATTAAACGGTATAAAGAACAACTTCTCCGCATCTTTGTTGTCCATGAGGATCCTAAGAACGTACTCCGTCACGGTATCCGATCTACTTAAGATTGAACTTAAGTTGACGGTCGCGGGTGCTAAGAATCCAAATGACACGTCCAAACCATTGGGGCGCATCAATTTGTCATACAAAAACCTTATATAACAACATCATTAACATTAGACATCTCTTTTGAAACATAAAGTAAATAAGTTGTTCAATTAATATAACAAAGTAGACCGGATTTACCTGATATATGTATTGACAACAGTGACGCCGATTTCTTCACGACCAAAAACTTGCATGAAGTTTTCATTACCAATCATTTGGTCGTGATCAAAGCCGAAAATACCTACCTCCATATGCACAAGCCGAACACCTCCGGTCGGTATATCGGTAATCTCTAGAAATGTCTGGAGGCACGACCTATACTTGGTGGTAGGTTTTTTCCTAGCTACGGTCTTCTTAGCACCAACACTTTTTACCTGTGCGGAGGCGTTGCTAACCTCCTTTTTTTGTTGTATGGAGGCGTTGCTAACCTCCTTTTCTTGAAGCTACATATCATATAAATAGTTAGATCAAATTAAGAATGTAACAACTTCCATGAATATATGCCATATAATTGTATTGTACCTGTTTTCTTGAAACCACGGACTCGGTATGCCGCGGAATAGCATTATCTTTTGATTTGGATTTTGTGGGAGTCTATTTAACATAACCAAGGAAAATATGTACGTAAAATGCGCGTAAAAACTTTGAATATACACATTAAAGTTAACATAGGTTTTAGGCATACCTCATATCCTACGCATATGAGGTTTGTCGGCCATGCAACAAACGAACCTACTGCTTCGTCCACCGTTGTTGCATCCGAACCATCGTTAGGATATGGTAATGATGCATTCGGCTCAACTGCAATATCAACCGATACTTTCAAACATCCAGCAGGGAGCTCTCTAATGTGGAGTAATACTTCTCTAACGTTATGCATTTTTCCCTTGCCAACCATACGATAGTATGGTGACGACAAATATAGCTGACAATGGGAAATGCCCTAAAACCAATAATAACAAGAAATTGTTAATGTGTATATATGTCAAATACATAATTTAAGAAAATAGTTCAATTTAAGACAATTATATGTAATTACCTCTGGAATGTTCGGCTGAAAGGTACAGTTGATACTGTCTTTGTCCGAACCATCTTTGAAACATGCTGAGGCGCTAGCCTCTCTTTCTCTCCTGAATGCATCAAGCTCAGCTTGCATGGCTTCCAATTTTACATGAAGCTCCCGATTACTAGGAGCCTTTACTTTTTTAAAACTCAGGGAGGTCGGAGTGACTCCAAATCCCTTACCCCTCACCTGACCAGAATACTCAGGGACATCTAATGTCCGACTAAGTATGCTCCTAGTATCATCGGGAGATAAAGACTGAGATAGCGCCTCCTGAAAAATCAGATGAATACTGTATACTTGTCAAATATTTGTGTATAAAAATGTTATTCAATTAATGAAAAAATGTTATACTTACACATTTCTGGTATACGTGTAAAACGTCTTCTTGAGGAACTCCAGATTTGCCCACACGGGCTTCCTTCCACAAAACATGTGCAGGAAGAGATGTTTCTGAACTTTTCTCCTTCTGCAGCTACACATTAAGTCATACAATTTGATCAGATAAAACTAATATATGATGAACAAATTTGTTATCGCAATTTATAAATACTTACCATGGATTGTTCTAAGCGTCCATATCCGACACGTCCTTTTCGGTACGGATATGCGGGACTTGATGCTCTTTCCCGATTTGTGGCACTTATTCTTTTAAAAACCGGGTCTTGTCGTTTGGATTTGAAAGCTTCCCACTCTTCAGCTGATATCAAACTTTCATATTTTTTTAGGAAGCTCCGCATCCACATAATTACCATCCGCATCCCTAAGGAACTTGGATGATAAAAATGTTTGAAACCCTCTTAAAAGCTTTCCGGCCAATTTCATACAGAAACCTCTTCTTTCTTCTTCGATGTTAAAACATCGCTAAGAAAAACATACAGATTGATAGTTAGTACCGGTAATTGAAAAAACATAATTGATACCGTATAATTAAGGGCCAAATGATTGTACCTTTATCTCACTCCAAATTTTTTCTTTGGAGTCAATCAGCTCTTTGTTTCTCCAATCATCACAGGTAATGGGAATTTCATTCCTTACTAGTGCACCGATAAAACTAGTTAAGGTATGCCCATTAGGTTCTACAAGCTGTCCCTGGTGGCTCCAATGCACATCTAGTATGATGCCTCGAGATCTTCCTTGGACCACCCTTCTCATTACTGTTATGCCTCTTCGAATCTCTTCTTCCGCGAATACTTTTTTACTAACTTCCTCATGTGTCGAATGCTCATGATCATCATGTTGGTTATCAGCCATGTCTAACCTGTAATAAACCAAGGAAACCAAAAATATAACGAAATCATGCATTATCAGATATAACTTATAATTAAAGCAATTGAAAACAAAAAAAATAAAGAAACCATGCATAATTTACCTCAGTCACTAACATCTCTTTCTTTTCTGTGTTGGAATATTAATCACTTGTTTCTTAGCAATGCGTACGGATGAATTGATCCAAATTCCCTCATTATGATTGTTTCTTATATATGATTCATCCGGTATAAGATCCTCAACTTCATCATTTCTATTCAACTCATTCCGTCTAATGCATGACTCATTCTCAACATCAATATCACATTGATCGACACCGCTATCATCAGTCACTTTGTTAGAGAAAAGCACTATAGACCATTTTGTACTCTTTGGGTCATTCACATAGAACACTTGTTTAGCTTGAGATGCTAGAATAAAAGGTTCATCTTTGTACCCCACCCTAGTAAGATCAACTTGCAAAAATCCAGACTTATCCATTCGTATGCCACTACTATTCACTCACTTGCAACCAAAGATGGGAATCTGAAACTTCTCGTAATCAAACACCCAAATGTGCTCAATAACTCCAAAATATGACAAATTTGCATATTTGGGGTTTAAGTCCTTCATACTTGATATATGCATTGCTTCAGCTAGCACGGTGACACCACTATTTTGCATAGTACTCTTATCATCTTGTTCTTTGGTATAAAATGTGTATCCATTAATTGACTATGCACTATGAGAAAACACATGCAAACTTGGACCATATGCCAAACATCTCAATCTTTCTGTTACCGAAGAAGGATCTGAAGAGTGCTTCGAATAAATATGATCCTTCAACCATTGTATGAAACTTTGATTGTGCTCTATAACTATCCAATTTTCATTTCTGTTCGGATTTAACCTTCGGAGTACATCCTTGTGCATTTCAACATATGGCTCAACCTCATTATTATTGTGCAGAACATACAAATGAACTTGATCCCGTTCATCCCTTGATATTGTCACAATTTTATTCCCAATTAATTTTTTACCTTCCATTTTTTAGAAAATCTTAGCTCTGGGGAGTCCAATCGATTGAACGTTAGACAAATATACAGTACAAAACTCAACATCTTCTTCAATAATGTATCGTTCAACAATACAACCCTCTGGTCGACTTCGGGATTTCACGTACCCTTTTAATATTTTCATATACCGTTCAGCAGGGTACATCCATCTCATATAAGCTGGTCCACACAACTGTGTCTCTTTCACAAGATGAACAACTAGATGAACCATTATGTCAAAAAAAGACGGAGGAAAATACATTTCAAGCTCACACAAGGTAATTACAATCTCTTTTTGTAGTGTTGGTAAGATCTCGGGATCGATCACCTTACTACAGATTGACCTAAAGAAAAAACACAATTTAGTTATGGCACTTCTTACTTTTTCTGGCAAAATAGAACGTATACCTATCGGTAGAAAATGTTCCATTATAACATGGCAATCATGTGTCTTCAAATTCTTCAACTTGAGGTCTTTCATAGAAACAAGTCTTCTGATATCTGATGAGTATCCTTCTGGAACCTTAACTTCACTCAGAGACTTACACAAATTTTTTTTCTCCTTTCTAGATAAAGTAAAAGCAGCAGGTGGTAGATATGTTCGTCTTCCTTTCTTCACGGGTGCTAATTCAGTTCTCATTCCCATTTTTAACATGTCCTCCCTTGCTTTAAGGCCATCATCCTTAGACTTGCCTTTTATATTGAGTAATGTACCGATAACACTTTTAAATACTTTTTTTTCAATATGCATAACATCGAGAAAATGTCTCACGTACAAAGACTTCCAATATGGCAATTAAAAAAAAATCGACCTTTTCTTCCACCCACCTTTCACAACCTTATGTGCAAAAGGCTTGCCAAACCAGTACGCACATCTTTCACCTTTTCAAAAACTTATTCACCTGACAATACGGGTGGAGCTCTACGATGTTCGATGTCTCCATTGAATGCTTTTCTCCATCCACGGTAGTGATGTTTAGAATGTAAGAATCTACGATGACCGAGAAACACATTCTTCTGTCAAAGTTCCAATCGAATCGTATCGGTTCCGTCTTCACAAACAGGACACACACGTTGACCTTTAATGCTATACCCAGATAGATTCCCGTATGCTGGAAAATCATTAATTGTGCCAAACAACATCGCCCTCAAATTGAAACTTTCTTTCCTATATCCATCATAAACCTCCACACCGTTCTCCCACAAAATCTTTAAATCTTCGATCAAAGGTGTCAAGTATACGTTTATGTCATTCCCTGGTTGTTTAGGCCCAGAGATTAACATATATAACATCATATACTTACGCTTCATACATAGCCACAGAGGTAGGTTATAAATCATAAGAATCACATGCCATGTGGTATGTGAGATACTTTGAAGACCATGTGGGTTCATTCCATCAGTAGATAATGCTTATCGAAGGTTTCTTGCTTCTGATCCGAACTCAGGATAATCATTATCAATCTTCGACCACTGTGGTGAATCAGCCGGATGCCGATACTTTCCATCAATAATTCTTTCATCTGCATGCCAAGTAAGATGTCTTGCATCGGTTTCACTACGAAACATGCGCCTAAATCTCAGAATTATCGGAAAATACCATAATACTTTTGCGGGAGACAATCTTTTCTTATATCGAGACAAACCGCATTTAGGGCACTCAGTTAACGTTGCATATTCGTTACGAAACAAAATGCAATCGTTAGGACAAGCATGTATCTTATCATAGCTCATGCCAATAGAGCACAACATTTTTTTTGCCTCATAGGTTCGATTAGGAAGAACATTATCATCCGGTAGCATTTCTCTCATAAGGGCCAACAACTCTGTGAAACTTTTATCCGACCATCCATTGCCCGCCTTTAAGTTGTTCAACTTTAATACCGCATACAGTCTTGAGAATTTAGTGCAACTTTTGTACAACGGTTTCTCTGCATCGCTTACCATCCTCTCAAACATTTCAGGACAATCATGAAGATCTTCTTCTAGTGCTTCTACAATCTCTTCAACTCGATCACAATCGTATGTTTCCGTGTCTTATATGAAGCATAGGTCGTATTACTTTTTCCACTCGATTCAACATTCTCGTTAATTTTCTCACCATGAAATATCCAACACTAATAACTTTGATCAATTCCATGCCTCAGCAAATTGGATTTCAATCCATGTGCGTCAACCTTACCAATATAACAACAACGCAAGCAAGGACAATGCATTCGTCTGGGGTTTTCAACGTGTTGAACAGCATACTTAACGAATTCCGCAACCCCACTCTCGTACTCTTTGGTCAATCGATCGGCACAGATCCATGTTTTATCCATGGTTTTCCTACTTATTTAGGTAAACAATCAATCCAGACGAAAATACATAACTAAGGTAGTATCTTTGAATATTCTAACAATTTTAAAGTTCAATTCATTTTATCACATTTAACAGAAATTTACAACTTTGAAGTTGAAAATAGAGTTTCGTATAATAACAACAATATTAGTATCCTAAATGTTTTAAACAAAAATTTCGTATACTAAATGTTTTAAACAAAAATTCCGTATCCTAAATGGTTTTCCTACTTATACGTATTTTAATTGTATCGTACATTAGTGTTAATATTTAGCTAAACTCAGTGTTAATCCTAACACAGTGTATATATAATCTCAGTGTATATTTTAATCCTAACTCAGTGTATATTTTAACACAGTGTATATATAAACACAATGTATATTTTAATCCTAACTCAGTGTTAATATTTAGCTAAACTCATTGTATATATAAGAAAAAGAACAATATCCATCAAATGAATAAGAACAAGAACAAGAACAATATCCACCAATCCTCATTATGTTCATATTGTATCTACATTGTAACTAACACGGTTTATATACATTATTCTGGAACTTTTCAACAAAAAACAAGCAAGAACAAGAACACCATGAACAAACAATAGGGCAATCAATGGAGAACACATACCTTTTTGAACGAAACCGACGGTTGAAGACGGAGGTTGCCGGAGGACGACGGAAGGACGACGGCGAGCTGGACGGCGGTGGGGTTTTATGGACGACGGTGGCAAAATCAGTGGTAGGGCAACAATGGCGATTTCACGGTCGTGTCTGATACTGAGAGGGAAAGGAAGAAATGAAAATAGTAACTGTATAATTTTAATATAATAAGACCATAGACAACGCTTTTGATAAAAGTGCTTTCTAAGGTAGGCCTTAGACAACGCTTTTTAAAAGCGCTGTCTAAGCCCCCCCTTAGACAGCGCTTTTGGTTTTATTTTTTTTTTAAATTAAAAGACTTTAGACAGCGCTTTTGAAAAAGCGCTGTCTAAGGCATACCTTAGAAAGCGCTTTCTAAAAGCGCTGTCTAAGGCCTACCTTAGAAAGCGTTTTCAAAAGCGCTGTCTAAAGTGGGACTTTAGACAACGCTTTTTGATTATTTTTGAACAGTTTCCGTGTTTTGATTTTAATTTTAACCTTAGACAACGCTTTCTTTTAAAAGCGCTGTCTAAGATGCGCTGTTAAAAGTCATTTTTGGTGTAGTGATCTTGGAAGTGCTTTTGTGGATGTTCATCAAGATCTTCATCAATTGCATTTATTTTGCATTCGCGTGGATCGAAGTTAGGAATCTCTGGTATTCTCTTTATTTGTGCATCAATCGACTCGCAACAATTACCAAAGCAAGCCTCCGCTTTGTAGGTTGGTGGATCCGAAATCGCTTCTTAATTTAATTTATTACTCTTCATCTCGCCATAAGGAATTCTTTGATTCATTGATTGTTTGATTGTGATTGTGGTTGCATTATTCGATTTAACTGTTAGTAGCTAGAATCATAGCTCATTCTTAGTGCTAATAAGTGTTAGAAGGCCACATTTAGGTAGCAATTTCGTGCTAGCATGTTCATGGATGTATTAGGAGCTTATGGAAGTAGGTTAATGGCTAGAAGTACTTTTTTCCTCACTGTTTTTGCATTCTAGTTCAGTGTTAACCGGTTAACACGTTGTGTTTTTCCCATGCATTTGATTTTTTAAAGTCGTTAATAGGTTAACCCAGGGCGTTAACCGGTTAACGCTGTGCAGATTCCAATTTTTGGTTTGTTTCATTGCATGTTTGTGCACCACTTGTCCTTTTTATCATCATAGGTTGATAGATCTTGATTTTAGGGAATTTTTAGGAGCTATTTTAGCACAAGTTCATATAGTTTTGATAGCTTTCGACATGCGTTTCGTTAGTTTCTGTCTTTGTGCATAAATGTTGTATATATGTTCATAACACTTTGTGATCATTGTTTGCATGACTTAGCATCACTCATAGCATGTTAATAAATGTGTACACTTCTGTTTTTTGCATTGCATTTGAAGTCCATTCACATTTTGGTTCAATCATGTGCATGTTGAAAACTTGCATAAAGTTAAAAATCACATAAATCATCTAATTTGCATCCACTAATTTCATGAGGATGTTGCATTCCATTGTTGATAACTCATTGCATGTTGTCACATTAATTTGTCATAACCATTGCATTCTATTGTGTGCATCAAAATTCCTGCTTTGTGCATTTAAAAATAAATGAAATCTTCCTTGTTTTCATAGCTGCATTTTGAAACAGGAGTTGTAAAAACATGTTGATTTATTCTGTTTTGGGTTTTCACACCTATTTTGCATGTTATTTGGTAGCTGTAATAGGCTGTTTGTATTACGCATAGCATTTAGTAGCTGTTTGAGCTATAGGAGCTGTAGTAGCTGCTGGATCTTTGTTTGACATAGTTTTTTAGGTCCTTTAGACTTAGGATTGAGTCTAGATTAGGTTCTAGATGCATTAGGATGTTTGGTACTTGTTTACATTCATTCCAATTATGCTTTATCCTACTAACCTTTGTTTTGTAGGGAGGTGGAGGTAATTTCACACAACTTCTCCCTTTTTAAATTCTTTACACTTTCTAAGTGTGTTTGCTTTAGCATCTTGTTCTTAGTTTGTACAACTCCATGCTAATCCCCTTTAGAAACAACTTAGCTTCCATAGGAAGTAAGTTGATTTCTAAGTCCCTTCTTCTTTCCCTTTTTCTCATTAGGATTAGAAAGCCGCACTAATCTAGGTTCATGAGATTCCAAAAAAGCTGAAAGGAATTAAAGTGTGTATTTAGAAGGTATGTATTTTTAGTTGAATCTGTTTTGATTATTCAATAAATTTTGTTTGTTGATTTGTGTGTTTTTGCTCTAATATCCATTTTTTGTTTTTCTGCATTTGTATGAAGTTTTGCATTATGTTTGAACCAGGATCAATGAGCAAGAAATAAGCTAGAGACAGACCAAATCTTAAAACCTGGAAGCTAGAGACATGAGACCAATCTTAAAATCTGTATCAATGTACATAAAGTTGAGCTGAGCTACTAAATGACTAATGTCATTTATTGATACAATTTTTATATTTAAATTTAGTTGATTTAATACTAAAGTCATTCATTAATATTTATTTTAAATTTAATTCTAATGATTTAATACTATAATTTGGATATTTTTAAGTAATCGTTAATTTGATCTTTCATATTTATTTGCCACCATAAACATAATTTGGACTAAGGAAGAAACAATGGAAGATTATTAGCATTATTAAAAAACACCATTTTTTTAAAAACTAAAATCAACATTGAAAAAAAACACAATTTAAAACGGATCACCGTTTAAACTGATCCGATAAATCGACAAACCGTGAACCCAAAAACTGACAAAATCGATAATATAAATGATCGAAATTGGATCCTCATTTCAGAACCGTGGTTTGAGTCGGATTGGATTTTTGGGGCCGAATCCGACTACCGTCCAGCCCTAGAAACCACCATTGACCTTGACTAACACATATACAACCAAAAAGAAACTTTGTCTTAGTTGCCATTCAAGAAAAATGATGTATAGTCTTTCCTGGGAACCTACATGCACGCAAGTATGTATTGTACACTCATATTTCTATAACTACTCACAAGATCCAAAAAAAACAATTGTTAAAGTCACTTTAACTGTATAGTACTATAATTTAATTAAAAAAAAGTAAAGATAAGAAAATTATTCAGGACATGCATGTGTAGAAACCACCATTGACCTTGACTGATACATATACAACCAATTAAACTGGGAAGCCATTCTGAAAAATGATGTATTGTCTTTTCTGGGAAGCACCTTTGCACATGCATGGTATTTTAGGTGCAAATTAAATAAGGGTGAAACAATATTAAGAATTGCCTTCAATTAATATTACTATTAAGTAAGAATTAATTTTAAGATTAAGTAAGAATTAATTTTAAGATTAATTTTTAAATAAAAATTTAATTAATTTTTTAAAACTTTATTTGATCACTTAATTGTTTAAAATATTTAATTTAATAAAATAACTAATATAATTAAAATATATAAACTTACATAATTATTGATATATTAAAATAATATTAAAATTATAGTTGCCATTCATCTTTATATTAAAATAATATTTAAAAAATATTCTAGTTGACTCTTTCTTTTCTGGGAAACCCGTAAGAAAGTGTTCTAATATTGATATACTTTTTGCATATAAATTGAAATGTTTGAGAAAGCATCTCCACACAAACTATAGTAGCATAAATCTTGTACACTGGTTACACTATTTAAATATTATCTTGAACACTCCTTACACTTTTGGTATAATGGATCATCAACACACATTACAACTGAATGACTCAGGACCTGTATACATGTGTAGTGGTTGTAAAGAGATGGGTTTTGCATCAAATTACACCTGTCAAAACAGCAATTGCAACTACATCCTCCATAAAGAATGTGCAAAACCTGTTAAGCATGCAGTTCATCCATTTTTCAAAAATTGTACATTTGAATTCTATGAGAATGCAGCAGAGGGTGGATTCTGTGATGCTTGTGGAAATGATCTGTTAGGTTTTTTCTACTGTTCCAAAACAGGGGATGCTCTACATCCTTGTTGTTTCAACCTGGAAAAAAACATTTCAGATATAATGACTTTGTCTCATCAAGTTCCATCCGACTGTGCCCATTGTAAGCAAAGGCATGTTGTGAGGAACAACTTTGAAGGTTGGTCATATGTAGTTAACTCTAATGGAAAGACTTGTGTTCATGTCTCATGTTTCAAGGAGATGATTCTTCTGAAATTGACTAATAGTTCAAAAGGAAGAGTGCGTTCGTTCCTGAAATTTACGGGCAAGTTGGCGCTGAACGTGTTGATCGACATAGCTACGGGAGATATTTCCAATTCTATCTCTACCATTATCGAAGCCCTCGGTTCTTAATTTGTCTGAATGATTTTACAACTATTTAATAGTACATGTTAAATTCCGAATAAGTGTCATTGTACAAGTGTTTTAGCAAATTCTATTGATGTCGAAATCGAAGAGCTAGTGTAGTTATCGAAATACGTTAGTCTGTTGCTTAAGTTAGCATGTCGAATTGGATCAATCTGTTGGATCAATTGCTTAGTATGTTAATTGAAAACTAGAGTTTAGTTTTCATATAAACAACATACTAGTCATCACTTCTACATCAAATCCATGATAATAGTAATAAGAAGGAGAAAGTAGTGTGATTGAGATTCAATTGTAATGATTGTTCCCTAATGTGTAATTGAATTAAGAATCCAGTTTTTTAACCACTTTGATTTGTTTTTCTTTTTTCTTCCATCTTTTCCTTTACTGTGTGGTTGTCTTGTTAATCAAGAAACATATCATACTCTATTTTCTTGATCATCGTTTCACCGGTGTGAATGAATTCGATTTGTGGCGCTTGAAAATGAGCCATACTGGTTCAACAAGGTTTGTTAGAAGCGTTGAAAGGACATTAGAAGATGGATCTTTCCCTAACGGAGAAGGAGAAGACGATAATTATCGAGAAATCCCACAACGCCATCATATTAAGCTTTGGCGATAAGGTTCTCTAGTAAATCTCAAAGGAAAAAAATGAATGATGACGTGTGGAACAAACTCGAAGGTCTGTATATGACCAAATCTTTGGTCAATTTTCTTTCCCTCAAGCAAGCTTTGTATTCTTTCAAGATAAGTGAAGACACAGTCTTGGCTAAGCAGTTCGATATGTTCAACAAGTTAATTCTTGATATTGAAAATATCGATGTCAAAATTAATGATGAAGTCAATTGTTGCTACTGTTGTGAATTTTACCAAAATCTCATGCTCACTTCAAAGAAACTCTTTTGTATTAAAGAGAGTCTCTAGTCTTTGAAGAAGTTCAATCAACCTTGTATTCGAAGGATTTGAACAAAAGAAAAGAGAAAATGTCATCATCTGTTGGAGAAGGTTTTTCCGTTAAAGGAAAGTTCTCACAGAAAGATGGTAAGTATGAGAGGAATAAGGGTAAAGTTCTACAAAATTTTATGGTGGTAATTCTCTTGATATTAGGTGTTGTCATTGTAAGAAGGTGAATCACACAAGAAAGGTGTCTCCTGATGCACTGAATAGTTATGGTGGAAAGGATATTTGTAATGCAACCATTGTGCAAGATGATTGTGAATCATCTGATATCCTGGTGGTTTCAAGTATCAACAATAACAAGGAGTGGATTATGGATTCAGTGTGTATTTGGTACATGACTCCAAACAAAGACGTGTTTGAGGAATTTTGTGATCAAGAAGGTAAATCACTATTACTGGGAAACAACAAAGCCTACAAGATTTCAGGAATTAGATGTGTCGAAATCAATCTCCATGATGAGTCAATAATGTTATTGATTAATGTCAAATATGTACTTGAACTTAAGAGGAATTTGATTTCACTTGGTGAGTACGACAAGAAAAGATATGTTATCAAAGAAAGTCTTGAGAGGCATCAAAAGGTAATGCATGTATATCCATAAGGATGAGGCTATAAGGGGTTCAGTAGATGTGGCATCCACAAAACCTGTGTCGAGGGATAAGCTATGACACAAGAGACTTGGTCATGTCCGTGAAAGAGGCTTGGTCTAATTTTTGAAACAAAATCTGTTATGTGGCGACAAGGTCAAAAAATAAGAGTGTTTTGAACCTTGTATATTTGGTAAATCTTGTATGGTGAAGTTTAAAAAAGGTAAACAAATAACAAATGGACCCCTTGATTACATTCATGATGATCTTTAGGGGCTTGTAAGAATCCCTTCACACTCAGGTGCAATTTATTTTTTATCCATAGTTGATGATTACTACGAAAGTTATGGATATTCATTCAGAAAGCTAAGGATGAAACTTTTGAAAATTTAAAAAATTGGAAGACTCTAGTCGAAAACCAAATTGGAAGGAAGGTTAAAAGGTTGAAAACCGACAATGGTCTTGAATTTTGCAACAAGGCTTTCCACATCTATTGTGATGTGTATGGTATTGCAAGGCACATAAATACTACATTTTATACCAGTCTTCACTCGACGGTCATGGTTATATTTATGATTCACATTATCAGTTATCTTCCTTGACGAGTTTTACATCTTCAGAACTCGACTTTTTAGCAATAACAAGATGTTCTCCTCCTTTTTCTCTTCACTGGTTCTCGTTGTTGTTGGCGTTGTTCACCTTATTTGTTAATTTTTCCATCTATCCAGTCAAAGTAGTTAAGGTTGTAGTAAAAGTCGTAATAATTCCCTCAAGGTCTTCTATGGTCACCGATTGATATCTCATGGTTGATTAAGATCACTGGTACGAAAAACCCATTTAACAACGGTTGAGAAAGACATATAATGACGCGGACGAGGGCGTTGTTATATAGAGTGTTGTTGGATATGCGGTACTTACAAAGACGGTCCTGGAAGCGTTGTTGTATTCTAGAAAGCACATGCCCTATTACAACAGTTATTTTAAATACCTGTTATTGTAGAGAAATACCATTATCGAAGCCCTAAGTTCTTGATTTGTCTGAATGATTTTACAACTATTTAATAGTACATGTTAAATTCTGAATAAGTGTCATTGTACAAGTTAATGTTGTAGCAAATTCTATCGATTTTGAAGTCGAAGAGTTAGTGTAGTTGTCAAAATACGTTAGTTTGTTGCTTAAGTTAGCATATTTAATTGAGTCAGTCTGTTGGATCAATTATTTAGTATGTTAACTGAAAGCTAGAGTTTAGTTTTCATATAAACAACATACTAGTCATCACTTATCTATCAAATCCATGATAATACTAATCAGAAGGAGAAACTGGTGTGGTTGAGATTCAACTATAATAATTGTTCCCTAATGTGTAATTGAATTAAGAGTCTAGTTTTTTAACCATTTTGAATTGTTTTTATTTTTTCTTCTCAATTTTTCTTTACTTTGTGGTTTTCTTGTTAATCAATAAATCTATCATACTCTATTTTATTGATCATCGTTTCACTGGTGTGAATGATTTTGATTTGTAAGGCTTGATAATGAGCCCTACTGGTTCAACAGGGTTTTTTAGAAGTGTTGAAAGGATCACAGAGGATGGTGTTTCCCTAACGGAGAAGGAGAAAGCGACAATGATTCAGAAAACTCACAATGCCATCATATTGAGCCTTGGCGATAAGGTTTTATGGAAAGTCTCGAAGGAAAAAACGAATGCGGGCATGTGAAACAAACTCGAAAGTATGTACATGAACAAATCTTTAGTCAATTGTATTTACCTCTTGCAAGCTTTGTATTCATTCAGGATAAGAGAAGACAAAGTCTTGGCTGAACAACTAGATATGTTCAACAAGTTAATTATTGATCTTGAAAATACCGATGTCAAAATTGATGATAAAGATCAATTATTGCTATTGTTGTGTACTTTACCAAGATCTCATGCTCACTTCAAAGAAACTCTCTTGTATGGAAGAGATCCCTGGTCTTTGAAGAATTTCAATCAACCTTGTATTCGAAGGATTTGAACGAAAGAAAAGAGAAAACATCATCATCTATTGTAGAAGGTTTGCGTGTTAAAAGAAAGTTCTTAAAGAAAGATGATAAGTATGCGAGGAATAAAGGTAAGTTCTACAAAATTATTATGGTGGTAATGCTCCTACTATTAGAAATTGTCATTGTAAGAAGGTGAGTCACACAAGAAAGGTGTGCCCTTATCCACTGAATAATTATGGTGGAAAATATATTGATAATGCAACATTTGTGCAAGGCTTTCGACAACTATTGTGTTGTGTCTGGTGTAGCGGTAAATTCATGAGTGTAAGCTATTATTTAAATTAACTCAAGGTAAACAGAGTCTCCACCGTGCTTTTATTTTATTCCAAGTGGAAAAGGAAAAAATAGCGAATAAATTCTAATGAATCTAAAAGCTAAAAAGCTAAAGAAACAACCAAAGAACTGGGTAAGGGGATAGGTTACAAAATGGGAAGGTTTTACGCACCCAAAATGTTTGTGGTACTCCATGGGATCCCTTTGAAAAATTTATTGCTTTTGTTTTGAAAATGGTTGTAAAATGAAATTGGAGGGATGAGAGAAGAATTAATTTTTTAATTTTTTTATGTTTGGATAGGTTTACCACCTCATGCTTACGTACCCACAATGTGCATTGCAAGATCAAAACCCCGTAATTCGTGGTACAATTAGTGAAAAGGGTTGATTATGATTGATTTTATTAAGTGAAGAGAATTTGTCATTTTCAAGTGGATAGCCTAACAAATCTTTCATGAGAATGAGGGCATGAACTCATACATCATTATGGGGAGGGCACCAACTCGGATAAAATCTACGAGTATGCCATTAAACCCCCAAGAATGACAAGAGACTCAATTACATCAAACTACAACCATGGAGATTGAGAGACTTGCACCCAACTAAAAAATAATGACTCACAATCGACACTTGTAAAGAAAACAAACAAAAGTGCACAAAGGCACAAAACAACTTGAATGAGTTTGGTTCTTTTTATTTTTTGAATTAAAGTCAAGATGATTAAATTCATTGATTTTTTAAAGAAAAGAAATAGTAAAATCCACTTGACAAAAGTCATGGTTTTATTTATTAAAGAGGTGATGGTTTTCTTAAAACAAGAATCCTTTGAAAAAGAATGAGGTTTTGAAAATTTAAGAAGGGGAGGAGATGAAAAGGCTATCCTAAAAGAGAAAATAAAAGAGATAAAAGAGGAAAGATCTAACCAAACTTGATGATGCTTCCAATTATGGGAACAAGAGTTCCATCCTTATAAGCTAGCAAATGGCCAAATAAAGGCAAAAATGTCAACTCCATGAAGATCAAAGAAAAGGGAAGGTGTCTTAGAATCTAAGTCCAAAACTCCAATTCCAATGCAAAGGATAGTAATAATAGTACAAGATGGGAACAATTAACATTTTTTTATGGTTTAAGCCTTTATTAATATTTTTGTGTCCATGTGGACAAAAGAAAAATCAACGCAACAATATAATAGCAAGAATATAAACATGATAATGAATGATAAAACAATATAAAGCATAATAAAAATAAAGGAGATAAATGTGCGAGAAGGAAATTAAAATGTTAGTATAGTAATAATAATAATATACATAATAGTGGTATGATGAACTTAATCATCCACAACCAAAAGAGTAACCAAGGTACTTAGTACCAAAAATCGAAAAGGCAACCAATTCTGCTTAGTATCTTACACTTTAGTGATTAATCAAGGCGATTAGATCCAAATTCAATGAAATTTGAAAGAAGATTGAGAGACCAAAAGTAACTACACATCAAACTTCACAAGTCTTGGATCTTAACGCAAAAAGATCAATCACTTAGGGATTACGTGACCAACACGAGGTCCGATCTACGAAAGTGCAACTATCTAATTGGTTTTTTATTCCGCATAAGGGACACATTTAAGTATATGTTAAGCAATCTCCGAGTAATTTACGGAGTAATTACCCTACAAATGAGGCCGGCCAAAACCAACGACGATTTAGTGCTATTACATGCGAGATAAACGATATGTAAATCGTCATCCGAACACAATGCCTCATAAAAAAAAAGATGAATACCAAATTGAGTTACACTTATGGTATTCTTTCATCTTTAAGTTCAATCAATCATATTGGTGGATTCAAGTATGAAAATGTATCACTAATGCAAAGTACCTAAATTGAATTAAATAATTCACTTAGAGGTAGATTTGAACTAATGAACATTAACCACTCTAATCTACACCAAAGTCCATTGAATTTAAAGAGAAATCATTCCCAAAAATGTCTCCCAAGGTAAAAATAAGAAGAGAGTGGAAGAGGGGGGAAAGAAGGCAAAAGAGCCCCAAAACAAGGCAAAAAATCAGTTTCAGGCCTGTGCAAATCGATTACACAGGCAAAAATCAGCCAAAAAAAGTTTAAAAAAAGCCAGTGTAAATCGATTTGCACAAGATGCAAATCGATTGCACGTTGTTCAGTTTTCAAAAACCAGCCTTTAAATAACAAAATCCATGCTCAATCAGTACTTCAAACACCTTATGACCATGGATTCAACTGAGCACGGATTTTCCACCAAATCAACAACAAATAACACCAATAAGAACACAATTGCAAGATCTAAAGATCAAGCAACAATGATCAATCAAGATCTACATTCTTGATGATGATGATGATGATGATGATGAATGGGTAATGATGGAGGAAGATGAATTACCAATAACATACTTCAAATTACTCCACTAGCAAGCTTGATCTACTAAAATTGAAGAAGAAAAATGAAAAGGATGAAGGTTTAGCTCAAAGTTAATCAAGAATTCAATGTGATTTCTTGATAACTTTCAAAAGAAGAAGAGCTTTGGTGAATTTGTGGTTTGGGAAGATATTTTTCAAGGGATTTTTTGGCTATCAAAAGCTTGAAAAATGAATGAAATGAAGCCTCTATTTAAAGAGTTTAGGTATGGGAATTTGGTGGAATGATGCTTGCTTTAGAAATTCAAAATTAGGATTGGAAATTCAAATTTGGAGGGAATTATAAAAAGAGTGGTGATTAGTGAGGGTTTATGGTAGAAAATGATCAAAATTATGTAGGGAATTAAAAGTGAAGTGGTCTAGAATATTCTCAAATGATAAAATTGGGGCCAAATGCTTCAAAACTTGAAAATGTTGATTTTGGCCAAATTCACACTCGTGAAATCGATTTGCACATTAATCGATTGCACTGCTGAAAAGTGCAATTTCTAGGCAAAAATAACACGGTGCAATCGATTTGCACATTGGTGCAATCGATTTGCACATTGGTGCAATCGATTGCACAGTGTAAAATTTTGAAAAATTGCCCTATGACTGGTTTGTATTGGCTCTGAGCTTGATTCTTTTTACGCGTCGAAGAAGGCATGGAAATAAAAACACGAACCTTGGAATTCCTTGGATAAATCAATTAAAACTTGGAAAATCCTTGATCAATTAAATTTGAATTGTTTGCAGATCAACTACGATTTTTTATCTGTGAAATTCATTCGAGCTGTGGGACTGCTATTTTTGGTATTTTCACCTGCTCTTCCCCTGAAAATGTTAATAAAAGAAAACAAAATATTTTTGGATTTTAATTAATGGTTAGTAAACATAAACACATAAAAGCAAAGATGATCCCCTGTGAGGCATAAACCTACACCCGAGAAGAACCGAGAAACCAGTGCGATCTTGTTTGTATGCACAATGCAGATGAAATGCGAAGAAATCTTAGGGAAAATAATATGTTGTTACATCTGTTATTGCAAGGCACATAACTACTGCATTTTATACCAGTCTTCACTCGAAGATCATGGCTATATTTATGATTCCCAATATCATTTATCTCTTCCTCGCCGGGTTTTTCTTCTTCGGAACTTGACTTTTTTAGCAATAACAATATGATTATTTCTAGCCTCTGAACCCTAATATGTTCTCGTCACTTATCTCTTCATTGGTTCTCGTTGTTGTTGGCATTGTTCATCTTATTTGTTAATTTTTCCATATGTCCCGTCAAAGCAGTTAAGGTGGTAGTAAAAGTCGTAATAATTCCCTTAAGATCTTCTCTGGTTGGTTGATCTCCCATGGTTGATTAGGCTACTAAAAGAAACTAGTGAAAAATGCTAAGATGCCCACCAGACGTACTGATTAGAAAACAGTATACCTAGAATGAAAGCACATGTTTGCAAGCAACAAACTTGTTAGATAAAATTTTGGAATCCACGAGATAGAGAAAATATTGAATTTTATAATGATAAAATATCTCTGACGGCTACATCCCAAAAGTGTTTAAATACTTAAAAGAAACCTAATACTTAAAAGAAACCCTAATGTTCAAACCTTGTGTTCTTGAATATATCATAGTTTAAACATTCATCACATTTCAAAATCCATCACATTTCAGCAAAATGGTTTCATTAAAAAACAATATGAAACCATAACAGAGAGAGATAACGAAAGAAAAATAGGGAAAAGAGAGTAACTAACATGATGATGGTTGATGTTCTTTGATAGGGGGACGACGATGATTATGTCGGTGGCCGGTGGATTTGTGTTCGTGTGTGAATGCTGAAAAGTGAAAACCCTAACTCAACTTAACAAGAAAGAGATACTGAGATGAAATGAAACATATGAAATGAAACCCTAGTTGATGCAATTCTTGTGAGTGTGAGACATAGTGAATAAAGTTTGGGTTGGGTTGTATGGGTTGGTATTGGCCCGTATCCTTTTTCTTTCTGCAATTCAATTAACACATCAATAGACCAGTCGGGTGTGGATTTTTATGGGCCAATACTTGCTATTCTAAACCAATCAGATAAACCCAACTAAACCCACTCTTCACTGAACCTCTAAACCGCTAAACTGGCTAACCCGAATCGGTGCATCACGGTCATCTTGGTTTGGTCGGGTTGGGCTAGTTTTTAGATTTCTTTCTAGACCTGGAGAGGGGGTTTGCTTTGTTTTGTTTCACAACTGTGTATCCTTTCTTTTATTACAATGCCTTTTGTAGTTGTGGGTCAGCTGATGTGTTAGACGATAACTGTCCTACACTGGACACTTGTCTCGTTGTGGTACTATAACACGGTGGGAAAACTGACTTTCTATAAATGTTGCGGATAGCAAGAGTCGCCACCGACTTTTATTTTATCCATATTGAAAGGACATAAAAGAACAGGAAATACCTATTTTAAAAGACTTGAGTTCCGGGGGTAGGTTATATAAAGGGAAGGTGTAAGCACCCTTTATATTCATGGTTATCCATGGGCTCTTAGTTACTTAACTCACTTATTCATTTGAAAAAAGAAAGTGTAGTGTGTGTTTAGAAATTTGTCTAAGTACTTTGTAATGATCCTCGTATGGATGTATACTGATGCATGTTTTTCGCAAGTGTACGAACACGTCAGAGTAATATAAAAGATTGTCGAATCCACAGAGGCCAAGTGTCAATCTATCGTACCTGTTGTTATGGTGTGTATCTAAGGCAACTGAATATAATGGTTTTAAGGAGTACGCAATGGTAAATAAAATAATAATTTTAAACAATTAATAAAGACAGACTCGAATGTAATTCACATAATCAATTGATAATCCGGTACTTGTTAATAGAACTACTTATGGGCAATGTTTTCTACTTTGAAAAGAACTAATTTAACAGGAACTGTCGCTTTCGCGTATTCAGAACCGAGTTGTACTCCCTAATCAACCCCTCCTATTGTCACGGATAAAAAGGTGCGTACTGTGTTAGAGTAGTAAACCTATTTTTAAGAAATATAGTATCTTAACTAAGTTGAAAAGTACTTTAGCCTGGATTTCTTAGCAAAAAGAGGTTCTCACGAACCAGACTCTAAACTTCGTAACGCGTCCGAAAATCGTTTTAAAATCCCTTTTATTTTTAATCTAAAAACTCCTAATGAACTAGACAAAGCGCTTTTGGCTGTTTTTGAAATAGTTAAAAACAATTGAATTATATTGAAAGTTAAAATAGCCCTTAAGTGTTTCTACGAACAGTTGTACGGATTACTGGTTTAATTACGATCCTTATATTCTAACCTTTATGGATTTAGTTAGACATGGTAAAGTAAAAGTTCTTTTTATTAATTTTCATAAAAGTATTTAGTGCGAGTGCGGAAAGTAAATAAAAGTAGTGCGAGTGCGGAAAGTAAATAAAAGTAGTGCGAGTACGGGAAATAAAGGTATTTAAAGCGAGTGCGGGAAATAAATGAAAGTAGTGCGAGTGCGAGAAATAAATAAAGTAAAGCGAGTGCGAGAAATAAATAAAAGTAAAACAATGCGGAAAAATAAAATACAAACTGGAATTAAAATGGCGGCAGGATTAACTTCCTCCCAGAGTGCACCAAAAATCGATCACACAGACGTATACAGACTCGATCACTCGATTGCAGTAACACCCCGATGTGGAATGATAACTACTTTAAAACTGATATATGCCTAAGAGATTCTAAGTTTGGATGAAGAAAACAAAATTCTAAAGTCCTATTTATAGGCAAATCTTAAATGGGAAATGACCAGGATGCCCCCCTCCACTAAAAAGTGGAGGGAACCACTTTTGCCTTGTGGCACCCGCCACAAGGCCATGGCGCCCGCCATGAGAGAAAATGGATGAAGAAAGTAGAGATCGTGGGTCTTGGCAGTTGTGGAGTGGTCTTGAGACGTGGCCACGTCATGGCAGACCCCATGGCGCCAGTCATGGCGGATGCCGTAAGTGTAAAAAGCTGAATTTCTTGGTTTTCGTCTGTTTCCACTCCTTTTTCGCTCCTCTTCTCGATTTAAGCCTCGATTACATAGAAAACCTGAAAATAAAGAAAAACAAAGTAATAACATAACAAAATAACAATAAAACCTAAGAATGCATGCGAAATCGGAGTCAGAAATACGGTGAAATTTAGTGTTATCAAATCCTCCCACACTTAGACCTTTGCTTCTCCTCAAGCAAACATTAAAGGCTCAAAAATGAAGAAAACTGGTGTCAACACGTGATTTGGGCTAAAGGGCTTCTAAGTTCAAGTCAGGATGCAGTGACATGTACTAACTAAGTGAATCAAGGGTACCATAATAACACAGACACATATTTCAATTCTATATTAACCACCCCATGTCATCCCACAATACCTAGGCCTATCTTCTCATCTCTTTTTGGGTCATTTTCATTCAGGCGCAATCACATTAAGCCTGTTATTTGTACATGCTTCATAGTAGAGTGATCGGTTAGTGATTCTGATCCATAACATAAGGTTTCTGTTACATAAGCATGTGTAAACCCATTTTTATTTTTGCCTAAATGTAGCTGCGGGGGATCGGATCGTAATCCGCCCTACCAAGTTCAGTGCCAGATACCTCTGAACCAACTAACAATAGGTGACTGCAATTTTTTTCTTTTTGTGGCAAAAAAATTTTTCTTCTCTTTTTTCGGTTTAAATGACTTTGTGAGGGTCACCTATCCCAGAGTTTGCCTTTTTCTTTTTTATTAGTACTGGATCATTCACTTATGTTCATCGACCCCCTACGTAGAGCATGCTTAGGCCGGAGCTGACTGCTAGAATAAACTACTTAGGACAATTTTTTGAATGATAATAAAGGCCACGGTGCGGGGTTTAGGAGTGATTCCTATATTCAAGAGGTCTATGGTGCTACAATGGTACCGATGTTTCAAAAAGTTGACCTAAGTCACCACATCCTAATCCAAACCTGTCTCAAAGCCCAAAAAACATGTGAAACAACATTGTTTTCTTTAAAAAAAATTTTGTTAAGGCTAAGGAAATGGGAAAAATGAGGATGTACTAAAGATACACTATACTGGTGACTCGTCAGACTCATGCATTATCTAAGAAAAGTTAAACTAGATAACTTACTGGAAAGGGAAATAACAGAAAGCAAATAAATAACTAGAAAGGGAAATGACAAAAAGCAATAAAATCCCTCCCACACTTAAATCGAACATTGTCCCCAACGTTTCGAAATAAGATAAGGAGGGTAACCTGAAAAACTACTGCGGAGGAGCAGTGGTTCCCTCGCCGTCCTGCTGTGATGGTCTGGAACGACGGGATCTACTGCGCTGCTGGTCCCTCCGGTCAAGTCATGCCGATAAGGCAGCCTGAGCACCCCGGACCTCTCGAAGATTACCTAGGATGGAACCCTGAGTGGCCTCCATAAGCTGGTAGTTCCGTCGGTTGACTTCTCGCTGACAGGTCTGCTCTGATGTGATGTCGGTCAAGGCACGACAAACGTTACTGTAGGCACGATCCGAAACCGATCGTGATTGTTGCATGAAGCTCATGTTGTCCATCAGTTATTGTGAAATAGTAGAGAGTTGGCTGTCTCGCCTTTCCTCTCTAGCCGTCATATCACGCCACATCTCCTCAGTGACATAGAATCCAAGGGCAGCACATGCAACATGGTTAGAGGAAGATGGTGCGGTGTGTGACTGTGAAGGACGATGGGGGGACATGTGAGGTACGGGAGATTGATCTCTCCGATCATATTCTTCATCAGTGCCATGTGCCTCCCCATCAGGAATATTAGGAGGAAGTGGACCCAAAACAGGTGGAGCATTCAGATCATAGGTCCAATTCCTTTCATTACGTGCATCAATACGTCAACTGCAAGGTAAAGCAACAGATGGGATAGCTACCCCATGAACCATCAACTCATAACCACCTGCTCTCCTTGTTCGACATAATTTCATGTATTTTAGAAAATTTAAATTAATTGTGCAAGGAGGTAGTGGTTCAAGTGTAGCTATCTCATTGTTTAGGTCAAGAGCCCGAGCAATAGACGTAACAAGTCCTCCAAAAACAATCGGTTTTGTTTTATTAGTAGTTAAAGCCATGTGTGCAAGCATAAACGGGACCGGATTGATATGGGTACTAGTGAGGCATCCTTGCAAAAATAGGAGCTCTTTAGCATTTACCTTATTTGGACTCTCCCGGCCAAAAATAGTACATGCCAAAAGATATCTGAAAACTCTTATGGCCGGGTTATGGATGGTCGACGCAAGTATTCCTTCAAAAGAATTTATTGAAGTACTTGACAACCTCTGCCAGAAGGAAAATACCTCGGCCGACCATTCCGCATCCAAAGGTGCCTCACATATCGCACCTTCCCTATGAGGGATTCCTAACAAGCTTGTTAGTTCGTCGGTACTATATTCGTATTCAATTCCAAACAATCTAAAAATAACAGTACCGACCGTGCTAGCAGTGTTAGGACTGACAATGTATATCAATGAACTTAAAAACTCAACTGTCAGCCTCTCATAGGTAGGTTCCTGGTTAACAAAAATATCATGCAAGCCTAAAAAATCTAATAAATGAAAAACACTATGATACAGACCCAAAGCATAAAGACAGTTATCATCGACGTACCTAGTCGAGAGAATTTCTCGACTCTGAAGCCTTTGAATAATTTTCCTTTGCCTATCACCTGGTCTTCCAACGCGAAGAAGATATCCATTGAACTCCATTGTTGTTGCTCCTTGAGAAGTGAAAAGTGGTGAAAAAATGGTTTTTGAGAGAAATGGTAAAGGTTGGATTTTTATGGTTTGTGGTGGATGAAAATGAAAATGGATTTTGGATAGGTTTTATAGATGGTGAATGTTTTGGAAATGGGGGAGCTTTAATGGGGTTCAATGGGGTTTTTGGAAGTTGGAAAAATGGGTTTTTGAGGTTTGAAGGTGTGAAAATGGTGGAAATGGGGAATCAGCCCCGTATTTGATGGACGATGTGGCGCCCGCCACAGGGTGTATGGCGCCCGCCATAAGGCCAATTTCTATTGGGCCTTGGATTTTTTCAATTCTTCTTTTGGGCCCTCTTGCACCTTCGGTCTTCGGGGGGTCCGGATAGCGTTTTCTTCTCTCTTCTAAGGCATGAAGCTTGCATATTTTTTTATGAAGACAAAAATGAGAATATTTTTGTCTTTATATATCTTTTTTTATTCGAAAAAAATAAAATAAATTAAAAGAAAAGAGAAAAAATGAGATTAGTGCATGAAATAATATATAAGATAACATCAAAGTACATGAAAAAGAAAATGTAATAGATGCAATAATATAAAATATGTCTGGAGATGCGAGAAATAAAATAAAGCATGAAAAAGAAATTAAATACTAGGGTAATAACATCAGTGTAAAACGAATCATGTGGTAGGCTTCTTTTCCTAGTTTGATCCACGAATCTCAGCTATCTCCCTCCGAAGCTCTTCAATCTCCTGATATAGAGCATCGGCCTTTGAGGCATGAGTGAGATCAGATACCTGGATCTGTAATTCCAAGTCCGCTACTTCTTGCTTGAGCAGGGCAGTGTCCTTACGAAGCTCATAAATCTGAGTTTGTAGATCAGGCAGCTACAAAGACATATTGTTAGACATAACAGTGATTCAGGGAGAAAGAGGTGTAGGAGTGTACTCAACGGCGGGAGGTGATTTTGGCTCTTCGACAGTCTCTCCATAACCCTCTAAAGCATAACTCCAATTAGCAGGGTCGTGGACACTGGTCATCAGCGGGTCTGGTAATGTATCACTTCGCCGTCGATCAGTAATCTAAACATGTTGGGCTCAAAAGAGGCCCTCCTCATCAGTCCTCTGTCAAGAAAAAAGTCAACATCCAGGGTGGTGTAGCAGCAAAAGGTCCTGAGATGCAATAATTTGTGGGACAAACCCAATGAAGTAGCAATCTGTGTAACAATCCCACCGACATGTATAATGCCTATAGATGATCTGGCGACACTGGCAAGGCCCTTCAACAGAAAGTTGCCACAAGCAACTAGGTGTGACTGAGTCGCACAAAACAGTAGGAAAATCTCCTTTTCACTCAGCAGAGTCTCTGTATCTGGCAAACCGAGGAAAGAGTGTGCTAGAATCATCTGGAAGTACCTTAACGCAGGGTTGTGGATTACTTGAGAAAACTGAGTGGAAGGATCTTGGCTCCCCCCACCTGAGATGTTAGACCAAAACTTTTCCACTTCTCTGCTCATAAAATACCCCATCGGTGTCTCTGGAATAGCATCAGGAGTAGTCTGAAAACCTAGTAAATCACCAAACTCTTTGTGAGAGAAGGAGTAGTCAGTCCCGAACAACCTGAAAGCAGCATGTCCATCGGGTCCAACCCAAGGATCATAATGAAACGAGCTGAGGAACTCTAGAGTCAAGCTCCTATAAGTGTTGTTCATATCGTCAAACTGGTCCCACTGGAGTTGGTGGCATAAGAATCTGACGCTTGGCTCTATCCCCAAGGCATCCATGCAATCTTGGTATGGGTACCTAGTAGGTGCCATAGGGCGTCTCATGTGAACATAGTAACACTCTCTCTGTGCGTCGTCTCTAAAGGCCACGTGCATGTCATCGGGGTTCTACATTCTGCACAAGGTTAGCAAACAAGTCCTGAAATCACATAAAACATTCAATCGTTAGTCCTGACATAATAATAAAGTAAACAAATTAAAATAAAGGAAAATAAATAAATAAAAAGTACGTAAATAAGAAAACCATGGGTTGCCTCCCATGCAGCGCTTGTTTAACGTCATTAGCTCGACGACCGAATTTTATACATCATTCGAAGGATATGGTGGATCACTCAGAGTATGGCAGGTGTATGCTGTTGGGATGTCACCTCCTTCGTAGGGCTTCAACCTCTGTCCATTGACGATTAACGGTTTACATGATTGGTTCTTGATTTCAATAGCACCAGATCTTAGAATCTTAGATACTTCGAAAGGGCCAGTCCATCTCGAACGAAGCTTCCCTGGAAAAAGTCGTAACCTAGAATCGAACAGGAGAACAAGATCGCCTATTTTGAAGTCCTTTTTTATGATTCTTTTGTCATGCCAAGCTTTAGTTCTTTCTTTGTATATGATGGCATTTTCGTAGGCGGATTGTCTGAGCTCTTCTAATTTGTGGATATCAAGGATACGTTTTTCACCAGCAGTTAAGTAATCCAAATTCAAAGTTTTGATGGCCCAATAGGCCTTATACTCAAACTCAAAAGGTAAGTGACATGATTTTCCATAGACCAGTTGATAAAGGGTTGTTCCTATAGGGGTTTTGAAAGCGGTTCTATAGGCCCATAATGCTTCTTGAAGTTTATGCAACCAATCTTTTCTAGATATAGAGACAGTCTTCTCAAGAATTTATTTGATCTCCCAATTAGATAATTCCACTTGTCCATTGATCTGTGGGTGGTATGGTGTTGCTACTCTATGCTTAACTCCATACTTGCTTAAAAGTTTATAAAATATTCTCGATATGAAGTGTGATCCTCCATCACTTATGACTAAACAGGGGGTTCCAAACTTGGGAAATATATAGTTTTTGAATAATTTGATGACTACTCTGGTGTCATTCGTGGGTGCGGTGATATCTTCAATCCATTTAGACACGTAGTCAACAACTACTAAGATGTACTGATTTCCTAAAGATGGTGGGAACGGTCCCATAAAGTCTATACCCCATACGTCGAAGAGTTCTACTTCTTGGATATTTCTCAGAGGCATTTCATTACGTCTTGAAATATTCCCTGTATGTTGGCATCTGTCACATTTGACAATGAAAGCATGGACATCACGCCACATAGTAGGCCAGAATAGGCCAGCTTGAAGAATCTTGGCGTAGGTCTTAGATGTGCTTGCATGTCCACTATAAGGTGCAGAGTGACAATGCCCAATTATATTATGTACCTCTTCTTCTGGAACACAACGGCGGAAAATGCCATCTTTACCTCTCTTGAAAAGAAATGGTTCGTCCCAATAGAAGTTTCTCACATCACTGTATAACTTCTTCTTCCGGTGGTAATTTAGATCAGGGGGTATGATGTCAGCGACTAGGTAATTAACAAAGTCTGCGTACCAAGGTACATTACTTATAGCTAAGGATTTATGAGAATGCTCATGTGGGCCTGGGTTATCATCTTCAATAGTTTCTAGTTGGGCTATCAGTCTATCATAGGCAAAATCGTCATTTATGGGTACTGAGTCAGGTTTCAGGTATTCTAGCCTAGAAAGGTGATCAGCTACTACATTATCAGTGCCTTTCTTATCACGGATATCTAAATCAAACTCTTGCAGTAATAGAATCCATCGAAGTAACCTAGGTTTGGCATCCTTTTTACTTAGTAAGTAACGAATGGCAGCATGGTCGGTGTAAACTATAATTTTGGCTCCTACTAGATAAGATCTAAATTTGTCATGGAGAAAACTACAGCTAGGAGCTCTTTTTCGGTTGTTGCGTAGTTAAGCTGTGCAGCATCTAGGGTTCTACTGGCATAATAAATTACGTGTAAATTTTTATCTTTTCTCTGACCTAGAACGGCTCCTACAGCATAGTCACTAGCGTCACACATTATCTCAAACGGTTCTGACCAATCACGGGGTTTCATTATAGGTGCTGAAATCAGAGCTTGCTTCAGAAGATTAAATGCTTCAGTACATTATTCATCGAAGATGAATTCAGCATCTTTCATTAAAAGACCAGTTAAGGGCTTTGTTATTTTGGAGAAGTCCTTGATAAAACGTCGGTAAAATCCGACATGTCCAAGAAAACTTCTTATCTCCCTGATAGTCTTCGGCGGTTTTAGATTCTCTATGACTTCTATTTTAGCTTTGTCTACCTCTATACCTTTTTTGGCAACTATATGTCCTAAAACAATCCCTTCGGTGACCATGAAATGACATTTTTCCCAATTTAGCACAAGGTTTACCTCCACACATCTTTCCAGGATTTTCTCAAGGTTGATAAGACAATTTTTGAAATCGGATCCACAAACTGAGAAATCGTCCATAAATACTTCCAAGATTCCATCTAAATAGTCTGCAAAGATAGACATCATGCAGCGTTAGTGTCGTACCCCGAAAAATATGACCTCACGCGATCCGAAAAGACGGAGCCGCGCGCTGGACAGACTGAAGAGTCGCCACCTAATTCTATTTATTCCCGAAGAGGGAAAGGGAAGATATAGATATAACCCGGGAAGAGAGGGATGAGGACAAAGGTCAACGGAACCATTGCCTGGGTTCGGGAGTCAGTTATGCAGGGGGAAGGTATTAGCACCCCCTACATCCATCGTACTCGATGGGAACCATCTAAGTTAACGCGCGCGAAATGATGTCTATGCTTAAAAGAATTGCTTGCTAGAGGGAAATGAGTTGAATTATAAGTTATATTGATCCTAGGTGCTCGGCAAGGATTGAGATCCTCGTGCCTACGTACTCCCGTGTGCAATGGGAAAGTCAGAGCCTCGTAGTTCGGCCTACTAAGGGTAATGGTTGTTTGTTTTATTACCTTTCTTCGATGAAAGGGTTTGAGAGTCGAATTGCACTAAAGACTATGGATAGTTTATCTCGTCCAACAAGACGAGCGTCTTGCGTCGAAATAATCGGAGCGAGTAACGAAAGCTCGTTATCCTCCTTTCTACCGCTTAAGGCTCGTGGCGTACAGTTCTTCTCGTGTTATTAGAATGCTTTATTTCCTAAGACCGCTTGACGTTGGATCAAGGGTTTGGATCTAAAAAGAATCGTTTTGGTTTTTTTTTATGTTAAAAGGGTAAATGCAAGTGGAGTTTTTTTTTGTAGTTTGTTAGCGAGGCACGAAGCGCTCGGCTCGCAAAGTAAGGGGGATCCTAATAAACGAAACAAAATAAAAAGGTGCGAGTGTGCAAGTGCAATCGCTTGGCGTTGGACCAAGGATTCAGAATAAAATACGGAAAATAAAGTGCGTACAAAGTAATGGGAGAGGGATACAAAATAAATACAAGGGGATTGCGAGAAATAAAGAGGTCTCGTTGTAATTAGCCCAAGAGAAAGCGTGTGTGCAGTGTTTTTGAACGGTTCGAAGGCGTTCGGCCTTTTTGATCGGAAACAACTATTCGAAGGCGTTGGACCTTTTAATCGAGAACAACTATTCGAAGGCGTTGGACCTTTTTGGGACGCGAAGAAATTTAGTTCGTGAACTACCTTAGAATCGATTCAAAATGGGAATCATTCTATAAGGAGTCGAAACATTTTTTGTAATGCGAAAATAAATAAATAAATTGAATTGCAAATATTAAAATGGAATGACAAATATAAATAATAAATAAATTGAGAATAAAGAATAAAATAAATTAAATTGAATATTTATTGGTCAAAATAATAAAATAATAAAATAAAAAAAAGCTAATTACAAGGAGGGCCTCATATTGACCGAATATCACCGATTTAACGAAATCGGGCGAAAATCGGCCTTTTGTCAAGTCATTGACCCCGTAAAAAAAATAAGGAAATAGAAAAGAAATTAAAAGATCTAAATATAATTTATTAAAAAGTACAAGGATAAGTAGATTTTAAAACACTTTTAAACAGAAAAAGAAATTAAAATAAACTATAACACTAATGTCATATTTTTCAAAAGAACCAAAATAAAGAAAAAATAATCTAAAAGTCAGGGGTATGCACAAACTTCCAGTGGTGCGTAATGTAATCCGGATGGTAGCGAAAGAAATCAATGGGTCTGAGCCCAATAGAAAAGAGGAAATAAATAACATAAAAAAAAACATGAGAAGGTGTGCATCGGTATGCAGGTCTATGCCAGGTGTATGTTTAGTAATATTTAACGTGGCCAAGCCCATTTTATCAATAATGCTAGAAATTAAATCCCTTGTGTTCAGTAAAAGTTTTCAATATTTAAAACAAAAAGATATGTTTATATTCACCAAAATAATTCACAAAAAACCAGTCAAACTCAAGTTATTCAAAAAAAGAAACAAAGAGCAAACGTAACAAAAAAAAAACGAGAAAAAAAATTCGAAACCCACCCTTTTGGATTTTCGGCCGCCGCTCTCACTCTCGCTTCTCTCTCAGATCGGCGGTTGCTCACGGAAAACAATCCCTCTTCTCACCGCGGATTTCACGCTTCTCGCGGCGTCTCTTTCTCGAACTCTCGCGGCTCTGCTTCGGATTTCGTGGTTGTTGGGTGGTTTCGCGAAAACCTTTCGCGATGGGTGACGGTGGTGATGGATTCCGCGGGTTGTGCGCGGTTGTATGTGTTGTGGGCGTTTTCGGTTAAGGTTGTTACGGTTTATTGTTGTGCAATGCGGTTTGGGCGGAGGAATGGTGATGATGGGTTTTGGCTATGGCGAAATGGTTTGTGGAGATTGTGGATTGATGAAGTGAAAGGGATGGTCAGCGGTAGATTTTCTGATTGGTCGGATTTCTGCGTTTTTGATGGTGGTTTGATTTAAACAGGTTCGCTGAGTTTAAAGATTTGTGATTTTCAATTTTGCTTGGTTGATGGATTCTGAGTTTGTGCGATGAAAAAGTCTGATGGTTGAATGGTTGGGTTGAAGAAAAGGAAATGGATGGTTGAATGGTTGGGTTGAAGAGAAGGAAATGGAGGGAGTTCTGTTGGTGGTGAGATGCGTGATTTTGTGAGGTTGTGGTCACAGGGGTTTTGTTTTGTTGATGAGGAGGGTGGTATATGGAGGTTTTGTTTGTTGGATTTGAAGAAGATTTATGAGTGGTGAGTGAGTCAATTTTTTTTGCAACGCCTCAATTTTGTGTGAAATTTTTGTTGTACGTGAAAGGTGGTACCAAGTTTTTTGTGGAGATGTGGGTGGACAAGCTGTATTGCGCTGTATGTGGATTTTTCTTCTTTTCTTCTTTTTGGGCTATTATGGTTCTCATAAAAGAGCAGCAATAATAATAAGTAATACAAAAAAGAAAAGCTAATAATAACTAAAGACCAAAATAACAAAAATAGTAATAGATAGAAAAAATAACAATAATAATAATAGATATTTGGGAATAAAATAAATGAAATAGAAATATTAAAAATAAAAATAATAATAATAATAATAATGGAGATTGAATAAATTATGCAAAAATAATAATGGTAATAATAATAATATTGACAACATGAATAATAAAAAGAATAATAAAAGAAATTTACTTTTTGAACGTATAATAATAAATGGGATAAAAAAATGAAATAAAGTAATAAAATAACATAAAAGAGAAAGTTGATTTTTTTTAATTTTGTGACAGAAATAATAACAATATAAGGAAATGATACAAGAAATTAATATTTGATTTTGGAATTAATAAAATGATATAAACATTATTCTTGATATATCTTAATAAAAGGATATAAACAAAAACTATTTTTTTGTATTTTTTTTTTTTTGAAATAAAGATGTACAAATAAATTTAAATGAAACTAATATAAACATAATAATTTTTTGACTTTTTAGAATATAGTTAAACGGAAATAAAAAAAAATATGACATATTTTTGGATGAAATAACAGTAAAACAAAATAAGATAGTAGGACAAATTTGGGGTATGACAGTTAGAAAGTGGCAGGGGCATTACAGAGTCCAAAAGGCATTCTTCTGTAGGCAAAAGTTCCAACAGGGCATGTAAAGGTATTTTTTTCTTGATCTTCGGGGTGAATAGGTATTTGGAAGAATCCTGAATATCCATCTAGGTAACAAAAGTAAGAGTGTCTGGCTAGGCGCTCCAACATTTGGTCTATGAATGGTAATGGGAAATGGTCCTTCCTAGTTGCTTTATTTAATTTTATATAGTCTATGCACATACGCCAACCTCCATCAGTTATTTTTGCTACAGGTTCACCCTTCTCGTTTTGCACGACTGTGATGTTCGTGTAAGCCCTAGAGGCCAATACTTTTTGGTACTTGTATCGGATTATTCGTTTAATAATAAAAGACATTTCTTTATTATGTTTGTCTTTCAGAATAATAAAGTCCCTAGAATAGTTAGTCTGTTTAATGAAATGTTAAGTGTGACTTAATCATGAGATCCCATTAAACATAAAGACATTATTCTTAAAATATCCGTAGTCAAGCTTTATTGCAAAGTGGGATAACTTTAAAGCATTGAGACTATTATGAAGATAGACTGGTGATCACATCTCATGGATCATGGATAAAGAGTTATCAAGTCTTGACATAGGTATAAATATTAGGAGTAATATTTATACCGGATTGACCCGCTATGAGAATACTACATAGTATGTTATGCAAAGTGTCATAAGTTATTCTCATGGTGATAATGGTGTATTACCACCCTTCGACCTGAAACCACTATGGACCCTAGATGTAGAGTCGGGTGCTTTATTGCTGATCAAACATTATCCGTAACTGGATGATCATAAAGACAGTTGATGGGTACTCCACGAAGCATGCTGAGGGACATGAGTGTCCTAGATGGAATTTGCCAATCCTGCATAACAGGAGAAATGTCTAAGGGCCCAATATTGAACTGGACAAGGATGACACAGTGTATGCCTTGTGTTCAATATAGACATAGGGGCAAAAGGGTAATTGTACAAACATATATTATCACGAAAAAGGTTTTGTCAGATCACATGACATTTTCGTGACTTGGGTAGCAGTGATGTGTTGCTAGATACCGCTCACTGTTTATTATGTTAAATATATAATTTAATATAATTACCAACATTACGAAATCCTACAGGGTCACACACATAAGGACAGTTTGATGAGAGATAGAGAAATCAAAGGAACACCGTAAGGTACGGTGCACTTAAGTGAAAATAGAAATTCGGATAATATAATAATAATTATTGTTATTTTATAATGGTTATAAAATAATAATAAAATAAATATATTTATTATAATAATAGTTATTATAATAATATATAATATTATTATGGATCATGTGAATTGGGCTTTTAGCCCGCAGCCCACAAGAGAGTCTATAAAAGGAACCCTTGTGATGAAGCTTTCACTTGATGCAATTTCGTTTTTGATTCTCTTTTCTCACTCAAATAATTTCGTTCGTAAGCAGCTAGCACTGTGACCGGAAGCTGTTCGTGTGGACTGAGTAGAGGCGTTGCACTTCATCAACGCTTGTGATCGCTGCATCAAAGATCTGAATCGCCACAAAGAGGTAACGATTCTATCACTGACCATGCTCATTCGTAAGGATCACTAAAGGAAATTTTTGTTTTCCGCTGCGTTTAGATCGCAATATTTCCTTCAGTGGTATCAGAGCCACTTACGAAACCATGGATCTGATAGCTGTTAAATTTCCGTCCTTTCTGTATTTGATTCGATTAAAACACAGAATGAATTTAACAATAAACGATTAATTAAATTTGGCATCTGTTGTGTACGATTTGGATGATTGATGTTGATTATGCTTCAGAAACCGACATTAGTATGGTGAAGTTGTGCGATACATTGATCATCCATAGGTTACACAATTAGATCGATCACTTTTATATAAGATATAAGAAATTCTGATGCAAAGATGGTATATGGGATATACTGTTTTGATTTCATCCATTCAATCACATAAGGATTGTAATTCTTTTGAAAGATCATCATTTTCATTCGCTTCGGAATCCGACGTTAGTATGGTGAAGCAATGACATGTTGATCTATCATATTGAGTTATCAATCGAGTTGTGTTTGACGGCATGAAATTGTTGCATTAGGATTAATGGCAGTACAAGTGTTGTATTGCCGCAGACTTTTCCGGTTGGGGTTGTAAATGCACAAAAGTTGTGCAGGAAACGACATGAAATACAATGAAGTGTTCATAAAATTTTTCGTCGGGGCGGAACCCCCGGCTAAGTCTGCAAAGTGTGATCAATCAGCCGAAATTTAATTTAGTTTATTTAATTATCGGAATTTTAAACTAATAATAAAAGTGTGTTTATTATTATTTATTTGTGGTGATCAGTTATGGCCTTAGTTTATCCTTTATTATTGTTTTGGGATTTTTAAATACGGCCTGCGTGTCGTGCCTCTCTCTCAATCTCTTTATGTAACTTCTTTTCTCATCTCACTCCCTCGTATGTAAAACGAGTTTTCTTATATGTAATGTAATATTATGTTATGAAGAAAAAGGAAGTATTCAATATTAAAGGAGGATAACCTTGGAGATCATGCTTGGAGAAGCTTAGATCGTTATTAGGTTAGCTTAGGTTCTCTCATTGGCTTGAGAGAACAATTGCGTTAGGGGCCATAATTGTATCTTTTTATATGTATGTTGATGCATGTAATTGTATGTTGATGCATGTGAGAGACGTTTTGCATGTTAAGCCGATGAGATCAAACTAATAACAAATTCCCTCAAAATTAAATATTAAGTTTATGCTTTCCAATTTTTAGCACTCATCAAGACTAGTATCGAGCATTGTAGGTTTCGCCTACGCGAGGTGCATGTTCTATATTAGTAAGGTGTGATGGGATAATTGTAATATCCAATTGCTAAAACAATGGGTCAAACTTAACTAAACAAATTATAATAAGATTATACATGTTTAGAAGCAAGAATTGGGAATGATTCATGTGATGGATCAGAATAAGGAGTTATTCACCCAATTGAAAATATTCGAGAGTTGTATGAGATACAATTGGAAGGAGTTCCTACCTAAATAACTTAGTTTTGTGTAATCAGCCTAACGCTGACTTAAAACAAAGTGAAACATGGATCTCGACCCACTAGAAAGTCTTCCAACGGGATTTTCCGAATCAAATGATGAGGGTCATTTGTTTTGAATAAAATAGTGGGAGCATATTTGATTAAAGGCCTAATTAAATATGTTGTTTTTAATGATACTTATATTTTCATATTTCTCTTGTAGATTACCATGACAACAAACACATCGAACAATATTTTGCGATCCATCCTAGATAAGGAAAAATTGTCTGGGACAAATTTCCTGGATTGGCACCGTAATCTGAGGATTGTCCTCAAGCACGATAAGAAGCTGTATGTCTTGGAGACACCAGTTCCTGAGGAGGAACCTCCTAGTTCTGCACCAAAGGCAGAAAGAGATGCTTATAAGAAGCATTTCGATGATGCCAATGAAACCGCTTGCCTCATGCTTGCTACCATGAACTCTGAGTTGCAAAAGCAACACGAGAACATGTCTGCGTTCGATATGATCGGACATCTGAAAATGCTTTATCAAGAGCAAGAAAGAAATGAGAGGTTTCAGGTTTCAAAGTCCCTTTTTAACAGCAAGTTAGCTGAGGGAGCCCCTGTAAGTCCCCATGTACTCAAGATGATTGGGTATGTGGAGAACCTTGACAGATTAGGGTTTCCCCTTGGAAAAGAACTTGCGATTGATCTGATCTTGCAATCGTTGCCAGAGAGCTTCAGTCAGTTTGTCCTGAATTTCAATATGAATGACTTGGACAAAAGTCTTCCAGAACTGCTAGGCATGTTGAGAACTGCTGAGCAGAATATGAAGACAAAAGGGAAATCCATTCTGATGGTCAGTAATGGAAAGAAACAGAACAAGAGGCCTATCAAACAGGGTGGTAGAGGGAAAGGCAAGGAAGTTGCCAAACCCAAACCCACTCCTCCTGTTTTGAAGCCTAGTGGAGGAATAGCAAAGGAGGGCACTTGCTTCCATTGCGGTAAGACCGGACATTGGAAGAGAAATTGCCCAAAGTACCTGGAAGATAAGAATAATGGAGTAGAGACTTCAAATTCAGGTATTTTTGTTATTGAAATTAATTTATCTACTTCTGCATCATGGGTATTAGATACTGGATGCGGTTCTCACATTTGTACTAATGTGCAGGGGCTAAAAAGGAGTAGAGATTTGGCAAAAGGTGAAGTTGACCTACGAGTTGGCAATGGAGCAAAGGTTGCTGCTTTAGCTGTAGGAACTTATGTTTTAACTTTACCTAGTGGTTTAATAATTCAGTTAGAGAACTGTTATTATGTACCTGCAATTAGCAGGAATATTATTTCCGTTTCTTGTTTGGACAAGTTTGGTTTTTCATTCATAATAAAGAACAATTGTTGCTCCATTTATTTGAATGATATATTCTATGCTACTGCAAAAATGAATAATGGACTATATGTCCTTGATCTTGAAATGCCAATTTATAACATTAATACTAAAAGGTTGAAACCTAATGAGTTGAATCCAACTTACCTTTGGCACTGTCGATTAGGCCACATAAATGAGAAACGCATTTCCAAACTCCATAAAGATGGACTCTTGGACTCTTTTGATTATGAATCATATGAGACATGCAGATCTTGTTTAATTGGAAAGATGACAAAGTCCCCATTCACAGGAAAAGGTGAAAGGGCTAATGATCTTTTGGCACTCATACATACTGATGTATGTGGACCACTGAACATACCAGCCAGAGGAGGTTTTCAGTACTTCATCACTTTTACTGATGACTTCAGTAGATACGGATATGTGTATTTAATGAAACACAAATCTGAGTCCTTTGAAAAGTTCAAGGAATTCAAGAATGAAGTAGAAAACCAACTAGGTAAGAATATTAAAGTTCTTCGATCAGATCGAGGCGGTGAATATTTAAGCCTAGAATTTGATGACCATCTAAAAGAGTATGGGATTCTATCCCAACTTACTCCTCCTGGAACACCACAATGGAATGGTGTATCTGAGAGAAGAAATCGAACCTTGTTAGACATGGTCCGATCCATGATGAGTCACGCCGATCTTCCAAACTCCTTTTGGGGACATGCATTATTAACAGCAGCTTACACACTTAACCGTGTTCCATCCAAAAAGGTTGATAAGACACCATATGAGATATGGAGTGGTAAGAAACCACATATGTCTTACATGAAGATTTGGGGTTGCGAAGTTTACGTCAAACGACAAATTTCAACCAAGCTTGAGCCCAAATCTGACAAATGCTTATTTGTGGGGTATCCTAAAGAAACAAGAGGATATTACTTCTACAATCCTTCTGAGGGCAAAGTGTTTGTCGCTCGAACTGGAGTCTTTCTGGAAAGGGATTTTATTTCCAAAGGAAACAGTGGGAGGAAAATAGAGCTTGAAGAAATTCAAGAATCACAAAACATTGAAACACCTATGGAGGAACTAGAGCAGGAAACACAAGTAGTTGTGGAAGAGCAACCTGCTCAAGTAGAACAAGACCAGCGTAGGTCAAGCAGGATACGTCACCAACCTGAGAGATATGGATATCTCATAAGTGATCAGGGTGATGTATTACTCATGGATCAAGATGAGCCTGTGACCTACAAAGAGGCCATAACTGGTCCTGAGTCTGAGAAGTGGCTAGAAGCCATGAAATCTGAAATGGATTCCATGTACACAAACCAGGTTTGGACCTTGGTAGAACCTCCTATAGGAGTTAACCCTATAGGATGCAAGTGGGTCTTCAAGAAGAAGACTGACATGGATGGTAAGGTACATACCTATAAAGCAAGACTGGTTGCAAAAGGCTATAAACAAATTCATGGGGTTGACTATGATGAAACCTTTTCACCAGTTGCAATGCTTAAATCTGTTCGGATTTTACTTGCCATCGCTGCATATCATGATTATGAAATATGGCAGATGGATGTCAAAACTGCTTTCCTTAATGGGAATCTTCTTGAGGATGTGTACATGACACAACCTGAAGGATTTGACATACCACAAGATGCCCAAAAGATATGCAAGTTACAGCGATCAATCTATGGATTGAAGCAAGCTTCCAGAAGTTGGAATCTTCGTTTTGATGAAACCGTAAAACAATATGGATTCATCAAAAATGAAAATGAACCTTGTGTCTACAAGAAGGTTAGTGGGAGCATGATCGTATTTCTGGTATTATATGTAGATGACATATTACTCATTAGAAACGATGTCCCTACCTTGCAACAAGTGAAGACTTGGTTAGGGAATTGTTTTTCTATGAAAGACCTAGGTGAAGCAGCCTATATATTAGGAATTAGGATCTATAGAGATAGATCACAAAAACTGCTTGGCCTAAGTCAGAGTACATACATAGATAAAGTGTTGAGACGCTTTAATATGCATGATTCCAAGAAAGGATTCATACCTATGCAACATGGTCTGTGTTTATCAAAAACACAATCCCCTTAAACTAAGGAAGAAAGGGATCGCATGAATAAGATTCCATATGCATCTGCAATAGGATCTATCATGTATGCCATGTTATGTACTCGACCAGATGTCTCGTATGCATTAAGTGCAACGAGTAGGTACCAATCTGATCCCGGTGATGCTCACTGGGTAGCTGTCAAGAATATCCTTAAGTACTTGAGAAGGACTAAGGATTCATTCTTGATATATGGAGGTCAGGAAGAGCTTGATGTAATTGGTTACACTGATGCTAGCTTCCAGACAGATAAGGATGATTTTAGATCACAATCTGGTTATGTGTTCTGTCTCAATGGTGGCGCTGTGAGCTGGAAAAGTTCAAAGCAAGAAACAGTTGCTGATTCTACAACTGAGGCCGAGTATATTGCTGCCTCAAATGCAGCAAAGGAAGCTGTTTGGATCAAGAAGTTCATTAGTGAACTTGGCATAGTCCCTAGCATTGTGGATCCCATTGGTTTATATTGTGATAACAATGGTGCTATCGCACAAGCTAAGGAGCCTAGATCTCACCAACGATCCAAACACATACTTAGGCGTTATCACCTCATTCGAGAGATAATCGATCGGGGAGATGTGAAGATATGCAGAGTACCTACACTTGACAATATCGCTGACCCATTAACAAAGCCTCTTGCGCAACAGAAGCATGATGGTCATACTAGATCTATGGGTATTAAGGGTATGCCTAATTGGCTCTAGTGCTAGTGGGAGATTGTTCGTGTAAGCCCTAGAGGCCAATACTTTTTGGTACTTGTATCGGATTATTCGTTTAATAATAAAAGGCATTTCTTTATTATGTTTGTCTTTCAGAATAATAAAGTCCCTAGAATAGTTAGTCTGTTTAATGAAATGTTAAGTGTGACTTAATCATGAGATCCCATTAAACATAAAGACATTATTCTTAAAATATCCGTAGTCAAGCTTTATTGCAAAGTGGGATAACTTTAAAGCATTGAGACTATTATGAAGATAGACTGATGATCACATCTCATGGATCATGGATAAAGAGTTATCAAGTCTTGACATAGGTATAAATATTAGGAGTAATATTTATACCGGATTGACCCGCTATGAGAATACTACATAGTATGTTATGCAAAGTGTCATAAGTTATTCTCATGGTGATAATGGTGTATTACCACCCTTCGACCTGAAACCACTATGGACCCTAGATGTAGAGTCGGGTGCTTTATTGCTGATCAAACATTATCCGTAACTGGATGATCATAAAGACAGTTGATGGGCACTCCACGAAGCATGCTGAGGGACATGAGTGTCCTAGATGGAATTTGCCAATCCTGCATAACAGGAGAAATGTCTAAGGGCCCAATATTGAACTGGACAAGGATGACACAGTGTATGCCTTGTGTTCAATATAGACATAGGGGCAAAAGGGTAATTGTACAAACATATATTATCACGAAAAAGGTTTTGTCAGATCACATGACATTTTCGTGACTTGGGTAGCAGTGATGTGTTGCTAGATACCGCTCACTGTTTATTATGTTAAATATATAATTTAATATAATTACCAACGTTACGAAATCCTACAGGGTCACACACATAAGGACAGTTTGATGAGAGATAGAGAAATCAAAGGAACACCGTAAGGTACGGTGCACTTAAGTGAAAATAGAAATTCGGATAATATAATAATAATTATTGTTATTTTATAATGGTTATAAAATAATAATAAAATAAATATATTTATTATAATAATAGTTATTATAATAATATATAATATTATTATGGATCATGTGAATTGGGCTTTTAGCCCGCAGCCCACAAGAGAGTCTATAAAAGGAACCCTTGTGATGAAGCTTTCACTTGATGCAATTTCGTTTTTGATTCTCTTTTCTCACTCAAATAATTCCGTTCGTAAGCAGCTAGCACTGTGACCGGAAGCTGTTCGTGTGGACTGAGTAGAGGCATTGCACTTCATCAACGCTTGTGATCGCTGCATCAAAGATCTGAATCGCCACAAAGAGGTAACGATTCTATCACTGACCATGCTCATTCGTAAGGATCACTAAAGGAAATTTTTGTTTTCCGCTGCGTTTAGATCGCAATATTTCCTTCATGTGATGCCTCCCCTTTTTGGTACTACATGCACAGGACTCACCCATTTACTGTCCGAGATCTGATATATTATACCTGCCTCTAGTAACTTAAGAACTTCAGTCTTAACTACTTCACTCATCATAGGATTTATTCTTCATTGGTGTTCTCTGGAGGGTTTTGAATATTCTTCAAGCAAAATCCGATGCATGCATACGGATGGGCTTATTCCTTTTAGATCTGAGATCTTATATCCTAAGGCTGAGGGGTACCTTCGTAAAACATATAATAATTGGTTTGTTTCCTCTTGGTCTAAGGTAGCACTGACTATAACTGGACGGTTCATTTCTTCATCAAGAAATTCATATCTCAGGTTCTTAGGCAGTTCCTTAAGTTTTCCGGTTGGTTTCATAGGGCAAGGCATAAGATCTGGGGTAAGAGATAAACATTCGTGAAGGTTATCGTTAATGTAGGGTTTTTTATAACCGTCATCTTCCCAAATAAGGGTTGATGGCAATTTTATAGATTCAATTTCTTCTTCTTGTTCTAATTCCCTAATGCATTCATCAATGATATCTAAGGCATAACAAGCATCTCCTATTACAGGTGCCATAAGGAATTTTGAGAGTATAAATTCTATCTTCTCGTCACCTACCTCAAAGGTTAGTTTCCCTTTTTTAACATCTATTACGGATCCAACAGTCGATAAGAACGGTCTACCTAGGAGGATTGGTATGTCGTCATCTTCTTTAATGTCCATGACAACAAAATCAGTAGGTATAAACAGCTGACCTATCCTAACATGGACGTCTTCAAGTATGCCTATAGGGTATTTAACGGATCTATCAGCCAATTGAAGTGACATCTTAGTAGGTTGTAATTCTCCTAAGTTTAATCTCTCACAAATTGCTAAAGGAATTAAGCTCACACTAGCTCCTAAGTCTAGAAAAGCTTTTTCGATGACATGATTCCCCAAAATACATGGATTGGAGAAATTTCCGGGATCTTTATCTTTCTTTGCTAACCTATTTTCGGAAATAGAATTACATTCCACGGGTTTTGGATCTTCAAGTCTACGTTTATTTGTAAGTATATCTTTGAGAAACTTAGCGTAAGAAGGTATTTGGGTGATGGCTTCTGTAAAGGGGATTTATACGTGAAGTTTTTCTATAACCTTAATGAATTTTTTATACTGATTATCGATTTGGGTTTTCTTTAGTCTTTGAGGGTATGGTATTGGTGGTTTGTACGACGGTGGTGGTATATAAGTTTTGTTTTTAGGTTCTTCTCCTTTTTCTTGACTTTCCGGGTTCTTAGATGCCTCTGGTTCCTTCTCCTCATTTCTCTCAGAAGTTTCGGGATCACTTAATCTAGGGTTTGAAGGTTCCTTATAAGCGGTTCCACTTCGTAGAGTAATGGCATTTGCTTGCCCTTTCGGGTTTTGTTGAGGTTGTCCAGGGAATTGTCCTCCTGGTGTAGTCTGAGGGGGTTGGTTTAAAGCTACCTGAGAGATCTGGGTTTCAAGCATCTTATTATGAGTAATAATTTGGTCAACCTTGGTTCCTAACTGGGTAATTAGTTCGTTAACATGGACGTTTTGGTTCATGAACTCTTTGTTTTGTTGTGTTTGAGCGGTGATAAAATTTTCCATAATTTTCTCAAGGCTCGGACTTGGTGGTACAGGTTGCATAGGTTGATTTGTTCTTGGGGCTTGGTAACCTTGTCTCGGAGGTGCGGTATTTTGGATAGGGTTATTATTTTTGTAGGAGAAGTTTGGGTGATTCCTCCATCCAGGGTTGTATGTGTTTGAAAATGGGTTCCCTTGGGTGTAGTTCACTTGCTCAGGGTTGGTCTCATTTAACATATTGCATTCGGCGGATTGGTGTCCTTGCGTCCCACATATCTTACAATTCAGCGAAACTGCAGCTACAGTCTTCGGGGTTGTACACATATGTTCGACTCCAAGGGCCAACGCGTCCATTTTAGCTTGCATCATGTCCATAGAGCTTAGCTCATGTATTCCTCCTTGGGCTTCCTTCTTTTCCACTGTCGCTCGTTCTACTCCCCATGATTGATGGTTTTGGGCCATATCTTCGATAAGGGCACTAGCTTCAGGGTAATGTTTGTTCATCAGTACGCCACCAGCGCCAGTGTCGATGGTCATCTTAGTGTTATAATGAAGTCCATTATAGAAGTTTTGAATGATTATCCAATTCTATAAGCCATGATGTGGGCATGCTCTTAATAGCTCTTTATATCTCTCCCAGGCTTCGAACAACGACTCTCCTTGGTGTTGGGTAAATCTGGTAATTAGGTTTCGAAGAAGGGCGGTCTTACTTGGGGGAAAATATCTAGCAAGGAAAACTTTCCTAAGGTCTTCCCAAGTTGTTATGGAATTGGGTGGAAGGGAATCTAACCATGATAGAGCTTTATCTCTGAGGGAAAAAGGAAATAATCTTAAGCGTATCGCCTCAGGAGGAGCTCCATTGGTTTTAAAGGTGTCTGCTAACTGAAGAAAGTTTTTTAAATGTTGGTTTGGGTTCTCAGTAGCAAGACCTGCGAATTTTCTTTGTTGCACTAATTGCAGCAGGGATGGTTTAAGTTCAAAATTATTGGCTGGGATAACAGGGTTTACTATACTGGAACTAGGTTCCTCGTTTGATGGTTGGGCGAAGTCCTTAAGAGGTCTTTGGTTTTGATCTTCGGCCATAGCTCTCCTATTCCTATGGAAAAATAAACGTGCGCGAGCGTAACGTTCAGGTTCAACTAGAGGGTCTACTAAGCTTCTGGCACTGCGAGTCTTTCGCATTGACCGGCAGGTAACAACCTTAGTCTAAACGGTATAACTACAGGGTGTGAAATTTGACGAAATTGGTCCCCGGCAACGGCGCCAAAAACTTGATGCGTATTTTTCGCAAGTGTACGAACACGTCAGAGTAATATAAAAGATTGTCGAATCCACAGAGACCAAGTGTCAATCTATCGTACCTGTTGTTATGGTGTGTATCTAAGGCAACTGAATATAATGGTTTTAAGGAGTGCGCAATGGTAAATAAAATAATAATTTTAAACAATTAATAAAGACAGGCTCGAATGTAATTCACATAATCAATTGATAATCCGGTACTTGTTAATAGAACTACTTATGGGCAATGTTTTCTACTTTGAAAAGAACTAATTTAACAGGAACTGTCGATTTCGCGTATTCAGAACCGAGTTGTACTCCCTAATCAACCCCTCCTATTGTCACGGATAAAAAGGTGCGTACTGCGTTAGAGTAGCAAACCTATTTTTAAGAAATATAGTATATTAACTAAGTTGAAAAGTACTTTAACCTGGATTTCTTAGCAAAATGAGGTTCTCATGAACCAGACTCTAAACTTCTTAACGCGTCCGAAAATCGTTTTAAAATCCCTTTTCTTTTTAATCTAAAAACTCCTAATGAACTAGACAAAGCGCTTTTGGTTGTTTTTGAAATAGTTAAAAACAATTGACTTATATTGAAAGTTAAAATAGCCCTTAAGTGTTTCTACGAACAGTTGTACGGATTACTGGTTTAATTACGATCCTTACATTATAACCTTTATGGATTTAGTTAGACATGGTAAAGTAAAAGTTATTTTTATTAATTTTCATAAAAGTATTTAGTGTGAGTGCGGAAAGTAAATAAAAGTAGTGCGAGTGCGGGAAATAAAGGTATTTAAAGCGAGTGCGGGAAATAAACGAAAGTAGTGCGAGTGCGAGAAATAAATAAAGTAAAGCGAGTGCGAGAAATAAATAAAAGTAAAGCAATGCGGAAAAATAAAATACGAACTGGAATTAAAATGGCGGCAGGATTAACTTCCTCCCAGAGTGCTCCAAAACTCGATCACACAGACGTATACAGACTCGATCACTCGATTGTAGTAACACCCCGATGTGGAATGATAACTACTTTAAAACTGATATATGCCTAAGAGATTCTAAGTTTGGATGAAGAAAACGAAATTCTAAAGTCCTATTTATAGGCAAATCTTAAATGGGAAATGACCAGGATGCCCCCCTCCACTAAAAAGTGGAGGGAACCACTTTTGCCTTGTGGCACCCGCCACAAGGCCATGACGTCCGCCATGAGAGCAAATGGATGAAGAAAGTGGGGATCATGGTTCTTGGAAGTTGTGGAGTGGTCTTGAGACGTGGCCACGTCATGGCAGACCCCATGGCCCCAGCCATGGCGGATACCGTAAGTGTAAAAAGCTGAATTTCTTGGTTTTCGTCCGTTTTCACTCCTTTTTCGCTCCTCTTCTCGATTTAAGCCTCGATTACATAGAAAACCTGAAAATAAAGAAAAACAAAGTAATAACATAACAAAATAACAATAAAATCTAAGAATTCATGCGAAATCAGAGTCAGAAATACGGTGAAATTTAGTGTTATCATATACAAAGCCCTATTTTGAAAATGTTTGAAAATTGTGAGGTGTGAAAAGTATTTTAAGGGGTGTGAGCCAGTAACTTAGAGTTCCTACCCTAGACTAAGTATTTCATGTTCTTGTATGTTCTTTCAAGGGTAAGATTGTCCCTATTATTAAGGAATAGGTAGTCATTACCTTGGATTTGATTTGAAGGACATGCGTAGGGTCATCGTATGGTCAATGAAGGCAACTTAAGGGGTGTCTTTAGCAATTGGGAGGACTATCATCTTTTACCGAAGGGACAAGATCATCGTAGGCAACATCGTAGGGACTTGATCTTTTAAACCGGGGAGGGACTAAATGATTTTATTTGGATATGTATTTTGCTTAAGACACACCCATTTTCGAGGGACTTGACCATATATCTTTTTAAGGCAACTGAGAAGGTTAGAACGATCGACTTACGTGTGTGAGTGATTTTATTCAGATATTTAATCTTTTTTAATTAAGTTATCTAAGTCCTTTTTAATCATATATTTATTTTCACTCCCTAATTACTAACCAAACAATAATAATAAAAATGCAAAGAAATTAAATTCTACACTATTACATCGCTTTGGGGTAGATACATAATAATCGGACATAAAAAAATAAAATAAAGTACATAATAATAATAACTTATACAATTTCTAAGAAATTAAATAAAATAAACAATAGTAAAATGAAATTAGGATTTAGAATAAATTAGGGTTAGAAATAAATAAATTAGGGTTAGAATTTTAATTAAGAAAATCAAGGTTTTCATAAAATCAGGATTCAAATTAGGGTTAACTAGAAAACTAGGGTTTTTAGAGAAAATTTAAATTTTAAAAGAAAATTAAAATAATTATCAATTATTATTAATTTATTTAGAGAAAAAAATATAAAACAAAATATGTACAAAATTATTATTAAAGAAAATAATTAGGAATTTATTTGAGATAAAATAAGGTTATTAGGAGTTTTCTAGAAAAAATATTAACTAAATTATTAATTAATTAAACTATGAAAGAATATTATGAACATTTTATTAAAAGAAAAAAAGGTTAACTAAATAAAATAAATAAAAATATTAGTGAAATAATTCTTTTTATTTTTCCAAAAAAAAAAGAATAAGAATTGCTAATTATTAATTAAATTTAGTTAATTATTTACTTAGAGAATTAATTAAATATGTAAAACAAAGAAAATTGAACAAAACACAAAATAAAGAGGACCTGGGATTCGAACCTAGGTCTGGTACCTCCAAGGCGTATCACTCCACCATCTGAGCTAATGCGCGCGTGTGACATCTATAGGAAACAAATTTGTTTTAAGCCATGCGAAAAATTCAAAAATTCCAGCGCGCGAAAAGTCGTCTCATACCACTGGTCGTCCATTTAACCTTTAGAGACACTTCGTCCGTCACAAAAGGCTATAGCGACAGATCTTTTTTGTCACTAGAAGTCCCGCACGCTTGAACATGAAAAATACAAACAATAAATTCAGTTTAATGACCCAGATTAATCAAAGGCAACCCAATAAGTCTAATTACATCCTTAATTTGGTCTAAAATGAGCTTTTGAACGAAATCACAATTCACGATTTTTGGAACCTTAAACATGGTGGTTCACGGATTTGGCTATGGAACCTTAAGAAACCTACCTAGAAACAACCTATGGATCATCACAAACAACAATGCAAGGTTAAAATTCATTGATAACGCATGATTAATCAGAATTAGAAAACTAAAAAAATAAAAAAATTGAAACTCGGTTTACGCATATGAACGAGTTTTTGATGAAGCAAGTGATTGGTATTCATTCAATGATCATCTTGTAAGATGTTGCAACCTTGATTGCGTCTTAAAATTGTCTCAATCCTCCAAACCGAATTTGAGTTTTCTTGGTAAAATTTGATGTATGAATCTTATGTGTTTGCCTCTGAAATTCGTCCTCTCTTGTGTTGGTTATATTTGTGTATATGTATGGAATGATATTAGGTCAAAATATGGGCTTTGGATCAAGGATTTTAGTTGCTTGAGATTGAAGAAACAATCATCCATAAATGATTCAAAAATCACATATATTCTTGCTAAATTGGTCTAGCACGAATTTGTAATGTTTTCAATCATTTTAAATGTTTTATTAATCATTCTAGAACCAAGATTTGATCCATTATTTGATTTTTCATATTTTATTTTCATTAAAATTGAATTTTAACAAATAAAATCCAAAATAATATAAAATAAATTATAAAAATCAGAATAAATGGGCATTGGGTCGTTCATGACTTTATCTTTGAGATTGGGTTGCAATTTTATGGACCCATTTGGAAAAATTTGAAGTTAAGGCCTTTTTTGCTTCATACACCCCTTATGAATCAACCAACTTTGACAAAACACAACATCCTCAAATGTAATGATATGAAGGTGATCTTGGACTTTTTAGAAATATTAGAGTGTCCTCTAACCAACCTTTTTGGTCCCATGTCCATATCTTCTACCATTTTTAAATTATGAGCTTTGGAAAAAGTTGACTTTTTGTTGACTTTCAAAAGGACCTATAATATTTTAGCCCATACCTTCCAAATGAAGCATTTCTGGCCTTGGCTTGTGAGACACAAAGTTGTAGAGAATTCAATTTTATTCAAAATTAGCTTTGGATGGGAAATATTTGATAAAGTATGTGAAATTTATGGCTGGTCAAAGTTTAGTTGACTTTTATTGTGAAAACCCTAATTTAGAAACTTTTTTATTCTTGATGATCTGAGATTTCCTTGATGAATCACGATCAACATTTGATAAAATGATGAATTTTACCTCATAATCTTGATGTTAACAAAAAATCTTGAAGTTTGACTTTAAATTGACCACAGTTGACCTCAGTTGACTTTTCTACCAAGTTAACTGATTTTTGGTTATCTGAGCCTCTGACTGGTCAAACTTATTGGGAAAGCTTTGAAACTTGACATGAGGATTCTTTAAGGTATGTGGGATGTTATGAAGCTCACTTGAGGTCTTGGAAGTCCATTTAGCTTGGATAAATTCAAAACCCTAGTTTTAGATCAATTGTTCAAGAGAAGACTTTGTCTGATGAAACCTTCAATCCTTTTAACCAATTGGGGACCTTGAGAACCTTGTGACCATTGAAAAATATTAAGACACATTGACTTGATTGTGGGAGGGAAAATTTTGGGGTACAACAGGTACCCTTTCTAGCATGATCATGTGCCCAAGGTTATGGGGTGCACCCTTTTTATATCGTTGATCAGAGTCAATGGGCTAACTCGTTGGAGATCTAACGCTTTGTATTCACTCTGATGGTCAGCTTTGACCAAGTACATATATAGCATGGACCTCCTATTACCCAACGTGGCCTCCAGCGTCATGGGTCTATGCTTTTTTATAACAACACCCTTTATTTGCTGAGTACAACCTGACCCATTAGTTTTTTTGTTTTTTATTTGAGTTTAATGTTTTTTGTTTAAATTATTTTAAAATAGTAAAACACTAATTTTAATTAACTATTTTAAACACCTTCATTTAATATTAATTAAATTTTTTTCATTAATTTTATTAAATGTTGGTATGTAATTTAGTTAATTATCTTTTATTGTGTGTTATTTCTTTTTAAATATATAAAAAACCAAAAATATTTTCATAATCATTTCTATTAATTTTATTAAAAATTCATGTTTAATATTAAATATTCCATTTTTAGACTAATTTTATTAAATAGTTTACTTTAATCTAATTAATTAATTTGTCGTGATTAATTTTGTTTAATTAAAAAAATCCTAAAACATGTTAGTGCTTAATTACCTCAATTAATTTTATTTTATTTTAGTTAATTAAATTGTTAATGATTCTCCCTTGTGTGCTTTTATTTGTGTGATGCATGTGCTTGTGCTATTTCTTCTTCATGTGTGAATGTGTGCTTATCCATGACTATCACTTGGTTGGTTGTATTTTATGTTATGCTTGGACTTGTTTGATTTATTTTCGCATTATGACCATGAATTTTCAAGTAAAACATGAGCACACACCCTAAAGCTAAACTTTAAAAGATAAATAAGATCATTGGTCCAACGCCAAGTGAAGTTTTACACACCCCATCCATACTCCAAAGTGTAAGTCGAGATCTTTTGCCTCGCCATCGACCTTGTACTTACATTTGCACACCTTGCACGGCTTCCTCTTGAGCTTTCTTGAAATGCGCCTTAATCAATTGGTTACCTCTAATTTGTCGTCTAAGAAGACTAGTCCACTTTTCTAGTACACTTAAAATTGAATCCAACTTAATCAAATTGATTCATCGCGCTTGTTTTTCATAGCTAATCTTTCAACCCTCGCATACTTGATCCACATATCAACCCTAACCCCTAAATGTAAGTCGATAGAATTGCATATTTCCTTCAACCTTAAATTAATACCAATAGTTCCTTCTAAGCTCAATTCAAGCCTTTAGTCAACACAATTACTCAAAACTATTTTTATAATCAGATCACGAAAGAATTGGGTTTATTGGAGTCTCGCATTCCTTGAATCGTCGAATGATTACTCTTGGGGAAAACGCTTTGGGTTGTATTTCATTCAAACTTTCTTTTCTAAAACACTTAACACTCACATATCAAATAAAGAAATAAATTGATTCTTGGGATCTCGCATTCCTTGAACACTTGAATGATTGCTCTTGAGGCAAACGTCTTAGGTTGTGTTTCAACCTCTCCTAGTGAGCAGACAAGCCAATGTTTAGCAGTTGGAAAGCAATTTAAACAGTTGTTCATTAAAAAATACCAATCAATCGTAGTTAGCCGAACTATGATGCTTTGTCTTTCTCATTAACAAGGGAATACATAGGCACAAAGGCCCCAACCCTTGGTGAGCACCCTAAGTAAACACCACTCATTTTCCCTTAACAAATAATCTTAGAAAACGCTTTACTATTAGAAGAAAACAACAACATAAGTTTGCATTCGCTCGTAGATTAAACTAATATGTTCCCGTTAAGTACAACGGACGTGCAGGGGTACAAATACCTTCACTTCGCATAACTGACTCCCGAACCTGAAATTTGGTTGCAATGACCATGTTCTTTTCTTAGAAGTTTTGTTGATATTTTTCTTTTCCTTCATTGAATAAATAAAATTAGTTGGCGACTCTATTATTTTTCCGCATCCTTCGCGAGGATCGTATTTTTCGAGATACGACAGTACTCCCGTTAACTAGCATCGACATTGTGCTAGAAAAAATACATCTCTCCATCCACTTAATCCACCGAGCACTAAACCCCATGATATTTAAAATATACCTCAAATAGTTCCAATTAAAACTATCACAAGCTTTCTCGTAGTTCACTTTCAGCATCAAACAACTATAATTTTCTCTTTTCTCCAGGTCCAGAGCTTCATTGAAAATGAGAATACCATAAGAAATGTTACGACCTTCAATAAATACAAGCTGCTTTGGGGAAATGAGTTTTCCAATATCTTGTCTAATGTGTAGTGCCAAAAACTTTGACACGATTAAGGATTCACGAGTTTCAGAATCAAAGAAAGAAACGAAGTCGTACAAGCTTTGGTGAGTTTCATTATTGAAAAAGTCCTTGATAAAACAAAACATGTCGTGTTTTAAAAACACGACGTGTTTTAGATTCCTCTAGGGTCTGTCCAACCACACCCTATCATACATGCTCAACTTGTTAAAAATAATGCCCTCGGGTACCGGTCTTGAAGCATCATTTTCCAAGAAAAAACAAGCGAAATAATCTTCCAAGAACTTCTTTTTGTTTTTTGAGCAAGAGTGGAAAAAGTTGGTAGTGGGGGGAGAGGTGATTATATTTTGAAGGAGAAGCTCTGTCTTCTTAACAAGAGGCTTTCTTGGTGGAATATCAACTTGTTTGGGAAGATTGACCTAGAGATAGACGACAATGTCCGTATCTTGAACTCGGGCGAAGAAGGGGTTAAGGACATTGGCGAAATGGAGTTGATGGAGAAAAGGAGGGCGAATGGTAAGATGTGGTTGAATCTCAAAATTAAGGAGAATATGTTAATTCAAAAATCTAGATTGAAGTGGATCAATGAGGGTGATTCTAATAGTCGTTTTTTTCACCGGGTCATGAAAGAGAGGAGGAGGCGGAATTTCATTAGTTCTTTTACTCTTGATGGGGAGGGGAATTCTTCGGTGGAAGAGGTGAAGGCAGGGGTGAGAAATCATTTTGCTTCTAAATTTTTGGAAGAAGATTTTGATAGGCCGACTCTTGAAGGAATCACTTTTAGATCTCTTACTTCTTTTGAGACATCTTCTATTGAGGCTCCTGTTACGGAAAGCAAAATTAAGGAGGCGGTTTGGAATTGTGAGGGATCTAAAAGTCTGGGCCCGGATGGATATTCCTTTTCGTTTATAAAAAAGTGTTGGAAATTTATGAAGCAAGATTTTGTTAGGTTCTTTGATTCTTTCCACTCGGAGGCTATGCTTTCAAAGGCTTTCACATCTACTTTCTTAACGTTGGTTCCAAAGTCCTCGAATCCGTTGGGATTGGATGATTTTAGGCCTATTTGTTTAGTAGGTTGTGTGTATAAAGATTTGGCGAAATTATTGTCTAACTGTTTGAAGGGAGTTTTAAACAGTGTTATCTCTTGTAGCCAAAGTGCGTTTGTCCCAAATAGACAAATGATGAATGGTGTTCTTGTCGCTAACGAGATGGTGGATTTTGCTTCTAAGGAGGGGAAAGAATGTTTACTTTTTAAGGTGGATTTTGAAAAGGCGTATGATAAAGTCTCGTGGAACTTTCTTAGGTTTATGCTTAGGAAGATGGGTTTCGGGGAGGTTTGGATGAGGTGGATGGACGCGATGGTGTTTACTATTAAGATGTCGGTTTTGGTGAATGGGAGTCCAAATAAGGAATTCTTTGTGGAGAGAGGCTTGAGACAAGGGGATCATCTCCCTCTGTTTCTTTTTGTGATTGTAGTGGAAGGTCTAAGGGGTTTGGTTCGTAAATTCGTTGAAAATGATAACTTTAAAGGTTTTTATTTCAATAGTAGATGCTTTGTGGACATTCTTCAATTTTCGGATGACACTTTCTTTGTGGGAAACGGAAGTTGGAAGCACATTTGGGCGATTAAGGCGGTTCTTCGGGGATTTGAATTGGTGTCAGGTCTCGGCATTAATTTTCATAAAAGAAAACTCATTGGTTTGAATATAAGTCCCCATCGGTTGGAGGCGGCCTCTAATTTCCTCTCTTGTAGGAGGGAAAATTCGAAGTTCTCTTTTCTAGGGATTCTTATTGGTCATGTTACAAATAATGGGTATATATGGGAGGAGGTGATCTTGAAGATGAAGAGGAGACTTCATTGTTGGACTAATCGTTCTCTTAGTTTTGGAGGAAGGTTGACTCTTTTGAAGTCGGTTCTTTCGAGCTTAGCAATTTTTATGCTATCTTTTTATGAAGTGCCTAATAAAGTGGCGAAAAGGATCACTTCAATCCAAAGAAACTTTCTTTGGGGAAGTAAGGAGGGGAAAAGGTGCATTCATTGGGTTAGTTGGAATTCGGTGTGTTTACCGGTGAAGAAGGGAGGTCTTGGTCTTAGAAGAGTGGACGATTTTAATATAGCGCTTTTGCATAAATCGCGATGGAGGATATTAGTCGAGAAGAATTCTCTTTGGACCGAAGTGCTTAAGGCTCGGTATGGTGATATCTCTTTGATGGCAATGAGATTGAAAGAGTTTAATTTTAAGGTGGAGAGGGCTTCCTTTTGGTGGAGGGAATTACTCAATTTGGGTAATTATTTTTCGGTGGATATTTTCGCTTCTAATTGCGTCTTCGCAATCGGGAATGGTCATCAAGCTTCTTTTTGACATTCTATTTGGGATGAAGATTTATGTTTGTGGGATCATTTCCGACATCTTTTTGAAGCATCCCATCTGAAGAACGTATTCGTCGCTTGTATGGGGGGCTGGTCTGGTGATAAATGGAATTGGGGGAGTATCGCTATTGATTTTGGAGATGTTCTTGATCTGTTTTTATATAGTTGCAATTACACAGGTACGGCTTCAGAGGACATCTTTGCGGGTAGTGGCAGAACTACTTCTCTTGATTCCTCAGATGTAGTAGGCTCTCCGCTTTCGGTACCTTCTTTTATTGATAACAGTTGTTGTTGTATTCCCGTGCCTGTGCATCAGCTAGCATGTCTCAACTCTAATGTTTTTTTTTTTGCACAAAATCGTCCTGTTGTTGGTGTTGTTTCGCAGAATTTTCCTGTAGCTTAGGGACATCGTGTTGTAGATGAAACCCATCTCCTGCTTACTGATGTTCTTCGCAAAAATGAAAGGGAGGCTTTGCAGAACTCCTATTCTCCTGTTGTTGTTGCAAACAGCCCGTCTGGGCTGCTGTATGTTGTTGTCCAGGTTCCGCATGAAGTTTTTCTGGGCCTCTGGTGTCTGTTGATGATACAGACCTGCAGGATGTTGTTCAGCAGCATGATGTTTCCGCGGAGTCCCGTTTTTCTGTTACTCTGGACGATGTTATCCTGAAAGAAGTGTTTGACCTTTCGGTGTTATTGAGGCGTAATCGTCCCGTTGGGGAAAGCTTTGATAGAATCGTTTGGAATCTTGACACTTTGGGGATTTTCTCGGTATCAAGTCTTAGTGCCTTAAAGGATTCTTTTAGGATCCCTTTCGGTCCTTCGGAAGAATTTGACGACGCGTTTGTCGATATTTGGCGTATGGAGGTCCCGTACAAGGTTAGGTGTTTCAGATGGAGAGGTTTTTTAAATAGATTACCAACCAAGAACAATCTTTCAAATAGAGGGTGTCTTCCTTCAAACTCCACTTTAGATTGTGTTTTGTGTAACGGTCGAGCGGAATCGTTGGAGCATTTGTTTTTGTCTTGTTTGGTTTCTAAATTGATTTGGAAGGAGGTGGCAGATTGGATTGGTGGTAGCATATCAGAAACTAACAACTTGAAGGAGAGTTTCTTAATTTGGTGCCGGAAAGGTAAACAATTGGGAATGAGGAAAGGTAAGGAAGGATGTTTTTGGTTGGCAATCATTTGTCATTTATGGCTTTTGAGGAATGAGATTATTTTGTCAAACGCTTTTTGGAAGGTTATGGATGCGGTTTGGAACATTAAATCTCTTCTTTGGAGATGGGTGTACACCGGGAAGATTACTCATTCCAATTGCAATTTTTATGAATTCTCTAAACATCCTGTATTTTATTATTCGTAAAGAGCAATTGGATAGTAATTTTCTTTTAGTCGTTTTTGAACTATCTTTTGTAAGCAGGTTAAAGAACCCTTAGTTCTCTTTTCAATATATTTCTTGCTTATAAAAAAAACATCTTCTACATTACCATTGGTCCCAGTCAGCAAGGTTATTGAATTTTGTTTATGCCTTTCCTTGATAGACTGATGGAAAATATGAGAATTTTGATCTTCCTACTTGAGCCAAAGTTGTCTTGATTTCAGTCTCAACATCCCCTCTTTCAATGCTAAATTCTTCCAAATCCCTTCGTCCAAAATACTTCTCTCCTCCATAATGGTTTCCACATTACCTCCATGATTTACAACCAAAGAGATGTCCAGATCATTAAGACGGTCCACTTGATTATTCACCTGCAAATCTAACCAACCAAACACCTCTTTATTCCACAATTTCAGCTTGGATTTCAAAGCCTTCAACTTCTCGCACAAAATAAAATCACCACTGCCAACCACTTTGAGTTTTGCCCACTCGTCGCTAATAAACTTGTTGCAATCATCCCTTCAAATGCTCCAAATTTAACTCAACTGATATATCAGGATTGTAAAATTTTCTACTATGTGAAGATGGCATATGTTCATGTGGTGGATATAGATAAATTGATTCAAACATGTTGAAGTAGAAATTAAATTTAGAAGGCTTAAATAGTCTTTTAGTCCCTGTAAGTTAGCAAGTTTTTGGTTTTCGTCCCTGAAAGTTTTTTTTTCCGGTTTAAGTCCCCACATTTCCAAAACGCGTTGGTTTTAGTCCCTACTGTGAGTTAGACGTTAAAAAAAAAAGGGATGTGGCAGACGGCGCTGATGTGGCAGGTCGTTTGGCATATCCAAGTGGCATTCTCATTTACACATGTGGATTTCTCATTTTCCTATTTATTCTAGAGGGACCAAATCCAAAATAATCAATTACATTGTGTCCTTTTCAAGTTGCCAATTTGAGCACTCTAATGGCAAGGTGATGATCCTGAGTTTCCAGATGAGTTTAAAGGCCCTGGATCACAACACCAGACACACTCTATAGAGGTTATTGAAGCTATCCATAGCATCACAACACCTCTGTAACTCCTCCGCCATCAAACTCGATCACCACTTGCAAGGTACACACTTGAAACCTTGGAACTCAATTTTCACTCGTGCATTTTTTGGCCTTTTGCTGGCCAAATGTCAAGCCATACATGGGGAGTATTTCCCCTCAATCAATTGAACAAAATCATGCACACACACAATTTCACGATCCTTTGGCCAGGTTAGGGTTCTTCACGAATTTTAGATCCATCTCATCACACACATAATATAAATGAAATTAATCACCATCATCATACTTATGGATCAATTCAAAACGCTTCTTGTGCAGAAGAAGAAGATGCCATTGGAAAGAAGAAGAAGAAGAAAGAAGATGCCATTGGAAAGAAGAAAGAAGATGCCACTGTGATTGATTATTTTGGATTTGGTCCCTCTAGAATAAATAGGAAAATGAGAAATCCACATGTGTAAATGAGAATGCCACTTGGATATGCCAAACGACCTGCCACATAAGCACCGTCTGCCACATCCCTTTTTTTTAACGTCTAACTCACAGTAGGGACTAAAACCAAAGCGTTTTGGAAATGTGGGGACTTAAACCGAAAAAAAAAACTTTCAGGGACGAAAACCAAAAACTTGCTAACTTACAGGGACTAAAAGACTATTTAAGCCAATTTAGAATAAAGAGAATACATATTTTTTTTATGGAAGTGTTGCAGCTAATTTATTCTTGGAGACTAATGTATGACACATTTTATATATGCAAATCAAGGTTTAAATAGGTGAGAAAAGATTTTATGAAATGCAGGGCCAAATAATTGGTTTGCAATATTGTTTATTTTTCAAAGTTTGACTTTAGCATCCGTTACACTTAGGGGTGGGATAATAGACGAGACTTTAAAAGATCTGAGTCAAACTTATGATAAAGTTTTAAGACTTGAATTTATCCTATGGTCTATAGGATTTTTTTGTTTGACCTGACTTTTTTTAAAGTCTTTCCTCACCTGAAAACCTATTTAAAAGTCTGGTCTAACCTAACTTAAAAACCTATTTATAATTGACGCTAAATTGTAGCTTCAAACGTTTTAATTTAAGCCCCACGCTAAACCTTATTTTCTAGTAGTGAGGTTCTACTCCCCGTAAAACAATTTCATAGAATTTCGACATTTATATTAAGATTGCAGAACGAAAAAACTAAATTCAAATATTTCTCAAGTCTTGTGTTTTCTTAATATCAAAACCAATGCTCTCAATAGAAATTGTTAGGGCAACTTTATGATAGGCAATGAATAATGGAAGATTATAGTCAAACTGGTACAGATGAAATTGATTTGCAAATGAGGTTACAACAATTTTGTATGACTTGTAAATTAAACAGTAGTCTTAAAGAACTCAACTAACTGGCTAATTAGTTAGTTAATATAGCCACTAACAACTTAATAACATATTTAAGGATTAACAACTAACAATTATTTGGAAGGAGCAATAGTAAATATTTATACAAGTGAGAAGGAAGCTTCTAGAACAAATTATTAACTCTAACAATCTTCTAAGTAACTTATAGTTCTACATAACTAACTATTGCCTATTAGAGATGAAAAACTAAAACTATTATAGTGAATTAGTACATATGATAGATGATAGCACTATTAGTATAATATTTTATAGGTTTAAATAGTTTTTTGGTTTCGGTAAGTCAGTAAATTTTTTATTTTAGTTTCTGTAATTTATTTATTTTTTGTAAGTCCATATATCTCACATTTGTATTTGTTTTAGTCATTAAAACCATAATCGGCAGAAAAATTCAAAAAAAAAACCGTAGGAAATTTGTGGATTTTGACTTTAGAAATTAAAACGAACGTAAAAAAAAGAGATAAAAGGACTCCGACCAAAACAAATTAATTACCTGGACTAAAATAAAAAACTTGCTGATGGAACAAAAGATTAAGCCTATTTTATATGTGATGTACGAATTTAGAGATTGTGCCCCATACTTTAGTTTTTTTTTTTTTTTTCAAGATTTGGAATCTATCTCACATTTTTTTCTTCTCTTTCTCTTTTGCTATGAATTTGTTTGGAGTAAGGTAGGTTCTTGGATGCAAATTTAACCTCTGATAAACAGTTTTACATCAGAATGTTTTGATGTGTGACTTTGTGATGGATAGCATCAAAACTTTATCCATGTTTTGGTTCATGAATAGAGTAAGATTATCCAGTTTCAATTTTTCTAATCGGTGTTTTAGTCGTTTGCCATATAAATTTGACTCCTTCATGATTGATCATAGATATCAAATTCTGATCATTGTGTGTTTTATGAAGAGATATGTTGATGATTGATCATAGCTATTTTTATCATAATAACACCACCCTTTCACTTTTCCCACCACACTCATATGCTTACATTTCACACACTTTGAACGAACTTTCTTGGACAATTCCAATCTCACGCTTCCACTTTCATTGGATATAATATTTTTCAGCTTCAAACAACAAGGATGAAGATCATATTCTGTGCTAGAGCAATGGTAGACAAACCCTAATATATCTTTCCCACAAGCATCACAGTATCTTGTTCTAAATCCAAGTGGTTTCTTGTGAAACTCGAAATAGCTATTCTCAAAAAATGGATGAAAGGCGTAACCTCGATCGGGATTTGCATATTCTCCATGTAGAACATAATTGCAACTGTTTCTTTGACAATTGTAACTTTCGCCAAACCCTAGTTGTCTGCAACCGCTGCATGTGTATGGTTCTCCTGGAGACTTCAATTGTAATGAATGTTCATGATCCATCTCTCAGTTATTTTCTTGTAAATCTATTGAGGCAAAGCAATAAAGAACTTTACAAAGTTAATTTGTAGTTATGACAAACGTTTATGGTGGTAGCAGCTATATGTATAGAGAGAAAACGTCTCTGGTAAGTGTATGGTTTTTACTATTTTTGATAACTTTCTAAGAAATTAATGACTACTTATTATACGTGAAGTTACGTAGTTTTTTCTTCTTATGAGAAACCAATAGCATCTGCATGATTTTTATACATATCATTATCTTTCTACAAAAATACAAGAGAAATTCAATGCCAACCTCACTCTAAAACCTAACGAGGATTCATACAAAACTAGAGAAAAAATAGGTTAGAGTAAGGAATTTTACCAACATAACTCTATTTCTAAATAAAGATTTTAACGCTCCAACATACATTATCTAAGTTACACCTAACAGAATTAAATTATTATATTAATTTGAATTATAGAGTAACCATTTCTTAGTATAGTGAAGAGATTACTAACTTGCTTAGAAATCTAGACTGTCGCATCATAAAAATATCAGTAGTTCAATGTAAAATACATGGAAATATGGTCGGTGTGACATCCATTTATCTTTGTCATTGTGTCTACCATATCATATATGCAACTTAATTAATTAATTAATAAATACTTTCCCAATAATTAATTTGATAGATTTTTGACTTTCTCTCAAAATTTTAGATCCTTTATAAAAAGATATTCTCTTGTCACTAATCTTTGATCTTTCAAGGTTCGGAGAAACTTATTTAAAAACAATGAAGTTAGATAAATTTAAAGTTTTAATTAGTTTAATAAAAGTAATTAATATTGAGAAAAACAAATGTGAGTCGGAAGCACTAAAAAGAAGTGTGAGAAAGTTCCACATGGATTAGAAATATTGAGAGTTGAACATTTATAAACGAGAGAACTCATACGTCTGTTATCTTAAAGTTTTGGTGAATATATGATATGTCTCTTTGGATTTGGTCCTGTTTTGGGAATCCAATTTCTAGTTTCTATCATGCTCTTTAAATGGATGGACGACACGTGGAAACGTAAACATCAATGGCTGATAATTTAAATCTAAAAATCTATTTATTTTTAATTAAAAGAAATAAAATTTCATTCATAACACTTTCGATCTTCATGGTGGTGACCCAATTTCCTCTATGTCTCTTCAACTCCGGTGGTAACCCAGACCCCTCTCCATTTCTTCAACTCTGGCAATCTAATTTCCTATATGTTTCTCCGACTTCATTGTCGACTCTCCATCTCATCGCATTCTCAGTGTAAATATCTCCCTCTTTTTTCAGCTTCAAGATTGTTTAATTAAAGATTTTCATCTTCAAATATTTGATTGGAATTAGTTTCGTGCAATAATGATGGAAAGGAAGAAAAATGAGAACTCGTTGATGACAGAAGCGTCACTACGCCAAAAAGGTTTTTTAACAGCGCATCTTAGACAGCGCTTTTAAAAGAAAGCGCTGTCTAAGGTTAAAATAAAAATAAAACACGGAAAATGTTAAAAAAAATATAACGAAAGCGCTGTCTAAGGGGGGGGTCTTAGACAGCGCTTTTAGAAAGCGCTGTCTAAGACCCCCCTTTAGACAGCGCTTTTAGAAAGCGCTTTTAAATATAGACCTTAGTCAGCGCTTTTGAGAAAGCGCTGTTTAATGTCTTTCAATTAAAAAAATATTTAAAACCAAAAGCGTTGTCTAAGGGGGGGTTTAGAAAGCGCTTTTGGAAAGCGCTGTCTAAGGAATATCTTAGAAAGCGCTTTCCACAAAAGCGCTGTCTAAGGTCTAATTAAAATAAAATTTCAGACTTCTATTTTCGTTCTCAGTTCTTTTTGTTTTCCCTCCTGCGATTAAACCTCTCCAGCGAACCCTAACTGCGAACGAGAATACATTGAAAGCATTCGGTTTCAATACCAGAAAGTGTTTGTGTTTGAAGAATCGGTTTCTGAACTTCAGTTCTACTGCGGTATGTTCTTCATTTCTACATTTTTTCATCTCATTTCTGCGTTTTGTTCGTCATTTCTCTACTGCGTTTTGTTCTTCAAGCCATTTCTGATTTTGTTCGTCATTTCTATTTGCATATGGTTTCAGGCATTGCAAGTGTTTGAAGAATATTTCATTTCTGAAAGTGTTTGAAGAATCCTTCATTTCGGTATGTTCTGCATTTTTTCATTTTTCCATGCTCTGTTATTTAGGGAAATATCAGTATTTGTAAAATACACTGTTGATGCTTGCTTTTTGTTTGTAAAATACACTGTTGATGCTCAATTGCCAACCCTAACTGAATGAGAAATAAAAATTCTTGTTCTTGTCTTTATGTAAGTGCAAGCATATTTCTTTATCATCTAATATGCAAATATGAATACCTTACAATGTCACATTAATTATGAGTACTATTTTTGTTGCATTATTCTACATGTACATCAAGTATTTTGTCCAAATATTTGAATATAAAGTTTAGGCAAGTAATGGGGTCCATTTATAGACTTTTAGATTGAACACATAAGATTTTGGACATGAAACATGGTTTTCCCACATAAAAAGGTAGGTAGGTAGTATTAAATTTCATACATTGTTTTGTTACAGTGTATGTGTCTACTTGACTTTAAACTCTAAATATCATTTTGGATTTAGATGTTCAATATTGTTCAAACTTCATGTTTCCTTAGTGATTATACTTGAAGATTGAATAGGTAGTTTTTTTTCTTTTTAACTGTGAAAGTGTTGTTCATCTCACTTTCATTCTAAAGGAACAAGATTTCTCCCATAAAATGATTGAACGAACTCTAATATAGTTATAGGTATAATTATAGGTATATTGTAATAGAAAAAGTTTGATTCTTGTAATATAAAAAATGAAAGTGATGAGGTAATTAAAGTTGGTATATTGGCGTATCGGATACGTTATTGAAGTTTATATTAACATTGGTTATGTATAGGTTTTTGAAGTTTAAAATGAATTGAACTTTAAAATTGTTAGGATATTCAATGATACTACCTTAGTTATGTATTTTCGTCTGGATTGATTGTTTACTTTAATAAGTAGGAAAACCATGGATAAAACATGGATCTGTGCCGATCGAATGACCAAAGAGTACGAGAGTGGGGTTGCGGAATTCGTTAAGTATGCTGTTCAACACGCTGAAAACCCCAGACGAATGCATTGTCCTTGCTTGCGTTGTTGTTATATTGGTAAGGTTGACGCACATGGATTGAAATCGCATTTTGCTGAGGCATGGAATTGATCAAAGTTATCAGTGTTGGATATTTCATGGTGAGAAAATTAACAGGAATGTTGAATCGAGTGGAAAAAGTAATACGACCTATGCTTCATACGACAAAGACACGGAAACATATGATTGTGATCGAGTTGAAGAGATTGTAGAAGCACTGGAAGAAGATCTTCATGATTGTCCTGAAATGTTTGAGAGGATGGTAAGCGATGCAGAGAAACCGTTGTACAAAGGTTGCACTAAATTCTCAAGACTTTCTGCGGTATTAAAGTTGTACAACTTAAAGTTGTACCCGGATATGAAGGTCCTAATTGACACGTAAGTGAGAATGTTCAAAAATTTTCTTAGTTTATGTGAATTGTTCTAATTGCTTCATTTTTATTTTATTAGCGTCCTACAAGCTTTTCGGGCCCAACGAGTTATCCAAACCTCAAGGAGGGGCGCCAACTCCATTACATGGATTAAAGTGGCGGTATATTTTTAATTACCGCGTTTTTTATTATATTAGTAATGACTACACTTGATAAAACTTAGGATTTATAATCCATATTTTTTTTTCATATGTAGTGTCCTCTTCAACGTAATCAAATAGATTGCGGGTATTTCATGTTGAGGTTTATGCGAGATACTCTCATGTTGGGCCGATTAGAGATTCCCACCGATGTATGTATTTCTAACTTATGAGTTATTTTTATATTTACACATATCTCATATAATTAAATAGTTGGAATTAATTCAAAATATGTTATATTATTATGTAGTACTTTGATGAATTCAAGTGTGCATCTTATACAAAGGATCAAGTGGACGAAATCAAAGAGGAGTGGTGTTAATACATGATAGAGCTCAAAGTGTGTAATTAATGTGTACATTTGTAGTAGTATATGTAATGACTTATAAATGTAAACATAAATTTGTATATATTTTGATACATTTATGGCAAATTTGGTTTGAATTGGTTTGAATTGGTTAGCCAAAAATTGGTAAAAAAAGGCCAAAATGGCATATATAAAATGTGATAATTGTCTGCCAAAATCTGGTTGAAAACAGGTAGAAATTCTGGTTTATAAACCTGGAAAAAATGTGGTTTCAAACAAATCCTACAAAAAATTTCGTATACCTTAGACAGCGCTTTTGCCAAAAGCGCTGTCTAAGGGGGGGATTAGAAAGCGCTTTAGGCAAAAGCGCTGTCTAAGGGGGGGCTTAGACAGCGCTTTGTGAAAAGCGCTGTCTAAGGTATACCTAAAAAAATTAAAATAGGAGGGGCTTAGACAGCGCTTTTGGCCAAAGCGCTGTCTAAGGGGGGGGGGGCTTAGACAGCGCTTTTCAAAAGCGCTGTCTAAGGTGTACCTAAAAAATTTAAAATAAGAGGGTCTTATAAAGCGCTTTTGGCCAAAGCGCTGTCTAAGGGTGGGGGATTAGACAGCGCTTTTAACATTTTAAAAAGCGCTGTCTAAACCTTTAGCAGCGGAGGTTTAGACAGCGCTTTAAAGCGCTGTCTAAGGCTAAAAAAAGCGCTGTCTAAGGTCTTGTTTGGCATAATGCGTGGAAGAAGAGAGAAAATCACACGGAGGTGAAAAATTGAGACAAGTTGAAGCAAGAAAGGGAGTGAATTTTTCAAGACTGTGAATGATACAAGATTGTGAAAGAGGAGTGAAGAAGCATGTGAGAAAATAAAAAAGAGAGAAAAAATTTATGTGGTGGATTAAGTTTAATCTAGATCTGCTAACAACATCAAAATTGGAAGTCTGGTGTAAAGTTCATCCCAACCTTCGCAAAAACACCAATATTAGTTCAGAAGATATTGTATTTCTTATGGATCGATCTAAGTTGTTAGCCATTTTATCAGCTGCTACAAGCCATAACGAATTTTTAAATAAATTGAAAGATGATATGTCTAGTTTGTCAAAAAGTGATAGTATTGTCAGCACATCTGACCACCTGAATGACAATGAAGATGACTGTTATGGAATTTCAAATCTCGATGGATAAGGATTATGTTTGAAGATAAGATCAAATTACTTGTCTAAAGATAAGATTGGTTTTTATTGGCCGGTGTTTGCATATTACTTTTTTGGCATGTTGTATTAATTAAAGTTCGTTTGGACCACATTATATTTGAAGTATTTCTTTTATTATTAGATCTTGTCGGTCACTTATTTGTATAGTTATAGGGTGATTTTGAAGTCTGTCTACTTTCTTCTCTATATAAGAGAATGTAGTTTGTTGTGAAAGACATTCGAAAATTGAGAAACTGAATTTTGAACCCCTGAATTTGCAATCAACTCATGTAAGTATTTTTCAATAAAATCTCATGTCCTTAAATACTTGAATCTTTACTTTCTGCATTTATCTTAAGTCTGGTTATTCACTCTACTTTAACAATTATTTTCACTATTATTATACTTGGACTCTGATTTCATGAAGGCTACTGAACATTTTCTCCACTACAAGTCCGGAAGGCTTCCATTCAAGTTTCTTGGTCTTATGGTCGGTGGGAACCAAAGGATATATTCTTTTTGGAGACCGTTTTTAGACAGTATCAGGGGCAAACTATCAAAGTGGATCAAGAGGAATATTTCGATCGGTGGAAGAGTAACGCTAATTAATGAGGTTTTGACAAATTTATTCATTACTAATCCTTCTTTAAGGTTCTGGTGCGTTTCGTAAAGGAGAGAACTGATATTCAAAGAAAGTTTCTTTGGTCAGGGAATTCGGATAAGAATGGTATCGCGTGGGTCAACCGGAAAAATATTAATTGTAAATCAAAAAATTGTGAAGGGCTCGGAATCAAGGATGTCGCTTTCTTTAACCGGACGCTTTTGGCTAAGTGGGTATGGAAGTTTTATCAAAAATGCGACGAGATTTGGCGTAAGGTTCTTGTGGGTAGATATGGTATACTGGAAGAGTGCTTTCATCACGATTCTGGTCTTTTGAATTTTGTTAAAATCTTGGTCTGGATGCGAGATATTTTACTGATGTTTTTGCAAAGAAATCGCTTCTGGTTCGGAAACTTCATGTTCTATTATGCTGGCAGTGGTACATCTGCAAATTTTTGGGAGAATCATTGGATGGGCAATAAACCAATTTGTTAATCCTTCCAAAATATTTTTGAAGCTCATTTATACAATGTTGTTGCCGTTTGTGAAATGGGAAACTGGTTGCGTAGTTGTTGGAAATGGAGGTTGAATCGGGATGGTGATTCCATTGAGTATCCTACCTTGGATAAAGATATTTAAGACTTGACATTGGTGTTGGAACTAATTCATTTGTCGTGTGGTTTACAAGATATGTGGAGAAGGAAGTTGGATATGGATTATGGATTATCTATCAAGTCTTTTTAAAAAGAGAACATTGATAATAACTTTACTCAAATTGTCGAGGAACCAATGGTTGTCATTTTGGATTTAGTTTGTGCGTCGAAAATTTCGTTGAAGATGAAAAAGTTTGCTTGGCGCTTGTTCCTGGATAGATTACCCACACGATCTAATCTTGTTAAGAGATGAGTTATTTCGAATGCTCACGAAAAGGTTTGTGTTTTTCGCTTTCAAGTTATCGGAGATTCAAACATTTATTTATCAATTGCAATATCTCTAAACAAGTTTGGAAGAATGTTTTGTTAGAAGATGGTGCAGATCTAGAAGGGAGTTGAATAGATCCCTTTTTAAAATTAAGCTTTTCAAAAATTAGTTGAAAAACAACTTGCAGAAGTCCCAGAAAAATCACGTCTAAATAAAATCAAGTCACCAGTGATCGGATATGCGTTCAAAACCAAATGGATATAAACGATGAATAGATGAATCGATACAAAGTCAATTAATCACTTAAATTCAGCACAATTGAATATTTCACTACCAACAATGAATATGGATGAGAAATAAGCACAAAGAATAAGAAGGTGTGTGTTTTGAATTTTTATCAAACACTTGGTGTGCACACACACAAAGTGTAGTTGAACAATTAGTGTAGTGAAGAATTTTTATTAAGTTGATATCTGATCCGCGTGTCGCGCACGGATCAAAAACGAGTAATTTTTGAAAACGTAGTATAGCAACAATGACTTGAATCGTCTCACAAGGATTCTTGTATTGTTATGAACCAACCAATTGTAACAATGGGGGGTTTGATTTCGGTTTCGAAATAAAAGTGATTTTTTAAATAAGTTGAAACGGTTAATCTGCTGTTTTGATTTCCCAACTTATCATCGACCCAAATAATTCTCAATTCCTAAGAGGACTCTATTTCCTTTTCGATTATAATAATAATCAAACAAGCGTAATTGATATTATATGATAAATATTCTTAATTTCCGAATTAAGCAAACAGATGAAATATAGCAATCGTGAATTAAGCAAACACGTTAAACATACGCGAATTAAGCAAACGCGATTAAAGTATAGGAACATGTAATCATCGAAATAAATCAATTTAACCTTAGATAAATCGAATTAAGCAAACAAGATATCAAGATCAGAATCGAAAGGAAATAGATTAATTGGAAAATATAAGAACCTCAAAGTGTCGGCGAAAATCGATTACAGCAGATTAATCCTTGGAATTAGTTCTCTATAATTCGGCTCTTCGAGCGTAAAAAATTAAAATCCTAAAAAGTGTGTACAAGAGCAGATGCGGATGCTAGGTTAAATAGAAAAACCTAAATGACCCGTTTACAACTCAACTGGGTCAAATACATAACCCAGACCCAATTCTAAATGACCTGAAACTAAATAAAACTAATGCAGCAGCTTCAAACAAAATTCTGGAAAATATGACTCCGAATCTAACTTCGACTCCAACATGAAAGTTGTAGCTCTCTCTCTTAGCTTTCCATCGACTGGTAGAACGCCTCAATCAGATTCCTGAAACTCTGGTTATGATCATTTCTGTAAAAGCTGTTAAAGCTGAAAATTAAGTACGAAAATTAAATTAAGCCAAAAATAAAGTAAATTAAAAAAAACAAATTAAAATATAAAAATAAACAAATAAAACTAAAGAAATGCCTAAGTGCAATCATGTAGGAATGTGCACCAAAATGCACTGATCAAATTCCCCCACACTTGAACTTTTGCACTCTAAGCAAAAAAATAAACTCAAGACTCAAGAAACACATCATTCAGATACTCATTCTAGGCTACAAACTCTTCTTCGATTAAGATAGCATCGATATGTACTAATCTTACATACTAAGGATATCGTAAGAACACAACTCCGCAATTGTACGATCATAAGCCTCCTTCATATACAAATCATTTCGAATCATATTATTATGCCTAAGTCTAACTTACTCATCCTCCCTTTTGCTCTCTTTCATTCTAGTGCAATCACATTAAGCCCGTTATCTATTCATACACATGGTAAATAAGCCTGTTAGTGATTATGATTCATACTTGATGTCGTACCTCGAAAAATATGATCCTAAAACAAACAACAGAGTCGCCACCTAATTCTATTTATTCTACGAGAGAAAAGGGAGATATAGATACAACCTAATAAAGGATAAGAAATGGTTTACGAAACCAAATTCTAAGTTTGGGAGTCGGTTACGCAAGGGGAATGTATTAGCACCCCTCACGTCCGTTGTACTCAACGGGAACCTCTTAGCTAATTATGCGATTAAATGTTTGATCTTAAGTTTTTGTCTTTTAAATGGTTATTAATACGTTTGTTCTAAGGAAATTAAAGTTTTAAATTAATATTATTATGACGGAGAAAAGATTAAATGTTTTTTTGTGATTTAAACAGAGAAATAATTAAATTTTTTATTAGGGTGCTCGCGAAGGAATAAAATCCCCGTGCCTACGTATTCCCTTGTGCAATGGGAAAGTCATAGCTTCGTAGTTCGTGCGACTACGGTTTGTGGTTTTTAATTGAACGACTGTTTAAATCGCATTCTACTGCTAAGCGTTGGCTTATACTCGCGGTGGAGGCTGAAGCGCTAGCTTGTTTGCGAAATAGAATGATTTAAACAATGTTCGTTTTAGAGAAAAGTGTTTGACTTTTGTTAAGGTATTTTAAACGAAAGGGCGAATGAACCACGTCGCGTGGGGCTAGCCCAGGAGTGTTTGCATTCCAAAACGTGCGGAGTGCTAGATTCCGGAGTTCTGTCTTTCGCTGATTGATTATGAAAGTGATTTAAATTGGTTGGTAAGTTTTAAGTTGTTTAAGTGTGAAAGAGCGAATGGACCACGTTGTGTGGGGCTAGCCCAGTTGCAGTCCATTTTAGAACGTGCAGAGTGCTGGACTCCGGAGTTCAGTTTCCGTAATTTAATTAAAAAAGATTTGAATATTTTGATATACAAATAATGATTGAACACATCGCGTGGGGCTAGCCCAGTAGCGGTCCAAACTAGAACGTGCGGAATGCTAGACTCCGGAGTTCTATTTTCGTACGTTAATTTACGCGATTATTTATTTTGAAATACGGAAGGCGAATGGACCACGTTGCGTGGGGCTAGCCCAGCTGCAGTCCATTTTAGAACGTGTGGAGTGCTGGACTCCGGAGTTCTATTTTCGTGTTAAATTAATTGAATAATTGTTTTTAGACATTTTTAGGGTTAATGTAATCAATAACAAAGGAGTGAACGAAACGATACGCGTGGGGCTAGCCCAGTTGTAGTTCGTTCTAGAACGTGCGGAGTGCTGGACTCCGGAGTTCTATTTCCGTGTTGAATTAATTGAATAATTGTTTTTAGACATTTTTAGGGTTAATGTAATTAATAACAAAGGAGTTAACGAAACGATACGCGTGGGGCTAGCCCAGTTGTAGTTCGTTCTAGAACGTGCAGAGTGCTAGACTCCGGGGCTCTATTCCTTGTTAATTTAAATAAGGCGCGATAAGTCATGCAGACGGCGATCACTTAGTGATCGACTTACGTGTGTGAAAAAATGTAGACGTGTTTTTTTTAAATGTTTACTTGGCGTTGGACCGAGAAACTTAATTATTTTTTGAGATTAAAATTTATTTTCTTGAGACGACAATTGGGCTTGTCTTCTATCTTAGCAAGTTTTAGTCGAAAATGTGAGAATAAGGCCCAAATTCATATAAGTCAAACACCATCATCATACGCTTAAATACAGGGCAAGAAAATATAAACATACATTCATACAAAAAAACTTGGTCAGAAGATAAATAACTAACTAACTAAATTAAACTTAAACAAAATTAAATAACGCATCAAATAAAATTTATTTAAAATAAATATCATGAATTTTTGTTTCTATTTCTTTGAAATAAATGAATAAATAAAAAAATAGAATAAAGAATAAATAAAAGGAGAAACAAAGACGAAATAAAAAAGAAGAAAATAGAGTGAGGGGGCCTGAGTCAGCGGAAAGTGGGTTTAGCAATGGAAGCTGAATTGGGCAAGGCCCAAAATGCTATTGGGGGGAGACTGACCGGATCATGGGTCGACCTGGTTCGGTTGGACTAAGTACTAAGGGGAAACTAGGGTTTGAGTTCATCAACAGCCGCTCAAACATTTTCCAGAAAATAAAGAAACAGAAAGCGCCGCGAACAGCAAAACCATGATAAACGCCAATCCTCAAACCCTCAAAGCCTCTCAATCGAACTTGAACAGCTACTTCGTTCGAAATTACCGTTTACCATGAACAAACGTTGCGAAAGAAAACTTACAGAAATGGACCTAATCCGAAAAGAGTCTTTGCGTTGACGCCTTTGCTCTACCCAATACTACGGTGGTCCGCGATTTCGAAAAACGGCTTGTTGATTGGCCGCGATTTATGGCGATGAAGGCGGTCTCGAGGTGGTGGTTTGGGTTCGTGAGCAGCGGCGTTCGTCGGAGAAGATTGGTGATGGCGGAGTGTTTCGAGTTGGGGGTTGTGGTGGTTTACTGCTTGGTTTTGCAAATGAATTTTGAGGATGAATGGAAGAAAAGGTGATGATGGATGAAGAGGGATCTCCAGATTCAGTGGTAAGCTGCTTTTTGTTTTTGAATGCTGAGTTCTTTTTCGTTTCACAGATTCTTTTGGTATGGAATTTCTGTATTTTGTTGATGTCTTAGGTTTTTTTTTTAATTTCGTCGCCAGGGTCCTCCCCTTCTTTTCGATTTTCAGCCCCCTTTTAAATAGGGATTCGATTAGGGTTTTATGTTTGAAATCCTTAATCGTAAAACTTGCTGAAGTGGTTTTTCTCATCAGGAATTTTGTTTGATAATGCTGCTTGGTCTCTTTCGAACGCAGGTTCTTGGAGCAAGGGTCTATCAAGCTTTGGTGTAACCTGAAATTTGCAGGTTATGGGGTTGACCTGCAGGATACCGAATCCGAGCTTGTTGTGACATGATAGAGAGTGAATTGACATTCTGCAAAACCTGTACTTGCAGCAGAACTCAACAGCAGGTCTACCACTTTCCCTATTTCATACATATTTCCTCTGCCCCTGGTATTCGTTGTAGTTGGTACTGCCCTTTCTCGTGAAATTTACTTTCTCTTTCTCTCTTTTTTTTAGTTTTTACAGTTCTTTCTAAAAACACCTTTAATATGTCTTTTTCCTTTTGTTTTCATGATGCAGGTGTTGGGATGCTTGTTGCAGCCTGCAACTCTGCTTCTACAGCAGGTCTGAACATCCCTGCTCATTTGGTTTTTCTTTTTGCCATTGTATGGGAACATTGATGGAATGATGTCATATAATGCATATTGATGAACACTAATCCTTGTCCCCTTTTGATTTCATGTATGCATTGAAGCTGAGTTGCAGGCTTTGGGTACAGAAACGCAGGCCCTAAATTGGTGTTACTATTGTCTGCTTGTGGAGAGAGAGGAAAAAAGTACCCTGCTGCAGAGGTCTGAAAATGCAGCAGGTCAAAGAGGTAATCTGACTACATTTTTGTTTGATTTTGCTTGTTAATGAAACAAAAATTCCCTTCTGGCTTGGATTTGTGCGGAGTTGAGAACTTCTTCCCCCTTTTGCTGTTATCGAAAAAAACCTTCTTTGAACCTTGTGACCTTATGTAGTGACATGAACTGAACATGTATGAGGCCTATGTGACATATTATTTGATACTTGGTGAGTGCTGATGAATGAAACTGAACTGAAAGAATGTATTTATGTCTGAATGTATTTGAATTTTAACTGATATCCCGAATTGTGATGTGATGCATTGGTAAGGGAATGCTAATATATTTATTTATTATGTATGAGGTGCCTGGGATAATGATTGGAGGGAGACATGGCTTTTTGTTTCTCTTGGCGGTTGTTGAAGTTGCTGTTGTTGCAGAAGAAGTGATGGCAGGATGGTGACGAGCGAATCGGTAAATTATCCTTGTGTGAGATTTTTATTCAACCGTATTCATGCTGCTCCCTTTTGCTATGATTAATGCCGTCCAAAACATATATTGACGGAGATTGACTTTGGGTGATGATCCAATTGGCCTAACAATTGTTTTCTTATGATTGATACAGCTACACTTCAATTGGTGTCGTCCCCCAGAGTTATTTTGACGAGGAACTCCCTATCCATGTTGTCATGCGACTGTAGGATTTATCTTAGGCTTAAAGTTCTTGGAAATTATGTATATATCCACATTAAGCATTACCTTGCATTGTATGTCGTGATAAATTTAATATGATATAGCTTGTAATGGGAAATGAGAAAAGAAAAACAAAACTATTGAATGTACTATGATTTTTTGTGGAACTTTGAAATATATATATATATATATATATATATATATATATATATATATATATATATATATATATATATATATGCAACTCAAATATATATGGACTTAAATTCACATGTGAATGATGATATGAATGGTCATGAGATGGTATGGATAATTTAAAGTGATAACATGTATCCTGATGTTGAAAATGCTTCCAAATAGCCTTAAGCCAAGTGAAAGTATGGCTAAATGAAAACATTTCCAAAATGGAATGAAGAATGAAAGTATGGATTAAGAATTAAAATGGATTTGAGAAATTTGAATGGGAATGCCTTAGTAAAATAACTAAGAAAAGAAATAGAAATAGAATTAGAAATTGGAAATACAAAATATATTTAAAAAGTTGGAAATGAGAAACAAAAATAGAAGTTTGGAAGTGAAAAGGAATAAATGAAAGAAAAAAAAAAGCTAGATTCATGAGTAATTTTGAAAATAAAGATAAAGGAATAGAAATTGAAAAATAAAAGTAAATATGCAAAAATATATTAAAAAGTTGGAAATGAGAAACAAAATAAATGCTTGGAAGTGAAAAGGAAAAAATGAAAAAAAGCTAGATTCATGAGTAATTTTGAAAATAAAGATAAAGGAATAGAAATTGAAAAATAAAAGTAAATATGCAAAAATATATTAAAAAGTTGGAAATGAGAAACAAAATAGATGCTTGGAAGTGAAAAGGAGTAAATGCATAAAAAAAGATTCATGAATAACTTGAAAAAAAGAGTTGAAAGCAAAAAAACCTTAGAATTCTCACAAATGCAATGTGTGATGCGAACAGTCAGGGGTAAAATTTGGGGTGTGACAGTTGCCCCTATTTAAATAACTTTACCTGATATAATGAGTGATATTAATCCTCATAAAATCGCAGTGAAAGGTATTTAAATATAGAAGTAACCGAAAATTTTGCCCCTAAATGCAATGACATGCTATGAACTTATGAGGGACAAGTGTTGGGGATATGATATGCGAGATGCAATGAAACCTAACATGCTGATTTTATGATGAATATGCTGAATGTGGTATGATGAGGACAAATGCAAAAAGCCATCCACATAAACGATAACGAGGGTGACGACTCACTGGGGATACAACATGCTGGGATGGCAAGACAAAAACGGGATGTATTCAAAGTGATAAACCAACAGGTTCAAGTGTAACTGCTGGCACTAAGAATATCAACAGACGGGAAACAAAACAAAAATCTATAGCATGAGATTAAGGAACAGACTGACATTTTAGGACAACAAGAAAAGTTCAAAGTAAAATGTAATGGCGTAATGTGATGAGTCAGTAAGTTCAAGGTGACTGTTGGCGATCCCGATACAGCAACTCAGTGATTAGGAAAACAAAAACTCAACACCGAGATTGAGGAAATAAATAAATCTTGACACGGCGGTCGGGCAATACAAAGACGGACATCGACGCGGCGGTCGGGAAGATAAATATAATAGACATTGACACGGCGGTCGAGAAATAAATAACTGACATTGATATGGCGGTCAGGAAATGAAAATAACAGACATTGACACGGCGGTCAGGAAAATAAAAATAACAGACATTGACACGGCGGTCAGGAAATGAAAATAACAGACATTGACACGGCGGTCGGGAAGATAAAAATAACAAACATTGACACGACGGTCGGGAAATGAAAATAACAGACATTGACACGGCGGTCGGGAAATGAAAATAACAGACATTGACACGGCGGTCGGGAAATAAAAATAACAGACATTGACATGGCGGTCAGGAAATGAAAATAACAAACATTGACACGGCGGTCAGGAAAATAAAAATAACAGACATTAACACGGCGGTCAGGAAAATAAAAATAACAGACATTGACACGGAGGTCAGGAAATGAAAATAACAGACATTGACACGGCGGTCAGGAAAATAAAAATAACAGACATTGACACGGCGGTCGGGAAGTGAAAATAACAGACATTGACACGGCGGTCAGGAAAATAAAAATAACAGACATTGACACGGCGGTCGGGAAATGAAAATAACAGACATTGACACGGCGGTCGGGAAATGAAAATAACAGACATTGACACGGCGGTCGGGAAGTGAAAATAACAGACATTGACACGGCGGTCAGGAAAATAAAAATAACAGACATTGACATGGCGGTCGGGAAATGAAAATAACAGACATTGACACGGAGGTCGGGAAATGAAAATAATAGACATTGACACGGCGGTCGGGAAATAAAAATAGCAGACATTGACACGGCGGTCAGGAAGTGAAAATAACAGACATTGACACGGCGGTCAGGAAAATAAAAATAACAGACATTGACATGGCGGTCGGGAAATGAAAATAACAGACATTGACACTGCGGTCGGGAAATGAAAATAACAGACATTGACACGGCGGTCGGGAAATAAAAATAATAGACATTGACACGACGGTCAGGAAAATAAAACTCAACACGGCGGTTGAAGAAATAAATAACTGTCATCGACGCGGCGGTCGGAAAACAAAACTCAACACGGCGGTTGAAGAAATCCAAAGTAGTAAATCAACAGGTTCAAGTGTAACTGTTGAGACCGAGGATTGGAAAACGAAAATAGTATTCAGGCAGTGGCTCCGTGCAAACCACGGATACTGGGAAAAAAATACGAAGCGTTTTAAAGATAAATCAAACGGCTCTAAGCGACCAAACTGGAAAATAAGAATAAATGTTGGAGTTTTCAACGAGATAAACGACCAACCTCAGGAAATTCTTTAAATGAAGAGTTCAAAGAAGAACTTTTAGGAACTATCAGGGGAACACAGGTGCGTTTGAATTAGACAACCCTAAATCTTAAGCAAACAGCTTGAAGGAATTATGCCAATGATAATTGGACTTAAAAGAAGTATTGGTTGTACTAAGGTACATCAAGAAGGGTCTCTGCAGGGGATACCGGTGTTGCTGCGAAAAAAACTTTAGGTTAACCACACTGCGGGGTACCAACGACAATGGATTTAAAAAAACAAAAGACAGTAATCTGGACCTGGAGTTAGACAGGCGACAACTAAGGAGAGACAAATGATTATGTCAAATGCGTATGATTGAGCATGATGCAAATGATCATGATATGCAAATGCTGACTCTAGGGAGACAGAGAACTATGACAAAACAGGGGATAATAGGATCTCAGCGCCAATACTCAGACAAGCAAAAAGATGCTGGGGGGTGTCTTCAAACTTGGAAATCGATGTTTGGTCCAAGGATCCATCCAAGAGTGCTACCAGCCTTTAATTCTCTGTGGGGATTGCAGTAATAATTGCATGAGAGTGTTGCTGCAAGCCAGAGGGTTTTTAGAAGACAGAAAATCTTTTAATTTTTCTAAGGTCAAAGAAACTTGAATGTTTTCCAGTATGTTTTCAAAAAAACTGTTTTAAATTTTTTTTTTGTCATTTTCAGAGTTAAGTTGTAATTCAGTAAAGACATTTTGCATAACAAAGAAAATAAGAAGCTGAAAGACAGAGTTTAAAGGCAAAGGTTGTATTTCATTCAAGAATGGTAGCCTGCCAATAGCAAAAGCTCCATGGGAAATTACAATTTGAAAATGGCAATGGGGAAAGGTCTACATTGAATCCAACGACCACTATAACCCCTAATAACTAAAACCGCCCAACACATCGCTTCTGACAAGAGCGACTGGATTAGTCTTCATGTAATGATCTTCAGTAATGATAAACACCATCTGATACAGTCAAATGCCTTTGTCCCTAATTTTTGCCTGGACCGCCCTTTTGGGTTTTCAATCCACCGGGACGCTCTTTTTTGCCTAAGCCGCCCTTTCGGGTTTTCAACTTAGCGAGCTCTATTTTTTATTTTTATCCCTAACTTTTGCCTGGATCTCCTTCATAGGTTATGATCCACCGGGATACCCATTTTTTCCTAGGTCGCCATTTCTGGTTTTCGACCTAGCGGGCTTTATTTAGGCATAATATTTTTTGACTGCATCAGAATTCACCGGGTGCTTAAGTTGTTCACCATCCATAGTTGTGAGGATTAGGGAACCTCCAGAGAATGCCACCTTCACAACATATGGGCCTTCATAGTTAGGACTCCATTTTCCACGCATGTCTTTATGGACTGGCAAGATTTTCTTGAGTACCAGGTCTCCTTCTTTGAATTCTCGGAGACAGACTTTCTTGTCAAATGCTCTTTTGATGCGCTTTTGGTACAACTGGCCATGGCACATGGCGGTCATTCTCTTTTCATCAATGAGGTTCAGTTGGTCATATCTGCTCTGGACCCACTCAGCTTCTGCTAATTTAGCTTCCATCAAAACTCTCATTGACGGGATTTCAACTTCCACAGGGAGCACTGCCTCCATACCATATACAAGCGAGAAAGGAGTTTCCCCAGTCGATGTACGGACCAAAGTGCGATATCCGTGTAAAGCAAAGGGAAGCATTTCGTGCCAATCCTTATAAGTGACGACCATCTTCTGAATGATCTTCTTGATATTCTTGTTAGCGGCTTCCATTGCACCATTCATCTTGGGCCTGTAGGGAGAAGAGTTATGGTGTTCAATTTTGAACTCCGCACACATTTCCTTCATCATTTTATTGTTCAAGTTTGATCCATTATCAGTGATGATCCTACTTGGGATACCATACCGGCAAATGAGGTTGTTCTTGATGAATTGGACTACCACCTGTCTAGTCACATTGGCGTAGGAGGCTGCCTCTACCCATTTTGTAAAGTAGTCAATGGCCACTAGGATGAAACGATGTCCGTTGGAAGCTTTCGGCTCAATCATACCAATCATATTGATGCCTCACATGGAAAAAGGCCATGGAGAAGAAAGAACATTGAGAAGAGTTGGAGGGATATGGACTTTATCAGCGTAAACTTGACATTTATGACACTTCCTGGCATACTTGAAACAATCTGATTCCATGGTCAACCAGAAGTATCCAGCTCTCAAAATCTTCCTGGACATGGCATGTCCATTGGCATGTGTTCCGAATGATCCTTCATGGATTTCTCTGATCAATAAGTCTGCTTCGCGCTTGTCCACACATCTGAGCAGAACCATATCGTGATTTCTCTTGTAAAGCACATTATTGATGAGGAAGAACTTGGATGCCAATCTTCTCAGAGTCTTCTTGTCTAAAGTTGTTGCATCCGCTGGGTATACCTGATTTTGCAAGTAGTTCTTGATGTCATAGAACCACAGTTTCTCATCAGTTTCTTCCTCGACTAGTAGACAGTAGGTTGGTGTAGTTTTTCGCTCGATTGTAATGAGTGGAGCTTCATTAAGAAATCTGACTTGAAACATAGAGGCCAACATAGCCAAAGCGTCTGCAATTTGATTCTCTGCCCTTGGAACATGATGGAAAGTGAATTCATCAAAGTATTTGATTAATTCCACAATGTGAGCACGGTAAGGGATCAACTTCTCATCACGGGTCTCCCATTCACCTTTGACTTGGTAGATTACTAAGGTTGAGTCTCCATATACTTCAAGAATATTGATTCTGGTATCAATTGTAGCTTCGATACCCAAAACACATGCTTCATACTCTGCAATGTTGTTTGTACATTCAAAACATAATCTGGCCGTGAAGGGAGTATAACCACCATCAGGATTCATCAAAACAGCTCCCACACCATGCCCCATGTAATTAGAGGAACCATCAAACATCATCTTCCAACGAGAACCTGGCTCGGGACCTTCATCTGGACCTGGAACTTCACAGTCCTTTATCAACATGATGTCCTCGTCTGGGAAGTCGAATTTCAAAGGTTCATAGTTCTCAACAGGTTGATCAGCAAGGTAGTCAGACAAAACACTGCCCTTGATAGACTTCTAGGTTACATACTAGATGTCATATTCGAATAACAGCATGTGCCAACGGGCGAGTCTTCCAGTCAAGGCAGGCTTCTCAAAAATGTACTTTATTGGATCCATTTTTGAGATCAACAAAGTAGTGTGACAAATCATATACTGCCTGAGACGTCTGGCCGCCCATGCCAAAGCACAGCAAGTCTTCTCTAAAAGCGAATATCTGCTTTCACAATCTGTGAACTTCTTGCTTAAGTAATAAATGGCATGCTCCTTACGACCGGTTTCATCCTGTTGGCCTAATACACAACCCATAGATCCCTCAAGTACAGTCAGGTACATGAAGAGAGGCTTCCCTGGAGTAGGTGGGATTAAGATAGGAGGTTCCTGTAGATAAACCTTAATCTTCTCAAAAGCCAGTTGACAATCGGGACTCCACTTAATTGCTTGATTCTTCCGAAGTAACTTGAATAAAGGCTCACAAGTAGCAGTCATGTTAGAGATGAATCTGGAGATGTAGTTAAATCTCCCAAGGAAGCCTCTAACTTGACTTTCCGTCTTCGGAGCCGGCATCTCTTGAATTGCTCTGACCTTATCTGGATCTACTTCAATTCCTTGCTGACTAACAATGAAACCAAGTAATTTTCCTGATCGGACACCAAAGGTACACTTAGCTGGATTCAGACGCAGTTGGAACTTTCTGAGACGCTCAAATAACTTCAGGAGATGATTCAAATGATCCTCCTCACTCTATGATTTGGCAATCATATCATCCACGTAAACTTCTATCTCTTTATGCATCATATCATGGAAAAGGGTGACCATTGCCCTTTGATAAGTGGCTCCTGCATTTCTAAGACCGAATGGCATAACTTTGTAACAATACGTGCCCCATGGTGTGATGAATGTAGTTTTTTCCATATCGTCAGGATCCATCTTAATCTGGTTATATCCTGAAAATCCATCCATGAAGGAGAAAACAACGAACTTAGCAGTGTTGTCAACCAAAGTATCAATGTGCAGAAGAGGGAAATCGTCTTTTGGGCTGGCTTTGTTCAAATCTCGATAGTCCACGCACATTCTAACCTTGACATCCTTCTTGGGGACTGGCACGATGTTAGCTACCCATTCAGGGTACTTTGCAACTGCGAGGAATCCAGCATCAAACTGTCTTTTGACCTCTTCTCGAATCTTCAGAGCCATGTATGGTCTTGTTCTTCGGAGCTTTTGCTTTACTGGCGGGCAATCTGGTCGAAGCGGCAACTTGTGGACCAGTGTGTCCGTGTCTAAACCGGGCATATCCTGATACGACCACGCAAACACATCCACATACTCTCTGAGAAGCTTGACCAATCTTTCTCTGACGCCTGCCCCAAGTGTTGTACCAATCTTGACTTCCTTCTTGTCTTCATCAGTGCCAAGATTGATGGTCTCTACCTGCTCCTTATGTGGCTGAAGATTTGTGTGCTCATACTTAACTATTCTTGCCAGTTCTTCGGGAATGTCACAATCTTCCTCACTTTCATCTTACGCTTGGTAGATGGGCAAATCGAAGTTAGGAGAGAATATAGAGTCATTGGATTCAACAGGGTTTTCATTTGTTCTGCATATGGGAATGATTTGCTTTTATTAAAAGTGAAAAAAGAGAGATGCAAAAAACTTTTTATTAGCTTTGAAAGATTGCCATTTTGTTTTAAAAGTGAAAAGAGAAAAACAGTAAAATAAAAGCGAAGTGAGAATTTAACAAAATGCCTTCATTGATTGAATAACTTGAAAATGAGAAGGGGCCATACAAAATGATCCTATAGCCTTGGGCAAAGCTAGGGAACTTTGAAAACACTTAAAGAAAAACAATAAATTACTTTGACAATGGAAAAAAATCTGGGATCTCAACTGCCTCCCAATTGCCCAAAGCTGCTTCACACTGATAAACCAAATGATCCACATCTTCATCTTCAGCATCCCCATTAATTGCATTGATCTGATAGCCGGCGCTGGTGTCAGACCCTAATTTTTGACCTAAGATTTTTCGCATCTCATCTTCATTTTGCATACAAACAAGATCACGCACTGGTTGTTTATCCTTTTTCAGGTGCAGGGCTTTGCCTTGTAGAGGATCACCTTGTTTAATTTCTGTTATCTGTTTATATTTACTAACTTCTAACCAAAATATCAAAAAAATATGTTGCAGTTGCTTCTTTTTCTCTGTGTTGCAGGATTTAAAAGACAGAGTAGTGATTTTCAATTCAGAGGTGTTTGCTCAGTTACAATTCGATTCAGATGGACGTTTGACCTAATCTTGGTCAAACTATCAAGAGATTGTTTCAACTGCAAGTTGTGTGGGCCAGTGGTCTGTTTCTCAGACTGTGCGAAGTCATCAGATATCATACAGGGTTTTGTGCGAAGTTTGTTTTGAATCTTCAAGTTTATCAGAGGCTTGTTGAAAAATCAGGAGTTGGTTGCAGGCTAAAAAAAATCACCATTTTATATTCATTATCCATTTTTTGATTAAAACATTTCTTTTTATTATCCATTTCATTTCTTTTTTATTCAATTCACCAAAAAAAAAATTCAAATTCCACCAAATTATCCATCCTTATTCCAATTTTCTATGACCATTTTTATTATACATTATTTTTGATTTTTTTTCTTAATCACATTATTCAAACATTATCCATATATCCTTCATTTTTTTTATTATTTCATCCACTTTTGTTATTAATTTTCATTATTAATTTTTTTAACCCATAGATTTTTTTTGTATAAGCCCATTTAGTGTTTCTTTGGCCTAATGTTGTTTGTGTTTGTGAAACCAAAAATAACATTTCATCAGCCATCATAGCACGTCATCCCACACTTCTCAAACCTTTTTTTTCACAACTTTTCAGCCAAACTAGCCTTACCCAACCACTCCAAACTTATGCCATCAAATATCACTTCAAGCACCTCAAGCATGAGCTGCGGCTTCCTACAGCTCCAAGCAATAACTTCACACGCCCAACATTTTCACAAAGCTAGCTCTCCATACAACAATCCGTACCAGCCTCGAAACAACGCCCAAGCAAAAACATCAGCTAAACACTTGATACGCGAGCATGCAACAAAGCCACAGCACAGCAAAAACCTCATATCAGCCACAGCTTCACGCGCGTACGTCATACAAACAGCTTACAATAGCATCATTTTTTCCAAGCCGTATCAACAACAATTATCATCCGTATCAATCCAGCCCCAGCTCGCGTACACCGCAGCAAACTCCAGCCGCATGGCCTTTCCTGAATTAAGCCCAGGCTTCACAGCAAATCAGCTTGTTATGCCTTTCCGCATCACATAAGCCGCACCAGCTCACTAGCTCACCACATGCTTTCAGCCTTCCGCGCAGGCCCATCACGCCGCAGCAAATCCAACCGCACCTTCGGCCCAACAAAACAAGGACCCTTGCACGAACAACAAACCTGTAGCCAAAGTAAAACAAGGATGAACACACGCAAAACGCAAGCATCAGTGAAATAAAACGCAGAAATCAAAAACTCAACTGAACACGTAAATTTCATGCTTCCAAAATGCGGCAAAAAATCACCAAACGACAACTCCAAATCAATTGAATCCTTCTATTTAAACACAACCCTCCTCTCTTAATTCACAAGCTTTGAAAGCCTCTCACTACCCTGTCAAAATCAGAGCAAAGCTTCAATCATGTTATCCATCCTCAATTTCATCCCAATTTCAAGTCCTATTTTCATAAACCTCCATTAATCCTTCAATTCACCCTCAATCCTTCATACCTTCATCATTTTTAGCTTTTTTCCATAAATATCATTCATCAATCTCACATCACAAAATGCAAAGAAGAAAGAAAGAGAGGGGTTTGCGTTTTGAGAAGAAGAAGAAGGAGAATCGGCCGTTGTTTTGTCCTTGAGAGGGTGAGGTTTCCGCCATTACACATAGTATGTTGGCCCTGTTTTTACGTTTTAAGAAGAAGAAGTTTATGTTGTTTCTTTTTGTTTTCTCATATAATTTTTTTTTATTAATAAGAGACTGATGTATAGATTGGGCTTAGAGCCTTGGATCGTTGCTGGATCCATGTTGCTACCATCACCTCACCTCCTGCGTGTCACCCTCCCTCTTGCGCCACCTCCCATTTCCTTTCCTTTCCCTTTCTTTTTTTGTTTTGTTTTTTTTTAATCCTTTTAATTAGTTTTTGCTTTAAGTTTCTTTAAGAAAATAATTTTTATAATATTTCTTTTTAAATTTTCAATTGAAAATCCTTTCAATAAATGTATTAAAAAGTATTAATATTTGAATTTTGTTTTTGCAATTTGATTTTGATTCTTTTGGTTTTTTTAGTGGATTCTATTTTGGATCCACTTTCTTATTCATCTTATTTTTCTTTTTTGGTCGATGAGATCTCTGATTCGCGATTATTGGTTTCCGAAGATGTTTAATCTTCATTATTTCAAATCTATGGATGAATGATCATTTGGATCATTCTCCATACTTTGGAATCGTGATAGGTTGCCTTCGATAAACACAATGTGAAATCCCGATTAAGATTAGACCGTTCTCTTTCTTTTAGTGTGGCATGTTTTCGGAGAACGATCCATAATATCGTTTCTCTAACATGTATTAACACGAATAGTTTCCACTTTAATTAGTGGTGGCCGGCCTCATTTGTAGGGTAATTACTCCGTAAATTACTCGACGATTGCTTAACATAGACCTAAAGTTGTCCCGATTCGGATTATGATCCACTTGGATCCAGTTGCCTCGATTTTACTTTTCTTTTCGTGGTTGTGCTTGATTAAGTTCATCATACCACTTATATTGTAAATATGATAATATTGTGAATATACTAACATTTAATTTTAATCTCTCGCACCTTATCCTTTTATTTTAATCTCTTGCTCCTTTATCTCCTTTATCATGCTTTATCATATTATATCATATATCATTTGCTTATTGTTTATATTGTTATACTTGTTATTTCTCCTTTGTCCATTTGGATATCAAAACACTAATAAAGGATTAAACACTTAAAAGACTTGTGACTTCTAATTTTGGACTATGGTTATCATCCCTTGCTTCGGAGAATGGACTTAGACTTTAAGATCTTTCCCTTTGCTCAAGTTGGAATGGATTAGAAACCTCGGCCTCAAATTATTTCATTGGCCTTTGAAGATGGAAATCCAATTGTCTCAAGGATGCTTTCCATATGGTTTGATCGTTCTTCCTTTATCTTTTATTTTCAAGCACTAGGATAGTCTCTTCATCTCTTCCCATCTTCTTCAATTTTCAAATCTCCTTCCTATTTTCAAAACTTTCTTTGTTTTCAAACTTCAAACATTTTTGCAATCAAACCGTGACTTCGGTCATGTGTTTTTACCTTTTCATTTCATTTCTTTAATAAAAGCTAAACTACATAAGCATATCGAAATTTTCTTTCTCAAAAACTTTAAAACATTCACAACTCATTCAATTGTTTTTGTACCCTTGTGCACGTTTCTTTTTAACCTTTTTTATGTTTAGATATGATTCATCCTTTCTAGCGGAATTATTCGCTAAAGGATGACGACTTATCTTTACATTTTAAAATCAATTCAACTCATTCTTCTTTTCCCAATTTGTACCACGAACTACGGGGTTTTGATCTCGCATTGCACTTTGTGGGTACGTAGGCATGAGACGTTCGTCTCTTCAAACACCAAAATCTTAAAAAATATTCTTCTTCTCATCTCCTCAATCTTTTTTTTTCAGGCAAACCATTTTAAACCAAAAAAATGCAGTAAACATTTCAAAGGGTTCCCGTGGAGTACCACGGACAAGTCGGGTGCTTAAAACCTTCCCGATTTGTAACCAATCCCCGTACCCATTCTCTGTTTGATTCTTTTAGCTTTTTAGCTTTTGAGATTCATTAAGGTTTTGTTCGTTCTTTTACCTTTTTCCATTTGGAAATAAATAAAAGCGCGGTGGCGACTCTGTGTATATTGAGTGAAGTTAATCAATAGCTTACACTCATGATTTTACTGCTACAGCTGGAAAACACCTCTTGAATGGTCTTTGGACGTCCTTTGACGGAGGTTGATGCTCATTCCTTCAAATGAGTCGGTTTGTATTCCAACCCGTAGCGATCTAGCTTATGTTTGACTTCAATGACATTACCCCAACCTTCATAGCTTCCTTCTTCGATTGTGGAAATGGTACTCTTCAATGATGAAAAAGATGGAATCCCCTTCCCCTTTGACTCTTCCACTTCCATAAGGACGACATTGGCTATCTCTAGAGCTTGGAAAGCAGTTTCCAAAGCATCTTCATCAGCCTCAATGTAGCTAAAGGAGGAAAGGTTGCTGACCATGAGATCTTTTTCACCAGACACAGTTACCATCTTATTATCGACCACAAACTTCATCTTCTAGTGTAAGGTAGAAGTGACTGCCCCAGCGGCATGGGTCCAAGGTCTTCCCAGCAAACAACTATAATTAGGATTAATGTCCATGACCTGGAAAGTGATCTTGAACACCTGTGGTCCAATCAAGATTGGCAGGTCGACTTCTCCAATAACAGTCCTCCTCGACCCATCAAAAGCTTTCACAATCAGTGCATTGGGCCTCATTTCTGCCCTTTGATAGGAGAACTTGGTAAGTGTTCTTTTCGGCAAAACATTCAATGAAGATCCTGTATCCACAAGAACTCTTGCTAAAGTATCCTCCTGACATTTTACAGATATGTGAAGAGCACGGTTATGGTCCAAGCCATCCTTTGGAAGATCCTCCATACTGAAGCTAAGATTGTTACATGCATTGATATTGGCAATGACTCCATCAAACTGATTCACAGTTATATCATGTGTAACATGAGCTTGGGCTAGTAATTTCTGGAGAGCACCTCGATGGGCCGGTGAATGCATAAGAAGTGATAAGATAGATATTTTGGAAGGTGTTTGATGTAGATGATCAATAACCTTATAATCACTCTTCTTAATGATTATGAGAAATTCTGCATCCTCCTCTTCCAAGACCAACCCTTTATCCTGGTTGACAACAGCGGGAGTGACTTCTTTAGGTGGGACTGTATTGGCTTGTTGAGTATAAACACGTCCACTGCGAGTTAAACGACTTGCACCTGCTATGTCAGCACTTGCCACCTTTGAACTTTCTTTCTGACTAGCCTGTTCAAACTTTTGATGAATTCCCCCCGTATCATACTTCCACGGAACTGCTTTGGTATCTTCATAAAGGAAAGGGTTACTCCTCTTCTCAAACCTTGGTTCAGGTATATTGAAAATGGGCACCACGGGTTCTGGCATATTAAAGATGGGTTGAACTCTTGAGGACCCAGGTAGGTTGAACATTGGCACCAAGGTAAGATCAGATTCAGGCGAGTTGAAAATGGGTTCAATCATTGCCACTTCATTCCTCTTCACACGACCGCTTACTTGTAAGACACCCAGATTAATCAAACTTTGAACATCTCTCAAAACCAACTCACATCCCTTTGGATTATTCGCACAAGCTTCACAATTCTTATGACAGTTCTTCAGTATGCCCTCCTCTACTGACTTCGCATGGAAGTCTCTAAGCGGGATTTTGATCTCTGTAGCGTTGAAAATCAAATCTTCGTCAGACTCGTCAACAATGGCATTTATGGACCCATGCTTAGGTAAAGGATTATTTTTAACATTTGGACCAGTATCTCCAAATGACAAAATGTTTTTATCCATTAGATCCTTCACAACATACCTCAAAGCAATACAATTTTCCAAATCGTGCCCCGGAGCACCTTCGTGGAACAAACAGTGAGCACTTGAGTTGTAACCCGGTGGAAGCGGATCTGGTGGGGAACCCAAAGGCCTTGGAGTAACCAAGCCTTTCTTCAGTAGTGAGGGATACAATTCAGTATAGGTCATAGGGATCCGAGGATGGGGAGGCCTTCCTCCTGGTCTTCTATTCTGAAAGTTGGAAATAGGATGAGGAGCTGGAGTCCTCTGCTGGTAGGCTGAAGCATTGGGAGCTTGTTGATAGCCTGGATTGTTGAGCATTGGTTGATAAGCTGGAATCACTAGAGCCGCTTGTTGATACATTGGTACTGCTTGAGTTGGCCGATACATTGGGACTTGTGGATTATATGACGGTTGAACTGCCGCCACATAAGGATGTTGAACATACTGTGGTGGGTAGACATACTGGTGTTGAGACACAGGTGGAGGCCTCTGCCAAAGCTGATTTCTCCTTTGACTCGTCATTATTGCATTTGTCTCGCCCTCTTTCTTTTTGTGGAAATTGCTGGTAAACTTCTTAACATTGTTTCCACTACCATTGCTGGAACTGCTAGATGCACCACTTATCTTTCCACTTTTCAGTCCAAGTTCAACCTTGATTCCTACAGCTACAAGGTCAGAAAAGCTAGCAGTTACGCTTCCCACCATTCTCTCAAAGAATTCTGGTCGCACCGTGTCAACAAACCAATCAGCTAACTCCTTTTCAGACAACGGAGGATCTACCTGAGAAGCGGTCCCTCTCCACCTTTGAGCATATTCTTTAAATGATTCGGAATCTTTCTGGGACATACTCAACAGCTGCCTCCTATCGGGAGCAAGGTCCATATTGTACTTGTATTGCTAGATAAAAGCATCTGTCAGGTCTTGAAAACTTAGGATCTTTGACTGATCTAGCGTTAAATACCACTTGGAGGAAATTCCCTTCAGACTGTCCTGGAAGCAGTGGATCATTAATTTGTCATTGTCCACCTGCGCAGCCATTCTTCTATAATACATCAAGAGATGGTTCTTGGGAGACGTTGCGCCCTCGTACATGTCAAAAGTGGGTATCTTGAACTTTGGAGGAATTACCAGTCCAGACACCAAACACATCTCTCTAGCAACAGCCCCGAAGATTTGGTCGCCTTCAATTGCTCTTAACCTTTTTTCAAGGGTTTCAAAATTCTCTTGCATCTTCTCATGTTTCTCATTTCCATTCTCAGACATATCTGGCACGTCATACACCTGAGGGTCGTTAAGGTATGGTTGGGCACGGGTGTGCACAATGTCGGGTGTGAAATTAGTAACCACATGGTTCTCTTCATTAGTCACAGGAATAGTCTGCTGAGCAGCAAATCCTTGAGGGGGAGGTACAAAACCTTGGGAAGGAAATGTAAGACCCTGAGAAGGAGGTGCGACACTTTGAGAAGCGAAACCTTGGGAAGGAGGGAAGAAACCCTGAGCAGTAAGTCCTTGGGAAGAAGGAATAAAACTTTGAGAAGCAAAGCCTTGAGGAGGAGGTACAAATCCATGAGGAAGCCCAAAAGGAGGCCAGGTCACAGGGGTAGTGACTGACGGTGTAGGCTCAGTCGTTGCAGTGACAATCTCTGACACTACAGTCTGTTGGGTATCTAACTTTGCTCGGATGACCTACAACATTTCCATCATCTGACCCATATTTCCACGAAGATCAGAAAGCTCATCATTAACTCTGTCCATCTCTAGGTCTCTTTCAGCCATCTTCTTCTTGGTCTGAGCTCGGGTGGAATACTTGCGTGAGATCCTCAGTGTGACAGCTGGAAAGGAGTCGACGAGAATGTGTTTTTGACAGAATGCAGATGCGGAGATGCAAACATGAGTAAAAAAATGCAAATGCTTCAAGGGACTTAAGAAGTTATTGCAAAACGTCAAAATGGGTAAAGTTTTCTTATTATTTCCCAAAAACTTAATAAACTGAAGTCCATTCCAGGTAAAATATATGAGGTTTGCAACAAAACTCTCTTTGTTCCTTGAAACATTTACTAAAATGATGCATATGATGTTGAGATGCAAAGATGCAGGGATGCGAGGATGCAAGGTGCCACAGGTAAATTCGGAACCTTCTTAACAGGTGGGCTTTAAGAGATTGGTTCTACGTTTTACTACCCATAAGTCCCACTCACGGGAGGGTTTCTACAGTGATGGTTTAAGGAGACCCAAGGTCACAGACGTTTATCGTATTAACGTTCCGCCGCAGGCTAGCTGCATTGTGACGATAATAACGATAAGGTCCACCTTGAGTGGAGTTCTCATGCCAGGCTGATAAAGGGGCAAGTCCTCGGAGCCTAACATTACACAACTACCAAAATTGAAACAGGTCCTAGGGGGTCCCAGAATCACAGTCCTTTCGTGAATCAGGTCACGCGACAGGCTAGCTGCGTTGCGACAAGATCTACGAAAAGTCTAACTATTTGGGGGAGCTTTCATGTTAGGCGTGCAAGGAGCGAGTCCTTGGAGACTAACACTAATAACATCCAAATCTAAACTTAGGTGTTCCCTCTGCTTTTTCCACCACTCAAAATTTACTTGTAAAGTGACCCCGAGATCCCACAGACAAATAATATAATGAGCGATAAATGGAAAGCGGTAAAAGAACGAATAAACAAACATAAATAATAAACATAGAGAAGACAAGAAGAGATAAGATCAAACAAATAAACACACAAAGCTAAGTTAGGCTCGACTCTCTCTAGCATGGAGCTAGTCCCCAGCAGAGTCGCCAACTGTCGTACCTCGAAAAATACGATCCTAAAACAAACAACAGAGTCGCCACCTAATTCTATTTATTCTACGAGAGAAAAGGGAGATATAGATACAACCTAATAAAGGATAAAAAATGGTTTACGAAACCAAATTCTAAGTTCGGGAGTCGGTTACGCAAGGGGAAGGTATTAGCACCCCTCACGTCCGTTGTACTCAACGGGAACCTCTTTGCTAATTATGCGATTAAATGTTTGATCTTAAGTTTTTGTCTTCTAAATGGTTATTAATACGTTTGTTCTAAGGAAATTAAAGTTTTAAATTAATATTATTATGACGGAGAAAAGATTAAATGTTTTTTTATGATTTAAACAGAGAAATAATTAAATTTTTTATTAGGGTGCTCGCGAAGGATTAAAATCTCTGTGCCTACATATTCCCTTGTGCAATGGGAAAGTCAGAGCTTCGTAGTTCGTGCGACTACGGTTTGTGGTTTTTAATTGAACGACTGTTTAAATCGCATTCTACTGCTAAGCGTTGGCTTATACTCGCGGTGGAGGCTGAAGCGCTAGCTTGTTTGCGAAATAGAATGATTTAAACAATGTTCGTTTTAGAGAAAAGTGTTTGACTTTTGTTAAGGTATTTTAAACGAAAGGGCGAATGAACCACATCGCGTGGGGCTAGCCCAAGAGTGTTTGCATTCCAAAACGTGCGGAGTGCTAGACTCCGGAGTTCTGTCTTTCGCTGATTGATTATGAAAGTGATTTAAATTGGTTGGTAAGTTTTAAGTTGTTTAAGTATGAAAGAGCGAATGGACCACGTTGCGTGGGGCTAGCCCAGTTGCAGTCCATTTAAGAACGTGCAGAGTGCTAGACTCCGGAGTTCCGTTTCCGTAATTTAATTAAAAAAGATTTGAATATTTTGATATACGAATAGTGATTGAACACATCGCGTGGGGCTAGCCCAGTAGCGGTCCAAACTAGAACGGGCGGAATGCTAGACTCCGGAGTTCTATTTTCGTACGTTAATTTACGTGATTATTTATTTCGAAATATGGAAGGCGAATGGACCACGTTGCGTGGGGCTAGCCCAGCTGCAGTCCATTTTAGAACGTGCGGAGTGCTGGACTCCGGAGTTCTATTTCCGTGTTAAATTAATTGAATAATTGTTTTTAGACATTTTTAGGGTTAATGTAATTAATAACAAAGGAGTGAACGAAACGATACGCGTGGGGCTAGCCCAGTTGTAGTTCGTTCTAGAACATGCGGAGTGCTGGACTCCGGAGTTCTATTTCCGTGTTAAATTAATTGAATAATTGTTTTTAGACATTTTTAGGGTTAATGTAATTAATAACAAAGGAGTGAAAGAAACGATACGCGTGGGGCTAGCCCAGTTGTAGTTCATTCTAGAACGTGCGGAGTGCTAGACTCCGGGGCTCTATTCCTTGTTAATTTAAATAAGGTGCGATAATTCGTGCAGACGGCGGTCACTTAGTGATCGACTTACGTGTGTGAAAAAATGTAGACGTGTTTTTTTTAAATGTTTACTTGGCGTTGGACCGAGAAACTTAATTATTTTTTGAGATTAAAATTTATTTTCTTGAGACGACAATTAGGCTTGTCTTCTATCTTAGCAAATTTTAGTTGAAAATGTGAGAATAAGGCCCAAATTCATATAAGTAAAACACCATCATCATACGCTTAAATACAGGGCAAGAAAATATAAACATACATTCATACAAAAACACTTGGTCAGAAGATAAATAACTAACTAACTAAATTAAACTTAAACAAAATTAAATAACGCATCAAATAAAATTTATTTAAAATAAATATCATGAATTTTTGTTTCTATTTCTTTGAAATAAATGAATAAATAAAAAATAGAATAAATAAAAAAAACAAATAAAGATTAAATAAAAGGAGAAACAAAGACAAAAGAAAAAAGAAAAAAATAGAGTGAGGGGGCCTGAGTCAGCGGAAAGTGGGTTTAGCAATGGAAGCTGAATTGGGCAAGGCCCAAAATGCTATTGGGGGGAGACCGACCGGATCATGGGTCGACCCGGTTCGGTTGGACTAAGTACTAAGGGGAAACTAGGGTTTGAGTTCATCAACAGCCGCTCAAACATTTTCCAGAAAACAAAGAAACAGAAAGCGCCGCGAACTGCAAAACCATGATAAACGCCAATCCTCAAACCCTCAAAGCCTCTCAATCGAACTTGAACAGCTACTTCGTTTGAAATTACCGTTTACCATGAACAAACGTTGCGAAAGAAAACTTACAGAAATGGACCTAATCCGAAAAGAGTCTTTGCGTTGACGCCTTTGCTCTACCCAATGCTACGGTAGTCCGTGATTTCGACAAACGGCTTGTTGATTGGCCGCGATTTATGGCGATGAAGGCGGTCTAGAGGTGGTGGTTTGGGTTCGTGAGCAGCGGCGTTCGTCGGAGAAGATTGGTGATGGCGGAGTGTTTCGAGTTGGGGGTTGTGGTGGTTTACTGCTTGGTTTTGCAAATGAATTTTGAGGATGAAAGGAAGAAAAGGTGATGATGGATGAAGAAGGCTCTCCGGATTCAGTGGTAAGCTGTTTTTTGTTTTAAAATGCTGAGTTCTTTTTCGTTTCACAGATTCTTTTGGTATGGAATTTCTGTATTTTGTTGATGTCTTAGGGTTTTTTATTTTAATTTCGTCGCTAGGGTCCTCCCCTTCTTTTCGATTTTCAGCCCCCTTTTAAATAGGGATTCGATTAGGGTTTTATGTTTGAAATACTTAATCGTAAAACTTGCTGAAGTGGTTTTTCTCATCAGGAATTTTGTTTGATAATGCTGCTTGGTCTCTTTCGAACGCAAGTTCTTGGAGCAAGGGTCTATCAAGCTTTGGTGTAAGCTGAAATTTGCAGGTTATGGGGTTGACCTGCAGGTAACTGAATCCGAGCTTGCTGTGACATGATAGAGAGTGAATTGACATTCTGGAAAACCTGTACTTGCAGCAGAACTCCACAGCAGGTCTATCACTTTCCCTATTTCATACATATTTCCTCTGCCCCTGGTATTCGTTGTAGTTGGTACTGCCCTTTCTCGTGAAATTTACTTTCTCTTTCTCTCTTTTTTTTAGTTTTTGCAGTTCTTTCTAAAAACACCTTTAATGTGTCTTTTTCCTTTTGTTTTCATGATGCATGTGTTGGGATGCTTGTTGCAGCCTGCAACTCTGCTTCTACAGCAGGTCTGAACATCCCTGCTCATTTGGTTTTTCTTTTTGACATTGTATGGGAACATTGATGGAATGATGTCATATAATGCATATTGATGAACACTAATCCTTGTCCCCTTTTGATTTCATGTATGCATTGAAGCTGAGTTGCAGGCTTTGGGTACAGAAACGCAGGCCCTAAATTGGTGTTACTATTGTCTGCTTGTGGAGAGAGAGGAAAAAAGTACCCTGCTGCAGAGGTCTGAAAATGCAGCAGGTCAAAGAGGTAATCTGACTACATTTTTGTTTGATTTTGCTTGTTAATGAAACAAAAATCCCTTCTGGCTTGGACTTGTGCTGAGTTGAGAACTTCTTTCCCCTTTTGTTGTTATCGGAAAAAAAAAACTTCTTTGAACCTTGTGACCTTATATAGTGACATGAACTGAACATGTATGAGGCCTATGTGACATATTATTTGATACTTGGTGAGTGCTGATGAATGAAACTGAACTGAAAGAATGTATTTATGTCTGAATGTATTTGAATTTTAACTGATATCCCGAATTGTGATGTGATGCATTGGTAAGGGAATGCTAATATATTTATTTATTATGTATGAGGTGCTTGGGATAACGATTGGAGGGAGACATGGCTTTTTGTTTCTCTTGGCGGTTGTTGAAGTTGCTGCTGTTGCGGAAGAAGTGATGGCAGGATGGTGACGAGCGAATCGGTAAATTATCCTTGTGTGAGATTTTTATTCAACCGTATTCATGCTGTTCCCTTTTGCTATGATTAATGCCGTCCAAAACATATATTGACGGAGATTGACTTTGGGTGATGATCCAATTGGCGTAACAATTGTTTTCTTATGATTGATACAGCTACACTTCAATTGGTGTCGTCCCCCAGAGTTGTTTTGACGAGGAACTCCTTATCCATGTTGTCATGCGACTGTAGGATTTATCTTAGGCTTAAAGTTCTTGGAAATTATGTATATATCCATATTAAGCATTACCTTGCATTGTATGCCGTGATAAATTTAATATGATATAGCTTGAATGTACTATGATTTTTTGTGGAACTTTGAAATATATATATATATATATATATATATATATATATATATATATATATATATATATATATATATATATATATATATATGCAACTCAAATATATATGGACTTAAATTCACATGTGAATGATGATTTTAATGGTCATGAGATGGTATGGATAATTTAAAGTGATAACATGTATCCTGATGTTGAAAATGCTTCCAAATAGCTTAGCCTTAAGCCAAGTGAAAGTATGGCTAAATGAAAACATTTCCAAAATGGAATGAAGAATGAAAGTATGGATTAAGAATTAAAATGGATTTGAGAAATTTGAATGGGAATGCCTTAGTAAAATAACTAAGAAAAGAAATAGAAATAGAATTAGAAATTGGAAATACAAAATATATTTAAAAAGTTGGAAATGAGAAACAAAAATAGAAGTTTGGAAGTGAAAAGGAATAAATGAAAAAAAAAAGCTAGATTCATGAGTAATTTTGAAAATAAAGATAAAGGAATAGAAATTGAAAAATAAAAGTAAATATGCAAAAATATATTAAAAAGTTGGAAATGAGAAACAAAATAGATGCTTGGAAGTGAAAAGGAATAAATGAAAAAAAGCTAGATTCATGAGTAATTTTGAAAATAAAGATAAAGGAATAGAAATTGAAAAATAAAAGTAAATATGCAAAAATATATTAAAAAGTTGGAAATGAGAAACAAAATAGATGCTTGGAAGTGAAAAGAAGTAAATGCATAAAAAAAATATTCATGAATAACTTGAAAAAAAGAGTTGAAAGCAAAAAAACCTTAGAATTCTCACAAATGCAATGTGTGATGCGAACAGTCAGGGGTAAAATTTGGGGTGTGACACTTAACTATATTTTAAAGTTACTTTAGTAACAACAAGAATTTTTTTTTCTTAAGGTTTCACATCCGTTAGGCTAAATGACCGGGTGAGGGTCACCTAACTTATAAGGTGGATTCCTATTCAGATTTCTTTTTAAGCGCAAGATCATTCACTTATTTGCATCAACTTAATTACTTAGTGTTTGATTTCTAGATGGTGCTGACTGCTAGATAAACTACTTAAGAGATATTAAAGGATGAGAACTCAAAGCTATGGCATAACAAGTATTCAAAATGATTTCCATATTCAGGAGACTTAAGGTGTTAAAACGATACCGGTCTTATGAACTTTTCCCAAGTCTCCACAACTAACCTCAAAACAATCTATAGCCTAAAACTTTCAACAACAAAAAATGTCTAGTGTTTCTAAAACAAAACAAAACAAACAAAAACAAAACAAAAACAAAGAAAATAAATTATTCCCTCCCCGCACTTAAAACAATCATTGTCCTCAATGAAAAGACATAAATATAAAATAAGAGGGAGAGAAAGGAAAGAACACACCCGAGTAGTCAAGGTGGATAAGTGATCACATAAGCAGCATTTCTTAAATAGGTCTCTTCTACAGTCTCTTCTTCCAAAGTGGGGATCTCATAGAGTAACTTTGGGTAGTATCCATTAATCTTTGAGTTTTTATTAGTGCCTTCGTCTTTTATTCTAGGATCAAAGAAGAATCTTCGATAAGTAAAAGTGTTGAATGTGCAGGTGATAGTGATCTCCTTTTCTACAACTTCAAGAATCAAAGGATTAAGGGGATGTCTCACTATTTTTGTTCCATCTTCAATTGAGATCCTATGCATACTCATGGATGGGCTAATATCACAAGTGTCAACCAAAGTCCATCCAATTCCCTTCTTATGTTCCTGTAATGATTTCTCTTCCTACACAAATTCAAATAAATTATTAGGAAGTGGCTTCAGCTCTAAAGAGGGAGATTTCTCGATGGATGGTTTATTCCGAAAAGTCGGGGTGTCGAGAGCTTCATTGACATGAACAACTTCATTTGCAACCTCATTTGCAGTAAGAATATCAACTTGCAAGGCAACCTCAACTTCAGCACAAACAAAGCAAATTTTAGTGTCAGTACAAACATCACAAGAGTAAACATCATTAAAATCAGACAATGATGGAAAATCAGCTGCAAACAAATTAATACAAGTATCATCAACAGTTTTAGAAGGCAACTCTATTTGAAAAATAGAATGTTCTTCCGAAGATTGTTGGTTTGATCCTTGAGCTTGCTGCATAGCATTCATCGAAGTGGTAAGTTGATCAAGCTGTGTTTGCAAAGCCTGAAGACTATAATTTGTTTGTTGCTGAAACTGAAGATTATTTGCAGCAATTTGTTGCAGCTGATTTTCCATCATTGTCTGATTTTAATGATGTTTACTCTTGTGATGTTTGTACTGACACTAAAATTTGCTTTGTTTGTGCTGAAGTTGAGGTTGCCTTGCAAATTAATACATGTATCATCAACAGTTTTAGAAGACAACTCTATTTGAAAAATAGAATGTTCTTCTGAAGGTTGTTGGTTTGATCCTTGAGCTTGCTGCATAGCATTCACCGAAGTGGTAAGTTGATCAAGCCGTGTTTGCAAAGCCTGAAGACTATAATCTGTTTGTTGTTGAAACTGAAGATTATTTGCAGCAATTTGCTTGACAAGGTCCTCTAGCGAAGGTTCGGAAGGTGCAGAGTACACAACCTGAAATTCATTCATATGCTTATGTGGATCCTCACCTGCAAAACCATTAAAACTTGGCAACAAGTGTGTTAAACCAAATTTCAATTTGAAAGGTGCATCAACAACATCAGGATATTCAATACATAAAGCATTATAATTCACAAGTGCAGCCAGTTCTCTCAGAGTTCTTTGATCAGTCGTGATATGATTATAAATTTCAACACATAATCAAATAAAATCACTACAGATTTAAAAAGAATGGAAAATAAGAAAAGAAATTAAAATAGAATCTAAAAAATATAAAAATACCGCTAAAAATCTAATTAAATCAAATAAAGATCACACAAAAAAATTTAGATTTTTTTGAATATATGAAAACGGAAAATAAATCAAATAAAATAGAAAAACGCAAAATTTGCGATTTTGAGGGTCAAATTGTTCTTCGATTTATTTTTTATTTTCTGGAAAAAAAATTCAGAGCAAATCGAAACAGTAGCTTCAACTTACCTGAAAAGCTGAAAAACTTATCACTATACTGAAACCGGTATTGCAACCCTGAAAATCAATAAACACAAAAAAAAAATCTAGCAAGCAAACTATATTTATGACTATAAAATCGGTTAATAACAACAAGAATCCCCGGCAACGGCGCCAATTTGATCTGCGTGTCGCGCACGGATCAAAAACGAGTAATTTTTGAAAACGTAGTATAGCGACAATGACTCGAATCGTCTCACAAGAATTCTTTTATTGTTATTAACCAACCAATTGTAACAATTGGGGGGTTCATTTCGGTTTCGAAATAAAAGTGATTTTTTTAAATAAGTTGAAACGGTTAATCTGTTGTTTTGATTTTCCAACTTATCATCGACCCAAATAATTCCCAATTCCTAAGAGGACTCTATTTCCTTTTCGATTATAATAATAATCAAACAAGCGTAATTGATATTATATGATAAATATTCTAATTTCCTAATTAAGCAAACGGATGAAATATATCAATCGTGAATTAAGCAAACACAATAAACATACGCGAATTAAGCAAACGCGATTAAAGTATAGGAACATGTAATCATCGAAATAAATCAATCTAACCTTAGATAAATCGAATTAAGCAAACAAGATATCAAGATCAGAATTGAAAGGAAATAGATTAATTGGAAAATATAAGAACCTCAAAGTGTCGGCAAAAATCGATTACAGCAGATTAATCCTTGGAATTAGTTCTCCATAATTCGGCTCTTCGAACGTAAAAAATTAAAATCCTAAAAAGTGTATACAAGAGCAGATGCGGCTGCTAGGTTAAATAGAAAAACCTAAATGACCCGTTTACAACCCAACTGGGTCAAATACATAACCCAGACCCAATTCTAAATGACCTGAAACTAAATAAAACTAATGCAGCAGCTTCAAACGAAATTTTGGAAATATGACTCCGAATCTGACTTCGACTCCAACACAAAAGTTGTAGCTCTCTCTCTCTCTCTCTCTCTCTCTCTCTCTCTCTCTCTCTTAGCTTTCCATCGACTGGTAGAACGCCTCAATCAGATTCCTGGAACTTCGGTTATGATCATTTCCGTAAAAGTTGTTAAAGCTGAAAATTAAGTACGAAAATTAAATTAAGCCAAAAATAAAGTAAATTAGAAAAGCAAATTAAAATATAAAAATAAACAAATAAAACTAAAGAAATGCCTAAGTGTAATCATGTAGGAATGTGCACCAAAATGCACTGATCAATATCCAAAATTGATAGCTACAATTTCACAAACATTTGGTAGGCACACACCAATATAAAACAAAATTTTCAAGCAACACAACTTCAAATTGTGCAGAAAAATTGATAAATGAAAAATATCAAGAACACAAGATATTTGTTTAGGCAGATCCCCCACCGTCCTGGCTAAGGGTACTCTTCCCTCAATTCACAAACCAAATTGGGATCTTTTATTAATATTGCAATGTTAATACAAGAAGAAAATTAGAATAACAAACCAATCAAAATTTTGATTGTTACTATAACTCTTCTTGCCCCTTGATTCGAGATGAACCAAGTTCTTCACGCACGTTGAACAAACCTCTGATTAATTGCTCCCCTCTTGAAAGAATATACAATTATCTAAACTTTGAGCACAGCCACTTTGATTCAATGCTTGTGAATCCACGCTCTTCGCAATCCTCAAGTTACCGTGATATGAATGAACGATCACCTTGATCTCCAAACCTCCTCACTCGGCTGAATCTACGAATGAATGATGCATGCAAAACCCCTAAATCCCAATGATCTTTGGGGACAAGACCTTAAGGTTTATTCAAGAAAAACCAACAAATCTCTCAACCCAAACTGAAATCTCAATCTCACATTTGAACATTATCACCTTGATCTTGCACATTGATCAACAAAAATTGTTGTGTGTAATTATTGATGAATGCTAGAGAAGGAGAAAATGAAGAGAGCACTTGTGTATATATTTCACTTTTCTTGTTAGTTTTCACAAAATAATATGACTGCTATTTATATGGGTTAGTAAAAGAATGATAAAAATTAAAAACAAAATGAGGAGAGAGAGAGAGAGAGAGAAATTAAAAAGGGCACTCACAAACAGTAACGAGTTAACCTGTTTGATGTTTTGTGTTGACCTGTCTTGATGCACAGGAATACGTCGACCTATAGAAGAATTTGATTCGACTTGTTTGTGACTATTGAGTCGACCTAAAAATGCCCCTCTGTCATCCTGTTCGGACCTGTGGGTTTCAAGGGAAAAATCCATCAAATGAGTTGACCTAATACTGGAATTGAGTCGACTCAAATTTCTCTAACTGAATGAGTCGACCTATATAGGTGATTGAGTCGACTCATTTATTTCAAAACACTCCAAAAACCCTTTTCTGATGAATTCAACCTGTTTCTTGTGGTCACGTAAGCCTTCCTAAAGCACAATAGTTTTGACATACCTTTTATGTCTCATAAACTCCCCTTTTTTGATGATGGAAAAAAATGTTAGAATTGAAAGAGCATTTAATACAACACCATGCTCCCCCTGAATATGTGCCGCCAAAAATAGACATCTTTTACCAAATCACATCCCCCCTTTGACAACATCAAAAATAGAGAATAGATAAGACAAAAACCATATAGCCAGAGATATTATTTAGAACCACATTTCAATAAGATTCAATCATCAAACAAACACACAATAAGCAATGAAAGAACGATAATCAATAAATAAACAAGATAGAATAAACAAGCCAACCAATATGAGTAAACAGAAACCATTGTCTTTATAGAAAGTACAAAAAAAAAAGCATATGGAAATTATATAAAATGCAACATGATCTCATGGCCTTTGACCCCTTTGTGAAGGATGATGACGACGGTACACAGCTGGTTGACGCTCGCCCTCATTTTGAGAAGTGTAGTGGATGAAATTGGTGTTGAGGGTGTTGAACGAATTTGCAAGTGCCAAATGGGAACCATGAATCTCATTAATCCGAGCCAAATAATTTGATGCATAAGAATCAAAATTGTCACTTTGAGTTTGTAAGTGAGCTTGCAAAGCGGTATATCGTTCATCTTGAACCTACATATTAGAGGCAAGAGCCTTATCTTGCTCACCGTTTCTCTGCTCCAATGCAACATAACGCTCGGATTGAGCTTCATAATAACTTTGTTGTTCCAGGTTCATATTCTGAAGCATATTCATGATGTCGGCATTGTTGTCTTATGGTGGTAGTGTAGGTGGTGGAGATGAATGAGCAAACGACGTTGCAGTATGAGTCCATCCGGTGTACTGTCATTCACCCCAGCCTTGATTCTCATATTATGCTGAATCGTCGGAAGGAGCATGATACCAATCTTCGTTGTCCACTTATACTTCATCAATGTTCATTGGAGCAACATTTGGATCAATTTCTGGATTTTGATCCTCATTTGTATTTTGATCACCTTCAGCATCACCTTCATCCTCATGATCATTACCATAACGAGCCCGAACTATATATTGATATCGTTTCTCTTTAGAATCCCACATATGACCCATCAAACTTAGAGTCTTTTGCTGAAATTGATTATTTTCAGAAATAGAAACAAACGGAATACCTTGAACCATAATTTGTGCTTTGTTGATGATAACTTGAATTATTGAAGGATAAGCAAGAGAAACACCATTCTTCTCCTTAAGGGCAAAGATATGACTCGCAAAGTAATGTGGCCAATTCACTTTTACTTTATTCCAAAGAATGTAGATAAGATGAACTTCAGGAATTTCAATGCGAGAAAATCCGCCTTTCTTGGGACGAAGGTTGTGGGAGACAATCCAATGAAGAATGTGATCGGTAGGATTGACTTTTCCGATGGTGGTGGATGTCGGAAACAATTTGGTATTGACAATTGACTCAATGAATGGCTCTTTGAGCATGCCATTCAATTCCCGACGAAATTCATAGTTCTACACATTATATGAATCCGTCATCAGAATACTAGAAGCTATAGGATCAATTTTAAACGAAATCATATATCAAATTGAAGGGAATTTCATAAGCTTTCCATAAATTTAAGAATCGCTTTAATCGGAATTACGAGTAAGAAGTTATCACATGTTTAGTGGAGGTTGTACCATAAGTGTGAAAATGGAGATATGATCATGAGTTCTTTTTTCTCCTTCTTTGCTCCCAAGCTATTTTCTCTCCACTAAAACGCTTATTCTTCTCTAAGACTTTTTTCTCTGTAATTCCATGTCTTATTCTCTTGCTACCAATTAACCTAATTTTCTAATCATATAATTCTATTATATTGGGCCTAAGTCATACACCCTCTTAATTGCTAATTCCAACGCAATCCAAGCCCATTAACCAACATGCTCCAATAATCGATAATATCACTTCTAATATTATTTCATCGAATTTTAGACTAATAATTCGACTTAATGGCTTAATTCTTCGCAACATAAAATCAACCGAATAATAATTTGCGACTAACTACTTACTCCTAACTTAATAGATTAACTTCCGATTATCCACCAAATGGTCCAAACATTCCAATAAACATATCCAACAACAATCGGAGAATACTCCATATCGTTTTCCACAACTTATATCGACTTAAATAATTAAATTCGACTTAAACCAACTTATAACCATCAACATAATATTCTGATAAATTCGGCCATCAACACGAATCGACACAATTCCACACAAAGCAAATCAAATCGACAAATATACTCAAATCAACGCGAATTACCACAACATACCACAATAATATTTAATTAAATAAACGGTCGTTACAACTCTCCGACGCTTAGAATATTTTCGTCCTCGAAAATTCATCCGATTCAACTACTCCAACTACTTATTCCATCTGACTAATCAACTCTCATCTCCGAAGGCAACCTACGCATACTATAACAATAATTCACAACTTTAATCGTAACAACAACATGAACAACCCTCAAGCGATGCACTTGATAACTATCAACACAACACGACGAGTAACCAACTTACGAATTCACCGGTTTAAGGACTTGAACACAACAACAAAGAAACACACAACTTAAACACAACGTAAATAAAAGCAAGCTACCAACATCATTGTCATACACCTATTAACAACTGCACTACACCACGCGTTCGTGGCGCACTCTGATTACTTGCACACTAACAAGTTTAAATCCAACTTACAATCACCAAAATCTAGATATCAACAAAGCTTTCGACTTAACTCTTTTGAAATTTCGTTCAAACAGATATTCTAACTCTTTTGTAGTTACTGAACACTTCAAACTTAGATCCATAAGGCAACACCTCCGAAAATTCCACATAATTACAACGACGACTACTCCAAATCTTGGATAAGATATACATATACTTCAACGAATTATTATGAAACATGACTACAATGTTACCATCTTTTAATAACACATTCTCCCAAATTTTCTTAAACACGAAACAATGTTACAACAACATATAACATTTGAGTTCACTTAGCTTCAATCAAGATAAATCATCTTTTCGCTTCCAACTAATTCAACATACCGAGTCTTCAATTCTTACTCATACCAACACAATCTTTCATAAATTCTTATCCAAATCGACACAACCAAACAAATCTTTTGGTTCTAATCAATACCATGCTTTAATAAACCAACTTATAATTTCACTTCTTCTAATACTTGCAACTTAACTCTATCTGACATTCTTGTCAAATCATCGTTTTACATTTCCACCTACTTCCTTTCTAATCATCTCAAGAAAACTTCAAGTCTCATGCCACTTAATTCATCACCAAAACAACACTCCAATTATCCAGAGTTCAACTATGAGTTTCCTCAATACTATTTAATCCAAATTCAACTTCATGTTATCATCTTTAAATCCAACTAATATCCTTATATATGAATCTTCATCGACAATTCAAACAATCATCAAGCGCTCGGCTTGACTTCAACCGATTCAACCTACATACTATACTAGTTGTCATGACACATTTATCCATCAATTATGATTCCGGATACTATCAAAAATAGATTAAGGGTGATCAGTTCTACAATTTGTCAATAGACATCTGACAACCACAACAGTAGCATAAATCATTACCCAACACAATAGCGTACCTCAGCTTGTGCCCAAAGTCCATAAGCATAAGGCTCCGCCAACTCTCTAAGGCTCATAAACATCTTATTAGTCCCATTAATTTTGACTTCGTTAATTATACCAACGCATCCAAAACCCGATACACAATCTCTTATACATGTTTGTAGCATAATACAACTTTAAATATCCTTCTAATAGCGGAGTCGCCACAACATCTAGCATAATCTGATTCGGTTCGCTTCCAATTACAACTTTCCTCCAAGTTAAAATTTTCAACTAATCAAACATCGGTCTTCTTCCCAAAATTACCATCATATAATATCGACACCTTAATCTTCCTAATTCGAAATAAATCTCATCTCTATGCATTCTCTGATACCTTCACATTCCTTCTAATACCAACATCTTATTGTTTTTCAACATTTTCATCCTTCCCAAATTTTCAGCAATAAACGCTCAACTTTGAACACAATTACCTCTTCCAATAAAGACCTCCAAATCACAAAATTATATTCCAATCAGAATCACAAGCACAAGCAAAAAGTTATGCCTCTTTTACAGACAGCTACTCCAATTATTACAAAAATCAGAATTTAAGATTGATGAACATTAGTTTCATCTCTCCCCCTCTTGCTACCAAGATCTACCAAACCTCTTCACCCTTCATCCAACTACTAAAATTACACATCTTTAATCCAACTATACTCAAGGCGTAGCAATCTACCGACTTGATCCATCAACTTATCTTTTCCTTTGGGATAACTCCTCCTTCTCAAACAATTCCCATTCCAAAAATCCACGCACTTCTCAAATACAACCAATACGAATTCGTGAGTTCCAACTCTCACCGGTCCGCAACAACATTGCTTCAATCACCCTTGCAATATTGAAATCGACCTCAACTTTGAACCAATTTCGACATTCCAACAACAGCCCAGGAGCAAGCCTCTCCCCCACTTAATTCCAAACTAACACCTTCAGACAACAACTAGGACCAGCAACAAGTACCAACAGTGTTTCACATGCATGTCGCACACTAAGAAATAAACGACATTAACAACATTGGCCATACGGACCGACCTGCTCTGATACCACTAACGTAACACCTCATTTCTACCCCGCTATTATAAAGAAAATCAGAGTAATAGAAATCAGTCAATAAGTACATTAAATAGGATGCTACATTTTTCAACTTATAAAAACACTTCATTTAATTTCATGAAAAGTGATACATAACACTTTCAGTTTGTAAGAAACTAAGAACATCAACATTTTTTCATTTATGAAACCAAATTCAATTTTTACAACTACGCAGCGGATTCTCAAATTATTCAACTAAACAAGTACAACATGTTATTCAACTTAAAATAGCTTAGTAACCACATAATCATACTGAAACAACTTAAAAACCACAACAAAACAACTAAGCTTCCATTCCCCCAGTGTTACGTATCAGAGCACCGACATCGACTCGAACTAATAAAGATAACCATCTTCCTTCAAGCAACCTGCATGTTACCAACATAGGGGCAACATTCAAACAGAAGGGGTGAGATATCGATAATTATAAATGATATATGATAAACAATACTTAGATAAGGATAATAACAATTCACCACTTCACAACATCAACCAAAACAACTACTTAACAATAATCCACCTTTTATCAACATATTTTTCTACTTATTATATCCATAAATATTTTCTACATAAACTGCATAATCATATATTCAACACGAACTACTTAATCATCCTAATCGACACAATTCACTTAATTAACTCGAAAACAAGATAAATAACTTATCAACTTGAACGACATACACAACTTATCAACTTGAACAAAATAAACAACATAATCGACGTAAATAGCGCAACTCAGATACGACTTGACTATGCAAATGTATGTGGTACCATTCGGAGTAAAACTCCCAACTTAAAATTATTGTCAGGTTATCGAGGCAATCAAGGCATAAGCCTTCAACTTTCAAATTTGTGCCAATCCAGGCCAATGTGGTATCAGCGACGGCTCCGACATAAAAATGCAAATGATCTACATAACATGCACGACTTTACAACATAACAACATACAACCTCAAACAACACAACCAGCTTATATAACTTGAGCAACTTAAATCAACATTAGTTATTAAGCCTTCAACTTGAATAACATAACAACTTCAACAACGCAAAATAACATATACAACATAGAAAACTCAAAAATCAACTTTGGCTTATAAGGCCTTGAACATAACAACTTAGAGATTTTCCGTAAATCGGAATCATTTACCAACTCAACTGTATCTGCAACTCGACTTTACAACATCTTTTCAACCAACCAACGCAACAATCTCAACTATTAAACTAACCGACTTACCCCGTCGATTTTCGTTAAATTCCTGGCAACTAAGTTTTTCACCTAATTCGGCTAAACCGACACTGTTTTTAACATTCTGCTATTATTACAAGTTTATCATAAAATCTGTCAATTTCTGTTTTCTGCCAAATTATATTTGTCATTAAAATATATGCTTACTATTTGTTTTCTTCTAAATTTCTAAAACTGCCTCTTTCTGTCAAAAATCCTATTTCACAGTGTTACTTATCAAAACTGTTTAGTTCATGTTACAATTGTTCCTGAATCCTTATTTCTCAATACCAATTCTTGATTCTTATTAAAATGTTATTTCATGAAATTAGTATATTATAGTTATAACTAATAGACATAATATAAGACTTTTGGAAATCATTTAAATAAAATATTGTATAATCAAAATCACATCACCCTTAAATCACAGGGTGGCTTGCGCCACCCTTCAAGCATACCAACAAGTGGCACCCGCCACTTTATGCTCTTTCTAGCCACAAGGAAAAGTGGCACCCGCCACTTTGGACTATGGCATACGCCATAGTGCCTGGGAGCAAGTGCCTTCCGCCATGTATGGGTTCTTCCAACCTACGGGATTCGGTTTTCGTCCCCTAATTCAACGTTTTTCATGAATTAAAAAACACAACGACATAAACCCAATCAACCTTTCTCATAACGATTTATAAATAGCTTAAAATCGTCAATCGAATAATAATTCCACACAAGAAAATCATTGCTATAATACATAAACAGATATTCATCAACGACATCAATATAAACAAAATACAGCAACCTAATTTACCCAAACCTATTATCATTTATCAAACCCAGTTATAGAGATCGAACCCCATCCTTACCTTGGATTAACGGTTGCTCTAATAATTTTCTAGTTAGTCTCCAAAGTTCTTCGTTCGAATTTCCAACCCTTTGCCTCTATGAATCTTTTCCTCTCCTCTTTCATCCATGGAGATTATAAACACGAACATGATGTCATTGAGTTCCTATCTTGACCAAAATTCAGCCTCCATCATCATCAATCCCGTAACTATTATTTGACCAATTTCCAGCATGAACTTCCAAACTTCAAATGCATTTTTCTCCTTCAATACCGAACTTATTGACACGAAATCATATATCAAATTGAAGGGAATTTCATAAGCTTTCCATAAATTTAAGAATCGCTTTAATCGGAATTACGAGTAAAACGTTATCACCTGTTTAGTGGAGGTTATACCGTAAGTGTGAAAATGGAGATATGATCATGAGTTCTTTTTTCTCCTTCTTTGCTCCCAAGTTATTTTCTCTCCTCTAAAACCCTTATTCTTCTCTAGGACTTTTTTCTCTGTAACTTTCATGTCATATTCTCTTGCTACCAATTAACCTAATTTTCTTATCATATAATTCTATTATATTGGGCCTAAGTCATACACCCTCTTAATTGCTAATTCTGACGCAATCCAAGCCCATTAACCAACATGCTCCAATAATCGATAATATCACTTCTAATATTATTTCATCGACTTTTAGACTAATGATTCGACTTAACGGCTTAATTCTTCACAACATAAAATCAACCGAATAATAATTCGCGACTAACTACTTACTCTCGACTTAATAGATTAACTTCTGATTATCAACCAAATGGTCCAAACATTCCAATCAATATATCCAACACAAACGGAGAATACTCCATATCATTTTCCACAACTTATATCGACTTAAATAATTAAATTCGACTTAAACCAACTTATAACCATCAATATAATATTCCGATAAAGTCGGCCATCAACACGAATCGACACAATTCCACACAAAGCAACTCAAATCGACAAATATACTCAAATCAACGCGAATTACCACAACATACCACAATTATATTTAATTAAATAAACATGCGTTACAACTCTCCCCCGCTTAGAATATTTTTCGTCCTCGAAAATTCATCTGATTCAACTACTCTAACTACTTATTCCATCCGACTAATCAACTCTCATATCCAAAGGCAACCTACGCATACTATAACAATAATTCACAACTTTAATGGTAACAACAACACGAACAACCCTCAAGCGATGTACTTGATAACTATCAACACAACACGACGAGTAAGCAACTTACGAATTCACCAGTTTAAGGACTTGAACACAACAACATACAAACACACAACTTAAACACAATGTAAATACAAGCAAGCTACCAACATCATTCTCATTCACCTATGAACAACTGCACTACACCACACGTTCGTGGCGCACTTTGATTACTTGCATACTACCAAGTTTAAATCCAAGTTACAATCAAAAAAATCTACATATTAACAAAGCTTTCTACTTAACTCTTTGGAAATTTCGTTCCAACAGATATTCTAACTCTTTTGTAGTTACTGAACACTTCAAACTTAGATCCATAAGGCAACACCTCCAAAAATTCCACATAATTACAACGACGACTACTCCAAATCTTGGATAAGATATACATATACTTCCACGAATTATTATGAAACATAACTACAATGTTACCATCTTTTAATAACACATTCTCCCAAATTTTCTTAAACACGTAACAATGTTACAACAACATATAACATTTGAGTTCACTTAGCTTCAATCAAGATAAATCGTCTTTTCGCTTCCAACTAATTCAACATATCGGGTCTTCAATTCTTACTCACACCAACACAATCTTTCATAAATTCTTATCTAAATCGACATAACCAAACAACTCTTCTTGTTCTAATCAATACCACGCTTTAATAAACCAACTTATAATTTCACTTCTTCTAATACTTTCAACTTAACTCTATCTGACATTCTTGTCAAATCATCGTTTTACATTTCCACCTACTTCCTTTCTAATCATCTCAAGAAAACTTCAAGTCTCATGCCACTTAATTCATCACCAAAACAACACTCCAATTATCCAGAGTTCAACTATGATTTTCCTCAATACTATTTAATCCAAATGCAACTTCATGTTATCATCTTTAAATCCAACTAATATCCTTATATATGAATCTTCATAGATAATTCAAACAATCATCAAGCGCTCGGCTTGACTTCAACCGATTCAACGTATATATTATACTAGTTGTCATGACACATTTATCCATCAATTATGATTCCGTCTACTATCAAAAATATATTATGGGTGATCAATTCCTCAATTTTTCAATAGACATCCGACAACCATAACAGTAGCATAAATCATTACCCAACACAACAGCGTATCTCAGCTAGTGCCCAAAGTCCGTAAGCATAAGGCTCCGCCAACTCTCTAAGGCTCATAAACATCTTCTTAGTCCCATTAATTTTGACTTCGTTAATTATACCAACGCATCCAAAACCCGATACACAATCTCTTATACATGTTTGTAGCATAATACAGCTTTAAATATCCTTCTAATACCGGAGTCGCCACAACATCTAGCATAATCTGATTCGGTTCGCTTCCAATTACAACTTTCCTCCCAGTTAAAATTTTCAACTAATCAAACATCGGTCATCTTCCCAAAATTACTATCATATAAAATAGGCACCTTAATCGTCCTAATTCGAAATAAATCTCATCTCTATGCATTCTCCGATACCTTCGCATTCCTTCTAATACCAACATCTTATTATTTTTCAACATTTTCATCCTTCCCAAATTTTCAGCAATAAACGCTCAACTTTGAACACAATTACCTCTTCCAATAATGACCTCCGAATCACAAAATTATATTCCAAAATGAAGAGAATTTCATGAAGATTCCAGAACTTGAAAAATCGCTTGGATCCGACTCATGAGTAAAAAGTTATCCTCCTTGCAATGGGACTGGTTCAGAATTCCCGTATGCAGAATTTTCCAAAAATCAGCAGCAGGCCCAACTTTTAAAACACACTTATCTCACTCTTAACAAACCTCCTGAAGGAAAACCTTATATGCAAACTGTAGGGAATTTCGTAAGCTTTCCAAAAAAAATCAGAATCACCTCAATCATAATCACGAGCAAAAAGTTATGTCTCTTTTACGGACAGCTACTCAAATAATTACAAAAATCGGAATTTGAGATTGATGAACATAAGTTTCATCTCTCCCCCTCTTGCTACCAAGATCTACCAAACCTCTTCACCCTTCAACCAACTACTAAAATAAAACATCTTTAATCCAACTATACTCAAGGCGTAGCAATCTACCGACTTGATCCATCAACTTATTTTTTCCTTTGGGATAACTCTTCCTTCTCAAACAATTCCCATTCCAAAAATCTACGCACTTCTCAAACACAACCGATACGAATTCGTGAGTTCCAACTCTCGTCGGTCCGTAACAACATTGCTTCAATCACCCTTGCAATATTGAAATCAACCTCAGCTTTGAACCAACTTCGACATTCCAACAACAGCCCAGGAGCAAGCCTCTCCCCCACTTAATTCCAAACTAACACCTGCAGACAAAACCTAGGACCAGCAACAAGTACCAACAGTGTTTCACACGCATGTCGTGCACTAAGAAATAAATGACATTAACAAGATTGGCAGTACGGACCGACCTGCTCTGATACCACTAACGTAACACCTCATTTCTACCCCGCTATTATAAAGAAAATCAGAGTAATAGAAATCAGTCAATAAGTACATTAAATAGGATGCTACATTTTTCAACTTATAAAAACACTTCATTTAATTTCATGAAAAGTGATACATAACACTTTCAGTTCGTAAGAAACTAATAACATCAACTTTTATTCATTTATGAAACCAAATTCAATTTTTACAACTACGCAGCGGATTCTCAAATTATTCAACTAAACAAGTACAACATGTTATTCAACTTAAAACAGCTTAGTAACCACATAATCATACTGAAACAACTTAAAAACCACAACAAAACAACTAAGCTTCCATTCCCCGAGTGTTACGTATCAGAGCACCGACATTGATCAAACTAATAAAGATAACCATCTTCCTTCAAGCAACCTGCATGTTACCAACATAGGGGCAACATTCAAATAGAAGGGGTGAGATATCGATAATTATAAATGATATATGATAAACAATACTTAGATAAGGATAATAACAATTCACCACTTCACAACATCAACCAAAATAACTACTTAACAATAATCCACCTTTTATCAACTTATTTTACTACTTATTATATCCATAAATATTTTCTACATAAACCGCATAATCATATATTCAACACGAACTACTTAATCATCCTAATCGACACAATTGACTTAATTAACTCGAAAACAACATAAATAACTTATCAACTTGAACGACATACACAAATTATCAACTTGAACAACATAAACAACATAATCGACATAAATAGCGCAACTCAGATACGACTCGACTATGCAAATGTATGTGGTACCATTCGGAATAAACTCCCAATTAAAATTATTGTCAGGTTATCTTGGCAATCAAGGCATAAGCCTTCAACTTTCAAATTTGTGCTAATCTAGGCACCGTGGTGTGAGCGACGGCTCCGACATAAAAATGCAAATGATCTACATAACATGCCCGACTTTACAACATAACAACATACAACCTCAAACAGCACAACCAGCTTATACAACTTGAGCAACTTAAATTAACATTAGTTATTAAGCCTTCAACTTGAATAACATAACAACTTCGACAATGCAGAATAACATATACGACATAGACAACTCAAACATCAACTTTGGCTTATAAGGCCTTGAACATAACAACTTAGAGATTTTCCGTAAACCGGAATCATTTACCAACTCAAATGTACCTGCAACTCGACTTTACAACATCTTTTCAACCAAACAACGCAACAAAAATCAACTATTAAACTAATCGACTTACCCCGTCGATTTTTGTTAAATTCGAGGCAACTAAGTTTTTTGCCTAATTCGGCTAAACCGGCACTGTTTTTAACATTTTGCTATTATTACAAGTTTATCATAAAATCTGTCAATTTCAGTTTTCTGCCAAATTATATCTATCATGAAAATATATGCTTACTATTTGTTTTCTTCTAAATTTCTAAAACTGCCACTTTCTGTCAAAAATCCTATTTCAAAGTGTTACTTATCAAAACTGTTTAGTTCGTGTTACAATTGTTCCTGAATCCTTATTTCTCAATACCAATTCTTGATTCTTAACAAAATGTTATTTCATGAAATTAGTATAATATAGTTATAACTAATAGACATAATATAAGACTTTTGGAAATCATTTAAATAAAATATTGTATAATCAAAATCACATCACCCTTAAATCACAGGGTGGCTTGCGCCACCTTTCAAGCATACCAACAAGTGGCACCCGCCACTTTATGCTCTTTCTAGCCACAAGGAAAAGTGACACCCGCCACTTTGGACTATGGCATACGCCATAGTGCCTGGGAGAAAGTGCCTTCCGCCATGTATGGGTTCTTCCAACCTACGGGTTTTGGTTTTCGTCCCCTAATTCAAAGTTTTTCGAGAATTACAAAACACAACGACATAAACCCAATCAACCTTTCTCATAACGACTTATAAATAGCTTAAAATCATCAATCGAATAATAATTACACACAAGAAAATCATTGCTATAATACATAAACAGATATTCATCAATGACATCAACATCAACAAAATACGGCAACCTAATTTACCCAAACCTATTATCATTTATCAAATCCAGTTATAAAGATCGAACCCCATCCTTACCTTGGATTAGCGGTTGCTCTAATAATTTTTTGGTAAGTCTCCAAAGTTCTCCGTTCGAAATTTCAACCCTTTGCCTCTATGAATCTTTTCCTCTCCTCTTTCATCCATGGAGATTATAAACACGAACATGATGTCATTGAGTTTCTATCTTGACCAAAATTCAGCCTCCATCATCATCAATCCCGTAACTATTATTTGACCAATTTCCAGCATGAACTTCTAAACTTCAAATGCATTTTTCTCCTTCAATACCGAACTTATTGACACGAAATCATATATCAAATTGAAGGGAATTTCATAAGCTTTCCATAAATTTAAGAATCTCTTTAATCGGAATTACGAGTAAAACATTTTCACATGTTTAGTGGAGGTTGTACCGTAAGTGCGAAAATGGAGATATGATCATGAGTTCTTTTTTCTCCTTCTTTGCTCCCAAGATATTTTCTCTCCTCTAAAACCCTTATTCTTCTCTAAAAAGTTTTTCACTGTAATTCCATGTCTTATTCTCTTGCTACCAATTAACCTAATTTTCTAATTATATAATTCTATTATATTGGGCCTAAGTCATAAACCCTCTTAATTGCTAATTCCAACGCAATCCAAGCCCATTAACCAACATGCTCCAATATTCAATAATATCACTTCTAATATTATTTCATCGACTTTTAGACTAATAATTCGACTTAACGGCTTAATTCTTCGCAACTTAAAATCAACCGAATAATAATTTGTGACTAACTACTTACTCCCAACTTAATAGATTAACTTCCGATTATCCACCAAATGGTCCAAACATTCCAATCAACATATCCAACAACAATCGGAGAATACTCCATATCGTTTTCCACAACTTATATCGACTTAAATAATTAAATTCGACTTAAACCAACTTATAACCATCAACATAATATTCTAATAAATTCGGCCATCAACACGAATCGACACAATTCCACAAAAAGCAAATCAAATCAACAAATATACTCAAATCAACGTGAATTACCACAACATACCATAATAATATTTAATTAAATAAACGGTCGTTACAACTCTCCGACGCTTAGAATATTTTCGTCCTCGAAAATTCATCCGATTCAACTTCTCCAACTACTTATTCCATCCGACTAATCAACTCTCATCTCCGAAGGCAACCTATGCTTACTATAACAATAATTTACAACTTTAATCGTAACAACAACATGAACAACCCTCAAGCGATGCACTTGATAACTATCAACACAACACGACGAGTAACCAACTTACGAATTCACCAGTTTAAGGACTTGAACACAACAACAAAGAAACACACAACTTAAACACAACGTAAATACAAGCAAGCTACCAACATCATTGTCATTTACCTATGAACAACTGCACTACACCACGCGTTCGTGGCGCACTCTAATTACTTGCACACTAACAAGTTTAAATCCAACTTACAATCACCAAAATCTAGATATCAACAAAGCTTTCGACTTAACTCTTTTGAAATTTTGTTCCAACAGATATTCTAACTCTTTTGTAGTTACTGAACACTTCAAACTTAGATCCATAAGGCAACACCTTCGAAAATTCCACATAATTACAACGACGACTACTCCAAATCTTGGATAAGATATACATATACTTCCACGAATTATTATGAAACATAACTACAATGTTACCATCTTTTAATAACACATTCTCCCAAATTTTCTTAAACACGTAACAATGTTACAACAACATATAACATTTGAGTTCACTTAGCTTCAATCAAGATAAATCGTCTTTTCGCTTCCAACTAATTCAACATACCGAGTCTTCAATTCTTACTCATACCAACACAATCTTTCATAAATTCTTATCCAAATCGACACAACCAAACAAATCTTTTGGTTCTAATCAATACCATGCTTTAATAAACCAACTTATAATTTCACTTCTTCTAATACTTGCAACTTAACTCTATCTAACATTCTTGTCAAATCATCGTTTTACATTTCCACCTACTTCCTTTCTAATCATCTCAAGAAAACTTCAAGTCTCATGCCACTTAATTAATCACCAAAACAACACTCCAATTATCCAGAGTTCAACTATGATTTTCCTCAATACTATTTAATCCAAATGCAACTTCATGTTAACATCTTTAAATCCAACTAATATCCTTATCTACGAATCTTCATCGACTATTCAAACAATCATCAAGCGCTCGGCTTGACTTCAACCGATTCAACGTACATACTATACTAGTTGTCATGATACATTTATCCATCAATTATGATTCCGTCTACTATCAACAATAGATTAAGGGTGATCAGTTCCTCAATTTTTCAATAGAAATCCGACAACCATAACAGTAGCATAAATCATTATCCAACACAACAGCTTACCTCAGCTTGTGCCCAAAGTCCGTAAGCATAAGGCTCCGCCAACTCTCTAAGGCTCATAAACATCTTCTTAGTCCCATTAATTTTGACTTCGTTAATTATACCAACGCATCCAAAACCCGATACACAAAATCTTATACATGTTTGTAGCATAATACAACTTTAAATATCCTTCTAATACCAGAGTCGCCACAACATCTAGCATAATCTGATTCGGTTCGCTTCCAATTACAACTTTCCTCCAAGTTAAAATTTTCAACTAATCAAACATCGGTCTTCTTCCCAAAATTACCATCATATATAATCGGCACCTTAATCGTCCTAATTTGAAATAAATCTCATCTCTATGCATTCTCTGATACCTTCGCATTCCTTCTAATACCAACATCTTATTCATTTTCAAAATTTTCATCCTTCCCAAATTTTCAGCAATAAACGCTCAACTTTGAACACAATTACCTCTTCCAATAAAGACCACCAAATCACAAAATTATATTCCAAAATGAAGATAATTTCATGTAGATTCCAGAACTTGAAAAATCGCTTTGATCCGACTCATGAGTAAAACGTTATCCTCCTTGCAATGGGACTGGTTCAGAATTCCCGTATGCAGAATTTTCCAAAAATCAGCAGCAGGCCCAAATTTTAAAACGCACTTATCTCACTCTTTACAAACCTCCTGAAGGAAAACCTTATATGAAAACTTTAGGGAATTTCGTAAGCATTCCAAAAAAATATCAGAATCACGAGCAAAGAGTTATGTCTCTTTTACGGACAACTACTCAAATAATTACAAAAATCAGAATTTGAGAATGATGAACATAAGTTTCATCTCTCTCCCTCTTGCTACCAAGTTCTACCAAACCTCTTCACCCTTCATCCAACTACTAAAATTACACATCTTTAATCCAACTATACTCAAGGCATAGTAATCTACCGACTTGATCCATCAACTTATCTTTTCCTTTGGGATAACTCCTCCTTCTCAAACAATTCTCATTCCAAAAATCTACGCACTTCTCAAACACAACCGATACGAATTCTTGAGTTCCAACTCTCACCGATCCGTAATAACATTGCTTCAATCACCCTTGCAATATTGAAATCGACCTCAGCTTTGAACCAACTTCGATATTCCAACAACAGCCCAGGAGCAAGCCTATCCCCCACTTAATTCCAAACTAACACCTGCAGACAACAACTAGGACTAGCAACAAGTACCAACAGTGTTTCACACGCATGTCGCGCACTAAGAAATAAACGACATTAACAACATTGGTTGTACGGACCGACCTGCTCTGATACCACTAACGTAACACCTCATTTCTACCCTGCTATTATAAAGAAAATCAGAGTAATAGAAATCAGTCAATAAGTACATTAAATAGGATACTACATTTTTCAACTTATAAAAACACTTCATTTAATTTCATGAAAAGTGATACATAACACTTTCAGTTTGTAAGAAAATAATTACATCAACTTTTATTCATTTATGAAACCAAATTCAATTTTTACAACTACGCAGCGGATTCTCAAATTATTCAACTAATCAAGTACAACATGTTATTCAACTTAAAATAGCTTAGTAACCACATAATCATACTGAAACAACTTAAAAACCACAACAAAACAACTAAGCTTCCATTCCCCGAGTGTTACGTATCAGAGCACCGACATCGACTCGAACTAATAAAGATAACCATCTTCCTTCAAGCAACCTGCATGTTACCAACATAGGGGCAACATTCAAACAGAAGTGGTGAGATATCGATAATTATAAATGATATATGATAAACAATACTTAGATAAGGATAATAACAATTCACCACTTCATAACATCAACCAAAATAACTACTTAACAATAATCCACCTTTTATCAACTTATTTTACTACTTATTATATCCATAAATATTTTCTACATAAACCGCATAATCATATATTCAACACGAACTACTTAATCATCCTAATCGACACAATTCACTTAATTAACTCGAAAACAACATAAATAACTTATCAACTTGAACGACATACACAACTTATCAACTTGAACAACATAAACAACATAATCGACATAAATAGCGCAACTCAGACACGACTTGACTATGCAAATGTATGTGGTACCATTCGGAGTAAAACTCCCAAATTAAAATCATTGTCAGGTTATCAAGGCAATCAAGGCATAAGCCTTCAACTTTCAAATTTGTGTCAATCCAGGCCAACATGGTGTGAGCGACGGCTCCGACATAAAAATGCAAATGATCTACATAACATGCACGACTTTACAACATAACAACATACAACCTCAAACAGCACAACCAGCTTATACAACTTGAGCAACTTAAATCAACATTAGTTATTAAGCCTTCAACTTGAATAACATAACAACTTCGACAATGCAGAATAACATATACGACATAGAAAACTCAAAAATCAACTTTGGCTTATAAGGCCTTGAACATAACAACTTAGAGATTTTCCGTAAACCGGAATCATTTATCAACTCAACTGTACCTGCAACTTGACTTCACAACATTTTTTCAACCAAACAACGCAACAAAAATCAACTATTAAACTAACCGACTTACCCCGTCGATTTTCGTTAAATTCCTGGAAACTAAGTTTTTCGCCTAATTCGGCTAAACCGACATTGTTTTTAACATTCTGCTATTATTACAAGTTTATCATAAAATCTGTCAATTTCTGTTTTCTGCCAAATTATATATGTCATGAAAATATATGCTTACTATCTGTTTTCTTCTAAATTTCTAAAACTGCCTCTTTCTGTCAAAAATCCTATTTCACAGTGTTACTTATCAAAATTGTTTAGTTCGTGTTACAATTGTTCCCGAATCCTTATTTCTCAATACCAGTTCTTGATTCTTAATAAAATGTTATTTCATGAAATTAGTATATTATAGTTATAACTAATAAACATAATATAATACTTTTGGAAATCATTTAAATAAAATATTGTATAATCAAAATCACATCACCCTTAAATCACAGGGTGGCTTGCGCCACCCTTCAAGCATACCCCCAAATGGCACCTGCCACTTTATGCTCTTTCTAGCCACAAGGAAAATATGCACCCGCCACTTTGGCATATGGCATACGCCATAGTGCCTGGGAGCAAGTGCCTTCCGCCATGTATGCATTCTTCCAACCTACGGGTTTCGGTTTTCGTCCCCTAATTCAACGTTTTTCCAGAATTACACAACACAACGACATAAACCCAATCAACCTTTCTCATAACGACTTATAAATAGCTTAAAATCATCAATCGAATAATAATTCCACACAAGAAAATCATTGTTATAATACGTAAACAGATATTCATCAACGACATCAACATCAACAAAATACAGCAACCTAATTTACCCAAACCTATTATCATTTATCAAACCCGGTTATAAAGATAGAACCCCATCCTTACCTTGGATTAACGGTTGCTCTAATAATTTTCTGGTTAGTCTCCAAAGTTCTCCGATCGAATTTCCAACCCTTTGCCTCTATGAATCTTTTCCTCTCATCTTTCATCCATGGATATTATAAATATGAACATGCTGTCATTGAGTTCCTATCTTGACCAAAATTCAGCCTCCATCATCATCAATCCCGTAACTATTATTGACCAATTTCCAGCATGAACTTCCAAACTTCAAATGCGTTTTTCTCTTTCAATACCGAACTTATTGACACGAAATCATATATCAAATTGAAGGGAATTTCATAAGCTTTCCATAAATTTAAGAATCGATTTAATCGGAATTACGAGTAAAACGTTATCACCTGTTTAGTGGAGGTTGTATCGTAAGTGCGAAAATGGAGATATGATCATGAGTTCTTTTTTCTCCTTCTTTGCTCCCAAGCTATTTTCTCTCCTCTAAAACCCTTATTCTTCTCTAAGACTTTTTTCTCTGTAACTTCCATGTCCTATTCTCTTGCTACCAATTAACCTAATTTTCTTATCATATAATTCTATTATATTGGGCCTAAGTCATACACCCTCTTAACTTCTAATTTCGATGCAATCCAATCCCATTAACCAACATGCTCCAATAATCGATAATATCACTTCTAATATTATTTCATCGACTTTTAGACTAATAATTTGACTTAACGGCTTAATTCTTTGCAACATAAAATCAACCGAATAATAATTTGTGACTAACTACTTACTCCCGACTTAATAGATTAACTTCTGATTATCAACCAAATGGTCCAAACATTCCAATCATCATATCCAACAACAAATGGAGAATACTCCATATTGTTTTCCACAGCTTATATTGACTTAAATAATTAAATTCGACTTAAACCAACTTATAACCATCAACATAATATTCCGATAAATTCGACCATCAATATGAATCGACACAATTCCACACAAAGCAACTTAAATCGACAAATATACTCAAATCAACGTGAATTACCACAACATACCACAATTATATTTAATTAAATAATTAATTAAATAAATGGGCGTTACAATTTGGAAGTAGAAGCCTTCAATGCGATAGACTTCTTCTTCTTCTCGTTGTCTTTAGATTTTTCATTTTTTTCTTTCTTTTTACTTTATTCTTGCTCATGTAGATTCAAGAGCTCTTGCTCATGCTCATGTAGCTTGCCAATTAACTTTGTCAAATTCAAAGTTCTTACATCATTGGCTTCCTTGATTGCCATGACTTTTGGTAACCATTCCCTAGTAAGACATCTTAGAATTTTGTTGGTAGCTACATTGTTGGGAGTGGGTTTATCAAGAGCATTTAAGCGATTTAATAAGTGAGAAAATCTATTTCCCAATTCACCAATGGTTTCCCCTTGGTTCATGTGAAAGTGATCAAACTCTTGTTCCAATGTATTAATTCTATCTAGCTTCACGTCATCATTTCCCTCATGGGCTGTCTATAATGTTTCCCACATAGCTTTAGTTGTAGTATGATGTGAGACTCTAAAATATTCATCATCTCCCAAATAAGAAATAATCATATTTCGAGTTTTCCAATCATAACTATAGTTTTTTCATCTTTCTAATCCCATTGTGCTTCTGGTTTAGGTATTTCAAGGTTATTCTCGTCGTTTATAGTTATTTGCATAGGACCGTCTTGAATAACCTTTCATATCTTTCTATCAACATAGTTGATATGAATCCGCATACAATCCTTCTAGTGACTATAGTTTTCTCCGGTGAAAACGGGTTCTCTATTATACGCCCTCGTTGGATCGTTATCCATTTTCTAAAAAGTTATATCTGAAGCACTAGATGAACTAGTGCTCGTGATACCACTTGTTAGATGATGGCGCAGATCTAGAAGTGGGGTTGAATAAATCCCTTTTTAAACTTAATCTTTTCAAAAATTAGTTGAAAAACAACTTGCGGAAGTTCCCCGGAAAAATCATGTCTAAATAAAATCAAGTCACTGGTGATCGGATATGCATTCAAAACCAAATGGGATATAAGAGATGAATAGATGAATTGATACATAGTCAATTAGTCACTTAAATTCATCACAATTGAATATTTCACTACCAACAATAAATATGGATGAGAAAAAAGCATAAAGAATAAGAAGTTGGGTGTTTTGAATTTTTATCAAACACTTGGTGAGCACACACACAAAGTGTAATTGGACAATTAGTGTAGTGCAGAATTTTTATCAAGTTGCTATCCAAATGTAATAGATACAATTTCACAAACATTTGGTAGGCACACACCAATGTAAAACAGAATTTTCAAGCAACACAACTTCAACTTTTGCAGAAAAATTGATATATGAAAAATACGAAGAACACACGAGATTTGTTTAGGCAGTTCCCCCACCGTTCTCGCTAAGGGTACTCTGCCCCCAATTCATAAACTGAATTGGGATCTTTTATTAATATTGCAATGTTAATACAAGAAGAAAATTGGAACAACAAACCAATCCAAATTTCAATTGTTGTTATAACTCTTCTTACCCCTTGATTCGAGATGAACCAAGTCATTCACGAGCGTCGAACAAACCTCTGATTAATTTCTCCCCTCTTGAAAGAATATACAATTCTCCAAACTTTGAGAATCAACGCTTTGATTTGATTCTTGTGAACCCACATTTTTCTTCGCAATCCTCTGGTTACCATGATATGAATGAACAATCACCTTGATCTTCAAACCTCCTCACTCGGCTGAATCTACGAACGAATAATGCGTACAAAACCCCCCAAATCCCAATGATTTTGGATGACAAACCCTAAAAGTTTATTCAAGAAAACCCCACAAATATCTCAACCCAAACTGAAATCGCAATCCCACGTTTGAATGTTATCACATTGATCTTGCACTTTGATCAACAAAAATTGTTGTGTGTAATTGTTGATAAATGCTAGAGAAGGAGAAGATGAAGAGAACACTTGTGTATCTATTTCACTTTTCTTTTTAGTTTTCACAAAATAATATGACTGTTATTTATATGGGTTGGTAAAATAATGATAAAAATTAAAAACAAAATGAGGAAAGAGAGAGAAATTAAAAAGGGCGCTCACAAACAGTAATGAGTCGACCTGTTTGATGTTTTGCGTCGACCTGTTTTGATGTACAGAAATGCGTCGACCTGTAGAAGAATTTGAGTCGACCTATTTTTGACTTTTGAGTCGGCCTAAAAATGCCCCTCTTCCATCCTATTGGGACCTGTGAGTTTCAAGGGAAGAAATCCATCAAATAAGTCGACCTAATACTGGCATTGAGTCGACTCAAATTTCTCTAACTGAATGAGTCGACCTATTTAGGTGTTGAGTTGACTCATTCCTTTCAAAACACTCCAAAAACCCTTTTCTGATGAATTCAACATGTTTCTTGTGGTCACATAAGCCTTCCTAAAACACAATAGTTTTGACATCATTCAAAATACCTTTTATGTCTTACATGTTTGTATTTGGGTTGATATCGCTTGGATTACTGAGGAGGAGTGTCAGAATTATTTCATGAATTGGTTCTTGAGGTTGAATGGGAGAATAAAAAATTATTTATCTCTTCCTTTTGGCTCATCACATGTTGGGTGCTTGGCGACTATGAAATAACATTTTGTTCAATTACGAAGTGGGCAATATCGAGACTACTTTATATTGTTTTCTTGTTTTCTCTTGGAAATGGATTATTAACAGTAATCTTAGTAGATCTTCGTGTAGCCTCTACGAATGGAGCAAATTTTATTTTGATTTCTTGTAACTCTTGTTATTCTAGGCTAATAGGTTTCTTGGTTCCTTCTAGCTTTGCTCCTTTTGGTTGCTTGTAATTTTTGGGTTTTGAGATTCCCTTAATCTCACCTTAATGAATTATTTGCCAATAAAAAAACTGTTATTATACTTCTTTAGGTTTTATAAATATATATGTTAGCTTTATTTATGTGGTACTACTAATCTAGTTTCAGGGTACAACACAAGTAACCAAAATCAAAAGGATTGAACTAAAAGAGAAATCAAAGTTTGTTGGTAGGAGTGGTCGAGTAGCTTTGTTTTATTGAAATGGCTAACATAATCCATTGGATAGCTTGGAGGGATGTTTTCTTACCTTTAGAAGAGGGAGGGTTAGGGGTGCGTAGTATAGAGGATTTTAATGTGGTGCTTCTTCTTAAATGGAGGTGGAGGATCTTGAGGGATCAGACTTTTTATGGTATAGTATATTGAGGGCCCGTTACGGAGATATTTGTATGAAAATGTTTAAGGGAATTGGCATTGGTGGAGATAAGTCATCTAAGTCGGATTGGTGGAAGGATTTGGGTAGTATATACAAGAAATTCCAAGTTGATTTTTTTGCGAATAATTAGGATGGTTGTAGGCAATGGTTATATCACTTCTTTTTAGCATGCGAATTGGTTGGGTAACTTTTGTTTAAAAGATAAATTTCTTGTGTTATTTTCTTCTTCAAGGCTCCAAAAGGCCTCGATTGTGTGTATGGGAGTTTGGGTGGATGGGGGTTGGAGATGGGACGATTTTGGTGTTGAAGCTTCTTTAGATAGTAGTATTGAATCTAGTCGTATTTCTCTTAAGGAGGTTTTGATGGACGAGGCTCCTAAAAGTGTTGTAAGGGATAAGGTGTGTTGGATCCCCGATTTTGTTGAAGGATTCTCGGTTAGATTGTGCGTTTCTATTATGGTTGCTAATTGTAGGACTATTGGAAAGGGTATTCCCGGATTTAATAGCAATGAGGTTTCGTTATCGGGTTCGGTGCATGTTGGCAGCAGTTCTACCTGGCATTCTTCAGTGGCTGGTTCTGATCCCTTTGCTTTTTCTGCTGTAGATATGATGGGATTTTCTAATGGGGATAACCTGCTTCCTGCTACTAATTCTGCAGGTCCTTCTTTTGTTGTTTCTGCAAGAGGCGGTTTGCAGAATTCAAATTTTTCTGCTGATAATGTGCTGGATAGTCCTCTTTTATCAACGTCGGGTGTCAATGTTGTAACGCCTGGTGTCAATGTTGTTCCTTCTGCAGGTTCTTATTTAAACGGCACAGTTGGAGGTATTTCCATTTTTGTTGACGTTGTTGGTTTGGGGAGGTGGTCTTCTTCGCGTGATGCACTGACTGGCAACGTTTATGGTGGTTCGGTAGGTAATGATTATATGCGGCCTCCTTCAGTTGGCGAGATGCCAGAGTGGGAGGGTGATTTTACGGTGGAAGCTTCTAATAGTAAACGGTGTTTGCTTCGGTCGGGGTTTGTTGGAGGAGGTTTATGGGGTATTTGGAGGCGTCTTTGGAAGTTGGCCGTTCCGATGAGGGTGAAAGCTTTTGTGTGGCGTCTTTTTTGGAAGCGATTATCGACGAAAGATAATTTGATTATTAGAGGTATTCTTTTGTCCTCGACTGATAATGCTTTTTGTGTGTTTTGTTCTAATCTTGTGGAGAATTCTTCGCATTTGTTTTTGGGTTGTTCGATGGTGAAATTGATTTGGAGTGATATTAGGGAGTGGATTGGTTTTGTTGATATTGCATCTATCAACCCGGCGTGTTGTAAAGAAAGTTTTATGAGTTGGTTCCTTTTTTGTACATCTCGGGGAACTAAAGTAGGAAAAGCGGGTATTATTTGGTTGGCCGTTATGTGGAATGTTTGAATTGCTAGGAATGCTAATATTTTCGAGAATCATAGTTGGAATGTTTGCGACATAGTGTGGAATATCAAGATTTCGGCTTGGAAATGGTCGATGGTGGGTGAAATTGGTAAACCCAATTGTAATTTCTATGATATTTGTAAAGATCCGGTGATTTTTTTATCATAGAAGCAATTGGTTAGCAATTTCTTTTTTGTTTCGTTCGGCTATTTCTTTAGTCGTTTTTTGTAATCAAGGTTTCGAGAACCCTTTATTCTTGCTTTTAATGAATTACTTGCTTACAAAAAAATATATATACAAATGGAAAGTACAACAAATACACCAACCTAATACAACAAAACGTACACTAAACAAAACAATACAAAAGTCACACAAGACGCTAAATAATAAAAATCTAAACTAGAGGAATACAAGAGAACGGAAGCAACACAAACCAAAAGCGATCCAATAAAAAATTCTATACCTACTCAGTGGTCAACTAATTTGAAGCAAGAGCTTCCAAAATAGCAACAAAAGCAGTTACAGGATTTCCAAATATAGCTGAAAATATTAGCTTGAATACCATAATTGCTATCTTTGTGTATTTGCTTATAGTCCTTGCCCTGCTTGAAATCCTCAAACTTCGATCCATCTCCATGCTCGTCACTGCCAGTTGAGTTTCCCTATCACGACTCGTAGAACTACTTGAATTTGAAGTTGCGATTGATCTTTCTACTTGGGAAAAGTAACCCCTCCTCCAATTCTCAAGTATCAAATCCTTGAAACATGACACATGATAACAGCTATTTTTATCATAATAACACCACCCTTTCACTTCTCCCACCACCCTCGTATGCTTACATTTCACACACTTTGAACGAACTTTCTTGGACAATTCCAATCTCACGCTTCCACTTTCATCAGAAATACTATTTTTCAGCTTCAAACAACAAGGATGAAGATCATATCCTGTCGTAGAGCAATGGTAGACAAACCCTAATATATCTTTTCCACAAGCATCACAGTATCTTTCTCTATCTCCAGGTGGTTTCTTGTGAAATTCGAAATAGCTTTTCTCAAAAAATGGATGAAAGGCATACGGATCTGGATTTGCACATTCTCCATGTAGGACATAGTTGCAATGAGAGTTGTTCTGACAATGGTAACTTGATCCAAACCCTAGTTGTCTACAACCACTGCATGTGTATGGTGCTCCTGGAGGCTTCTGTTGTAATAAGTGTTGATGACTCATCTTAGTTATTTTCTTGTGAATTTTCGAAATTAGTTTTTTGATTTCACAAACTTTATTGCTTCTATATATATGGAGCGAAAGAAAGCGTGCACAATAAGTTTCTTTTCTTTTATCTATTTTTGATGACTTTCCAAGAAATGGCTTCATAATATACATGAAGTTACGTAGTTTTTCTTCTTCTTGTAGAAAAAGTAATAGCATCTTCATGATATTTATGTATATGAGTATATCATTATCTTTCTAGAACATTAATACTTGTTTCCTTAACAATGTGAATTTAGTATTTGAAACTAAGATAGCAGATGATATTATATATTTTCCGACTGTCTAACTAAGAAAATGAATCAGCATTATATAATTAACTATAGTTATCCATTTAAACACATTATCTCAAATTATTATTTTTAATTTGAATAATTCTGAGTAATCATTTCTTAGAAAATATAGTAAACAGACTATTAACTTGCTAAGAAATCTAGACTGTTGCATCATAAGAAATGGTTTAAGAATTGACATGCATTGATCTTTGTCATTGTGTTTACGGCATCGAATGCAACTTAATTAATTAAATAATATATACGTTTTCAATAATTAATATGGTTCTTTTAGGTTTTTGACTTTTTTCTTTCTTCCAAATTTACCAAGAAAGCATACAGGAAAATTAATAAATATTTTATATTCTTTATTTATAATTTATAAGGTTATTTATTAGCAATATTATTTAAAATTATATTTGTTTAAAATCAAAACACAAGAGATAAGACATCAAGACACCGTGATATTATTATTTGATGTAATTATATTTAAATTGTATGTTGTTTTGTGTTAATTTAACTTTGATGTAATATACAATTTTTTATTCTTAATGAAATTTTATATTTGAGTAATACAATTTTTGTTCTAATTCAATTCATAAATAGGTATGTTGTTGTTTCTTATCTGATACAATTTAGAAAATTTTAGGTCAAAAAATTGGGAATTTGATAAAATAAAAAATATATATAAAAAAATAAAAATTTCACGACGGTTATTTAATAAAATCGTTGTTATAAGCATGACACTACTCAAAATAATAATCACCAAATATGGCGTTGTTGGATATCGAACCGAGAATCTATAAGTTATGTCTCAACGGTTGTTTATAACAATTAACAATTGTTGTTATATATAGCATGCTATCGTGTTTATTACAACGGGCAATCGATTTTTGTTGTAAACTACACACTTACAATCACATTCAATGTCACAATGGTTGGTGAATTGTGATGGTATCCATTTATCAATTGTTGTGAGAGGTGTTCCGGATCGGCCGAATCCCCACAATTGGGCCAAGCAAGCCAATCCATTAGGCATGCTCGACGTCGAGCATGATTGGGAATAGTGGTCCCTGTCGACCACAAGCATACCGATCACGACGAAGTTCCCTAACAGCTAGTCTTGACCGTTGCCTATTTTTACGGATTCCTCGATCCACGCCTCATAATATGGACCAATAATCTTCCAGTTAGTCCCTTATATAAACCCTCTCATTTGAGAGGGTCAGGTATTCAATCTCTCTGACCTTTATTCTTGTACTTGCCCACTCTTTGCTCGGTTACTTACTTTAGCATCGGAGTGCTTTGCAGGTACACCCCCTTTTATCCTCACCGACCGTCTTTCATCAGCTCTCGAAGCCAGCCGCATCGGATCCTGATCTCCAGGTACGATCAGGTGGCGCCGTCTGTGGGAAACTGATTTCCCCGTTCTTCTTTTAAAATCTTCAAAGAACCAAAGTTTTAACAAGATACATGGCTGCTCGGGACAACCACGAAAACCGATCAAACGATGGCATGATTCTCACACAACGTGAGAGCAACATCCATCCTCCTTTGCACGAGGAAACGGTGCAAGACCACCCGGACGGAAAGACAGCATCGCCTTCACCCAATCGCGATCAACCTCTGGAAAGTCGCCCGGAAGCTCTCTTTCCCTCGACTCCTTCAGGATCGGATTTCGCCGCGTTGGCCGAAATCCTGAATCAGACAAACTTGCTGCTCCTCGCCCATGGCGAGAAAATTGCCCGTCTCGAAGATAATTCTCGTCGATCACAGTCTCCCGCGAGACCCCAAAGAAAGCATACTCCTTCCCCTGCCAAGAAGAAGAGGAAAAGACATGCTGGCGAATCAACGGGCGACAAACGTCTTCCTCAATCTTCCCCACGATCCTCTCCTGCAAGAAAATCAAGAAGGAGCAGATCAAGATCTACCTCTCCCTGACGAACGAAGAAACATGCTCACAGATCTCCTTCGTTCAACTCCAGCGACGACGAGGACGCTCGGGGTCCCCTCTCGTCTAAAATCATGGCAGCTAAGCTTCCAAGAGGCTTAGAGAAATCCCCACCGCTAGGCTCGTACGACGGAACCACAGATCCAGACAAGCACATCGAGAATATCGATGCACTGCTCGACTATCGAGGTGTACGGGGGGCTATCAAATGTCGCCTTTTTCCTACGACACTGAGGAAAGGAGCAATGACATGGTACAAAAGCCTCGAGGCTGAGTCCATCACCTCCTGGAAACAACTTGGACGCACGTTCTCCATACACTTCACCGCATCAAGGCGGCACCCGAAGACAGAAGCTCCGCTCGAAGCGATCATCCAAGGGAGAGACGAACCTTTACGAACTTACATCGAAAGGTTCAATAAAGAAGCGGTCCAAGTATCCACGACCGACGACATGAAAAAATACTTGCTGGAACGAGGATTACGCCCGTCGACTGATTTTCATCGGGCGGTCGGCATTGAAACCCCGGCCACCCTCGACGCGTTCCTACTGAAAGCCCAAGCTTACATTCAGTATGAGGAAAAACAAGCGGCCAGTTCGGTAAGAGACGCTCGACACCGTGAAGATGCCAAGCCTCACCAAGTCGATGAACCTTCGACATCTCGTCGAGGAGGAGACAAAAGAAAGGACGATCGCTCCCGTGAACTGCGGGAGCACCGAGGACCCATCGGTCGGTTCCACGAGTACACACCCCTTCTGGCCTCCAGGGAGAAAATTTTGTCTGAATGTGCCAATTCGGAATTCAAACAGGCAGGGGTACGTTTTCTGAGGCAACAACCCAGCAAGCCCGACACGGATAAAACGAAATACTGCAGATTCCACAAGAGTCACGGCCACAACACAGAGGATTGCATCCATCTCAAGGATGCAATCGAAATCCTCATCAAGGACGGGCACCTAAAACAGTTCACCAAATCTAGAGACACTACTCGACAAGAAGCGCAAGAGACCCAGAAAGTCGAGGAAGCCATACCCATCCCTGCAGATGCTAACATGCAAGTCGCTCTAAGCATTTATCGCCCGGAAGATTTCTTACTGCCGGACCGCGCCGAGAATTCGGGATACCTCTCCTCCCATAGCCCGTGGGAAGCTTTCCCTTCAGCAATGGTCATCTCGGGAGGAGGATTCAATAAAATCACGGTCGGATCCGTGAAACGGAAATTCGACCAACTGATTGCAAAGGGGCCCGCGCAAAACGCCACCCTGGATCCACCAAGGGAAGGCTCGGTACCCCTTGCCTTTTACCGAGAAGAACTCCTAGGAGGGGCGCCCAACGCCAGCATTCCTCTGCTCATCCGGGCACGCATGGAAAATTTCGATGTAAGAAGAATCCTGGTAGACCAGGGCAGCTCCTGCAACATTATGTACTCTCAGCTGTTTTCGACACTCCATCTAAACGAGACACACTTAACTCCATACGTCGGATCAGACCTGCAGGGCTTCAACGGAGCAGTCTCCCGACCATGGGGTTATGTCGACCTATTTGTCACCTTCGGGGAAGGTGAGACAGCTAGGACGGTCAGGGTCCAGTTCCTAGTCGTGGACTGCCCATCGCTGTACCAATGCATCTTAGGACGACCAACTTTAGCCGAGCTAATCGTCGTGCCATCCACCGTCCACCTGAAGTTGAAATATTACACTACTTCAGGCAAGGTCGCCACATTGCACGGAGACGTCGACGCTGCCCGCAGGTGTTTCGAAGCAGCATCAAAGGGCCTCAGCTCAATATCATACCAACCGAGTCCTCCAACATCAAATTCACCAGATATTCCCAGGGCTTTCCCTCAGGTAGACTCGATCGACCTAGACTGCAGATTCTCAGACAATAGCGAGGGCGTCCAAAGGCCAACAGAGTCGCTATCCCGACCAATACCAGATGGAGAGTTCGAGTTAATTCCTCTAGGAGAAGACCCAGCCCGGTGCGTTAAAATCGGGGCACGTATGCCCGACTTGGTGAAGCGACAACTGGAAGCTTGCCTCAGAGGGAACGCAGATCTATTTGCCTGGAGCGCCGCAGAAATGCCAGGGCTCGACCCCGAGACAGCCTGCCTCCACCTCTCCATTGACCCAACACACAAGGCGGTCGCTCAACACAGAAGGAAGCAGTCGACCGAGAAAACTGAAGCATCTGAATCTGCTGTTAAAGACCTCCTAGAGGCTAAATTTGTAACCGAGGCCAGGTACACGACCTGGCTATCGAATGTTGTACTCGTGAAAAAATCTAATGGAAAATGGAGAATGTGCGTTGACTATACCGATCTCAATCGGGCATGCCTGAAAGATGCATACCCTTTACCTAACATTGATAAATTGGTCGACAATTCGTCCGGCTTCAAGCTATTGTCCTTCATGGACGCATATTCAGGATATAATCAGATACCTATGGCCGTGTCTGACAAAAAATACACGGCCTTCATGACCGAATCGGGCAATTACTTTTACAACGTTATGCCCTTCGGTCTGAAAAACGCGGGCACGACATATCAGCGCATGATGAATAAGGTTTTCCGAACTGAAATCGGAGATATGCTCGAAGTATACATGGACGACATGATCGTCAAATCGCAACAAGAAACGGACCACGCGTCCCACTTACGAAAAGTGTTCGATCAGGCACGAAAGTGCAAAATTCGTTTCAACCCTGAGAAATGCACGTTCGGGGTCCGAGCAGGGAAATTCCTCGGATTCTACTTAACTGAACGAGGCATCGAGGCCAACCCCGGCAAATGTCGGGCATTCGCGGAGCTCCCAACTCCTACTTCTAAAAAATCCATACAATCACTAAACGGGGTCCTTACCTCCCTCGCTCGGTTCGTAGCAAAATCCGCTCAACACGCTCTCCCTTTTTACAAACTCCTCCGCAACGAGGCAACTTTCGAGTGGACGGAGGAGTGCGAGCTAGCGCTGTCCCACCTAAAAAAGGCACTAAGTGAACCCCCAGTCTTATCCAGACCCGAAGAAGGGGAGACACTGTATCTCTACCTTGCAGTTACAAACGAGACAGTAAGCGCGGCACTAGTGCGCGACCTACCCGAAGGGTAAAAACCTGTATATTTTACAAGTAAAGCACTCCATGGCCCAGAAATTCGATACCTCCAGATAGAAAAGGTGGCTTTGGCCCTCTTTCTCGCAGCCAAAAGGCTACGCCATTACTTTCTGGCTCACACCATCATTGTAAGAACCGATCAACCCATAAGACAATTGCTCGGTCGACCAGACATGGTCAGACGAATGTTAAAGTGGTCATTGGAACTATCCGAGTTTGACGTCAAATTCGAGGGAAGACAAGCTCTCAAAGCTCAAGCGCTGGCCGACTTCGTGGCTGAACTTACTTTCACCGAGCAAGAGCCGAAAATCTCATCCAGGTGGGTTATTTTCGTGGACGGAGCATCTGGTCCAGCAGGTAGCGGGGCCGGAATTATCTTGGAGAACGAAGAGGGAAACGTCATCGAAGTGTCCCTGACCTTATCTTTCCCCACTTCTAACAACCAGGCAGAGTACGAAGCTTTTCTAGCGGGCATACAGCTCGCGACCGATTTGGAAGCAGAAGAGATCACAATCTGCACGGATTCTCAGTTGGTTGCAAACCAAGTTCGAGGAGATTTTCAAGCCAAAAACGATAACATGGCCGAATATTTGGCCCTCGTAAAAGGCGAACTAAAACGGTTCAAAAGTGTGGAAGTCAAACACATCCCACGAGAGAACAACACTCGCGCAGACATCCTTTCCAAATTGGCGAGCACTAAAAGGAAAGGAAACAACAAATCCGTCGTACAGAAAATGCTTCCCCGGCCTAGCATCGGGAAATCATCGGTCCACATAGACATTAACCTCGTGGGCGACACAAGCTACTGGATGACCCCAGTATTTAACTACCTAACTAAAGGAGAATTACCGACCGACCCAAAAGAGGCCAACACTATACGACGAAGGGCATGCTCGTATTCTCTAGTAGGTAGACGTATGTATCGTCGAGGATTCTCAACACCCCTCCTCAGATGCGTAGAAGAAGAGAATATCCTGCACGTACTAAGAGAAGTCCACGAAGGAATCAATGCGCAACATCCTGGCGGACGGTCGCTGGCTCGAAAAGTTCTACGGGCAGGATACTATTGGCCCACACTCCAACACGATGCGAAGGAGCACGTAAAGAGGTGCGACAAATGCCAACGACACGGGGACGTACGCGTAGCACCCCCGTCCGAGCTAAAATCATTATCGTCACCTTGGCCATTCGCATGGTGGGGGATGGATATCTTGGGACCATTCGTCGTCGGGTCCGGTCAGAATAAATATTTAATTGTCGGTGTCGACTATTTCACCAAGTGGATAGAAGCTGAGGCCTTAGCCAAAATCACTGTGCTCAACATACTATGTTTCTTCAAGAGAAACATCCTCGCCCGGTTCGGGGTACCGCTCGCCATCGTGACCGACAACGGCACTCAGTTCACAGATAAACACTTCAAAGAATTCATTGCATTGATAGGAACGAAACAACATTTCGCTTTAGTCGAGCATCCCCAAACTAACGGGAAAGCAGAGGCCGCGAATAGGATAATCCTAAGAGGTTTGAAACGAAGACTGGACGAGCATAAGAAGCATTGGGTCGAGGAGCTACATAGCGTACTATGGGCATATAGGACCACGCCCCACTCAACAACCGGGGAATCCCCATTTCGATTAGCATATGGAACCGAGGCGGTGATCCCCATAGAAATGCACGTCCTATCCAGACGCACAGAATCCCCTATGGACCAAGACACCAATTCCGAAGCTTTGAGGGACGAGCTCGACATGATCGAATAAGTTCGGTCAGAAGCTGCTCTTCGAGAAACCATTCTCAAACAAAAAATAGCCGCTCGGTATGATTCTAAGGTCATAAGACGAACGTTCGAGGTAGGCAGTCTTGTCCTTAGAAGAAATCACAGGGATCCCCGCGAGGGTAAATTTACACCCAACAGGGAAGGCCCGTATCGCGTCCGAGCAAAAACCGAGAACGGAGCCTATTATTTAGAAAATTTACACGGGGAAGAGCTTGCTCGGCCTTGGAACGCCGAGAAGCTCAAACAATATTACAGCTAAATCACAAAGTCGCCCTACTCATCTTTCGAGCAAAGAGAAAAGGTGCACGACTGAAAACTGTGCGCCTAGGTACGAGCACGACAGCCCAAACATAACAAAGTCAAGCAAGGTCTCCTTTCGAGGGAAAGAGAAACTTGTCGCACTGACGGATACTCAAACGAGTCCGACGTCACCTAAGTACCACGACCAGGCAGAACCCCAGCTCGCGATGGGATGTTCAAGCCACGGAGCCCGGGCCATTACCTTGGCCCGGGCACCGACCAGGAGTAAGACTCCAAAATTTGATTGGTCCCCCTAACCAACAGATCACATACACACCCCGTATTTATTCAATCACACCCAATTAATGCAAAGATGCACACCAAACACTTAGTAAAAATAACAAATAAATTATGTCCTCCGACGGACGCATCATTACGAACAAATAAAATATAAAAACCGACCACCAAAGTCGTGCATATGAAATTAAAAATGCGACCCCGAAGGACCGACTTGTTCAGGATTACATACAAAGGGGACCACGCCCCCAAAACAAAGAAACATCATAAATAATAAGGCACGCAGGCCAGAAGCTAATTACCCTCGCCTCCCGGGCGACCTTCCTCCTCACGAGCTTCCTCCTGCTCCGGTTGCGCTTCAGCCTGGCCAGGTTGAGCAGTCGACCCAGGCTGAGAATCATCCACCACCAAATCTGAGGGAACCACGATCTGACCGTCTTCGACCTTGTACAGATAGCTGATTCGACCAACGTCCAAGGCCATGTCAGTATGAAGGACCCTTATCTGATCCACCGCGTTCTGGAAACTGAGCTCAGTTGACGAGTTCAGATCTTCCATGTCCTGGTCGATTCGAGCAAGCAACTGAGCCCTCGTCACCAGGCTCTTGGTCTCTTCATCCTCATCCTCCTTCGGGCAAAAGGCGTCCTTCAGCTTTTTATTCTGCTCAAGCACCCTTTTCTTGTCGACCTCTAACTTGGCGATGACGTTGGCCCGTTCAGTCGATTCCTTGGTCGCGGCTTTAGCCTCCTCAATAGCCGCTGTCAGTTTCGGCTCAGAAGCAGCCAGCTGCTCCTTAAGCCTGCTATTCTCTCGCTCCAGTCCGGGTCTCCCTTCGGCCGTCGGCCAGGCCATTGTCAGGACCCGCATAATCGCGCTTGCGTCTTGGGCCAGAGATAACCGCCGGGCAGGACGATCCATACCCTCCAAAAACAAGGAATCCGCACGGTCCACCTCCACGCTCGTTCCTTCGAAGAAATTGCGCTTCACGAAGCACGGAGGCAGCCCGTGCTTCGGCTTCGGAGGAGCGTTGGCCGTCAAATCCACAGTGGCCGCAGACTTATGCTTCTTCATCAAAGAGTCGGTCGAAGCGCTCGGAGAACCGTGGACCAAGGGGCCCGACCCCGAGCCACTCGTCTCCGTCAGCTTGGTCTGCACGACCCTTGATCTTTTCTTCTGCTGCTGAACCAAGCGTTCTTGAATTTTATCCAGTGGGTTCGACAGAGAGCCTGAAAAAGGAAAAAGATCAAATTAGTCGTGGACAACAAAGTTAAAACAAAAATTTAACTAATACAGATAAACAGATACCAAAGAAGTCGGACACTTCCTGCCAGGTACGGCAAGCCAGCAACTCGGTAATATTAATCAGGGGACGCTCCACAGCTTCCCCCCCATCCTGCTCAACTATAACTTTTCCATCTCCGTCCAAAAGGGGGGTCGGAGTGAAGGACGCTATCAATTTTCTGAAGGCCTCGAAACTGGCCGCGTCGTCATCATTCAGTGAGTCCCCCACCTGAACGAACTCCCCGACAGGTTTTTCATAGTGAGCATAGCGCCAGGAAAATGGGAACAGCCACAGCCTCCTCGGGATCACCTGCCCTTGATCGTCGAGCTTAGGCTCGTCATTCTCGTCGGTGTCTATTCCCAGGAAGCTCATTGCTCTCACGGCCACCGCGCTCGCGGGTTTGATCAAAAAGTAATCAGTTTTCAAGGCCCGAATAGATTCTGAATGGGCCTTAAAAATCTTTGTCCGCTGCTTGAAGGACACAAATCCCTTCCGGTCAGTTCCTCGCCCGACTTGGCGCTGCAGGGAGAACAGGCGGAAAAATAGGGGAAGCGTGGCACCAACACCCAGATGGGCGCACGTCATCTCAAACGCTCTCAGGAACGCGTATGAATTGGGGTGCAGCTGGGAAGGGGCGACGCATAGGTGCCCGAGCACCGCGCTCACAAAGTCACTAAAGGGCAAAGTTACCCCCATGACCGAGATCGCGTATTCATACATGGAGAAGGCCCGACTGCGGAAATCGGAGAAGATACGGTTATCGTCCCCCGGGCAGGTTACAACCCAATCGGCAGGGTCACCGACAACGGGCAATGGCTCCGTTCGAGGTCTTGAAAATGAGGACACCTTGTCCAACAAATCCTCCACTACCCATTCTTCGGGCGAGACCCTCGTCTGATCAGGACACTGGGGCGAATTTGTTGATGCTCCTGTAGTACTTGTGTCTGAATTCTCCGAGGAAATCCCGGAACCAGAAGGGATGGACGCAGATGATCCTTAATCCTCCGAGGACATCTCTTCAAAAAGCACGTCCAATGGATTCACGAGCGAGTTTTCACCTGAAAAGCAGAGGAAAGGCGTCAGTGAATTCGATTAAGAATATCAAATCCACCCTCCCACCGCTCGACAAGTGAAAGGGCGCGCATCAGCTCAGAGACTAGGTCCCGAGCTATAGCCCTGGCTGACCATCGCTCGGAGCGACGGCTTACGCCCAACATTATAAATCAAGGATCTAACCTAAGTATTTATCAAAACCCAAGTCGGAGTCGACCAGCACCTACGTCGACCCTGAGCTAGAGTTTGCAACCGACCGACTACGGTGGCGGAAGTCCTAGGGTTTACCGGTTCTAAATCTAAAAACTACCGTCAAACTATCCTAAGCCACATGCATTTCTACGAAACCTAAGCTATAAACACCTAAAGAAGAGAAAAAGAACCGTACCTTGCGCTTGAGAAGACATTCTTAAAGAGGAAAGCGTTCTGGAAGTGGTGGTCGGCAAGGGAATGTGGTGGTCGACGGCTGAGATGGTGGCAGTTGAACGAGCAGAGCATTGAAGAAGAAGATGAAGCGAAAAGTTCAGAATGGGCCCTGAGCATCCTATTTATAAGAAGGGAAGCACGTGCAAGCACGCGTGACCCCTACTCACTAGCCCCTAGGCTAGCCGTCAAATCATTAATAAGCGCGAATTCCCAGATATTCCAGCTTTTCGTTTCACATTCCCCTGTCGAGCAACGCACCAGCTGCCCGTTCCCCGAAGATCGGCAGCATAAATTCCTGGCCTTAACACTGCTCACCGCCGAGCACAAAAACATTCATAAGTCATTGCTCGCCCACACGAGCAATAACTTGGGGGGCTCGTGTTCCGGATCGGCCCAATCCCCACAATTGGGCCAAGCAAGCCAATCCATTAGGCATGCTCGACGTCAAGCATGATTGGGAATAGTGGTCCCTGTCGACCACAAGCATACCGATCACGACGAAGTTCCCTAACAGCTAGTCTTGATCGTTGCCTATTTTTACGGATTCCTCGATCCACGCCTCATAATATGGACCAATAATCTTCCAGTTAGTCCCTTATATAAACCCTCTCATTTGAGAGGGTCGGGTATTCAATCTCTCTGACCTTTATTCTTGTACTTGCCCACTCTTTGCTCGGTTACTTACTTTTGCATCGGAGTGCTTTGCAGGTACACCCCCTTTTATCCTCACCGACCGTCTTTCATCAGCTCTCGAAGCCAGCCGCATCGGATCCTGATCTCCAGGTACGATCAAGTGGCGCCGTCTGTGGGAAACTGATTTCCCCGTTCTTCTTTCAAAATCTTCAAAGAACCAAAGTTTTAACAAGATACATGGCTGCTCGGGACAACCACGAAAACCGATCAAACGATGGCATGATTCTCACACAACGTGAGAGAAACATCCATCCTCCTCTGCACGAGGAAACGGTGCAAGACCACCCGGACGGAAAGACAGCATCGCCTTCACCCGATCGCGATCAACCTCTGGAAAGTCACCCGGAAGATCTCTTTCCCTCGACTCCTTCAGGATCGGATTTCGCCGCGTTGGCCGAAATCCTGAATCAGACAAACTTGCTGCTCCTCGCCCATGGCGAGAAAATTGCCCGTCTCGAAGATAATTCTCGTCGATGACAGTCTCCCGCGAGACCCCAAAGAAAGCATACTCCTTCCCCTGCCAAGAAGAAGAGGAAAAGGCATGCTGACGAATCAACGGGCGACAAACGTCTTCGTCAATCTTCCCCACGATCCTCTCCTGCAAGAAAATCAAGAAGGAGCAGATCAAGATCTACCTCTCCCCGACGAACGAAGAAACATGCTCACAGATCTCCTTCGTTCAACTCCAGCGACGACGAGGACACTCGGGGTCCCCTCTCGTCTGAAATCATGGCAGCTAAGCTTCCAAGAGGCTTAGAGAAACCCCCACCGCTAGGCTCGTATGACGAAACCACAGATCCAGACGAGCACATCGAGAATATCGATGCACTGCTCGACTATCGAGGTGTACGGGGGGCTATCAAATGTCGCCTTTTTCCTACGACGTTGAGGAAAGGAGCAATGACATGGTACAAAAGCCTCGAGGCTGAGTCCATCACCTCCTGGAAACAACTTGGACGCACGTTCTCCAGACACTTCACCGCATCAAGGCGGCACCCGAAGACAGAAGCTTCACTCGAAGCGATCATCCAAGGGAGAGACGAACCTTTACGAACTTACATCGAAAGGTTCAATAAAGAAGCGGTCCAAGTATCCACGACCGACGACATGAAAAAATACTTGCTGGAACGAGGATTACGCCCGTCGACTGATTTTCATCGGGCGGTCGGCATTGAAACCCCGGCCACCCTCGACGCGTTCCTACTGAAAGCCCAAGCTTACATTCAGTATGAGGAAAAACAAGCGGCCAGTTCGGTAAGAGACGCTCGACACCGTGAAGATGCCAAGCCTCACCAAGTCAATGAACCTTCGACATCTCGTCAAGGAGGAGACAAAAGAAAGGACGATCGCTCCCGTGAACTGCGGGAGCACCGAGGACCCATCGGTCGGTTCCACGAGTACACACCCCTCCTGGCCTCCAGGGAGAAAATTTTGTCTGAATGTGCCAATTCGGAATTCAAACAGGCAGGGGTACGTTTTCTGAGGCAACAACCCAGCAAGCCCGGCACGGATAAAACGAAATACTGCAGATTCCACAAGAGTCACGGCCACAACACAGAGGATTGTATCCATCTCAAGGATGCAATCGAAATCCTCATCAAGGACGGGCACCTAAAACAGTTCACCAAATCTAGAGACATTCCTCGACAAGAAGCGCAAGAGACCCAGAAAGTCGAGGAAGCCATACCCATCCCTGCAGATGCTAACATGCAAGTCGCTCTAAGCATTTATCGCCCGGAAGATTTCTTACTGCCGGACCGCGCCGAGAATTCGGGATACCTCTCCTCCCATAGCCCGTGGGAAGCTTTCCCTTCAGCAATGGTCATCTCGGGAGGAGGATTCAATAAAATCACGGTCGGATCCGTGAAACGGAAATTCGATCAACTGATTGCGAAGTGGCCCGCGCAAAACGCCACCCTGGATCCACCAAGGGAAGGCTCGGTACCCCTTGCCTTTTACCGAGAAGAACTCCTAGGAGGGGCGCCCAACGCCAGCATTCCTCTGCTCATCCGGGCACGCATGGCAAATTTCGATGTAAGAAGAATCCTGGTAGACCAGGGCAGCTCCTGCAACATCATGTACTCTCAACTGTTTTCGACACTCCAGCTAAACGAGACACACTTAACTCCATACGTCGGATCAGACCTGCAGGGCTTCAACGGAGCAGTCTCCCGACCATGGGGTTATGTCGACCTATTTGTCACCTTCGGGGAAGGTGAGACAGCTAGGACGATCAGGGTCCAGTTCCTAGTCTTGGACTGCCCATCGTTGTACCAATACATCTTAGGACGACCAACTTTAGCCGAGCTAATCGCCGTGCCATCCACCGTCCACCTGAAGATGAAATATTACACTACTTCAGGCAAGGTCGCCACATTTCACGGAGACGTCGACGCTGCCCGCAGGTGTTTCGAAGCAGCATCAAAGGGCCTCAGCTCAATATCATACCAACCGAGTCCTCCAACATCAAATTCACCAGATGTTCCTAAGGCTTTCCCTCAGGTAGACTCGATCGACCTAGACTGCAGATTCTCAGACAATAGCGAGGGCGTCCAAAGGCCAATAGAGTCGCTATCCCGACCAATACCAGATGGAGAGTTCGAGTTAATTCCTCTAGGAGAAGACCCAGCCCGGTGCGTTAAAATCGGGGCACGTATGCCCGACTTGGTGAAGCGACAACTGGAAGCTTGCCTCAGAGGGAACGCAGATCTATTTGCCTGGAGCGCCGCAGAAATGCCAGGGCTCGACCCCGAGACAGCCTGCCTCCACCTCTCCATTGACCCAACACACAAGGAGGTCGCTCAACACAGAAGGAAGCAGTCGACCGAGAAAACTGAAGCATCTGAATCTGCTGTTAAAGACCTCCTAGAGGCTAAATTTGTAACCGAGGCCAGGTACACGACCTGGCTATCGAATGTTGTACTCGTGAAAAAATCTAATGGAAAATGGAGAATGTGCGTTGACTATACCGATCTCAATCGGGCATGCCTGAAAGATGCATACCCTTTACCTAACATTGATAAATTGGTCGACAATTCGTCCGGCTTCAAGCTATTGTCCTTCATGGACGCATATTCAGGATATAATCAGATACCTATGGCCGTGTCTGACAAAAAATACACGGCCTTCATGACCGAATCGGGCAATTACTTTTACAACGTTATGCCCTTCGGTCTGAAAAACGCGGGCACGACATATCAGCGCATGATGAATAAGGTTTTCCGAACTGAAATAGGAGATATGCTCGAAGTATACATGGACGACATGATCGTCAAATCGCAACAAGAAACGGACCACGCGTCCCACTTACGAAAAGTGTTCGATCAGGCACGAAAGTGCAAAATTCGTTTCAACCCTGAGAAATGCACGTTCGGGGTCCGAGCAGGGAAATTCCTCGGATTCTACTTAACTGAACGAGGCATCGAGGCCAACCCCGACAAATGTCGGGCATTCGCGGAGCTCCCAACTCCTACTTCTAAAAAATCCATACAATCACTAAACGGGGTCCTTACCTCCCTCGCTCGGTTCGTAGCAAAATCCGCTCAACACGCTCTCCCTTTTTACAAACTCCTCCGCAACGAGGCAACTTTCGAGTGGACGGAGGAGTGCGAGCTAGCGTTGTCCCACCTAAAAAGGTACTAAGTGAACCCCCAGTCTTATCCAAACCCGAAGAAGGGGAGACACTGTATCTCTACCTTGCAGTTACAAACGAGACAGTAAGCGCGGCACTAGTGCGCGACCTACCCGAAGGGTAAAAACCTGTATATTTTACAAGTAAAGCACTCCATGGCCCAGAAATTCGATACCTCCAGATAGAAAAGGTGGCTTTGGCCCTCCTTCTCGCAGCCAAAAGGCTACGCCATTACTTTCTGGCTCACACCATCATCGTAAGAACCGATCAACCCATAAGACAATTGCTCGGTCGACCAGACATGGCCAGACGAATGTTAAAGTGGTCATTGGAACTATCCGAGTTTGACGTCAAATTCGAGGGAAGACAAGCTCTCAAAGCTCAAGCGCTGGCCGACTTCGTGGCTGAACTTACTTTCACCGAGCAAGAGCCAAAAATCTCATCCAGGTGGGTTATTTTTGTGGACGGAGCATCTGGTCCAGCGGGTAGCGGGGCCGGAATTATCTTGGAGAACGAAGAGGGAAACGTCATCGAAGTGTCCCTGACCTTATCTTTCCCCACTTCTAACAACCAGGAAGAGTACGAAGCTTTTCTAGCGGGCATACAGCTCGCGACCGATTTGGAAGCAGAAGAGATCACAATCTGCACGGATTCTCAGTTGGTTGCAAACCAAGTTCGAGGAGATTTTCAAGCCAAAAACGATAACATGGCCGAATATTTGGCCCTCGTAAAAGGCGAACTAAAACGGTTCAAAAGTGTGGAAGTCAAACACATCCCACGAGAGAACAACACCCGCGTAGACATCCTTTCCAAATTGGCGAGCACTAAAAGGAAAGGAAACAACAAATCCGTCGTACAGAAAATGCTTCCCCGGCCTAGCATCGGGCAATCATCGGTCCACATAGACATTAACCTCGTGGGAGACACAAGCTACTGGATGACCCCAGTATTTAACTACCTAACTAAAGGAGAATTACCGACCGACCCAAAAGAGGCCAACACTATACGACGAAGGGCATGCTCGTATTCTCTAGTAGGTAGACGTATGTATCGTCGAGGATTCTCAACACCCCTCCTCAGATGCGTAGAAGAAGAGAATATCCCGCACGTACTAAGAGAAGTCCACGAAGGAATCAATGCGCAACATCCTGGCGGACTGTCGCTGGCTCGAAAAATTCTACGGGCAGGATACTATTGGCCCACACTCCAACACGACGCGAAGGAGCACGTAAAGAGGTGCGACAAATGCCAACGACACGGGGACGTACACGTAGCACCCCCGTCCGAGCTAAAATCATTATCGTCACCTTGGCCATTCGCATGGTGGGGGATGGATATCTTGGGACCATTCGTCGTCGGGTCCGGTCAGAATAAATATTTAATTGTCGGCGTCGACTATTTCACCAAGTGGATAGAAGCTGAGGCCTTAGCCAAAATCACTGTGCTCAACATACTATGTTTCTTCAAGAGAAACATCCTCGCCCGGTTCGGGGTACCGCTCGCCATCGTGACCGACAACGGCACTCGGTTCACAGATAAACACTTCAAAGAATTCGTTGCATTGATAGGAACGAAACAACATTTCGCTTCAGTCGAGCATCCCCAAACTAACGGGCAAGCAGAGGCCGCGAATAGGATAATCCTAAGAGGTTTGAAACGAAGACTGGACGAGCATAAGAAGCATTGGGTCGAGGAGCTACATAGCGTACTATGGGCATATAGGACCACGCCCCACTCAACAACCGGGGAATCCCCATTTCGATTAGCATATGGAACCGAGGCGGTGATCCCCATAGAAATGCACGTCCTATCCAGACGCACAGAATCCCCTATGGACCAAGACACCAATTCCGAAGCTTTGAGGGACGAGCTCGACATGATCGAAGAAGTTCGGTCAGAAGCTGCTCTTCGAGAAACCATTCTCAAACAAAAAATAGCCGCTCGGTATGATTCTAAGGTCATAAGACGAACGTTCGAGGTAGGCAGTCTTGTCCTTAGAAGAAATCACAGGGATCCCCGCGAGGGAAAATTTACACCCAACTGGGAAGGCCCGTATCGCGTCCGAGCAAAAACCGAGAACGGAGCCTATTATTTAGAAAATTTACACGGGGAAGAGCTTGCTCGGCCTTGGAACGCCGAGAAGCTTAAACAATATTACAGCTAAATCACAAAGTCGCCCTACTCAACTTTCGAGCAAAGAGAAAAGGGGCCCGACTGAAAACTGTGCGCCTAGGTACGAGCGCGACAGCCCAAACATAACAAAGTCAAGCAAGGTCTCCTTTCGAGGGAAAGAGAAACTTGTCGCACTGACGGATACTCAAACGAGTCCGACGTCACCTAAGTACCACGACCAGGCAGAACCCCAGCTCGCGATGGGATGTTCAAGCCACGGAGCCCGGGCCATTACCTTGGCCCGGGCACCGACCAGGAGTAAGACTCCAAAATTTGATTGGTCCCCCTAACCAACAGATCACATACACACCCCGTATTTATTCAATCACACCCAATTAATGCAAAGATGCACACCAAACACTTAGTAAAAATAACAAATAAATTATGTCCTCCGACGGACGCATCATTACGAACAAATAAAATATAAAAACCGACCACCAAAGTCGTGCATATGAAATTAAAAATGCGACCCCGAAGGGCCGACTTGTTCAGGATTACATACAAAGGGGACCACGCCCCCAAAACAAAGAAACATCATAAATAATAAGGCACGCAGGCCAGAAGCTAATTACCCTCGCCTCCCCGGCGACCTTCCTCCTCACGAGCTTCCTCCTGCTCCGGTTGCGCTTCAGGCTGGCCAGGTTGAGCAGTCGACCCAGGCTGAGAATCATCCACCACCAAATCTGAGGGAACCACGATCTGACCGTCTTCGACCTTGTACAGATAGTTGATTCGACCAACGTCCAAGGCCATGTCAGGATGAAGGACCCTTATCTGATCCACCGCGTTCTGGAAACTGAGCTCAGTTGACGAGTTCAGATCTTCCATGTCCTGGTCGATCCGAGCAAGCAACTGAGCCCTCGTCACCAGGCTCTTGGTCTCTTCATCCTCATCCTCCTTCGGGCAAAAGGCGTCCTTCAGCTTTTTATTCTGCTCAAGCACCCTTTTCTTGTCGACCTCTAACTTGGCGATGACGTTGGCCCGTTCAGTCGATTCCTTGGTCGCGGCTTTAGCCTCCTTAGTGGCCGCTGTCAGTTTCGGCTCAGAAGCAGCCAGCTGCTCCTTAAGCCTGCTATTCTCTCGCTCCAGTCCGGGTCTCCCTTCGGCCGTCGGCCAGGCCATTGTCAGGACCCGCATAATCGCGCTTGCGTCTTGGGCCAGAGATAACCGCCGGGCAGGACGATCCATACCCTCCAAAAACAAGGAATCCGCACGGTCCACCTCCATGCTCGTTCCTTCGAAGAAATTGCGCTTCACGAAGCACGGAGGCAGCTCGTGCTTCGGCTTCGGAGGAGCGTTGGCCGTCAAATCCACAGTGGCCGCAGACTTATGCTTCTTCATCAAAGAGTCGGTCGAAGCGCTCGGAGAACCGTGGACCAAGGGGCCCGACCCCGAGCCACTCGTCTCCGTCAGCTTGGTCTGCACGACCCTTGATCTTTTCTTCTGCTGCTGAACCAAGCGTTCTTGAATTTTATCCAGTGGGTTCGACAGAGAGCCTGAAAAAGGAAAAAGATCAAATTAGTCGTGGACAACAAAGTTAAAACAAAAATTTAACTAATACAGATAAACAGATACCAAAGAAGTCGGACACTTCCTGCCAGGTACGGCAAGCCAGCAACTCGGTAACATTAATCAGGGGACGCTCCCCAGCTTCCTCCCCATCCTGCTCAACTATAACTTTTCCATCTCCGTCCAAAAGGGGGGTCGGAGTGAAGGACGCTATCAATTTTCTGAAGGCCTCGAAACTGGCCGCGTCGTCATCATTCAGTGAGTCCCCCACCAGAACGAACTCCCCGACAGGTTTTTCATAGTGAGCATAGCTCCAGGAAAATGGGAACATCCACAGCCTCCTCGGGATCACCTGCCCTTGATCGTCGAGCTTAGGCTCGTCATTCTCGTCGGTGTCTATTCCCAGGAAGCTCATTGCTCTCACGGCCACCGCGCTCGCGGGTTTGATCAAAAAGTAATCAGTTTTCAAGGCCCGAATAGATTCTGAATGGGTCTTAAAAATCTTTGTCCGCTGCTTGAAGGACACAAATCCCTTCCGGTCAGTTCCTCGCCCGACTTGGCGCTGCAGGGAGAACAGGCGGAAAAATAGGGGAAGCGTGGCACCAACACCCAGATGGGCGCACGTCATCTCAAACGCTCTCAGGAACGCGTATGAATTGGGGTGCAGCTGGGAAGGGGCGACGCATAGGTGCCCGAGCACCGCGCTCACAAAGTCACTGAAGGGCAAAGTTACCCCCAGGACCGAGATCGCGTATTCATACATGGAGAAGGCCCGACTGCGGAAATCGGAGAAGATACGGTCATCGTCCCCCGGGCAGGTTACAACCCAATCGGCAGGGTCACCGACAACGGGCAATGGATTCGTTCGAGGTCTTGAAAATGAGGACACCTTGTCCAACAAATCCTCCACCACCCATTCTTCGGGCGAGACCCTCGTCTGATCAGGACACTGTGGCGAATCTGTTGTTTCTCCTGTAGTACTTGTGTCTGAATTCTCCGAGGAACTCCCGGAACCAGAAGGGATGGACGCAGATGATCCTGAATCCTCCGAGGACATCTCTTCAGAAAGCACGTCCAATGGATTCACGAGCGAGTTTTCACCTGAAAAGCAGAGGAAAGGCGTCAGTGAATTCGATTAAGAATATCAAATCCACCCTCCCACCGCTCGACAAGTGAAAGGGTGCGCATCAGCTCAGAGACTAGGTCCCGAGCTATAGCCCTGGCTGACTATCGCTCGGAACGACGGCTTACGCCCAACATTATAAATCAAGGATCTAACCTAAGTATTTATCAAAACCCAAGTCGGATTCGACCAGCACCTACGTCGACCCTGAGCTAGAGTTTGCAACCGACCGACTACGGTGGCGGAAGTCCTAGGGTTTACCGGTTCTAAATCTAAAAACTACCGTCAAACTATCCTAAGCCACATGCATTTCTACGAAACCTAAGCTATAAACACCTAAAGAAGAGAAAAAGAACCGTACCTTGCGCTTGAGAAGACATTCTTAAAGAGGAAAGCGTTCTAGAAGTGGTGGTCGGCAAGGGAATGTGGGGGTCGACGGCTGAGATGGTGGCAGTTGAACGAGCAGAGCATTGAAGAAGAAGATGAGGCGAAAAGTTCAGAATGGGCCCTGAGCATCCTATTTATAAGAAGGGAAGCACGTGCAAGCACGCGTGACCCCTACTCACTAGCCCCTAGGCTAGCCGTCAAATCATTAATAAGCGCGAATTAACAGATATTCCAGCTTTTCGTTTCACATTCCCCTGTCGAGCAACGCACCAGCTGCCTGTTCCCCGAAGATCGGCAGCATAAATTCCTGGCCTTAACACTGCTCACCGCCGAGCACAAAAACATTCATAAGTCATTGCTCGCCCACACGAGCAATAACTTGGGGGGCTCGTGTTCCGGATCGGCCCAATCCCCACAATTGGGCCAAGCAAGCCAATCCATTAGGCATGCTCGACGTCGAGCATGATTGGGAATAGTGGTCCCTGTCGACCACAAGCATACCGATCACGACGAAGTTCCCTAACAGCTAGTCTTGACCGTTGCCTATTTTTACGGATTCCTCGATCCACGCCTCATAATATGGACCAATAATCTTCCAGTTAGTCCCTTATATAAACCCTCTCATTTGAGAGGGTCAGGTATTCAATCTCTCTGGCCTTTATTCTTGTACTTGCCCACTCTTTGCTCGGTTACTTACTTTAGCATCGGAGTGCTTTGCAGGTACACCCCCTTTTATCCTCATTGACCGTCTTTCATCAGCTCTCGAAGCCAGCCGCATCGGATCCTAATCTCCAGGTACGATCAGGTGGCGCCGTCTGTGGGAAACTGATTTCCCCGTTCTTCTTTCAAAATCTTCAAAGAACCAAAGTTTTAACAAGATACATGGTTGCTCGGGACAACCACGAAAACCGATCAAACGATGGCATGATTCTCACACAATGTGAGAGCAACATCCATCCTCCTCTGCACGAGGAAACGGTGCAAGACCACCCGGAAGGAAAGACAGCATCGCCTTCACCCGATCGCGATCAACCTCTGGAAAGTCGCCCGGAAGCTCTCTTTCCATCGACTCCTTCAGGATCGGATTTCGCCGCGTTGGCCGAAATCCTGAATCAGACAAACTTGCTGCTCCTCGCCCATGGCGAGAAAATTGCCCGTCTCGAAGATAATTCTCGTCGATCACAGTCTCCCGCGAGACCCCAAAGAAAGCATACTCCTTCCCCTGCCAAGAAGAAGAGGAAAAGGCATGCTGACGAATCAACGGGCGACAAACGTCTTCGTCAATCTTCCCCACGATCCTCTCCTGCAAGAAAATCAAAAAGGAGCAGATCAAGATCTACCTCTCCCCGACGAACGAAGAAACATGCTCACAGATCTCCTTCGTTCAACTCCAGCGACGACGAGGACGCTCGGGGTCCCCTCTCGTCTGAAATCATGGCAGCTAAGCTTCCAAGAGGCTTAGAGAAACCCCCACCGCTAGGCTCGTACGACGGAACCACAGATCCAGACGAGCACATCGAGAATATCGATGCACTGCTCGACTATCGAGGTGTACGGGGGGCTATCAAATGTCGCATTTTTCCTACGACGCTGAGGAAAGGAGCAATGACATGGTACAAAAGCCTCGAGGCTGAGTCCATCACCTCCTGGAAACAACTTGGACGCACGTTCTCCAGACACTTCACCGCATCAAGGCGGCACCCGAAGACAGAAGCTTCGCTCGAAGCGATCATCCAAGGGAGAGACGAACCTTTACGAACTTACATCGAAAGGTTCAATAAAGAAGCGGTCCAAATATCCACGACCGACAACATGAAAAAATACTTGCTGGAACGAGGATTACGCCCGTCGACTGATTTTCATCGGGCGGTCGGCATTGAAACCCTGGCCACCCTCGAGCGTTCCTACTGAAAGCCCAAGCTTACATTCAGTATGAGGAAAAACAAGCGGCCAGTTCGGTAAGAGACGCTCGACACCGTGAAGATGCCAAGCCTCACCAAGTCGATGAACCTTCGACATCTCGTCGTGGAGGAGACAAAAGAAAGGACGATCGCTCCCGTGAACTACGGGAGCACCGAGGACCCATCGGTCGGTTCCACGAGTACACACCCCTCCTGGCCTCCAGGGAGAAAATTTTGTCTGAATGTGCCAATTCGGAATTCAAACAGGCAGGGGTACGTTTTCTGAGGCAACAACCCAGCAAGCCCGGCACGGATAAAACGAAATACTGCAGATTCCACAAGAGTCACGTCCAAAACACAGAGGATTGCATCCATCTCAAGGATGCAATCGAAATCCTCATCAAGGACGGGCACCTAAAACAGTTCACCAAATCTAGAGACACTCCTCGACAAGAAGCGCAAGAGACCCAGAAAGTCGAGGAAGCCATACCATCCCTGCAGATGCTAACATGCAAGTCGCTCTAAGCATTTATCGCCCGGAAGATTTCTTACTGCCGGACCGCGCCGAGAATTCGGGATACCTCTCCTCCCATAACCCGTGGGAAGCTTTCCCTTCAGCAATGGTCATCTCGGGAGGAGGATTCAATAAAATCACGGTCGGATCCGTGAAACGGAAATTCGACCAACTGATTGCGAAGGGGCCCGCGCAAAACGCCACCCTGGATCCACCAAGGGAAGGCTCGGTACCCCTTGCCTTTTACCGAGAAGAACTCCTAGGAGGGGCGCCCAACGCCAGCATTCCTCTGCTCATCCGGGCACGCATGGCAAATTTCGATGTAAGAAGAATCCTGGTAGACCAGGGCAGCTCCTGCAACATCATGTACTCTCAGCTGTTTTCGACACTCCAGCTAAACGAGACACACTTAACTCCATACGTCGGATCAGACCTGCAGGGCTTCAACGGAGCAGTCTCCCGACCATGGGGTTATGTCGACCTATTTGTCACCTTCGGGGAAGGTGAGATAGCTAGGACGGTCAGGGTCCAGTTCCTAGTCGTGGACTGCCCATCGCTGTACCAATGCATCTTAGGACGACCAACTTTAGCCGAGCTAATCTCCGTGCCATCCACCGTCCACCTGAAGATGAAATATTACACTACTTCAGGTAAGGTCGCCACATTGCACGGAGACGTCGACGCTGCCCGCAGGTGTTTCGAAGCAGCATCAAAGGGCCTCAGCTCAATATCATACCAACCGAGTTCTCCAACATCAAATTCCAGGGCTCAACCCCGAGACAGCCTGCCTCCACCTCTCCATTGTCCCAACACACAAGGCGGTCGCTCAACACAGAAGGAAGCAGTCGACCGAGAAAACTGAAGCAGCTGAATCTGCTGTTAAAGACCTCCTAGAGGCTAAATTTGTAACCGAGGCCAGGTACACGACCTGGCTATCGAATGTTGTACTCGTGAAAAAATCTAATGGAAAATGGAGAATGTGCGTTGACTATACCGATCTCAATCGGGCATGCCTGAAAGATGCATACCCTTTACCTAACATCGATAAATTGGTCGACAATTCGTCCGGCTTCAAGCTATTGTCCTTCATGGACGCATATTCAGGATATAATCAGATACCTATGTCCGTGTCTGACAAAAAATACACGGCCTTCATGACCGAATCGGGCAATTACTTTTACAACGTTATGCCCTTCGGTCTGAAAAACGCGAGCGCGACATATCAGCGCATGATGAATAAGGTTTTCCGAACTGAAATCGGAGATATGCTCGAAGTATACATGGACGACATGATCGTCAAATCGCAACAAGAAACGGACCACGCGTCCCACTTACGAAAAGTGTTCGATCAGGCACGAAAGTGAAAAATTCGTTTCAACCCTGAGAAATGCACGTTCGGGGTCCGAGCAGGGAACTTCTTCGGATTCTACTTAACTGAACGAGGCATCGAGGCCAACCCTGACAAATGTCGGGCATTCGCGGAGCTCCCAACTCCTACTTCTAAAAAATCCATACAATCACTAAACGGGGTCCTTACCTCCCTCGCTCGGTTCATAGCAAAATCCGCTCAACACGCTCTCCCTTTTTACAAACTCCTCCGCAACGGGGCAACTTTCGAGTGGACGGAGGAGTGCGAGCTAGCGCTGTCCCACCTAAAAAAGGCACTAAGTGAACCCCCAGTCTTATCCAGACCCGAAGAAGGGGAGCCACTGTATCTCTACCTTGCAGTTACAAACGAGACAGTAAGCGCGGCACTAGTGCGCGACCTACCCGAAGGGTAAAAACCTGTATATTTTACAAGTAAAGCACTCCATGGCCCAGAAATTCGATACCTCCAGATAGAAAAGGTGGCTTTTGCCCTCCTTCTCGCAGCCAAAAGGCTACGCCATTACTTTCTGGCTCACACCATCATCGTAAGAACCGGAACCCATAAGAAAATTGCTCGGTCGACCAGACATGGCCGGACGAATGTTAAAGTGGTCATTGGAACTATCCGAGTTTGACGTCAAATTCGAGGGAAGACAAGCTCTCAAAGCTCAAGCGCTGGCCGACTTCGTGGCTGAACTTACTTTCACCGAGCTAGAGCCGAAAATCTCATCCAGGTGGGTTATTTTCGTGGACGGAGCATCTGGTCCAGCAGGTAGCGGGGCCGGAATTATCTTGGAGAACGAAGAGGGAAACGTCATCGAAGTGTCCCTGACCTTATCTTTCCCCACTTCTAACAACCAGGCAGAGTACGAAGCTTTTCTAGCGGGCATACAGCTCGCGACCGATTTGGAAGCAGAAGAGATCACAATCTGCACGGATTCTCAGTTGGTTGCAAACCAAGTTCGAGGAGATTTTCAAGCCAAAAACGATAACATGGCCGAATATTTGGCCCTCGTAAAAGGCGAACTAAAACGGTTCAAAAGTGTGGAAGTCAAACACATCCCACGAGAGAACAACACCCGCGCAGACATCCTTTCCAAATTGGCGAGCACTAAAAGGAAAGGAAACAACAAATCCGTCGTACAGAAAATGCTTCCCCGGCCTAGCATCGGGCAATCATCGGTCCACATAGACATTAACCTCGTGGGCGACACAAGCTACTGGATGACCCCAGTATTTAACTACCTAACTAAAGGAGAATTACCGACCGACCCAAAAGAGGCCAACACTATACGACGAAGGGCATGCTCGTATTCTCTAGTAGGTAGACGTATGTATCGTCGAGGATTCTCAACACCCCTCCTCAGATGCGTAGAAGAAGAGAATATCTCGCACGTACTAAGAGAAGTCCACGAAGGAATCAATGCGCAACATCCTGGCGGACGGTCGCTGGCTCGAAAAATTCTACGGGCAGGATATTATTGGCTCACACTCCAACACGATGCGAAGGAGCACGTAAAGAGGTGCGACAAATGCCAACGACACGGGGACGTACACGTAGCACCCCCGTCCGAGCTAAAATCATTATCGTCACCTTGGCCATTCGCATAGTGGGGGATGGATATCTTGGGACCATTCGTCGTCGGGTCCGGTCAGAATAAATATTTAATTGTCGGCGTCGACTATTTCACCAAGTGGATAGAAGCTAAGGCCTTAGCCAAAATCACTGCGCTCAACATACTACGTTTCTTCAAGAGAAACATCCTCGCCCGGTTCGGGGTACCGCTCGCCATCGTGACCGACAACGGCACTCAGTTCACAGATAAACACTTCAAAGAATTCGTTGCATCGATAGGAACGAAACAACATTTCGCTTCAGTCGAGCATCCCCAAACTAACGGGCAAGCAGAGGCCGCGAATAGGATAATCCTAAGAGGTTTGAAACGAAGACTGGACGAGCATAAGAAGCATTGGGTCGAGGAGCTACATAGGGTACTATGGGCATATAGGACCACGCCCCACTCAACAACCGGAGAATCCCCATTTCGATTAGCATATGGAACCGAGGCGGTGATCCCCATAGAAATGCACGTCCTATCCAGACGCACAGAATCCCCTATGGACCAAGACACCAATTCCGAAGCTTTGAGGGACGAGCTCGACATGATCGAAGAAGTTCGGTCAGAAGCTGCTCTTCGAGAAACCATTCTCAAACAAAAAATAGCCGCTCGGTATGATTCTAAGGTCATAAGACGAACGTTCGAGGTAGGCAGTCTTGTCCTTAGAAGAAATCACAGGGATCCCCGCGAGGGAAAATTTACACCCAACTGGGAAGGCCCGTATCGCGTCCGAGCAAAAACCGAGAACGGAGCCTATTATTTAGAAATTTTACACGGGGAAGAGCTTGCTCGGCCTTGGAACGCCGAGAAGCTCAAACAATATTACAGCTAAATCACAAAGTCGCCCTACTCAACTTTCGAGCAAAGAGAAAAGGGGCCCGACTGAAAACTGTGCGCCTAGGTACGAGCGCGACAGCCCAAACATAACAAAGTCAAGCAAGGTCTCCTTTCGAGGGAAAGAGAAACTTGTCGCACGGACGGATACTCAAACGAGTCCGACGTCGCCTAAGTACCACGACCACGCAGAACCCCAGCTCGCGATTGGATGTTCAAGCCACGGAGCCCGGGCCATTACCTTGGCCCGGGCACCGACCAGGAGTAAGACTCCAAAATTTGATTGGTCCCCCTAACCAACAGATCACATACACACCCCGTATTTATTCAATCACACCCAATTAATGCAAAGATGCACACCAAACACTTAGTAAAAATAACAAATAAATTATGTCCTCCGACGGACGCATCATTACGAACAAATAAAATATAAAAACCGACCACCAAAGTCGTGGATATGAAATTAAAAATGCGACCCCGAAGGGCCGACTTGTTCAGGATTACATACAAAGGGGACCACGCCCCCAAAACAAAGAAACATCATAAATAATAAGGCACGCAAGCCAGAAGCTAATTACCCTCGCCTCCCGGGCGACCTTCCTCCTCACGAGCTTCCTCCTGCTCCGGTTGCGCTTCAGCCTGGCCAGGTTGAGCAGTCGACCCAGGCTGAGAATCATCCACCACCAAATCTGAGGGAACCACGATCTGACCGTCTTCGACCTTGTACAGATAGCTGATTCGACCAACGTCCAAGGCCATGTCAGGATGAAGGACCCTTATCTGATCCACCGCGTTCTGGAAACTGAGCTCAGTTGACGAGTTCAGATCTTGCATGTCCTGGTCGATCCGAGCAAGCAACTGAGCCCTCGTCACCAGGCTCTTGGTCTCTTCATCCTCATCCTCCTTCGGGAAAAAGGCGTCCTTCAGCTTTTTATTCTGCTCAAGCACCCTTTTCTTGTCGACCTCTAACTTGGCGATGACGTTGGCCCGTTCAGTCGATTCCTTGGTCGCGGCTTTAGCCTCCTCAGTGGCCGATGTCAGTTTCGGCTCAGAAGCAGCCAGCTGCTCCTTAAGCCTGATATTCTCTCGCTCCAGTCCGGGTCTCCCTTCGGCCGTCGGCCAGGCCATTGTCAGGACCCGCATAATCGCGCTTGCGTCTTGGGCCAGAGATAACCGCCGGGCAGGACGATCCATACCCTCCAAAAACAAGGAATCCGCACGGTCCACCTCCATGCTCGTTCCTTCGAAGAAATTGCGCTTCACGAAGCACGGAGGCAGTTCGTGCTTCGGCTTCGGAGGAGCGTTGGCCGTCAAATCCACAGTGGCCGCAGACTTATGCTTCTTCATCAAAGAGTCGGTCGAAGCGCTCGGAGAACCGTGGACCAAGGGGCCCGACCCCGAGCCACTCGTCTCCGTCAGCTTGGTCTGCACGACCCTTGATCTTTTCTTCTGCTGCTGAACCAAGCGTTCTTGAATTTTATCCAGTGGGTTCGACAGAGAGCCTGAAAAAGGAAAAAGATCAAATTAGTCGTGGACAACAAAGTTAAAACAAAAATTTAACTAATACAGATAAACAGATACCAAAGAAGTCGGACACTTCCTTCCAGGTACGGCAAGCCAGCAACTCGGTAACATTAATCAGGGGACGCTCCACAGCTTCCCCCCCATCCTGCTCAACTATAACTTTTCCATCTCCGTCCAAAAGGGGGGTCGGAGTGAAGGACGCTATCAATTTTCTGAAGGCCTCGAAACTGGCCGCGTCGTCATCATTCAGTGAGTCCCCCACCTAAACGAACTCCCCGATAGGTTTTTCATAGTGAACATAGCTCCAGGAAAATGGGAACAGCCACAGCCTCCTCGGGATCACCTGCCCTTGATCGTCGAGCTTAGGCTCGTCATTCTCGTCGGTGTCTATTCCCAGGAAGCTCATTGCTCTCACGGCCACCGCGCTCGCGGGTTTGATCAAAAAGTAATCAGTTTTCAAGGCCTGAATAGATTCTGAATGGGCCTTAAAAATCTTCGTCCGCTGCTTGAAGGACACAAATCCCTTCCGGTCAGTTCCTCGCCCGACTTGGCGCTGCAGGGAGAACAGGCGGAAAAATAGGGGAAGCGTGGCACCAACACCCAGATGGGCGCACGTCATCTCAAACTCTCTCAGGAACGCATATGAATTGGGGTGCAGCTGGGAAGGGGCGACGCATAGGTGCCCGAGCACCGCGCTCACAAAGTCACTGAAGGGCAAAGTTACCCCCAGGACCGAGATCGCGTATTCATACATGGAGAAGGCCCGACTGCGGAAATCAGAGAAGATACGGTCATCGTCCCCCGGGCAGGTTACAACCCAATCGGCAGGGTCACCGACAACGGGCAATGGCTCCGTTCGAGGTCTTGAAAATGAGGACACCTTGTCCAACAAATCCTCCACCACCCATTCTTCGGGCGAGACCCTCGTCTGATCAGGACACTGGGGTGAATCTGTTGATGCTCCTGTAGTACTTGTGTCTGAATTCTTCGAGGAACTCCCGGAACCAGAAGGGATGGACGCAGATGATCCTGAATCCTCCGAGGACGTCTCTTCAGAAAGCACGTCCAATGGATTCATGAGCGAGTTTTCACCTGAAAAGCAGAGGAAAGGCGTCAGTGAATTCGATTAAGAATATCAAATCCACCCTCCCACCGCTCGACAAGTGAAAGGGCGCGCATCAGCTCAGAGACTAGGTCCCGAGCTATAGCCCTGGCTGACCATCGCTCGGAGCGACGGCTTACACCCAACATTATAAATCAAGGATCTAACCTAAGTATTTATCAAAACCCAAGTCGGAGTCGACCAGCACCTACGTCGACCCTGAGCTAGAGTTTGCAACCGACCGACTACGGTGGCGGAAGTCCTAGGGTTTACCGGTTCTAAATCTAAAAACTACCGTCAAACTATCCTAAGCCACATGCATTTCTACGAAACCTAAGCTATAAACACCTAAAGAAGAGAAAAAGAACCGTACCTTGCGCTTGAGAAGACATTCTTAAAGAGGAAAGTGTTCTGGAAGTGGTGGTCGGCAAGGGAGTGTGGTGGTCGACGGCTGAGATGGTGGCAGTTGAACGAGCAGAGCGTTGAAGAAGAAGATGAAGCGAAAAGTTCAGAATGGGCCCTGAGCATCCTATTTATAAGAAGGGAAGCACGCATGACCCCTACTCACTAGCCCCTAGGCTAGCCGTCAAATCATTAATAAGCGCGAATTCCCAGATATTCCAGCTTTTCGTTTCACATTCCCCTGTCGAGCAACGCACCAGCTGCCCGTTCCCCGAAGATCGGCAGCATAAATTCCTGGCCTTAACACTGCTCACCGCCGAGCACAAAAACATTCATAAGTCATTGCTCGCCCACACGAGCAATAACTTGGGGGGCTCCTGTTCCGGATCGGCCCAATCCCCACAATTGGGCCAAGCAAGCCAATCCATTAGGCATGCTCGACGTCGAGCATGATTGGGAATAGTGGTCCCTGTCGACCACAAGCATACCGATCACGACGAAGTTCCCTAACAGCTAGTCTTGACCGTTGCCTATTTTTACGGATTCCTCGATCCACGCCTCATAATATGGACCAATAATCTTCCAGTTAGTCCCTTATATAAACCCTCTCATTTGAGAGGGTCAGGTATTCAATCTCTCTGACCTTTATTCTTGTACTTGCCCACTCTTTGCTCGGTTACTTACTTTAGCATCGGAGTGCTTTGCAGGTACACCCCCTTTTATCCTCACCGACCGTCTTTCATCAGCTCTCGAAGCCAGCCGCATCGGATTCTGATCTCCAGGTACGATCAAGAGGGGTTTTTGGTAGTATTGTGTAACACTCGTCTTCATACCTGCTTTTGAAATATCTTTATACTCAAGTTCATACCCATGTGGACACTAATGTTTGTATCTATCTATACTTGCGACGGATATATAAGTATTCATAATCGCATCTGTTATTAACCGCATTTCAAATTAAAATAAACTAATCAAAAATAAAATATCATACTATTTTTTTTAACAAAATTAAAAATATTTTCAAAAATTTCACTATTGAAATATGAAATAAACAAACAATTATATAAAAATATGTAATAGTCTAATAGTGATAGTGATGTATTTTTTAAAAATATTAATATACATACATTTGTATATATTAATATATATTAAAATATAAAATTATTTATTATACGAATATGGGGCGGATGAATACTAAGGTATCCATAAATGCATATATACCCGCTTATTTTAACGGATAATTGTCCAATTCTATGCTCATATAGATTTTCACCTTCACTTATTCATTAAGTGTTTTTTTTAGGATATCCATTGAATATGAGCTTGATTTTCAATTGTCCAAGTCTATGCTCATATAGATTTTCACCTATTCATTAAGTGTTTTTTTTTAAGATATCCATTGAATATGAGCTTGATTGTCAATCAAATTTTGAAGACGGACATTACCCTTTCCACCTTTATACATGCAAAGCACACCCTTGAAAAATCAAAATTGTCCTTCATGCGTCCAGATTCGGACGGACGCACCAAAATCATGTCAATCTTCTCTCTTTTGAGTTTCACTCTAATTCTTTTTTAAATATGATTCGAAGATGCATTTGTGTATGTTGTTTGGGTGAATCCATAGATGCATCTTCAAAATACCTCCTTGTATTCATTTATGCGGTTTTGTTATTCACACAAATAATTTAAATAACAACTCAAGTGATATTTCCAAAGATGCATCTTCAGAAATACTCGGGAGGAAAGTTGATAAATATCACCTTGCATGAGCTTCTTCTTCATGTTTGAAATTCTAGTACACATATCACAGATGTCCTAACCACATGTCGGGACATTGATCTCTCATATGAGTTAAACAAGATTCATATGTGTAGACTGATATTCAACAATATCAACGCATGAACATGTCAGATGTCCTAACATCTTTCTCGACATGTTTGTGCAGTCAGCGTAATAGCATAGTTGTATAATTGCATAATGATAAAACATCATGATTTGTTAACCCAGTTCGATCGAACTCACGTACTCAAGGAGATCTCAATCCTGGAAAAAGATTACAATATAAGTGGATTATTGATTGTACAAAACCGCCTGTTGTATAGATAAACTCACACCTTTTACTTATCCAATATAATCATTATCGCAGAAATTCATCTTTGATATGAGATGCATCTCAAACTTTTTGTATAGAAATGCATCTTCAAATCAAATTTTAATATAATAAAGATTTATCACCATTCTCATTTTAATTGTGTGGAAAAGGTGTGTCCGGAGAGGACTTTAGAGATGTTTCAATCTTTTCCCTATGGTGTGGGAGAACTCCTAAAGATGGAAAGAGAACTCCCTCCTTTTAATGATTAGGAGCCCCTTCCCCTTATCTTTGGGCTTCTGTACTTCCAGATTCTCCTTGCCCTCGCATAGTAAGAGTCATTTTCCCATGTTGTCATCCTTCTCTTGGTGGGACATGAGAGATGCCAATAGGTCGTGCAAGTTTCCGTATTGGCATCCACAGTAGCTACTATATCTTCCTCAGAATTATATTTCAAATTCAAATGGCTTTGAAGACACTAACTTCCCTCACCCCCAACCAATGTGGCCAAAGTAGGAAAACCTATTATACAATTGTAAATTGACTTGCAATTGATTATCAGCAAGACTCTTCAGACGTCATAATTGGCCATTGCAACAGTTATGGGACGTGAGAATTAAGAACCCCGTTGATTAACTCTCACTCTATATGAATAAACTTGTAAAATAATTTTAACCAAATTTTATACTATTTGAACTTTTTTAATTCTGAAATTTAGTCGAATTTTATATTTAGAAAGGGAAATGTAATGCTTATACAAAAGATATTTTCAGAAGATATGAAACAAATACAATAAATTCACTTATCAATTTTCTACATACACTTTAAAAAAAAGGACACTCAAAAGCATTCGGTTTATTATCCCCAAAAGAAAACAGATACTCTATTCAGTGATGGGGAAAATAAAAAGTCATGGATTTATTATATATGAAAGATATGTTCATTCATTTTGTGGAATTTATGGAGCCAGGAAGTATATACATGCATATACAGTTTTTGTGACAGAAGATTAAAAAGTGGACGCATTCAGCTTTTAAAGCCAACCAAAAACATATTCAACAATTCTATCTATCCAAATTCCCTAAAACAGATTCATTCACTTGAAACAGAATGGCCAAAAAATATGAGGGACCTGCTATTGGAATCGACCTTGGCACAACTTATTCATGTGTAGCTGTGTGGCAGGAGCAAAACAACCGAGCAGAGATTATCCAGAATGAACAAGGAAACAGAATCACACCTTCTTTTGTTGCTTTCTCTAGTGATCAAAGGTTTTTTGGTGATGCTGCTAAAAATCAAGCTGCTTCAAATCCAGCCAACACTATCTTTGGTAATTTATCTTCTTTTGGTTTCTGCATAAATGGTTTGTACATTAATTAATCTGGTTAAGAATACTTATCCATAATACTTTGAATAGAAAAGAACAAATTATATATCACCTACAATTTTGTTTATGTAGATGCAAAGAGGTTAATTGGAAGGAAATACAGTGATATCACTATTCAGAATGATTTACTGTTGTGGCCTTTTAAGGTCATTGCTGGATTTAATGACAACCCAATGATCCTTGTTAATTACAGGGGTGAAGAAAAAAGCTTTTCACCAGAGGAAATATCATCTATGATCCTCACAAAAATGCGGGAGATCACAGAGAAATTTTTGGAGACACCTATTAAAAATGCAGTGATTACAGTTCCGGCCTATTTCAACTATTCTCAGCGAAAAGCCACCATGGATGCTGGTGCCATTGCAGGCTTGAATGTAATGCGGATAATCAATGAACCAACTGCTGCCGCCCTTGCATATGGCCTTCAGAAAAGACCTAATTGTGTTGAAGATAGAAACATTTTCATCTTTGATCTTGGTGGTGGAACTTTTGATGTATCTCTCCTCACAATTAAGAATAATGTCTTTCAAGTTAAGGCTGTTGCTGGAGACACTCACCTCGGAGGAGAGGACTTTGACAACAGAATGATGAATCACTTCGTAGAGGAGATCAAGAGGAAGAACAAAGTGGACATAAGTGGAAACCCAGGATCGTTGAGGAGGCTACGAACTAGCTGCGAGAGGGCGAAAAGGATCCTTTCTTTTGCCGTTGTTGCTACTGTTGAGGTAAATGCTATGTTTCAGGGAATTGAGTTATCTTCATCAATCACTCGAGCAAAGTTTGAGATGATCAACAAAGACCTCTTTGAAAAGTGTATGGAGATCGTCAGGAGATGCTTTGTGGATTCTGGAATGGAGAAAAGTAGTGTAGATGATGTGGTCCTTATTGGTGGCTCGTCCCGAATCCCCAAATTGCAACAACTATTGCAGGACTTTTTTAATGGGAAGGATTTGTGCATGAGCATCAACCCTGATGAAGCAGTGGCTTATGGTGCAGCTGTCCAGGCTGCTATGTTAAATGTCAAGTATGTTCCAAACTTAAAGTTGCGAGATGTCATACCCTTGTCTCTTGGTACGTCAGAAAAAGGAGATATCATGGATATTGTGATTCCTAGGAACACTTCCATTCCTATCACTAAGAAGAAAACATATTTTACAGATGTAGATAACCAAAGTAGAGTTTCAATTAAGGTTTACGAGGGTGAGAGAATAATAGCTAGTGAGAACAACTTGCTAGGTGTGTTTTCTCTCTCACTTCCTCTTGCACCCCGCGGTCTTCCTATCCAAGTATACTTTGCAATAGATGCAGATGGTATATTAAACTTGTCTGCAGAGGAAGAAACCAGTGGTGATAAGAAAGATATTACAATAACAAATGAAACAGAAAGCCTATCAACTGAAGAACCGGAGAGAATGATTCAAGAAGCTGAGAATTTTAAGGCTGAAGAAATGAAACTTGAGGAGAAAGTTAAAGCAATAAATGATTTGAATGATTATCTTTGCCATGTGAGGAAAGTAATCGCTGATAATGATGTTAGTTCTTTGATTTCCCCTGTTGATAAATTGAAGATCTATACTGCAGTTGTGAAAGGCCAAAATTTGCTGGATGGCAACAAGGACGAAGAAACACATGTTTTTGTGGATTTTCTAAAGGAATTTCAGAGCATGGTTGATTCTGCTTTGTACAAGATCATTAGTGGAGTTTGAAGCTTTAGAACTAATTAAATGAAGTATTTGAGTCTATTCAAGAAGTAAGCTTCTTGATAATGAAACAACTTGTCTAAAAATGATTGCACACTCAAAAGTGAGTGAGAACTGATAACCACATCCCGCATGGTTTGTGTTCTAAACTTTATTTATAAAATTGAACTATTGTCTTTGGCTTAGTACTGTTGCACACCCTCAGATAGTCATAGGAATTAAGAACACTGAGGAAGAAAATAAATGTACTTTCAAGTTTCAATCAAACTTGTCATACACTAGTATGACACATTAGATGGAGTAGTATTTATTCCATTCCATCACATGTTACCAGTTTTCTTCTCCTTCTATTTGGGTAGAATGATAAATTTGTTATGCTCCATCATAAAATATTCAAACAATATAATGAAATCTCTATTTCATTTCATTACAATCAGTTTTTTTTAGATAAACAAAGTTTTGGAGAAGTAAGGGGAAGAGAGTAGAAGGAAAACTAAAAAATCTTTTACAATTTTGAGATTCTATTTTCATACAGAATGATAAATGTATATTTATCATTAATATATTTTAAGTTTTGAAAGTATTACATATGTTAGATTTGAACAGTTTATTAAAATCCGCCAAAACTCTCTTTCAACACAATGTTTAGTTCTCTGATTTTTGAAGAATTTTGTGTAGCTTTTGTTACTGATATACAATAAAATATAATATTTTTTGAGATTTTAATCAATCATGGGTGAGAAAAAAGTGCTTGAAAAAAAAATTCGGTGCTCCAAAATAGAGGACAAAAACAGGTTACAAACAAAATGATAATTACTAAAACATAAAAAGAGTTATTAACAATGGCAAACAAATTCCATCAAAATGCATACAAATGCTTAATTGAATTATTGGCAAAACAGAGAAATTGTCTGAAAGAAACGTACCTGGTAGAAAACATGAGAATTCATGAAATCAAAGAAACTTGCAGAAACTGTTGCAACCTGCATTGTAAAAAAGTAAACATTGGTTTGAAGAGGAAATATGGAGGACAGACGGAAAAAAAAAACAGAAGATCAAAATAGTTCTGCCAAGTTATTGATTAATACTCTGTTAAGTCAAGGCAAATTTTTGAGCCAAAATAGATTTATTTGGAAGCAATTTTTTCTAATAAGCTTACAACTTTTAATTACTAGTTTATTGCGTTTATTGATAAAATATTTCAAACATTTTGTAGTTTAACATTTTTATCTCAATTTTATACTTGTTACTTTAATTGAAAAAGAAATCATTATTCTACAATATCTTTTTATGTCATTTCACATTTTGCTATTAGCTCAGCCGCTAATTTTACCAAACTCTACAAATTCAATTATCTATCAGCTAACTTATAAGATATCTCGCATTTTTTACGTTTTACCAAACAGAACCTGACCTGAGGTCGGACAGAAATATGGTTCTTTATAGAACATTATGACGTAGTTTGATCCATGTAGCCAACCTCACTTAGTGAATAAAGCTTTGTTGTTGTTGTAACAACGGCGCCTAAGAAAAGAAAATTTAACTACCATATAATTTGAACTACTTTTAAGCCCCCTTATATGAATTCATTCACAGTAAAAAGGACAGGAGCAGCAAAATTTTCCCACTTCTTTTATATGCCTACAACATTCTAATAAGGAAAAATATACCATAAAACAAAAAAAAATATGCCACGCGTGTAAAAAGGACAGAAGCAGCATATTTTACCCACTTCTTTTATATGCCTACAACATTCTAATGAGGAAAAATATACCATAAAACATACAAAAAATATGCCACAAGTGTATGGATATAAGTAAAAGATTTCCTGAGTTGTTTCTATGTACCTTCAAAACTGGATCTGGAATATGCAGTCAACATGAAACACAACAATCATGTCAAATACACTTGCACAAAATAGAACATGGTGATAGAATAATAAAAATCTATATAGTTCTGAACTCCAACGCAAGGATAAGGTTACACATCAATATGATGTTCTGCAACAATGTTCACCACCCCAATAAAGCCTTGTCCTCTGCGTATCTGCAACAACATTGAAAAACAAAGATGAGAGAGAAGCAAAACATTTAAAAATTCATATTTCCCACTATTGGAACACAACGTCTCTTTTCCACAATCAGAGCACTGCATCGCTTCAACACCAAAATGATGAGGTGGCATGTGTGGTCTCACAAAGGATAAAGTGGACAACGGAAATGTTATGCAGAAGGAAAAACTGTTTGTTCAAAACTTGAAATTTTTTACAGGATAGATAAAAGGCATCGCTGTAAAGCAAGAATAAGAAACAAATAAACTAAATGTAATAAAACAATCATATAAGAAAATACAGGAGAAAAATATAAATTTTATATGGCAACAGAGCGGGAAATTTTGAGGCAGAGAAGTGAACATGTGTGCAATAGGGACCCAACTTTCTCATAATAGATAGATGTGACTAGGAGAAATTGTTATCTGTTGTAAGTCAGTTGCACTTCCATAAAATCCATTCCAAAGAAAATAATCCATCTATAAAAAATTACAAATTACAAAAGAAGGTATAGCAACATAAAACCAGAACACAACAAAGTTCTGGTTGATACTAAAATAATTTTAATCATATATATGATAATTAAGATTGGGTAAGAGTGGTATATTTCTTTGAACTTTGACAAAACACAAAGTGCATTTAGATGTTCAACGCTGGAAAAATTGTGACATCATAAGGATGGTTTCAGGTTCTGAACTGCAAGACCATAGCCAGCTTTTGAGCTGCAGGCCATTCACAAACTCTCTTACAATGCTATCATAACTGGGATTCATCACTCTGCTATTACTGTGTCTATACTCCTGTCACTTGTTCAAAAACTTTGACCGTGGACATTCAATTAAAGCTTCTGGTTTGTGTGGTCTGTGAAAATTTCAAAGGCCAACTGTTAGCTTATAGAAGAGGAATATTGAATGTGAAACAGAGTAAATTTACTTTTCAGTAGCTAGTTTTCCTAGCACTGCTTTTATGTGTATGTAATAATTATACGTAATTAATATTATTTCTACCAGTAGTAGGATCTTACGATCCGTGCTACGACACTCTAGTTACGATTTTTTAATCCTCAACTGATTCTGCATAAACTCTCGAGTTTTTAAACATTGCCTAGCAGAAATGGATTTTATATTACCATACATTTAACATTTAATAATTACAAAATTTTCATCCCAAATAATATGGATAATAATGCTATGTTAGCCTTGAATTATTGTATAATCTGTTTTTTAGCAATATAACTATTGTACAATCATGGCCATGGCTAGGCCTGGCCTAGGCAACTAAGGCACTTTTGGCCTCAAATTTCCCATCCATTAGTATTGATTGTTTTATATCAGAATATACGAGTAGGTTTACCTGGACAAATGGTCATTTTATTACCTGGACAAATGTTGCTTCTCTTATGATTTTTCACTCTTTCTCTGCTTTTAGTGATTTGACTATCCTCCATCTGATCTACTCTCCTTTCTAGTGATTTGACTATCCTCCATCTGATCTACTCTCCTTTCTACATAATCTACATGTCATCTCTCTACATACAAAAAATAGAAGCATCGTAAAAAGTTGTTTCAATTCAGAAGCATAAGCCAATGTTTTCTCTTTAGAAGGATATGTATATCTATTTCTTGAAAATATATAATAAGTATGAAACACGTTAGTATTGCAATTTTAATAGAAGACATGGTATAATGGTACAGATATTTTGTTGGCTGAACATATATGGGAGGGCCTTGACATTTCTGTATTTGAAAGGGAAGGTTGTGAATTTGAGAATAAGAAAATGCTACTGATGCCAGCTAGATAGAATAAGAAACTAACAAAATGATAACCATCCAATGGATTACAGTCCTCAAGTAGTTGCAACTTGAATTTGGTTGTTTTTCCATAGGATCCTATCCCCTTTGGCTTTATGATAATTACCTGAATATAATAACTCTTTGAACAAACAAATGCTTTAAAATTCTTCTAATTGTGATCCAATCTGAAATCCATCATAAAAAATACAGCAGGAGGTGAGAAAAAATAAACCACTGTGTCAAAATCAGTGGTTACTGCTACATGCATTCATTTCAGCTATGGAGTCTCTAAAGCTTTATAGTTTAATGTGATTTGCTGATTGTCAGCCATATATTGATACCAATTGGCATAGAAAGTGATATCATTTTCTGCCTGACAACATGTTAAGGTGCTGTCAGTGTTTGATTCAGAGATGATTCTACACCTAACATCTTTAGTGGTTTTGGTCTCATTTGAAAATCAAGCCGTCCAGCTATTATGTTCTAAATTTGAATGTCAACCCAATTCCTGTGATTTCTAGTACTTTTCTAACGATGGATTAGATTCTAATAAGACATCGGCGGTGAACCTAATAAAATTTTCGGCAGTGAGCCTAATAAAATTTCCGGCCTTTGGCTTGTGACATGACGGGATTGATATTTCTCTTCAAATGTGTCAGTATGGCAAGATATAGTTCAACTATTTCTATCTCTTATCATGAAGATGACATCTCTTTAGAAACAAAGTGTTCATAGAATTCTGCACAAACAGAATACAGATAGGTTATCGCTATTCCTAAACTTCAGGTATTGATTATTATGGAGTGAGTTGTTTTGATTACCAAAGGTAGTTTTCATCTTTAAAACAAAATTCATATATTATTCATAAGTCATAACATAATAAGAACAGCTTATATATCCAAAGCAAATTATCACTAATGATTGCATTAACAAGTATTAGCTCTAATCATAAATTCATGCCGTAAACATCAGCAACATAGCATTTACCATAAAAAACACCAAAGTGGCCCTTTTGTTGGTAACCACGGCTTAATGCATAAAGTTATTTGAAACTCACCACTGCGTAACTCAGCCGGAATTTAATAAAGAACAAGAAACTGTCGGCAAAGCAAGTGAAGTTTTAAAAAATAACATTTCAATGCTCACCATGGAAATTGATGAAAATTACCTTCCCTCACTGAATTAATCAGAACACGGGCAAACATTCATGGGATAAGAACCTTCCTTCCTCATAAAGTAACCTAAATAACAAAATTAAACATAGAAACATTAATCCATGACGTGAAACAAACTTGAAATTTTGAGGCTTGTTATAAAACAAAGTAATGTATAGAACTATAAAATTATAAATATAAATAAATAAATGCATATTATCATAGTTACCATGATATGTTCAAATCTCTGGTATTCCAATCAAATATGTCTTTGAAATCAATCACCACTAAACCAATACGTGCAATCTTGCAAAAAAACAGACCCAAATCAAGGACAAACAATAAGGGGTAGAGACACAAGATACAAGAAGACACGAGCACTCCAATAAGATTTACCATTAGCTTGAAAACAATAATATTTATTCTCCTTCCAGAAAATAAAATACAAATAGAGAATATAAGACATGATAACTAGTACCAGTTTGTGGATAGAATGCCGCATTTCATGATATAGGAATTGAATGAACCATTCAATCAGATGCTGGCCACAACAGAGTAATAACAATAAGAGCTCAACCAACTGACACAGCTACATCTGACATATCTTCAGAACTGGATGAATCCAGAACTAGATTGCATTCTGTATCAACTTCAGCACAGTGTTTATAATTTGCCTTTACACTTTCAGGATGCCTGCCACGGCTTAAGGCATGCAACGCCTTGGCAGATAATAAACCCAAATCTCTCATTTCAGCCAACAAATTCCAACTACATCGAAATTTACACAAGTCGAAGAAATTTCGATCACCCAACTCAATCCTTGAATCAATCATCTCTTTCAGCAACAGTTGAATCTTTTGAAGATTTTTTACTTTAAATGAACTGAAAAGAATCATATTAAATGTCTGAACATTAGGTTCCAGACCATTGTCCTTCATCTGGTCAAACAATGTGTTGGCCTCTAGAGTTAATCCACTTCTAAGATGTGCACGGATGCCAACAGCATATGCTTCACTGTCAAGCGGACATTTCTGGACTGCTGCTGATCTAAAAACAATGGCAGCCAAGTGATACTGACCAGCATTTATAAGCCCACTCGTTAATACAGTATGGATGTGAGCATCATTCGCATGATACATCATAGCACTACCTCGATACACATTAACTGCTTCATCAATTCTTCTCTCAGCACAAAGTGCACTTAGTAGCCCAGCAATACTATATTTATCCGGCTTAAAACCTTTAACAATCATATGTTCATAGTATTCAAGAGCACAAGAAGAACGGCCAGACTTAATAAAAGAGTTTAAAACAGCATTGCATAATACTAAATCACCACCTATATGTCTGCAAGCTCGAACTATTTTGGGTAAGAGATCAAACCGTTCATACCGACAAACTGTAGACAGCAATGAAGTAAGGGTATACAAATCAGGTCTCATATTTTTTTGTTCTGACAACTGGTGAAAAACTTCAATTGCATCATCATGCATTCCAGACTTCAAAAGACAATCAATTAACACATTATAAAGAACTAAATCAGGATCTAGACCAGCAGAAACCATGTCATTAAACAAATGTAAGGCATGAGTCACCATGTTGGATTCCATAAATGCCTTAATTAAAGCGGTATACGTGACAACATTAGGAGAACAGCCGGTTCGAATCATTTTGTAGAACAAATTGGTAGCAACATCTAACCTACCTAATTTGCAGAACCTATAAATGAGTACAGTCCAAACATTAACAGAAAAGTCAATCTCTAGACCAACCATTAGACCCAAAATCTGATAAACTTGCCGAAATGCATTCATTTTACAAAATGAATTCAGAACCGCACTAAAAGTGGCATGATTAGGACGATAATGCAATCTCAACATGTGTCTAAGAACATACGAAACACTGGTAATGTCATTTAAATTGGAAAGATGGAAAAGTGCAATGTTGAAAGTGAGAAAATTAGGGAATTTCGTATTCTCCATAATATAAAAAGCACGTTCGGGTTGAGAAGTTTTAAACATAGACTCCATAACTAAATTCGAAGCAAATGTATTCCGAAAAATGGCAAAACCATGAAATTCTACCATGTGCTGACAAGTTTCAATTACCATGGCGTGATTACCTGCACGAGAGAATATTCTCAGCAAGAGTAACAAAGGACTAGGGTTTTTGTTTGTGTTAGAGAGATTAATACAACCAATTGACTCTAACTCGGAGAGAATCGTTTGGGGGGATTCGTAACTGTCAATGAGACGGTCGAGCACCGGGACCATTCGATTGAATACGATTGAGTCGTGACGAACTTGCTTCGAGCACTGGAGGAAACTTCCGAGGGTGATTAAATCGGAGAAATTTGAATTCACGCTCTGGTTATTGATTTTTGAAATTTTTGAAACGGTGCTGTTGTTGTTGTTTGAATTGGTTTTGGAGGTGGTGATAGGGATTTGGAGAGAGTTTGTTTGTGTTGTAATCATTTTTAAGAGGATTGGGATGAAACGGTGTTGTGGCCGTAATGCTATTGATAAAATGGTGTTCATGCGCGCGATACAGAAAAGGGGGGAAACTGAGAAAAATGAATAAATATGTAGAAAAAGAGAAAGTTGGAGGAGTTTCTAACAGTTAAAGGCGGCCGGTGAGAAGTCCGGATGTGTTTTCCGGCGAGGTTTTGCATTTGACGGCCAACTGCGGCTATGAACAGCGAGGAACTGGAAGATGACGGAGCTGCTTAGTTTTGTTAGTTCATTTGGGGTTTATTGTTTTTGTAAGAGTAGGGGTTTTGAGTTAAGAAAAAAGAAAAAAGAAAAAAGAAAAAAGAGAAGTTTTTATTTTTTTTATTTTATTCTTTACTAAAATTGCCGATAGAATTTTTTTTTTAAGTAAATCAACTATCTACCTTTCAAAGAAATATTGAATGAATTCTCCATTTTACCCTACAATCAATTTGAAATTATACTAACTATTGGATAACACAGTAAATAACTAAATATCTTATTTTTCCCAACTACAACCCTTCCCAGCATGCCAAATGTAAACACCGAATTTGTTGTTGGAACAAAACAAAAGATTTCCCCTTTTTCGGACAACCTTTCTAAAGTAACAAATAAGACTTTTACAATCACCTTCTTCAAAACTTGTCTCAACCATTGAACCAACTTGTACTCCATTTTGCAGAAAACCATATTCACAAGTTGTACTCCTTCTTCAACACTTCTCAGTATCACAAACTCTCATCCTCTCAACATATCAAAGGTAAACCTCATAGCCATTATAATAGATTTTCTTCGTCATTTCAAACTCTGATGTCATGGATATTCTTCATAGCATTTTTTTTCTTGGGTTTTATCTTGATAAGTCTTTGTATCAGTTTCTGTTTCGGTAAAATCTTGAAAAGTATTTGTATCAGTTTTATCACTTTTTATCACTTTGTATATGTTTTAACACTTTTTGCTTAAGTTGTATAAGTTGTTTCCATAAGTTTGTATCAGTTTTGTCACTTGGTTTATTTGTTTTGATGTTCAGTTGTTTGTGATTGTGATATACTTTAAACATGGTTGAGTTGTAGTGGAATGATTTAATGACATGTACATATCGATGGTATCTGTGATAGAGTTTTGATGTCATCTGATATACCAGATCCGGTTATTTTCTGTAAGTTCTATTTTGAACTTTATCTAATCTCAAGCAATTTGTTCATCTGCACCATAACTTTTTTTCCTGTTTCTAATGTCATTGTCACTTTTTGCACTTAACTTCCAATGGTGGAAGTTAGTGTTATTTTAGGCTTTTTTTAAAAATGTCACATTTTGTACTTAACTTCAAATCGTGGAAGTTATGTGTTATTTTTGATTTTTTTTTTCAAAAATGTCACTTTTTGCACTTAACTGTTAGTGTTATTTTCGGTTTTTTTTTTTCAAAAATGTCACATTTTGTACTTAACTTCCAATGGTGGAAGTTATGTGTTATTTTTGACTTTTTTAAAAAAATGTCACTTTTTGCACTTAACTTCCAATGGTGGAAGTTAGTGTTATTTTAGGGTTTTTTAAAAAATGTCACATTTTGTACTTAACTTCCAATGGTGGAAGTTATGTGTTATTTTTGACTTTTTTTCAAAAATGTCATTTTTTGCACTTAACTTCCAATGGTGAAAGTTAGTGTTAATTTATGTTTTTTAAAAAATGTCACATTTTGTACTTAACTTCCAATGGTGGAAGTTATGTGTCATTGTCATGCTTATGCTTTTCCATAACTTTTTCCATGCTTCTAATCTCATAGCCAAGAATGTCACGACCACCAATCCTGATCAAAGATTTGGTTCAAGGAAACCAGGTTTGGAAAATGCATATTCGTGTTGTTGATCTTTGGATCGTCAAAGAAAAGAGCGGATTACAACATATTGAGATGGTCATTCAGGATTCAAAGGTAATACTTACCAACTATTTATGCAAGTTTACGTTGCGTCTCTTTTATTTACAGTCTCATTTATTTACGTTACGTTTAAAATTGTAGGGTGACCAAATTCATGTTACAACATGGAATCGAGACTTTAAGGATTGGTTTTCCCAACTTGCAGAGCATGAAACATATATCATTCATAATGGAGACCCTGTCGTGAATGATGGTGCATTCAAAGTATGCCCAAACCAACTCAAACTCGTGTTCAATGGAGGAGATTTATGGATCAATTGTATTATGATGGTATGGCTATTTGTAGCAAGGTTGGATTCCCCGATTTGTTTATAACTTTCACTTGCAACCCAAATTGGCCTGAAATCCAAAGATTGCTAAGACCACTTCATCTTAAGCCACAAGATCGTCCAGATCTCATCTCAAGGGTGTTCAAAATTAAGTTTGACCAGCTACTAACTGATTTGACAAAGAAGGGTGTCTTTGGCAAGGTGGTTGCATGTAAGTTACTTGTCCTCAAACTTACTTTACATTATATTTGGTTTTGAATTACTTAATATTTTCATACACTAAAAATTTTCTATATCCTTATACACTTTTGTAGATATGTACACCATTGAGTTTCAAAAGAGAGGGTTACCACATGCACATATCTTGCTATTTTTGCATCCTTCTAATAAGTATCCAGGGCCTGATGATATTGATAGGATAATTAATGCTGAAGTGCCTGATCCTTTGAAAGATCCTAAACTTTACAACTTGGTCAAAACTCATATGGTTCATGGTCCTTGCGGTTTGGCAAATCTAAAGTCACCTTGCATGAAAGCTGGAAAGTGCTCAAAGTATTACCCTAAGAAATTTCAAGATACAACCATAGTTGATCAAGATGGTTATCCAGTTTACAGGAGAAGAGACAATGGACACACAATTGAGAAGAACGGGATCATCCTTCATAGTGGTCATGTGGTTCCTCACAATCCAAGTTTATTGTTGAAGTATGAGGCACACATTAACATGGAATGGTGCAATCAGAGTACTTCCATCAAATACTTATTCAAATACATCAACAAAGGTTCAAATAGAATTTCTGTTGTTATTCATTCTTCCGATGATAGTTCAATTGGTGGGAGGAAGAATGTCGATGAAATCAAGCAATACCTAGATTGTCGTTACATTTCCCCAAGTGAGGCATGTTGGAGGATTTTTTCTTATTCCATACATGGTAGAAAACCAGCTGTTGAAAGATTGTTCTTTCACATGGAAGGAGAGAATTCTGTTTACTACAAAGACTATGAGCAAATCGGAAATGTTCTGCTTAAACCAAGTGTCACTGAATCGATGTTTACTGCATGGTTTGAGGCGAACATCAAATATGATGAAGCTAAGTTGTTGACATACACTGACTTTGTCTCTAAATTTGTGTATCATAAACGGACAAGAACATGGAAGCCTAGGAAGAGAGGGTATACTATTGGGCGTCTCATTTGGGTCCCTCAAAACACAGGTGAACTATATTACTTAAGAATGATGTTGACTGTTAAGAAGGGACCTATAAGTTATGATGACATTAAGAAAATTGATGGCTTTCAACATGATACATACAGAGAGGCATGCTTTGCTATGGGGTTTCTACAAGATGATAAGGAATTTATTGAGGCTATAAAAGAAGCGCATGTTTGGGGATCTGGTGTATTCTTAAGGAAGTTGTTTGTTACTATGTTGTGTTCCTCATCTATGAATAGACTTGAGCATGTTTGGAGTAAGACATGGAAATACTTATCTGATGGAATTCTTCATGAGAAACGTGTTTTGACCAGAAATCCAGGTACACTATATCTGACTATTTATTTCCATAAATAATGTTATTAAAATTATCATTTTATACTTTAAAGTTCTTTCCCTTTTCTATAATAGGATTAACACTCACCGATGAGGAAATAAAGCAACTCACCCTCATTGCAATAGAAACTCAATTACAAAAGAACAATAAAAGTTTGAAAGACTTTAAACCTATGCCCTACCCTGATGATTTTGTACTTTCCTTTTTTGGAAATCGGTTGGTTTATGAAGAGAGGCATTATGATAAAGTAGCTCAGAACGAGATTTTCAATCAATTATACTCTTCACTAACAGGTAAATCTTCCATCCGATATACAAATTTATATTAATATTTGATTTTTGAACAATCTTAAGTTTTTTCATATGCCTTAAATCATAATGATCAATAAGATCATATAAGACTTCATTATAATTAGATATTTGATGTCTTTATTTGAGGCTCTTGATAAGTCTTTGAAGGACATTATGAGTGGAACTCCACATGCAAAGGACAAACTTTTTGGAGGCAAGGTAGTAGTCTTTGGTGGTGATTTTAGACAAATTCTTCCTGTGGTACCAAGAGGTACTAGATCCGATATTATTCATGCCTCAATCAATGCTTCATATATTTGGGATGAGTGCAAAGTTCTTAGACTTACAAAAAACATGCTCCTACAAAGTAAGACAAACACTCTTAACCAAGAAGAGGTGCGCCTTTTTTCTTAATGGATCTTGAAAATTGGTGATGGTACCATGTCAGAGCCAAACGATGGTTATGTTGATCTTTCTATTCCTTATGAGTTCCTTATTAGGAATTTTACAAACCCTATTGAGGTTATTGTTCAAAGTACCTACCCCGATCTCATACATAACTGCCTTGATCCTAATTATCTGCAAAGTCGAGCAATTTTGGCTTCAACAATTGAGGTGGTTGATGACATTAATCAATACATCACTAATCTTCTTCCAGGTACTTAACACATTTATTTCCTTTTAAATGATTGTATTATGGTTTTTAGTATACTTTGCATTATTTATGGTTGTAATTACCTTTTTTTTTAATTTTTAGGAGAAGAAAAGGAATTCTTTAGTAGTGATTCTATTGATAGATCTGAAGCTACAAACTTTGATGCATTTGAGCACTTGACTCCTGAATTTCTTAATGCTCTAAAGACTTCCGGTTTACCTAATCATTCAATCAAGTTGAAGGTTGGTGCAACTATTATGTTGATGCGAAACTTGGATCATTCTGAAGGCTTATGCAATGGAACAAGACTTACGGTAACTAGGTTTGCTAATCATGTCATTGAAGCCAAAATCATTTCTGGAAAGAATTTAGGTAACACAATTTATATTCCTAGAATGTCTTTGTCACCGTCACAATCACCTTGGCCATTTAAGTTGGTTAGAAGACAATTCCCCATTATTGTTTCTTTTGCCATGACCATTAATAAATCTCAAGGACAATTTTTAGACAATGTCGGACTATATCTACCAAAGGATGTTTTTAGTCATGGTCAACTATATGTCGCAATGTCAAGAGTAAAGTCTAAGGAAGGTCTTAAGATACTTATTCATGACAAAGACAACATTGCTAAAATAACAACCACTAATGTTGTTTTCAAGGAGGTTTTTCACAATATTTAGTAGGTATACTTTACAGTTTGCTTAATAAGTAAAAGTTTGAAAGAATCTAACTTGGTTCATTAATTGATTGATGTGCTATAATATTTGATATTTTGTTTGCAGGTGGAGTTTTTCAATCCATTTTCAATATTTTTGATGCTTTTCTAGCATATTTTCGGATATCCTAATTTGGAGAATCGAGTTTCTTTTTCTAATTGGTTTTTTGTGTGCAATACAATGTTGACAAGGCAGTTTTCATTTCTTCGTTAATTCATTACATTGATACAATTAAAATGGGATTCATTGAGACTAAATCAATTTTCATATTGGAATAACTTATTATTCTACAAGGTTCTAATGGTATGTTTATGGAAATGATATGCAACACTTATGGTGGAAAATATGGCATATGCATACTATTTCTTTGATTTCCTATATATTATTAGACATTATTGTTCAATATCTATAAATGATATTGCAGTTTCTTTGCAAAGCACCAATGTTGCTACAATTGAATGGTGTTTGACAAAATATAAATTTACTCATGTTGTCAAAATTTCTTTCATTTATATTTATTTTATAATTATATTAGGTATTTTGAACTTAATTTTATATTTAATTATTGTATACCGTATAAAACGATTTTACCCGTGCGGAAGCACGGGTATATTACTAGTTAGTGTTACACACAATATTGTAGAGAGAAGTAAATTGTAAGGTGGAGCCCTTCTCTCTAGAATCTCTTTTCCTCTGGTGTCTTGGCAGTGTTTTATTATGGATTGGCATAGAGCAAGTAAGTAAAGTTTTTCAACGAATTTGAAAAGAAAAAAAAAATTTAACATTTTTTCATGAAATAATTTCTTTTAACTTGATAATTGTTCATGATATTTTTGTATAACTTTACAATGTTTTAAAAAGGTGTTATACACTTATAAATACATTTTATAATCATAATTTTTTCTTTCACCTCCAATAATTTTCATAATAAAAATCACTCATATACTTCATATTTCAAATATTTATAAGTGTTCATATTCAAACTTTTTGAGAGAAACTTTTCATAAATTTTCAAGAACATCATTCTAGTTTCATCTCATTTATTCAAGAACACTTGTATATTTATTGTTGAGTGATACTTGTTCCAAGGAGAAGATCAATATTTATATTGATAAAAGATTCAAAGCTTCATCTTCCATACACTTACAAAATTTAGAATTATTATTATTCATTGTTGTCCAAGTTTGTTGGAAACAAGAGAGCAGAAAGGAAAGGATTGTTTTCTTGCTCTACTTGAGTGATTTTCCTTGTTATCCGGATTGTGGATACAAGAGGTCCATTGTGAGATTTGTTCTCAATAGGACTTTAAATTTATAAAATCCAAGAGGTTGTTCTTGGTGGGTTGTTGTTAGAAGATTGTAGGATAAATCTTGGGATTAGGCTTGTACAAAGATCTAACAATAGTGCAAATCTCTTTCGGTTTGGAAAGGGGACTGGATGTACCTTCGGATTGTGAAGGGAACCAGGATAATTCTCTGTGTCTCTTTTACTTTCTGCATTTATCATTTCCGCACTTAGTTCTCGTAAGAAAGTAAAAGAATCGGAAGAAAAAAACTGGAAAAACTTTAAAAGAAATTTAAAAGCCTAATTCATGTTTTCTTGCTTTACTTGGGTGATTTTCCTTGTTATCCAGATTGTGGATACAAGAGGTCCATCAAGAAGTCCTTCTCAAAAATAGTCAAAGGACACTTCAAACACACATATGTGGTAGTAATAGAACCGTCAGTTGGCATTTCTATTATCATACCACCATTCATACTAGACAATGTCAAACCCAACTTAGTAGAACATTCAAGAGAAATAAAGGAATGTGTAGCACCAGTATCAATAGTTGAAATCAACTTAACACCATTAATAAAACATGTACCTCGAATCAAGTTATCCTTCTTAGGAACTTCGAAACCACTCAAAGTGAACATTCTGCCATTGGTCTGAGCAGCAGTAGCAGTCTTCCTTGGCTTCTAACATTGGGTGTTGATATGCCCCTGTTCACCATAATTAAAGCAAGTTGGACCTTTATTTGGGCAATCACCAACCCGATGACCTCTCTTGCCACACATGTAGAATCTCACCACTGGTTTGCTGCACACATCAGACTTGTGACCGGTTCTCCACATTTGTAGCACTTGGGAAGAATGAGACTTGCTCCCCCACTTGGCTTCTTCCCATCTGAAAATTTCTGCTTCCCCTTCTCAGTTGGAGTCACATAAGGTTTTCCTCAAACCTGGCCTTTCTCTTTCTTCTCACTCAATTGCTTACAGTGAGCAGATCGAGTCCGATTGTCTTCATCCTAAATCCTGCTTTTGTCCACCAACTCAGCATACCTATGAATCTGCTGACATCCAATCCCTTGTTTAGTCTCTGGTCTCATCCATTCTCAAACTTGAGACACTTGGAAAGTTCAGCATCAACATGATTGTAGTGAGGACAATACTTCACTAGCCTCTCGAACTTAGTAGCATACTCTGCCACCGTCATATTTCCTTGCTTCAACTAAAGGAACTCCGCCTCCATCTTACCAAGAGAATATTCAAGAAAATACTTTCCCAGAAAATCTCTCTTGAATACTTCCCAGGTCACCATAGTACCAACATCATCAAAACATTGACGGATATTATTCCACCAGTCTTCAGCTTCCTCAAATAACATGTGGGTACCAAATTGTACCTTCTGCACATCCGTACATGCCATCACTCTAGAAATCTTCTCAATCGCCTTGAGCCACTTCTGTGCACTCTATGGTTCATGATCTCCTTCAAAAATCGGCGGACTATTACTCTGGAACTTCTCCAAAGCACGAAACTCATCTTGTTCATTGTTTCAAGCTATAGCCTTAGCAAGTTCCGCAACAACTTCAGCAAAAGCATGCATGTTGTTCCATCCATTATGCACAACACTCACACCATCAGAAAGAAATAATATTTAACGTGCAACGACTGACAACAGACCGATAACAACGAAACTTGGCCGGACAGACCGACTGCTCTGGTACCACTAATTTAACACCCTTTACCCCACATCAAAATAATACATGATTATTCAATAAAATTAGAGTATTCAACAAAAAGGTATCACATTTCTACTTCAACAAACATCAAAAACATCATCACTTTGTCCTGTCCCATAACACAGGTTACTACATGCATTCATCATTACTACACAACGAATAACAAGTCATCAACGTTACCCCACATCAAAATAATACATGATTATTCAATAAAATCAGAGTATTCAACAAAAGGGTATCACATTTCTATTTCAACAAACATAAAAAACATCTTCACTTTGTCATGTCCCGTAACATGGGTTACAACATGCATTCATCATTACTACGCAGCGGATAATAAGTCATCAACTTAATTAACTCAAATATGAAAATTCAAATTTAATTCAATATATCCTTAAATAAAAGTAAAATAAATGAACACAACAAATTCTCAAACATTCTCATCCCGATGTTACATGCCACCAAGAATGAAATACAACTTCGTAAATGCATATGATACCGATTTCAACATGTGATGGACACTAGGCCATATACCCTCCATAATGGAGCACAACATATTCAACATAACCTCGATCCACACTATGGGATTGAAGCTTCCAACAACATATATATGCCATGAATGCAACGATACAACAATTCAACGTTATCAACATAATTCAACATTTGCATCGGCATTCATGTTAATAAGCATCATATACTAACCTACATTTTATCTTCATTTCTATCATAAAATACTCACTAAAACATCAACAAAAATCATGCTAACAAGTATAATACATCACAACATTAATACATCCTATCTACACCTCATTCGACATTTTTCTGAAATTAAATCACTAATTTCCCACTTCCAGGGCTCGCTAAGCGATCTCATCGCTCGCTAAGCGGCCTCCTATCGGGTTGGGGGAAAATCTCAGTTTTTGTTGCTCGCTAAGCGAGCAAGGCAAAACTCAGAATTTTCATTATGCGATGACAGCAAATTCTGCTATGAATTTTCACACTAAAAACACAGTTTTTTTATCATTTTAATCACCAATTCAGTAACAAAACATATAACTACACACAAACATCATTTACAACATACAATGCACAACAAATCATCAATGATTTCTCAATTCTACTCATCAATTCCTAGGTTTTTCCTAAAAACCCCAATTATTCCCAATACCTAAACTCTACATCAAGAACATTGAAAAGCAATACTCCTCATACCTTAGAGTGAAGCTTTTCTACGGTCTTCACAAAAACTCCCCCGGAACTTCTTCAAACCTTGACTTTTCTTCTTCGTTCTTCAGACCACTTTTCTCCTCTCTCCCAAAAGCGATTGTGAAACTGATCGTATTTCTAACCTCAACTTCATTTTTGTCAATCTTACCCCTAGGACCCCAAATATGCTTTTTCCCTTCTACCTTTACTAACTCTCCACAAAAGACCATTATACCCCCTCATACTTCTAATTTCCTTATTTTAATTAACTAATAATATTTAAATAACATAGCTTGTATTATTCAATATTACCATTAAATAAAACAATTTCATCACCAAAATACTACAACAAATACACCAAAATTGCCAAATTATCATAATAATTAATTAAATAATTAAATTATGAGATCAGGGTGTTACATTAATGATGGTTCGATTTTTCCTTTCCGCAATTCCATTCTACTATGGAGTGTAGGGTGGTACCACCTTATGCACAATCCCTCATTTTACACATAATGCATCGAAATCTTTCGACACATACTCTCCACCACCATCAGTCCTTTCTGTTGAGCTTTTGACCACTTTGTCTTTCAACCATAGATTTAAACTTGGCAAATACCTCGATCACTTCACTTTTCTTCTTGATCAGGTAAGTCCATAATTTTTTACTGAAGTTATCTATGAATGTTACAAAGTATTTATTACCTCCAATCGAATCCACCTGGATAAGACCACATACATAAGAGTATATGACTTCAAGAATTGCCTTCGACCCACTTCCTACATCCTTGTTGAAGTTATTCTTGTGTTGTTTCTCCTGAATACATTCTTCACACACTTTATTTGGAATGTCGATTTATGGTAATCCTGAAACCATATTTCTTCTCTTCAAATCTCTGATGTCTTTAAAATTGAGATGACCTAGTCTATAATGCCACATCCATTCATATTTTCTAGATGAAGTTGCAAAGCACTTATGCTGCATCACATTAAGTTTAATCTTGAAGGTTCTATTCTGAGATATTGGAGCCTTCAAGATCAATATATTACTTGCGTCGAGAACTTTCATCATCTTGTCTTCAATCGACACCCTGTAGTTCTTTTCGACCAACTACCATACACTAAGCAAATTGCTCTTCGTGCATGGTATGTACAAGACATTGGAAATTACTGACCTCTTTCCATCTTTCCTCATAATCAGAACGTCGCTAATACCTCCAGCTTCTAGAGTATTTTCATTTGCAAATTTCACCATGTTCTTCATCGAGGGTTTCATGTTGACAAACCAATATTTCCTACCAGTCATGTGTGATGAGCATTCTAAGTCCAAGTACCATTGATCTTGGAATTTTTCGTCATCTCTCGTTGTAACCATCAACAACATCTCTTCTGCTTCTTCTTCATGTTTCACCAGGTTTGCATCAATTTCTTGATTCTTCTATTTTTCAAGGAAATCACTAAAATAATAACCATACTTCTAGAAATTGTAACACTGAATGTGACTCTTGTCAGGTTTTCGACCACCACCTATTCCTCTACCTGTAGAACCACCTCTTTGGTTGACTTGGTTCCAGGATTTCTTTGATTCGACCAGCCTCCTTCTTGCTGATTTTGACCAGTCGAATTGTTGTAGCCTTCTCTATCTTTGTTGCCATTCCGAATTCCTTTGCCATTCTTTTCTTTTGTTGTTTGCGCCTGTAAATCCATATCACTCTTCGACTTTCCTATAACTCTTTCATCCATTATTTATTCATGAGATTCAATAGTCCCTTGAAGCTCTTCCTTTCTCAATATTGACAAATCTTTCGACTCTTCTATGACTACTACCACGTGGTCGAACTTTGGAGTCAACAATCTCAAACTCTTTGAGACAACTGATTTGGTCATCAGCGCTTCTCCACATACTTTGATTTGATTCAAAACTTTTGTAACTCTTGTGAAAAAAATCTGTAATGCTTTCACTTTCTTCCATATGAAGCAACTCATAGGTTCCTTTGTGAGTTTGTAACCTCACCTCTTTTACCTTCTATGCGCCTCCAAACGACTTCTCCAGAATTTTCCATGCATCTTTTGCTGATTCTGCATCACTAACCTTCTCAAAATTATCCGGATCAACACATTAATGGATTATAAAGAGAGCTTTATAATCTTTCTTCTTCAATTCTTTTTGTGCATCATTTTCTTGATTCGTTGCGTTTTCCGCAAGAGTTGTTACTCCTTCCTTCACAAGATCCCAAAGATGTTGATAATAGAAAATAACTTTTATCTGCTTGCACCAATTCTCATAATTATCTTTCTTTAGAATGGGAAGGTTTCCTGGAAAAGGCTCGTTTAGATGATTCATTGTCATCATGATTATTGCCCTTGAATCGCTCAAACTAGAGCTCTAGATACCAGATGTTGGAAATCCCCCAAAACCTGTGGAGAATTTCAATCAACCTTGATGAACAAGATTGTTACGCAACGATAATGAAAAGAAAAATTTAGAAGAGAAAATTAGGGTTTAGGGTTTAAAGAGGAAGAAGAAAAGATGAATATCTGCAGAGAAACTCTTTGCCCACAAATTATGGAAAATCCTTTTAGTTCATTTTACAACTGCAAATCTGTGAATTCAACATTGTAATAAAAAATAAGAGTTTCTCCTTATTTATAGATTTAGATTATCTTTAACTTCAAGCTAAAAGTCTAAAACTATAAATGCCTAAAATATCTAATTTAACTACCATTACTAAAATAGACATTTCGACACATCTTTGTTTTTTATCGAACAACCTACTTCGATACAAGGAATTAATATTGACCGATCTCTTCCGTCGACATTCTTATTGTTTTTCACCTTTCTAATTTCTATCAATTTTAAACGGATATGCTACGTTTACACTAAATTTTTTTACACTATATTTACATTGTATCTTTGTTTCACATCTTTTTAGTGTGACACAAAAATCAATGCAAAAAAAATTATTATTAAAAATAACAAAAATATAAAGACGGTGTTGGTGTATCTTTTGGTGTCATGCTATCATTTCTCATTTTAAAACATGTTTTTTTTTCACTTAATAACTCAAGTTTTTAAGAAAAACTTCTAAATTTATAAATATATAAAAAATGTTTTAATAAAAAATACATCAAAAAAATCATTTTGAATTAACGAAAGGTTTTATGCACTACCCCCACTTTGATTTGTATTTTCTTCCTACCCAATTTCTATACGCATAAAACGTGAACGAACAAGGAAAAAACTTTATTTAATTGGTATTTGCTTATTGGATGGGGTAAGCTGTTGATCCAGGATTCGATCCTTGACAACAATATCTTTTTTATAAATAAGTTATTGATACAACAACTTTTTTAAATAAAAAATAATAATAAATGAAGTGACTCTCTAATTTTGAATCAAAATCTTTTTTGCAAAAAGTTTGTCTTCATTCACTTGATAGAGAATGGACAAGAAATATGACGGAGTTGCTATAGGAATTGACCTTGGCACGACTTACTCCTGTGTTGGAGTGTGGCAGGAGCAAAACCATCGTGTTGAAATCATACACAATGATCAAGGAAACAAAATAACACCTTCTTGTGTTGCTTTTACCAACACTCAAAGATTGATCGGTGATGCTGCTAAAAATCAAGCTTCTTCCAACACAATCAACACTGTTTTTGGTAACTCATTTATTATTTTGTTCCACCATTGTTTAGTTTTTAGTTATTATGGTTTACTGTTATTAGGTTAAATATATTTGCTTTTATTGTTATTTTTTATGTCCTTTTTTCCATTATTGTTTAAAAATATGCATCACAACTTTAATTTTTTCACATGCTAAGAGGTTGATTGAAAGGAAATATAGTGGGGTTATCAACTATCTCTTCTATTTAAAAAGGAAAATGCGTCATTTCGTAGATATTTAAATCATTTTCCATTTAAACTCCACTTGTCATTCTCTTATTAATTTGAGCATTAGAGTGATAATCTTTTAAGTCTATCATCTTTCCACTACAACGGAAGATGCAAACAACCAAAACAAATATTTATTAACTCGCTTTATTTATTTATAATCTCTAGTTCCATTACAAAATATTATATATTTTGTAGTTAATGAAATGAATAAAAGTAAGGGTTAATACATTTTTTAGTTTTGTATCTTAACCTTGGTTTCATTTGAATTCATTAACTTAATAAATATTCACATTGATTCCTTAATTCTTCAAACCGTATCATATTAATAATTTTCGTTTAATTAGTGACAAATTTAGTGACTAATCTTGAATTTTTTTTATCGTTAATTAAACGAAAAGGATAAACACGATACAATTTAATGAATTAAGTGACAAATAAGGATTTTTTTAAATTAATGAACCAAAATGAATTTGTGGTTAACAACATAGGTGACCAAAAATGATATTTTATTTTAAAAAAATTGTAAGACAAAAAAATATTGTTGAACCGTGTTTACTACAACAAGTAGTTGATATGAATATTTGTGTAAAAATAGCAACTGAAAATTCAATTTTTTGGATACTGGTAATAGAACGGGTTTTCCCTTGAAGTAAAAAAAATCGTAATGCCAAAACAAACAGATACCACGTCATCAGTTTTTCTTTTTCAACTCGATTTCCAATACGCATGAAATGTGAACGAACAACCAAGAGACTATTCCGTCCAAATAAAAAAACGAAGAGACTATTTATTTGCACCGATATAAATTCATATTAGGAAATCAAGATGCATGTACGCATTCATTCAGCTTATATACTTTTCATATCTAATATATATATATAAAATCTAAAGTACCTGGTAATTACATCTTAAACCCTCTGATTAAAAGATTAATTTGACTTATTTAATAAGGTTAAATTTGGTAATGCAATTTTTTAAGGGTTTTGGTTGATTTGGCAATAAATGCAGCTGATGTGGCACATTCACATAATAAGTTGTTTTATTATTTGATTTTTAATATTTGATTTTTAACATTAACTATTTTATATTTAACATTAATGTTACAGCCTACAATATAATATTTTTATAGTTTTTATTAAAGTTGAAAATCCTACAAGTTATCCTACAAAATAGGTATAATTATAATGGCAATATATTGTTTAATAAACATATTTACAGCACAAACAATTAAACCCCAATCACACGTTTCCCCTCACAAACTACACACTTCGAATTCTGCAAGTTAAAACTTCATCTCCCAAACCAGACCCTTGGGATTCTGCAAGTTTACACTCCCAATGCTTCATCTCTACCAGTCCCAAAATCATTTCCATCTACAATCATTACCTTCAACCCACACCATAAATATGATATATCCTTATACCTCTAACATTTTCAGACTTTTGAATAGCTTAACCTTTTTCGTTTGGGGACTAACTGGTAGAAGATCACTAATTGTTATGACTTTGTACAGTTGTGGAAGGCCACACCAAAATCAACTCAAACGTCGGTGACAGATATGCGATCGATTGCTTCCACTGGTGGTGGAACTGGTTGGAAAGACAACTACCTGCAACATCAACTCCACAAGAAAAACAATTCCTAAAGAATTTCCAACTCACGCCGCGAAAGGTCTGTAAATCTCTGTCCTTTGTTACTCCTAAACAAGAAATTTATTTTTGGTGTTCTCACATTTTCTTAGTCTTATGCAGGCTATTGCTTATCTCATTATTGTCCTTTTCACAGGTGATAATAATTTGGATGAGTTTTAGGTTTGATATTTGGGTCTGAGTTTGAAATGTTTTTTGGTGATTTGTAGCTTATTTAATGATTTTTCTGTTTGTTGATTTATTATTAGGTTTTCCTTTTTGTCATTGCAAAATGCAAAAGGTACTTCCATAACAAGTTGAAGCTGTAAAGGCTTTCCTGGCATGCCATGTACCGGAAGCAACATAAGAAGGTGAATCTTATTGCTTGAAAAACAAAAATATCATCATAACCCCTATTTGCATGTCTATTACTCTTATGACAACTTTCATGTTGTGGTTATATTGACATGTCTATCACAATGGTTGGATTTAGATTTTACAGGTGCTTCTGCTTATATATTACTTAATGGATTATCAAGTTTCTCCTTCAACCTGGGTCTGTGATATTTTTCCTTCAACTTCTTTCCCTTTATATAAAATTTGTAACTTTTGTTTTGGTAATTACTAGGGGATATCCACTATAAATCAAATGGTTTTTGGTGATACGGTGGCCATTGCATTTTGGTGAAATGGTGGGCATTGCGCTCATGGCAGCACATAATCTCACCCATGATGAGTATGTTGCGAATCATCCCGCCGGTAAAATCGGAAAGAGCCTCATTTTTAAGGTCTGTATTTATGTTTCCTGTGAGTTTTTCTGCTTTTTACTATATTGAAATAACATAATCTGTATTTTCTGTTAAATTGAAAATACTATAGGTTTGCTCACTACAAAATAATACATAGAAGTTATAACTGACATTATCCATGATAATATTGAATGATTTTGGGGTTAGATCTTCAACATATGTTTCTTCTACTTCACCATTTTCTCATTCTGTTAAGGATTTAAAGAATCTCAATGGATCAAACATTTAAAGATCTTTCACTTACCTATGTTTGGTGTGTAGTTTGGAATATTTGTGATGAATATTACCTGCCCTTATGCTTTGGGTTTAGCCACGTCTACTGCTGTTATGGTTGGACTGGAGTTGGTGCATCTCAGGGTGTTTTGATAAAATGGGGTAAGTTTTGGAAATTGTACATATGGTCAACATTTGTTCTTAGAATTAGATTATCTCATCAACTTATGGAATTAGACATAATTTTCTTAAGAATTGCTAGCAGATAGTTTGTCTTGATTTCCGATTTGACGTTTTAACTTATAAGATCCTTTCATTGTACAGGGCAGTATTTTGTTTGTGTTTCATGCATGCAATGGGTATGTTCAGGGCTATTATTGCATTTAATCTATGTAACATTTACTGAATTTGAACCTAGAAATTTTGTAACTGTGTTACATGGGATGGATTTGTAATTCTCACATGTTTTCTTAATTGATTATGTTGAAGGTTTTAACACTGGTTAAACAACTTTCTTCCGGTTACATCTTTGAATTTATCTATTTATTTACTTTTTGGGCATGCTTTGCATGCTTTGCTTCTATTTTCATGAGGCGCCGACTTCCAGAGATTTGGTTTTCTTGCAGCAACTATGTACTACAATGTATTGGATGCCACAACCATATAGACCTGTCAGTTGCAGTGGAGCGTTTGAGTCAGATTGGTGGGCCCTGTGGCGCGATAACAGAGTCTAAAGTAGACGCTAATGCAGAATTACGTTGTTGTTTCGCTAAATTGTTAATATATGTGACTTTCTGTTTCCTCAATGTTGTAGGTGAATTTGTTAGTTTGTTATTCTTCAACAATTTTTGAATCTGTTAGTTTGTGATCTATTTTATTGGAAACTAGAAAATCTAATATTATCTAATATATATATATATATATATATATATATATATATATATATATAAAATCTAAAGTACCTGATAATTACATCTTAATCCCTCTGATTAAAAGGTTAATTCATTATTATTTTAAATCTAATAAATAAATATAAATATTTATTGAATTTTTAAATCAAATTATTATAAATAATCGAGATAATTTTATTTTAAATGCTTTAAAACTACTATAATAATAAATTATTTATCAAATAATTTTTTCATAAATAATTTTTTGGAATACGTAAATTGCATCCCTTAAGAAAATGTGATTTCTAATGATTTGATAAAACTTGAATTTTCTTTAATATCATCAGTTTTAATGTAAATAAGTCTTTATTAGCCTTTGATTTGGTGCCTTAAATTGTGATAATAATAATAATTCACTATTAATATGAGTATTATGAGTAATAATAATAGAATATGACAATAAAAATGTGACAATCATAATAATGCACTAATAATATCAAATAAAAAAAATTGACCAAACCCTTTCTAAAGAAAATGTAAGATAATTCATTTTTATTTTAAATCTAATAAATAAATATAAATATTTTTTGAATTTTTAAATCAAATTATTATAAATAATCGAGATAATTTTATTTTAAATGCTTTAAAACTACTATAATAATAAATTATTTATCAAATAATTTTTTCATAAATAATTTTTTGGAATACGTAAATTGCATCCCTTAAGAAAATGTGATTTCTAATGATTTGATAAAACTTGAATTTTCTTTAATATCATCAGTTTTAATGTAAATAAGTCTTTATTAGCCTTTGATTTGGTGCCTTAAATTGTGATAATAATAATAATTCACTATTAATATGAGTATTATGAGTAATAATAATAGAATATGACAATAAAAATGTGACAATCATAATAATGCACTAATAATATCAAATAAAAAAAATTGACCAAACCCTTTCTAAAGAAAATGTAAGATAATTCATTTTTATTTTAAATCTAATAAATAAATATAAATATTTTTTGAATTTTTAAATAAAATTATTATAAATAATCGAGATAATTTTATTTTAAATGCTTTAAAACTACTATAATAATAAATTATTTATCAAATAATTTTTTCATAAATAATTTTTTGGAATACGTAAATTGCATCCCTTAAGAAAATGTGATTTCTAATGATTTGATAAAATTTTAATTTTCTTTAATATCATCAGTTTTAATGTAAATAAGTCTTTATTACCCTTTGATTTGGTGCCTTAAATTGTGACAATAATAATAATTCACTATTAATATCAGTATTATGAGTAATAATAATAGAATATGGCAATAAAAATGTGACAATCATAATAATGCACTAATAATATCAAATAAAAAAAATTGACCTAACCCTTTCTAAAGAAAATGTAAGATAATTTATTTTTATTTTAAATCTAATAAATAAATATAAATATTTATTGAATTTTTAAATCAAATTATTATAAATAATCGAGATAATTTTATTTTAAATGCTTTAAAACTACTATAATAATAAATTATTTATCAAATAATTTTTTCATAAATAATTTTTTGGAATACGTAAATTGCATCCCTTAAGAAAATGTGATTTCTAATGATTTGATAAAACTTGAATTTTCTTCAATATCATCAGTTTTAATGTAAGTAAGTCTTTATTAGCCTTTGATTTGGTGCCTTAAATTGTGACAATAATAATAATTCACTATTAATATGAGTATTATGAGTAATAATAATAGAATATGACAATAAAAATGTGACAATCATAATAATGCACTAATAATATCAAATAAAAAAAATTGACCTAACCATTTCTAAAGAAAATGTAAGATAATTCATTTTTATTTTAAATCTAATAAATAAATATAAATATTTATTGAATTTTTAAATCAAATTATTATAAATAATCGAGATAATTTTATTTTAAATGCTTTAAAACTACTATAATAATAAATTATTTATCAAATAATTTTTTCATAAATAATTTTTTGGAATACGTAAATTGCATCCCTTAAGAAAATGTGATTTCTAATGATTTGATAAAATTTGAATTTTCTTTAATATCATCAGTTTTAATGTAAATAAGTCTTTATTACCCTTTGATTTGGTGCCTTAAATTGTGACAATAATAATAATTCACTATTAATATCAGTATTATGAGTAATAATAATAGAATATGGCAATAAAAATGTGACAATCATAATAATGCACTAATAATATCAAATAAAAAAAATTGACCTAACCCTTTCTAAAGAAAATGTAAGATAATTCATTTTTATTTTAAATCTAATAAATAAATATAAATATTTATTGAATTTTTAAATCAAATTATTATAAATAATCGAGATAATTTTATTTTAAATGCTTTAAAACTACTATAATAATAAATTATTTATCAAATAATTTTTTCATAAATAATTTTTTGGAATACGTAAATTGCATCCCTTAAGAAATTATTGAAACACACTTAGACTATGGATGAATAAGACAATAAGATTATGGATGAATAAGACAATCAGACTATGGATGAATAAAAATTGCATTTTATAAATTTAAAATGCGTTTATAAACGAGCAAAAATATAATATTTATAAATTTATATTTCGGTAAAATGCGTTTATAAACGAGCAAAAATATACATGTTGATACACGTATATGTGAATATAAAAGTAAAGTTGATGGAAAAACATGTAATAATAGAACACAATATCAGTAAAAAGATACGGGTGATTGTTTTATTTGTTTTCTCTAACTTTTATTTATCTTTTATCAATAATATAATATTTTTAAATAATAAAAATGAAAATTATCATAGCTATTAAAACTCAGATTTTTTAATTTTCAATGCAAACTCAATTTTTTGCTGCTCAATGCAATTATTTTTCGCTGCCCAATGGAGATAGAAAGTCTTTTAATTCAGATATGCGAACCCAATTTTTGGAGCTTTCAATTCAAATTTTTTATTTCTTAGATCTTAAAGGCATTAAATGATAATTACAATAATAATGATCAAATTATAATTTAATGTAGACGTTATGAAATTTTATTATTGGATTATATCAATATTTTAATGTTTGTAAGTTTTTAAATTGAATTTACATTTAACATTTCAATTCATTAATAGCATCTATTTTAATATAAATAAATCATTGAATTTTTAATTAGAATTATAAATTCAAACTAAATAATTTTTACAAATGTATATTTAAACATATTCGATTTTGCAAATTTTTTATTTATTTAATAAGTGGACAATTTTTTTGTTCATTATAATAATTATTTATTTTTTAATTTTATTTCAAGTTCAAAATTGATTTTTTTTTAAAAAAATAGAGTTTTATTTACAACAAAATATCAGACAAATATATTAATAAAATCTAATCAATAATTATCATCTCATCATAATTTTATTTATATCATTATAGAAAATTGTTTATAAAATCTAATCAATAATGATCAAATTATCATTTATTTAATATCAATAAAGAATGTTTTATTCACAAGATTCTTTGTATTCTACAAGCGTAATGATAATGATATCACGATTTAATATTTTCTTACAATACCAAAGCTTCTAAAATGCACAACTATTTATGTCATTAGAATTTATAGAATCTTATAATCATTACACTATCTTTTATTTATTTCTTTACCAACTATCTCACGTTTCCAAAAACAAAATCTCTGCCTTCTAAGAGTTTGATACATCCTTTTTACGTTTTCCCAAAAGGTCTCTGTATTCCAATACTTATGAAATAAAAGTTAAATACAATCTGAACATTTCAATTTTTTAAGTAGATAATTAATGTATTTTATGTTTAATAAAAATACGATTTTTTTCAATAAATAAATTATTAATTTTATTAAAAACCTATTTCTCCAAAAATGTCACTAAGTAATCAATAAAGTCAATTTATTTTATTAAACGCTAGGTTTTGATTTTTTTATTTATTTAAGGGAAATATTCAACTAATTTAGATTTTTACATTTCCAATTCAATAAAGTCGTAATAAAATTGTTTTTATTTTTTTTATTAAATAATAATAATAATAGTAATAATAATAATAAAATATATAATTTGTTAATAATAAAATATATTAGTAGTTTTGATTTCTTTATCATATAGAATTTTTAATTGTTATATAATTTCTAATGTCTTAAATAATATTAATAAATTTTTTATAAATACTACTGAGATCTTTATAGCTTGAGATTCAATAATTGTCATTAAATTATTAATTAAGAACATTTTTTTATCTTTCTAAGATGAAATTAGAATTCAAGAAATCAAATTTAGTGTCTTCTATTTGATTTATTGATTTAATTAAATTTTTATTTATGTTGATTCTCTGCATAAATTGAAAATAAGAAAGAAAAAGAAATATATGAAACAATCACGAAAAAGGCTACAAATATCTATTTTTTTTTAAGAAACATGAAAAAAAATTATGATCGATCAATATATAAATTTCTTATGAAAAAACAAATATTTGTCATTATGGATGTCACATACTTAAATTATATTTATTATAATTTTAGATTTAAAATAAATTATAATAATTCTGTATTATTTTCAATAAAATTTAAATTACTTTTAATATTAAAGAATATTATTTTAATTTTATTATTTAAAATTAAAAATTCATTTTATAATAAATTGGTCAAGAAAAAATAATAAATTAAAAATAATATTTGAAAAATTCAAATGAAATACATATAATAAACAAGATTATGAGTCTGTATGTGACAACTATTTGTTTTTCCTTTATTTGTATTGTTGATACATATAATAAAATATTGGAGTAGATTTATTAATATATTTTATTTATATAAGGAATATTGTATATAATAATTTATTGTGGTTATTTGTATTTACAACTTATTAAGGCTCAACGTAAATAATAATTAATTGTGGTTATTTGTATTTAATTTATAGTAACTTTTATTGTAGGTTTGTAAAAATTGTAAATATGATATAATAAGAACGCTCAATGTAAATAATAATTAACGTGTTTGTATTTAATTTATAGTAACTTTTATGGTTATTTATGATTATTATAACACTTTTTTAAAATATGTTTTTTTTGTATAATATATCTAATCATTATTTAAATCAATTTATTATTTTATATATAAATTTTTTAAATAATTAATAAATTCACCTATGATTATCATAACACTTTATTTTAATGAAAAATAAAATTTTATTTCTATCATTATAATTAATAAAAAAATAAAATTTTATTAAAGGTTTATCTACACTAATAAATGTTAAATATTAATTTTAAATTTATTTTATTTTATAATTTTATTTGTTAATTTGATTCTAAATAAATAATTTAAAAAATGGTATGACTTTATATGTTATAAGTATTTATATTAGTAACAGAAAATTTGATGGGATCTGTCATATATTTTAAGATACCATTGAGTATAGATATTCATTTAAAACTGAAATTTGACGGAAAGCTGTCATATATTGTAGGTTTGTAAAAATGGTAAATATGATATAATAAGAATGATTTAAAACTTATATTTGATGGGAAACTTTTATAGATTTTAGGTTTGAAAAAATTAACTAAAAAAATTAACTAATATTTAAAAGATAATGTTATTTGAATTGGAAACATGATTTTATTCATGGTTGTAATTTTAGATTTACTCATCTGAATTCAACTGAGTTTTATTAATGTTAATTACTGAAATTACAAACATGATCCATACATGATCCATGGGTAGACGTGAATGTATCTACTACATATCAGCTGTAGACTGACCATTTTAATGTTAATATATTAAATCTATAAGATACCAGTTGTAGACTGGTCATTTGAATTTTATTTTTCATACATTGAATGATATTTTTTATTTGGTTACTCTGGTCAGTTGTTAATATATTTGAATACCATAGATAAGAAGTCTTAATTTTGTTACTCTGGTCTGGTCCGTTATTAATATATTTGAATTGTATTTGTAATTATCCATATTAATATTGTTGGATTTATTAACCTATTTAATTGGTTACTCTGCACAAAATTTAAACCCTGAAAAGTGGCAGAATTGACAAGTGATGTGTGAATAGAGACAGGACCCGTGCGATAGCACGGGTATCCCACTAGTTCCATATATATATATATATATATATATATATATATATATATATATATATATATATATATATATATATATATATATATATATATATATATATATATATAAGACAATTCTACAAATCCTTTAACTTCATTCACTAGAAAGAAAGAGAATGGCCAAGAAATACGAGGGAGTTGCGATCGGAATTGACCTTGGCACGACTTACTCATGTGTTGGAGTATGGCAAGAACAAAACGATCGTGTTGAAATCATACACAATGATCAAGGAAACAAAACAACACCTTCTTGTGTTGCTTTTACCAACACTCAAAGATTGATCGGTGATGCTGCTAAGAATCAAGCTTCTTCTAACCCAACTAACACTGTCTTTGGTAATCCATTTGTTTTTTAGTTTATAGCTTCAATATTACTATACTGCTTTTTATGTGTTGTTCTTTACTTTCAATCTTTCATGAGAACAGAAAATTATACATCAGCATTCTAGGGCTTGTTCACTTGTTCATGTAAATGAAAATAGGAAATATAGGAAGTAAACTTGCCATGAATTTTTTGCAGATGCAAAGAGGTTAATTGGAAGGAAATATAGTGACTCCATTGTTCAGAATGATCTATTGTTGTGGCCATTTAGGGTTACTCCAGGTGCTAATGATAAACCAATGATTCTTGTGAACTACAAGGGAGAGGAGAAACACTTTTTTGCTGAGGAAATATCAGCTGTAATTCTCACACAGATGCGAGAGATTGCAGAGGCTTTTTTAGAGTCACCTGTTAAGAATGCAGTGATTACTGTACCTGCTTATTTTAATGATTCACAACGTAGATCCACTAAAGATGCAGGTGAAATTGCTGGTCTCAATGTAATCAGGCTAATCAATGAACCAACTGCGGCTGCTCTTGCATATGGCCTTCAAAAGAGAGCTAACTGTGTTGATCAGAGAAATGTTCTTATCTTTGACCTTGGCGGTGGAACTTTTGATGTGTCTATTCTCACAATTAAGAATAAGGACTTTGAAGTCAAGGCAACTGCCGGAGACACTCACTTAGGAGGTGAAGACTTCGATAACAAAATGGTGAATCACTTTGTGAAGGAGTTCAAGAGGAAGAACAACGAAGATATTAGTGGAAACCCAAAAGCCTTGAGGAGGTTGAGAGTTGCATGTGAGAGGGCGAAAAGGACACTTTCTTACGACACCGAGGTCACAATCGACCTAGATGTTATACATCAAGGTATTGACTTCTGTTCATCAATCACTCGGGCCAAGTTTGAGCAATTGAATATGGACCTCTTTGAAAAGTGTATAGAGAGTGTTAATAGTTGTCTTGTTGATGCTAAGATGGACAAGAGTTGCATAGATGATGTTGTCCTTGTTGGTGGGTCTTCTAGGATTCCCAAAGTGAAACAACTATTGCAGAATTTTTTTAAGGGGAAGGAATTATGCAAGAGTATTAACCCTGATGAGGCTGTTGCTTATGGTGCAGCTGTCCAGGCTGCTTTGTTGAGTGAAGGCAGTAAGAATGTTCCATACTTGATTCTGCGAGATGTTACACCATTGTCACTTGGTATCAAAACGTACGGAGATATTATGAGTGTGGTGATTCCTAGGAATACTTCTGTACCATTCATGAAGACACAATGTTATGCAACACTTTTTGATAACGCATCTTCAGTCTCAATTAAGGTTTATGAGGGTGAAAGAGTTATTGCAACCGAGAACAACTTGCTTGGTTTGTTTAGTCTCAAAGTTCCACTTGCTCCTCGGGGGCTTCCTTTCAAAGTATGCATTACTATAGATGCAGATGGTATATTAAACGTCTCTGCAGAAGAAGAAAGCAGTGGTAATAAAAATGAAATTACCATAACGAACGAAAACGGTAGGCTATCAAGAGAAGAGATTGAGAGAATGATCCTGGAGGCTGAGAATTTCAAGGCGCAAGACATGAAGTTCAAAAAGAACGTTGAAGCAAGAAATACTTTGGAAGATTATCTTTACAATGTGAGGAAAGTAATGAAGGATGATTGTGTAAGTTCCAAGCTCGCACCAGTAGACAAAGTGAAGCTCAATTCTGCAATGATAAAGGGAAAAAGCTTGATTGATGACAACCAGCAGGAAGATAGGTCTGTATTTATAGACTTTTTGAAGGAGCTTGAGAGTGTCTTTGAATCTGCTATGAACAAGATCAACAAAAGTTACTTAGATGAGGAAAGTGATTAGGATTCTCAGTGATAATTTTGTTATTTGATTTACTTCCTAATGCTTGATGTTGGACCTGCTTGTTCTGCTTCTCTGATCTTTAGTATGATATAACTATTGTTGCAGATTGACTTTTCAAATTCAGAGTCTTATTATATGTTCACAATTTCATAATGGTCATGAGATTTTACTATTTCTGTAGTTGTTGCTAGTGATTTTAATGATGGTAGTAAATGATAAGGGCAATGGAAGTGTATCTTTTTTAGTGTACTAATTGACTATTGATCAGTTGAATTTAACTAATTATAATTTTAAAATTAATAAAAGACATATGACACTAAAAATTATGATTTTGATTTACACATTTCCCGCATATTTGCTGCATGAGATAAAATTAAAAACGATAAAGCCATACTAATAAAAAGGACTAACTTAGTATAGATAAAATAATAAAAGCATATTCATGTTAAGACTAATCGGACAATAAAATATATATGGGATATATCAGGTGCAAGAGAACGTCTTCGAACATGCGATATCCAGACATAATAATATAACTCATGTTGTAGAAAAAGGTTTGATAATCTTGGATTTCTTGAAGAATCGTGTATGATCACTTTCCGAACAAAGTATTTCGACCCTATTATGCCTGGGTTCACGAAATCTTTGTGGGGATAATACTACAAGAACAAATAGTTTCTTGGCACAAGAAATTATTCAGTAAATAGAAGATTTTATGGTTTTGTTATGTGTTTCGAAAAACAAGCCAAACGACTCCTTATATAGGAGTTCGAAAATTCAAACGGAAAGACACACCATTTCGAAAATTCAAATGGTTATGTCCAGCCAGGGGCTCTGCCCCTTGGAACCCCACGGGGCGCTGCCCCGTACCCCGCCTTCGGGGCGCTGCCCCGCACCCCGCCAGGGGCGCTGCCCCTTGGAACCCCGTTTAAGTTGTTCGCATTCAATTATACGTTGGCTTGACGAGCGTGCACTCCGCACTACCCTGACTCGTTTCCAAGCTCTAACGTATAATTGCTTTGGCCTGTAGTAAATCCCATTACTACCAAAATGTATTGATGACACTAAAATCACCAACAAATCCCCCCCATTTTAGTGTAATCTTTGATTTACTCAGTATATACAATAATATACATAAGAATATAACACACAGGTATAACAATCAAACAAATGCATAAATGAAAATGTCTTGCGATTGAATTTTCATCTTAGTACAAATACACATTTCAAATACTCGAAAATCGGGGTGTCATAGCGATTGAACCCGTCAATCCATTTGAATATCTGAAGATATAATACACATATGTTTCTCACAATACTCTACTATTCATACTTGACACTTTACAAGCCATGTGTCCTAATCCATTAATAAGCATATAGGAAGCCAAGTCCAAGCTTCTTGAAGCGGCAAAACTTCATGCTTATATAGGTGATTCTTTTAATCTTGCACCTGCATTTGCAATTTTCCAAAAGAAACATTAAGAAGATATACTTCAACCTATCCATCACTTGCAGGTCTGAGCACATACCTTGGGAAGACAAATACACTTGCTCCAATCTCTAACTATGATCTTTCCACATTGAATTCTGCTTCTAACGTTGTATTAGAAGGGAATTGGGTATACCGTAGCTAATAGATTTAAATGGACTTTAATCCCATCCCAATTACCGACTTCTTTACTAAGTCTCTAGCTAACCCCTTCGTCAAGTGGTCAGCTAAGTTTTGTTGCGACCGAACAAACTCAATAGATATCACCCCATTCATGATTAATTCCCTAATCATACTATGTCTAACACCCAAATGTCTAGACTTTCCATTGTATATTTGACTATAAGCTTTAGCTAATGTGGCAGTACTATCACAACGGATAGATATTGGTGATATCGGTTTAGGCCATATCGGAATCTCATATACCAAGTTTCTTAGCCATTCCGCTTCTTTACCAGCAGCAGCTAATGCTACAAACTCAGATTCCATTGTGGAACCAGTTATACATGTTTGCTTTTTGGAAGCCCACGAGATGGCACCTCCCCCAAGCAAGAACACCCATCCACTTGTAGAGGATGAATCTTCAGCATTATTTATCCAACTAGCATCCGAATAACCTTCTAACACCGAAGGAAATCCCATATATGACAATCCATAATTTATTGTACCCTTTAGGTACTTGAATACCCTAGTTATCGCATGCCAATGATGTCTACTAGGATTACTAGTAAATCTGCTCAACTTTCCAACCGCATAAGCAATATCCGGTCTAGTGCTAATCATAGCATACATCAAAGAGCCTATAGCTTTTGAATATTCAAGTTGATCCACAGGTTTACCTGTATTTGGCATAAGTTTTTCTCCTGGATCCATAGGAGTACTTACAGGAGAACAATTTTCATAATTGAACTTCTTGAGTATTTTCTCAATGTAATGAGATTGCGTAATTACAATCCCCTTATTCTCCCGTTTAATCTTAATACCAAGAATAACGTCTGCTTCTCCCATATCCTTCATGGAGAATTTTGATGACAAGAAATTCTTCGTTTTATCAATTTGATTTTGGTCGGTGCCAAATATCAACATGTCATCAACATATAGACAAATGAAAACTCCTTTACCGGATGTATCAAATTTACTATATACACATTTGTCAGCTTGGTTTAGAATGAAACCATTAGACAAAACAACCTCATCAAACTTTTGATGCCACTGCTTCGGAGCTTGTTTCAGCCCATACAATGACTTAACTAGTTTACACACTTTATGCTCATTACCAGGCATTACAAATCCTTCAGGTTGCTTCATATACACTTCTTCTTCCAAATCACCATTTAGAAATGCTGTTTTGACATCCATTTGATGAATCACTAGATTATGAATGGCCGCCAAGGCAATCAACAATCTAATAGTAGTGATACGGGCAACAGGAGCATAGGTATCGAAGTAATCAATTCCTTCCTTTTGTCTGAAGCCTTGGATAACTAGTCTGGCTTTAAACTTGTCAATTGTACCATCGACTTTCATCTTCCTTTTGAAGATCCATTTGCAACCCAATGGTTTGCAACCTGGTGGTAAATCAGATAATACCCAAGTATTATTTTCCATGATAGAACCAATCTCTTCATCAATTGCTTCTTTCCAAAAAACAGAATCTCGAGATTTCACAGCTTCATCATACGTTCTTGGATCCTCCTCTATACTATAGCAATAATAGTATTGAGTGTCAATCTGATCCTTTGATCCCTCAACTAAATATAGTTGAAAATCAGATCCATAAGATCTAGATTTTCTAGCTCGTTTGCTCCTACGGGGTTCAAGTGTCTCACTTGGCACATCATTTGAATGATCATCCCTCAGAGATTCATCTGAATTAGGTACAGAGTCCTTTGGTCTAGGCACAGAGGAGAAACAATTCTCATCGAATATGGCATCTCTTGATTCTATAATAGTGTTAATAGAAATCGAGTCATTAGGTTCTATAACATAAAACCTATAGGCCTTGGAGTGCTCAGCATATCCAACAAAGATGCAAGCCACACCCTTTTCGCCCAAAGTTTTCCTTTTTGGGTCCGGGAGTCTAACCACGGCTCTGCCCCTTGGAACCCCACGGGGCGCTGCCCCGTACCCCGCCTTCGGGGCGCTGCCCCTTGGAACCCCGTTTAAGTTGTTCGCATTCAATTATACGTTGGCTTGACGAGCGTGCACTCCGCACTACCCTGACTCGTTTCCAAGCTCTAACGTATAATTGCTTTGGCCTGTAGTAAATCCCATTACTACCAAAATGTATTGATGACACTAAAATCACCAACAACTCATATTCGCATGTATCCACTCAAATCCGATCCAAATTTGACAGAAAAAACCATTTTTACTGGGTTTGAGTTTGAGTTTTCTTCGATTATAAAATACGGGGACGAATAGGATAATTGAGATACTAGTACCCACCCCAAACTCATTCTCGAATCCGTCACATTTATTTTATTATGAATTTATTATTTTAGTTTTGATAATTTAGAATATTAAATATGTGATTAATGATTTGATATTTTGATTTGTATTTACTATTTAAAATGTATTTATGAAATTATTTGAGTTTTTTATTTTATTTTATTATTTATAATGTAATTTGACGGGGTCCATTTTTGAGATCAACAAGGTAGTGTGAGTCAACATATATTGTCTTAGTCGGCGAGCAGCCCACACTAAAGCACAACAAGTTTTCTCGAGCAGTGAATAACGTTGTTCACAGTCGGTAAACATTTTGCTTAGGTAGTATATTGCATACTCTTTTCGATCAGACTCGTCATGCTGGCCCAGCACACACCCCATTGATCCTTCTAATACTGTCAGGTACATTATTAGAGGTCTTCCTTCAACTGGAGGCATGAGAATTGGAGATTCTTGTAAGTACTCCTTGATTTTGTCAAAAGCCTTCTGACAATCATCGTTCCACCTGACTGTTTGTTCTTTTCTTAACAGCTTGAACAAGGGTTCGCAAGTTGTTGTAAGATGAGATATGAACCTTGATATGTAGTTCAATCTACCTAAGAACCCTCGAACTTCCTTTTCGGTCCTAGGTGCAGGCATCTCTTGAATGGCTTTGACCTTGTCAGGATCAACTTCGATCCCCTTTTCACTTACAATAAATCCCAGCAACTTACCAGACCGCACCCCGAATGTGCATTTGTTGGAGTTTAACTTCAGCTGATACTTTCTCAGACGCTTGAACAACTTCAGCAGATTTACCAGATGGTCTTCTTCAGTGAGGGACTTGATAATCATGTCATCCACGTAGCAGTCAATTTCTTTGTGGATCATGTCGTGGAATAAGGTTACCATAGCCCGTTGATAAGTAGCATCAACATTCTTCAGCCCAAAAGGCATTACTTTGTAACAAAATGTGCCCCAAGGTGTAATGAAGGTAGTCTTCTCCATATCTTCGGGTGACATTCTGATCTGATTATACCCGAAAAATCCATCCATGAAGGAAAACACCGAGAACTGAGCTGTGTTGTCGACCAATACATCAATGTGAGGTAAAGGGAAATCATCCTTCGGGCTAGCTCTATTCAGATCCCGGTAATCCACACACATCCTTACTTTGCCATCCTTCTTAGGCACTGGTACAATATTAGCGACCCACGGCGGGTAACTAGTTACAGCAAGGAAACCGGCGTCCCACTGTTTTTGTACTTCTTCTTTAATCTTCATGGCCATATCCGGACGAGTACGACGTAGTTTCCGCTTCACTGGTGGACAATCTTCTTTCAAAGGCAGCTTGTGCATAACAATGTCGGTATCCAGACCTGGCATGTCTTGATAGGACCAAGCAAAGACATCAACGTACTCTCGAAGCATGTCAATAAGTTGTTCCTTCACTGAATCTTGCAGACCGGCCCCAATCTTTACTTCTTTCAAATCTTCTTTGGTACCAAGATTATCTGTTTCAACCTCCTCCTGATGAGGAGTGATCACTTTCTCTTCTTGCCTCAACAACCTGCTAACTCTTCAGGTAACTCATAATCTTCTTTAACCCCTTCATCAGCTTGATTAATCGGATTGTCAAAGTCATACAAGGTCATATCGGTGTTGTTGTTGGTGCATTCTGGAGGATGATCTCTGCAAGGGTTGAGATTGGTTCATTTTAGTGATCAGTTTTAATCTTGTTTAGTAAAAGTGAAAATGAAGTTATTTATTTGGAAAACATTGTCATTTTATTGTTTTGTACAAAAGTGAAAAATGAAAAGACAGTGAGTGAAAAAGAAACTTGTTTGCAAAAGATGTCTGATATTCATTGATTAATCATTTGCACAAAATTACAATATGGCCCTATTACAAAATAAGTCCTGACACCTTGGGCAAGATGCAGGACTTGATGCATGCTAAAAAGACAGGAAATAATAATTACTCTGCAGGAGTAACCCTTATAATTTCCTGGGAAGACCAGTTAAGGACTTGGCTCCCTGGGATCCTTGGACGTATCCAGCTCTCCAGGTTGCGGTCGCTTTCCTCCTCGTCTTCCAGATTGTTAACAGCATCCGGGGTGAGCATCCCTCCACTGACAAATTTGGGCTCCTTGGCAGCCCTTGATTGATCTTGTCGGATTGGTCTGTAACCCAATCTGAATCTATCTTCCTTCTTTTCCACTGGCAGCAGCTTGCCCCAGCCTTGAGCAGTACCTTCCTCAACAACCTTCCGGGTTTGCTGATAAGAGATGATTGAAGTACCCATTCTGTCTTCCTGAGATGCTACCAATACTCCAGTAGCCTCATTAACATTTAGGGCTTCAAACCCTTGGCTCATCGTCTCATGGATTTCACCATCCATCTCAATATATTTGTAAGTAGCCAGCTGGCTAACAAATATGTCTTCCTCACCACAAATGGTGACAATCTGTCCTTCCCATTCGTACTTCAGTTTCTGGTGAAGGGTCGACGTTACTGTGCCTGCGGCGTGAATCCAGGGTCGACCTAGCAAACAGCTGTATGCTGGTTGTATGTCCATCACATAGAAAATGGTCTTGAAGACTTGTGGACCGATTATCACTGGCAACTCCACCTCTCCCAGAACAGATCTTTTAGAGCCATCAAAAGCCCGGACCACAAAGTTACTTGGCCGGAGAGCTATTCCATCATACTCTAGCTTGACAAGGGCCTTCTTGGGTAATACATTGAGTGAGGACCCAGTGTCTACAAGCACATGAGATAAGACAGCTCCTTTGCACTCCAAAGTTATATGCAAAGCTTTGTTGTGGAGACGTCCTTCAGTTGTCAAATCAGCATCAGTGAACCCTAGCCCATGGCTAGTATTGACATTTGATACCACTGTTTCCAGCTGATTTACAGTGATCTCTTCTGGCACGTAGGCAGCGTGCAGAACTTTAAGAAGTGAATCCCGATGGGCTTCGGAACACAACAGCAGTGATATGATTGAGATCTTTGAAGGAGTCTGGTGGAGCTGGTCCACAACTTTATAGTCACTTCTTTTAATGATTCTCATAAACTCATCCACGTCTTGATCGAAGGATGATTTATGAGTTTCTTTTGGCGCAGATTCTTCTGGTATCACACTCTTCCCCTTGGCTTTGGCAACAACATCTGCCTCAGTGTTGGTTCTAGGGATTTGTGAAGCGAAGAGACGTCCGCTTCGGGTGAAGCCTCCGCCTCCCCCAACATTATCCGCTTGGGGAGTGATAACTGGAGAATCAAGAAGGACTTTCTCTCCATTGTAGTATAGATCAGCACCATAATGCCATGGTATAGCACTGTCTTTGTCATATGGGATCGGCCCGGGCACCGTGATAGTGACTGGGCTTACTGCAGTTGTTGTTGGGACTACAATGGTCTGTGGATCATAGAAGATTGTTACAGGACCTCTGGTGGGTGCCGGTGAAGGTGAATTGAAGCTTTGTTGAGACTGTTGTTGAGGTTGAAAGTTGTTGGAACTCGGGACCGTTGCCGGGTCATAATAAATTGTAACAGTGGAAACATCATTGTTGGTGGTTGAAGTTGTAGTAGCTGGTGCAAATGAATTGTTGTGTGTTGAAGTGACAGATGGAATGATTGCTGAAGTTGTAGCTGAATTGGTTGGAACAATGGTTGTTGCAGTTGTAGAAGAAACACTTGGACAAATGGTTGTTGCATTTGTAGAAGATTCACTTTTTGTTGACAAAAGGGTTGTTGGTGTTGTAGAAGTCGTGGTTGTAATTTGCAGAATGCCTTCCTTAATCAAATCATTGATGCCTTTCCTCAAGCTGGCACACCCATTCTCAGAAAGTTTGCATGATTCGCAACAGGCCTCACAACTTGGAAACACTTGGCATCTTAAAAGCTGGGCTTTAACCTCTGCCAGAGGTGTTTGAATACATGCAATATCTTCTATCAAACTCAGGGGTGATCCCTCCTCTACAGCATTAATCCTTGGCCCACTGTGGCTCGGCATAGGATTCTTCATCACATTTGGAGGAGGTGCAAAGTTCAGGGCTTTTGAATCTACTAGATCCTGAACCTTCATATGCAGGGCTCTGCATTTTTCTGTAGAATGACCAGGTGCGTTGGAATGAAAAGCACACCTAGCATTGGCGTCATAGTTTCTAGGAAGGTTTTGAGGATCAGGTGGAGCCAATGTCCTCAACTCAACCAGATTGAGCTTTAGGAGTTGTGGCAGTAGTGTATCATACGGCATAGGAATGAGGTCAATCACCCAGTTGACCTGAGATGGCCGCTGTTGAAATGGGCGTTGTTGTTGATTGTTGTTGTTGTTGTGGTATGATCTCTGTTGCGGAAAGTGTTGTTGTTGCAGAAAGTGTTGTTGTTGTTGAGCATACTAAGGAGGTGGAGCAGGAATAGTAACAACAACAACTGTTCTGGGTAAATATTGGGGTCTCCCTCTTCCCATGTGCACAAAGTTTGTCTCACCAGATCTAGGGGGCCCAGCAAATGGTTTTCTTGTATTGCTTGAACTGGCACCGTTAACGGAGATCTTTCCCATCTTCAACAGGCTTTCTATTCTTTCCCCAGCTATCACCACATTTGCAAAGCTGGTGGAAGAGAATGCAGCCAATCTGTCAATATATGTTCCTTGAAGAGTATTCATGAACATGTCTGCCATTTCTCTCTCAGACATGGGGGGTTGAACTGCATCAGCAAGTTGCCTCCACCTTTGGGCATATTCCCTGAAGCTTTCACGGGAAGATTGAGACATTCCCATCAAGAGAGTCCTGTTTGGAGCCATGTCCAAGTTGTACTGATACTGGAGGATAAAAGCTTCAGCCAAGTCTTTCCAGTTCCTTACTGTGGCTCTAGTCAGGTGGGAATACCATTCTCGGGATGCCCTTGTTAGACTATCCTCAAAGTAAAACATCCACAGCTTTTCGTCCATGGTGTACGCTTTTAACCTTCCCAAGAATGATTGAAGGTGGGTGCGTGGGCAAGATGTGCCATTATACTTTTCAAAACACAGGGGTTTGAACTTGTGAGGAATTCTCACCCCTTCCACCAGTCCCATGTTCATTACATCAAAGCCTAGGGAATTCTGGGATTCAAGAGACCTCAGCTTCTCAACAATTTCATCCAGCCTACGGTCGTAAACTTCATCCCCAACCCCAACAACTATAAACTGCTCTTCTTGAGGATCCTCTTGCAATATCCTACCTCCAGCAGTGTTTCCCTGAGTATTCCTTATGACATTAACTTCTGGGTTTAGATGAGGCCCAAACTCTGGTGGATCAGTGCGAGGCTGCCCGTGATCATTGTTACTGGTACCTCCTGTACATGGATGGTGTTCTTCGGGAGTTTGCCTTTCAACCAGCTCCCTTAGTCTTTCCTGGCTCTGAGCTAAGCCAGTCATTACCGTCATGAATTGGGTCATCTGATTCCTCATCTCAACCCTCTCATTATCCATTTGGGTCCTTACTTCATTCAAGTCTTGTTGTACTTGATCCATCTGAATTCCCGGAAGGTTGTTTCTCGTCGGGTACCGATGTATTCTGTTGATAGGGAACACTCTTCTGCGAGCAATGTTTCCTGAAACCACAACAAAGTGAGAAACAAAACAAAACAAAGACCTACAAAACAAAGAGAATGTTAGTATGCAATGCAATATGCTTATTTGTCTTCCAAGGGTATCCGGTTTGGTTCTTTGGTTTTGACCTTTCCAGACCTCGAGGAAATGCTGATGATGTTGTAGAGATGGATAAAGCCCACCAATAAATAACACAAACTGATATATTACAAAGGATGAAAATACATAGTTTGATTACAACACATGCCCATGGTGGGTCAAAATACAACAACAAAAGAAAAGTACAACAAAAGAAAGAAGTACAAGCAAAAGGATCAGACATCCAATCCAAAGTCATCCTCTCTGACTTCCTTCAGGAGGGCCTCAGTCACTGGACCCACTGGGTGCTTTGTAATAGTCCTGATGAGGAGGTTCATGGTAGCAATGGCACTGGTTAACCTCTTATGCTTGTCCTGATCCTTTGACCTCTTCAACCCCGCCCGGAGTTTCAATTCAGATATCTCCTTCTGAGTTGCCAACAAAGCTTCCTGGTGCTTCTTCTCACTAGCCTCCAACTACTCTATCTTAGCCTGAGTCCTTTGGTCTTCTTGTGCACGGGCTTCACTGATCCTGATCCACCTAGCCTGGCTCTCCTCCAGATAATTCTCTGCCCTAGCCTTCTGAGTCTTTGCTTCCTTGCAAGCATTCTTCAGTACTAACTCCCCTGCCCTTGCCTTTCTGATGTAGTCATCCGTCTTCTCAATCTTGGTCAAGTGCTCAATCCTGAGCCTTTCCAATATCTCATTATCCAGACGGCTGTCATTTCTCTCCCAGAGAGTCTTCTTCAAGGCTTCAGCTAGCTGAGTGTTCCTCTCTTTCAGCTTTTCAAACTCTTCCATACTGACAGTAGCTGTAGGTTGTACTGTAGAAGGTCCAGGTGTATCTTCCAAGGTGAAAGGCATCCGGGTGATCTGAGCTCTGGTACGGGACCAATCAGAATACTGTGCTGAAGAAATGTTGTTGCACTTGCCAAGGATGGCTGTCCCTTTAGTTTGAATGTTATCCCAAGCCCAGGCAGCTTGTCTGACAACAGCAGAGTTGGGTTGGATTTCACAGTAAAGAGTCTCAGCCAAATCTTGTCCTCTGGGAGGATGAACCAAAGCATATCCCAATTATCTCTTAAACAGCAAAGGGTTGTAGTTGATGCAACCTTTCACTCCTATCAAAGGCACATTAAGATACTGCCCACAACTAGTAATGATGTCCTTGCCCTTGGTGCTCTGAGTACACCATCTGATGTCATCTGATATCAAGGCAATGAATCTCTTAGCCCAGTTCTTCTGCTGATGAGGGTTCAAGAAGGTATCTGATTTTGGCAAGTGTCTTAGCAGCCAAGAGTAATAGAGAGGAGCACAACATCTGACCAGTCTTCCTCTTTGCTTTTCATTCCTCTGGTGTACTGAGTAGTAGAAGTCTCCTAGCAATGTAGGCACTGAGTTCCTCAACAAGAACAGGTGAATGGCATTCTTGCTCACAAACTTGGGCTCATCTGCAAACAAAATAACCCCATATATACTGAGGGCTAAAAGTGCACAGACAGCCTTCCATTCCCCTATTGCAGCCTTCAGGGTAGCTTGGGATATCAAGAAGTCTAGATGGAGGCCTGGAACTCCAGCCTTGGTTGTCATGTTCTGATCAATGAGGGCAGACTCCAAATGCAATGCCCTGGCTATGTCTTCATTTCTGGGAGCAGCCATCTCAGGGTTGAAAGGAATCCCTCTCCTGATAGGAACTCCTAACAACAAGGAAAACTCTTCTAGCAAAGGTCTCATCTGGAAATCAGGGAATGTGAAACATCTGTGGAGGATCATAGAACTGCAAACAAGTATGGATCATGCTCCTCTGAGATGCATCTAGATCCATGACCATGTCCAATATGCCCCCATAATGCTCTCTGAATAGTGGGATATGGCCAGGTGTAATGAGGGACTGGACTTGCCTGATGCCAGTCAGGGTGGGCTCAAAGAAGTGGTATGTGATGTTGCTCTTTCTTGAAGTGTCCATAGGTGCTGGTAAAGAAGCTGAGAACAACCGCTGATGAAGATCACTGACTGAGATGCTAGAGATAAGTCTCTGACAAACTGATGAAGGTGCTGGAGAAGATAACTGAAGCAGTCTGAGCAGCAGAAGGGTTCAAAACCAAACCAAAGATGAAATGATGGATACCCTGTAAAAAAAATAAGCAAATGTTAAATGATGCAAAAATGATGTATGCAAATGATATGCAAAGGGTTTGTGACCAAGTGTTGGATCTGGTTATCTGCCTTGGTAAAAGTCCATGTATGTTAAAAAGTCCGGATGGATGCTTAGAAATCCAGTAACCAGGTGGGGGACTCAAATAAAGAGTCACAAGTCCAGGGTAATCACAAGAACTGTCCAAAGTGATGCATTCTTAAAACAAAAATAGTAACAGAGTATGATGTGGCCAAGTGTTCCTGCAAACCTGTAAACATCCCAACCCCCTCACATGTAATGTTCTAGAACAAGGATCCTCAGACTTGGATCAGTTATGAGAAGTGTAAACACTTCTAACCCGGAGGTACAGTGTTTACAATAACCATAAAAGATCCTCCTTTAATTCACCTCAGATGCTGAAGGTCATAAAAAGGTCATCCGGACTTAGCAGGCTTCCCAGATAGCCCTAGTACTACAGGAAATCTGTAGCACAGAGTTCTCAAGAAGAAACCCATGTCTGGACCGTGTTTCATATTCCCGCACCAGACCGAAATGGAATGGGAAAGAATATGAAGCCACTCTAGCCTATGTGTCACTCAGGTCCCCGGTATAGGACCTTAATCACTCAATGAAACCCCACCCACCAAGGAAGAATACAGATCCAACACAATGATAATGACAATATGAAATGCATAAAAACTGTAAATGAAAGGAGTAAATAAAGCTGTACAGAAAGCAATAAATAAGCACAAGTAACACATAACACCCCCGTAAACACAAATCAAACAAGCGCTAGGAGGAACCCACAAAAAGAACCAGAAGCCCTGGTTGCAATATAAGATTCCCCAGCAGAGTCGCCAAGCTGTCACTCCCGCTTAGTGACACCGGGTCAGATAGGGTACAAACGCGAACGGTCGGCGAGAGGAGAAGATGAAAAAGAAGGTGAAAAGAGTCGCTAGCTAGGTATTTTTATCCCGAAGGAAAGGTAATGCTGCATAAACCTAAGAGAAGATGGATAAGAAGGTTGCGAACCAGAGAAACTGAGAAAGGGGGTTGGTTACAACCTGGGAAGGTATTAGCACCCAGATTGTCCGTCGTAGTCGACGGGATCCATGCTTGAATGATTGTGTTTAAAGGGGTAGTGTCTGTGTTATCTGTGTGCAAAAGCTGGAAAAGAATGTACAAGTGTCAGTGCAAAAAAGTGAAGTGAAATGCTCAGGAATGAGGCTTAAAAGAATAATGCTAGAAGAGGGGGGAAGACACAAAGACTTTTGTTCGATAACAGTTAAGTTATGCCTACGTATCCTCTCGTGCAATGAGGAAGTCAGAACACCGTATTTCGACTCAAAGAGACTGAAAAATAAATTGACTGATGAACTGCTTGCTTGTCTATGCTCAAGTGTATGACCTGTCTGGCTCAGGTGCTAACTGTCATGCATTAGACGGAAGAAGCGATTTCTCGTTTGTGAGTGAAGATGATGAGAAAAGAATCCCGGAGGAGACGATTATTGTTTGTTTTTGTGTTTTCAATCTTTTATTGCTTTTTGTGTTTGTCATAAGTTAATGAGCTTAAGCCTAAACCAAGGGTTAGTAAACTCATCATATCCTCCCTTTGATTAGGGATAATGAGAATACCTTAAGTATGAGATAAGCACCTCAAACTTAATTACCATGATGTAGGATTAAGATCATTAACCTACTTGTGATTATTTAAATGTTTTTGGGTTTTTGTTTAGTGTTAAGTAATGAGTTTAAGCCATAATCAAGGATTTAATGGACCCATTACACCATCCTAATAGAAGGATAATAGATGAGAACACTTAAGCTGAGAAAGATACCTCAACTTAATCCATGATTAGGGATTAACCTCATGACAAAACAAACCTTTATTAAAGTGGATTTTTAATTAATGATAAGATTAAGAAGTGAATTTTATGGTTTGTAATACAACTTGAGGGGGACTTGTCCATTAACACTAGGGTTAGTCCTTCTTAACCAATTAAGGAAGAATTAGAACCCTAATGCAAGGCCCAAGTTACAACTTAATGTCTTAGTGATTATTAAGATGGATTGATTAAGAGGTTTAAACAAAATAAGGGTTTAACACTTAGGATTAAAGTTATACACTCCATCCTAAGAGAAGGATGCAAGTATAACCCTAATCACAAAGCCTTAAAACCTTAAAGGTTTAGTCTCTGATTATGAGATGAGAAGAGAGACACAAAGAAGACACAAAGGTAAAAACTAAAGGGGGACTAATCAATACCCTAATTATTGTCATGCTTGGATGTTCCTATGGTTTATGAGGCTTGCAAGAGATCTTCAAAGAAGCCACCAATGGAAGAAGCAGATGAAAGGAGGAGAAGCAGAAGAAACAAGCTAACTTACTTCATTGAAGAAGATAAGTTACTTGAAGAAAGAAAGTTAGGGATGAACATGAGTGAGCAAGCTCACTCTAAAGCAAATGAAAATTCAGCAAAGATGCATAAGAAGAAAGAGAAGAGAAATGAGAAGTGAAGGCAAATTCACTTCTCAAAGTACTTACCACCTGAAATGGTTAGCATAAAGAAAGGAATCAGATGAAAATGAAATGTATGAAAAGATGCAAACCAAAACCAGAAGCATAAACATGATGCAAATGATGCTATAAGATGATGCAAAGACATGCCAAGTGCAATGGATGTTCATACAAGAGATGAGAATGCAAATGAAGCATGTAGAAAGCATGAAAACACATGAAAGTTCATGGAATGAAATGAATGAAAATCATGGAAAATGAATGAAGAAATGATCAAGAATGGTTCTAATGTGTCCTATTATGTCTTATAAGTCATGTGAATGCATGAAATGTCATGGCAAGTTCATGTATGGATGCACATGCAAGATGAATGCAAATGAACATGAGAAATTAGGGTTTTATGAAAGGATGAGATGAAAATGGCAAAGACAGAAGAAAATGACATGATAAAAAAATTTAAAATGCATTCAAAGGGACCCTAAACCTATACTAGGTTACCATCCAAAGGGGGAGGTCAGAAGCTAAACCTAGAAGAAGTTATGAATTTCCTAAGTTTCTAGGGTTTTTTGGGTGATCTTCAATGTAAAATTCCAAACAAATTGAAAATGAAAGATAAAAATGAAGCAAAAATGTTTTTAGAAACTAGAAGCCATTCATATAACAATGCAAAAAGAATAATTCACAAACTTAACTTGGTTTAAAAGTTATGAATTTTTGAAGTTAGGGTTAGAAAATGAACAATTTTAAGAACCCTAATTCATTGAAAAATGTCAAAGCATGATTAAAACCAAAAAGAAATTTGTTCTCTGATTTTTTTGGTGATTTTTAAATACTTAAATGTATTTTTAATTAATTAATATTAATTAACTAATTAAATAAAACATTTAAATGATTTAAAAATACTTTTTTAATGCAAAAAATAAAAATAAAAATATTTTTGATTTCTGAAAATTAATAAAAGACTTGATAAAAAATTTCAGATTTTTTTGATCATTTTTACTATTTTTAACAATTATATGAAAAGAAATGGATAAAATATAGAATAAAACGAAATAAATGGAAAAGTATGAAGATCTGATGGTCTAGATTGAACCCTGGGGAATTTGCCTTGACCACGTGCGCTATCCAACGACCATAATTCAAACTTAGTTAATTTTAATTAATTAATTAATTAATCCTGATCTAAGCTTAATGATCTAATCTGAACCTTTCAAAAACGCGCTAACCCTAAGATCTAATGGCCAAGATTCAAACTCACACTAATTACTCAGCTAACCCTAATTAAGCCCTAAGCACTTTCAGGTGACCAGAACTGTGTTTCGGTCATCTTCTCCGGCGAGCACCTCACCCTAACTTCTTCCCTAGGCTACCCTAGACCCCCAAATTCTCCAGAAACATCCCCCAAACCATTCTAAACAAGAATCAGTCCATGAAAATCCTTTATATTGCATCAAAGTGGTGAATCGAAGAAAAATGTTTTTAGGTCAAAAATTTCAGAGCAAGCATACATCCTGGTTTCTCAACCATTTTCAAAAATAATCACATCCCCATGATCAGGGGAGCACATAGAATCATTTAAGAACTTAAAATGGAGTTTCTGGAAAAAAAGTTTGAGATGGCTACCTGAGTTGAAGCTTTGAGATTCTGAGCTTTCAGGGCCTCTCCTTTGTGCAAAAAGCTTCCTTTGATCCTCCTGAGGCTAGTGGAATGCTTGAAAAGCTTTGAGAGTGACTGGTTTGTGTTGTGTGGTTCTGGTTTAGCAGAAATGTAGGTTTGTGTATGTAGTGATTCAGGCCATTCCAAGGGTTGGGTTTTGTTCTATGGATGAAAAGTGATTTGTTGGTGAAGGAATTTCTGGATTTTGTTAAGTTTTGAGGGTGTTTCGAAGAGAACAAGTCTTGTGCATAACTTTGTGAATCTGATGTTGTGTATGTTTCAGGCTCCAATCCTTCCTCATATCTCTCCCATATTATTTGAATATAAAATGGAGTAGGTTCTGAATGGCTGCAAAACACTATTCCAAGAGTATGAGAGTTTTTGCCAAAAAGTCAAATATGTGTCCTTGAGAGTAAGGGCCATGGCAGAGGAGATCTAAAGGGTGTATTGGCTTCAGTTGAGTTTGAGGATGACCCTTGGATGGTTTATGATGGAGTGCAACACTTGGATTGCAAGATAGCATGTGTTTTGCAAATTTCCAACTTTGTGCATTTTGAGATATTTGGTCATGGAAATGTCTCATTCAATGCTGAATTTTGGTCATGAAGTGTTATATGATGTTGTTGTGATGCTCTGAGACAATTTAGAAGTCATACCAATCCTTAGAAATCATTTTTGCAAGGATCCCTCTTTTGAGAATTTTGTGAAAAATGGCTTAGGGAAACTTGTGATCCAAGGCATGATTTTGGGCTTTCAATGTTGCATTGTCATGTAATGAAGTTCAGAAGTGAATTAGAGGTCACTTGAATGCTTGAAATGTGAAATTGCAAAAAATCCTCTTTGGTATGAAACTTGAAATTTTAGGATTTTTGCCAACTTTGCAAAGCCATAACTTGAGTTCCATAATGAATTAGGACTTGTTCTTGTACTTTTTGAAAAGAGAATGATCCAATCTACAACTTTCATGACCAACAATTTTTCATTTGAAGCATTTTTGGTTGAGAAAGAGGAGGTTGAAAAACTTTCCCAAAATGGAAAGTTTACATTACAAGTCATTTCCATTTTTGGCAACTTTTGGTTTAGCCCACTTTTCTTCAATTTTGTGAACTTCCAAGCACTTAAATGATCAAATAAAGATCATATAACTTCAATTTGATGAAAAATCCACTTTGGTTCCATTGTTGGGGGCCTCAGATGCCCTGATTTTGCTCTGACTTGCTCAAGAAGTTACCCAATGAACAAATGACTTCCACAATGAATTTCTTCATGAAACTTGGTACACATGATTCTTATAATATATTGAGACCATTAGAAACAAGAATGACCAAAAAATTTGGAGTTATGGCCTCTGAAACCAAAACCCTAATTTCAGGTCATCTGTGTAGTGAAACCCTAGCTCTGCTTCCATGCTTTCCAAGTTCTTGTGATTTCTTGACTTGCTTGATCTTTGAGGAATATAAGATGATGATTGAACATACATGAACCCTCTTGGAATGATTGGAGACCTTTGTAGTGGCTCAAGTGGATCCTTGGAATACTCAGATCACAAACCCTAAATGCAGATGATCTTGAACCAATGCAGTGAAACAAAAATGCAATATGAGATGGTATGCTTATACTAATGCAAATATGGAAGATCACAAGCCATGGTGTGAACTTAGTGAGGGCAAATTTGGGGTGTTTACAAGATGCTTGTTCAGTTTTCAGGGGCTCAAAAGCCTGACATGAAGTTTCAACTATCTCGACATCCATCTCCACATACTTGAATGAAGCTAGATGTCTTCTTCCGCACTGACTGTTACAATTTGGCCTTCCAAGACAAACTTTAGTTTTTGATGAAGTGTGGACGATACTGCTCCTGCTGAATGTATCCAAGGTCTTCCCAGCAAACAGCTGTATGCAGGTTGTATATCCATTATGTAGAATGTGGTATTGAAGATTTGTGGACCTACCTTAATTGGTAATTCCACCTCTCCGAATACTGATCTCCTCGACCAATCAAATGCTCTAACTACCAGGTCTCTAGGCTTTAAAACCACTCCATCATAATCCAACTTCATCAATGCCTTCTTAGGAAGAACATTCAGCGAGGATCCAGTATCTACCAACACGTGAGAAAGTACTGCACCCTTAAATTCTAAAGAGATATGCAGTGCCCGATTATGAGCACGCCCTTCAGATGTTAGATCCATGTCCGTAAAGCCCAATCCATGACTGGCATTGACACTAGATACCACCGCTTCTAACTGATTTATTGAAATATCCTGAGGCACATAAACCTTATTCAGGATATTCAAGAGAGCTTTCCTGTGGGAGTCAGAACACATTAGCAAAGACAAGATGGAAATTTTCGATGGGGTCTGCTGCAGATGGTCCACAATCTTGTAATCGCTCTTTTTGATAATTCTAAAAAATTCTTCAGCTTCTTTATCAAATGTAATGTCTGGATCAGTCACTGCTGTGGGCTCATTGACAACCACTAGCTGCTTCCCTCTTTCCCTAGCCTGGGCTTCTGTGGTGTCTCTGGGTGGTATCTGTTCGCAGTGGTTTCTGGCGAACAACCTCTGGTTAACCAATTTCTTCAGAAAACTGGGTTACTTGCAGGACCAACCAAACAAGTCCTGGGATACATGTGCATTAGTTCTGTCGAACTGTTCTTAGAGTTTGTGATAAATTTGTGGTTTGTTTTGTTAATATTATTAAAGTGTAAACACTTTAATTTTTACAAGTAAAGTAAAGCTTTAAGTTAAAAAATTGAAATAAAGTAAAGGTTTTAAACAAGCATAAGAAGAAATGTCGAAGGCTAAAACTTGCAGAAAAGTAAACAAAGTTCAAAAATGACATAAACTTGAAGAATGAACAAGTAATTTAAATAACTTTGAAATATAACTGGTGTTCAAACGTACATTGTTCCGAATATCAGACTCATTTTCTCTCACACTGGGTACTTAGAGTATTTTACAGGAATTTTGTATCAATTTTCACACACCCATTCTAAACACAAACTATCCTATTTATATACAAACAAAATAACTGCTTAGAACGGACAAACTATAACTAAATGACAAGTGTCAGCCTGCATGTAATTTTCTTCTGAAACTTCCATGTGTCCAACTGCCAAAGGTTACCACCTTTTGAATTTGAATTTCTTTCTTTGGTGACGAAACCTTGCACCTCTTCAATCTGTCGAAGCCTTTAAAGAAGAAACAACTCCTTCAGCACTTGTCAAACACTTTCTTTTGTCAAACATCCTCTTCTGTCGAAATCGTTGAAAGACCATCTTCTGTCAAACACTTAGCTACAAATAACTTTCCAACTTTATTCTGCCAGAACACTATTTGTATTTCTGTCGAAATACTGGAGTTTTAAACCTTGTCAGCAATTCTTTAATCCTCTTCCTTTGATTGTCCTTCGACAAAGGTGACCTCAAGCCCTTAATTTCAGTCTTGTCGAAATTATGGGTTTACAAATTTCCCCCCAGCAAAGATGTTTTCGACTATACTTGGAGAAATATCTTTTGCTGTCGAAGTGACCTTTGACTTCCTGTCAGTCTCATTTATTGTAAAGTGATTTTGTTGAGTCCCAAGAAAACATCATGATTTCCACTTTATTAAAACGTCATGTCTAGCCCACGTTGTACACAATCTCCCATGACCCTATATTGTAGGTAAATCATGGCCTCCTACCAACTGCCACTTTCTAACTTCCACCAATGGATCAGAACGCACGTCTCCACTTCCCAACTGAAAGTCTTTTTATTTTTCCTCTTTATTATTTGTCATTTATTTTATCTTCTATAAATACCACTTTAAACAACATTTCATACTTTTCACCTTCTCAACTCTTCTCTTACTCAACTGCAAAACTCCATTTCAAGACCTTTCAAAGCTCCTGTTTCTTCAACCTCTTCATCAAATCAATGGCTCCTCCAAAGACTACTACTGGCCGCAGTGCAAAAAAGACAAAGAAGACCATGGATCTTCCTCCTGCTCACATACTATCTGGGCCCACACAAACGCAGCACCAACAGTATTTTCCAGAACCCCCAAATGAAAGGGAGAAGGCAAGCATTTACAGATCACAGGTAATGATTCCCATTTCTGTTTCTGGAGTTCATCATGCTATGTTAGGTCCTATTTTTGATCCCACTGTTGACCCTAACCGTCTGAAAGAATTTTATCCCTGTTATTCTGCTTCTAAACCCATAGCTGCTAACAAAAACCCTAAGCCTGTCGAAACCTCATCAAAAGAACCTGAAGTCCTCATGGCTTCGACAAAGATAGATCTGTCTTATCTAAACCAAACTAGGATTTTTAGGAGTCCCCCTTTGACGAAAGATCCCTCTGACTACTTAGCGTGGCTTACTAGGGTCAAAAAAGCCAAAGAAAAGTTTTGGAAGAAAACTGGTATTTATGATCTAATCCAACTGTCGAAGGAGGGTCCCCGTTATTGCCAAAACATGCTGTTAGCCTCTTTGTACTTCTGGGATAGTACTTACAATACTTTCCACTTACCTTGTGGAATGATGTCTCCTACCCTATTCGACATAGCAGCCATAACTGGCCTTAGTCCTTTAGGCGAAATCTTTAACCCTGAACATTTGAACAAAGATCCCATAGGCTTCGACACAAAACATGCTGGGTACTCTGTCTTCATCACTCATCATCAAGGTGAAGACAACGAAGAAGTCTCCGATAGAGAGCATATTGCTTTCCTCTCCCTATGGTTAGCCAAATTTGTTTTCTGCACTAGGTCACTTCAAGTGGCCAGAAGTTATATAATTATGGCCAATCAACTTCACAATGGAGTTGCATTCTGCCTGAGTGAGCTACTTTTGGCAAACCTCTATGAATCCTTAAGTGAGAGTGTAAGCAACCTCAAAACCCTTAAAGACAAAGGTAACATTAGTCTTACAGGTCCTTTCTGGCTTCTACAACTATGGTTGAATGCAACCTTTGAAACCTTCATCCCCAACAAAATGCCAGTTGTCGAAGAAGCAGTAAAAGAAAGGCGTGTCGAATGGCCTAGGCTAGTTCAACTGACCCCTTCTGATGATAACATAACCATTCGACAAGCATTCACTGGTTACATCATGATGTTCGCCAAACGCTACAAATTCTCTCCTTCGATGGCACCATTTGCCAGCAGACAAGTAGGTCCAAGGTGGTTTACCAGACAACTCCCAGTGGAGAATCAGAAAGACGAAGACTCCTATATCTCCATTTGGGAAGCTTTTCTCATGCCCAGACACTTTTTCTCCCACCATAGCCTTAACAACACAAAGGTATCCCTCATTGTTTACCAACCCAATCTGGTAGCTAGGCAGTTTGGATTAATTCAGACGAAGACGAAGCCTATCTACCACAAGAAAGGTGCTATCATCTTTTATAACTCATTTCACCACTTCGACAAAAGTTTGGAGCTATACAACAAGTTTTTCGACCCATCATTGGAGGTTTATCCCACCATCTTTCAACCAAGCTTCCTCTGTACTGAAGAATTCGACGTCTGGTGGAAGGAATACTATATCAACAGATTTTTTGACGTAGCAACCTTCACTACTCTTCTGACGAATGCTTTTACCTTTGTGCAGGACAAGAAGAAAAAAGGTACAGATCAGCATATCAAAGAAATTCAAAAGTTTCAAAAGTATTTTGAAACTATTTACAGGCCCGATGATCTTCGTCGAACCATAGGCGAGGCAGCAGTATCTTTAAAATACAAATTCACAGAAAAATTGAATAAGTTGTGGTTTCCTTCATCTCTCCCACCACACGCACATTATGACTTTGCATTCACTACTTTTCCTCCAAAATTCCCTCCACTCCCTTCTGCAGAATTTGGGGTGGCCTTGTGTCCTCCATTTCCAGATTGGTTTGTGTGTGGATCTGATTTAAAACTGCTTCGCGAAAGAAACAAAAAACCTGCCGAACGTGTGGTTGCGACGAAGTATCATTTGGACAACTTCACTGGGCACCTTCATATTGGGATAGAACATGTTACTGTGGACGAACCCATCCTTGAAGGTGTCGAAGAAATTACATTCCTCTTTTTGTTTCTAACTCCTTTTATTTTTATATCAATGTTCATGCAACTTTTCTTTTTCAGCTGTTAGAATTGTTAGGAAGACTGTTGGCGAAGGAACCTCTTCCAAGACAGTCGAAAAATCTCCCACAACTGCCAAGAAGGTTTCGACACAATAGAGCATCCCTCCTTATTTATGTACTTCACATTTTCTTATACTGAACACTTCTTTTTCTATTGTAGGTAACTCGTACCCCAGCCAAGAAAAGAAAAACAGAAGAAAAGGAGGCAAGCGTCGAAGAGTCTGAGGACGAATCCCCTGAACCCCAACCTTTGAAAAGAAACAAAGGTCTAAAAATAAAAACAGTGGCATCCCAAAGATCTCTGGTCCAAAGACGAACTCCCCCTGCCAGCCCAGTCAACAAAATTCCCTCAAGGAGTGAAAGAAGTGGAGACTCAAGTGTCCATACTGAGATCCCTCAGGTAATCACTTCAACAAACAACATTCCTGGTCTTGACTGCATGTATCTTTATCTTATACTTCCTTTTTATGTTCCCTATAGGTTGTCATTGATGTCGAAGAGACTTCTACCATCCAAGAAGAGAATGTCCCTTCTAATTCTGAGAGGACTCTGGCTGAAAGACTTCAAGATGATGCCACTCCAGATGCAGGTGTCCATGGACCTCAAACTTTGGATGAATTCGACCTCAGTGATTCTGAATCTTCTGGCAACAATTCTCCTTTTCGACCAGACTTCACTGCAGAAAAAATAATTCCAGATCAAGATGTACCACTTCCAACACCAGCTGCTATACCAGAAACTGACGAAGATGCCCTTGCTCAGGATGCACAAGCTCCAGATCCAACTGACACCACCATAGTTGACAAAGAAAATGTCGAAGAAGAGGTCACTCTGTTGAATCAACCAGGAGTCAACTTGAGCTTTGGAGGAACTTCTCAAAACGTTTCTTCTTCAACAAAAGTTCCTGCCGAAACCTCTTTGGGTGCTGATTCGACGAGCTTGTCACACGAAGAGATTGAGAACTTGAAAGTTAGAAAACCCTTGGAATATTTAAAAGCCTTACTCAACACCAGGTATAACTTCCAAGACTCCTCTCCCAGTGGTTCGACAGCTTCAGGGGCCACTTCTGACCTTCAACCAATCAGTGTCATTATGGATGAGATCAAAACAAAAATCCTTGGGGTTGACCTGTTTGAAGTCTTGGCTGAGAACGCTTCTGCCCAATATGATCTGAAGAAACTCCTGAAAAGTGCCAATTTGTTGGAGGCTTCGACCGAGGAAAGCCGTTTGGTGATGGATATGATGTCCTTAATTGATTCCGTCAGTGCTGATTTGGTTCGACAAAAGGAGTTTTCCCAAAACATCACAGCCAAGTCTGAAGAGCAAGTTTCAGAATGGAACATAGTGGCTTCTTCGACAGAAAAGATCTCAGAACTAAATAAGCTTTCTGACGAATACACCAAAGCTGCTGCTGATTGTGAAAGCAACATCCAAGCTTACCAGGCCCAGATTGCTGATCTTCAAAGGAAAATCCTCCAAGAAAAGGAACGTCAGGCCTCTCTCCAACAGCCCAATCAAGAAGCAATAGACAGTGAACTCCAGAAGGGGCTACAACATGCAGAAACAGCCCAGCAACTTCACAGGGAGATTGATGAAATGACTGTCAGCAAGAGTCTCTGCGAGCGTCGAATTCAGCTTCAAAAGAAAAAATTCGACGAACTCAAAGCTACCTTCCTTCGACAGTAGTTTTGTAATAGGACTTAGGAATTTTATTTGTTTAAGGATACTTTCTTTTAGCAACTTTCATATGTAATGCTATTTCACGCCATCTGTTTGGCGAAGACAAGTTTTATTTGCAATTTCAATTTGTTCCTATTTTTATTTCCTGCAATGTTGGTTTATACTTCTTCAAGTATTTTCCATTTATTTTCAGCACTCTTCTATCTTTTTCTGTTTCTTCGACTTCGTATGCACCATTTGAAAAAACTCTTAGAATTTTGAAAGGTCCTTCCCATTTAGGGGACCATTTTCCCATCACTCTGTCTTTCTTCTCCATGGGCAAGATCACTTTCCAAACTAAATCATTTACTAAAAAGGCTCTGAATTTTACTTTTTTGTTATAAAATTTTTCAACTCTCTCTTTCTGCCTTCTTATTAATTCTAAAGCATGCAACCTTTCTTCATCTAAATCAACTAACTCATCCATCATCATACTCCAATAGATTTCAGATGGAATCTCATGATGTCTTTGAATTCGTATTGACTGTAAACAGATTTCGACTGGCAATACTGCATCATGTCCATAGGTTAATTTAAATGGGGTAGAATTAGTTGCCTCCTTAGGAGATGTTCGACAAGCCCAAAGGATTTGATCCAGAGTCTTGTGCCATTTTCTGGGTTTTTTACCCACATGCTTCTTTATCAAGTTTATTACTACTTTGTTGGCTGCTTCGACCTGACCATTTGCTTGGGCATAATAGGGTGTCGAAGTCAACAACTTAAAACCTGTCTCTTTTGCAAATGCCTGCATATTTCTTCCAGTAAACACAGATCCTTGGTCAGTGGTTATAGTCTCTGGTATTCCAAATCTATACATTATGTGTTTCTGGATGAAGTCTATGACTGCTTCCTGATCTACATTCGTCAAGGGTATGGCTTCAATCCACTTAGTGAAATAGTCTACCCCCACTAAAATGTACTTCTGCCCTTTTGAAGAGGCTGGTCGAATTTCACCAATCAAATCTAAAGCCCAACCTCTGAATGGCCAAGGCTTTATAATAGAATGTAACTCACTTGCTGGCACATGAGGTATGCCTGCATGAACTTGACATTCCTGACAACCCTTTGCAAATTCGACACAATCTTTCAACATGGTTGGCCAATACACCCCTTGTCGAAACAATAGCCATTTCATCTTGTGTCCTGCTTGGTGGGCACCACATGCACCACTGTGTACATTCGACAAAGCTATATAAGCTTCAGTCTCTCCTAGGCACTTTAGTAGAACTCCTTCTGCAGTATTTTTAAACAATTCATTTCCAAAGAGTACATAACTTATAGCTCTGTACTTTATCTTTCTTTCGACTGTCTGATTTGGATTTTGTAAATAGTCTTTGATAGGTTTTCTCCAATCTCCAACCTCTAGATTATCTATATTGAGAATCTCAAAGTTTTCTTCATCACCATATCCCAATCTTATTGTCTCCAAATCAGATGGGGACAGTCTGGTGGATAAAACTTTCCCTCTCACTTCGACAACTTTCATCAGATTTTCCTTCGACACTTTATACCCTGAAGCCAATTGAGCCAGGTCATTTGCTTCCTGATTTTCTAATCTAGGAATGTGTCTAAAGACTACACTGTCGAATCTCTTGAGGAGTCTGTTGGCTATCACAAAGTACATGATCAAATTTTCTTTGACACATTTGTACTCTTTCGTCAATTGTTTTATCACCAACTCAGAGTCACCCATTATTTCGACCTCTGTTGCCCCCAGTTCCAACAAAATTTCAAGTCCAGCAATTAAAGCTTCATATTCTGCCTCATTATTTGAACAGAATCCTTCTATTTTGTACTTGAACTTTGTTGGGACTTTATTGGGAGAAATAATTAACACCCCAACACCTGTTCCATTTTTATGACTGGAACCATCAAAATATAACCTCCAAGGCTCTTTTTCGACGTAATTTGTCTCATCTCCAAGTATGGAGTGGTCAGCTATAAAGTCAGCAACTACTTGCCCTTTAACAGCTTTTAGAGGCATATATTTTAAAGAGTATTCAGTCAAGGCTAAAGCCCATTTTCCAATTCGACTATGTAAAATAGACTTAGATAACATATACTTTATTACGTCGAAATGAGAAGATATATGTACATCAATGGGTTTTATATAATGCTTCAATTTTGTACAAGAGAAATACACACACAAACATAATTTCTCTATCATACTATATCTAGTTTCAGCATCATTTAAGACTCTGCTGTGGTAATAAATGGCTCTTTCGACGCCATGTTCATCTTCTTGACAAAGCATACTTCCTAGTGTTCTGTCAGATGCTGATATGTAGAGCCTCATGCTTCTTTTTCGACAAGGAGATATTAAAACTGGAGGATTTGCCAGATACTCCTTGATCTTGTCGAAGGCATCTTGCTGCTCTTGCCCCCAAGTAAAACCCTCCTTCTTCAGTCGAAGCAGAGGTGAGAAGGCCTGAGTCTTTCCACTAAGGTTGGAGATGAACCTTCTGAGAAAGTTGATTTTCCCTAGTAGAGACTGCAATTCCTTCTTTGTCGATGGCGCTTTTGCTTCCATTATTGCTTTAACTTTGTTTTCATTAATTTCAATCCCTTTCTTGTGGACCACAAAGCCTAAGAAGTCCCCTGCCTGCACACCAAAAGCACATTTAAGAGGATTCATTTTCAAACCAAACTTCCTCATCCTTTCAAAGGACTGTCGAAGATGGTTAATATGGTCCAAGCCTGAAGCAAATTTAATCACAATGTCATCTATATAAATTTGCATAAATGTTTCGATGAAATCATGAAAAATAGAATTCATGGCCCTTTGGTAAGTAGCTCCAACATTTTTCAAACCAAAAGGCATGACTACCCACTCATATGTTCCTATTGCTCCTGGACAACGAAAAGCTGTTTTTGGAACGTCTTCTTCAGCAATGAAAATCTGGTTGTAACCAGAATAGCCATCAAGCATACTTAAATACTCATGGCCTGCTGCAGAATCTACTAGCATTTCTGCTACTGGCATAGGATACTCATCCTTAGGGGTGGCTGAGTTTAGATCTCTAAAATCAATACACACCCTCAGTTTGCCATTTTTCTTAATCACAGGAACAATATTAGCAATCCATTCGACATACCTTGTTGTACGGATGAATTTGCATTTTAGAAGCCTTTCGACTTCTTCTTTGATTTTCGACAGAATTTCAGGTGCAAAGCGTCTGGGAGTCTGCTTTATTGGCTTCTTCCCTTCCAGTATTGGCAACTTTAATTCAACCAAACTTCTGTCTAAACCAGGCATTTCGTCATAATCCCATGCGAAGCAGTCTTTAAACTCATTCAGCAGTTGGATTATTTCGACTCTGAGTTGAGGATTCAACTTGGCACTGATGTAAGTGGGCCTTTTTTCTGCCCCCAGTCCCAGATTAATCTCCTCTAAAGGATCCTGTGCCACCATTTTCATGTTGGTTGAGGTTGGATCTTTTTCAAACCCCAAAGGTTCGTCATCATAAATGGCATCAAGTCTTTGACTCTGCCATTCGCCATTTGAGTCTTCTTCAAAACTCTGCTTTGCATGTTGTTCCTCAATATTTTCTTGAGGATGTTGCTCTTCGACAACCTTAGGGCTGGCTTCGACAGCCATATTCCTAACTTCAGCCTCAAGGGCCGTTTTGAGTTGTTTTTCGGCTATATAAGCCGAAATCCTTTCTATTGCTGAAACTTCAGTCATTTTCACTGAATTCACTTCCCCATCCAGTTGGGTTGACATGGGCAGTTCCCCAAGTGTAATTTGTCTCCCCAATTATTTCTTTATCCCACTGGAAACCATGCGTAGGATGGAGGTACATGGAACAGTAGGCATTGTCGGAAGCTGTTAGGTCGAAAGCAGCAGGATTGCATGGTGCTATATGGGCTAAGTTTTTGTCGAAGTTACGACTAGTAACATTGTTCACATCAGCTGTGAAGTAACTCTGATCTGCTTCAATGTTTTCGACAATCCCATCTGGCCTCCAGATTGCCATTCTTTGATGCATGGAGGACGGCACAGCCCCAATCCCATGGATCCATTCTCTTCCCAACAGTAAGTTGTAATTTGCCTTCGATGCTATCACCACAAACATTGTAGGCCTGGTGATGGATCCTATAGTCAAATTCAGTTGTATTACTCCCAGTGTTGTCCCTACTTTACCTTCATAGTTGGACAACACCATATTGTGAGGCTTAGTGTCGGAGTCATCTTTTCCAATCCTCTTTATCATGTAATGAGGAATTAAATTTACAGCTGCTCCACCATCTATCAGAATTTTGTTGACACCCACGTTTTCTACCTTTCCTTTTATGAAGAGAGGCTTTAAGTGAGCCTTCATTGCATCATCTGGCTTTTCGAAGAAAGCATTTTGCTCTTCGACACAGCCATTGTTCATTATGTAGTAGCATACAGGCTTCAAGCCTATGCTGTCATCTGCCATGTCCTCCTCTTCGTCTTCGACTTCCATTATCCTGTCATAGTCTCTAGGCAGCACAGAAACCACATTGCAGGTTACGTCGAAGGAGGCATCTGATTCTGAACTAAAGTCATCTGTAACTTCTTCGTCTACTGGCATTCTGTTGTTTGTTATCTGCATTTCTGTGGTGTCACTAGATCCATCCTTCTGAGGGGTTTCTTTTTCTGCCAGAGGTATCCCCTTGTTTGTGATCTGCACACATTTGCTTGATTCAGCCTCCTTTTGCCCAACCTTTTTGTGTTCCACAATTTCCTTTCCAATTTTCTTCTGCCTTTGGAATCTTCTCCATTGGGATCTGGACATAGGATTCTTCCCTTTGTAGTTTTCAGAGACGTATTTTGGCCTTGCCTCCTTTTTAACTTCCATTGAGGGACCTCTGTTCACTTCAAAGCTCTTCCATTTCTTCTGACCTTGGGCATCCCTTATAGGTTGAACCCATTTGTCATCATTTGGTCTGTTGGATGGTTTATAAGTGTTGAAACGTTTTTCTCCCACCCCTTGGATGTGATGCTTCCCTCTTCTTGGGTCGAATCTTTCGTTTCTGGTTGGTGGGACTGTCCCCCAATTTCTTTTTCTCTGGGTCTTTTCTGCTGCTTCTAAGTCATCAGCTGCCTTCCTGTCGAACACAGCACTGCATCTTGGGCAAAGCATAACTTCTGCATTCTTCCTTTGACACCTCTGGATGAATTCGACAAGACTCTCGTTCTCTTCTGGGTAAACCAACTTCTGATGCTTCTCTTGACGTTTCTTTCCCTTGTTGGTGTCTGGTCCTCCCTTTTGAGTGATTTCCACCATATGAATCTCAACATTCTGTTCAGTTGTAATTTTCAACTTGCTCATTTTTTCGACTAGCAACATTTCTTCTGGGATATTCTCCTTTGGCTGACTCACACTGCCTTTTGGGTGTAAACCCTTATAGATATATTTGCAGCAGTGTGCAACACTTTCGACAGGATGTTCTTCAGTTCTGATGGTACCACTGTTTATTGGTTCGACAGTGAGGGAATTGTCATCAGTCCCTGCTGTTTTGATCTCATCATGGTCAAGGCCCTCAGTGGCCTCTTTTTGGACAGTGAGGGTTTTGTTATCCTCCTCTTCGTCATCCTTTTTGAAGGAATCTCCCCATCCTGTGGGTTTGATTTTGTTAATATCTGTTTTGGAGCTTGGTGGTGCTGAATATTTCACCATGAAGTCGAACTTCCCATTCGATTCTCCTAAAGTGTCCCAGATCACCCCCTGCTCAGCATCTCTTTCATAGTTTTTCTTGTCGAAACTTCTTCCCACTTTGACTGCATCTCTTTCGTCGAAACCTTCAATAGTTTCAATGGCATTCTCACTGTCGAAGTCTTCAGAAGTTTTGACTTCTTTTTCCTCAGCCTGGTCAGCAAGATCATCACCTTCTTCCACCACATTTACATGGGTGTCGAAACCTTCAGCAGCTTCTATCATGGTGAAGTTGGTGTCGAAGCTTTCAGTAACCTCCACTATTTCAAAATTTTCCTCAGCCATGATCTCCATTTCGACCACATTTACCATTTCTGGTTCAGCATAATTGGCCTCCACAACCTGCATGGGATTTGAGTCAATCCTCATCTGCTGCTTGGCTTTATCTCCAAACTTCAGCCTCCCATTTTGGATTGCGTTCTGGACAAGATCCCTGAAAAGGTAACATTGAGAAGTTTTATGACCCAAGAAATTATGGTATTTACAAAAACCTCTCTTTCTCTGTTGGTCTACAGGAGGCTCCTTAGTGCCTGCTGGTTTTATTAACTGACCATCTTTGACTAATAAATCAAATATTTCATCACACTTGGTGATGTCGAATGTATAGGTTCTTTTAGGGAACCTGTCATTCTTTTCCACTTCGACTGAATTTTTTCCATTCGAGGGGGCTAAAACTTTACAGGAATATGGAGGGCCTTGTTTTAATTCTGCAAGATCAATTTCTTGCTGGTCGAAAATGACTGGTTCGTCTTCGTCATAATCATCTTCTTGAACTATTCCTACATAGGCCACTCTTTCCTTTTTGTTTTTATTTGATCTAAATTTTTCATTTTTTAGTCTTTCTATTTGCCTCACTCTGTCTGCCAGTTGTGCCATGTCTCTCAAGTACTGGGTATCCAGTTTTTTCCTTATGGAATAATCTAGACCCCCTGCAGCCATTTCGACTAGTTCTTGTTCCGGCACTTGCGTAAAGCATCTGGCTTTTAATAATCTAAATCTATTCAAATAGTCATCTCTAGGTTCAGAAAATTTTCTTTTGACACTTGCCAACTCTTTCAAACTTATCTTGGTTTGTCCCATATAAAATTGCTCATGGAACAACCTCTCTAATTGGGTCCAAGTAAAAATTGAAGTTGCAGGAAGTGATGTAAACCAAGTGAAAGCATTTTTTGTCAAAGAACTTGGGAAATATTTCATCCTTAAGTTCTCATTATTAGCAATCTCTCCTGCCTCTATCAAATAACGTGCCACGTGTTCTATGGTGGACTCACTAGTGTCCCCTGAGAATTTTGTGAATTTGGGGACTTTCCACCTTGGTGGTAATTCTTGTTGTAAGACAAATTCAGACAAGGGGGAAGTGTAACTAGGCCTTTGTAATCCAACGTTCACTCCATTTTGTGCCATTATTCTCTCAACCATGGTGGCAATATTGTTTTCGACAGGCATGTTATTGTAACGCATTCTCTGCTGTAATACTTCGTCAGCATTTTGGTCTCTCTGGACTATTATCCTTCTTGGTTCTTGTCGAATAGGCTCTTCTACATTAGGCTGTTCGACTATCACCTCTTGCCCCCTGGGATTTTCATGAGGGTTTCCTAAGGGCCTTTGGTTTATAGTGAGTTCCTCTTCAACAACCCTATTGGCAGGGTTCTGATTTAATTGCATTCTTTGCTGTGCTTGCGAGACTCCAAAAAAGTCAGCAATGCGTGCCATCTGTTCTGCCAATATTTGGTTTGTTTGGGTAGTGTTTTGTATTAGGGGATTGAACACTTCTCCCATTTGTTGTGTCAAAGCCTGCACCATATCATGATTGCTTTCATCCATCTGTTGACGAATTACTTGTGCAGAATGGTTTGTCATAGCGGGCATATGAAAACCTGGTGGAACTTGATTCATCCTATTTCCATTTCCACCATATCCTGATCCCTGCAATGGTGATGACATTTGAACCATAGCATCAGAGAATAATGGTGACGAATTATGTAGGCTTGCCATCATTGAAGTTGGCATTCCATATGGTTATTCCCTCCCAGTCAAAGGCTGAGAATAATTCAGATATGACCTGAATGTATTTCCTCCAGGGGGAGGGGTTCCAAGGGGTCTGGCGTGTCCCATGGTGGAAGAACTAGGCGCATTCTGGGATCCTGAACCCGTTGGTATGGAATCCCCCAAAGGAGGCCTAACTTGTTCTAAAACAGGGCCAGACGCTGGTATTGTTCCTGACGAAGGGATAGGATTGGAAACTGGTATTGTTTCGTCAGAAATATTTGAAGCATTTGGCAAGTTAGCCATGTTTCTTCTTCTTGTTCTCTTTGGTCTCTCTACGTCAGTTACGGCTAGTTTACCGCTTCTAAGAATCATACAACGTAGCAAGGAACAATTTGTCTAAGAAGTTCTCTATTAGATTTTGTCAAATGCACTAGTCCCACTGGGCGTGCCAATTTGTTCGCAGTGGTTTCTGGCGAACAACCTCTGGTTAACCAATTTCTTCAGAAAACTGGGTTACTTGCAGGACCAACCAAACAAGTCCTGGGATACATGTGCATTAGTTCTGTCGAACTGTTCTTAGAGTTTGTGATAAATTTGTGGTTTGTTTTGTTAATATTATTAAAGTGTAAACACTTTAATTTTTACAAGTAAAGTAAAGCTTTAAGTTAAAAAATTGAAATAAAGTAAAGGTTTTAAACAAGCATAAGAAGAAATGTCGAAGGCTAAAACTTGCAGAAAAGTAAACAAAGTTCAAAAATGACATAAACTTGAAGAATGAACAAGTAATTTAAATAACTTTGAAATATAACTGGTGTTCAAACGTACATTGTTCCGAATATCAGACTCATTTTCTCTCACACTGGGTACTTAGAGTATTTTACAGGAATTTTGTATCAATTTTCACACACCCATTCTAAACACAAACTATCCTATTTATATACAAACAAAATAACTGCTTAGAACGGACAAACTATAACTAAATGACAAGTGTCAGCCTGCATGTAATTTTCTTCTGAAACTTCCATGTGTCCAACTGCCAAAGGTTACCACCTTTTGAATTTGAATTTCTTTCTTTGGTGACGAAACCTTGCACCTCTTCAATCTGTCGAAGCCTTTAAAGAAGAAACAACTCCTTCAGCACTTGTCAAACACTTTCTTTTGTCAAACATCCTCTTCTGTCGAAATCGTTGAAAGACCATCTTCTGTCAAACACTTAGCTACAAATAACTTTCCAACTTTATTCTTCCAGAACACTATTTGTATTTCTGTCGAAATACTGGAGTTTTAAACCTTGTCAGCAATTCTTGAATCCTCTTCCTTTGATTGTCCTTCGACAAAGGTGACCTCAAGCCCTTAATTTCAGTCTTGTCGAAATTATGGGTTTACAGTATCACACTATTTCTTAGTGTTTCCGGCGCAAATAGTCTTCCACTTCTAGTAAAGCCCCATACTCCAACATTTTCTACTTGAGCCGGGGTCGTGCTAGACGTGGCCAAATCTTGCTTCTGGCCGTTACAATATACTTCGCCGCCATAATTCCAGGGAATGGCTTTATCACTCTGATACATTACTGGTCCTACAGTGGTAATCGTTATTGGTGCCACTCTGGCCCGTGTAGGAACTTGAGATGGATCGTAGAAAATGGTTACTGTGGAGACTTCGCTTTCCTTTACAACTTTGTCAAACTGCAACACTCCTTCATTAATCATACTTTGGATCTCTGCTTTCAACTGCTCACAACCACTTGGCATTTCAACACATCCTGGACAATCACTCCCACAACCTACAAACACACCCTTCAGGGTCAAACATGATTTAAGAACACTCAACGAAGTTTGCAGGTCGTCGATATCACACACCAAGTTTAGATTCTCCTCATCGTCAACTGCCCCAACTGTACCCCCGTGAGGAGGCATGGGGTTCTATATTACATTAGGAGTAGGAGCGAAATTAATCGCTTTAAAATCCAGTAAGTCTTGAACAACATGCTTCAGAGCTTTGCAGTTTTCTATGGTATGTCCCGGGGCTCCGGAATGAAATTCGCATCTGGCGTTTGTATCATAACCCTCAGGGATTTGGCTTGGCTTCGGGGGTTGTAGAGTTCAGAGTTGAATCATCTGGAGCTGTAGGAGATTCTTCAAAAGTTGTGAATAAGACATCGACGGAGTTTCTAGATGTCTTTCTCTGGTCCTCTGGGGGTAATATGGACGAGGAGCTCTTTGTTGATACCCTTATTGGCGTTGCGGCTGGGTGGTTGGACTTGTTGTTGAACAGGTTGAGCTGATATAGTGACGGGGGCCACTTGTTGATAAAACCCTCCATTACTTCCTCCCCTCTGCGCGTACACTGCCCCAGTCTCTCATTCTATCCTCTTCAAAAAGGGCTTCTTGACACCAGAACTTGAAGCGCCCCCATTTTTAATCTTCCCTTATTTGATCCAGCTTTCTACCCTCTCGCCAGTCAAGATGATATCTGAGAACCCACTAGAGGAATATCCATTTAGCCTTTCCATGAAATGCCCAGGGAGGGTATCCAGGAACAGGTCTACCATTTCTCTCTCCAACAAAGGTGGTTGCACTCTAGCGGCCACTTCGCGCCACCTTTGTGCGTAATCTTTGAAGCTCTCGGAGTTCTTCTGAGTCAGACTTTGAAGTTGAGTGCGACTGGGCGCCATGTCGATATTATACTGATATTGCTTGAGGAACGCTTCTCCCAATTCCTTCCAGCTTCTCACAGAGTGTCTCTCTAGCTTCATATACCATTCCAAGGATCCTCCAGAGAGACTATCCTGGAAGTAGTACATCCATAGCTTTTCATCCCTAGTGTGGGCAGCAATTTTCCGGTAGAACGACTGCAAGTGAGTTTTAGGGCAGGAGCTACCGTTATACTTGTCAAAAGTAGGTGGCCTGAATTTGTGAGGAATAACCACCCCAGTGACTAGACCCATGTCTGACACATCTATCCCTAAAGTGTCTCTACACTCTAGGGCTTTGACTTTCTCGGCAAGCATAAAAAAGTCTTGAAGATTTCCTTCTCCACCAAATCCCATATCATTGTTAAAAGAAGGGAACTGATCCTCCTTCCTGTCTTGTACTGGAATGAAAGTTGTTGTGCCATGTTCTGGAACTTGAAGTCCACCTGAGCCATTGTTGGTGTTGGGAGGAGTCACTTGTACTTCAAGAGTGGTTACAAGAGGATTAGTCTGAGGAGGGTTGAGCCCTTGAATTGCATTTCTTAACTCTTATTGTCCCTAAGCCATCCCTTGCATCATGACCATGAACTCTCCTATTCTGGTGCGAAACTCATTAAGCTCAGTTTGTATAGCATCCATGACTGTCCTCTGGTTGTTGCGAGTTGCATAACGATGCGGGATATTCTGTCGAAGATGACGGGTCTTGGCGGCCCTTGCAATCTTTGCCTGAAATGCAAATAAGTTAAGCAAACCATAGAAAACTTGCAAAACAAAGAAGAAATGCAAATGATGTTTATGCAATGCAATGTGTTCCTTTTATCCCCAAGGCCTCAATTACTTTCCCATTTTGGCATTGAGAAAATCCTGTGTGACATTCAAACTTGAGGTGGTGGCATTTATTTTGTGTCCGTGCAACAGATAACAACCAGAGACTTCAGGTAAATCAGAAGACAATTGAAATAACAAAGATCCTCACAAAGTACAAATTCATATTTCAGGAAAGAAAAAGTACATCAAGAGAGATGGGATTCCCACAACAAGCCTGCGGGTAATCCAAGTCATATGCATATAAAACTAAAGCTTAGGAAGGTCTACATCATGTAATCTCCAACTAAGGCGCTTGACATTTTGCAACATCTGAGGTTATCCGGATGCGTAGGTTTATGTACAAGCTTCTGAATTAAGATATCCCTAAGGTCAAAGGAGGCATGCAATTCCTGAATTTGCTGTAGGAACACCTTTTCACTTTCCTGACTTGTAATAGAATCATTCTTGGCTCTCTTGACATCAGCTTTCAATTTCAAATCTTCTATTTCTTTCTGAGTTTCCTTTATTGCTTGTTGGCTTTCTACTATATTTTGAAGAAGACCCTTCTCTTGATGGTAAGCCTTCTGAAGGAGCTCTCTCTGTCCATCCAAAGAATCTTGAAGACTCTTAACCTCTAGCTTGTGCTTGATCTCCAGCTCCCTCTGCTTCCTCAAATTGTCTTCCCACTTCTCTTGCCATAAGGTGACAGCTTCATTGGCTTCATTCAAATCTTTCTTCTCCTTCCGACGTTGGGCCGCCTTGTGAGTTTCAGCTAATCCCCCTTTCTTGAAGTAGAGCTCTCTCTCCTGAAAGTCTTGCTGCTTGAGCCTAACCATCTCTTCAGCTTTGTGAGCTCTTTCCTCCAACTTTTGATTTTGCATCTTCAGTTTCTGGCATGAATTGTAAGCTTCTTGATTCTCCAACCTGATTTGTTGAACCAAGGCTTCCAACTTTTGATATTCTTGAAGAGGTACTGAAGTCGTGGGTGCTACCTCCTTAGGGTAGAGAGGTGTTTCTCTAGAAAATGGGAGTAACAGGGTCTTCACACGATCCTCCAACCAGCTGGCAAAAGGATCATAAGTATTGGGATCCACACTCCCAAAGTCTTTCTTCCCTTTCATCACTTTACCCTCCCAAGCTTGGGATACTAGTATGCTCTTCTTGAGATTCCCTTCTGCTGGAAAGTATAAAGATTCATTTTCCTCTTCAATCAAAGGCATGTCTCTTAATGGATAACCAAACTGCTTCCTGGACAAGATAGGATTGTAATTGATCCCACCTTTCCTTCCTATCAGAGGCACACTTAGGAAGCTACCACAACTGACTAATATTTCTTTTCCCACAAGGTCTCTGTTGCATCCTCATGAAATGTCAGTTGAGGTTAAGCCCATTAATCTTTTGGACCATTTCCAAGATTGTTTCAAATCCTGAAAAGACCCTGATTTAGGGAGTTGCCTTACAAACCAATCAGCAAATAGGGGAGCACAACAATTTACATGTCCCTTCCTCTTTTCATTCCTATGGTGAACCCCATAATAAAAGTCACCTAGAAAAATGGGTACTGGATTTCTTCTGGCAAATATAGTGATAGCTTCCATGTTGATTAAACCCTTCTCTCCTAGAAACAAACTGGTCCCATACACTATCAAAGCAAGCAAGGTGCAGAACTTAACCCATTTGTCTTCAGAGGCCAACTCCTGAGCTTCCTTGATAAGAAAATCTAAGAAAAGTCCTTTACCCTTGGTGGCATCCAATTCTCTGCTAATCTTGGACAAGTCTAGAAGAAAAGACTCGGCTATATCTTTGGATGAAGGCATCTTCTCTAAGCCATAGTTAGGAGCACTATTTTTGATGGGGATTCTGAGGATGCTGGATATCTCTTCTAATGTGGGAGCCAAGATGTAATCAGGGAAAACAAAAACCCTCAGTTGTGGATCATAGAACTGCAATAGGGAATGCAAGTTATCCCTCTGGTCAGGGGTGGGCTTATTCACATAGTCTAGGATCTTTCCAAACTCTTTTCTGAAATCATCAAGCACCTTGTCACCCATCAAGCCAATTAAATTTTGAATACCATCTGTCTCTGGATGTGGGAAAGTATAATGGACATTTCTCTTCCTTGGAATCTCCATATTGAAGCAGCAAATATGACCAGGAATAGGAGGTAATGAACCCTGAGAATAAAAAGAAGACAAAATGATTAATGATGTTATGATGTTATGCAAGGCAAGGCATGTGATCAGTGATGTGTCCGTGTAGTAAATCAGGTAATTAAGTGTCTGTGCAAGGCCATAACATAATCACAAGTATCTTTCTGTTCAGGAGTTCATGATTTCAGAATCCATAACTAGCAGAACAAGATCATATCACTGAAGTGTGCTGGCATATATGGGTATGTTGAAGTTTAGGGTTCCTGCAAACCTATAAACCCCTCCCAACCTCACGGGTGTGCTACTCGGGTCAAACATCACTGACTCTCAAAGCCGAATAGCAATAATACGTTCACCATCTCCGAGAAATGGCTCATGACCAAATCAGGGAATCGGTTTGGCATTATGTACTACTCAGGGAGGTCTCAGCTGAGTCCAAGGAAACAAGCATCCCTCATAAGTCCTCAGCTTCAAGCACTGAATCGAGAAACAATAGTACATTCATCCCGAAGGGTACAATACTATCATCATACAAACAGTTTGCCTTAACTGGATTCCTATGAGAGAACCAGGCCATCCTATGCGAGTTCCCAGTGGGCCCTCGGATGCGTGTGGGTTTGCCAAAAAATATGGTTTGCCACTGTCATCACTGGAGAGGGATGTTTCCACAAAGGTTCTCAATGATCGGTCCCCTGACTGCACATAACTATCAAGGTAGCGTATTGCCCCAGAAAGATTCTGGCGTCAATACATTTCCGAGAAGGTCGCAAGTCAAAGTGTGGAACTCACTAATACCAACATAGCAAGATGCCATGAAGCCAAAGTGGAACCAATCTAAATCCTAAGTGCACTCAAGCCGGGTATTTGGCTTATCTCACAGTAACAAAGCCCATCACACAGGAAAAAAATGAAACCAACACAGTCCAGTATGATGCATGTGAAATAAATACTGAAAGCAGTAAATAAAGCTGTAAAGTAAACTGTAAACGAAAACAGTAAATAAATACAACAACACACCCATATAAACACCCAAAGAAAACAAAAACAAACAGGCGCTAGGATTGACTCTACAAGGGAAACCAGATATTTTGGGTTCGGTCCCCAACAGAGTCTCCAATTGTCGCTCCCGAGATTTTCATCCTAGTACAAACATGAAAGTGGCGCGGAAAAGGTAGAGTCGCCAGCTAGACATTTTTATCCCGAAGGAAGGGGAAAGGTAATGTTGCACAAACCTGAGGAAGAAGGAAAGGACGAGGTCCTGCGAACCAAAGATCTGGGTTCGGGAGTCAGTTACGATCTGGGAAGGTATTAGCACTTCAGATCGTCCGCCGTACCCGACGGGATCCACGCTTGTTTGTTTTGTTTCAAAGGGTGAGAAATAAGACTGCTGCTGAACAAAAGAACTGCTAACTAGAATGGAATGAGAATGAGAAAGGAACTGGAGAAAAGAAAGAAAAGATATTAGTGAGCTTCCAAGGTCATTACCTAAGCCTAAAGCACTTTATAAGGTAACATAGTTAAAAATTCAGTAGCTAAACCAATTCAAACGTATCTAAAGGGATTAATTGAATTAAAGTCAAACTATGTCCTAAAGTACCACTAAGCCCTAAGGATGAGGTTAGAAAGACAACCTAAGTGTTTACTAAACCAAAACTCTTAAACTCAAAGATAAATGAAAAATCCAGAACTTAGACTTGTGTAGAAGTGGAGGAAATGGATATATCAAATGAGAAGTAAGATATTCAAGTTAAGGATATTCAAGTATGAGATTGAAAGGGGAGAGGAAACATATAAAAGCATGGTTATAAAGATGAAACAAAATGACTTAGAAAAAATATTCAAAAATAACCAAAGGGACTTGATTTCCCCATAAAAAACCAGGGGCTTGACCACTAAATAATATGGAGATTGTACTTGGAAAATATTCACAAATGGTGGGTTAAAAAGCATCATAGGGCTAGGTGTTCAAGTTAGGGTTTTTAAGGTCCTTTAAGTTACAAATGAAGTTCAAAAGGGAGAAAAATGGTTCAAAAGCAAGGAAACACACTGAAATGGGCCAGACACAAGCACACTGGGGGTGTGAATATAAAGTCAAGGTTAGGAATGTTGACCTTTCATGCACGTGAATGGGAGGGTGCTCATTAATGTGCTGGCAAGCCCTGGGACGCAGGATGGAAAAGATCCAATGGTTATGACTTAAAACTGGGATTAATTAGGGTTACTATTCTGATGACCAGAGATGAATTCCGGTCATCTTCTCCGTTCAACATTCCGGTATGGCCAACCCTAATCATCAATAAAATGAAAACTAGGGCCATCAATGGATTCGCCTCTCTTCACTAATCTTAAATATGGCTTCAAAAATCATTTAGGGTTCTTAAAGTTCCTGAATCGAAGCAAGAACTAAACCTGAGAAAATTGAATCTTTGCATCTACCATGCCTATCAACTAGCCAGTTAATCCATAACCTCTATTATTCCTTAATCAACATAAAACCAATTGAAAACAAGAAATTTGAGCAAGTGGAATTTCAGGACATACCTGAGTTGCAGAGATGTCAAATTGTTGCTAGAAGGACAGAGATGAGGTTCTAGTGCTTGCTTGATCTTGATCTTGATCAATGGAAGTGAAATAAACACTCTGGGAGCTATGAATCCTGAGAAATTGAGGAAAGTGCAGTGAAGATCAATTCTATGCAGTGTTGATTCTTTGATGTTTCAAGCTATGCCTTCCATGGATCTTAAACTGGAGATGATGCTGATAATGAATTGAGAGAGATTGAAGCAGGATTGTGGCAATTTGAGGAGTTTGAATCCAAAATGCAGTGAAGCTTCAACAATGTGTCATGCTTGATCTTGAAGATTCAGGCTGTGCAATTCTTGGTGATTGAGCTTGAGATGATGAAGATGATCAATGGAGGAAGAATGGATCCAGATCAATGATGACAAAGCTTACTCAAATCCATTTGCAATGTGAAAATTCAGAGAGAAAGCTTTGCAATTTTGGTGATTTTGTGATGAAATGAAGCTGAACCTTGCATTGCAGTGATGACCTTGCTTTATAGAGCCCTTAACCATGGTTAATGATGCCTTGGGTTAACTGAGTGAGTGAGGTTAAATGAGTGAGGCAGTTATGGCAGTTATGCCAGCTGTAACATCCAGAATCTTCTCCCATAGAACTCAATCCAATGCTGCAGGCTTCATGTTTCTTTTGGTGTGACTCGAGTGCAGCTTGGGTTTATGCATTTGGAAATGGAATGATGCAATGCAGTCATGAACATGGTCCTTATAGTGAGGTTCCTTCTGGTGTAGGCTGAAGCAATTCATTGAGAATGACCAATGCTCATTTACTTGGATGCTTGATGAAGCATAGTAGCTAAGGTGGTGATGCAAGTAGGTGATGATTTGATCCCTTCAAAGGAGACCTCATGGTCCTAACATGATGAAAAACACAACAAGATTGAGACTAAATTCTTCACTTGATCACTTTCTTAGGATGCAAGAAACCAGGCTGCATACCATGATCTTCAATGGAATATTTCTTCCATCTCAAGCAATCAACTCAAGTGGTTCTTGGACTCAAATTGAAGTGGAGGGATCATAGAATAACTTTGGTGCTTGGACCATACTGAATGATGACCTCTAATCATCTTAAAATGGTCATTGAATAGCATTCCAAAAAGCTGCATATTGGCCTGCACGAATTTGGAATGCCTTGTGCCCATGGGCCTATGGTTGGCCAGTTGCAACCTCTCCACTTTGACCCTCAAATAGCCCAAGAAGACTTGCTCAAATGAAAAATCTTTGAACACCAATTTTGTAGGGATTACATCAAGGAACAACTTTGTAGTTCACCAAAAATTAATTTGAAGTCTTTTTCGCAAAGAAAAATGGCTTGACATTCTGACCACCACATGTTTGATGAATTTCCAGGCAGGGCACGCGCGCTGGCCAGCTTCCTGCCTCGCCCATAACCTAGTTTTGCCCTAGTTTGCTTCAACTTTGCAAGATCATATCTCTCTCATTTTTTATGATATGGATGAGTTCCACCTATGGATTTGAAGCTCAATATTCCCTCTTTAATTGGATCCAAGTAGAATTTTCATATCTTTCATATTTTGGGAGAAGGCCTCATTCAAAGTAGTTGCAAAAATGACTAAAACTTGCCATTTTTGGAAACCCTAATTTTCCAAAAAGGGTAAGTTTTGGTTTTCTTGATTTCTCTTGATACCTCCATCATTTCTTGATCAAATTTGAAACATAGGATCCTTGTAACCCTAATTTCATTATTTTGATCTCAAAAAGTCAGAATTTGACTTTTTCTTCAGCATGGTTGACTTTTCCCCAAATTCCTGATTTTCAATCATCTGACCAATTGAACCTCTTCCAAAATGAATTTGTGGATGAAATTTGAACCCTATACACTTGTTTTCATATAGAACACAATGGGATCCACTTTTTCTAAAAAATTCATGGAGAAGCCCTTCACAATTGAAACCCTAATTTGGATCATTTCCTCAGGAGATGTTGCACTACTTGCATTCCTTGGAGCCATTCACTTCTTTCCAAGACTTGAGGCTTCAAATGGAGACTTGTGGGATGTTGTAGACCCATTGTGCATGATTGAGGAGCTTTATGGCCCTTTGATTGTCTTTGTATAGCCTTCAGTTGCTCCAGTCATTGACCACATACCTATGCCTCAACTATGCTACACATGATGCATTGTTTTTGGTTATTTTTGTGAACTTATGTATGCTAAATGATATGCAAAATGTTGAGGATATGAGAGGGAAAATTTTTAGGTATTACAATTAGGTTCATACAAGTCATTTCAAAAGAAGGACGATCAAAAAATTAATCAAAACAATTCAAAGAAACCCTAAAAACAAATTAAAAGGTTCATACTTTAACCTATTTAAAATGCATGATAAATTAATTAATTTGAGAATTTTTTAACACTATCATAAAATATGTATTAATATGAACAAGTGGCAAAAAGAATGGCCCAAAAAGCCTTAGAGGTGTTTGTTACATGGATTCTAAATTTATTCCCATGAATATGATATTCAATTTTTTTTGCATTCTCATGTCTGTTTCAAGTATTTATGAATTGAGCATTGGAACACATGTCCGTCTCATGTTTGTTTCAAGTATTTATGAATTGAGCACTGAAATACAAAGATATGAGTTTTAAAAGTTGTGAAGAAAACATAAAGTAAATGTGCTAAAAAAATAGGATTTGATGTTGCCAAGGATAGAACACATGACCCAAAGCATGCAGGTACAAAATATTATCAACCTAGCTAACACACCCATGTGAACAAGGATGATACCAACACAAAATGTATTAAGTTACCTCATAAATGAGAAATAAAACAAAAAAAAAAATGCCAAAAGGGGGGTTCACACTTGTTTGAATCCACACATTTAAGTATGCAAAGTAACATAAAACGTATGTACTACCACTGGGGTGGCCATTACATCCTATAATTTATTCACAAACACAAATATATATATATATATATATATATATATATATATATATATATATATATATATATATATATATATATATATATATATATATATATATATATATATATTTAATACATGTAAAACAAAATTAGAAACACGCCACATCATCTTTCTTCTCCACTATATCATTTTATTTTTCTCTCTCCCCGTGTTCTTCTTCTCCATCTTTCAGTTTTTTTTTACATAACTTCCACTAAAAATATCTCCACCAAATCTCCATCACTTTTAACAAAATAAAAGCCTAAGTCACTCTATTTTTTCCAAGGATCGCAGTGGTGCTATTTGTTTTTAACTAAAACTAAGTGTATAACTCACACGTACTCCAAAACCAGTGCAACAAATAAGAACTTCAAAAGTTTAAAACTTCACACACAAACCATATGTAATGAATAAAATCAATGGAACAGTAGAAACTCAGGGAAATAAAATATTATTGATGGAAATAGTTGTTGATTTCAGTGAGGAATTTCAACAAACGGGTACAGTGCATCAAAGAAATCAGAGCAGGGAGAGAGTAATTAGAGGAAGAAAAGTTCGTACACCATTCATACCCCCTCTCATTCCATTACCCTCCTATATAATTAACTAATTCTCTTGTGATTTGGCTATTTTCCAGCTGGGCTTCTTTTGTCGTTTTCCGCGTCCCAATTCCTCACCATTCGGAAGTTTGTTATTATTTAGTGACTCAACATTTCTATGTTCCACTGTATTCGTTACACCATATATAATGCAAAGAGTTGTACAAACACGTCAAGCACAATCTTATCTAGATTTTTACTTCAATAATTACATAGAGATGATGCATGAACAAAGATTTCAAAGTGTAAGAACACTTACCTCTTGGAGAAGGTCTGAGGCCTCTTTAATGGAGTTCTTGAAGTAAAAGAGAGATCTTATGAGTACTTTTAATCCTCCATCAAGCTTTTAATGTCCTTGGTTTGACTTGAAATTTCTTAGAACACGTCAAACGAATTTTCTTGCAAGAATATGGAAATGAAATAATGGATGATGATAGGGGTTTTACAGAACTTTTTCAAGGGTTTGAACAAACTCTAATGAGTATTTAAGAATGGTTAGTGGTGTTTGTTTGAGAAATGCACAAAGGAAATAAGAGTTGAAAGCTTTTGGCTTGAGAACTTGCAAAAATGGAGGTTTTTGCATATTCTGGTGAAAAGGATGATGCCGAGGTTTTTGAGGAGTGATTCTTGTGCGTTTAGAGGCTTGGATGATCCTTTTATTTATAGAGGAACTTATGTTGTGGCTTCTGATCATAACCACAAGTTATGGAACCCTTGGCTTAGTTGATATCAAATGACAAGTTTCATGAATTTGTGCGGTTTCAAGACATAGTTTCTTGATCTTTAGACAATAGGGAGGCTTGTAGGGATTGCTTCAGAGCTTGTGAATGTAGTGTGATCAGAATCAACAAGGTATGGGCTCAAGAAGCTGACTTTGTGATTAAAATTGCTTTTCAAAAATGGAAGTGCCAACTTTGTGCCAAAAATGGAATAACTCAATGGACAAAAGCTTAATCACTTGGATAATGGCCCAAAAGCTTGTGTAAACTTCTGATTAAGGATGGATTATCAAGCTATTGGACCAGTAATCAAGAGATATGCAAATTTCAAATAGTTTTGCATCAAGAATTCATCATGAACACGACTTGAAATTCAACTTTTGAAGGCCAACTTCCCTCCTTTGAAACTCACAGCTCAAGCATGGTAAAAATGAGTTATTGGACTTTTTTGAAAGCTTGAAACATCCTCTACAACTTTCATGTTTTGAGTTTTCATTGATCCCAAATGGATATTGGTGAAAAATGGCCTTAAAGTTGCTTACTTTTTGAAGGCATGTTCACTTGAAAAAATTTCCAAGTGTTGGAACTTTTGACATAAGCATGACCTCAACTTCATGGTTTTATATCTTACAATCCTTGTATTTTTTGAGAATCAAACCTCAATGGCAAAATTGTAGTATAATGTAAGGGCTTCAATTTGATATTTGAAGCACAAAAAATGATGGTCTAGATTGAAAGTCATGGCCTTGGAAAGTTTGCACAAAAATTAGGGTTTTTAGGACTTAGAAAAAATCCCAACTTTCTCCATGTTGCCCTTTTTGCAAGTAATTTCAATTTTCTTGATTTTTCTTGATCAAATTCATTAATTAAACACATTTCCATGAAATTAATCTTGAGAAGTTCATTTTTGATCAAAGAACCCAAAATTCAAAGGTTTAACTTTGTAGTGATTGACTTGTGTATCATATGAATTTGCACTTCTTAATTTTCTATAAATTCAAATTGAGCCATTTGAACACTATGTATGGACTACCAAAGGTGTATTTGAACATCTTGAATCATGTATTACTGCTTGAGATCATGTCTTGGTCAAAAATCAAAGGTGCAGTTGAATTGGGTTGAGAAACACTAATTGGTGAACCAAATGAAATTGAAACTTGATAAACTTGTGATGAGGCCACAATACACTTGATTGTTGATGTAGGGACACTCTTGAACATAAGAACTTGATATATTGATGATTAATCCAAAAATTTGTCATATCAAATAAAGATCCTCTTGATTCTCTTGGTGCAAACCGTAACTCATAAGTAAAACAAGTATAAGATATATTTTTGTAAATTTGAGATTAGTTATGCATGAATGATACACTTAGGATGTATTGGATGTTATGCAAAGGACGATGAAATCTAGGGGTCAAAATTTGGGGTATGACAGACTCCTTTGGTGGATTTTAATATATATGGCAAACATATTGTATTAGTCCTTTAAGTTATTTTAAAATGTCAAGTTAGTCCTTTATGTTTCTTTTGTAACGGTTTGATCCTTTAAATTAACAAACGTTTGTGTCGTTGCCCTTTTTAAAAATTTCTTTTACAAAATCGCATATATGGTGTAACACCCCATTTCTACCCAGCGATTATAAAGAAAATTAGAGTATTAAAAATAAACCAACAAGTATACAAATAGGATGCTACATTTTTCAACTTATAAAATAAAACTTCATTAAATTTCACGAGAAGTGATACATAACACCTTCGGTTCGGAAGAAACTAAAAACAATAACTTTTTACTTATCTTTGAAACCAAAATAAATTTTACAACTACGCAATGGATTTTCAATTATTCAACTAAACATAGTAAAATATGTTATTCAACTTAAAGCAACTTAGTAACAACATAATCATACTGAAAAAACTTAAAAACAACAACTAAAACAACTAAGTGTCCATTCCCCGAGTGTTACGTATCAGAGCACCGACACTGACTCAAACTAATGAAGATAATCATCTTCCTTCAAGCTACCTAAACGTTACCAACATAGGGGTAATATTCAAACAAAAAGGGTGAGATATCGATAATTATAAACGATATATGATAAAAAAATACACAGATAAAGGTTTAGACAATTATCACCACATCACTCCCACAACAACAACAACTTAAACAACTTATCACAACATAAACAACTTATCAAATCGAGCAACATATACAACGTAATCGACATAAATAACGCAACTCAGATATGACTCAACTATGCAAATGCATGTGGTACCATTCGGAGTAAAACTCCCAACTTAAAATTATTGCCAGGTTATCGAGGCAATCAAGGCATAAGCCTTCAAGTTTCAACTTAGTGGCAATCCAGGAAAACATGGTGTGAGCAACGGCTCCGACTTAAAAATGCAAATGATCTACATAACATGCATGACTTTACGACATAAAAACATACAACATCAAACAACACAACCAACTTATACAACTTGAACAACTTTAATCAATGTTGGCTATTAAGCTTCCAACTTGAACAACATAACAACTTCGACAACACAAAACAACTTAAACAACTTGAGAAACTTAAACGACATCAACAAACAACACAGACAACTTATACAACGTGAACAACATAAAATCAACATTGGCTTGTAAGGCCTCCCACATAATCAACTTAGAACATTTTGTAAACCAAAATGACTTACCAACTCAATCAGTACCCACAACTCGACATTACAACATCTTTTCAACAAAACAACGCAACAAAAATCAACAATTAAACTACCCGAATTACCCCGACGATTTTCGTTAAATTCCGGGAAACTAAGTTCTTCACCTAATTCGACTAAACCGACATTGTTTTAATGTTTTGCGACAAAACACGAACACTTTACAAAATTCTTCCAAAATTCATGCTCTGGTAATTCCTATCTGTCATAACAATAAGGACTTCATTCTGTTTTCCTGTCAAAACTACAACACAGTCTTAATAACAAGTATTTTGTTTCTCTTCATTACTGTGGTTTATGCCATGCTTCCTCTAATTTCAACACTTATCACTAATTCTAATATTTAACAAAAACATGATTTATGTACTTAATCTATGTCAGGAATTAGATTCACCAAAATAATAAAACAATTCTTATGTAATTAACTTATTAAGAAAAACCATTATTATTTAAGTATTATTTAATAAAACTAAGTGGCACATTTCTACTAATGTGGCTAGCGCCACTATCACCACTCTTGGTGGCCACATTATTTTATGGCCACATGAAAATGTGGCTCCCATCACAACAACTTCATTCTTTTATATTACTCCAAATTACCATTTAAGTAAAATAATATAATTAATATGTATTAGGAACTTATAGGAAATAGTTTTATTTATAATTACAAAAGTCATTAACTATAAAACACTACCATGAAATTATTTAATGATTCATGTATCAGGAATTAAAAGATTCATTCCCCACACAGGTTGGCTTGCGCCACCCTCCCCTTCAATCCTCATGGCTTGTGCCATATTCTCACATTGTCAGCCACAAAAATGTACCTTTAGGGAGCATGGCTTCCACCACTGAAATGTGATCTCCACTTTACATCTGGCTCCCGCCACATGTGTTCTTCCAATTACCGGTCTGTGTTATCGTCCTCAAACCAACATTTTCCAGAATTTTACATACATAGCAGCAACTTATAAAATCAAAACTTTACGGAACAATTTATTCACAACTTATTCTCAACAACTAATTCCCAATTTTACAGAATCAATTAACAACCTATTTTAAGCAATTAATCCACAACTTCACATAATCAATCAACAAAATTAACCACAACATCATATAAGAATCAACATGAATCGAAATCAATATCAAACAAAACACAGTAAATACAAATACCCCAAACTTAGTATAAGTTATCATACTCGGTTATAAGGATCGAACTCCACCCTTACCTTGGATTAACAATTGCTCTAATAATTTTCCGGTTAGTCTCCAAAGTTCTCCGATCGAATTTCCAACCCTTTGCCTCTATGACTCTTTTCCTCTCCTCTTTCATCCATGTAGATTAGAAATACGAACATGCTGTCATTGAGTTCCTATCTTGACCAAAATTCAGCCCCCATCATCATCAATCCCGTAACTACTATTTGACCAATTTCCAGCATGAACTTCCAAATTTCAAATGCGTTTTTCTCCTTCAATACCGAACTTATTGACACGAAAACATATATCAAATTGAAGGGAATTTCCTAAGCTTCCCATAAATTCAAGAATCGCTTTAATCGGAATTACGAGTAAAAAATTATCACCTGTTAAGTGGAGGATGTACCATAAGTGCGAAAATTGAGATATGACCATGAGTTCTTCTTTCTCCTTCTTTGCTCCTAAGCTATTTTCTCTCCTCTAAAACTCTTATTCTTCTCTAAGAACTTTTCCTCTGTAACTTCCATGTCCTATTCTCTTGCTACCAATTAACCTAATTTTTTTTATCGTATAATTCTATTATATTGGGCCTAAGTCATACACCCTCTTAATTGCTAATTCCAACGCAATCTAAGCCTATTAACCAACATGCTACAATAATCAATAATTTCACTTCTAATATTATTTCCTCGACTTTCCGAATAATAATCTGACTTAACAGCTTAATTCTTCGCAACATAAAATCAACCAAATAATAATTCACGACTAACTACTTACTCCCCACTTAATATATTAACTTCCGATTATCAACCAAATGGTCCAAACATTCCAATCAACATATCCAACAACAAACGAAGAATACTCCATATAGTTTTCCACAACGTATATCGACTTAAATAATTAAATTTGACTTAAACCAACTTATAATTATCAACATAATATTTAGATATTTTGGAAATCAATTTAAATCAACGCGACTTAACACAACATACTAAAATTATATTTAATTAAATAATTAACCAAATAAACAGGCGTTACAACTCTCCCCCACTTAGAATATTTTCGTCCTAAAAAATTTATCCGATTCAACTACTCCAACTACTGATTGCATCCAACTAATCAACTCTCATCTTCAAAGGCAACCCACGTATACTACAAACAATAATTCACAACTTTGATGGCAACAACAACACGAAGACCCCTCAAGCAATACGCTTGACAACTATCAACACAACATAACAAGTAACCAACTTACGAATTCACCGGTTTAAGGACTCGAACACAACAACATAGAAACACACAACTTAAACACAATGTTAATACAACCAAGCTATCAACATCATTATCATTCACCTATGAACAACTGCACTACACCACACATTTGTTGCACACTCTGATTACTTGCATACTAACAAGTTTACTGAGTTTAACTCCAACTCCCAATCATCAAAATCGACATATCAATAAAGCCTCTGACTCAATCCTTTAGAATTTTGTTCCAACAAGTATTCTAACTCTTGTAGTTACCGAATACTTCCAACTTAGATCCATAAGACAACAACTTTGAACATTTGACGTAATTACAACGACGACTACTTCCCAATCCTTGGATAAAATATACTTATACTTCCCAATTATCCTCAACATAACTACAACTTTACTATCTTTTAACAACACGTCATTTTGAAAATCATCTTAAACACACAACATCTTACAACAATATATGGTATATGGGTTCAACGAATTCCCACAAGATAACTCATAGTCTTCGCTTCTAACTAATTCAAAATACCGAATCCTCGATCGTACTCATATCGAGACAACCCTTCATAAATTCTTATCCGAATTGACACAACCAACCAACCCTTCTTGTTCCAACCAAAAATCTCACTTTAATAAACCAACTTATAATTTCACTTCTTCTAATACTTTGAAACTTAACTTTGTCTGACATTCTTGTCAAATCATCGTTTTACATTTCCACCTACTTTCCTTTCTAACCATCTCAAGAAAGCTTCAAGTCTCAAGCTACTTAATTCATCACTAAACATCATTCCAATTATCCAGAGTCCAACTATGAGTTTCATTATTACTATTCAATCCAAACCCAACTTCATACTATCATCTTTAAATCCAACTGATTTTCTTATATACGAATCACCATAAAAAAATCAAACAATCCTGAAGCGTTTGGATTAACTTCAACCAATTCGACGTACATACTATACCAGTTGGCATGACACATCTATCCATCAATTATGTTCTGTCTACTATCAACAATAGATTAAGGGTGATCAGTTCCTTAATTTGTCAATAGAAATCTGACAATCATAACGGTGGCATAAATCATCATTACCCACATAATAACATACTTCAACTTGTGCCTAAAGTTCGTAAGTATAAAGCTCCGCCAACTCTCTAAGGCTTACCAACATCTTCTTAATTTCCTTAGTTCCTACTTCGTCAATTATACCAAATCCTCTAACATCCAATACACAATCGCTTGTGCACACTCTTAGCATCACACAACTTTAAATATTCTTCTAACCCTGGAGTCGTCACAACACCGAGTAAAATCTAATTTGGTTCACTCCAATTACAACTTTCTTTCATTCTAAAATTCTTAACAACACTAATCAAACATCCGTCTTCCCCCCAACATTACCAAATTCTAACATCGGCACTTTAATCTTCCTCATTCAACATAAATTGTATCTTTATGCATTCTCTGAAACCTTCGTATTCCTTCTAATACCAACATTTTATTCCTTATCAACATTTCACACTCGTCTTCATCCTTCCAAAAATTTCAGCAATAAACGCTCAACTTCAAACACAATTATCTCTTCCATTAGAGACCTCAAAATCACAAAATTATATTCCAACATGAAGAGAATTTTGTGCAGATTCCAGAACTTAAAAATCGCTTGAATTCGACTCACGAGTAAAAAGTTATCCTCCTTATAATGGGACTGGTCAAAAATTCTCGTATGCAAAATTTTCCAAAAATCAGCAGCAAACCCAACTATTAAAACACACTTATCTTCATCTTCACAAACCTCCCAAAGGCAAGCCTTATATGCAAACTGTAGGAAATTTTGTAAGTTTTCCAAAAAGTACAGAATCACCTCCATCAGAATCACGAGTAAAATATTATGCCTCCTCGTGACAACTGCTCCAAGATTTCAAAAACCAAAATTTTGAGATTGATGAATATAAGTTCCACCTCTCTCCCTCTTACTTCCGAGATTCCAAAATTCACCAACATCCTTGCTCTTTATTCAAATCCAAAATTACTCGACTTTAATCCAACTATACTCAAGGAAATTAATCTACCGACTTGATCCATCAACTTATCGTTTCCAATGGAATAATTCCCTAATCTCAACCATTTCACCTTCCATATCCTACGCTCATCTCAAACTCGACCGATACGAATTCATGAGTCCATACTCTCGCCGGTCCGCAACAAAATCGCTTCAACAACCTTGCACTCTCGCAGTCAACATCAACTTTGAACCAACTTCGGCATTCCAACAACAGTTCGGGAGCAACCTCTGCCCCACTTAATTCCAACCAACATTTGCAGACAGCGACTAGAAACCAATAAACAAGTATCGACAGTGTTTCACACATATGTCGCGCACTAAGGAATAAATGACATAAACAACATTGGCCGGACAGACCGACCTGCTCTGATACCACTAATGTAACACCCCATTTCTACCCAGCGATTATAAAGAAAATCAGAGTATTAAAAATCAACCAACAAGTACACAAATAAGATGCTACATTTTTCAACTTATAAAAAAAACTTCATTAAATTTCATGAGAAGTGATACATAACACCTTCGGTTCGGAAGAAACTAAAAACAAAAACTTTTTACTTATCTTTGAAGCCAAAATAACTTTTACAACTACGCAGCGGGTTTTCAATTATTCAACTAAACATGGTATACCATGTTATTCAACTTAAAATAGCTTAGTAACAACATAATCATACTAAAACAACTTAAAAACAAAAACTAAAACAACTAAGTATCCATTCCTCGAGTGTTACATATCAGAGCACTGCCACCGACTCGAACTAATGAAGATAATCATCTTCCTTCAAGCTACCGACATGTGACCAACATAGGGGTAACATTCAAACAGAAGGGGTGAGATATCGATAATTATAAACGATATATGATAAACAATACAAAGATAAATGTTTATACAAGTATCACCACATCACTCCCACAACAACAACTTAAACAACTTATCACAATATAAACAACTTATCAACTTGAGCAACATATACAACGTAATCGACATAAATAGCGCAACTCAGATACGACTCGACTATGCAAATGCATGTGGTACCATTCGGAGTAAAACTCCCAACTTAAAATTATTGCTAGGTTATCAAGGCAATCAAGGCATAACCCTTCAACTTTCAACTTAGTGTCAATCCATACCAACATGGTGCGAGAAACGGCTCCAACTTAAAAATGCAAATGATCTACATAGCATGCACGATTTTATGACATAACAACATACATCATCAAACAACACAACCAACTTATACAACTTGAACAACTTTATTCAACGTTGGTTATTAAGCTTCCAACTTGAACAACATAACAACTTCGACAACACAGAACAACTTAAACAACTTGGAAAACTTAAACGACATCAACAAGCAACACAAACAACTTATACGACGTGAAAAACATAAATTCAACATTGGCTTGTAAGGTCTCCCACATAATCAACTTAGAACATTCCGTAAACCGAAACGACTTACCAACTCAACCAGTACCCGCAACTCGAGTTTACAACATTTTTTCAACAAAACAACGCAACAAAAATCTACTATTAAACTACCAGACTTACCCCGACGATTTTTGTTAAATTCCGGGCAACTAAGTTCTTCGCCTAATTCGGCTAAATCGAATAAACCTATATTGTTTCAATGTTTTGCGACAAAATACGAACACTTTACCAAATACTGCCAAAAGTCATGTTCTGGTAATTTCTATATGTCATAACAATAAGGACTACATTTTGTTTTCCTTTAAAAACTATAACACAATCTTAATAACAAGTATTTTGTTTCTCTTCATTACTATGGTTTATGTCATGCTTCCTCTGATTTCAACACTTATAACTAATTCTAATATTTAACAAAAACATGATTTATGTACTTAATCTATGTCCGGAATTAGATTCACCAAAATTATAAAACAATTCTTATGTAATTAACTTATTAAGAAAAACCATTATTATTTAAGTATTATTTAATAAAACTAAGTGGCAAATTTCTACTAATGTAGTCAGCGCCACTATCACCACTCTTGGTGGCCACCTTTTTTGATGGCCATATGAAAATGTGGCTCCCATCACAATAACTTCATTCTTTTATATTACTCCAAATTACCATTTAAGTAAAATAATACAATTAATATGTATTAGGCACTTATAGGAAATGATTTTATTTATAATTACAAAAGTCATTAACTATAAAACATTACCATGGAATTATTTAATGATTCATGTATCAAGAATTAAAAGATTCATTCCCCACACAGGGTGGCTTACGCCACACTCCCCATCAATTCTCATGGCTTGCGCCATATTCTCACATTTCCAGCCACAAAATGTGGCACCCGCCACTAGGGCGTGTGGCTTGTGCCACATGTACCTTTAGGGAGCATGGCTCCCGCCATTGAAATGTGATCTCCACTTTACATGTGGCTCCCTCCACATGTGTTCTTCTAATTACCGGTATGTGTTATAGTCCCCAAACCAACATTTTCCCGAATTTTACATACATCACAACAACTTATAAAATTAACACTTTACAGAACAGTTTATTCACAAGTTATTCTCAACAACTAATTCCAAATTTTACAGAATTAATTAACAACCTATTTTCAGCAATTAATCCATAATTTCACATAATTAATCAACAAAATTAACCACAACATCATATAAGACTCAACATGAATCGACATCAATATCAAACAAAACATAGTAAATACAAATACCCCAAACCTAGTATCAGTTATCATACCCGGTTATAAGTATCGAACTCCACCCTTACCTTGAATTAACGGTTGCTCTAATAATTTTTCGGTTAGTCTCAAAAGTTCTCCGATCGAATTTCCAACCCTTTTACTCTATGACTCTTTTCCTCTCCTCTTTTATCCATGGAGTATATAAATACGAACATGCTGCCATTGAGTTCCTATCTTGACCAAAATTAAGCCTCCATCATCATCAATCCCGTAACTACTATTTGACCAATTTCCAGTATGAACTTCCAAACTTCAAATGCGTTTTTCTCCTTCAATACCGAAATTATTGACATGAAATCATATATTAAATTGAAGGTAATTTCATAATCTTTCCAGAAATTCAAGAATCGCATTAATCAAAATTACGAGTAAAAAGTTATCACCTATTTAGAGGAGGTTGTACCGTAAGTGCGAAAATGGAGATATGACCATGAGTTCTTCTTTCTCCTTCTTTGCTCCCAAGCTATTTTCTCTCATCTAAAATCCTTATTCTTCTCTAAGATTTTTCCCCCTGTAACTTGCATGTCTTATTCTCTTTCTACTAATTAACCTAATTTCTTATCGTATAATTCTATTATATTGGGCCTAAGTCATACACCCTCTTAATTACTAATTCCGATGCAATCCAAGCTCATTAACCAACATGCTCCAATAATCGATAATATCACTTCTAATATTATTTCCTCGACTTTCCGACTAATAATCCAATTTAACGTTTTAATTATTTGCAACATAAAATCAACCAAATAATAATTCACGACTAACTACTTACTCCTGACTTAATAGATTAACTTCCGATTATCAACCAAATGGTCCAAACATTCCAATCAACATATCCAACAACAAACAGAGAATACTCCGTATCGTTTTCCACAACTTATATCGACATAAATAATTAAATTCAACTTAAACCAACTTATTATTATCAACATAATATTCTGATATTTTGGAAATCAACTTAAATCAACGCGACTTAACACAACATACTACAAATATATTTAATTAAATAATTAATTAAATAAACGGGCATTACATGTGGTACTTGTTATTTTAAAATAACTTAAAGGATCTAAATAGTATGTGTGTGTGTGTATATATATATATATATATATACACACACACACACACAAAGGTCTAAATCCACTCCACATGATTGAAGGTATAAAAGTCAAGTCTTACAAAATGCAATGTATATTAGTTGATCTCCACTTTTAACTATACTAATCTTTAATATTGAACTGACTTAGACGTTGGAGTGTTAACCGTGCAGGTCCACCCTGCACCACCATATTGCAGATTGGAGCTACCGCTTCAAGATCATCATTTCATCAATTGTATTCAATTCTAATTCACGAAGAAAATAATGGTGTCGTCTGTGGGAATCAACTTCTGATTCTTGTAAAATTCCATTACCATATCAATCTTGACTTGAAATCAGATCTCTGATGGAAGGAGAAGGAGCAGAGATAGTAAATCTAGTAATCATGTTTGAGAGCTTCAATCCATCTCTTGAATTAATCATTCACCACCTATCACCAATCGATGAGTACCGCAATGTTGCATCATCCAACACCTATCATATGCTAGAATGCTTTCTAATTATGACAGACACCGATTATCACCGAAGCAGAGATCAATTGGAGTTAGGTTTTCTATATTGTGAAAAGATAATTAGAATTCCAAATTTTGATTTACCTCTGATTCTTGCAGTCACTGTCGTTAATCAAACCCTAACAAGATTTCTTGTGGACGACAGAAGCTCATGCAACATCCCTTACACAAACATGTTTGAGTTATTAGGCATCTGATAATAGGATTTGAACAAATATAGTAGGGTGTAGCAGTAAAAACTGTGAGTTTAAGCTATTGATTAAATTAAATAAAAGGAACAAGAGTCGCTACTGTGCTTTTATTGTTTCCAAAAGGAAAAGGAAAAAGAGCAAACAAAACCAAAATAAGTTTAAAAAGAAAGAGGCTAATAAAATCAGACAAAGCCAAGGGTAAGGGGGTTGGTTATGAAGAGGGAAGGTGATAGCACCCAAAACGTCAGTGGTATTCCACGGGAACCTCTTTGATTTATTGAAAGCTTTTGGTTTGAAAAGGTTTGCTAAAATAAGATTAAAGGGATGAGAAGAGAATTCAATTTTAAGATTTTTATGTTTGGAGAGACTTATCGCCTCATGCCTACGTACCCACAAAGTAAAATATAGGATCAAAACCCTGTAGTTCATGGTACAAATAATAAAATTGGTTGGTTTTGGTTGATTTTAATAAAATAGAGACAACTTGTCATTTTAAGTGGATAACTTAACTAATCAACCATGAGTATGACGAGATAGACTCATACATCACTATGGGGACTTACACGAGTATGCCAAACTATCCCCCACAAGCGACAAGAGGTCCAGTTACTTCAAACTACACCATATTGATTAGGAGACTTACATCCGACTATGAAAATGACTCATGTCTAAACTTAAAAAAAACAACCTGCAACAAGGCCCAAAAATAATTGAGTGAGGTTAGTTTCTTTTAGAATTTGAATTAATGTCAATATATTTAGCATTCATTAACACTTATTCAGAAAAGAAGAAAAGTTTAAAATCACTTGACAAAGTCAAGTTTTTTATTTATGAAATAGGTGAGAGTTTTAAAAACAAGAAGATTTTTTAAATAGGGAGAAGTTTTGAAAATTTAAGAATGAGAGGAGATGAAGAGGCTATCCTAAAACACAAAATAAAAGCTAAAGTGAGAAAGATCTAACCACATGGTAGCAAACTTCAAAGCATAATCCATATATGAATTCAATCCTCTTTAAGAATAAGCCAACAAGTGAGCCAAATAAAGTCCAAGGTCTCCAATCCATAATAACTCAAGCATGTGGAATATGTCCTAGAATCTAAGTACAAGGGTCCAAGAATAATCCAAGAAATACAAGGGCTAAGTCCATCCTCAAGAGAATAAGATTTTTAGAACCAAGTATTTTAGGGTTTAGGTATTTATTAATGATTTAGGAAAGGAATATTCCAAATAGACAAAAGAAAAATAGCACAATCACAAGTAATATGGTCCAAGTGGACAAAGAGAAAATGACATAAGCATAAACATGATAATGGATGATGAATATACAATATAATATAATAAAAGAAGCATATAAGTAAAGTTAGGATTTAATGATTACTTGTTATAGTAAATGATCAATGATGATTGAAGAATGCACTTTGGCTATGATTAATGAAAACTCATTCGAGGATTGACAAAATCAAAGCTCCTAACAACAAGTTTCATAAGTTTTGAACTAAAGACATATAATCAAAGTATCATTTCCACATGATAAACAAAAAGGTCAAAGTCAGAGACCAAAAATAAAATATTAAAAATACAATTATCAAAAATAAAAAGGTAAATAATTTGGAATTAATTGATGAAATACACAAAGTATATCCAAACACCAAATAAAAATCCCAAAAAAATTACCAGAGTTCAAACACAAGTCAACAAGTGTTGACAATTTTTTTAGAATATTTAAAATAAAAAAGTAATTTTTTAACAATTAAAAATAAGTTCAAAAAGGAAAAAATCATGAAAAATGACAAAATCAAAATTAAAAAATAAAGAAAAATATGAATCAGAAAGAGAAAATTATTAGAAAGTTTTAGAATTGTTTTGGTATTTTTTGGAATTAAAATGAAAGAGATATCAATTTTTAAAAATAAATGAATTTAAAAATAAAATTTGAAAAATAAAATAAGTTAGTAAAAACAATGAGCATCAGATCTACACTCATTAATTGAGCTGGTAGATCTGAAGGCACTCACGTGAGGATTCATGATGCACATAAATCAAAGCACTTACATGTGAGCCAAAAAAAGTCAAGCTAGTAAAATTAAAACATTTGGAACAAGATCCATTGGCTGAGGATGACACGTAGGTCATCTTCAACCTTAAGCCACCTGCAACTAGGGAAAAAATAAAGTCCTTTAATCTTTAATTTTATGCTTTCATGTTGGTACCATTTGATGCGTCTCTTCATGACGATCTCAACCATATACTCGCGAAAAATTTATATTAACTACATCTTACTCGATTTGGGAAAAACCAAAAGAGTTTGAAAATGAAAAAACTAAAAAACAAATGCATCAAATACATCAATTAACAAAAACTAAACACACAACAAGCATCACTGAACATCATAGATCATTCGAGTAATTTGAGTTAGAAGATTTGATGCCTTAATCTACCTGAACGAAGTGAAGATAATCTGCTCTGAAAATGGAGTTAATGAGCTTGATTCAGGGCACGATTCTTCTTGCTAATGGTCTGGTTAGCTTCAATGAAGTTCAATGAAGCTAACTATGTGGATATTTTGAGTGATTAAGGTGTGGAAATGGAAAAATGAAATTCAAGCTCAAGAGTTCGTATGGGATCTTGGTAGATTATTTTTTACTCATAAAAGTTTGGGAAATGAAAGGATCTGAGCCTCTATTTATAGCTGAAGATGATGGAAGAATTGTATGAGAGAAATGATCTAGTATTGATGGAATTCGTGTGCACCTGCAACATGAAGAAAATGCGACTTCACATGGCCAAAACTCACTCAATCCTTGCGTTTTGTTGATCAAAATATCTTCTGGAAGGTTGCTAAACATGTTTAGGCATATGAATGAACCTTAATTGGACTTGTAATTGACTTTAAATGGAATTCCATTTCTGATCATAACTCAAAATTTAAATCCATGGTTTCATGTTCAAAAATTCATAACTCAAAATGTAGGAAGCTTTATGGCATAATTCTACTTGCAATTGAAAGATCTTCTAACAAGCTTTACAATGTGAAAAGAAAGTATTAATTTGGAAATCTAAGCACAAAGTTATGTCATCTTAAAGTAGAGGAAAAATAAGCACTTTTATACTTAGAAAAAAATTCTAAGTTAAGAGCTTTAAATGACCTATAATGCTTCCTTCAATTCCATGGCCTTCCAATCATTCTTAGGTCTTTTTTCTTGAATCAAACTTGTAGATAACATCCTCAAGATCATAATAGAAAAATAATGGGATCAAGAAGATGAAAATTGACTGAGATATGATCCTTGAAAGTTGGCAAAAAATCACATGAAATCACAAAATGACCTATAATGTTTCCACATTTTTGATGAGTTCTCCAAGCATGATTAGGCATTTTGATGCAGATGAAGTGTGGAGTCTCAGGGGTAAAAATTATGGTTTTACATGGAGGATATTTTTTTCTTTCAATTATTCGATGACGCATCCTTAAGGAACGATATATCCGACATTGGCAATCAGAGAAGGAACCCGTGAAAGAAAGATAATCCTCAACTTTCTTATAATCCTATGTAAAAGTGATTTAAGAGGTATCCTAAGAAAACCCTTCTTGGAAACGTTAGACGCAATGCCATCACTTATCCAATTGATATTACCTATCATAAAATGGGAGGAAGGTCCACTATTAGCGCTGAATTAGAAGAAGTTAGGAGAATTCAAGTACATATCTAGAAAGACATTCTCACATTGATACCTTCAACCTGGATGTGCATGAAGAGAAAATTATACCTATTCCAGACAATGAGTTTGAATCTGTCTATCTCGTCGACAACCTTATGTTGTCGATGAAGATATGGTTCGGGCTTCATCTAGAAGTGTGGTCCATGTTGATTAAATTTATTTAGGTAAATACATACCTATTTGATATCTCCCCACACGAGATACCCGACATTGATCCTGACATGGCATGCCATCAGTTGAATATAGACATTGATGCTTGATATGTCTCCCATCGGCAGATGGGACAGTCCTTAAGGAATAATGAAGCCACCGCGAGCTCAGTGAAATGTTTATTAGACACCATATTTCTCTTCAAAGTGAAGTATTCATAATGGTTATCCAACATTGTTCTTATTAAAAATGTCGGCATAACATATCACATGTGTGAGTGCATTTTCCTTTTAGAAATATTTTGAATGACGTCAAAATTAGGACACTTAGTATTTGTGTATATTGGACCTTATTTTCTATGTCTAGATGTGAATTTTCATCTTATAATACTTAAATCTAGTTTTGAAATGTGTTTACAATTTAAAATTTAGTTTTTATGTGAAAAACTAGTCTATAGGTCGACACATTCTAGCTAGAGATCGACACATAATGGAGATTGTGTAAAACAAAGCTTTTGTCTAGTATACGTTGAGACATAACCTCTCCAGGTCGATGTATAAGACTGTTAGATAGACATATGGGTGCTATAGTCTGATGCATGCTAAGCTTTTGGAAAGACCAAAGCCATTACCGATTTGAGGTCGACATATAGGGGTCTTCAGGTCGACATATGGAAGCAAAAATGCCTCTATGGGTTGGCACGTTCAATTTGAGGTTGATGCATGCTGTCTAAAAATTTGAAAATCTTGTAAAACTTTCTAAGTACTGTTTTTCTGTTAGTTTCTCACTTACACACACACACACACAAACACACACACACACACACACACACACACACAAGAACAAGAGTCGCCACCACACTTTTATTTATTTCCAAATGGAAAAAGGGAAAATAGCGAACAAAACCTAATAAATTATAAAAGCAAGAAGCTAAAAGAACCAGATAGAGACAAAGGTAAGGGGGTTGGTTACAAAGGTGTTAGCACCCAAAACATTTGTGCTACTCCACGGGAACGTCTTTGATTTATTGAAAACTTTTGGTTTGAAAAGGATTTGTTAAATGAGATTGAGGGGATGAGAAGAGAATTGATTTTAATATTTTTGTGTTTGACGAGGCTTTAATATCATGCCTACATACCCACAAAGTGCTATGTCAGATCAAAACCCTGTAGTTCTTGGTAAAAATAACAAAGTTTGTTAGTTTTGTTTGATTTTAAGAAGTAAAGACAATTCGTCATTTTAAGTGGAGAATTCCACTAATCAACCATGAGGATGAGGGCATGGACTCATACATCATTATGGGGAGGGCTCCAACTCGAATAAAATCAATGAGTATACCATCTAAACCCCCACAAATGACAAGAGACTCAATTACATCAAACTACAACCATAGTGATTAGGGGACTTACACTCGACTATTGAAATGACTTGTGTCTAAACTTTTTTATAAAAAAAAGACCACGTGTAACAAAGGCACAAAACAACTTAAGTGAGGTTAGTTCTTTTTAACTTTTGAACATTAATGTCAATATGCTTAAGTTAATTAGAATTTATTAAAACAAAAGAAGAAGTAAAAACCACTTGACAAAAGTCAAGGTTTAAATTTATGAAAGTGGTGAAATTTGTAAAAATAAGAATTATTTGAAAAAGAGAAGATTTTGAAAATTAAAAAAGAGGAGAAAATGAAGAGGCTATCCTAAGACATGAAAATAAAAGCTAAGGTAGGAAAGATCTAACCACTTGAAGACACTTCAAAGCATAAGCAACATAGAATTCCTTCCTCTTGAGAAAATTGGCCAAATAAAGGCTAGAATAACATCTCCATGATAATCAAGCAAGGGGATAAATCCTAGTACTAAGTCCATTGGTCCACAATCAAGCTAAGAAGCCCATATGTAGAGATCCTCCAATGCATGGGATAGTAACCATAGTCCACAATTAAAATCACAAGTCTTTTAAAGTGATTAGGCCTTTATTAATTTTGTGTCCAAATGGACAAGAAAAAACACAAGCAAGATGATAAGGTCCAAGTGGACATAAGAAAATGACATAACATAAACATTATAATGGATGATAAAAAACATAAGAAATAAAGATAAGGGAGCAATAAAGAAAGTATAAGGATAGGGAGTAAGAAAGAAAGTAAAAGGATAGGGCACAAGAAAGAAATATAAACAATATATCACAAAAAAATATGGTGAACATAATCATCCATAAAGATAATAAGGCCAAAAGCTTCAAAAAGAAACAACGATTATTTTCTCTCGCGTCTTGAACTATATGGTTGAACAATGTACTTAAGTCATGGTTAACGAATACTTGTCAGAAGATTGATAGAATCAAAGCCTCTACAACAAAAAGTTTCAAAGATTATGAACCTAATACAAAATAACAACCATGATTGGACTTGTCAAGCGTCAACTTGGGCCACGAAAGTTCAAGTTCCGATAAGTAAGAGGGAGGGACAAATGTAGTGCTAAGTTAAGCAATCACCAAGTATTTTATATAGAAGTCACCCTACAACGAGGCCAGTCAAAACCTATTAAGGTTAGTTATGTTAGTGCTAATGCATGCTAGATGAACGATATGTAGATCGTCATCCGAAAGCAATACCACACGAAAAGAAAATAGGTAACGATTTAGTCTTTATCAAGAATTCAACAAAGAAATTCTAGGACCCATAAGACTTTCATTGATCAAAATAAGAAGAGAATTAGAGGGAGAGGGATGAAGAGAAAAGACAAATTGATTACACTTTTAAGATCCTTTCATCTTTAAGTTTAATCACCTCTAATTGATAGATTTAAGTGTGAAAACATATCACTAATTCAAAGCACGAAAAATGAATTTAATAATTCATTCAAAGGTAGATTTTAACTAATGAATGTTAATCTCCTTTGATCATATCCGAAGTCCATTGAAATTAAAGAGAAATTATCCCCAACAATGTACTTCAAGGCCTAAACAACAAGAAAGGGGAAGAAAAAGCAAGAAAAACCAAAACATCCCCAAAAATAGGCCAAAAATTGCATTCTGATTCAGAGTAACTGGTTACTCTAAGTAGGATAATCGGTTACCAGTTTAAAAAATGCAGCATATGGAAAAAAATACACTGACTAACTGGTTACTCAAATAGAGTAACTGATTACTCTGGGCGCAACATTAAAAAAAACTTGAAAATTTCAGCATGATTCTCTTTCAAAACTTTTTCCAAACACCTTATGATCATATGACTGAATTTGCACAAATTTTAAAGTAAAACCATAGTAAAAACAAGCAATCAAACACAATTACAAGATCCAAAGGATGAAGTAACACAAATCACCAAAGATCTACATTATGGAAGATGAAGATGAAGCTTCAATAATTGTGAAAGATGAATTACCACTCCAAATCTAAAAATAGCTCCAAATTGCTTCAAGATCCAACTAGCCAAGCTTTGATCTACTATAATTGATGAAGAAAAAAAAGTTGGATGAAGGTTTAACTCAAATATTAACTAGATTCAATGTGAAAACTTGTTATGTTACTGTAGACAAGGATTTTCGACGCCATGAAATTGAAGTTCAAAATGGTGCGTTTCGACTAGAAAGATAATGATTTCAGAAACCAATTTCGACTAGGTCAGTTTGAAAGACGTTTTCGACAGAGTTAGATAATGATGATGTTTCGATAATTTCGACAACCTTGAAGGGATGCGTTGCTTCGACGCAAAAGAAGAAATTCAAAATTCAAAGATTAAAGACGTTTGACAAAAGGATGCGTGGAGGTGTTTGGTAGAAAGAAGGCATGCCAAAGGCCAAATGTCGTAGTTGTAGGATTTGCTCGTTAGGGACAGTTATTTTGTTTATGTATAAATAAGATAATTCTTTTCAGATTTTAGTGTGAGAACATATTGTACAAATTCCTGTAATATACTCAAAGTAGCCGTGTGAGAGAAAAGAGATTGATTTCTGAAAAAATGTACGTGTGAACACCAGTTTTTATATTTATCAAGTTTAATGAAAGTTCAAGTTCATTTATATTTCTGTATTCTGTAAGTTTATTACATTTAGAAGTCTTTTACTTTTTTCCAGCCAATTTACTTTATACATTCCAGAATTTTATTTATTTTACGTTTTCGTCAAACACATTTTACTTGTTCTTTTAATCATACAAATATATACAAAACCTTATAAAAGATTGAAATCATGAGATTGTTAAGATCACTATATTGTCGACCAAAATAATTTAAACATAAATTAGAAACCAGTGATTATTCGAAAAATTCGACAGCGAACAAATTGGCACGCCCAGTGGGACCTTTGTGCGAAATTAAAAGATAACATAATCACTCTGAATAAAAAAAAGGGTTATACTTCATTGTATGATTCTAAGAAGCGATAAATTAGTCGTAACTGACGTAGAAAGACCTAAAAGAACAAGAGTGAGAAGAATGGCGAATCCGCCAAATAGTCAAAACGAAAACACTATGATGCTTAACCCTATCCCTTCAACAGGAGGAAATACGGGCTCAATATCTGTATCAGAGGCCATACCTTCGTCATCAGGGTTAACACCAGCATTTGTAGAATCTCAAAACACGCCCAGTTTCTCCACTATGGGCCACCAAATGCCCATATGGACACCTCCTCCTATAGGGAGTGTTCATAGGCCTTTTGCGACGAATTTTACAATGTTTCAATATGGTAGGGAACAAACTTATGGAATGCCAACTACAATGATGGCATGTTTGAAAAACACATCCTCACTATATTCTGATTCCTTGGTCAATAGGTCTTCACCATTACAAGGATCGGGATCTGGGGGAAACTTATGCAGATTGAATCAGCCCCCACCAGGATTCCAAACTTATATGCCAGCAATCACAAATAATTCTGCACAGATAATTAGACAACAAATGGACGAAAGCAATCACGACATGGTCCAAATGTTGACACAATAGATGGGAATAATGTTCAATCCCTTAATACAAAACACCACCCAGAAAAACAAAATACTGGCACGATAAATGATACACATTGCTGATTTCTTTGGTGTTCCTCAAACTCGACAACCATAATAAATAGTGCAAAATCCAAGATTAGGTGTCGAAGAAGAACCCACAATAAATTAAAGACTTGCAGACGTTCCCCGAGAAAACCTTAGAAACCAAGAGGAAGTAGTCGAATAGCCTCACATAGTAATTCATGTTCAACAAGAGCCTAGGAGGATATTAGTCCAGAGGGGTCAAGATGCTGGTAATATAGTGCAGCAGATGCGTAATAATAATTTGCCTGCCGAAAATAACTTAGCAGCCATGGTCGAAAGGATAATGGTGCAAAATGGAGTAAATGTAGGATTACAAAGGCCTAGTTACATTTCTCCATTGTCAGAATATATTTTGCAACAGGAATTACCCCCAAGGTGGAAAGTCACCAAATTCACCAAATTTTCTGGAGATACTAGTGAATCTACCATAGAACATGTTGCCCGCTACCTGATTGAAGCGGGGGAAATAGCCCACAATGAAAAATTGAGAATGAAATATTTTCCAAGCTCTCTAACGAAAAAATGCGTTTACTTGGTTTACATCCTTGCCTGCAAATTCAATATATACATGGACCCAATTAGAAAGATTGTTCCATGAATAGTTTTATACGGGACAAACCAAAATAAGTTTGAAGGAGTTAGCTACTGTGAAGAGGAAGTTCTCTGAACCAATAGATGATTACTTGAATATGTTTAGATTACTAAAAGCAAGATGTTTCACCCAGGTGCCTGAACATGAGCTAGTCGAAATGGCTGTAGGAGGGCTAGATTATTCTATAAGGATGGAATTAGACACCCAATATTTAAGAGATATGGCTCAATTAGCAGATAGGGTGAGACAAGTCGAAAGACTAAAAGCTAAAAAATTCAGAGCAAGTAAGAATAAGAAAGAGAGAGTAGATTATGTGGGAATATGCCTGGATGATGAAAAGGACATAGACGAACTAGTTAGTCTCGACAAACAGGAAATTGACCTAGAAGAATTGAAACAAGGTCCACCATATTCCTGTAAAGTTTTAGTTCCGTTGAATGGGAAAAATCCAGTCGAATCTGAAAAGAATGAGAAAATGCCTAAGAGAACATATACATTCGACGCAACCAAATGTGATGAAATATTTGATAAATTAGTCGAAGATGGTCAGATGATAGTATCACCAGGCACTAAAGTGCCTCCTATAGAACAACAGAAAAAGAGAGGTTTTTGTAAGTATCATGGCTTTCTGGGTCATAAAACATCACAATGTTTCGTTTTCAGGGATCTCGTACAGAATGCTATCCGTGATGGAAGGCTAAAATTCGGTGACAAGTAGAAGCAACAAATGACAAGTGATTCGAACCCCGTGCAGAACGTCGAAGCTCGCTATGTTGAACCAGCTATCATCAACATGGTGGAGGCCGAAGAGGGTTCTGAGGATTGTTTCGAGATGGTAGAAGCCACTGAGGGTTTCGACACCAACATCAACATGGTGGATATTGCTGATAATCTTGCAGACCATGACAAAGTCACTGAATGGAAAATCGTTGAACACCTCATGAAGGAAGATTCAACTGGATACACCAACAAGGAGGATCTTGAAGGCCTAAAGGACACAAGCGAAGCTGGAAACACTGAGGATTCAGGCGAAATTAGAAATGGAGAAATCACTAAAGATTTCGTCCCAAAGAACATTAAGGCTGCTGAAGACCTCAACAACCCAAGCAAGGTTGAAGCCACTAAAGGTTACAACAAAGTGAACAGCGTCGAGATTACTGAGGATTTCGTCGAAACAAAGGTGAAGGCTACTGAGGGCCTCAATGTAACAAAGAATCAAGTAGTTGTTGATGTTTTGATTAACACTGACAGAGAGGCCACAGAAGGCGACAATGTCGAAAACAAGGTCACTGAAGACCTCACTATCAACACTAAGTTTAATGAGGATGCTACAAAGACGAAGGCAAGGATTGCTGAATGTCCTAAGAAGCCAGTCACATATGGAATCTTATGAAGAATAATGGAAGATCCCATAGACAAGTCATTCGAGAAATGCTGCCAGGATGTTTTTAGAAACTCATCTCCAAATGAAGAATACGGCTCAACAAAGGAGACAGGTGAAACTGAGCAAACACTTATTGAAAAGATGAACAAGTTAACTATTGGTGATGGTAAAACAACCAGTATCGTGATGGTGGAAACATCCCAGAAAAGCCAGACACAAGTTTTCGCAGTAGACCGTCGAGAGTATCAGAGGTCAGCATACCCAAAGGAAGACAAAAGCTTGGTCGAGTTCATCCAAAAATGCCAGAGGAAAAAGGCTGAAGTAATGTTGTGTCCATGTTGCAGTGCCATCTTTGACAGGAAGGCAACAAGAAATCTAGAGGTGATAGATAATTCCAAGAGAAAGGGAAACTGGGGGGAATCCCGACTGACAAAACAGGGAGGTACGATCCAAGAAGGAGTGAACACCACCAGCGGAGGATTGGAGGTAGGAACTACAATTCATAAAAATCGATAAACAAAGCTACTGGTGACAGATGGGTGCAACCAATTAGGGATGCTAATGGACGAAAGGATTGGATAAGTTTCGACGTGTAGAGAGGCCATTCAGTGGCAGAAATAAATGAAGTCGAAAAACGCAAACCAAGAGATTATCCTTTAGACAACTATAAGGGTAAGTATCCCATGACAAAGTCCCAGTGGAGAAGATTCCAAAGGCAGAAGAGAGCAGAGAAAGAAGCTGCAAAAAGAAGTATGATCAAGAAAGATGTCATCAAGAAAAACGAATTTGCATCCACAACAACAACCCAGGCAACAAGTTCAAAAAAATAAATCCCAAAGAGAAAACCCAAGAGGACGAGGAGATGACTGATGATTTCCAATCAGACTCAGAGGCATCTTTTGACGTTGTTTGCAACATGGTCTCAGTCCGGCCCAGAGACTTTGACTGGGTGATGGAGGTTAAAGACAAAGATGATTGTATGAAGGAAGAACAAATGGCACATATACCTGTTTGCTACTATATCATGAACAATGGTTGCGTAGAAGAGCAAAATGCGTTTTTTGAGAGGCCAAATGATTCAATGAAAGGGAACTTAAAGCCTTTATTCATAAAAGGAAAAGCTGAGAATGTTGGAATAAACAAGATATTGTTGGATGGGGGAGCAGGAGTCAACCTGATGCTCCATTTTATGTTAAAGAAAATTGGCAAAGATGATTCCGACACCATACCTCATAACATGGTGTTATCAAATTATGAGGGAAAAATTGGAGCCACCATGGGTGTAATCCAGGTGGAGTTAACTATCAGAACAATAACAAGACCGACAATGTTCATGGTGATTGCCTCAAAAGAAAATTATAATTTGCTTCTTAGGACAGAATGGATACATGGTATAGGGGTTGTACCTCCATCAATGCACCAACAAATAACTATCTGGTGAACAGATGGTATAGTAAAAAACATAGAAGCAGACTAGAGTTACTTCATGTTCGAAGTAAACCATGTGGATCGTTTGAGTTTCAACAAGAATCTGGCTCACATACACCCATATAACCCAGCTGATTTCGACCTCAAAGCCACTGATACCGCTTACTGCTCAATGTATCTTCACCCAACCTATGGTTTTCATTGGGACAAAAAAGTGGTCGACGAATCAAATTTTATATGGGGAACTGCCCATACAGAACCAACTGGGTAGGGAAGTGAATTCGATGACAATGACTGAAGCATCAATGCTCAAAAGAATTACAGCTTACATAGCCAAAAATAAACTAAAATTGACATTAGAAGCCGAAGTAAAATATATGGCTGTCAAAGCCAACCAAATAGACTCAAACAATCAAAGTTCTTAGAAAAATGTTGAATAAAATGGTGAAAGCAGTCATATGGGCGAATGGCAACATCAAAAGCTTGACGCCATTTATGACGACGAACCTTTGGGGTTCGAAAAGGATCTAGTGTCGACCAACACGAAGATGGTAACACAAGATTCATTAGAAGAAATAGATCTAGGACTAGGGGTAGCAAAAAGGCCAACTTACATAAGTGCCAAGATGGACCCACAATTCAAAGTCGAAATAGTCCAATTGTTGCATGAATACAAAAACTGTTTTGCATGGGACTATAACAAAATGCCTAGTTTAGACATAAGCTTGGTCGAATTGAAGTTGCCGATATTGGAAGGGAAAAAACCAGTGAAGAAGCTGCCAAGACGCTTTTCACCAGAAATTCTGTCGAAAATAAAAGAAGAGGTCGAAAGACTTCTGAAATGCAAATTCATCCGCACGGCCAGGTATGTTGATTGGATTGCAAATATAGTTCCTGTAATTAAGAAAAATGGAAATTTAAGGGTATGCCTTGATTTTCAAGACTTAATTCCAGCCACCCCAAAAGACGAATACCTTGTGCCAGTAGCAGAAATGCTTATAGATTCGGCAGCAGGCCATGAGTACCTAAGCATGTAGACGAATACTCTGGTTATAATCAAATTTTTAATGCCAAAGAAGATGTTCCTAAGACAACATTTCGTTGTCCTGGGGCAATAGGAACTTATGAATGGGTAGTAATGCCCTTTGGTCTTAAAAATGCTGGAGCAACTTATCAATGTGCTATGAATTTGATTTTCCATGATTTTATTGAAACTTTCATGCAGATTTACATTGATGATATTGTGATTAAGTCTGTTTTAGGAAAAATTCATATAAACCATCTTCCACAGTCCTTTGAAAGGATGTGGAAGTTTGGCTTAAAAATAAACCCCCTAAAGTGTGCTTTTGGCGTGCAGGCGGGTGATTTCCTAGGCTTTGTGGTCCACAAGAAGGGGATCGAAATAAATGAAAATAAAGCCAAAGTGTAAAACCCCAAAATTTGATCACTCTTCTCATCATCATTTTCATATCATATAGCATATCATGTCACTCTCATATCCTAGAATTTGACATAGAAAAATGAAGCATGACATCCATAAGGGCTGGCATAAGGCATATGGTCAATCATTTGGAAATTCATGATCTCAAAATCCAAGACAAGAGCCAAGTGATCTAGAAATAATCTCACAAGGTATCCTCGCATCTTGCACAAGTTTAAAGTCATCCACAAAACCCTAGAAGGGTGAAGCATCATCAGAAGCTCAGCAGTGCAACAAGCTCTTACATAGGAAACCCTAATTAGGGTTTTGCCTCAAATCAAGAAATCCTCATAGCTTTGACAAATTCTTGTGGTCAAAGGCTTTCATATGATATATAAGGCCTATGTGTGAAGTTTGATGCAAAGATTCATTGATGAAGTCAGATAATTCTTCAGTTACTTGTAAAGGAAGAAAGTGGTCAACTGTGCATCTGAAAAGTCAGCTGTGGGATTTTAAGGCCTCCAATCATGTTTTTCAAGTGAAAGGACTTTCCCATGGTAAAGAAAGAGCTTTGTTGATCTCAAGAATCAAGAGTCAAGAGGTTTTGAAGAATTTTCCAAATATAGAAAGTGACTTGTAATGGAAACTTACTATTTTTGGTATATGTTGCCTTAATCTTCAAGTGATTCTTGCATGGATAATATGACTTCAAATGAAATTTCCTTGAACATCAAAGTTGTAGGTCATGCTCTCCCATTTTCAAAAAGTACAAGAACATGGTCATAGCCCACATGGTTTGGAAGTTATGGTCATTAGAATTTGAGCTTTTTTTGGGATGTTACCATATTTTTAAGCTGCTACCATGATGCAAAAAGGTTTGTAAGTCATTTTCAAGGGATCTAATGTACCATTGCTGATTGTCACACTCAAGTACACTTCCCAACCTTCATTTTTTCCCAGAGAAGCAAGTGTCTTCGTGGCTTATTGGCATGCTTTATCATCATGTGCATTTTTTCAAAACACATCATATCTCATGATCTAAGCCATTACAAGTCATGAATCTTTTGCCATGTTGAATTACACCTCATGAGGAAGCAATGTGCGCAAGTTTCATCCCTTATGCACGTGGGAATCAAGAGCTACACATCAAGTTGGAAAATGGAAAAATCATGTCAAACTTAAAATTCATGCAACCACAAGGCCCAAAATTAATTCTTGGATGATTAGTGCATGAAATGTGAACACTCCATGAGGATAAAAAATGTCATGCAAGTGCCGAGCATGGGTTGAGATTCAAATTTCAAAATTGCAAAATCTCATGTAACTTGGTAACCACACTGCCACTGGGCATTTAACCATAGTCAGACCCAAATTCCAATTCATATAAGTTCCATTTAATCATGGTTAAGGGAGGGAGCTCTCATAATATTCAGATCACAAGTTTTTGCTTTCTACTTTCTTCTCTTAAAATCACTCTTCTCCTAGGGTTTCATCAAGTTTTCTTTACACATTCTTAATCAGTGATCTCTAAGGAACTCAAATCAACCATTGGTGCAAGCTAGAATCAAGGATTTCACAAGGTTCAAGTTCAGTGCAACTTCATTCGTATTTCAAGATCTAGTGGTTTTCAAGGCTCTAATTGCATTTATTTTGCAATTAGAGTTCATTTGGAGTGAATCTACAGCTTCTCTTGATTTCTGAAGGCATTTTCAGATCTGCACAACTTCAGGTGAGTTCAAATTGATCCTCTCTTTTCTTGTTTTTCTTGTGTGCGTATTGATCCATGTGATGTGTTGATCACTCTGAAGTAATTTTTGAGTTGTTTGAACGTATATCATGGCTGTATGTTGGATCTGAATTTTTTTGGTGTAAACTTTATCTCTTTGATTTAACTTATATATGAATGATTAGTGTGTTTTGAAACTGGATTCATGTTGCTTGTAATCTCCTGATCAGTTTGATAGTTGGTTTGTGCATTTTGGTTGAGTTTTTGGATTTGCAGGGGTTTGGCTCGCCGGAGAAGACGATCGGTGCTTCTCCGGCCGGTGAGTTTATTAATTAGGGTTTATATAAACCCAGATTAAATGTCAACCTTTGGATTTTGCGTGAATGGTCCAGGTCTGTTTGATTAGGGTTAATTACTTGAAATTAAGTCATGGCCATTGGATTTCATTTAATTAAGTAGTTTGAATGTGGTACGTTAGATCTATTTACTTTGGAGTCTTGCTGACTAGCGCGCGTGGCCTTTGATTTGGTTGACTGTGAATATAAGCCCTAGGATCTAATCACTTCTATTATTTTATTTTCTTTTATTTTCTTTGTTTTGTTTTAATTCATAAAAAATAGGCAAAATTATGCATAAATTACCAAAAAATTCATGGATGCTTATTTTAATTTTCTTTATTTTTCCATACTTTTTAATTTCATTTTTTTGATTAATCTTCATGTCTGAATTAATATTTTGAATTTATTTCTTTCATTTTTATTTCTTTTATGCATGACTTGTCTTGTTAATTTTCTATTTTGAATTTAGTGATATCTATGGACTTGGTTCTTTTTGCTTTTGATCCCTAATATGTTGAGGGTTACTTGAGATTTATTTCATGATTTTTAGGGTTTGTATGCTTAGGTTTTTCCATTTTTCTTTGTGTTGAAGTTTCTAAAACCCTAATTGATCTTTATGCAATTCTTTGACCTATTTTTCCTCTGATAATTGACTTGTGCTTTTGATATGTTGATCCTACATGTTTAAGGAGTCTTTGTGCTTACTTGTAGAATTGTTTAGGCTTGTTTCCATTTTATGAGGATTTTGTGTTTACCATGCCCTAATTGTGATGTTTATTTGACTTTTGCTTGATCATTAGGTTAGGAGGACACTTGTGCCAACTCCTAGGGTTACTTGAGATTTATTTAATGATTTTTAGGGTTTGTATGCTTAGGTTTTTCCATGTTTCTTTGTGTTGAAGTTTCTAAAACCCTAATTGATCTTTATGCAATTCTTTTACCTATTTTTCCTCTGATAATTGACTTGTGCTTTTGATATGTTAATCCTACATGTTTAAGGAGTCTTTGTGCTTACTTGTAGAATTGTTTAGGCTTTTTTCCATTTTATGTGGATTTTGTGTTTACCATGCCCTAATTGTGATGTTTATTTGACTTTTGCTTGATCATTAGGTTAGGAGGACACTTGTGCCAACTCCTAGGGTTTGTTTTTGAGCTCTTCAATGTGTTAACATGTCCTTGGTCCTTGTATGATGGTTTCACTTTGGTTTGTTTTGAGTTTCTTGCTCATTAAGTCTCACACTTATATGTATGCCCACTTCACTTCTTACCTCCATATGCTTAACTTGTTTGACCTTGTATGAGTGTGGTATGCTTCTTTGTTACTTGAATCTCTTGCTTAGGCACTCCATCACCATCCTAGGGTTCTGACTTTGAAGTTTGTGGAAAATATTTGGCTTGAATGATCTTATCCATCTCATGTATGCTTCATGTTCCCCTTATGGTAACCTGTAATGCATTGTGATGCTTTGTTTCCCTAATTCTTTCATGATGTTGTTTGATTGATCTTGGCATGTGAATGGGAGGTTCCACTCTTGGTTGTAATATTTTGATATGGTATCTTGTTTGTTTGCACTTCATTTGATTTTATTTGCTTTTGTCTTACCATTTGTTCATATTCTAACCTTTTCTTGTAGGTGCAAGGGTAAGTGAAGTGTGGATGTCATCCACATTTCAAATATTCTTCTATTCTCTTTACTTTGCTTTCTTAATTGTGGTTGTGAGGTGCTTATGCCCTCTTTCTTCTTCTCTTCCCCTTTTGAAGAACAACTTATCTTCTTTAAAGAGAAGTAAGTTGTTTCTTCCTTCTTTTTATCCTTCTTTCTTTCCTTCCTTTAGGTGGTAAGCCTCACTAACCTAGGACCAACCCTTTGTATGATAACTTCTAGGATGGTTAGATTCCCTTAGTTGTTTACCTTTTGCTCCTTTGGTGCTCTCTCTCTCTCTCTCTCTCTCTCTCTCTCTCATTTTCATACAAAAACCTAAAAAAACATTAATAAATGTTGAAATAGTACTTGATGCATAGCCTTATTCCATGGGACATTTGTATTCATTCCATCTTGGAATAGTACACTTGTCTAGCATGATGTACAAGTCTAATCATGGGAATACTTTCACAAAGAAAACCATAAAAGGTACTTCTTCATCAAAAAACCCAAAAACATCTAATAAGTTTAACAAGTTAGTGAGCTTAGGCCTTAACCCTTGGAAACAAGTCTTGGATAAATTCTCCTTACTTGGTGTGCTTGTTCTATTATTCCATCTTGGAATGTAGTAGCAAGTACACATTCCATGGAAACGAACTTGAAATCACTTTCTTGTGCCACACCAATAAAAAACTCATAAAAAACACTGGACAAAGAATAAGCGTCTCTCCTTCGGGATTTATTTTCTCATCACCTTCACTCATAACATAAGAACTTGCTTCTACTTGTCTCTATAAGAAGGTAATGCACTCGTGCCAGACGAGCCTGCAACACCTGAGCATTGATATAAGAAGTTCAAGCTTTTAAAACACAAGCCATTTTCCTCCCTAGTTAGGGGAACTACGGCGACTCTGATCCTCATGTCCAGATGAGGTATTGTAAACACCCCAAATTTGCCCTCACCCATTCACACCATGGCTTGTGATACCTTCATATGCATAAGTTCAATCATAGCATCTCATACCACATTTTTGATTCACTGCATTGCTTGTAAGTCATCTGCATCTAGGGTTTGTGATCTGAGCTATCCAAGGGCCATTTGAGCCACTCCAAAGGTCTTCAATCACTTCAAAGGTGTCCATGTATGTTCAAGCATCATATATATCCCCACAAAGTCAAGAAAGCCAAAGAATCACAAGAACTGAGAAAGGCATGGAAGCAGAGCCAGGTTTAACTGCACAGATGACCTAGAATTAGGGTTTTGGTTTCAGAGGCCATAACTCCAATTTTTTTGGTCATTATTGTTTCTATTGGTCTCAATATGTTATAAGGATCATGCATATCAATTTTTATGAAGAAATTCCATAGGGAAGGCATCTGATCAAGAGTTGACTTCTTGAGCAAGTCAGTGCAAAATCAGGGCATCTGAGGCCCCCAATGACCCAACCAAAGGGTGTTCTTCATCATTTTGAATGTGTATGATCTTTATTTGATCACAGAAGATGTTAGAAGTTCACAAAATTGAAGAATTTCAAGCCATTTGCAAAGTTGCCTTTTTGGGAAAATGACTTGTAATGGAAACTTGCCATTTTGGGAAACTTTTTCAACCCTTTCTTTTTTATTCAAAAATGCTTCAAATGGGAAAACTTTGGTCATGAAAGTTGTAGAATGGATCATTCCCTTTTCAAAAAGTACAAGAACTCATTCTAATTCATTTTGGATCAAAAGTTATGGCTTGTCAAAGTTGGGAAAAATCACATAATTTCAAGTTATGTACCAAAGAGGCAAAGTTGCAAAATCCCTTGCCAAGGTAAAATGAGACCTCAAAGTGACTTCTAATCCTTGCACAAACATAAACCAATGCCTAAAAGTCAGAATGCATTAAAGGTTTGCCCATTTTCATGACTTGTGGATCAAGAAATCACAAAAGGGGCAAAAAGTCACAAAGTTGCAAAACATCATACAAACCCTAATCCACTTGCTAATTGGCTTCAAAACTGATCCCATGGCTCTCCTCACTCCTTGCTGTGCAGGACACCCCTTTGTCCTTGGCCTACCATTGACCCATACCTCTCTTACACCTAGACTTGACTTTTTGCAAGAAGACCCATACCAATCAAGCTAGGCCACACCAACTCCTCTGACCTATCCAAGAGTGATAAGTGGACCAAAAGAGACATAACATAACACACAACACAAGCTGAAACCTCAGATTTCCATAGTTATCAAAAATTCCCCAACTTGCAAAACCTTTCGAATCTCTCAGCTCACTCAACCATTCTTCAAACCAACTTCACCATTGATCTCAAGATGACTCACTGACCACAAACCAACCATTGAAACAGCCAAAAGCACCCCATAAACCAAACACGGTTTCTGACCAGTTGGCTTGCAAACTCCCAAACCAGCCAAAAGAAATTCTTTCCAAGCATCAAAACTTCATCAGGAGTTCAAGGGGAGTGGTTTGCACAAAGAAAGAAGGCCTAAAAGTCCCAAACTGAGAAAGCTCAAGCTCAGGTACCTCCTTGAAACATTTTTCCAGAACTCTTATTTTTAGTTTCTAAATGATAAAGCATGCTCCCCTGATCATACTGGACTTTGAAATTTTGAAAATGGTGTAGAAATGAGCTTGTATTGATTGACTGAAATTTCTGCCATTTTTGTTCTTCCTTTCGAATCTTGTTAATGGTGAGAAATAAATTGTTTTTGAGGGCAGGGATGAGTTCAGAGAGGTGAGAGGAAGTGATCTGGAGCTTTAGAGCTCCAGAAATAACCTAGGGAGTGATTTTGAGATTTTCAGGGAAGGGTGTCACCGGAGAAGACGACCGGAGCTCTTCTCCGGTGACCTGAAAGTGATTAGGGTTTGATAATTAGGTTTAGCCAAGTTTAAATGTGGACCTTTGATCTGGTGGACTTTTGTTGACTCCCGCGCGAATGGAGGGCCTGGATCTCTCATTAAACCCTAATCTTCAATTAATTAATTTAATTAGAATTAATTAGTCAGAAGCAATCTGGACCACCCATTTGCGCGCAAGTCAACTCCCGCATGTTTAGTTTGAATCTCAGCCTTAGATCCTGCATACTTCCCATTTAATTTCTTTTTATTTCATTTTTATTCATTTATCTTTCATATTTATTTTAAAATAGTTAGAAAAATCCTAAAAATATTTCCTTTTGCATTTTTGTTTCAAATATTTTTCTTAATCAGAAAATGATTTTTATTTTATTTTTTGCATTGAAAATTATTTTTAAATCATTTAAATGTTTAATTTTAATTAGTTAATGGAAATTAATTAATTAAAAATACATTTAGGTATTTAAAAATCACAAAAAAATTCACATAGCATTTAGAAACATTTAGAAACATTGTTCAACCCTCAAACCAAATTTCTTTTTTGTTCTTGATGCCTTTTGATCATTTTCATTGGATTTAATTTCATTTCAAGGCAATATTTTGTGTCAAACTTCAAAAATTTCTTTCTGCCTAACCATTGAGGGTTGAATGATGATTCTTCTTGCATTGCACTCTTCATAGCATATAGTTTATAGGATAAAATTGTTTTGAATTGATCTTGCATTTTCAATTTGTTTAGCATTTTTCTTGATGAAGTACCCCAAAACCCTAGCAATCTTAGAAAATTCATAACTTTCACTAGGTTAAGAGTTGAATCCCCTCCTTTGGGCAGTGAGTTTGTATAGATTTAGGGTATCTTTGATTGCATTTTCAAATTTTTATCATGTCATTTGCTTCTGGTTTTGGATTTTTTCTTTGCATGATGCATGTAACCCTAATTTGTGCCTTCATTTGCATTCATTTTTCATTTGCTTGCATCCAATGACTTACTGTTGCACCCCAAAATTTTCCCTCACAATATAGGACTTGGTGTGCTTATAAGTTCACAAGGTTCACAAGACATCATATGAGGTTCACAAGGTTCACAAAGTTCACAATGGGTCAGAAGATTTGACAATTCTCTCAGACAATGCATCCTCCTAAGCAGTGCATCCAAAACTAGGGTTTTGACTTTAATCAGACTAAATGGACTTCCAAGACTTCAAGTGAGCTTCATAACATCTTACATGTGCTTAATAATCCCCATGACAAATTTCAGAACTTTTCTCACAGGTTTGCTCAGTCAAATGATCAAATAAGTCAAAATCAGTCAAGGCAGTTAAAAAGTCAAATTGAGGTCAACTGTGGTCAAACCAAAGTCAAACTTCATGATTTTTTTTACCAACATCAAGGGTTGATCATGATTCATCAAGGATATTTTAGATCATCAAGAATCAGAGGTTTCTAAATTAGGGTTTCCTCAGGAAAAGTCAACTGAACTTTGACCAGCCATAACTTTCACATGCTTCATCACATTTTTTCCATCCAAATCTCATTTTGAAGGAAATTTAATTCTCTACAACTTTGTGTCTCACAAGCCAAGCCCAAAAATGCTTCATTTGGAAGGTATGAGCTAAGACATTATAGGTCCTTTTGAAAGTCAACAAAAAGTCAACAACTTCAAAAGAACTTGAGAATGGTAAATGATATGGACATGAAACCAATGGGGTTAGTTAAAGGACTCTTCGAGCTTTCCAAAATGTCCAAGAACACCCTCATAGCATTAAAATTGAAGGATGTGTGCCCTTGCAAAGTTGGGAAATTTTTGTTTGGTGTATGAAGAAAATAGGGTCTTAAAACCAAATTTTTCTAAATGGGCTGAACTTTTTGTGACCCAAAGTGTTCCATGACATCATGCACGAAAATTATTTGATATTTTCATTATTTTATTTTATTTATTTTATTTATTATGATTTTTTATGTTAAAAATCATTTTAAATTTAAATAAAATATCAAAAATGAAAATTCAAAATATATTTTTGTGCTAGAAAGTCATTAACATAAATTGGATTGAATTGATACACAATTGATGATGATTGGCTTGAAATAGAAAGGTCTTATTCAAAAATATATGAAATTTAAGATCTAATCTTTTTCAATCTCCAAAATCAAAAAAATCCATACAATGATCCAATCTTTCTGACCTAATTCATTCACTATAAGTATATGAAGAGAACACATTGCATAGGGACGAATTTCACAGCCTCAAGAGTAAGTTTGCATATTCAAAAAACTCACCAAAATTCAAATTCGGATTTCACAATTCAGGCTCTTTCAAGCCAATTTGAAGGTTGAGACATGTTCTATGAACATCATTGAATCTATTTGAACCATTTGCAGCATCCAAATCATTGCATATGACCTAACCCGAATCAAACTTTTCATGTCTTAATGATTTTTTCGTTTTCTCATATTCGTGTATTATAAATAAGATTTGATCATTGTTTCATGTTTGTGTTGAGTTATTGATTGTTTCTGGACGGTTTAATTGGAGTTTCACTACAGGTTTAAGGAGTTGCCATGGCTAGGGTTTCGGCCAAGCAATTAGGGTTTCACACTAGACCTAATATAAATGAATTTGGAAAACATAGGATGATTGTGTAAGCTCTTGGGATCACAATGCCCTAATTAATTGAAGAAAATTGTACTATTTGCTTGCTTGTTGAAATTCGCAGGTCCTGTAGATGTTTGAAATCGCAGGAAATTTCGTAGGGAAATTCGCAGCAAAAAACGCAAGGCTAGAGGAGGAAGACGAAGCTCTTGGCGCCATCTGGAAAATTCAAAATTGAGTTTAATATTTTTAGAATTGTTTGTTGTTTTATTTCACAGATGCGTGTCTGGCCCAATGGTGAGGGATGCGTGTGTTATGCTTGAAAGCTTGTGTTCGAATCCTGGATGCAACAACCTTTTTTCTTATTTTTCCCTTTTATCATCAAACTTAATATATTATTCATTGTATTGGTTATACAACCAGTTGCGCCCTCCCGGCTGGATGGTAAGTGTGCTTGCGTATTGTGTGAAGGTCTTGGGTTCGAATCCCTCCCCAGGCCTTTTTGTGTTATTTGTTTTGTTTTGTCATGATTTTTTCCAGGTTAACAACAAAACTCCATGGAGTGCATTGCTAACACCTGCGCGCGCATGGACCAGTGGTTGGTGTGTTGGTCCTGAGGGTTGAAAGCTTAGGGACTGGGTTCAAATCCCAGCCCAGGTAAGTTTTGTTTTTCATTCTTTTTTTCTGTTTTTCTTATTTAATTAATTTATGTTAAATAAATTTAAATAATAGAAAAAGTAGAATGTTTATATTATTATTTTCTTATTACAATTTAGAACTCATTTTTTTTAATTAAATATTATTAGAAAAATTATTTATTTTTTGTAAATTGTTAAATAATTTTATATAGTTATTAATTAATTCTAATTTATTATTCTAAAAAAACATATAAACCCTAATTTCCTAAAACCCTAAAACATTCTTTAAAACCTAATTATTTTTATAAAACCCTAATTGTAAATATTAATTTATTTGTTAATTATGGCTTCTAATTTATTTATTAATAAACTTTAATTATATGTATATATTTTATAATTTGTTTATAATTATTATTTAATTCTTGTATGTAAATAATTTTTAGTGTATGCTTAAAAATAATTAAAATTTGCTAATTTAATTTTGTAATTATAATTTATTTTCATAATATGTTTATAATTAACTTAATTTTTATAACATGTATATAATTTGAAACTTTATAATAATTAGTATATAATATGAATTGTTTATGTTTTCTTCTTAATCTTAAAAAATAATTGTTTATAAAAAAAAATTGAACTTTTTAATTATTATGCTAATATTCTTGTTTATTTTATTATTAATTCTATTTATTTTCATATGATATTTATTTCATTATTACTAACCCCATTTATATATATATTGTGCTTTATTATTATTATTGTTACTAACCCAATTATTTTACTTATTTTGCTTATTTATTTAATTTGTTTAAATTATTATTATTATGTAATTGTCTCCTTTATGTAATATTTTAGTAGTAATGTTTAATATTTATTTTTAAATGCTATGGTTAGTAAAATAGGGAGTGAAACGTATTTGTATTTAAAATTGATTTAGATCATTAATTTAAAAGATAAATATTTAAAATTGTACACTCACACACGTAAGTCGATCCTGGATCGCCATCTCACTTCTTAAGGGTTACCTCTCATGTTGCCTAAACAAAAGGTCAAGTAGGGTGTATAAAGCAAAGTCCCTCATCTCACATCATCTAGTCCCTTAACAGATAAAAAGATCAAGTCCCTTCACGGTTGCCTTCGTAATGATCTTGTCCCTTTCGAATAAAGATGATAAGTCCCTTCGAATTGCTTATACACCCCACAGTTGCCTAAATAACAGATGTCCCTTCACTTGTCCCTTACATCCAAGGTAATGACTACCTATTCCTTAATAATAGGGATAGTCTTACCATTTAAAGGATTCAAGAACATAAAAGACTTAAACTTAGGGTAGGTTCCTCTTAGATACTTGCTCACTCTTCAAAATATTTCAAACACTTCATACATTTCAAACAATTTTCAAAACAAAGGTTTTATATACATCCGTACATGGATCATTATAAAATACTTAAGAAAATTTCTATTCACACACTTCACATTTCAAAAATATTTTAAAGTGAGCTAAGTAACTAAGAGCCCATGGATAACCATGGATGTAAAGGGTGCTAACACCTTCCCTTTGCATAACCTACCCCCCGGACCCAAAAATCTTTTAAAGGTCTTTCCTGTTCTTTTATGCCTTTCCTTTGGATAAAATAAAAGTCGGTGGCGACTCTTGCTATCTGCAACATAACTAAAAGTCAGTTCTCCCACCGTGTTACAGAACTGGCGACTCTGCTGGGGACTTAATATTAAAGAGGGGTACCCTTAGGAATTAGATCACTTTAAAATTGTTTGCCTTGTTTGCTTTATACTTACTTGTTGGGCTCTTATGTGTGAAAGATCCTAACCCGGATCTAGTGTACCTTAGGTAAATGGCAATAGACCAAGGAAACTGTACGGCGTATACCGATATGGTTGATCTGGTGGCCATAGTTAGTGTGACTTCTTGGTTGGTGCTTATGTTCCTTAAGTCAAATTGAGGATAATATGAGGCTGCCATATGTTGTCAATGCACTAACTAACTTTTAGAACCCTAGTTATCCCATCTTGGCCTTTAGAAAGTAGTGAGATAACCGGCTTTGGTGAAGACTGAAGTTGGTTGATACTCGATACTACGCTCATTGAGATTCAGAACTTGGAGGGTTTTGGTTGGCAAGTAAGTTGCCTACTGAACAACCACCCTTGTGAAGGATCAATGATATTGAGATCCCTTAGAACCTGGTTACTTTTATAGGACAGGATGAACCAACTAACTTCAGGGGAGGGTACTTACCTTTAAACCTCATGCAAGCCTTTAAACCTAGGGCTATTGTGTGACTTGTTTGTGTGTGCCACATGTTTGTGATTGAGCATAACATCATATCATCATCATGCATCATAAGCATAGCATTTTCACTAACCATTTCAAGGACCAAAGGATTTATCTTTGTTCTTTGTTACAGGTCATGGCTTCTGCTCGTAGAAACACTATCAGGATCAACTTTGTGGGCATACCTCCTAAGCTTAAAGAGTTGATTTCTCAAGTGTCTGATAACTCCCAATTCATCAAGAGACATGGTCACTTGTTGGATCTGGTCACCTCAGGGTTCAATGAAGACATGATAAGTGTTCTGTTTCAGTTCTTTGATCCTAAACACCATTGCTTCACATTCCCCGACTATCAGCTGGTTCCAACAATGGAAGAGTTCTCTAAACTTCTGGGTATACCTGTTCTTGATCAGAAACCATTCACAGGCTTGGAAAAAGAGCCTAGACCTGAAGTTATTGCTGCAGCTCTACATCTGAAGAAGTCTGACATTGTTCTAGAAACGAGAAGCGGAATTAAAGGTATTCTTGCTAAGGTGTTGATAGAGAAGGCTCAAGTGTTCTTGAAAGCTATGAGCTATGATGCTTTTGAGGAGATCTTAGTTTTGTTGATCTATGGCTTAGTGTTGTTCCCCAATCCTGATCAGTTCATAGACGTTCATGCCATCAACATATTCTTGAGTCACAATCCAGTGCCTACATTGCTTGGAGACATCCTGCATTCTCTTCATACTCGTACTACGAAGGCACGAGGAACTCTTATGTGCTGCATACCTTTGTTATCTAGGTGGTTTATTTCTCATCTTCCTCGCTCAGTGATGAAGAATGAACAAGGGTTCAGGTGGTCCAAAAGGATCATGTCACTCTCTCATTCAGATATCCATTGGTGCTCCAGATCTATGGAGAATGTCACTATCATTGACCATTGTGGGGAGTTTCCTAATGTGCCACTTCTAGGCATAAGAGGAGGCATTACCTACAACCCTTCTCTAGCTTTACGACAGTTTGGTTACGCCCGGAGTGATGGTCCACATGACATGTTGATTCAGGGTATTGTGTTTGACTACGACAACGACCTGCAAGGTTACCGTCAGAGGTTCATACGAGCATGGGGAAAAGTGAACAGGGTTGGCAGCAAGACTCTGGAGCCTAAGTACACTATTCCTATGGAGGCTTATCTCAGATGGGTGCGATCTCGTGCTCAGACTCTCATGATGCCATATCCTGCTATCCTGCCAGTTACCATGGAACCTGTTGCTGAAGGAGATACTTCTTATACCATCCTTCACCCAGACATGCCTACTGACATGGAAGATTTACAGAGGTCCTGGATCCAGTTGAAGGAGCAAAGGGATACCTTCGAGGCTCATTACAAAACAAGCCAAGAAAGAATCCTGGAACTAACAAAGCAACTTCACGAGGAGCGGAATCTTAACTCATACCTCAACACAAAGAGGAAGCGTCCATGGGAGACTTAAAACCCCATCTCTTGTATTTATTACATTTTATTTTGTAAGCCCAAGGGGCAAAACAAATTTATTACTAATAAAAGTTTACCTTCTTGTTTGTTTAAACAAATCTAAATCCTGCAGTCCTTGAAAACATTGCATACACATTTACATTCCATATCATTGCATCACAGGTTTATTGTGCACAGGTTTCTCATCTTCTCGCTGTTTATTTCAGCAATGGCTCTTGAACAAACAGTTAAGGATCTCCAGGCACAAAATGCACAGTTCCAAGAGCTGATCCTGAACTTGTCCAAGGGGCAGGATGAATTGAAGACACTGCTGGCCAAGAAGACTAAGAAGACTAGAAGGTCAGGTGGCCTGATCAACATGGGAAGAAGGTTCAGAGGTCCTGTCAAGACCAAAGAACAGGTTGAAGATTATGAGTCTGAAGAGTCCGAGAAAGAGGGAGGCAGTCTCCACAATACAATGGGGGACTCTGATTCTGAAGCTAACTACTATCATGAGCCTAATGAGGATAAGTTCAAGATGCTGGTGGATAGAATGGATGCTATGGAATTACAAAAGTCTTCTGGACTATATTTTGAAGACCTGAGTTTGATATTTGGGGTTGTTATACCCATTGGTTTCAAGGTTCCTACTTTTGTTGTTTATGACGGTGTCTCTTGTCCCAAGCTGCATCTGAGGTCTTATGTCCGGATAATCCAACCCCATACTGCTGATAAGAAGTTGTGGATCCATTTCTTCCAAGAGAGCTTATCTGGAGCTCAATTGGAATGGTACTATCAGTTGGAGAGTGTCAACATCCGTGATTGGAATGATCTTGCTGAAGCCTTCTATAAGCAATATCAATACAATGTTGATCTAGCCCCTACTCGCATGCAACTTCAGAGCATGTCTATGGGGGCCAAAGAGAGCTTCAAGGAGTATGCTCAGAAGTGGAGAGACTTGGCTGGAAGAGTGCAACCACCTCTAACTGACAGAGAGTTAGTTGATATGTTCATGTGTACGTTGAATGGCCCCTTTTACAGTCATCTCATTGGAAGCTCATCATCTGGCTTCACTGAGTTGATAATGACAGGAGAGCGCGTAGAAAGTGGTATTAGGAGTGGCAAGATTCAAGTGGGTATTTCTTCATCAGGTGCTGCAAAGAAGCCTCCCAGTGGGAAGAAAGAGTCAAATGCTGTTTATGGTCAACCTGATCGTAATAGAAGGCATCAGTCCGTGAGTGCAGTTCATATTTCCAATCCAACTCCTGCAACAACAGAGCCACCACAGGGAAATCAACAGAGGGCTAGAAGGCAGTTCACTAAGATCAATATGTCAATGGCCCAAGCCTTGCAACACTTGCTGAAAGCTGAACTTATCACTCTGAAAGATCCTCCTCAGAATCCTAATGTTACCTCACCCAGGTACAATCCTAACGCACGATGTGCATATCATTCGAATTGTCAGGGACATGATACCAATAGTTGCTGGGTATTGAAGAACAAAATTCAAGATATGATTGAGGCTGGAGAAATTGAGTTTGACCCTCCGGGTACTCCAAATGTGATTACTGCTCCCATGCCAAATCATGAGAAGACTGTCAATGCCATTGATGAAGATTCACATATTTCCTCAGTTGCAGATTTGACTACTCCATTGTCTGTTATTAAGAAGAAGTTGGTACAAGCTGGGTTCTTTCCAGGTTTTCGTGAAGATTGTGTCTATTGTGCCTATAAGCCGGATAGTTGCTGGAGATTGAAGGATGGAATTCAACGCCTCATGAATAATTACACCATAGTGTTTGAGAGGACTCCACCTTCTGTAGAGAGTATGGTTGATCATATAACTAAACATGCGAAGGTTGAAGAGGTGGATATGGTTGATAAAGTGCCGGTGAGGATTACTTCCAAGGGTCCTATCAAAATCACTCATAAGGGTCCAATTAAGATTACTGCTGAAGGCCCTGTGAAGATTGTTGCTGAAGCTAGAGTGGCTCCTATGATCATTACCACTCCTGGTCCTATTCCGTATACTTCTGATAAAGCTGTGCCTTGGCATTATGGGTCTGATGTTTATATCCATGGTGTTAAGCAGGAACCCTTAGCTGATATGCCTGTTGATGTTGATAACATTGCTGGATCTAGTAAGATCACACGAAGCGAAAGAGTTTTCTCTCCTCCAGTTACCTCCAAGAATGCAGTTGCTCCAGCTGCTACCTCCACCACTGATGCTCGGGGCAAAGGTCCTGTTATTGAACCTGTACAAACTGATGTGCCAGCTGCTGATGATCTTTCTAAGCAGATGGAAGAAGTATTGAAAATCATTCGCAAGAGTGATTATGACATTGTTGATCAATTGGGGCATACTCCCTCCAAGATTTCTATGCTGTCCTTGTTATTGTGTTCTGAGGCTCATGCCAAGGCCTTGATTAAATTTTTGAAGACTGCTCATGTACCCAATGAGATATCTGTAGACCAATTTGAAAGTTGTGTTGCACACTTGACCTATGATAATGGGTTAGGTTTCTCCGATGCTGATTTGACTCCGGCCAAGAGGGATCATAACAGGGCTCTACATATCTCAATTGAATGCAGGGGCACTACCCTGTCACATGTATTGATAGACAATGGTTCCTCTCTAAATGTGTTGCCCAAAGAAGTTCTGAATAAGGTTAGTCCTGAAGATGCTGTGTTGAAGCCCAGTAATATAGTGGTGAAAGCTTTTGATGGCTCAAGAAGAGTGGTGCACGGAGAAATTGATCTCCCAATCAAAGTTGGTTCTCAGGTCTTCAATACTACCTTTTATGTCATGGATATTCGTCCGTCGTATTCTTGTTTGCTTGGGCGTCCCTGGATCCATGGGGCAGGTGCTGTGACCTCCACCTTACATCAAAAGCTGAGGTATCCAGTAGAGGGGAAGGTTGTCACTGTCTATGGAGAGGAAGGGTATATGATTAGCCATGTGAACACCTTTAAATATCTTGAAGTGGAGGGTGAATACGTTGAAACACCGTGTCAGACATTTGAAGTGGTTCCTTGGATTGTTAATGATTATGAAGCTCCTCCTGTTGTCAAGAAAGTTGATGTGGTCACCAGAGTACCTCCAACAATGGCCTCCCTTAAAGATGCTAGAGCTGTGGTGGATGAAGGTGGTTGTACTATTTGGGGTCAGCTTCCTGATATTCCGTACAAGTCTGACAAATTTGGTTTGGGTTTCACTGCAGAGTCCCAGAAGGCTATTCGTCGTGCTCGTGCTGTTCGTATCACCAATCAGGGAATTATGAAAGATCAGATTAATGCTGTGGGTGACTATGATGAAGACTACAACTTGGACGCTTGGATTTTTCCTACTGTGGGTGTTGGGCTCAATAACTGGAAGGCTGAGGATGTTATTCCTATCTCCTTTAGTCAGGAGTAAATACTATTACTGTGTTGTTACTTTTAAGTTTGTAATTTCTTGAACAATTGAACTCTTAAGCCTTGTGCCTTACCCGGGGCACAATGGTGTGCTTGTTACGGGATGTCATTTCATTTGCATACTTCATTCAATAAAAATCAGTGGATGTTTCGTTTTCGTAAATATTGTGCTCCTTGTCTTTCTTGTCTTTTATTTTTGTTTTATCAGCTATGTGTTCTTACACACACCCACATCACTAAAATGCAGATCCTCATCCACTCTGGATCCTGTTGATAACAGTTCTACTATTGCCAATTATGATTTCGAGAATCCGATTTATCAAGCTGAAGACGGAAATGAGGACGATTGTGAAGTACCTGTAGAGCTTGCTAGGTTGTTACAACAAGAAGAGAAAGCTATACAGCCACATGAAGAGCCAGTCGAAGTTGTGAATCTGGGAACTGAAGAAAACAGGAAAGAGGTCAAGATAGGGGCTGAATTAGAGGGTAGTGTCAAGAGCAGATTGATTCAGATGTTGCGTGACTATGTGGAGATCTTTGCTTGGTCTTACGAAGATATGCCAGGGTTGGATACAGACATTGTGGTTCACCGTTTACCAGTGAAAGAAGATTGTCGTCCAAAGAAGCAGAAGGTTCGTCGCATGCGTCCTGAAATGTCAGAGAAGATTAAGGCAGAGGTAATGAAACAGTTTGATGCAGGGTTCTTAGCTGTGACTTCTTATCCTCAATGGGTTGCAAATATGGTGCCGGTACCTAAGAAAGACGGTAAGGTACGTATGTGTGTAGACTACAGGGATTTGAACAAAGCCAGCCCCAAAGATGACTTTCCACTTCCTCATATTGATGTTCTGGTAGACAACACTGCTCAACATAAGGTATTCTCTTTTATGGATGGTTTCTCTGGTTACAATCAAATCAAGATGGCACCTGGAGATATGGAGAAGACAACATTTGTTACACAGTGGGGCACCTTTTGCTATAGGGTGATGCCATTTGGTTTGAAGAATGCAGGGGCAACATATCAGCGTGCTATGGTGGCTTTGTTTCATGATATGATACATCATGAGATAGAGGTATGTGTGGATGATATGATAGCCAGGTCCCAGAATGAATAATAACATCTTGATCATTTGCATAAGTTGTTTGAAAGGTTGAAGAAATACAAGTTGAGATTGAACCCAAACAAGTGTACTTTTGGAGTTAGGTCTGGTAAACTCCTGGGTTTCATTGTCAGTGGAAAAGGTATTGAAGTGGATCCTGCAAAGGTGAAAGCTATACGAGAGATGCCAGCTCCCCGTACTGAGAAGGAAGTTAGAGGTTTCTTGGGACGATTGAATTACATTGCAATATTTATTTCCCAATTAACTGCTACCTGTGAGCCAATCTTCAAGTTGTTGAAGAAAGATCAGGTAATGGAGTGGAATGATGAGTGTCAGACTGCCTTTGATGAAATCAAGAAATATCTGCTAGAGCCTCCAATTTTGATGCCACCAGTTGATGGAAGACCCTTGATCATGTACTTAACAGTGTTAGATAACTCAATGGGGTGTGTGTTGGGGCAACATGATGAGTCTGGTCGAAAAGAGCAGGCAATATACTACCTTAGCAAAAAGTTTACCGACTGTGAAACAAGATACTCACTGCTCGAGAAAACTTGCTGCGCTTTGGCATGGGCTGCTCGCCGACTAAGACAGTATATGTTGACCCATACTACCTTTTTGATTTCGAAGATGGATCCAATCAAGTACATATTCGAGAAACCTGCTCTCTCCGGAAGAATAGCGAGATGGCAAATGATCTTGACAGAATATGATATACAGTATACTACTCAGAAGGTCATTAAAGGAAGTGTTGTGGCTGATCATTTGGCTCATCAAGAAGTGGATGATTACCAGTCAATGAGTTTTGAGTTCCCTGATGAAGACATTATGATTATTACCAAAGAACCTGTCCAATATGACGGACCTGAACAAGGATCCCGATGGACCATGGTTTTTGATGGAGCTTCTAATGCACTTGGTAATGGTGTTGGTGTTGTGATCAGTTCCCCTGAAGGTTGTCATACCCCGATTACTGCCAGACTTTGTTTCTATTGTACCAATAATATGGCTGAGTATGAGGCATGTATCCTGGGTATCAAAGCTGCAATTGATATGAAGATTCAGTTCCTTGATGTGAATGGAGATTCAACCCTGGTAGTAAGTCAGATTAAAGGAGATTGGGATACTAAACATGATAATCTCATTCCTTACAGAGAGCATGTGTTGTCTTTGATCCCGCATTTTAAAGAGATTACCTTTGGACATATTCCACGAAGAGAGAATCAGTTAGCAGATGCCTTAGCCACCATGGCATCCATGTTTGAGATCAGCTGGGATGATGAAGCTCCCAAGATTACTATTGATAGATTTGAAAAGCCTGCATACTGCAATGAGATTGGCACTGAAGAAGCAGAGGAGAAACCTTGGTTCTATGAAGTGAAAAGATATCTTGAAGATCAAGAGTTCCCTGTAGGGGCATCTGTCAAAGATAGGAAGTTTCTGAGAAGGTTTTCTGCTAAGTTCTTTTTGAGTAATGGGATTTTGTACAAGCGCAATCATGATTCAACTCTTCTCCGGTGTGTGGATAAGAAGGAAGCAACTGAGATTATGGAAGACATGCATGATAGGATCTTTGGCACTCATTCTAGTGGTCATACTATGGCAAAGAAGATATTGAGAGCAGGTTACTATTGGTCTACCATGGAAGCTGTCTGCTATCAACACTCCAGAACGTGTCATAAGTGTCAAATCTATGCTGATAAAGTACATATACCTCCATCACCATTGAATGTGTTGACTGCTCCTTGGCCTTTTGCCATGTGGGGCATTGATATGATTGGTGAGATCAAACCTACTGCTTCTAATGGGCATCGTTTCATCTTGGTTGCTATTGATTACTTCATGAAGTGGGTGGAGGCAGCTTCATTTGCATCTGTTACCAAGAATGTTGTGGCTCGATTCATTAAGAATAATCTTATATGTAGGTATGGTTGTAACACGGTGGGAAAACTGACTTTAGTTATGTTGCGGATAGCAAGAGTCGCCACCGACTTTTATTTTATCCAAAGGAAAGGCATAAAAGAACAGGAAAGACCTTTTAAAAGATTTTTGGGTCCGGGGGGTAGGTTATGTAAAGGGAAGGTGTTAGCACCCTTTACATCCATGGTTATCCATGGGCTCTTAGTTACTTAGCTCACTTTAAAATGTTTTTGAAATGTGAAGTGTGTGAATAGAAATTTTCTTAAGAGTTTTATAATGATCCATGTACGGATGCGTATAAAACCTTTGTTTTGAAAATTGTTTGAAATATGTGAAAATGTTTTTTGAAAAGTGAGCAAGTACCTAAGAGGAACCTACCCTAAGCTTAAGTCTTTTCTGTTCTTGAGTCCCTTAAATGGTAAGACTATCCCTATTATTAAGGAATAGGTAGTCATTACCTTGGATGTGAGGGACAAGTGAAGGGACATTGTTATTTAGGCAACTGTGGAGTGTATAAGCAATTCGAAGGGACTTATCATCTTTATTCGAAAGGGACAAGATCATTACGAAGGCAACATTCAAAAGGGACTTGATCTTTTATTTGTTAAGGGACTAGATGATGTGAAATTGAGGGACTTTGCTTTATACACCCCTACTTGACCTTTTTATTAGGCAACATGAGAGGTATCCTTATGGAAGTGAGATGGCGATCAAAGATCGATTTACGTGTGTGAGTGTACAATTTTAATATTTATCTTTTAAATTAGTGATCTAAATTAATTTTAAACATACAAACATGTTGCACTCCCTATTTTACTAACCATAGCATAAAAATAAATATTCAATATTACTATTAAAATATTACATCCAGGAAACAATTACATAATAATAATAATTAAAGCAAATTAAATAAATAAGCAATAATAAATAATAATAATAATTGGGTTAGTAAAAAATAATAATAATACAAAATTAAATGGGGTTAGTAATAATAAAATATCATATAAACATAATTAATAATATAAATAAAAACATTATTAAAAGATCAAATTTCTATATAAACAATTATTTAAGATTAATAAGAAAATATGAACAATTATATTAATTATTATAAAGTTTTAAGTTATATGCAAATTATAAAAATTAAATTAATTATAAACATAAAATTATAATTACAAAATTAAATTAGCAATTTTAAACATATATTAAAAAATTATTTATATACAAAAATTAAGTTATAAACAATTTATGCCATATTATTATATTAACATAATTAAATTAAAAATTTTAATTTTAAACATATTTATATACAAGATTTAAATTATAAACAAATTATAGACCATATGCATATTATAAAATTAATTATAATTATATTTACACAAATTAAGTTAAGAATTTTGTTGTTTTAAACATAATTTAAAATTATTTACATTATTAAGATTACATAATGATAATTTGTAAATAAATAATATTAGTAAAAACATAGAAACATAATTAACATTTATATAAACAATTAGGGTTTTAGAAAGATATATTTTTAGGGTTATAGTTTTAATTAGAATTAATAATAATAATAAACAAACAAAACAAATAATGGAGAAAAAGAGAAAAAAACTTAGCTTGGCTGGGAATTGAACCCAGCCCCTCTGCTTTTCATAACCTCCAGCCAGCAAGATCAACCACTGGGCCAGCGCGCGCTTGGTGATAAGGAAAGAGGTCCAATTGGTTTTGTTGTTTAATCCTGAAAATCATGAAAAAAGAAACAAAACAAAAGGCCTGGGGGATCGAACCCAGGACCTTCGCACATCACGCATACACAATTACCATTCCAGCCGGGAGGGCGCATCTGATATTATAATGGATATAATTCATAATATATTAAAACTAATCATTAAGCAGAAAAATAAGAAAAATTGGCTGAATCCAGGATTCGACCCCTGGACCTCAGCATCATACGCACATCCTCTTACCACCAGACCAACTGCACGTTGGTGATACAAAGCAGAAACAAATACAAAAAATATAATATCCAACATTTGAATTTCCAGAAACGCGCGCTGGACTTCATCTTCTTCATGGTACCTGCGAAATTTTCTATGAATTTTGCTACAATATTTCCTGCGAATTTCAAATTGCAGCAACACCTACGAAATTCAAACATCATTATTCAAACAAAATTTTGTCAAATTAAATTCACAAACACAATCCAGAGGTCAATTAGAGCTGATCCATGGTCTTAGAATGTATTTATATTTGCTAAATTGATAAACCCTAAAAATGGCCGAAAACCCTAGCCATGGTGAAAATCATTCTAGTCCATGAAACTCAAATCAAATTGTCCAGAAAGCTTCAATACTTCACAACAAACATAAATCAATGGTTAGTTTTCATTATCATTGCATAAATAACTCAATTCGAAAAAAATAAAAAGCATGAATGATATGCATTCGGGTTATGTATTTGAGCATGATTCATGTGTTTTTGAGAGCTGGGATAGGTTTAGGGATGTCCAAGGAATCCTTCCATGTCTTAAAAATACCTTAAAAGCTCTTGTATGGAGGAAACCGAATTTGAAGTTTTTGTGAGATTTTTGAAAATCTGAACTTACTCTTGGAGGCCAGAAATTCGTGTCCAATGAATAGGTTTGTGTTGTATACTTATAGTGTAATGGATTTAGGTCAAAAGAATAGATGGTTGTGTGGAAGATTTGGATCCATGAGATTGAAAAAGATTCAAGCTTAAATTTCAAATATTCTTGCATAAACCCTTTCTATTTCAAGCCAATCACCATTATTTTTATACCAATTTGATTCCAATCACCTTTATGACTTTCTAGAAACAAAATCCCATTTAAATATTTGATTTTTCTATTTTATTTTAATTTAAAATGATTTTAAATGAATAAAATCAAAAATAAATAAAATAAAATGATGAAAAAACTGAATTTTAGAGATTTGGGTCATGCATGAAGTATTGGTATGGATTGGATCATTATATGGCAAGCCCATTTAGAAAAAATTGGTTTTAAACCTCCATTTTCTTCATAAACCAACCAAAAATTTCCCAACTTTGCAAGGGCACATATCCTTCAATTTTAATGCTATGAGGGTGTTCTTGGACATTTTGGAAAGCTTGAAGAGTCTTCTAACCAACCCCACTGGTTTCATGTCCATATCATTTACCATTCTCAAGTTATGCCCTTTTGAAGTTGTTGACTTTTTGTTGACTTTCAAAAGGACCTATAATGTCTTAGCTCATACCTTCCAAATGAAGCATTTTTGGGCTTGGCTTGTGAGACACAAAGTTGTAGAGAATTCAATTTCCTTAAAAATGAGCTTTGGATGGAAAATTGGTGATGAAGCATGTGAAAGTTATGGCTAGTCAAAGTTCAGTTGACTTTTCCTGAGGAAACCCTAATTTAGAAACCTCTGATTCTTGATGATCTGAAATATCCTTGATGAATCATGATCAACCCTTGATCAAATGATGAATTTTACTTCATATACTTGATGTTGGCAAAAAATCATGAAGTTTGTCTTTGGTTTGACCACAGTTGACCTCAGTTTGACTTTTTAACTGCTTTGACTGATTTTGACTTATCTGATCATTTGACTGAGCAAACCTTTGAGAAAAGTCTTGGAACTTGTCATGGAGATTCTTAAACACATATAAGATGTTATGAAGCTCACTTGAAGTCTTGGAAATCCATTTAGCCTGATTAAAGTCAAAACCCTAGTTTTGGATGCACTGCTTAGGAGAATGCATTGTCTGAGGGAATTGTCAAATCTTCTGACTATTTGTGAACTTTGTGAACCTTGTGAACCTCATAAGATGTCTTGTGAACCTTGTGAACCTCATGGGATGTCTTGTGAACCTTGTGAACCTCATAAAGTGTCTTGTAAACTTCATGAACTTCATGAAAGGTCTTGTGAACCTTGTGAACCTCATAAAGTGCCTTGTAAACTTCATGAACCTCATGAAAGGTCTTGTGAACCTTGTGAACCTCATAAAGTGCCTTGTAAACTTCATGAACCTCATGAAAGGTCTTGTGAACCTTGTGAACCTTCTTAGCACACAAAGTCTTGTATTGTGAGGGCAAATTTTGGGGTGCAACAATGGCAGCACTGAAAGGATTATTACTGACAATGGCTCTAATCTGAACAACACTATGATTACTGATCTCTGCACGCAGTTCAAGATTAAGCACCACAACTCTTCTCCGTACCGTCCGAAGATGAATGAGGCAGTTGAAGCTGCTAATAAGAACATTAAGAAGATTCTACAGAAGATGACTGTGACTTATAAGGATTGGCATGAGATGTTACCATTTGCTCTTCATGGTTATCGTACTACAATACGTACTTCAACAGGGGCAACCCCATTCTCCTTAGTCTATGGTATGGAAGCAGTTTTGCCCATTGAAGTTCAGATTCCCTCCTTGAGAATTATGAAGGATGCAGGCTTGGATGAAAATGAGTGGATTCAGACCCGACTTGACCAGATAAATTTGATTGATGAGAAGAGGTTAGCAACAGTTTGTCATGGCCAGATGTACCAGAAACGAATGATCAAGGCTTTCAACAAGAAGGTTAAGCCAAAGGTATATCAGGCTGGTGATTTGGTAATCAAGCGTATCATATTACCACAGGGTGATCCTAGGGGCAAGTGGACTCCTACATATGAAGGGCCATTTGTAGTCAAAACAGTATTCTCAGGAGGTGCCATGATACTTACTACTATGGATGGTGAAGACTTCCCACAACTTGTAAACACAGACATAGTTAAAAAATACTACGCATAAAAAGAGAGCCGCTAGGTTGACTGGCCTAGGCAAAAATAAGGGCATCCCGACGAACCAAAAGAGTTCGGGCAAAAATTAGGGATTTATATAAAAAATGTACACCCGGCAAGTCGAAAACCTGAAAAGGCGGCTTGGGCAAAAAAAGGGTATCCCGGTGGATTGAAAACCTGAAAGGGCAATCCAGGCAAAAGTTAGGGATTAAAGCGTATGACTATGTCTCGTTTGGATCACCCATGTAACTACAACCAGTTGTGCTACTTAATCAAGCTCGAACAGATAAAGCTCAATCCAATAATTTCCGTCTCGACAGTAGAAGCTAAGATACTTGAAGATAATGTCAATAGTAGAATTGAAACTCAATAGGATTATTTCCCACATAGCTGATTTTCTTGTTTTGTAAAATTTTATGACGAATTCCTCTTACTAGGATTTCTGTCTCCTTGTATAAACTTACCCATGTACGGGTCACTTTTTGATATAAATAAAATTCCATCTTTGAATCCAGATTTACTTTTACCCTATTTACATAAGCGAAAAGTCCATTGGTTGTGTTGGAGTGTATGTATGCTTTTGAATATGATTGATGTTTACCAGAAATGCATAAATGCTTAATATGATTGATGTTTACCAGAAATGCATGAAATGCAGTAATAGTATTTACTAAGGACGAACGAGGGAAGGAATTCAACAAAGCTTCGCCGTTTCATTCCCACAAGACAGCTACAAGTCCCCCAGTAGGGCAAATTCATCTTCATAAGTACCTCGAGTCACATCTCCCCTGGAATTTATATCCATCTCTTTTATCCTCATACGGATAGTTGGGAATTTATTTTTCCAATAGGAGTACAACGAACGAAGACGGGAGGTTATGTAAACCTTACTATCGAACGAAGACGGGAGGTTATGAATACTATATTATCAAACAAGACGGGAACAAGTTCCTCATATTCTTCAGCAACGAATCAGGATTTATTTTCCCTGGCCAGCAGTTGTTATACGAAGATATCTAGACGCTTCAGGCTGCATGATGCATACATACATCATTTACATCATATCATACATATCCATAAATACATAATACATTACTTAAGTGCATCATGCTATACATGCATACATAATGCATAAGCTAATATTATCTTGCAGAATGTTATCTTGTTTTTCAGATTAATTCTCCAGCAAACAAACTACATCAACAACTTATACCTCAGGACGTTGTTCATCCTCCTGAAAGCTATCATCATACCTCAGGACGTTTTTATCCTCCTGAAAGCTTCTTATACCTCAGGACGTTGTTTATCCTCCTGAAAGCAATCATGACTATTGGGCCGTTGTTTATCTTCCCAAAAGTTATCATTATACCTCAGGACGTTGTTTATCCTCCTGAAAGCAATCATGACCTTGGGTCGTTGTTTATCCTCCCAAAGGTTATGTTTATACCTCAGGACGTTATTTATCCTCCTGAAAGCTATCATTACTATTGGGCCGTTGTTTATCCTCCCAAAAGTTATCATCATACCTCAGGATGTTGTTTATCCTCCTGAAGGTTATACCTTTACCTTGGGCCGTTGTTTATCTTCCCAAAGGTTATCTCACTATGTTGGGACGTTGTTTATCTTCCTAGAAAGCTATATCTTCATATTTTGGACTGCTTTATCCTCCAAGAGACATATTTGAAGAACTTTTATCCAAGTGGCATCTTTAAGCCCACTCAAAGCATATACAACAAGTCATCAGTATCACTCTACGCACCGGTGAGGGCAAATTTTTGGGCTTTTGTGTTCAATCCCCTTCAACCTTCCAGGTCACGACTGGCAAATATACCAATCTAACCCCTCAGGTTTCAGAAAATTGAACAGGGGCAGCTGTTGCACCCTAAAATTTGCCCTCACAATACAGGACTTGGTGTGCTAAGAAGTTCACAAGGTTCACAAGACATCATACGAGGTTCACAAGGTTCACAAAGTTCACAATGGGTCAGAAGATTTGACAATTCTCTCAGACAATGCATCCTCCTAAGCAGTGCATCCAAAACTAGGGTTTTGACTTTAATCAGACTAAATGGACTTCCAAGACTTCAAGTGAGCTTCATAACATCTTACATGTGCTTAAGAATCCCCATGACAAATTTCAGAACTTTTCTCACAGGTTTGCTCAGTCAAATGATCAAATAAGTCAAAATCAGTCAAGGCAGTTAAAAAGTCAAACTGAGGTCAACTGTGGTCAAACCAAAGTCAAACTTCATGATTTTTTTTTGCCAACATCAAGGGTTGATCATGATTCATCAAGGATATTTTAGATCATCAAGAATCAGAGGTTTCTAAATTAGGGTTTCCTTAGGAAAAGTCAACTGAACTTTGACCAGCCATAACTTTCACATGCTTCATCACATTTTTTCCATCCAAAGCTCATTTTGAAGGAAATTGAATTCTCTACAACTTTGTGTCTCACAAGCCAAGCCCAAAAATGCTTCATTTGGAAGGTATGAGCTAAGACATTATAGGTCCTTTTGAAAGTCAACAAAAAGTCAACAACTTCAAAAGGGCATAACTTGAGAATGGTAAATGATATGGACATGAAACTAATGGGGTTGGTTAGAGGACTATTCAAGCTTTCCAAAATGTCCAAGAACACCCTCATAGCATTAAAATTGAAGGATGTGTGCCCTTGAAAAGTTGGGAAATTTTTGGTTGGTGTATGAAGAAAATAGGGTCTTAAAACCAAATTTTTCTAAATGGGCTGAACTTTTTGTGACCCAAAGTGTTCCATGACATCATGCACGAAAATTATTTGATATTTTCATAATTTTATTTTATTTATTTTATTTATTATGATTTTTTATGTTAAAAATCATTTTAAAATTAAATAAAATATCAAAAATGAAAATTCAAAATATATTTTTGTGCTAGAAAGTCATTAACATAAATTGGATTGAATTGATACACAATTGATGATGATTGGCTTGAAATAGAAAGGTCTTATTCAAAAATATATGAAATTTAAGATCTAATCTTTTTCAATCTCCAAAATCAAAAAAATCCATACAATGATCCAATCTTTCTGACCTAATTCATTCACTATAAGTATATGAAGAGAACACAATGCATAGGGACGAATTTCACAGCCTCAAGAGTAAGTTTGTATATTCAAAAAACTCACCAAAATTCAAATTCGGATTTCACAATTCAGGCTCTTTCAAGCCAATTTGAAGGTTGAGACATGTTCTATGAACATCATTGAATCTATTTGAACCATTTGCAGCATCCAAATCATTGCATATGACCTAACCCGAATCAAACTTTTCATGTCTTAATGATTTTTTCGTTTTCTCATATTCGTGTATTATAAATAAGATTTGATCATTGTTTCATGTTTGTGTTGAGTTATTGATTGTTTCTGGACGGTTTAATTGGAGTTTCACTACAGGTTTAAGGAGTTGCCATGGCTAGGGTTTCGGCCAAGCAATTAGGGTTTCACACTAGACCTAATATAAATGAATTTGGAAAACATAGGATGATTGTGTAAGCTCTGGGGATCACAATGCCCTAATTAATTGAAGAAAATTGTATTGTTTGCTTGCTTGTTGAAATTCGCAGGTCCTGTAGATGTTTGAAATCGCAGGAAATTTCGTAGGGAAATTCGCAGCAAAAAAGGCAAGGCTAGAGGAGGAAGACGAAGCTCTTGGCGCCATCTGGAAAATTCAAAATTGAGTTTAATATTTTTAGAATTGTTTGTTGTTTTATTTCACAGATGCGTGTCTGGCCCAGTGGTGAGGGATGCGTGTGTTATGCTTGAAGGCTTGTGTTCGAATCCTGGATGCAACAACCTTTTTTCTTATTTTTCCCTTTAATCATCAAACTTAATATATTATTCATTGTATTGGTTATACAACCAGTTGCGCCCTCCCGGCTGGATGGTAAGTGTGCTTGCGTATTGTGTGAAGGTCCTAGGTTCGAATCCCTCCCCAGGCCTTTTTGTGTTATTTGTTTTGTTTTGTCATGATTTTTTCCAGGTTAACAACAAAACTCCATGGAGTGCATTGCTAACACCTGCGCGCGCATGGACCAGTGGTTGGTGTGTTGTCCTGAGGGTTGAAAGTTTAAGGACTGGGTTCAAATCCCAGCCCAGGTAAGTTTTGTTTTTCATTCTTTTTTTCTGTTTTTCTTATTTAATTAATTTATGTTAAATAAATTTAAATAATAGAAAAAGTAGAATGTTTATATTATTATTTTCTTATTACAATTTAGAACTCATTTTTTTTAATTAAATCATATTAGAAAAATTATTTATTTTTTGTAAATTGTTAAATAATTTTATATAGTTATTAATTAATTCTAATTTATTATTCTAAAAAAACATATAAACCCTAATTTCCTAAAACCCTAAAACATTCTTTAAAACCTAATTATTTTTATAAAACCCTAATTGTAAATATTAATTTATTTGTTAATTATGGCTTCTAATTTATTTATTAATAAACTTTAATTATATGTATATATTTTATAATTTGTTTATAATTATTATTTAATTCTTGTATGTAAATAATTTTTAGTGTATGCTTAAAAATAATTAAAATTTGCTAATTTAATTTTGTAAATATAATTTATTTTCATAATATGTTTATAATTAACTTAATTTTTATAACATGTATATAATTTGAAACTTTATAATAATTAGTATATAATATGAATTGTTTATGTTTTCTTCTTAATCTTAAAAAATAATTGTTTATAAAAAAAAATTGAACTTTTTAATTATTATGCTAATATTCTTGTTTATTTTATTATTAATTCTATTTATTTTCATATGATATTTATTTCATTATTACTAACCTCATTTATATATATATTGTGCTTTATTATTATTATTGTTACTAACCCAATTATTTTACTTATTTTGCTTATTTATTTAATTTGTTTAAATTATTATTATGTAATTGTCTCCTTTATGTAATATTTTAGTAGTAATGTTTAATATTTATTTTTAAATGCTATGGTTAGTAAAATAGGGAGTGAAACGTATTTGTATTTAAAATTGATTTAGATCATTAATTTAAAAGATAAATATTTAAAATTGTACACTCACACATGTAAGTCGATCCTGGATCGCCATCTCACTTCTTAAGGGTTACCTCTCATGTTGCCTAAACAAAAGGTCAAGTAGGGTGTATAAAGCAAAGTCCCTCATCTCACATCATCTAGTCCCTTAACAGATAAAAAGATCAAGTCCCTTCACGGTTGCCTTCGTAATGATCTTGTCCATTTCGAATAAAGATGATAAGTCCCTTCGAATTGCTTATACACCCCACAGTTGCCTAAATAACAGATGTCCCTTCACTTGTCCCTTACATCCAAGGTAATGACTACCTATTCCTTAATAATAGGGATATTCTTACCATTTAAAGGATTCAAGAACAGAAAAGACTTAAACTTAGGGTAGGTTCCTCTTAGATACTTACTCACTCTTCAAAATATTTCAAACACTTCATACATTTCAAACAATTTTCAAAACAAAGGTTTTATATACATCCGTACATGGATCATTATAAAATACTTAAGAAAATTTCTATTCACACACTTCACATTTCAAAAACATTTTAAAGTGAGCTAAGTAACTAAGAGCCCATGGATAACCATGGATGTAAAGGGTGCTAACACCTTCCCTTTGCATAACCTACCCCCCGGACCCAAAAATCTTTTAAAGGTCTTTCCTGTTCTTTTATGCCTTTCCTTTGGATAAAATAAAAGTCGGTGGCGACTCTTGCTATCCGCAACATAACTAAAAGTCAGTTCTCCCACCGTGTTACACTTGCCATGACATTTTGTGCATTCATTTGATTCATAAGACATCTTAGGACATATTAGAATCATGTTTGATCATTGCATTTCATAACTTTTCATGTACATTCATGGTCCAAAGCATGTCTCATATGCATCCATGTCCTTGCATGATCATTCTCATGTCTTGTCTCATGTTTGTATCATCTCTTAACATCATTAACTTCATGTTCTTGCTTCTGGTTTTGGTTTACATCATGACATTGCATCTCACTTGCATTGCATTTCATTTCTTTTGCTAACTTTTCAGGTGGTAAGTTGTTTGAGAAGTGAATTTGCCTTCATTTCTCACAATCTCTTTTCATCTCTCTTATGCATCATTGCTGCATTTTGTCTTTATATTGGAGTGAGCTTGCTCATCCATGTTCATCTCTTACTTTCTTCCTTCAAGCAACTTGTCTTCTTAGATGAAGCAAGTTGTTTTGTTTCTCTTTGCTCCTTTCATCTGCTTCTTGGTGGTTTCTTTGAAGATCTTCTTGCAAACTTCATTAACCCTAGGATCCCCAAGCATGATAACAATTAGGGCTTGATTAGTTCCTTATTTAGTTTTACCTTTGTGTCATCTTTGAGTCTTCTCTTCTCATCTCATAATCAAGGACTAAACCCTAAAGGTTTTAAGGCTTTGTGATTAAGCTTATGCCTGCATCCTTCTATTAGGATGGAGTGTATAACTTTAATCCTAAGTGTTAAACCCTTAATGTGTTTAAATCTTTAAATCAATTCACCTAATAAACACTAAGACATCAAGCTTGTAACTTGGGCCTTGCATTAGGGTTCTAATTCTTCCTTAAATAGTTAAGAAGGACTAACCCTAGTGTTAATGGACAAGTCCTCCTCAAGTTGTCTTACAAACCATAAAAATCATTTCTTCATCTTATCATTAGCTAAAATCCACTTAATAAAGGCTTTGTTTTGTCATGAGGTTAATCCCTAATCTTGGATTAAGTTGAGGAGCTTTTCTCAGCTTAAATGTTCTCATCTATTATCCTTCTATTAGGATGGTGTAATGGGTCCATTAAATCCTTGATTATGGCTTAAACGCATTACTTAACACTAAACAAAAACACCAAAAAACATCTTAATAATCACAAGTAGGTTAATGATCTTAACCCTACATCAGGGTGGTTAAGTGTGAGGTGCTGACTTCACATTTAAGGTATTCTCATTACCCCTAATCAGAGGGAGGATGTGATGAGTTTACTAATCCTTGGTTTAGGCTTAAGCTCATTTTCCTATGACAAACTTCAAAAAGCAATAAAAGACTGAAAACACAAAAACAAACAATAATCGTCTCCTCTGGGATTCTGTTCTCATCTTATTCACTCACAAACGAGAACTTGCTTCTTCTGTCTAATGCAAGACAGTTTGCACCTGAGCCAGACAGGTCATACACTTGAGCATAGACAAGTAAGCAGTTCAAAGGTCAATTTATCTTTCAGTCTCTTTGGGTCGAATTACGGTGTTCTGACTTCCTCATTGCACGAGAGGATACGTAGGCATAACTTAACAGTTGTCGAACAAAAGTCTCTGTATATTCCCCCTCCTTTCAGCATCATTCTTTTAGCCTCATTATCTTGAGCTTCATACTCCTATTCTTACACTGACACTCCACTTATACACTTCACATTTCTTTTACACTGACACTTGCATTCTTTCCAGTTTTGACACACAAATTGCACTGACACTATCCCTTTAAAACACAAATCTTTTAAGCGTGGATCCCGTCGAGTACGACAGACAATCTGGGTGCTAATACCTTCCCAGGTTGTAACCAACCCCCTTTCTCAGTCTCTCTGGTTCGCAACCGTCTTATCCATCTTTTCTCAGGTTTATGCAGCATTACCTTTCCCCCGGGATAAAAATGCCTAGCTGGCGACTCTTGTCTTCTGAGTTCACCCTTGTGTGTCCTCTCTCCTTTCGCCGACGGTTCGCGTCTGTACCCCTTCTGACCAGGTGTCATTTTGGTGGGAGCGACAGCTTGGCGACTCTGCTGGGGACCCTTATACTGTAACCAGGGCTTCTGGTTCTTTTTTAGGGTTCCTCCTAGCGCTTGTTTGATTTGTGTTTACTGGGGTGTTATGTGCTAATTGTGTTTATATATTTGCTTTATTTACTGCTTTATGTACAGTTATTTATTGCTTTCTTTACAGCTTTATACATCATACTGTCATACTGTCATCTTGCTAGATCTGGTTTTTTGTTTTGGTGGGTGGGGTTCTACTGAGAGTTTAAGGTCCTATACCTGGGACCTGAGTGACACCTAGGATAGAGTGGTTCATGTTCTTTCCCATTCCATTTCGGTCTGGTGCGGGAATATGAAACACGGTTCAGATGTGGGTTTCTTCTTGAGAACTCTGTGCTACAGATTTCCTGTAGTGCTAGGGCTATCTGGGAAGCCTGCTAAGTCTGGATGACTTTCACTATGACCTTCAGAAACTGAGGTGAATTAGAGGAGGATCTTTTATGGTTATTGTAAACACTGTACCTTCGGGTTAGAAGTGTTTACACTTCTCATAACTGATCCAAGTCTGAGGATCCTTGTTTTAGAACACTACCTGTGAGGGGGTTGGGCTGCTTGCAGGTTTGCAGGTACCTTTGGCCACATCATACCCTGTTACTTTGTTTTGGTTAAGAGTACCTCATTTTGGATAGTTCTTGTGATTTAACCCTGGACATGTGACTCTTTATTTGAGTCCCCCACCTTGGTTACTGGACTTCTAAACCTTCATCTGGACTTCTTGAACATACATGGACTTATACCAAGGCAGTTAATTAGATCCAACTTGATCAAAAACCCTTGCATAATCATTTGCATACTCATCATTTGCATCATTTAACATTTGTTTATTTGTTTTTTAGGGTATCCATATTTTATTTGGCTTGGTTTTGACCCCTTCATCTGCATAGACCCCTGTTCATCAGTTATCTGCTTCAGCTATCTTCATCAGTTGCCTGCTTCAGCTACTTTCATCACTAGCCTCAGCCTATCAGTGGCTCATCACCAGTATCAGTCTTCATCATCAGCATTTGTTTCAGCCCTTCATCAGCAGTCATGACACCCAAGAAGAGCAACATTTCATACCATTTCTTTGAGCCTGTGCTGATTGGCATTAGGCAGGTCCATGCACTTATCACTCCAGACCACATCCCATTATTTAGAGAGCATTATGGAGGCATCCTTGATATGGTTATGGACCTGGACCCTTCTCAGAGGAGTTTGATCCACACCTGCCTACAGTTTTATGACCCTCCTTTGAGATGCTTCACCTTCCAGAACTTTCAGTTAGGACCTCTGCTGGAGGAGTTCTCATCATTGATTGGAGTACCTGTCAGGGGTGATGTCCCCTTCAACCCAGAGATGACTTCTCCCAGCAATGGAGAAGTGGCAAAAGCACTGTACCTGGAACCTATTTTGATTGAGCAGAACATGACAACAAAGGCAGGGATCCCTGGTTTGCACTTAGATTTTCTGACTTCTCAGGCCATCCTGAAGGCCTCCTTGGGAGAATGGAGGGCAGTTTGTGCATTGTTAGCCCTCAGTACATATGGGGTTATACTATTTGCAGATGAGCCCAAATTTATCAGCAAGAATGCCATTCATCTTTTCATCCTGAGGAACCCAATGCCCACATTGCTGGGAGATTTCTATTATTCTGTTCACCAAAGAAATGAGAAGCAAAGGGGGAAGTTGGTGAGATGCTGTGCTCCCCTGTTTCATACCTGGCTACTTAAACACTTACCTAAGACTGATGCCTTCCTGAATCCTCACCAACAGAAGAATTGGGCTAAGAGACTTATTGCTTTGGCTTCAGATGACATCAGATGGTGTACCCAGAGCACCAAAGGCAGGGACATAATTACTAGCTGTGGACAGTACCCCAATGTACCTCTAGTAGGAGTGAAGGGTTACATCAACTACAATCCTTTGCTGTTTAAGAGGCAATTGAGCTATGCTTTGGTTCACCCTCCTAGAGTGCAAGACTTGGCTAAAACCCTGTATTGTGAAATAAAACCTAATCTAGCTGCTGTCAGACAAGCATCCTGGGCTTGGGACAACATCCAGACCAAAGTGTCGCTCCCACCCAGTGAAGCCGGGTCAAATGGGGTACAGACGCGAACGGTCGGCGAAAGGGACAATGAGAACACACAGCAGTGGACTCGCTGGGAAAGAAAAGAGTCGCCAGCTAGGCATTTTTATCCCGGAGGAAAGGCAATGCTGCATAGACCTAGAAAAGATATGGATAAGACGGTTGCGAACCAGAGAGACTGAGAAAGGGGGTTGGTTACAACCTGGGAAGGTATTAGCACCCAGATTGTCCGTCGTACTCGACGGGATCCACGCTTAAAAGATTTGTGCTTTAAAGGGGTAGTGTCAGTGCAATTTGTGTATACAGTAGCTGGAAAAAGGATGTACAGGTGTCTGTGTAAGGGGAGTGAAGTGTAATATGTATAGTGTCAGTGTAAGAACAAAGATGAAATGCTCATGATAATGAGGCTAAAGAATAATGCTGGAAAGGGGGGAATATACAGAGACTTTTGTTCGATAACTGTTAAGTTATGCCTACGTATCCTCTCGTGCAATGAGGAAGTCAGAACACCGTAGTTCGACCCAAAGAGACTGAAAGATGAATTGACTTGTGAACTCCTTACTTGTCTATGCTCAAGTGTGTGACCCGTCTGGCTCAGGTGCAAACTGTCTTGCATTAGACGGAAGAAGCAAGTTCTCGTTTATGAGTGAAGGTGATGAGAAAAGAATCCCGAAGGAGACGATTATTGTTTGTTTTTGTGCTTTCAGTCTTTTATTGCTTTTGAAAGTTTGTTATAGATTAATGAGCTTAAGCCTAAACCAATGGGTTAGTAAACTCATCACATCTTCCCTCTGATTAGGGGTAATGAGAATACCTTAAGTGTGAAGTCAGCATCTCACACTTAATCACCCTGATGTAGGATTAAGATCATTAACCTACTTGTGATTATTAAGATGTTTTTGGTGTTTTTGTTTAGTGTTAATTAATGAGGTTAAGCCATAATCAAGGATTAAACAGACTCATTACACCATCCTAATAGAAGGATAATAGATGAGGATGTTTAAGCTGAGGAAAGCTCCTCAACTTAATCCATGATTAGGGATTAAACTCATGACAAAACAAGCCTTTGATTAAGTGGATTTTATTTAATGATATGATGATGAAGTGAGTTTTATGATTTGTAAGACAACTTGAGGGGGACTTGTCCATTAACACTAGGGTTAGTCCTTCTTAACCAATTAAGGAAGAATTAGAACCCTAATGCAAGGCCCAAGTTACAAGTGTGATGTCTTGATGATTATTAAGTGAATTGATTAAGAGATTTAAACACATTAAGGGTTTAACACTTAGGATTAAAGGTATACACTCCATCCTAATAGAAGGATGCAGGCATAAACTTAATCACAAAGCCTTAAAGCCTTTAGGGTTTAGTCCCTGATTATGAGGTGAGAAGAGAAGACTCAATGAGACACAAAGGTAAAAACTAAGAGGGGAACTAATCAAAACCCTAATCATTGTCATGCTTGGTTGTTCCTAAGGTTTGTGAGGTTTTCAAGAGAAGTCTTCAGAGGAACCACCAGGAAGCAGATGAAAGGAGCAAAGAGAAGCAAAGTAACTTGCTTCATTGAAGAAGACAAGTCACCTGAGGAAAGAAAGTAAGAAGAAGAAGAATGAACAAGCTCAATCTCAAACTCATAACAAAATGCAGCAAGGATGCATGAAAGAGATGAAAAGAGATTATGAGAAGTGAAGGCAAATTCACTTCTCAAACAACTTACCACCTGAAATGTTAGTGAAAGAAATGAAATGCAATGCAAAATGAGATGAAATGGCATGAGTCAAACCAAAACCAGAAGCATATTCATGATGATAATGATGCTATGAGATGATGCAAACATGAAACAAAACATGGGGATGATCATATAAGCTCATGGATGCAAATGAAGCAAGTTAAGACACATGAACATACATGAAAAGTTATGAAATGCATATGGCATACAACATGGCAAATGCAAAATGCAATGATCAAACATGCTTTCAATATGTCTTAAGATGTCAAATGAATCAAATGGATGCACAAAATGTCATGGCAAGTCAAAGTATGAATGCAAATGCAAGATGGATGCATATGGAAGCCCAAATTAGGGTTTATGATCAAAGCATCAAACAAAAACCAAAATCAGAAGCAAACATCAATATAAAAAATTGAAAATGCATTCAAAGGATCCCTAATCCTATACTAACTCACTGCCCAAAGGAGAAGTTCCAACCCTTAACCTAATAAAAGTTATGAATTTCCTAAAATTTCTAGGGTTTTAGGGTACCTTAACAAGAAAAAATGTCAAACAAATGGAAAATGAAAGATCAAATCATACTCATTTAATCTCACATACTACATGCTAAACACAATGCAATGCAAAAAGAATCAAGGTCCAACTCTCAATGGTTAGGCAGAAATGATTTTTGGAAATTTGGATCAAAATAATGCATTAAAATGATTTTAATTCCATGAAAAATTCTCAAAATGCATCAAGATCAAAAAAGAAATTTGGTTTGAGGGTTGGACAATGTTTCTAAATGTTTTTAAATGTTTCATGAATTTTTTGGTGATTTTTAAATACCTAAAAGTATTTTTAATTAATTAATTCTCATTAATTAATTAAAAATAAACTTTTAAATATTTAAAAATATTTTTTGTATGCTAAAAATAAAAATAAAAATATTTTTGGTTTCTGAAATTAAATAAAAGTTTGTATAAAAAATTTCAGAATTTTTGAATAAGTTTTGCTATTTTAAATAAAATATAGAAAACAAATGTATTTAAATGAAAATAAAAATGAAATTAAATGAATTTATGAAGAAGTCAACAGATCCTAAGGCCAGTATTCAAACTCACACGCGCGGGAGTTGACTAGGCGCGCATCTGGACGGCCTACATTCAAACTCACTAACCCTAATTAATTAGCCCTAATCCAGCCTTAATGACTCTCAGGTGACCGGAACAGTGTTCCAGTCATCTTCTCCGATCACTCAAAATTTCAAACTCTCTCCACACGCATCTAAAACGAAATCTAATTTCCCAGAACTCTTCCCCACTCAATCATGAATTAAAACCCCCATTCAAGCAACATTTATCATTCCTAAATAGAGAGAATCGAATCAAAATAGTTTTAGGGCAAAAGGTTTCAGAACAAGATTAAACTCTCATCTCTTCACCATTTTCAAAACCAAAGACATCAGAGTGACCAGTGAATCATGAAGAACAACTTAGGAACTTTAAAAATCATTTCTGGAAAAAATGTTCATGAAGCTACCTGAGTTTGAAGCTTTTCAGTCTGCCACTTTCTGACCCCTTCTCTTTGTGCAATCCACTCCTCTTAGGCCCCTGATGAACTCTTGATGCTTAGAAAGAGTTTGTGTTGGCTGGTTTGAAAGTTTGAACAAGTTCTGTTCAAGCTCAGGTGAGAATCGTGTCTGTGATTCTGGCAGTTTAAGGCAAGGATGATGGGTGCTTTGTGACTAGGCAGATGAGTTGAGTTGATGTATGAAGTTTGTTTGTGTGTTTGTGAGCTGTGTTGTGTGTTTCGAATGCTTTTGCTCAATGGAGTGAAATGAGAATGTGGTGCTATGGCTGGTTTCAGGCTGGCCTCCTGTTATGTTTGGCTTGCATTTTGTTTGTATAAACAAATGCCATTGGTCAGATGACATGACATGTCCTTTTGTGATAGGTATGGTTGCTTTTGCAAATTGTCAATTTTTGTGTAAGAAGGGCATGGGAAACTTCTAGCCAAGTACATGGAGAGTGGGCTGCGCAGCATGGTGAGGGAAAAAGGCTAGGATTGATCAGCAGGCTAGGCAACAAGTGGGTGAGGAGATATGATGACTTTTGCAACTTGCCTTGCCTTTGGTTTTCATGAGAGAAACTTGATCCATGGGCCATAAAACATGTGATTCCTTGGGTGCATTCTGAATTTTAGGACTTGTGTGATCATGTTGTGTGGATTAGAAGTGCATTTGATAACTTAATTGGCCTTGAGAAAAGAATTTGCAACTTTGCCTCTTTGGAGCATGACTTGAAAATTAGTGATTTTTGCCAACTTTGACAATCCATAACTTTTGATCCAAAATGAATTAGGTCATGTTCTTGTACTTTTTGAAAAGGGAAAGATCTATCCTACAACTTTCATGACCAAAGTTTTTCCATTTGAAGCTTTTTTGAATCAAAAAGTGAGGGTTAAAAAAGTTGCCTAAAATGACATTTCCATTAAAAGTCAAACTTGCCCAAAAAGTCAACTTTGCAAAAGACTTGAGATTCTTCAATTTTGTGAACTTCCAACCTCTTCTATGATCAAATAAATATCATACACAATCAAAATGATGAAGAATGCCCTTTGGTTGGGTCATTGGGGGCCTCAGATGCCCTGATTTTACACTGACTTGTTCAGAAAGTCAACCCTTGATCAGATGACTTCCCCATGGAATTTCTTCATGAAAATTGATATGCATACTCCCTATACCATATAGAGACCAATAGAAACAAGAATGACCAAAAAATTTGGAGTTATGGCCTCTGAAACCAAAACCCTAATTTTAGGTCAACTGTGCAGTCAAGCCTGGCTCTGCTTCCATACCATTCTCAGTTCTTGTGATTCTTTGACATTCTTGACTTTGAGAGGATATGATATGATGTTTGAACACACATGGACCCCTTTGAAGTGATTGGTGGCCTTTGGAGTGGCTCAAGAAGCTCTTGGATTGCTCGGATCACATACCCTAGATGCAGATGACTTAGGAACAATGCAGTGGATCAAAAATGTGATATGAGATGGTATGATTGTGTTTATGCATATGAAATGATCACAAGCCATGGTGTGAATGGGTTAGGGAAAATTTGGGGTGTTTACAGCTGCCCCTATTCAAACATGAGTTAGCTGTGCAGGATGTAAGCGACAACTTATTAGGCAAACAAGATAACTTGTGGTTGAATACCAAAGACAGTCCAAAATTTGCACTCACAGAATGAAGAAGAAAAGGGATATAGATTGTAAAATAAAGTATATTGTAAAGTATGGGCGACGGAGGACGACCGTCGAGCAGAGGACGACTGCTGAGGAAAAGGCAATGACGGGGACGGCCGACATGCTAGGAAAAGTGCGGGAAATGAAGCAATGACGGGGATGGCCGACATGCTGGGGATAAAAGGAATTATGATGGGGACGGCCATCAAGTAAAGCTGTAAGATTCTCTGGGGATTAATGAAAAATGATGGGGACGGCCATCAAGTTCATAAAGTGATGCAAGCAACGATGGGGACGGCCATCGGACTAAACTGATGAATGACGATCATCAGGGAAAAGAAAAGGGACCACGACGGGGACGGCCATCGGGTTAAAGAATAAATGAAATAATGATGAGGGACGGTCATCAAAGGTGAAGGACGATCACCTAGCAGGGGACGGCTGCTAAATATCACGACATAGGACGAATGTCGGATAGAAGTCAACGATGGGGACGGCCATCGGATGAGCATGATGGAGGACGACCATCAAGAGGTGGAGGACGACCACCTAGCAGGGGACGGCTGCTCTCAAGGTTTATCATGACGTAGGACGAACGTCAGATAACCAAAATCAACAATGGGGACGACCATTGGATAAAATGATGAAGGACGATCATCAAGAGGTGGAGGACGACCACCTAGCAGGGGACGACTGCTAAATATCACGACATAGGACGAATGTCGGATAGAAATCAACGATGGGGACGGCCATCGGATGAGCATGATGGAGGACGACCATCAAGAGGTGGAGGACGACCACCTAGCAGGGGACGGCTGCTCTCAGGGTTTATCATGACATAGGACGAATGTCAGATAAAAAGAAATTGCTTTACTGGGGAAAAGTAAACACGGACGAGTGTTTACATCCAAGAAATAAAAGGTATAGGTATTGTGTATAGATTAAAGATGCGGACGAGCATCCTTAAGACTATGATACGGACGAGTATCAGGTAGAAACAAGTACTGACACATGTTCAGAGATGATGATGCGGACGAGTATCAACTGGTTAACAAAGAACACGGACGAGTGTTGAATCTGAAGGGACTCTTCTGGGGAATAGTAGACACAGACGAGCGTCTATATTCAAGATGACGTAAGTGTTTGACTCAGTGTATGGATTAAAGATGCAGACGAGCATCCTTAAGACTTATGATACGGACGAGTATCATGTAGAAACAAACGCTAGACGCATGTTCTGGGATGATGGTACGGACGAGTACCAACTGGTTAACAAAGAACACGGACGAGTGTCGAATCTGCGGGGATGTAAATGATGTATACAAGAGACGGACGAGTATCTGCATAAGTATGAGTAGAAAGTATGAGTGATGTACAGATGAGTGTTCAATCTGCTGGGGAGAATGACACAGGCGGGTGCCAAAAAGAGAAAGGTGTAGTATAAACAAATATCTGGTATACAAAGTGTTTATGTTACTGTGCTGGGAAAATAACATGGACGGATGTCAAGAAAGTTATATATATACAAGTATCTGTGAGTGCAAAGGGGACGTCTTTGGCTTTCTGCTGGGGATATGACACGGACGAGTGCCACAAGGAGTATGTATTTGCATTGGTGAATGTGAGGCAACTGCTTTTGCTGGGGAATCAAGGATGGATTCTGCATATTGATGAGTTGATAATATTCATAAGTGTTTGATTCAGATCATGACTTATGATTATGCAACATGTTTGATTTTTGCCGTAATGCTCCGTATTAGACGGAATGCTACACTTTGTTTGGTGAATATGATGCGAATGCCATGATTATGCAAAGGATACCAATCCGGGATTCGGATCCCATTGCTGTGAAGATCTCCGGTCGATCTCGCTTGAAGTGAACATCCCAGCTGGGGATGAGATCGTTGGTAGATCGGATGAAATGATTCTGCTTGGGGAAAAGGGTCAATGATAGACCTATTCCTGTAATGAGGGACCCAACTGGGGTTTGCAGAAGCTTTCGTCACTCTGTTGTGATTCCTTCGTGCGTTGCTCTTCTGGATAGAGGCTGAAACTCTGTGGGGAGATGGTTCCCTGGCTTTTGTACTCGGCTGGGGAAGAATGATTGGCAACTCGGTTGGGAGAAGCAACAAGTGACAACTCAGTTGGGGAGAAAGCACCTTGAGTGCTAAGACTGAGTGAGTGTTGATTTGCCAGTTTGCTGGGATGAAGCTTTCACGCCCCATGTCGCACTTTTGAATACCTGCAATCCTGCAAAGATAGAGAAACGTACAAGTGTCCCGAGGCATCCCTTACCGGATTCCGTCATAGGAGTGAGACACTCTCGAGAGTAAGTATATTTCCTGCAAGCACGTAGTTTAGGAGAAAAACATCTATATTTATGCAATCGGTATTTTAAAGATATCAGACATTCTTTGCAAATAAAGTGAAGTGTTTGAGATGAAATTTGACTGAAAATCTAATTTTATTAATTCATGTGCCCTGAATTGGCAAGATACAGTCAGAGAAACACATCTCCTGAAATGAGGAGATTGTTACAAATTGAGAAACAAAATGCTGGCAATGTTGACGATGCTTTGAAGGAGCTTCCTCTTGCTATGACTCGTATGACTTTTGACGTTCTTCTCGTCCTGCTTTCTGAAGAAGGCTGATTCTGACAGAAGCTTGATCTTTTTGAAGCTTACCAAGTTGCAGGCGATACAGATGAATTCAGAGTGCAGTTGTTCGCTTATTCCCTTATTTTGCATGGATCGCCCTTTCGGGTTTTCAATCCATCGGGATACCCATTTTTTGCCTGAGCTGTCCAATGTGGCTTTTTAACTCAGCGGGTGTACATTTTTTTGTTTATTTTCCCTTATTTTGCCCGAGTCCTTTATTCTGTTTTTGACTCGCCGGGATGCCCTATTTTTGCCTGGACTTTCATTCTGTTTTTATGTCCAGCGGGTCATTTTATGCGAAGTATTTTTTAACTGCATCTGAATTCACAGGGGACGGGAAGTCTTCACCATCCATAGTGCTGAGCATCAGTGCTCCACCAGAGAAAACTTTCTTTACTACAAATGGTCCTTCATAGTTTGGAGTCCACTTGCCCCTGTGATCTGTATGCGGAGGGAGGATTCTTTTTAGCACAAGATCTCCTACTTGGTACTCTCGGTGCCTGACTTTCTGATCGAAGGCTCTCTTCATTCTTTTCTGATACAACTGCCCATGACAGATTACAGCCAATCTTTTCTCTTCAATCAGACTCAGTTGTTCGAATCGGGACCGGACCCACTCTGCTTCGTTCAGCTTAACATCCATCAGTACCCGCAGGGAGGGTAACTCAACTTCAACAGGTAGGACTGCCTCCATACCATACACAAGCTGATACGGTGTTGCCCCAGTGGATGTTCTGATTGACGTGCGGTACCCATGCAAGGCAAATGGTAGCATTTCATGCCAGTCTTTGTAGGTGACTACCATCTTCTGCACAATCTTCTTGATATTCTTATTAGCCGCCTCAACAGCGCCATTCATCTTTGGCCTGTAAGGAGAAGAATTGTGGTGTTGGATCTTGAAGTCCCGGCATAGATCTGCCATCATTTTGTTGTTCAAGTTGGAACCATTATCAGTAATGATTCGCTCGGGAACTCCGTACCGACATATGATATCTCTCTTCAGAAATCTAGCTACCACTTGCCTTGTAACGTTGGCGTAGGAAGCTGCTTCGACCCACTTGGTGAAATAGTCAATGGCAACCAGGATGAATCTGTGGCCATTCGAAGCAGTCGGCTCGATCTTGCCAATCATATCAATGCCCCACATAGCGAAGGGCCAGGGTGAAGACATCACATTCAAAGGATTGGGAGGCACATGCACCTTATCCGCATAAATCTGGCATTTATGGCATTTTCTGGCGTAGGCACAACAGTCTGCATCCATTGTGATCCAGTAATAACCTGATCTTAGCAATTTCTTAGCCATGGCATGCCCCCCTGCATGGGTACCAAAGGATCCTTCGTGCACCTCGTGCATCAACAAGTCTGCTTCTGTTCTATCAACGCATCTGAGGAGTACCATATCAAAGTTTCTTTTGTACAGGGAGCCATCAGTGTTCAGAAAGAAACTACCAGCAAGCCTTCTCAAAGTCTTCTTATCATTGGAAGACGCCCCAGATGGGTATGTTTGATCCTCCAAGAAGCACTTAATGTCATGGAACCAAGGCTTATCATCTTTGACAATGTCTGCTGCAAATACATATGCTGGTCTGTCTAGTCTGGACACTGAAATCTGCGGTACAAAGTTGGCAGCTTGAACTTTGATCATAGATGAAATGGTAGCCAGGGCATCTGCAAACTGATTCTTGTCCCGAGGGATATACTCAAGCTTGACTGTTGTGAATAAATTCAATAACCTCCTTGTATAATCCCTGTAAGGTATCAGATGATCCTGGTGGGTGTACCATTTGCCGTTGGTTTGATTAACTACCAGAGCTGAATCTCCGAATACAGTTAATGTCTTGATCCTGAGGTCAATGGCTTCCTCAAGACCCATAATGCAAGCTTCGTATTCAGCTTCGTTGTTAGTGCAGTTAAAGGTGAGTTTTGCCGAGAAAGGCATGTGAACTCCTTTAGGTGTAATGAGTACTGCACCAACACCACGACCATTCATATTAACAGCCCCATCAAACATCATAGTCCACTCTTCTTCCGGGTCAGGCCCTTCAGTGTGAACAGGCTCTTCATGATCTTTCGCTTTTATGAACATGATGTATTCATCAGGGAAGTCAAATCTCATAGGCTGGTAGTCATCAATAGGTCGCTCAGCAAGATATTCAGACAATACACTGCCCTTGATGGCCTTCTGAGATGTGTACTGAATGTCATATTCTGTGAGGATCATTTGCCATCTTGCAACCCGTCCGGTAAGAGCTGGCTTCTCGAAAATGTACTTAACTGGGTCCATTTTGGATATCAACAAAGTGGTGTGGGTCAACATATACTGTCTCAGTCGGCGAGCAGCCCACGCTAAAGCACAGCAAGTTTTCTCGAGCAGTGAATAACGTTGTTCACAGTCGGTAAACTTTTTGCTTAGGTAGTATATTGCATACTCTTTTCGACCAGACTCGTCATGCTGGCCCAGCACACATCCCATTGACTCTTCTAATACTGTCAAGTACATTATCAGAGGTCTTCCTTCAACTGGAGGCATAAGGATTGGAGGTTCTTGCAGGTATTCTTTGATCTTGTCAAAAGCCCTCTGACAATCTTCATTCCACCTGACCGTTTGTTCTTTTCTTAACAGCTTGAACAAGGGTTCACAGGTTGCAGTAAGGTGAGATATGAATCGTGAAATGTAGTTCAATCGACCTAAGAACCCTCGAACTTCTTTTTCAGACTTTGGTGCAGGCATTTCTTGAATGGCTTTGACTTTATCAGGGTCAACCTCAATCCCTTTCTCGCTTACAATAAAACCCAGCAGCTTACCAGATCGCACCCCGAACGTGCACTTGTTGGGGTTCAATTTCAGTTGGTACTTCCTCAGACGCTTGAACAGTTTCAGCAGATTTACCAGGTGGTCTTCTTCTGTAAGGGACTTGGAAATCATGTCATCCACATAACACTCGATTTCCTTATGGATCATATCGTGGAATAATGTTACCATAGCCCGTTGATATGTTGCACCAGCATTCTTCAATCCAAATGGCATCACCTTGTAACAGAACGTGCCCCAGGGTGTGATGAAGGTTGTCTTCTCCATGTCTTCAGGTGACATCTTGATCTGATTGTATCCTGAAAAAAATCCGTCCATGAAGGAGAATACCGAGAACTGAGCCGTATTGTCAACCAGTACATCAATGTGAGGTAATGGGAAATCATCTTTCGGGCTGGCTCTGTTCAGGTCCCGGTAATCAACACACATCCTCACCTTGCCGTCCTTCTTAGGCACTGGTACTATATTAGCAACCCACGGTGGATAGCTAGTTACAGCAAGGAACCCGGCGTCCCACTGCTTTTGTACCTCTTCTTTGATTTTCATTGCCATGTCTGGGCGAGTACGGCGCAGTTTCTGTTTAACCGGCGGGCAGTCCTCTTTCAAAGGCAGCCTGTGCATAACGATATTGGTGTCCAACCCTGGCATGTCTTGATAAGACCAAGCAAACACATCCACATATTCTTGAAGCAGGTCAATCAGCTGTTTCTTCACTGAGTCTTGTAAGCAGGCCCCGATTTTGACTTCTTTCACATCTTCATCTATACCAAGATTAATCGTTTCGACCTCCTCCTGATGAGGAGTGATAACCTTTTCCTCTTGTCTCAACAACCTGGCTAGCTCTTCAGGAAGCTCGTAATCTTCTTCAACTCCTTCATCAGCTTGATTGATCGGATTGTCAAAGTCATATGAAGTCATAGCCGTGCTGTTGTCGGTGCAGTCTGGAAGGCACTCTCTGCAAGGGTTCAGTTTGTTCATTTTAGTGATTGATTTTAATCTTGTTTAGAAAAGTGAAATAAAGTTGTCATTTTGAAAACACTGCCATTTATTTTTTGTACAAAAAGAAAAATGAAAAAACAGTGAGCGGAAAGGAAAAAGACTCGTTTGCAAAAGATGTCTGATATTTCATTGATTAATCTTGTTGCACAAAAATTACAGATGGCCCGATTACAAAATGAGTCTTGTCATCTTGGGCAAAGATGCAAGACTTGATGCATGCTTAAAATATACAAGAAATAATAATTACTCTGCAGGAGTAACCCTTATAATTTCCTGGGAAGACCAGTTTGAGATACTGCTCCCTAGGACCTTTGGACGAATCCAGCTTTCCAGGTTGCGTTCATCTTCCGACTCATCTTCCAAGTTGTTGACAGCATCGGGTGTGAGCATCCCCCCACTAACAAAGTTGGGCTTCTTAGCAGCCTCTGCTTGATCTTCTTGAGTTGGTTTGTAACCCAACCCAAATCTATCTTCTTTCTTCTCTACAGGCAACAGTTTGCCCCAGCCCTGAGCGTTTCCTTCTTCCACCACCTTCCGGGCCTGCTGGTAGGATGTCATGGAAGTCCCAAGTACAGCAGATGTTTCATTAATATTCAGGGCCTCAAACCCTTGGCTCATGGTCTCGTGGATCTCCCCATCCATCTCAATATATTTGTATGTAGCCAGATGGCTAACAAAAATATCCTCCTCTCCACAAATAGTAACGACTTGGCCCTCCCACTCGAATTTTAACTTCTGGTGAAGGGTAGACGTAACTGCGCCAGCGGCGTGAATCCATGGTCTACCCAACAAACAGCTGTAGGCGGGCTGAATGTCCATCACGTAGAAGGTCGTTTTGAAAGTTTGTGGGCCAATCGTTACAGGCAACTCAATTTCTCCCAGAACTGATCTCTTAGAGCCGTCAAAAGCTCTCACTACCAAGTTATTGGGTCGTAATGCCAATCCTTCATATTCCAGCTTCACAAGGGCTTTTTTAGGTAAGACATTAAGGGATGACCCGGTGTCTACCAGTACATGTGAAAGAACTGCACCCTTACATTCCATGGTAATGTGCAAAGCCTTGTTATGATTGCGGCCTTCCGAAGTCAAATCAGTGTTGGTGAATCCTAGTCCATTACTAGCATTAACATTTCCAACCACAGCTTCCAACTGATTGACCGTGATCTCCTCTGGCACATAAGCTGCGTGCAAAACTTTGAGTAGTGCGTTCCGATGAGCCTCGGAGCACATAAGTAATGATAGAATGGAGATCTTGGAAGGCGTCTGGTGAAGCTGGTCTACTATCTTGTAATCACTTCTCTTGATGATTCTCATGAATTCATCAACTTCTTGATCAAAAGGTGTTTTCAAAGCTTCTCTAACAACCTGTTCTTCTTGCACCATGCTCTTCCCTTTTGCCTTGGCAGCAGCTTCTGCTTCGGCAGTGGGTCTTTGAATTTGCGGGGCAAAGAGACGTCCGCTTCGAGTGAAGCCTCCATTTCCACCCACATTGTCTACTTGTGGTGAAGAAGTTGATGATTCAAAAGTGATCTTCTGTCCTTCGCAGTATAAATCAGAGCCGTAATGCCAAGGAATGGCATTACTGCTTTCATAAGGTACTGGCCCAGGCACTGTGACAGTGACTGGACTGATGGCAGCTGCAGAAGGGACTGTGATAGTCTGTGGATCATAGTATATTGTGACTGGTGCTCTGATAGGAGTGGCACTTTGTGAGTTGTAGGAAGAATCATTTGCAGGATCATAATAAATTGTAACCGTCGAGACACTTGCACTGTTTGCTGCTGATGTTGTAGGAGACATTGTTGGAAGGATGGGTGTTGTTGTTGTAGGAGACTCTGAATGAAGGGGTGCTGAAGTTGTAGAAGGGATGTTTGCTGATATCTGGTCCATTGAAGTAACAGATGAAGCATTTGTTGATGAAACCGAAGAGTTATTTGGAACAATGGTTGTTGCAGTTGTAGCAGACTCTGGAACTGTTGTTAAGGAGATTGCTGGATTGGTAGGTACTGAAGTTGTGATTTGAAGAAGGCCACTCTGGATGAGACCATCTATGCCATCCCTCAAGTTATCACAACCATTCACTGAAATGTTGCAATAAGCACACCCTAACTCACATCCCAGGAACATTTGACATTCAAGGAGTTGAGCTTTAATCTCCACCAAGGGTGTCCGAATCTGACCCACACTGGTTATCAAGTAAGACGGCTTGTCTTCTTCAATAGCATTGATTCTGGGACCACCATGGTGTGGCATAGGGTTCTTGTTAACATTTGGTGGTGGTGCAAAGTTCAGAGCTTTGGAGTCTACCAAGTCTTGTACCTTCATGTGCAAGGCTCTGCACTTCTCCGTACTATGGCCAGGTGCATTTGAGTGAAAAGCACATCTGGCGCTGGCGTCATAATTTCTGGGCAGACTATTAGGATCCGGAGGTGCCAACGTCCTTAGCTCAACCAGGTTGAGTTTCAAGAGTTGTGGCAATAATGTGGCATAAGGCATAGGGATCGGATCGATCACCCTATTGGCCTGAGAAGGTCTCTGTTGGAACGGTCTCTGCTGATTGTTGTTGTTGGTGCTGTTGTTGTTATAATTTCTCTGAGGAGGATACTGAGTTTGTTGCTGATAATTTTGTTGCTGAGGTTGATAAACTGGTTGAGGATGAATTGGAGCGGGAATGGTGACTGCTGCTACAGACCTATGAACATATTGGGGTCTGCCCCTACTGGTATGGATAGCATTGGTTTCACCAGTTCTTCTCGGGCCTACAAAAGGCTTTCTTGAGTTGCTGGATGAGCTGGCATCGTTGTCAGAAATCTTACCCATCTTTAATAGGCTTTCAATCCTTTCCCCGGCTATGACTACATCAGCAAAGCTAGTGGAAGAAAAGGCAGCCAACCTGTCAATGTATGTTCCTTGGAGGGTGTTCATAAACATATCAGCCATCTCCCTCTCTGACATAGGTGGCTGGACAGCAGCAGCAAGCTGTCTCCACCTTTGAGCGTACTCTCGGAAACTTTCCCTGGATGATTGAGACATCCCCATCAGGAGGGTCCTGTTGGGAGCCATATCCAAGTTGTACTGATAATGTCTGATAAAGGCCTCTGCCAGGTCCTTCCAGCATCTAATGGTTGCTCTGGTCAGATGAGAGTACCATTCCCTTGAAGCTCCAGTTAATCTATCCTCAAAATAAAACATCCATAGCTTTTCGTCCATGGTATAGGCCTTCAGCCTCCCCAGAAAGGATTGTAAATGGGTCCACGGGCAGGAAGTCCCGTTATACTTCTCAAAGCATGGTGGTTTAAACTTGTGGGGAATCCTGACCCCGTCCACTAGACCCATGTCCATAACATCAAAGCCCAAAGAATTCTGGGACTCTAGGGACCTCAGTTTCTCAGCAATCTCTTCTAGCCTTCTGTCATAGGCTTCCTCCCCAGCTCCCATCACTGTGAACTGATCTTCCTGGGGGTCTTCTTGCAGCACTCTACCTGTAGTGGCAGTCCCTTGCACATTAGCAGGGATGTTGACCTCTGGATGCAGGTGGGGTCCAAAGACTGGGGGATTAACATGAGGCTGGACTCTCTCATTGTTGCTTGTCCCAGCAGTCCCTGGATGATGGTCTTCCTGATTCCTCCCCTCTACCAGTGCTCTTAACCTCTCTTGGCTTTGAGCCATATTATTCATCACTTCCATAAACTGTGTCATCTGATTCCTCGTTTCTAACCTTTCATTGGCCATTTGAGTCCTGACCTCTGTAAGGTCCTGCTGTACTTGGTCCATTTGTATGCCCGGAAGATTGTTGCGGGTGGGATATCTGTGTGGACGGTTGAGTGGAAACCCTCGACGTCAAGCAATAGTTCCTGAAGTCACAACAGAGTTAGTAATAAAACAAAAACCTACAAAACAAAACAAAGGGTTAGCATGCAATGCAGTATGTCTATTTGTTTCCAAGGTATCCGGCTTGGCATTTGGTTTTGACCTTTCCAGACCCTTGAAGAAGATGCTTGTGATGTTGCTTTGGAAGAATTCAGATAAACAAATCCACACATATATTACAAAAAGTAAATGATACATAGTTTGTTTTCTTACAATACATGCCCTCTGAGGGGTCAAAAGTACAACATTAAATAAAAATACATGAAATGAAAGCAACAACAAGCAAAGGTCAAACACCAAGGCCAAACTCATCCTCCTGAACTTCCTTGAGAAGTGCTTCAGTCACAGGATCAGCTGGACGCTTTCTAAGATTCCTGATGAGGAGATTCCTGGTAGTAACAGCTGCAGTTAGCCTCTTGTGTTGACTCTGGTCCTTTGACCTCTTTACACCAGCTTTGATCTTCAATTCTGAGATCTCCCTCTGGGCTGCTGCCAGGGCTTCCTATTGCTCTTTTGCACTAGCTTCCAACTGCTCAATCTTGTCCTGAGTCCTCTTATCCTCCTGAGTGCGAGCTTCGGTGATCCTGACCCACCTAGCTTGACTCTCCTTTAGATACGAATCAGTCCTGGCCTTCTGGAACTGAGCTTCCTTGCAGGCATTCTTCAAGATCTGTTCTCCAGCCCTAGACTTCTTAATGTAATCTTCTGACTTCTCAATTTTGGCCAGATGCTCCACCTTTAGCTTTTCTAACCTCTCAATGTCCAACCTACCATCACTCCTCTCCCAGAGGGTCTTCTGTAGAGCTTGAGTCAGATTCTCATTTCTCTCTTTCAATTTCTCAAACTCCTCTAAGCTGACAGTTGCTGGAGGTGGTGCTGTGGAGGGTCCAGGCACATCTTCAATAGTGAAGGGCATCCCAGAAATTTGAGCCCTGGCGTGAGACCACTCATAGTATTGAGCTGAGGCTATATTGTTGCATCTCCCGAGGATGGTTACCCCCTTAGTCTGGACATTGTCCCAGGCCCAGGATGCCTGCCTGACAATATCCAGATTAGGCTTGTTCTCACAATAAAGGGTCTCAGTCAGATCCTGTGCTCTAGGAGGATGGACTAGTGCATAGCCCAGTTGTCTTTTGAATAGCAGAGGGTTGTAATTGATGCAACCCTTCACTCCTATCAGAGGCACATTGGGAAATTGCCCACAACTAGTAATGATGTCTTTGCCCTTGGTGCTCTGAGTGCACCACCTGATGTCATCTGAGGTTAGAGCAACAAGCCTCCTAGCCCAGTTCTTCTGCTGGCGAGGGTTCAAGAATGCATCAGTCTTTGGCAAATGCTTGAGCAGCCAAGTATGGAACAAAGGAGCACATCACCTCACTAATCTTCCCCTTTGCTTTTCATTCCTTTGATGAACAGAGTAGTAAAGGTCTCCCAGTAAGGTGGGCACTGGGTTTCTCAGGATGAAAAGATGGATTGCATTCTTGCTAACAAACTTAGGCTCATCTGCAAAAAGTATGACCCCATATATGCTAAGGGCCAACAAAGCACAGACTGCCTTCCACTCCCCCAAGGAGGCCTTCAGGGTAGCCTGAGAGATCAAGAAATCCAGATGAAAACCAGAGACTCCAGCTTTAGCTGTCAAATTCTGCCCAATCAGAACTGGTTCCAGATGTAATGCTTTTGCTATCTCCTCATTACCGGGGAAAGCCATCTCAGGGTTGAAGGGGATTCCACCCCTGATAGGTACACCAATCAGTGATGAATATTCTTCCAACAAGGGTCCCAACTGAAAATTCTGGAAGGTGAAGCACCTCAGAGGGGGATCATAAAACTGCAAGCAAGTATGAATCAGGCTCCTCTGTGAAGGGTCCAAATCCATAACCACATCAAGGATTCCTCTATAATGTTCTCTGAAAAGTGGTATATGGTCTGGAGTAATCAAGGTCTGAATCTTCCTGATGCTAGCCAACTCAGGCTCAAAGAAATGATAGGAGATGTTACTCTTCTTAGGTGTCATGCTGCTGAAAAAGAACTGAGACAGGTGCTGAGAATAACACTGAAGATAGGCCTCTGACAGGCTGAGACTGGTGATGCAGGTGACTGAAGCAGGTAGCTGATAGTTGAAGTAAGCACTGATGAAGATAGGTCTATGCTGAATAAGGGGTCAAAACCAAGCCAAAATGATAGGATGGATACCCTGAAAAACAAATAAACACATGTTAGAATGATGCAATGAAGATGTATGCAAATGGTATGCAAGGGTTTGTGACTGAGCTGGATCTGATTAATTGCTCTGATATAAGTCCAGGTATGTTCAAGAAATCCAGATGGAGGTTTATAAGTCCAGTAACCAAGGTGGGGAACTCAAATAAAGAGTCACATGCCCAGGGTTATAAATCACAAGAACTGTTCCAAAATGGAGTACTCTTAACAAAACACAGTAACAGGGTATGCTGAGGTCAAGGGTACCTGCAAACCTGTAAACAGCCCAACCCCCTCACAGGTGATGTTCTAAAACAAAGATCCTCAGACTTGGATCAGTTATGAGAAGTGTAAACACTTCTAACCCGGAGGTACAGTGTTTACAATAACCATAAAAGATCCTCCTCTAATTCACCTCAGTTTCTGAAGGTCAATACTAAAGGTCATCCAGACTTAGCAGGCTTCCCAGATAGCCCTAGCACTACAGGAAATCTGCAGCACAAAGTTCTCAAGAAGAAACCCATATCTGAACCGTGTTTCATATTCCCGCACCAGACCGAAATGGAATGGGAAAGAACATGAACCACTCTAGCCTAGGTGTCACTCAGGTCCCAGGTATAGGACCTTAACTCTCAGTAGAACCCCACCCACCAAAGCAACAAAACAGGTCCAGCCAGCACAGTATGATAATATGATGTATATAAAGCTATAAAGAAAGCAATAAAACAACTGTACATAAAGCAGTAAATAAAGCAAATATACAAACACAAATAGCACATAACACCCCAGTAAACACAAATCAAACAAGCGCTAGGAGGAACCCACAAAAAGAACCAGAAGCCCTGGTTACAGTATGAGGGTCCCCAGCAGAGTCGCCAAGCTGTCGCTCCCACCCAGTGAAGCCGGGTCAAATGGGGTACAGACGCGAACGGTCGGCGAAAGGGACAATGAGAACACACAGCAGTGGACTCACTGGGAAAGAAAAGAGTCGCCAGCTAGGCATTTTTATCCCGGAGGAAAGGCAATGCTGCATAGACCTAGAAAAGATATGGATAAGACGGTTGCGAACCAGAGAGACTGAGAAAGGGGGTTGGTTACAACCTGGGAAGGTATTAGCACCCAGATTGTCCGTCGTACTCGACGGGATCCACGCTTAAAAGATTTGTGTTTTAAAGGGGTAGTGTCAGTGCAATTTGTGTATACAGTAGCTGGAAAAAGGATGTACAGGTGTCTGTGTAAGGGGAGTGAAGTGTAATATGTATAGTGTCAGTGTAAGAACAAAGATGAAATGCTCATGATAATGAGGCTAAAGAATAATGCTGGAAAGGGGGGAATATACAGAGACTTTTGTTCGATAACTGTTAAGTTATGCCTACGTATCCTCTCGTGCAATGAGGAAGTCAGGACACCGTAGTTCGACCCAAAGAGACTGAAAGATGAATTGACTTGTGAACTGCTTACTTGTCTATGCTCAAGTGTGTGACCCGTCTGGCTCAGGTGCAAACTGTCTTGCATTAGACGGAAGAAGCAAGTTCTCGTTTATGAGTGAAGGTGATGAGAAAAGAATCCCGAAGGAGACGATTATTGTTTGTTTTTGTGCTTTCAGTCTTTTATTGCTTTTGAAAGTTTGTTATAGATTAATGAGCTTAAGCCTAAACCAATGGGTTAGTAAACTCATCACATCTTCCCTCTGATTAGAGGTAATGAGAATACCTTAAGTGTGAAGTCAGCATCTCACACTTAACCACCCTGATGTAGGATTAAGATCATTAACCTACTTGTGATTATTAAGATGTTTTTGGTGTTTTTGTTTAGTGTTAAGTAATGAGGTTAAGCCATAATCAAGGATTAAACAGACTCATTACACCATCCTAATAGAAGGATAATAGATGAGGGTGTTTAAGCTGAGGAAAGCTCCTCAACTTAATCCATGATTAGGGATTAAACTCATGACAAAACAAGCCTTTGATTAAGTGGATTTTATTTAATGATATGATGATGAAGTGAGTTTTATGATTTGTAAGACAACTTGAGGGGGACTTGTCCATTAACACTAGGGTTAGTCCTTCTTAACCAATTAAGGAAGAATTAGAACCCTAATGCAAGGCCCAAGTTACAAGTGTGATGTCTTGATGATTATTAAGTGAATTGATTAAGAGATTTAAACACATTAAGGGTTTAACACTTAGGATTAAAGGTATACACTCCATCCTAATAGAAGGATGCAGGCATAAACTTAATCACAAAGCCTTAAAGCCTTTAGGGTTTAGTCCCTGATTATGAGGTGAGAAGAGAAGACTCAATGAGACACAAAGGTAAAAACTAAGAGGGGAACTAATCAAAACCCTAATCATTGTCATGCTTGGTTGTTCCTAAGGTTTTTGAGGTTTTCAAGAGAAGTCTTCAGAGGAACCACCAGGAAGCAGATGAAAGGAGCAAAGAGAAGCAAAGTAACTTGCTTCATTGAAGAAGACAAGTCACCTGAGGAAAGAAAGTAAGAAGAAGAAGAATGAACAAGCTCAATCTCAAACTCATAACAAAATGCAGCAAGGATGCATGAAAGAGATGAAAAGAGATTATGAGAAGTGAAGGCAAATTCACTTCTCAAACAACTTACCACCTGAAATGTTAGTGAAAGAAATGAAATGCAATGCAAAATGAGATGAAATGGCATGAGTCAAACCAAAACCAGAAGCATATTCATGATGATAATGATGCTATGAGATGATGCAAACATGAAACAAAACATGGGGATGATCATATAAGCTCATGGATGCAAATGAAGCAAGTTAAGACACATGAACATACATGAAAAGTTATGAAATGCATATGGCATACAACATGGCAAATGCAAAATGCAATGATCAAACATGCTTTCAATATGTCTTAAGATGTCAAATGAATCAAATGGATGCACAAAATGTCATGGCAAGTCAAAGTATGAATGCAAATGCAAGATGGATGCATATGGAAGCCCAAATTAGGGTTTATGATCAAAGCATCAAACAAAAACCAAAATCAGAAGCAAACATCAATATAAAAAATTGAAAATGCATTCAAAGGATCCCTAATCCTATACTAACTCACTGCCCAAAGGAGAAGTTCCAACCCTTAACCTAATAAAAGTTATGAATTTCCTAAAATTTCTAGGGTTTTAGGGTAACTTAACAAGAAAAAATGTCAAACAAATGGAAAATGAAAGATCAAATCATACTCATTTAATCTCACATACTACATGCTAAACACAATGCAATGCAAAAAGAATCAAGGTCCAACTCTCAATGGTTAGGCAGAAATGATTTTTGGAAATTTGGATCAAAATAATGCATTAAAATGATTTTAATTCCATGAAAAATTCTCAAAATGCATCAAGATCAAAAAAGAAATTTGGTTTGAGGGTTGGACAATGTTTCTAAATGTTTCATGAATTTTTTGGTGATTTTTAAATACCTAAAAGTATTTTTAATTAATTAATTCTCATTAATTAATTAAAAATAAACTTTTAAATATTTAAAAATATTTTTTATATGCTAAAAATAAAAATAAAAATATTTTTGGTTTCTGAAATTAAATAAAAGTTTGTATAAAAAATTTCAGAATTTTTGAATAAGTTTTGCTATTTTAAATAAAATATAGAAAACAAATGTATTTAAATGAAAATAAAAATGAAATTAAATGAATTTATGAAGAAGTCAACAGATCCTAAGGCCAGTATTCAAACTCACATGCGCGGGAGTTGACTAGGCGCGCATCTGGACGGCCTACATTCAAACTCACTAACCCTAATTAATTAGCCCTAATCCAGCCTTAATGACTCTCAGGTGACCGGAACAGTGTTCCGGTCATCTTCTCCGATCACTCAAAATTTCAAACTCTCTCCACACGCATCTAAAACGAAATCTAATTGCCCAGAACTCTTCCCCACTCAATCATGAATTAAAACCCCCATTCAAGCAACATTTATCATTCCTAAACAGAGAGAATCGAATCAAAATAGTTTTAGGGCAAAAAGTTTCAGAACAAGATTAAACTCTCATCTCTTCACCATTTTCAAAACCAAAGACATCAGAGTGACCAGTGAATCATGAAGAACAACTTAGGAACTTTAAAAATAATTTCTGGAAAAAATGTTCATGAAGCTACCTGAGTTTGAAGCTTTTCAGTCTGCCACTTTCTGACCCCTTCTCTTTGTGCAATCCACTCCTCTTAGGCCCCTGATGAACTCTTGATGCTTAGAAAGAGTTTGTGTTGGCTGGTTTGAAAGTTTGAACAAGTTCTGTTCAAGCTCAGGTGAGAATCGTGTTTGTGATTCTGGCAGTTTAAGGCAAGGATGATGGGTGCTTTGTGATCAGGAAGATGAGTTGAGTTGATGTATGAAGTTTGTTTGTGTGTTTGTAAGCTGTGTTGTGTGTTTCGAATTCTTTTGCTCAATGGAGTGAAAATGAGAATGTGGTGCTATGGCTGGTTTCAGGCTGGCCTCCTGTTATGTTTGGCTTGCATTTTGTTTGTATAAACAAATGCCATTGGTCAGATGACATGACATGTCCTTTTGTGATAGGTATGGTTGCTTTTGCAAATTGTCAATTTTTGTGTAAGAAGGGCATGGGCAACTTCTAGCCAAGTACATGGAGAGTGGGCTGCGCAGCATGGTGAGGGAAAAAGGCTAGGATTGATCAGCAGGCTAGGCAACAAGTGGGTGAGGAGATATGATGACTTTTGCAACTTGCCTTGCCTTTGGTTTTCATGAGAGAAACTTGATCCATGGGCCATAAAACATGTGATTCCTTGGGTGCATTCTGAATTTTAGGACTTGTGTGATCATGTTGTGTGGATTAGAAGTGCATTTGATAACTTAATTGGCCTTGAGAAAAGAATTTGCAACTTTGCCTCTTTGGAGCATGACTTGAAAATTAGTGATTTTTGCCAACTTTGACAATCCATAACTTTTGATCCAAAATGAATTAGGTCATGTTCTTGTACTTTTTGAAAAGGGAAAGATCTATCCTACAACTTTCATGACCAAAGTTTTTCCATTTGAAGCTTTTTTGAATCAAAAAGTGAGGGTTAAAAAAGTTGCCTAAAATGACATTTCCATTAAAAGTCAAACTTGCCCAAAAAGTCAACTTTGCAAAAGACTTGAGATTCTTCAATTTTGTGAACTTACAACCTCTTCTATGATCAAATAAAGATCATACACAATCAAAATGATGAAGAATGCCCTTTGGTTGGGTCATTGGGGGCCTCAGATGCCCTGATTTTACACTAACTTGTTCAGAAAGTCAACCCTTGATCAGATGACTTCCCCATGGAATTTCTTCATGAAAATTGATATGCATACTCCCTATACCATATAGAGACCAATAGAAACAAGAATGACCAAAAAATTTGGAGTTATGGCCTCTGAAACCAAAACCCTAATTTTAGGTCAACTGTGCAGTCAAGCCTGGCTCTGCTTCCATACCATTCTCAGTTCTTGTGATTCTTTGACATTATTGACTTTGAGAGGAAATGATATGATGTTTGAACACACATGGACCCCTTTGAAGTGATTGGTGGCCTTTGGAGTGGCTCAAGAAGCTCTTGGATTGCTCAGATCACATACCCTAGATGCAGATGACTTAGGAACAATGCAGTGGATCAAAAATGTGATATGAGATGGTATGATTGTGTTTATGCATATGAAATGATCACAAGCCATGGTGTGAATGGGTGAGGGCAAATTTGGGGTGTTTACACAAAGGGATGACCATTCTTGGGAGGTGCAATAATGTGGCTTCAGCTCAGTATTACGAATGGTCTCATGCTAGGGCTCAGATTTCTGGGATGCCTTTCACCATAGAGGATGCACCTGGACCATCCACAGTACCACCTCCGGCCACTGTCAGCCTGGAAGAATTTGAGAAGCTGAAGGGAAGGAATGAGAATCTGTCTCAAGCTCTGAAGAAGACCCTCTGGGAGAGGAGTGATGGTTGTCTAGACATTGAGAGGTTGGAGAAGCTTAAGGTGGAACATCTGGCCAAGATTGAGAAAGCAGAGGACTACATCCAGAAATCAAGAGCTGGGGAGCAAATTTTGAAGAATGCCTGTAAAGAGGCCCAGTTTCAGAAGGCTAGGACTGATCTCTATCTGCAAGAAAGTCAAGCTAGGTGGGTCAGGATCACCGAAGCTCGTACTCAAGAAGATAAGAGAACTCAAGCCAGAATTGAGCAGTTGGAGGCCAATGAAAAGAAACAACAGGAAGCTTTTCTGGCAGCCCAGAAGGAGATTTCAGAGTTGAAGCTTAGGGCTGGTCTGAAGAGGTCAAAGGACCAAGACAGGAACAAAATGCTAACCACTGCTATTGCCACCAAAAACCTTCTTATCAGAAACATTACAGAGCACCCGGCTGGTCCTGTAACTGAAGCACTTTTGAAGGAGGTTAAGGAGGATGAGTTTGGATTAGATGTTTGACTTCTTTGCTTGTTGTTATTTCCATTTCATGTACTTTTCTTTTTATGTTGTATTTTTGACCCTTCAGGGGCGTATGTTGTAAAAAACAAACTATGTATGATCCACCATGTGTGATATATTTGTTAGTTTGTTTCATCGAGTTTCTCTTCTCAAGCAACACCAAAGCATCTTCCTCGGGGTCTGGAAAGGTCAAAACCAAGAGCCAAGCCGGATACCTTGGAAAATAAATAAGCATACTGCATTGCATACTAATTTTTGTTTTGTTTTGTAGGGTTTTGTTTTGTTTGTTACTAACTCTGTTGTGCTTAAGGAATTATTGCTCGCCGCCGGGTGTTTCCTCTCAACCGTCCGCACCGGTATCCTACTCGCAACAATCTTCCTGGTATCCAAATGGATCAAGTACAGCAAGATCTGACAGAGGTCAGAACTCAGATGGCTAATGAAAGGCTGGAGATGAGAAATCAAATGACCCAATTCATGGAGGCAATGAATGGCTTGGCCCAAAGTCAAGAAAAGTTGAGGACATTGGTGGAAAGACAAACCCCGGAAGAACCCCATCTGGGAACTGGAGGAACAAGTAACAATGAAAGGGGTCAGCCTCATGTTAATCCACCAGTATATGGGCCTCATCTACATCCGGAAGTCAACATCCCGGGTAATGTGCAAGGAAATACTACAGCAGGCAGGATCTTGCAAGAAGATCCTCAAGAGGAGCAATTCACTGTCACGGGAGCTGGTGATGAAGTCTATGATAGGAGGTTTGATGAAATTGTTGAGAAGTTGAGATCTCTGGAGTCTCAAAATTCCCTGGGTTTTGATGTCATGGATATGGGGTTAGTAGACGGGGTAAGGATTCCCCACAAGTTTAAACCCCCGTGCTTCGAGAAATACAATGGCACTTCCTGTCCATGAACTCACTTGCAGTCCTTTCTGGGGAGACTTAAGGCATACACCATGGATGAAAAACTGTGGATGTTTTATTTTGAAGATAGTTTGACTGGGGCTTCAAGGGAATGGTACTCACACTTGACCAGAGCTACTATCAGATGCTGGAAGGACCTAGCTGAAGCCTTCATCAGGCAGTACCAATACAATCTGGACATGGCTCCTAACAGGACCCTCTTGATGGGAATGTCTCAATCCTCCAGGGAAAGCTTCAGGGAATATGCCCAAAGGTGGAGACAGCTTGTTGCTGCTGTCCAGCCACCCATGTCGGAAAGAGAAATGGCCAACATGTTTATGAATACTCTGCAAGGAACATATATTGATAGGCTAGCTGCCTTTTCTTCCACCAGCTTCGCGGACGTAGTTATAGCTGGAGAAAGAATTGAAAGCCTTCTGAAGATGGGTAAGATTTCTGATAATGGTGCAAGTTCGTCCAGTAACCCCAGGAAGCCTTTTGTAGGACCTAGAAGAACCAGTGAGACAAATGCCATTCATGCCAACAGGGGCAGACCTCAGTATGTCCACAAATCAGTAGCAGCTGTCACTATTCCAGCTCCGATTCCTCAGCAACCGGCATATCAACCACAACAACAACCACACTATCAGCAGCAAGTTCAGTATCCGCCTCAAAGAGCCTACAACAATAGCAACAGAAATCAACAACAAAGACCCTTTCAGCAAAGACCATCACAGGCCAATAGGGTGATTGACCCTATCCCTATGCCTTATTGCCACAACTCCTGAAACTCAACTTGGTTGAATTAAGGACATTGACACCACCAGACCCCTCTAATCTCCCAAGAAATTATGATGTCAACGCCAGATGTGCTTTCCACTCCAATGCACCTGGCCACAATACGGAGAAGTGCATGGCCTTGCAAATGAAGGTGCAAGATCTGGTGGATTCTAAAGCCCTCAACTTTGCACCCCCTCCAAGTGTCACCAAGAATCCCATGCCCAATCATGGAGGACCAAGAATTAATGCCATTGAGGAAGACAAGCCATCTTTCTTAATCACCAGTGTTGGACAGATTCGGACACCTCTGGTCGAAATTAAAGCTCAGCTTCTAGAGTGCCAGATGTTCCCCGGGTGTGAGCTCGGTTGTGGGTATTGCAACATTTCGGTTAATGGGTGTGATAACTTGAGAAGCGACATAGACGGTCTTATCAAAAGTGGTATACTTCAGATCTCAACAACGGTGCCTACAAATCCAGCAAATCCTTTGACAACAATTCCTGATGCCTCTACAACTGCAACAACAATCATTCCGACCAATTCATCAATTTCATCAACGATGGTTCCGTCCATCACTTCAACAAACCAGACATCAACAACCATTTCTTTTACAACATCAGCATCCATTTATTCAGCAGAATCTTCTACAACGCCAACAGAAATTAATGAAGATATCTCAGCAGTCACCATCTACTATGATCCGTCAAATGTTCCTCCAAACAACAACTTTCAGCAACAAACAGTGGCACCTCCTGCCAGGTCACCAGTCACCATTTACTACGATTCGCACACCATTTCAGTACCCTCCTCTGCAGCAGTCAGTCCAGTTACCATCATGGTACCCGGACCAGTTCCATATGAAAGCAGTAATGCTATACCCTGGCATTATGGCTCTGACCTCTACTGCAACGGGGAGAAAATCACTTTGGACTCTTCAACTTCTTCTCCACAGATTGATAATGTTGGGGGAGGCGGAGGCTTCACCAGAAGCGGACGCCTTTTTGCCTCACAAGTACAAAGACCTAATGCCGAAGCAGAAGCTGCCGCCAAAGAAAAAGGGAAGAGTGTGATATCTGAAGAACCAATTCTCAAAGAAACTCAGAAGACATCTTTTGAACAGGATGTAGACGAGTTTATGAGGATTATAAAGAGAAGTGATTACAAAGTGGTGGATCAGCTTCACCAAACTCCCTCAAAAATCTCCATATTATCCCTGTTGATGTGTTCTGAAGCTCACAGGAATGCATTATTGAAAGTCTTGCACGCAGCATACGTGCCAGAGAAGATCACTGTTAATCAGCTAGAAACTGTGGTGGCAAATGTCAACACCAGTCATGGACTGGGCTTTACCAATGCTGACTTAACAACTGAGGGACGTAGCCACAACAAGGCTTTACACATCACTCTAGAATGCAAGGGTGCTGTTTTATCCCATGTACTGGTGGACACTGGGTCTTCACTCAATGTTCTACCAAAGAAAGCCTTGGTGAAGCTGGAGTATGATGGCTTGGCACTGCGCCCGAGTAATTTGGTGGTGAGAGCGTTTGATGGCTCTAAAAGATCAGTGCTAGGGGAGATTGATCTGCCTGTGATGATTGGCCCGCAGACTTTTAAAATTACCTTCTATGTGATGGACATTCAGCCGGCCTACAACTGTTTGTTGGGTAGACCTTGGATCCATGCCGCTGGCGCTGTTACGTCTACCCTTCACCAGAAGCTGAAATTCGAGTGGGAAGGCCAGATCATCACCATCTGTGGTGAAGAAGACATCTTTGTTAGCCATCTGGCTACGTATAAGTATATTGAGATGGATGGAGAGATCCATGAAACCATGAGCCAAGGGTTTGAGGCCCTGAACATAAATGAAGCATCTGCTGTACTGGGAACCTCCATGACGTCTTATCAGCAAGCCAGGAAGGTTGTCGAAGAGGGTACCGCCCAAGGCTGGGGCAAGCTGCTGCCCGTGGAGAAGAAAGAAGACAGATTTGGGTTGGGTTACAGACCAACTCAACAATATCAATCAGAGGCTGCCAAGAAGCCCAGTTTTGTCAGCGGGGGAATGCTCACCCCGGATGCAGTGAACAACTTGGAAGACGAGGATGAAAGCGACCGCAACCTGGAGAGCTGGATACGTCCAAGGATCCCGGGGAGCCGAGTCCTTAACTGGTCTTCCCAGGAAATTATAAGGGTTACTCCTGCAGAGTAATTACTATTTCCTGTATTTTTTAAGCATGCATCAAGTCTTGCATCTTGCCCAAGATGACAAGACTCATTTTATAATCGGGCCATCTTGTAATTTTGTGTAAACAGATCAATCAATGAATATCGGACATCTTTTGCAAATGAGTCTTTTCCTTTTCCGCTCACTGTTTTTCATTTTTCTTTTTGTAAAAAAATAAAATGGCAATGTTTTTCAAAATGATAACTTCATTTCACTTTTTTCTAAACAAGATTAAAATTGATCACTAAAATGAACAATCTAAACCCTTGCAGAGAGTGCCCTTCAGACCGCACCGACAACACAGCTATGACTTCGTATGACTTTGACAATCCAATCAATCAAGCTGATGAAGGGGTTGAAGAAGATTATGAGCTTCCTGAAGAGTTAGCCAGGTTGTTAAGGCAAGAGGAGAAGGTTATCACCCCTCATCAGGAGGAGGTTGAAACGGTTAATCTTGGTACGGAAGAAGATGTGAAAGAGGTTAAGATCGGGGCATGCCTACAAGACTCAGTGAAAGAACAACTGATTGATATGCTTCGGGAGTATGTGGATGTTTTCGCTTGGTCTTATCAGGATATGTCAGGGTTGGACACCGATATTGTCATGCACAAGCTGCCTCTGAAGGAAGACGGCCCGCCGGTAAAACAGAAGTTGCGTCGTACTCGCCTAGATATGGCAATGAAGATAAAAGAAGAGGTACAAAAGCAGTGGGATGCCGGTTTCCTTGTTGTGACTAGCTATCCGCCGTGGGTTGCTAATATTGTACTTGTGCCTAAGAAAGACGGCAAAGTGAGAATGTGTGTGGACTACCGGGATCTGAACAGAGCCAACCCGAAAGATGATTTCCCTTTACCTCACATTAATGTATTGGTTGATAACACGGCTCAGTTCTCGGTGTTCTCCTTCATGGACGGATTTTCAGGATATAATCAGATCAAGATGTCACCTGAAGACATGGAGAAGACAACTTTCATCACACCCTGGGGCACATTCTGTTACAAGGTGATGCCATTCGGACTGAAGAATGCTGGTGCAACTTATCAACGGGCTATGGTAACATTATTCCACGACATGATCCACAAAGAAATTGAATGTTATGTAGATGACATGATTGCCAAGTCCCTTACAGAAGAAGACCACCTGGTAAATTTGTTGAAGCTATTCAAGCGTCTGAGGAAGTACCAATTGAAGTTAAACCCCAACAAATGCACATTCGGGGTACGTTCCGGTAAACTGTTGGGATTTATTGTAAGTGAAAAAGGGATTGAAGTTGACCCTGACAAAGTCAAAGCCATTCAAGAGATGCCTGCACCGAAGTCTGAAAAAGAAGTTCGGGGTTTTCTAGGTAGGTTGAACTACATTTCAAGGTTCATATCTCACCTTACAGCGACCTGTGAGCCTTTGTTCAGGCTATTAAGAAAAGAACAAACGGTCAGGTGGAATGAAGACTGCCAGAGGGCTTTTGACAAAATTAAGGAATACTTACAAGAGCCTCCGATCCTTATGCCTCCAGTTGAAGGAAGACCTCTAATAATGTACTTGACAGTATTGGAAGAGTCAATGGGGTGTGTGCTGGACCAGCATGACGAGTCTGGTCGAAAAGAGTATGCAATTTACTACCTAAGCAAAAAGTTTACCGACTGTGAACAACGTTATTCACTGCTCGAGAAAACTTGTTGTGCTTTAGCGTGGGCTGCTCGCCGACTAAGGCAGTATATGCTGACCCACACTACTTTGTTGATATCAAAGATGGATCCAGTTAAGTACATTTTTGAGAAGCCGGCACTTACCGGACGGGTTGCAAGATGGTAGATGATTCTCACAGAATATGACATCCAGTACACATCTCAGAAGGCCATCAAAGGAAGTGTATTGTCTGATTATCTTGCTGAGCAACCTATTGATGATTACTAGCCTATGAGATTTGACTTCCCTGATGAAGACATCATGTTCATAAAAGCAAAAGATCATGAAGAGCCTGTTCACACTGAAGGGCCTGACCCGGAAGAAGAATGGACTATGATGTTTGACGGGGCTGTTAACATGAATGGTCGTGGTGTTGGTGCAGTATTCATTACACCTAAGGGAGTTCACATGCCTTTCTCGGCAAAGCTCACCTTCAACTGCACTAACAACGAAGCTGAATACGAAGCTTGTATTATGGGTCTTGAGGAAGCCATTGACCTCAGGATCAAGACTTTGACTGTGTTCAGAGATTCAGCTCTGGTAGTTAATCAAACCAACGGCAAATGGTACACACACCAGGATCATCTGATACCCTACCGGGATTATACAAGGAGGTTATTGACTTTCTTCACAACGGTCAAGCTTGAGTATATCCCTCGAGACGAAAATCAGTTTGCAGATGCTCTGGCTACCATTTCATCCATGATCAAAGTTCAAGCTGCCAACTTTGTGCCTCGGATTGCAGTATCCAGACTCGACAGACCAGCATATGTATTCTCAGCAGATGTTGTTAAAGATGATAAGCCTTGGTTCCATGACATTAAGTGCTTCTTGGAGGATCAAACATACCCATCTGGGGCATCTTCCAATGACAAGAAGACACTAAGAAGGCTAGCTGGTAGTTTCTTCCTGAATACTGACGGTTCCCTATACAAGAGAAACTTTGATATGGTACTCCTCAGATGCGTTGATAAGACAGAAGCAAGCTTGTTAATGCACGAAGTGCACGAAGGATCCTTTGGTACCCTTGCAGGAGGGCATGCCATGGCTAAAAAGTTGCTAAGATCAGGTTATTACTGGATCACAATGGATGCAGACTGTTGTGCCTATGCCAGAAAATGCCATAAATGCCAGATCTATGTGGATAAGGTGCATGTGCCTCCCAATCCTCTGAATGTGATGTCTTCACCCTGGCCCTTTGCTATGTGGGGCATTGATATGATTGGCAAGATTGAACCAACTGCTTCAAATGGCCACAGATTCATCCTGGTAGCCATTGACTATTTTACCAAATGGGTTGAAGCAGCTTCATATGCAAATGTTACAAGGCAAGTGGTAGCCCGATTTCAGAAAAGAGACATCATCTGTCGGTATGGAGTTCCCGAGCGAATCATTACTGATAATGGTTCTAACTTGAACAACAAGATGGTGGTAGAACTATGCCGGGACTTCAAGATCCAACACCACAATTCTTCTCCTTACAGGCCAAAGATGAATGGCGCTGTAGAGGCAGCTAACAAGAATATCAAGAAGATTGTGCAGAAGATGGTAGTTACCTATAAAGACTGGCATGAAATGCTACCATTTGCCTTGCATGGGTACCGTACGTCAATCAGAACGTCCACTGGGGCAACACCGTATCAGCTTGTTTATGGTATGGAGGAAGTCCTACTTGTTGAAGTTGAACTACCCTCCCTGCGGGTACTGATGGATGTTAAGCTGAACGAAGTAGAATGGGTCCGATCCCGATACGAACAACTGAGTCTGATTGAAGAGAAGAGATTGGCTGCAATCTGTCATGGGCAGTTATATCAGAAAAGAATGAAGAAAGACTTCGATCAGAAAGTCAGGCTCCGAGAGTACCAAGTAGGAGATCTTGTGCTGAAGAGACTCCTCCCTCCTCATACAGACCACAGGGGCAAGTGGACTTCGAACTATGAAGGGCCATTCGTAGTAAAGAAAGTTTTCTCTGGTGGAGCACTGGTGCTCAGCACTATGGATGGTGAAAACTTCATGTCCCCTGTGAATTCAGATGCAGTTAAAAAATACTTCGCATAAAATAACCCGCTGGACATAAAAACAGAATGTAAGTCCATGCAAAATAGGGCATCCCGGCGAGTCAAAAACAGAATAAAAGACTCGGGCAAAAATAAGGGAAAATAAATAAAAATGTACACCCGCTGAGTTGAAAAGCCGCATTGGACAACTCAGGCAAAAAAGGGTATCCCGATGGATTGAAAACCCGAAAGGGCGATTCATGCAAAATAAGGGAATAAGCGAACAACTGTATTCTGAATTCGTCTGTATCACTTACAACCTGGAAAGCTTCGAAAGGATCAAGCTTCTTTCAGAATCAGCCTTCTTCAGAAAGCAAGACGAGAAGAACGCCAAATGTCATACGAGTCATAGCAAAAGGGAAGCTCCTTGAAGCGTCATCAACATTGCCAACCTCTTTTGTTTCTCAATTTGTAACAATCTCCTCATTTCAGGGATTTGTTTCTTTGACTGTATTTTTCCAATTCAGGGCACACAAATTAATAAAACCAGATTTTTCAGTCATGTTTCGTCTTACACATTTTTATTTTTTGTTTTCGTTTGCAAAAATGTCCGATGTCTTTAAGATATTAATTGCATAAATACAGATGCTTCTAAAAAATGCGTGCTTGCAGGAAATATGTTTACTCCCGGGAGTGTCTAAACTCCTATGATGGAATCCGGTAAGGGATACCTCGGGGTTACTTGTGCGTTTCTCTGTCTTTTCAGGATTGTAGGTATTCAAAGCACAACATGGGGCATGAAAACTTCACCCCAGCAAGCTGGAAAATCACTATCTATTCAGACTATCTCACCGACAGAACCGGAGGTGTTTTCTCCCCAGCTGAGTTGCCATTTATTATTCCTCCTCAGCCAAGTACAAAAGCCAGGGAACCATCTCCCCACAGAGTGTCAACCTCTATCCAGAAGAGCAACGCGCGAAGGAATCACAACAGAGTGAAGGAAGCTTCTACAAACCCCCAGCTGGGTCCCCCATTACAAGGGTGTGTCTATCAATGACCTATTCCCCCAAGCAAAGTCATACATGACAGATCTACCAGTGATCTCCTCCCCAGCTGGGATATTCTTCAAGCAGATCAGCCAGAGATCTTCACAGCAATGGGATCCGGACCTCGGATCGGTATCTTTGCATAAACATAGCATTCGCATCATATTTTCCCCGCAGAGCGTAGCATTCCGTCTAATACGGAGCATTACGGCAAAAATCAAACATATTGCATAATCATAAGCCATGTTCTGAATCAAACACTTGTAAATGCTGACAATTCATCAACGATGTACAGAAAACTCCCCGGATTCCCCGGCAGAGAGCCAAGGCACTTTCCCTAAGGATACAGATACTTTCTGACACCCGTCCGTGTCATATCCCCAGCAGAAAGCCAAAGCGTCCCCTTTGCACTCACAGATACATATATACACAATTCCTTGACACCCGCTTTGTAAATCATATATTTGTTTATAATACACTTTTTCCGACACTCGTCCGTGTCGCACTCTCTCCAGCAAGATAGACACTCGTCCGTGTCTTACTCATACTTGTTACTCATACTTTTTACTCATACAGATACTAGTCCGTATCTTGTATACACCACTCATATCCCCTCAGAATCAACACTCGTCCGTGTTCTTTGTTAAACCAGTTGATACTCGTCTGTATCATCATCTCTGAACATGTGTCAGCGTTTGTTTCTACTGATACTCGTCCGTATCACAGTCTTAAGAATGCTCGTCCGCATCTTTAATCTATACATTGTGTCAAAACACTCGCCTGTGTCTATTGTTCCCCAGAAGAGTTCCCTCATATCCGACACTCGTCTGTGTTCTTTGTTAACCAGTTGATACTCGCCCGTATCATCATCTCTGAACATGTGTCAGTGTTTATTTCTACCCGATACTCATCCGTATCATAGTCTTAAGGATGCTCGCCCGCATCTCTAGTCTATACACGATACCCAAACAATTATACCTCTCATTTCTTGGATGTAGACACTCGTCCGTGTTTACTTTTCCCCAGCAAAATCCCCAACGAAACTTGTTAAAATATTTCTTTTCTATCTGACATTTGTCCTATGTCATGATACCTTTTCGGCAGCCGTACCCTGCCAGGTGATCGTCCTTCACCTTTTTGATGATCGTCCTTCATCATTCCCAGTGGAGTCTCTATTCATTAGAACCCCTTCTTATCCGACATTCGTCCTATGTCGTGACGTTTTCAGCAGTCGTACCCTGCTAGGTGATCGTCCTTCACCTCCTGATGATCGTCCTTCATCATTTCATCTGATGGCCGTCCCCATCGTTGATCTTGTTATCTGACATTCATCCTATGTCATGATAAACCCTGAGAGCAGCCGTACCCTGCTAGGTGATCGTCCTTCACCTCTTGATGATCGTCCTTCATCATGTTTATCCGATGGCCGTCCCCATCGTCGACCCTGTTACCCGACATTCGTCCTATGTCGTGGTACTTTCGGCAGCCGTACCCTGCTAGGTGATCGTCCTTCACCTTAGATGACCGTCCCTCATCTTATCCCCAACAGAGCAGCCGTACCCTGCTAGGTGATCGTCCTTCACCTCTGATGACCGTACCTCATCATCTGTTTCATTTACCTATAATCCCCAGAGAGTCTTATAGCTTTACCTGATGGCCATCCCCATCATAACCTCTCATATCCCCAGCTCGTCGGTCGTCCCCGTCATTGCTTTGTTTCCCGCATCTTCCCCAGCATGTCGGCCGTCCCCGTCATCGCTTCATCTCCAGCAGTCGTCCTCTGCTCGACGGTCGTCTTCCGTCGCCCGCACTTTATATACGTGCTTTATTTTCTTTTACAATCTATATCCCTTTTCTTCTTCATTCTGTGAGTGCAAATTTTGGACTGTCTTTGGTATTCAACCACAAGTTATCTTGTTTGCCTGTTAAGCCGTTGCTTACATCCTGCACAGCTAACTCATGTTTGAATAGGGGCAGCTGTAAACACCCCAAATTTTCCCTCACCCATTCACACCATGGCTTGTGATCCCTTCATATGCATAAGTTCAATCATAGCATCTCATACCACATTTTTTATTCACTGCATTGCTTGTAAGTCATCTGCATCTAGGGTTTGTGATCTGAGCTATCCAAGGGCCATTTGAGCCACTCCAAAGGTCTTAAATCACTTCAAAGGGGTCCATGTATGTTCAAGCATCATATTATATCCCCACAAAGTCAAGAAAGCCAAAGAATCACAAGAACTGAGAAAGGCATGGAAGCAGAGCCAAGTTTAATTGCACAGATGACCTAGAATTAGGGTTTTGGTTTCAGAGGCCATAACTCCAATTTTTTTGGTCATTCTTGTTTCTATTGGTCTCAATATGTTATAAGGATCATGCATATCAATTTTTATGAAGAAATTCCATAGGGAAGGCATCTGATCAAGAGTTGACTTCTTGAGCAAGTCAGTGCAAAATCAGGGCATCTGAGGCCCCCAATGACCCAACCAAAGGGTGTTCTTCATCATTTTGAATGTGTATGATCTTTATTTGATCACAGAAGATGTTAGAAGTTCACAAAATTGAAGAATTTCAAGCCATTTGCAAAGTTTCCTTTTTGGGAAAATGACTTGTAATGGAAACTTGCCATTTTGGGAAACTTTTTCAACCCTTTCTTTTTGATACAAAAATGCTTCAAATGGGAAAACTTTGGTCATGAAAGTTGTAGAATGGATCATTCCCTTTTCAAAAAGTACAAGAACTCATTCTAATTCATTTTGGATCAAAAGTTATGGCTTGTCAAAGTTGGGAAAAATCACATAATTTCAAGTTATGTACCAAAGAGGCAAAGTTGCAAAATCCCTTGCCAAGGTAAAATGAGACCTCAAAGTGACTTCTAATCCTTGCACAAACATAAACCAATGCCTAAAAGTCAGAATGCATCAAAGGTTTGCCCATTTTCATGACTTGTGGATCAAGAAATCACAAAAGGGGCAAAAAGTCACAAAGTTGCAAAACATCATACAAACCCTAATCCACTTGCTAATTGGCTTCAAAACTGATCCCATGGCTCTCCTCACTCCTTGCTGCGCAGGACACCCCTTTGTCCTTGGCTTACCATTGACCCATACCTCTCTTACACCTAGACTTGACGTTTTGCAAGAAGACCCATACCAATCAAGCTAGGCCACACCAACTCCTCTGACCTATCCAAGAGTGATAAGTGGACCAAAAGAGACATAACACAACACACAACACAAGCTGAAACCTCATATTGCCATAGTTATCAAAAATTCCCCAACTTGCAAAACCTTTCGAATCTCTCAGCTCACTCAACCATTCTTCAAACCAACTTCACCATTGATCTCAAGATGACTCACTGACCACAAACCAACCATTGAAACAGCCAAAAGCACCCCATAAACCAAACACGGTTTCTGACCAGTTGGCTTGCAAACTCCCAAACCAGCCAAAAGAAATTCTTTCCAAGCATCAAAACTTCATCAGGAGTTCAAGGGGAGTGGTTTGCACAAAGAAAGAAGGCCTAAAAGTCCCAAACTGAGAAAGCTCAAGCTCAGGTACCTCCTTGAAACATTTTTCCAGAACTCTTATTTTTAGTTTCTAAATGATAAAGCATGCTCCCCTGATCATACTGGACTTTGAAATTTTGAAAATGGTGTAGAAATGAGCTTGTATTGATTGACTGAAATTTCTGCCATTTTTGTTCTTCCTTTCGAATCTTGTTAATGGTGAGAAATAAATTGTTTTTGAGGGCAGGGATGAGTTCAGGGAGGTGAGAGGAAGTGATCTGGAGCTTTAGAGCTCCAGAAATAACCTAGGGAGTGATTTTGAGATTTTCAGGGAAGGGTGTCACCGGAGAAGACGATCGGAGCTCTTCTCCGGTGACCTGAAAGTAATTAGGGTTTGATAATTAGGTTTAGCCAAGTTTAAATGTGGACCTTTGATCTGGTGGACTTTTGTTGACTCCCGCGCAAATGGAGGGCCTGGATCTCTCATTAAACCCTAATCTTCAATTAATTAATTTAATTAGAATTAATTAGTCAGAAGCAATCTGGACCACCCATTTGCGCGCAAGTCAACTCCCGCGTGTTTAGTTTGAATCTCAGCCTTAGATCCTGCATACTTCCCATTTAATTTCTTTTTATTTCATTTATCTTTCATATTTATTTTAAAATAGTTAGAAAAATCCTAAAAATATTTCCTTTTGCATTTTTGTTTCAAATATTTTTCTTAATCAGAAAATGATTTTTATTTTATTTTTTGCATTGAAAATTATTTTTAAATCATTTAAATGTTTATTTTTAATTAGTTAATGGAAATTAATTAATTAAAAATACATTTAGGTATTTAAAAATCACAAAAAAAATTAACATAGCATTTAGAAACATTTAGAAACATTGTTCAACCCTAAAACCAAATTTCTTTTTTGTTCTTGATGCCTTTTGATCATTTTCATTGGATTTAATTTCATTTCAAGGCAATATTTTGTGTCAAACTTCAAAAATTTCTTTCTGCCTAACCATTGAGGCTTGAATGATGATTCTTCTTGCATTTCACTCTTCATAGCATGTAGTTTACAGGATAAAATTGTTTTGAATTGATCTTGCATTTTCAATTTGTTTATCATTTTTCTTGATGAAGTACCCCAAAACCCTAGAAATCTTAGGAAATTCATAACTTTCACTAGGTTAAGAGTTGAATCCCCTCCTTTGGGCAGTGAGTTTGTATAGGTTTAGGGTATCTTTGATTGCATTTTCAAATTTTTATCATGTCATTTGCTTCTGGTTTTGGATTTTTGCTTTGCATGATGCATGTAACCCTAATTTGTGCCTTCCTTTGCATTCATTTTTCATTTGCTTGCATCCAATGACTTGCCATGACATTTTGTGCATTCATTTGATTCATAAGACATCTTAGGACATATTAGAATCATGTTTGATCATTTCATCTTTCATTTGCCATGTTATATGTCCATTGCATTTCATAACTTTTCATGTACATTCATGGTCCAAAGCATGTCTCATATGCATCCATGTCCTTGCATGATCATTCTCATGTCTTGTCTCATGTTTGTATCATCTCTTAACATCATTAACTTCATGTTCTTGCTTCTGGTTTTGGTTTACATCATGACATTGCATCTCATTTGCATTGCATTTCATTTCTTTTGCTAACTTTTCAGGTGGTAAGTTGTTTGAGAAATGAATTTGCCTTCATTTCTCACAATCTCTTTTCATCTCTCTTATGCATCATTGCTGCATTTTGTCTTTGTATTGGAGTGAGCTTGCTCATCCATGTTCATCTCTTACTTTCTTCCTTCAAGCAACTTGTCTTCTTAGATGAAGCAAGTTGTTTTGTTTCTCTCTGCTCCTTTCATCTGCTTCTTGGTGGTTTCTCTGAAGATCTTCTTGCAAACTTCATTAACCCTAGGATCCCCAAGCATGATAACAATTAGGGCTTAATTAGTTCCCCATTTAGTTTTACCTTTGTGTCATCTTTGAGTCTTCTCTTCTCATCTCATAATCAAGGACTAAACCCTAAAGGTTTTAAGGCTTTGTGATTAAGCTTATGCCTGCATCCTTCTATTAGGATGAAGTGTATAACTTTAATCCTAAGTGTTAAACCCTTAATGTGTTTAAATCTTTAAATCAATTCACCTAATAAACACTAAGACATCAAGCTTGTAACTTGGGCCTTGCATTAGGGTTCTAATTCTTCCCTAAATGGTTAAGAAGGACTAACCCTAGTGTTAATGGACAAGTCCTCCTCAAGTTGTCTTACAAACCATAAAAATCATTTCTTCATCTTATCATTAACTAAAATCCACTTAATAAAGGCTTTGTTTTGTCATGAGGTTAATCCCTAATCTTGGATTAAGTTGAGGAGCTTTTGTCAGCTTAAATGTTCTCATCTATTATCCTTCTATTAGGATGGTGTAATGGGTCCATTAAATCCTTGATTATGGCTTAAACTCATTACTTAACACTAAACAAAAACACCAAAAAACATCTTAATAATCACAAGTAGGTTAATGATCTTAACCCTACATCAGGGTGATTAAGTGTGAGGTGCTGACTTCACATTTAAGGTATTCTCATTACCCCTAATCAGAGGGAGGATGTGATGAGTTTACTAATCCTTGGTTTAGGCTTAAGCTCATTTTCCTATGACAAACTTCAAAAAGCAATAAAAGACTGAAAACACAAAAACAAACAATAATTGTCTCCTCTGGGATTCTGTTCTCATCTTATTCATTCACAAACGAGAACTTGCTTCTTCCGTCTAATGCAAGACAGTTTGCACCTGAGCCAGACAGGTCATACACTTGAGCATAGACAAGTAAGCAGTTCAAAGGTCAATTTATCTTTCAGTCTCTTTGGGTCGAACTATGGTGTTCTGACTTCCTCATTGCACGAGAGGATACGTAGGCATAACTTAACAGTTGTCGAACAAAAGTCTCTGTATATTTCCCCTCCTTTCAGCATCATTCTTTTAGCCTCATTATCTTGAGCTTCATACTCCTATTCTTACACTGACACTCCACTTATACACTTCACATTTCTTTTACACTGACACTTGCATTCTTTCCAGTTTTGACACACAAATTGCACTGACACTACCCCTTTAAAACACAAATCTTTTAAGCGTGGATCTCGTCGAGTACGACGGACAATCTAGGTGCTAATACCTTCCCAGGTTGTAACCACCCCCCTTTCTCAGTCTCTCTGGTTCGCAACCGTCTTATCCATCTTTTCTCAGGTTTATGCAGCATTACCTTTCCCCCGGGATAAAAAGGCCTAGCTGGCGACTCTTGTCTTCTGAGTTCACCCTTGTGTGTCCTCTCTCCTTTCGCCGACCGTTCGCGTCTGTACCCCTTCTGACCAGGTGTCATTTTGGTGGGAGTGACAGGTATGTAGGTGTCGCTCCCAAAGATTTGCATCCAGGTACAAGCGCGAACGGTCGGCGAGAGGGACAATGAGAACACACAGCCGTGAACTCACTGGAGATGAATAGAGTCGCCAGCTAGGCATTTTTATCCCGGAGGAAAGGTAATGCTGCATAGACCTAGAAAGAGATGGATAAGACGGTTTGCGAACCAGAGAGACTGAGAAAGGGGGTTGGTTACAACCTGGGAAGGTATTAGCACCCAGATTGTCCGTCGTACTTGACGGGATCCACGCTTAAAAGATTTGTGTATTAAAGGGGTAGTGTACGTGCAATTTGTGTGTAAAAGAGCTGGAAAGATGTACAGGTGTCAGTGTAGGAGAGGTGAAGTGTATAAATGAACAGTGTCAGTGTAAGGACAGGAGTAAGATGCTCATGATAATGAGGCTAAAGAATAAAGCTGGAAGGAGGGGGGATGTACAGAGACTTTTGTTCGATAACTGTTAAGTTATGCCTACGTATCCTCTCGTGCAATGAGGAAGTCAGAACACCGTAGTTCGACCCAAAGAGACTGAAAGATGAATTGACTGATGAACTGCTTGCTTGCCTATGCTCAAGTGTATGACCTGTCTGGCTCAGGTGCTAACTGTCTTGCATTAGACGGAAGAAGCGAGTTCTCGTTTGTGAGTGAAGATGATGAGAAAAGAATCCCGGAGGAGACGATTATTGTTTGTTTTTGAGTTTTCAGTCTTTTATTGCTTTTTGAAGTTTGTCATAGGATAATGAGCTTAGGTCTAAACCAATGGGTTAGTAAACTCATCACATCTTCCCTCTGATTAGGGGTAATGAGAATACCTTAAGTGTGAAGTCAGATTCTCACACTTAATCACCTTTGGTGTAGGACTAAGATCATTAACCTACTTGTGATTATTTAGATGTTTTTGTGATTTTTGTTTAGTGTTGAGTAATGAGGTTAAGCCATAATCATGGATTAAACAGACCCATTACACCATCCTAAAAGAAGGATGATAGATGAGAATGTTTAAGCTGAGGAAAGCTCCTCAACTTAATCCATGATTAGGGATTAAACTCATGACAAAACAAGCCTTTGATTAAGTGGATTTTATTTAATGATATGATGATGAAGTGATTTTTAGGGTTTGTAAGACAACTTGAGGGGGACTTGTCCATTAACACTAGGGTTAGTCCTTCTTAACCACTTAAGGAAGAATTAGAACCCTAATGCAAGGCCCAAGTTACAAGCTTGATGTCTTGATGATTATTATGTGAATTGATTAAGAGATTTAAACATATTAAGGGTTTAATACTTAGGATTAAAGTTATACACTCCATCCTAAGAGAAGGATGCAGGCATAACCCTAATCACAAAGTCTTAGAGCCTTTATGGTTTAGTCTCTGATTATGAGGTGAGAAGAGAGGACTCAAAGAGAGACACAAAGGTAAAAACTATGAGGGGAGACTAATCAAAACCCTAATTCATTGTCATGCTTGGTTGTTCCTAAGGTTAGTGAGGTTTGCAAGAACAATCTTCAGAGGAGCCACCAGGAAGCAGATGAATAAGATCAGGAGAAGCAAAGTGACTTGCTTCATTCAGGAAGTCAAGTCACTTGAAGAAAGAAAGTGGGAGGAAGAAGAATGAGCAAGCTCAAACTCAAACACATATAAGAATGCAGCAATGGATGCAAGAGAGATGAAAAGAAAAGATATGAGAAGTGAAGGCAAATTCACTTCTCAAGTTTACTTACCACCTGAAATGTTAGAAAGAAATGCAAAAACAATGCAAGATGAGATGAAATGGCATGATGCTAAGCAAAACCAGAAGCGTGTTGATGATGATTATGATGTTATGAGGTGCTGCAAACATGAGGCAAGACATGGGGATGTTCATACAAGATCATGGATGCAAATGATGCAAGTTAAGGAGCATGAACAAGCATGGAAAGTTATGAAGCATACAAGACAAATGACATGGCAAATATGTAATGCAATGATCAAACATGCTTCCTACATGTCTTAAGATGTCAAATGAATCACAAGAATGCACAAAATGCAATGACAAGTCAAGTTATGCAAGAGAATGCAAGAAGGATGCAAAAGAAAGCCCAAATTAGGGTTCATGGACCAAACATCAAACAAAAACCCAAAACAGAAACAAAACCCTAAGATAAAAATGGAAAATGGCACTCAAAGAAACCCTAAACCTATGCTAAACCAAGGTTCAAAGGGGAGGTCCCAACTCTTAACCAAACTCAAGTTATGAATTTTCTAAGTTATTAGGGTTTTTTAGGGTTCTTAACAAAAGAAATGCCAAACAAATGGAAAATGCAAGATCAAATCATGGCCATTTTACCCTAGAAACTACATGCTAAGCACAAAACAATGCAAGAAGAATCAATGTCTCAACCTTCTCCAATAGGCAGAAATGAATTTTTGAATTTGTGATCCAAATAATGCATAAAAAATGATTTAATTCAATGAAAAATTCTTAAAATGCATCAAGATCAAAAAAGAAATTTGGTTTGAAGGTTGGACAATGTTTCTAAATGTCTTAGAACATTTCATGAATTTTTTTGTAATTTTTAAATACCTAAAAGTATTTTTAATTAATTAATTCCCATTAATCAATTAAAAATAATCTTTTAAATATTTAAAAATACTTTTTTAATGATGAAAAATAAAATAAAAATATTTTTGGGTCATAGAAATTATTAAAACTCAGAGGAAAAAGTTTCATAATTTTTATGTATTTTTTGCTATTTTAAATCAAATATGCAAGTTAAATGAAAGAAAATGAAATAAAAATTAAATAAAATGAAAGTCAAATGCGTGGAGGGCCAGGATGAGCTCTGAGTTTGAAAAGGTTGACTGGCGCCAGATCCAGTGGTTGTGGTTCTTTCTGAGTTAATTTAATTAATTAATGATTAATTAACCTAATTAAGAGGATTAGGGCAAACAAAGAGATCTGGGCCATCCAAACTGGAGGGAAGTCAACAGGTCAAAGGGGATCTACGCTCCAAATTCAAATGGCCATAATGACCTGAGTTTAGGGTTAAACAGATTCAGGCGACCGGAGGGGAGCTCCGGTCGTCTTCCCCGGCGACCCCAAAACCCTAAAACAAGATTCAGACCACCCCAAGCCAAATTAAACGCCCAGAATCAATCCCCACCCTTCTAGCAACTCAAATCAATAGTCAAACATCATTTTACTAACAAGAACAAGCTGAATCGAAACAAAATAATAATGGGGCCAAACTTTCAGATACTCACAAAATGTTCATTTCTCCACCATTTTAGATTCTAAACACATCACAATGATCCTCAGAGTATGCACTTTCAGTTTGTAACAAAAAATCAAAGCTTTAAAAAGTTTGAAGTTTGAGACTACCTGAGGTGAAGAACTGTGAATGTGAGCTCTTTTGGCCTTGCTTTGATGCAGAACAACTTCCCTGAATCCCCTGAAGCCAATGGAAAGCCTGGAATGAGCTTAGGCAGGCTGCTTTGAGGAATCCGTTTCTGGTGTAGCAGGAAATGGACTTTGTGCACAGGCTGTTTTAAGTCAATGTAAAGGGTGATTTTGACTCCTTGTGGTATGCTTGTCTTGTTGGTGAAGAAAAATGAGGTGTTTGACGGTTGGATATTGAGATTCGAAGAGAACTGGTTCTGAGGGTGGGGAATGGTGAAACTCAGGTCAGGCTTGTTTCAGGCTTGAGCTTTGGTGGTTTTGGGCCTATGAAGTGTGTTGAGTTGAATGGTGAAGATGGATTTTGTGTTTGCAAGCTGTGGAGGCAGATTCGAAGCAACTTGCAAAAATGGAGTGTTTTGTGAATGTTGTGAATGAGAGAGCTTCAGCCTTGCTTGAAGTGTGTTATGGCCAGCATTTGATCCACATAAACAAAGCCTATTGGTCAGTTGATGTGACTTGGCCTGCTGTGATAGGTGTGGCTACTTTTGCCAAAATGTCAACTTCTTGTAAGAGAGGCATGGGTCATGTTTCAGCCAAGTACAAGAGGTGTGGGCTGCGCAGCAAGGTGAGGGAGAAAGGCTAGGAGTGGTCAGCAGGCTAGGCAGCAAGTGGATGGAAGTGATCATGAGTTTTTGCAACTTGGCTTCCTTTGGTTCTCATGGAAAGATTTTGCTCCAAAGGCCATACAAACATGTGATTCTTTTGGTTCAAATCTGATTTTGGGACTTAGAGAATGTTTATGTGCTGGTTTGAAATGAATTAGAGGCTGCAATTTGACTTAGCACATGATTTTGCAATTTTCACACTTGGTGCATATCTTGAAAATAAGTGATTTTTGCCAACTTTGCATTGCCATAACTTTTGATCCAAGAAGAGTTTGATCATGTTCTTGTACTTTTTGAAAAGGGAAAGATGAGATCTACAACTTTCATGACCAAAGTTTTTCCATTTGAAGCATTTTTGGATCATGAATCATGGCTTGAAAAATGACCTAAAATGATGCATTCTTGAAAAGTCAACTATGCCCAAAAAGTCAACATTTGCAAAAACCCTAAATTCTTGATTTTTATGAACTTCAAACTTCTTCCATGATCAAATAAAGATCATATACACTCAAAATGGTGAAGATCACCTATTGGTTGGGTCATTGGGGGCCTCAGATGCCCTGATTTTACACTGACTTGTCCAGAAAGTCAACTCTTGATCAGATGACTTCCCCATGGAATTTCTTCATGAAAATTGATATGCATACTCTCTATACCATATAGAGATCAATGGAAACAAGAATGACCAAAAAAATTGGAGTTATTCCCCCTGAAACCAAAACCCTAATTTTCAGTCAACTGTGCAGTTCAACCTGGCTCTGCATCCACTCAAACCCTAGTTCTTGTGATTCCTCTGCAATTTTGACTTTGAGGAGATGAAATATGATATAAGAACACACATGGACCCCTTTGAGTTGATTAGTGGCCTTTGGAATGGCTCAAGATGCTTTGGGATTGCTCAGATCACAAACCCTAGGTGCAGATGCCTTAGAAACTATCCAGTGAATCAAAATGTACTATGAGATGATATGATGGTGTTTATGCATATGAGATGATCACAAGCCATGATGTGAATGGGTGAGGGCAAATTTGGGGTGTTTACAGCTGCCCCTATTCAAACATGAGTTAGCTGTGCAGGTTGTAAGCGACGGCTTAACAGGCCAAACAAGATAACTTGTGGTTGAATACCAAAGACAGTCCAAAATTTGCACTCACAGAAACGAAGAAGAAAAGGGATATAGATTGTAAAAGCAAATAAAGTATATTGTAAAGTGTGGGCGACGGAGGACGACCGTCGAGCAGAGGACGACTGCTGGGTAAATAGCAATGACGGGGACGGCCGACATGCTGGGGGAAAGTGCAGAAAATAAAGCAATGACGGGGACGGCCGACATGCTGGGGATAAAAAGTAAAGCCAAGACGGGGACGGTCGACTAGCTGGGGAAAATAAAATCGTGATGGGGACGACCATCGAGATAAAGCTGTAAAATTCTCTGGAAATTAATGAAACATGACGGGGACGGCCATCAAGTTCATAAAGGTAAAGTAACCAACGATGGGGACGGCCATCGGGCTAAAAGGAAAAGGGACCACGACGGGGACGGCCATCGGGTTAAAGAATAAATGAAATAAACAGCTGATGGGGTACGGCCATCAAAGGTGAAGGACGATCACCTAGCAGGGTACGGCTGCTCTGTTGGGAATAAAAGGAATATGATGGGGACGGCCATCAAAGGTGGAGGACGACCACCTGGCAGGGTACGGCTGCCGAAAATATCAACGATGGGGACGGCCATCGGATAGAAAAGGTCAACGATGGGGACGGCCATCGGACGAGCATGATGGAGGACGACCATCAAGAAGTGGAGGACGACCACTTAGCAGGGGACGGCTGCTCTCAAGGTTTGTCATGACATAGGACGAATGTCAGATAACCAAAATCAACAATGGGGACGGCCATTGGATAAAGTTGATGAAGGACGATCATCAAGAGGTGGAGGACGACCACCTAGCAGGGGACGGCTGCTAAAATATAAACGATGGGGACGGCCATCGGATGAGCATGATGGAGGACGACCATCAAGAGGTGGAGGACGACCACTCAGCAGGGTACGGCTGCTCTCAAAGGTATCACAACACAGGACGAGTGTTAGATAAAAAGAAAATTTGTTGGTGATCTACTGGGGATAATGTAAACACGGACGAGCGTTTACATCCAAGAAACAGAAGGTATAAGCGTTTGTTATTGTGTATAGATTAAAGATGCGGACGAGCATCCTTAAGACTATGATACGGACGAGTATCATGTAGAAACAAACTGACACATGTTCAGAGATGATGATACGGACGAGTATCAACTGGTTAACAAGGAACACGGACGAGTGTTGCATCTGAAAGGACTCTTCTGGGGAATAGTAGACACAGACGAGTATCTATATTCAAGGAGACATAAGTGTTTGACACGATGTATGGATTAAAGATGCGGACGAGCATCCCTAAGACTATGATACGGACGAGTATCATGTAGAAACAAACACTAGACGCAATGTTCTGAGATGATGGTACGGACAAGTACCAACTGGTTAACAAAGAACAAGGACTACTGTCGAATCTGTGGGGATATGAGTGATGATGTATACAAGATACGGACGAGTATCTGTATAAGTGTACCATGAGTAGTGAGTATTGTATTGTATAGATGAGTGTTTATCTGCTGGGGAGAGTGACACGGACGAGTGTCAAGAGAGAAAAGTATAATATTAACAAGTGTATGGGTTGATGAAAGTGTAAGCGACTGCGCTGGGGATATGACACGGACAGGTGTCAAGGAAGTGTATATACAAGTATATGTGAGTGCAAAGAGGATGTCTTTGGCTTTCTGTTGGTGATTTGACACGGACGGGTGTCCAAAGGTGTATCTGCAATACGGGTGATCTGTTTGGGGGAGTGATGACACGGACGGGTGTCAAAAAGGAAATATATACTGGTGTTTGTGATTTGTGAGGCAACTGCTTTTGCTGGGACCCTGGTGGGGATCTTTCTGTATAACGATGATGAACAGTTTATTATTCACAAGTGTCACTTCAGAACATGGCTTATGATTATGCTATGCATTTGATTTTTGCCATAATGCTCCGTATTAGACGGAATGCTACGCTCTGAGGGTATAATATGATGCGAATGCTATGATTATGCAAAGAGGCACCGATCCGGAATTCGGATCCTGCTGCTGCGAAGATCTCTGGTTGATCTGCTTGAAGTGAACATCCCAGCTGGGGATGAGATCATTGGTAGATCTAAGGATGTATCTGCCTGGGGATACAGGTCACTGATTGACATATCCTTATAATACGGGACCCAGCTGGGGTTTGTAGAAGCTTTCTCCCTCTCTGTTGTGACTTCTTCGTGCGTTGCTCTTCTGAATAGAGGCTTGAAGCTCTGTGGGGAGATGATTCCCTGATTCTTGCACCTTGCTGAGGAATAGTGGTTGGTACTATAGCTGGGGAATGCTGTCGGTAACTCAGCTGGGGAGAGTAATGAGAGGCAACTCGGCTGGGGATAGCAATGAGAGGCAACTCGGCTGGGGAGAAAACATCCGGAGTGTTAAGCCTGTTGTTGATTTGCCAGCTTGCTGGACTGTAGCTTATATGCCCCAAGTTGCGTTCTGGATACCTGCAATCCTGCAAAGATAAGGAAACGCGCAAAAGGTCCCGAGGTATCCCTTACTGGATTCCGTCATAGGAGATAAGTACTTTCGAGAGTAAGCACATTCCCTGTAAGCATGTGTTTTTATTTTCTTTCTTTTTAGTGAAAAACATCTGTACTTATGCAATTAGTTTTTTAGAGACATCAGACATTCTTTGCAAATAAAATGTACAAAATGAAACATGACTGAAAAATCTGATTTTATTAATTCATGTGCCCTGAATTGGCAATATACAGTCAAGGAAACATATCTCCTGAAATGAAGAGACTGTTACAAATTGAGAAACAAAATGCTGGCGATGTTGACGAGGCTTTCAGGGAGCTTCCTCTTCTGCTATGACTCGTATGACAATGACGTTCTTCTCGTCTTGCTTTCTGGAGAGAGTTAATTCTGATTGAAGCTTGATCCTTTGAAGCTTACCAAGTTGTAGGTGATACAGACGAATTCAGAATGCAGTTGTTCGCTTATTCCCTTATTTTGCATGGATCGCCCTTTCGGGTTTTCAATCCATCGGGATACCCATTTTTGCCTGAGCTGTCCAATGCGGCTTTTCAACTCAGCGGGTGTACATTTTTTATTCATTTTCCCTTACTTTTGCCCGAGTCTTTTATTCTGTTTTTGACTCGCCGGGATGCCCTATTTTTGCCTGGACTTACATTCTGTTTTTATGTCCAGCGGGTCATTTTATGCGAAGTATTTTTTAACTGCATCTGAATTCACAGGGGATGGGAAATCTTCACCATCCATGGTGCTGAGCATCAGTGCCCCACCAGAGAAAACTTTCTTTACAACGAACGGTCCTTCATAATTTGGAGTCCATTTGCCCCTGTGGTCTGTATGAGGAGGGAGGATTCTTTTCAGCACAAGATCTCCCACTTGGTACTCTCGGTGCCTGACTTTCTGATCGAAGGCCTTCTTCATTCTCTTCTGATATAACTGCCCATGGCAGATTGCAGCCAATCTTTTCTCCTCGATCAGACTCAATTGTTCGAATCGGGACCGAACCCACTCTGCTTCACTCAGTTTAACATCCATTAATACCCGTAACGAGGGTAGTTCAACTTCAACAGGTAGGACTGCTTCCATACCATATACAAGCTGATAAGGTGTTGCCCCAGTGGACGTTCTGATTGACGTGCGGTACCCATGCAAGGCAAACGGTAGCATTTCATGCCAGTCTTTGTAGGTGATTACCATCTTCTGCACAATCTTCTTGATATTCTTGTTAGCTGCCTCAACAGCGCCGTTCATCTTTGGCCTGTAAGGAGAAGAATTGTGATGTTGGATCTTGAAGTCCCGGCACAGTTCTGCCATCATTTTGTTGTTTAAGTTGGAACCATTATCAGTAATGATTCGCTCGGGCACTCCATACCGACAGATGATATCTCTCTTCAGAAATCTGGCTACCACTTGCCTTGTGACGTTTGCATATGAGGCTGCTTCCACCCACTTGGTGAAATAATCAATGGCGACCAGGATAAATTTGTGCCCATTTGAAGCAGTTGGCTCAATCTTGCCAATCATATCAATGCCCCACATAGCAAAGGGCCATGGTGAAGACATGACGTTCAAAGGATTGGGAGGCACATGCACCTTGTCTGCGTAGATCTGGCATTTGTGGCATTTTCTGGCGTAAGCACAACAGTCTGCATCCATTGTGATCCAGTAATAGCCTGATCTTAGTAACTTCTTAGCCATGGCATGCCCTCCGGCATGGGTACCAAAAGACCCTTCATGCACTTCATGCATCAATAAATCTGCTTCCGTCTTGTCAACACATCTGAGGAGTACCATATCAAAGTTTCTTTTGTATAAAGATCCATCAGTGTTCAGGAAGAAACTACCAGCAAACCTTCTCAAAGTCTTCTTATCATTGGAAGATGCCCCAGGTGGGTATGTTTGATCCTCCAAGAAGCTTTTAATGTCATGGAACCAAGGCTTATCATCTTTTACAACATCCGCTGCAAATACATATGCCGGTCTATCGAGTCTAGACACTGAAATCTGGGGTACAAAGTTAGCCGCTTGAACTTTGATCATGGATGAAATGGTAGCAAGAGCATCTGCAAACTGATTCTCGTCTCGAGGGATATACTCAAGCTTGACTGTTGTAAAGAAAGTCAGTAACCTCCTTGTATAATCCCTGTATGGTATCAGATGATCCTGGTGGGTGTACCATTTTCCATTGGTTTGATTGACTACCAAAGCTGAATCTCCGAATACGGTCAATGTCTTGATCCTGAGGTCAATGGCTTCCTCAAGACCCATAATGCAAGCTTCGTATTCAGCTTCGTTGTTAGTGCAGTTGAAAGTGAGTTTTGCCGAGAAAGGCATGTGAACTCCTTTAGGTGTAATGAGTACTGCACCAACGCCACGGCCATTCATGTTAACAGCCCCATCAAACATCATAGTCCATTCTTCCTCCGGGTCAGGCCCTTCAGTGTGAATAGGCTCTTCGTGATCTTTTGCTTTAATGAACATGATGTCTTCATCAGGGAAGTCAAACCTCATTGGCTGGTAATCATCAATGGGTTGCTCAGCAAGATATTCAGATAATACACTGCCCTTGATGGCTTTCTGAGATGTGTACTGTATGTCGTATTCTGTGAGAATCATCTGCCATCTTGCAACCCGTCCGGTAAGAGCTGGCTTCTCGAAAATGTACTTAACTGGATCCATTTTTGAGATTAATAAGGTAGTGTGGGTCAACATATACTGTCTCAGTCGGCGAGCAGCCCACGCTAAAGCACAGCAAGTTTTCTCGAGCAGTGAATAACGTTGTTCACAGTCGGTAAACTTTTTGCTTAGGTAGTATATTGCATACTCTTTTCGACCAGACTCGTCATGCTGGCCCAACACACACCCCATTGACTCTTCTAGCACTGTCAAGTACATAATCAGAGGTCTTCCTTCAACTGGCGGCATGAGGATTGGAGGTTCTTGCAGATACTCCTTGATCTTGTCAAAAGCCTTCTGGCAATCTTCGTTCCACCTGACCGTTTGTTCTTTTCTTAACAGCTTGAACAAAGGTTCACAGGTCGATGTGAGGTGAGATATGAACCGTGAGATGTAGTTCAATCGACCTAAGAACCCTCGAACTTCTTTCTCAGTTTTAGGTGCAGGCATCTCTTGAATAGCTTTGACTTTATCTGGGTCAACCTCAATCCCTTTCTCGCTTACAATAAAGCCCAGCAATTTACCGGATCGCACCCCGAATGTGCATTTGTTGGGGTTCAGCTTTAGTTGATATTTCCTTAGACGCTTGAACAACTTCAGCAGATTCACCAGGTGATCTTCCTCTGTAAGGGACTTGGCGATCATATCATCCACATAACATTCTATTTCCTTGTGGATCATATCGTGGAATAATGTCACCATAGCCCGTTGATATGTTGCACCAGCATTCTTCAGTCCGAATGGCATCACTTTGTAACAGAACGTGCCCCAAGGTGTGATGAATGTTGTCTTCTCCATGTCTTCAGGTGACATCTTGATCTGATTGTATCCTGAAAATCCATCCATGAAGGAGAATACCGAGAACTGAGCCGTGTTATCCACCAATACGTCAATGTGAGGTAAAGGGAAATCATCCTTCGGGCTGGCTCTGTTCAGATCCCGGTAATCAACACACATTCTTACTTTGCCGTCTTTCTTAGGCACAGGTACTATATTAGCAACCCACGGTGGGTAGCTAGTCACAGCAAGGAACCCGGCGTCCCATTGCTTTTGTACCTCTTCCTTGATTTTCATAGCCATGTCTGGGCGAGTTCGGCGCAGCTTTTGTTTAACTGGTGGGCATTCTTCCCTCAAAGGCAGCTTGTGCACAACTATATCGGTGTCCAACCCTGGCATGTCTTGATACGACCAAGCAAACACATCAGCATACTCTTGAAGCAGATCTATCAGTTGTCTCTTTACTGAGTCTTGCAGGCAGGCCCCGATTTTTACTTCCTTCACGTCTTCCTCTGTACCAAGATTAATCACTTCAACCTCCTCCTGGTGAGGGGTAATAACCTTTTCCTCTCGTCTCAACAACCTGGCTAGCTCTTCAGGAAGCTCATATTCTTCATCAACCCCTTCATCAGCTTGATTGATTGGATTGTCAAAGTCATACGATGTCATAGCCGTGCTGTTGTCGGTGCAGTCTGGAAGGCACTCTCTGCAAGGGTTAAGTTCGTTCATTTTAGTGATTGATTTTAATCTTGCTTTAGAAAAAGTGAAATGAAGTTATCATTTTGAAAACACCGCCATTTATTTTTGTACAAAAAGAAAAATGGAAAAACAGTGAGCATAAAAGAAAAAGACTCGTTTGCAAAAAGATGTCTGATATTTCATTAATTTAATCTTGTTGCACAAAAGTACAGATGGCCCTGATTACAAAATGAGTCTTGTCATCTTGGGCAAGATGCAAGACTTTGATGCATGCTATAAAAATACAGAAATAATAATTACTCTGCATGAGTAACTCTTATAATTTCCTGGGAAGACCAGTTCGAGACACTGCTCCCCGGGATCTTTGGACGAATCCAATTCTCCAGATTGCGCTCCTCTTCCAGCTCGTCTTCCAGACAGTTGATAGCATCGGGGGTGAGCATCCCCCCACTGACAAAACCTGGCTTCTCAGCAGCCTTTGCTTGATGTTGAGTTGGTCTGTAACCCAACCCAAATTTGTCCTTCTTCTCCTCCACAGCTAAGACCTTGCCCCAGCCTAGGGCAGTTCCTTCCTCAACAACCTTCCGGGCTTGTTGGTAAGATGACATGGAGATCCCTGACACAGCAGATGCTTCATTGACATTCAAGGCTTCAAAACCTTGGCTCATTGTTTCATGGATCTCCCCATCCATCTCAATGTATTTATACGTAGCCAGATGGCTAACGAAAATATCCTCTTCCCCACAGATTGTGACAACTTGACCTTCCCACTCAAATTTTAACTTTTGGTGAAGGGTAGACGTTATTGCGCCGGCGGCGTTAATCCAGGGTCTACCCAACAAACAGCTGTAGGCGGGCTGAATGTCCATCACATAAAAGATAGTTTTAAAAGTCTGTGGGCCAATTGTCACAGGCAACTCAATCTCTCCCAGAACCGATCTCTTCGAACCATCAAAGGCTCTTACCACCAGGTTGCTGGGTCTCAATGCCAATCCATCATATTCTAACTTCACCAGAGCCTTCTTCGGTAAGACATTCAGGGAAGAACCTGTGTCCACCAGCACATGAGAAAGGACAGCTCCTTTGCATTCCATGGTTATGTGCAAGGCTTTGTTGTGATTGCGGCCATCCGCTGTCAAGTCAGAATTGGTAAACCCTAGCCCATTGCTAGCAGTAACATTTCCAACCACGGTTTCCAATTGGTTGACAGTAATCTCCTCAGGCACGTAAGCTGCGTGCAGGACTTTAAGTAGTGCATTCCGATGGGCTTCGGAGCACATAAGCAGTGAGAGGATAGAGATTTTGGATGGCGTCTGGTGAAGCTGATCCACAATTTTATAATCACTCTTTTTGATGATCCGCATAAACTCATCAACTTCCTGATCGAATGGAGTTTTCGGGGCTTCTTTGGCAGCTGGGTCTTCCTGCACCGGGCCTTTTCCCTTTGCCTTGGCAGCAGTTTCTGCTTCGGCAGTAGGTCTTTGAACTTGTGAAGCAAAGAGACGTCCGCTTCGAGTGAAGCCTCTGCCTCCCCCCACATTATCTACTTGTGGTGCAGGTGTTGACGTTTCAAGAGTGATTCTTTTCCCTTCACAGTACACGTCAGAGCCATAGTGCCAAGGGATGGCCCTATTGCTTTCATATGGTACTGGTCCAGGCACCGTGACAGTGACTGGACTGATTGCTGCTGCTGAAGGGACTGTAATTGTTTGTGGATCATAAAAGATTGTAACTGGTGCTCTGGCGGGAGCAGCACCTTCTGAATGGTAGGCGGAATTATTTTCAGGATCATAGAATATGGTAACAGTAGAGACATCTTCATGATTGATTGCTGGTGTTGTAGGAGGTTCTGTTGGAAGGACTGTTGTTGTTGTTGATGGAGATTCGAAATGGAATGAAGCTGAAGTTGTAGCAGGAGAAGCTGTTGAAAACTGATCATTTGGGAGGACAGATGAAGTACTGGTTGATGTTGCTGGTGAACTGTCGGGAACAATAGTTGCTGCAGTTGTAGGAGGTTCTGAGACTGTTGTTGATGAAGTTGCCGGATTTGTTGGGAATGATGTAGTGATCTGTAGCAGGCTACTCTGAATAAGGCTGTCAATGCCATTCCTCAGGTCCTCGCACCCATTCCATGAAATATTGCAGTAGGGACACCCTAGTTCACACCCCGGAAATATTTGGTTTTCGCGGAGTTGAGCCTTGATTTCCACCAATGGTGTCCTGATCTGATCCACACTAGTTATCAAATAAGACGGTTGGTCTTCTTCAATAGCATTAATTCGGGGACCACCATGGTTTGGCATTGGGTTTTTATTGACATTGGGCAGAGGTGCAAAATTCAGAGCCTTGGAGTCTACCAAGTCTTGTACCTTCATATGCAGAGCCCTGCATTTTTCTGTACTGTGACCAGGTGCGTTTGAATGAAAAGCACACCTAGCATTGGAGTCATAGTTTCTTGGTAGACTGTTGGGATCCGGAGGTGCCAACGTTCTTAGCTCAACTAGGTTAAGTTTCAGAAGTTGTGGCAGCAAGGCAGCATACGGAATTGGGATCGGGTCGATCACTCTGTTAGCTTGGGATGGCCTTTGTTGGAATGGCCTCTGTTGATTGTTGTTGTTGGAGTTGTTGTTGTTGTAGTTCCTTGGAGGATACTGATCCTGGTGATACTGAGGTTGTTGTCGGAAGTTTTGTTGTGGAGGTTGATAGACTGGCTGTGGATGAGCTGGAGCAGGAATGGTGACTGCTGCTATTGTTCTCTGAGCATATTGGGGCCTACCCCTGTTTGAATGGATGGCATTGGTCTCGCCAGTTCTTCTCGGGCCTGCAAAAGGCTTCCTTGTACTACTGGACGAGCTGGCACCGTTGTCTGAGATCTTTCCCATTTTTAACAGGCTTTCAATTCTCTCCCCAGCTATGACAACATCTGCAAAGCTAGTGGAAGAGAAAGCAGCCAACCTGTCAATATATGTTCCCTGAAGGGTGTTCATGAACATATCTGCCATTTCCCGTTCAGACATAGGTGGTTGAACGGCAGCAGCCAGTTGCCTCCATCTTTGAGCATATTCTCTGAAGCTCTCCCTAGATGACTGTGACATTCCCATTAGGAGGGTCCTGTTGGGTGCCATGTCTAGATTATACTGATACTGCCTGATGAAGGCCTCTGCCAGGTCCTTCCAGCATCTAATTGTTGCTCTTGTCAGATGGGAATACCATTCCCTAGAAGCTCCAGTCAAGCTATCTTCGAAGTAAAACATCCAAAGTTTCTCATCCATTGTATAGGCCTTCAGCCTTCCCAGAAATGATTGTAGATGAGTCCGGGGGCATGAAGTCCCATTATACTTTTCGAAACAAGGAGGCTTGAACTTATGGGGGATCCTGACCCCTTCTACCAAACCCATGTACATAACTTCGAAGCCCAAAGAGTTTTGAGATTCTAAGGACCTCAACTTCTCAGCTATTTCTTCCAACCGTCTATCATAAGCCTCTTCTCCAGCACCCATTACTGTGAACTGGTCTTCTTGAGGGTCTTCCTGTAGCACCCTCCCTGCTGTGGCAGTCCCTTGTATATTGACAGGGATGTTGGCCTCTGGATGGAGATGGGGTCCAAAAACTGGGGGATTGACATGAGGTTGGACCCTCTCGTTGTTACTTGTGCCAGCAGTTCCCACATGGGGCTCCTCTTGATTCCTCCCTTCTACCAAAGTTCTGAGCCTCTCCTGGCTTTGAGCTAAGTTGTTCATTACTTCCATGAACTGTGTTATCTGGGTTCTCATCTCCAACCTTTCGTTGGCCATCTGGTTTCTGACCTCCGTAAGGTCCTGCTGCATCTGATCCATCTGAATTCCCGGAAGGTTGTTTCTAGTTGGGTACCTGTGTGGCCTGTTGAGAGGAAATACCCGGCGGCGAGCAATAATTCCTGAGATTCACAACAGAGGTTAGTAACAACAAAACAAAAACCTACAAAACAAACAAAAGGGTTAGCATGCAATGCAGTTATGCTTATTTGTTCTCAAGGTATCCGGTTTGGCCTTCAGTTTTGACCCTTCCAGACCCTTGAAGATGATGCTGTTGAAGTTGCTTTCGAAATAAACCCAGATGGAAACTAACACAAATATATTACAAAGGTGAAATAATACAACTTGTTCATTTTACAACACAAGCCCTCAAAGGGGTCAAAATACATCACAAAAAAAGCAAAAGTACATGGAATAGGGATAACAACAAGCAAATGATCAAACTCCAAGGCCAAACTCATCCTCACGAACTTCCTTAAGAAGTGCTTCGGTCACAGGATCAGCCGGCCGCTCCGTAAGATTTCTGATGAGAAGGTTTCTTGTTGCAACAGCTGCAGTCAACTTCTTGTTCTGACTTTGGTCCTTAGACCTCTTCACTCCAGCTCTGATTTCTAACTCTGATATTTCCTTCTGGGCTGCTGCCAGGGCTTTTTCCATCTGCTCCATCTTGTCCTGAACCCTCTTGTCTTCCAGGATACGAGCCTCGGTGATCCTGACCCACCGGGCTTGACTCTCCTTCAAATACAAGTCTGTCCTTGCTCTCTGGAACTGGGCTTCTTTACAAGCATTCTTCAGAATCTGTTCACCAGCCTTAGACTTGTTGATATAATCTCCAGACTTCTCAATCTTGGTCAAGTGTTCCACTCTCAATTTCTCCAATCTCTCAACCTCCCTTACACCTTCACTCCTCTCCCTGAGGGTCTTCTGCAAGGCTTGGGTTAACTTCTCATTTCTTTCCTTCAAGCTCTCAAACTCCTCCAAACTGACGGTGGCAGTGGGTGGTGCTGAAGATGACCCAGGCATGTCCTCTATAGTGAAGGGCATTCCAGAGAAATGGGCCCTAGCATGGGACCACTCATAATATTGGACTGATGCCACATTATTGCACTTCCCCAGAATGGTGATTCCCTTGGTTTGAACATGATCCCAAGCCCAGGCAGCCTGCCTAACAGTGGCCAAACTAATCTTGTTCTCACAGTAGAGGGTCTCAACCAAGTCTTGTTCCCTGGGAATATGAACCAGTGCATAGCCTAATTGCCTCCTGAACAGCAGAGGGTTATAATTGATACTTCCCTTAACCCCTATTAAAGGCACATTGGGAAAGTGTCCACAGCTTGTGAGGATATCTCTGCCCTTGGTGCTTTGAGTACACCATCTGATGTCTGCTGAAGTGAGAATAGTGAGTCTCTTAGCCCAGTTGCTCTGCTGATGAGGGTTTAGGAAGGCATCTGTCCTGGGTAGATGCTTTAGAAGCCAAGCATGGAATAATGGAGCACAACACCTCACTAGTCTTCCCCTCTGTTTCTCATTCCTCTGGTGTACTGAGTAATAGAGATCTCCTAGCAAAGTTGGCACTGGGTTCTTCAGGATGAACAAATGGATTGCATTCTTGCTGATGAATCGAGGCTCATCTGCAAACAACACAATTCCATATACACTTAAGGCCAACAGAGCACAAACAGCTTTCCACTCCCCCAGGGAGGCTTCCTGACTAGCTTGAGAAATAAGGAAGTCCAGATGAAATCCAGGGATCCCAGCTTTAGAGGCCATATGCTGCTCAACCAAAGCAGGTTCCAGGTGCAAAGCTTTTGCCACCTCTCCATTGCTTGGGAAAGTCATCTCAGGGTTGAAAGGGATTTCTCTCCTGATAGGCAGACCAATCAAAGATGAGTATTCTTCTAAAAGAGGCCCCAACTGAAAGTCTTGAAAGGTGAAACATCTCAATGGGGGGTCATAAAACTGAATACAGGTATGGATCAAACTTCTCTGAGATGAGTCCAGATCCATGACCAAGTCAAGTATATCTCCATAACTCTCCCTGAACAAGGGTATGTGATCTGGAGTGATCAGGGTTTGGATTCTCCTGATGTCTAATAAGTCTGGTTGGAAGAAATGATAGGTGATGTTGCTTTTCTTTGGAGCCATGATGCTGAAGACTGAGTAGGGTGCTGATGAAGATGTTGAGAAGTAGGCCACTGACTGGCTAGTGCAAGTAACTGAAGTATAGGGCTGACAGGCTGAAGCAAGTGCTGGTGGAGATAGGTCAATATAGCAGATGGGGTCAAAACCAAAACCAGATGAAGGTGGATACCCTGAAACACAAATAAGCAAATGTTAATATGATGCAATGAGTATGTATGCAAATGAAATGCAAGGGTCTGCGACTGAGCTGGATCTGATTAACTGCCTTGGTATAGATCCATGTGTGTTCAAGAAATCCAGGTGGAGGTCTATAAATCCAGTAACCAGGGTGGGGGACTCAGATAAAGAGCCACAAGTCCAGGGTTTTAGAATCACAAGAACTATCCAACATGGAGTATTCTTAACAAAGTCAAAGTAACAGGGTATTCTGAGGTCAAGGTACCTGCAAACCTGTAAACAGCCCAACCCCCTCACAGGTGATGATCTAGAACAAGGATCCTCAGACTTGGATCAGTTATGAGAAGTGTAAACACTTCTAACCCGGAGGTACAGTGTTTACAATAACCATAACAATTCCTCCTCTAATTCACCTCAGTTTCTGAAGGTCAGTACTAAAAGGTCATCCAGACTTGGCAGGCTTCCCAGATAGCCCTAGCATTGCAGGAAATCTGCAACACAGAGTTCTCAAGAAGAAACCCATATCTGAACCGTGTTTCATATTCCCGCACCAGACCGAAATGGAATGGGAAAGAATATGATTCACTCTAGCCTAGGTGTCACTCAGGTCCCAGGTATAGGACCTTAACTCTCAATGAATCACCCACCCACCAAGGCAAACAACAGATCCAGCCAGCAACAATGACAGTATGATATATATAAATGCAATAAAGAAAGCAGTAAAGTAACTGTACATAAAGCAATAAACAAAAATAAATATAAGCACAAACAAGCACATAACACCCCAGTAAACACAAATCAATCAAGCGCTAGGAGGAACCCACAAAAAGAACCAGAGGCCCTGGTTGCAGTATAAGGCTCCCCAGCAGAGTCGCCAAGCTGTCGCTCCCAAAGATTTGCATCCAGGTACAAGCGCGAACGGTCGGCGAGAGGGACAATGAGAACACACAGCCGTGAACTCACTGGAGATGAATAGAGTCGCCAGCTAGGCATTTTTATCCCGGAGGAAAGGTAATGCTGCATAGACCTAGAAAGAGATGGATAAGACGGTTTGCGAACCAGAGAGACTGAGAAAGGGGGTTGGTTACAACCTGGGAAGGTATTAGCACCCAGATTGTCCGTCGTACTCGACGGGATCCACGCTTAAAAGATTTGTGTATTAAAGGGGTAGTGTACGTGCAATTTGTGTGTAAAAGAGCTGGAAAGATGTACAGGTGTCAGTGTAGGAGAGGTGAAGTGTATAAATGAACAGTGTCAGTGTAAGGACAGGAGTAAGATGCTCATGATAATGAGGCTAAAGAATAAAGCTGGAAGGAGGGGGGATGTACAGAGACTTTTGTTCGATAACTGTTAAGTTATGCCTACGTATCCTCTCGTGCAATGAGGAAGTCAGAACACCGTAGTTCGACCCAAAGAGACTGAAAGATGAATTGACTGATGAACTGCTTGCTTGCCTATGCTCAAGTGTATGACCTGTCTGGCTCAGGTGCTAACTGTCTTGCATTAGACGGAAGAAGCGAGTTCTCGTTTGTGAGTGAAGATGATGAGAAAAGAATCCCGGAGGAGACGATTATTGTTTGTTTTTGAGTTTTCAGTCTTTTATTGCTTTTTGAAGTTTGTCATAGGATAATGAGCTTAGGTCTAAACCAATGGGTTAGTAAACTCATCACATCTTCCCTCTGATTAGGGGTAATGAGAATACCTTAAGTGTGAAGTCAGATTCTCACACTTAATCACCTTTGGTGTAGGACTAAGATCATTAACCTACTTGTGATTATTTAGATGTTTTTGTGATTTTTGTTTAGTGTTGAGTAATGAGGTTAAGCCATAATCATGGATTAAACAGACCCATTACACCATCCTAAAAGAAGGATGATAGATGAGAATGTTTAAGCTGAGGAAAGCTCCTCAACTTAATCCATGATTAGGGATTAAACTCATGACAAAACAAGCCTTTGATTAAGTGGATTTTATTTAATGATATGATGATGAAGTGATTTTTAGGGTTTGTAAGACAACTTGAGGGGGACTTGTCCATTAACACTAGGGTTAGTCCTTCTTAACCACTTAAGGAAGAATTAGAACCCTAATGCAAGGCCCAAGTTACAAGCTTGATGTCTTGATGATTATTATGTGAATTGATTAAGAGATTTAAACACATTAAGGGTTTAATACTTAGGATTAAAGTTATACACTCCATCCTAAGAGAAGGATGCAGGCATAACCCTAATCACAAAGTCTTAGAGCCTTTATGGTTTAGTCTCTGATTATGAGGTGAGAAGAGAGGACTCAAAGAGAGACACAAAGGTAAAAACTATGAGGGGAGACTAATCAAAACCCTAATTCATTGTCATGCTTGGTTGTTCCTAAGGTTAGTGAGGTTTGCAAGAACAATCTTCAGAGGAGCCACCAGGAAGCAGATGAATAAGATCAGGAGAAGCAAAGTGACTTGCTTCATTCAGGAAGTCAAGTCACTTGAAGAAAGAAAGTGGGAGGAAGAAGAATGAGCAAGCTCAAACTCAAACACATATAAGAATGCAGCAATGGATGCAAGAGAGATGAAAAGAAAAGATATGAGAAGTGAAGGCAAATTCACTTCTCAAGTTTACTTACCACCTGAAATGTTAGAAAGAAATGCAAAAACAATGCAAGATGAGATGAAATGGCATGATGCTAAGCAAAACCAGAAGCGTGTTGATGATGATTATGATGTTATGAGGTGCTGCAAACATGAGGCAAGACATGGGGATGTTCATACAAGATCATGGATGCAAATGATGCAAGTTAAGGAGCATGAACAAGCATGGAAAGTTATGAAGCATACAAGACAAATGACATGGCAAATATGTAATGCAATGATCAAACATGCTTCCTACATGTCTTAAGATGTCAAATGAATCACAAGAATGCACAAAATGCAATGACAAGTCAAGTTATGCAAGAGAATGCAAGAAGGATGCAAAAGAAAGCCCAAATTAGGGTTCATGGACCAAACATCAAACAAAAACCCAAAACAGAAACAAAACCCTAAGATAAAAATGGAAAATGACACTCAAAGAAACCCTAAACCTATGCTAAACCAAGGTTCAAAGGGGAGGTCCCAACTCTTAACCAAACTCAAGTTATGAATTTTCTAAGTTATTAGGGTTTTTTAGGGTTCTTAACAAAAGAAATGCCAAACAAATGGAAAATGCAAGATCAAATCATGGCCATTTTACCCTAGAAACTACATGCTAAGCACAAAACAATGCAAGAAGAATCAATGTCTCAACCTTCTCCAATAGGCAGAAATGAATTTTTGAATTTGTGATCCAAATAATGCATAAAAAATGATTTAATTCAATGAAAAATTCTTAAAATGCATCAAGATCAAAAAAGAAATTTGGTTTGAAGGTTGGACAATGTTTCTAAATGTCTTAGAACATTTCATGAATTTTTTTGTAATTTTTAAATACCTAAAAGTATTTTTAATTAATTAATTCCCATTAATCAATTAAAAATAATCTTTTAAATATTTAAAAATACTTTTTTAATGATGAAAAATAAAATAAAAATATTTTTGGGTCATAGAAATTATTAAAACTCAGAGGAAAAAGTTTCATAATTTTTATGTATTTTTTGCTATTTTAAATCAAATATGCAAGTTAAATGAAAGAAAATGAAATAAAAATTAAATAAAATGAAAGTCAAATGCGTGGAGGGCCAGGATGAGCTCTGAGTTTGAAAAGGTTGACTGGCGCCAGATCCAGTGGTTGTGGTTCTTTCTGAGTTAATTTAATTAATTAATGATTAATTAACCTAATTAAGAGGATTAGGGCAAACAAAGAGATCTGGGCCATCCAAACTGGAGGGAAGTCAACAGGTCAAAGGGGATCTACGCTCCAAATTCAAATGGCCATAATGACCTGAGTTTAGGGTTAAACAGATTCAGGCGACCGGAGGGGAGCTCCGGTCGTCTTCCCCGGCGACCCCAAAACCCTAAAACAAGATTCAGACCACCCCAAGCCAAATTAAACGCCCAGAATCAATCCCCACCCTTCTAGCAACTCAAATCAATAGTCAAACATCATTTTACTAACAAGAACAAGCTGAATCGAAACAAAATAATAATGGGGCCAAACTTTCAGATACTCACAAAATGTTCATTTCTCCACCATTTTAGATTCTAAACACATCACAATGATCCTCAGAGTATGCACTTTCAGTTTGTAACAAAAAATCAAAGCTTTAAAAAGTTTGAAGTTTGAGACTACCTGAGGTGAAGAACTGTGAATGTGAGCTCTTTTGGCCTTGCTTTGATGCAGAACAACTTCCCTGAATCCCCTGAAGCCAATGGAAAGCCTGGAATGAGCTTAGGCAGGCTGCTTTGAGGAATCCGTTTCTGGTGTAGCAGGAAATGGACTTTGTGCACAGGCTGTTTTAAGTCAATGTAAAGGGTGATTTTGACTCCTTGTGGTATGCTTGTCTTGTTGGTGAAGAAAAATGAGGTGTTTGACGGTTGGATATTGAGATTCGAAGAGAACTGGTTCTGAGGGTGGGGAATGGTGAAACTCAGGTCAGGCTTGTTTCAGGCTTGAGCTTTGGTGGTTTTGGGCCTATGAAGTGTGTTGAGTTGAATGGTGAAGATGGATTTTGTGTTTGCAAGCTGTGGAGGCAGATTCGAAGCAACTTGCAAAAATGGAGTGTTTTGTGAATGTTGTGAATGAGAGAGCTTCAGCCTTGCTTGAAGTGTGTTATGGCCAGCATTTGATCCACATAAACAAAGCCTATTGGTCAGTTGATGTGACTTGGCCTGCTGTGATAGGTGTGGCTACTTTTGCCAAAATGTCAACTTCTTGTAAGAGAGGCATGGGTCATGTTTCAGCCAAGTACAAGAGGTGTGGGCTGCGCAGCAAGGTGAGGGAGAAAGGCTAGGAGTGGTCAGCAGGCTAGGCAGCAAGTGGATGGAAGTGATCATGAGTTTTTGCAACTTGGCTTCCTTTGGTTCTCATGGAAAGATTTTGCTCCAAAGGCCATACAAACATGTGATTATTTTGGTTCAAATCTGATTTTGGGACTTAGAGAATGTTTATGTGCTGGTTTGAAATGAATTAGAGGCTGCAATTTGACTTAGCACATGATTTTGCAATTTTCACACTTGGTGCATATCTTGAAAATAAGTGATTTTTGCCAACTTTGCATTGCCATAACTTTTGATCCAAGAAGAGTTTGATCATGTTCTTGTACTTTTTGAAAAGGGAAAGATGAGATCTACAACTTTCATGACCAAAGTTTTTCCATTTGAAGCATTTTTGGATCATGAATCATGGCTTGAAAAATGACCTAAAATGATGCATTCTTGAAAAGTCAACTATGCCCAAAAAGTCAACATTTGCAAAAACCCTAAATTCTTGATTTTTATGAACTTCAAACTTCTTCCATGATCAAATAAAGATCATATACACTCAAAATGGTGAAGATCACCTATTGGTTGGGTCATTGGGGGCCTCAGATGCCCTGATTTTACACTGACTTGTCCAGAAAGTCAACTCTTGATCAGATGACTTCCCCATGGAATTTCTTCATGAAAATTGATATGCATACTCTCTATACCATATAGAGATCAATGGAAACAAGAATGACCAAAAAAATTGGAGTTATGCCCCCTGAAACCAAAACCCTAATTTTCAGTCAACTGTGCAGTTCAACCTGGCTCTGCATCCACTCAAACCCTAGTTCTTGTGATTCCTCTGCAATTTTGACTTTGAGGAGATGAAATATGATATAAGAACACACATGGACCCCTTTGAGTTGATTAGTGGCCTTTGGAATGGCTCAAGATGCTTTGGGATTGCTCAGATCACAAACCCTAGGTGCAGATGCCTTAGAAACTATCCAGTGAATCAAAATGTACTATGAGATGATATGATGGTGTTTATGCATATGAGATGATCACAAGCCATGATGTGAATGGGTGAGGGCAAATTTGGGGTGTTTACAGTAGGCAGCGGGGTAGGGCCCGTTCGAGCACTCTTTTATTTTCCCTACATTTTCCCCCTTTCTTTTCTTTTCTCCAGTTTCAGTCTTTCTTTTGCAGAAGCTTTCATTTCTTCACCCTTTGAAACAGTTTCTTTGCAAGCGTGGATCCCGTCGAGTACGGTGGACGATCTGGGGTGCCAATACCTTCTCAGGTCGTAACCGACTCCCGAACCCAGTTTCTTTGGTTCGCAGGACCTTTGTCCTTCCTTTTCTTTTCTTCTAGTTTTTACAGCATTACCATTCCCGTTCCTTCGGGATAAAAATGCATGGCTGGAGACTCTACCTTTTCCACACCACTTTTGCATTTGTACCAGGATGGAAATCTAGGGAGCGACACAAAGCCACAATGGAGGCGAAAGTTCCATCAAACAAGAAGGGATTGCAGTCTTTTATAGGGAAAATCAACTTCCTGAGGAGATATATCCCCAACATTAGTGGAAAAACGCAGGCCTTCTCACCTCTACTTCGACTGAAGAAGGAAGACTTCACATGGGGGCAAGAACAACAGGATGCGTTCAACAAAATCAAAGAATACCTGTCCAGCCCTCCTATTTTAATGTCTCAGTGTCGAAGGAGAAGCATGAGATTGTATATTTCATCAGATAAAACACTAGGGAGCATGTTATGTAAAGAAGATGAGAATGGCGTCGAAAGGGCCATTTACTACCTCAGCAGAGTCATGAATGATGCCGAAACTAGATATAGTTTTATAGAAAAATTGTGTTTATGTATATATTTTTCTTGTATGAAGTTAAGGCACTATATAAAGCATGTTGATATATATATATATATATATTTCTTCCCATTTTGACGTAGTAAAATATATGTTATTTAAATCTATTTTACATAGTAGAATTGGGAAGTGGGCTTTGGCATTAACTGAATATTCCCTAAAATATTTGCCTTTAAATGCTATAAAGGGACAAGTGGTTGTTGATTTCATAGCGGACCACTCAATAGACGAAAATGAAGTGGAATATGTTGAATTAGAGTTGTGGAAGTTGTATTTCGACGGTTCCAGTCATAAGAATGGAACAGGTGTTGGAATATTGATAATTTCTCCTAACAAAATTCCAACAAACTTCAAGTACAGAGTCGAAAGGATATGTTCTAATAACGAAGCAGAATATGAAGCTTTGATTACTGGACTTGAAATCTTGTTGGAATTGGGGGCAACAAGAGTTGAAATCATGGGTGACTCTAAATTGGTAGTAAAACAATTAACCAAAGAATACAAATGTGTCAAAGAGAATTTGATCATGTACTTCGTAATAGCCAATAGACTCCTTAAAAGGTTCGACAACATGGCCATCAGGCATGTACCCAGGTTGGAGAACTAAGAGGAAAACGACCTTGCTCAAATTGCATCTGGGTATAAGGCATCGAAAGAGAATTTAGAAAAGGATATTGAAGTCATAGTAAGGGTCATATCCACCAAGTTGTCTCCATCAGATTTTGAAACAATAAAGTTAGGATATGGTGACGAAGAAATTTTTGAAATTTTCAATGTAGATGATTCAAGAGTCGAAGATTGGAGAAAACCCATCAATGATTATCTACAAGACCCAAATATGAAGGTCGAAAGAAAAGTTAAATACAGAGCTTTGAGTTATGTACTTTTTGGAAATGAACTTTTAAAAAAGACTTTAGAGGGAGTTTTATTGAAATGCTTGGGAGAAGAAGAAGCTTACATAGCTTTGTCAAATGTACATATTGGGGCTTGTGGTGCACATCAAGCAGGTCACAAAATGAAGTGGTTACTATTCCGACAAGGAATGTATTGGCCAACAATGTTGAAAGACTGTGTCGACTTCGCCAAGGGATGTCAAGAATGCCAATTGCACGCAGGCATACCACACGTCCCTGCAAGTGAGTTGCATTTGATTGTGAAGCCTTGACCATTCAGAGGTTGGGCTTTAGACTTAATTGGCGAAATTTGACCAGCTTCTTCAAAAGGGCAGAAGTACATCCTAGTTGGAATCGATTATTTTACCAAGTGGATCGAAGTTATACCATTAGTAAATGTGGATCAAGAAGCAGTGATTGAATTTATTCAAAAGTATATAATTTATAGATTCAGAATTCTAGAAACAATAACTATAGATCATGGATCTGTATTCACTGGAAAAAAATATGCAATTATTTGCAAAAGAAGTAGGATTTAAACTCCTTACTTCGACACCTTACTATGCTCAGGAAAATGGTCTAGTTGAAGCAGGTAATAAAGTTGTGATTAATTTGATTAAAAATTATGTGGGCAAGAAACCCAGAAATTGGCATAAAACGTTAGATCAAGCTTTATGCGCTTGTCGAACGTCTCCTAAAGAAGCTACAAACTCTGCCCCATTTAGATTAACTTATGGTCATGATGCAGTTTTACCAGTCGAAATTTATTTACAATAAATTCGAATTCAGAGGCATCATGAAATCTCATCAAACGTATATTGGAGTATGATGATGGATGAATTAGTTAATTTAGATGAAGAGAGGTTGCGTGCACTGGATTTGGTGAAGAGGCAAAAGCAAAGAGTCGAAAAGTTTTATAACAAGAAAGTAAAACGTAAAACTCTTTTGGTTGGTGACTTGGTGTGGAAGGTGATCCTCCCTATGGATCGAAAAGATAAATTAATGGGAAAATGGTCTCCTAAGTGGGAAGGACCTTTCCAAGTTTTGAAATATTTTTCGAATGGCGCATTTGAAATTGAAGAAATAGGAAAGGATATGAGTATCCTAAAGATAAATGGAAAGTATTTGAAAAAATACAAACCAACATTGCAAGAAATCAAAATAAGTGCAGAATAACTTCATATAACATAAAATAATGGTGTTTTTTCGCCAGGAAAAATAGCATTAATATCATTACAAAATTAAGATTCTCATAAAGTTACTAAAAGATAAATAAAGCAAAAATATTCCTATTAAAATTGAATCTTGCCAAAAGATTTCTTCAATTCATCAAACTTCTTCCTTTGAATATGGAGTCAATGATCACAGAAGCTTTTGCTGGTTGAAAGGGTTTCAATTTCTTGGGTAAGTAGCTGAGCCCTTTCAGCATGATAAACCCCCACCTTTAGCTCTTCGTCAATCTCCTTCTAATTAGGCTTCTGAAGAGTTTATTTGCGCTTCTTCTCCTGGGAGATTTTCTTTTGAAGTTCAGCTATTTCCTTCTCCCACTTCTGAATGTTGTTATCACATTCGACAATTTCTTTGGCATACGCCTCAGAAACCTACTGCAGCTCCATGATTTTGTTCGTTGAAGCAGCTGCAACATCCCATTCAGCAAGTTGGGTTTCAGAATTGTTGGATATTTGTTTTGCAAAGTCCTTGAGACGGTTCAGGTCAGCACTTACCATGTCGATCAGAGTAGTCAAGTCCATCACAAAGCTACTCACTTCAGCAAGAGACTCGAAGACGTTGACTTGTTTCAGGATCTTCTTCAAGTCGAAGCAATCAGTCGAATTTTCCTCTAAAACCTTGAACAAGTCCACACCAATAATTTTCGTCTTGATCTCATCCATGGTAGTTTCAAGAGAATGCACGCTAGAAGTGGCTTCTGAAGTAGTCAAAGTACTTTGAGTGGAGTCTTGGAAGTTGAAACGGGCACTGAGTACAACTCTGAGATAATCCAAGGGCTTTTGCACTTTAAGATTTTCAATCTCTTCACGAGAAAGACTTGTCAAACTATTTGACCCTCCTTTTTGTGAGTTAGGATTTGGTTGACTTTGTTGTCCTTGGTGTGAGCCAACGTGTTCGTTCTTCGACTTATCATCACCACTACCAGATACTCCTTTTCAGACATTATCATCTTTTACCTCAGCGTCAGCTTTTAGGTCTTCACTCTTCTGGTGAGCATCTACTTTGGGAGGAGGAGAAGGAGAGTGGTTGTCAGAGTATTGAGGAGAATCATGCGATGGTGATTCTTCCGCCTCTGGTCCCTTTTTCAGATTTTGAAGAGAAAAGGGTGGTGGGTTAGTAGTTTGATGAGTTGGAGCATTTTGTTATGTGTTCTTCTTTTCAGGAGTTTCGTCGAAATTGATCTGCGAATAGCCCAAAATTAAGAAAGAAAAATACAATAAGAAGATAAAGGTTAACAGTCGAAACAAGAAATTACATAAGGAATCTCAGTGTGAAAACTTGAGTTCCCACTCTCTACGTCCCTTATTTTCACTTTCGCAACTATACTTGGTGGAAGATTTTCTTTCTCTACTTTGACTTTGGATTTTTGAGCGGGAGCTTTTGTAGGTTTCTTCTTTTTTTGGGGATGGTTTGGTTCTGGTGATTCATCACCAGATTCTTCGTTAGAAATCTTTTCTTCTGGTTGTTTTCTTTTGGGCGTGGTGGCAGTTTTCGACTCACCTGGACATAAAAGTAAAGATGATTCAGTTTCAAAAAGGAGAAATAGATTGATCAAAAAGGAGGGGATTGTACCTTTGTCGAAGTCTTTTTGGTGGCCACTGGTGGGTCTTCTTCCATCATATCAGTAGTGCTTTTGACAACATCCTTCTTGGGTTGGACTTTGGTGGCTAAGAAAACAAAATAGAGTAAGAAATAAATACAAAAAGAGACAAGATTAGAATATCGAAATAAAGAAAATGTTTTCGTTAAAACACCTTCAACAATGGGAGTTTCCATGCGAACGTGTTCTATTCCAATATGAAGGTGTCCTTTGTAATTATCCAAAGTGAACTTAGTCGGAACCACCCGCTCAACAGGTTTTATCGATTGTTGTCGAAGGATTTTCAAAGAGTCCCCACAAATGAACCAATCTGGAAATGGAAGGCTCAACGCCACGCCAAAGTCAGCAGAAGGAAGAGGGGGAAACCTTGGTGGATAAAGATTGAAAGCCAGTTCATATAGTTGTTCTGGTCGAACATATGAAGGCAATTTCAACTTATCCAATGTTTCCGTCAACTTATGTTTTAAAGTCACTGCTGCTTCGCCTATGGTTCGACTAAGTTCCTCCGATCTATAGATGGTTTCAAAATATTTTTGAAATTTTTGTATTTCTTTAATATGATGTTCTTTACCTTTTTTCATCCGATCCTGCACAAGAGTAAATGCATCTGTTAGGTATGTTGTGAATGCTTTTACATCATAGAATTTGGTGCGATAGTATTCCCTCCACCAAATATCAAATTCATGGGTACAAAGAAAAGAAGGTCGGAAAACCACTGGGCAGATATCAAGAGAATCATTGAAAAATTTCTTCGTCAATTAGAAGCTTTGTTCTTCATAATGGTAGGAGTTGTAGAAGAGGATAGAGCCTTTCTTCGGAAAGATAGATTTTGGTTTCGGCTGTACCAATCCAAATTGTCTAGCAACTAAGTTGGGTTGATAAACGATTAGGGCAATTTTGGTCTTTGTCACATTGTGGTGAGAGGGAAAGAGCCTAGGGACCAGGAATGATTCCCAAAAGTAGAGAAATTTATTTTCATCTTTCTCCATCTCAAAAGGAGGTTATGTGGTAAACCATTCAGGACCAACTGCTATGTTGGCGAAAGGTTCCATGGAAGGAGTAAATTTATACCTCTTGGCGAACATCATGACGTAACTTGTAAAATCCTGTCGAAGACTGAGCCCTTCATCAGATGGTGTTAGTTGTACTAGCCTGGGCCATTCGATAATCCTATTTTTTACTTCTTCTTCATCCACCACATTCTTGACAGGAATAGAGGATTCAAAAGTGGCATTAAGCCACAATTATAATAACCAAAGGGGTCCTGATATGCTAATTTTTCCTTTGTCGATGGCAGTTTTCAGAACGTCTACACTTTCGCTCAAGGACTCATACAGGTTTTCCAGGATCATCTTGCCCAGGCATAATCTGATTCCATCTTCGAGTTGATTAGCTATGGTGACGATTTTTTTCACCACTTGTAGAGAGCGGGAGCAAAAGACATACTTAGACAGCCACAAAGTTAAGAAGACTATGTGCTCTTCTTTAGACACTATATCAGTTGTCTTATCATGGTAATGGTTGATGAAGACGTAATAGGAGGCTTTGCTGGTGTCAAAACCAATGGAGTCATGGTTTTGAACAGTAGGGTCGAAATTCCAACCCAGGGGACTAAACCTACAGTTGGCTGCTATTTCAAAAAGGGTTGGTGTAACCATTCCACAAGGAAGGTGGAAAATGTTATAAGTGTTATCCCAGAAAAAGAGGGAAGCTAAAATCATGTTGTGGCAGTAGTTGTGTCCTATTTTCGACGTCTGGATTAAGTCGAAGATCCCTATCTATTTCCAAAGGGGTGTCATGATTTTTTTAATCTTTGCTAACCAAGCAATATAGTCAGAGGGGTCTTTCGCCATGGGACTAGTTCTAAAAATCCTAGCATTGTTTAGGTGGAGAAAATTCAGACCTTCACCAGTGGTAGAATTTGAACCTTCAGTTTGTTCTTCAGTTTTCTTGGGTTTAACCCCAGCTCCTATGGGTTTTAGGCGTTGGTATGAAGGGAAGTATTCTTTTAGCCTATCTGGGTTAGTGTCTGGTTTGGAAGAGGTCATAAGATAGAATGACAAGTACCAGAAACAAGAATTGGAATTAATACCTGGGATTTATAGATGCTTGCCTTCTCTTTCTCATTAGGAGGCTCTGGGATATATTGTTGATTCCTAACAATGTTAGGCCCGTTCAACCTATGTGCGTATGGGAGTGAAGTGGAGCTCTTGGTCTTCTTGCTGCTGGAAGATTTGATTTAGGCCATTGTTGTTTTGAAAGAAGTTTTTGCATTTGAAAGGATATATTTTATCTTAGAGAAGAAGCATAAAAAGCTTGAAGGAAGAGATGAACTGATATTTATAGACAAAAAAAAGAATTGAAACGGTTAAGTTTAGTTTGAATCATGGGCCACGTGGCGAAATTTTTCATGAAGAAAGTGGGGTTGATGGCAGTTGGAAAGTCTATGATTTCCTAGATTTTAGGGGATGATGGAGTAGTGTCAGCAACTTGGGCTGAGTTGACATTTCTGAAAAAGAGTATGATGATGAATATCTCGTCTTGGAAATGATGAAAATAATAAAGGTGATATGGCATCGAAATGATTCTCGACATTAAATGATCTTTTCTCCAAATAGTCAAAAAAATCTTTGCTGGGGGGCAATTTGTAGACAAGGATTTTCGACGCCATGAAATTAAAGTTAAAAATGGTGCATTTCGACTAGAAAGATAATGATTTCAGAAACCAATTTAGACTAGGTCAGTTCTAAAGACGTTTTCGACAGAGCTAGATAATGATGATATTTCGATAATTTTGACAACCTTGAAGGGATGTGTTGCTTCGACGCAAAAGAAGAAATTCAAAATTCAAAGATTAAAGACGTTTGACAAAAGGATGCGTGGAGGTGTTTGGTAGAAAGAAGGCATGCCGAAGACCAAGTGTCATAGTTGTAGGATTTGCCCGTTAGGGACAATTATTTTGTTTATGTATAAATAAGATAATTCTTGTCAGATTTTAGTGTGTGAAAATATTGTACAAATTCCTGTAGTATACTCAAAGTAGCCGTGTGAGAGAAAAAAGTTTGATTTCTGAAAAAATGTACGTGTGAACACCAGTTTTTATATTTATCAAGTTTAATGAAAGTTCAAGTTCATTTATATTTCTGTATTCTGTAAGTTTATTACATTTAGAAGTCTTTTACTTTTTTCCAGCCAATTTACTTTATACATTCCATAATTTTATTTCTTTTACGTTTTTGTCAAACACATTTTACTTGTTCTTTTAATCATACAAACATATATAAAACCTTATAAAAGATTGAAATCATGAGATTGTTAAGATCACTATATTGTGGACCAAAATTCGCACCTATGTCATAGGACTTGTATGGTTGGTATTGCAAGTAAATTAATTTAAACATAAATTAGAAAACAGCGATTGTTCGTAAAATTCGAAGCAAACACTTACAAAAGAAGAAATGTGAACTTTAGTAAATTTTGGTTGTTGGGGAGATAACTTGCAAGAGGTTTTTTGGCTCTCAAAAGCTTGATTAATGAATGAAATGAAGGTTCTATTTATAGAGTTTTGGTATGGGAATTTTGTGGATTGGAGCTTGGTTTGGTAAATCAAAATTAGAGGAGTATACTGTCGTGACTTAGGATCTCATTTGGGAAAACCTTCTACCAAGGTTTCATTGAGAAGTGTGCCAACTATCAAAATTTACTAGGGAATCTGCTATCGAGATTAACCAGGAAATCCACAAACCAAAACACTTTCTGTCGAAATTTTCTGTAATAATTTTTTTTTGAAATTATCCGAAATATTTATTGTCGAGATTCTTTAGAAAGAAAATACCTTTTACCAAGGTTTTGTTAGAACAAGATTTTGATTCTAAATCTTCTAATAGTTTTGATGATAACAAATACACAATATTGGTAAAGAAAGAATATGCTCTCTAATTATTTATTTTGACATGCATAGAAGTTATGATATAGGAGCATAAGAAGTTGGCAAACAAATATCTGATTAGAAGATCTGTTAAGAAGATCTAAACAAGCTTAATTGAAATATCATAATTTCTGATATATATAAGCGAAAGAAGTTGGATAAGAAGATCTGTTAAGAAGTTCTGAACTCAAGTATCACACTCAAGTACCAAAGCTACAAAACTGTATCAGAAGAAGAAAAGACTTTGATGATCTCAAGAAGCAAACTCTGATGTGTTACTTTTCATTTATTGAGAATTAAGGAGTAACATCTAGAACCAGACAAGATCTGTATTTTTCGAAAGTGCATTAACAACTTTTATCAACCTCCACAAATAAATTATTATGTCTTCGGATCTTAAAAGGCCTCCTCTATATAAAGGGGTTCATGGAAGGATGAAGATACATTGCACACATACAAACAAATATTAATCAAGTTATCATTCTTTAGTTTTAATTTTGTGTAAAACATCACAATTGTGATATAGCTTACTAGAAGCACTCATATACACTTTTGTCTTATTTTTATATTGTAAAAACCTTGAGTGACTAGGGTTTAGTAAGTATACTCAAGAAAACATTGACAGTTGGTCATTATGTTGTTATTAAGTTTTTATTAGTGGATTAAAACCTCGCTTGAGAGAGGCAAAATCACCTTGGCTGGTGGACTGGAGTAGTTTGAGTTTAAACGAACCAGGATAACCAAACATGTCATATCGATTTATTTTTTGAAAACCTCAATTCAAACCCCCTTTCTTGCATTTTTCTATTCTTTAGGCTTAACTGGAAATCTCCAGTCGAGATTTGCCAGAAAATAAGACAAAACACCTTCTGCCGAGTTTAATAGAGCCACCTTCTACCAAGGTTTATCATAATATTTCTTTGAAATTATACGAGAAATCTACTGTTGAGATTCTTAGAGAGAAAATACCTTCTTTCGAGGATTAACTAAGAGCACACATGCTACCAAGTTTTGTTGAAAATTCTATTTTAAGATTTACTGGAGAATCCACTGCCGAGATTAACCAAAAAATATTAAATAGAGCTATTTTCTTCCAAGGTTGGCTATAAATCAAAAGGAAACACCTTCTGCCGAGGTATAAATGCACTCTCAATCTAGGTCTTATAGTCAAGATAGATCAACATTTCTGCAAGGGATCAACATCTGATTAACAACCATAGGGGAAACCAGATTACTTCCACAGAACAAACTCTTCTTAAGAGATCGTTGACTTCACAAATTAAATTTTTTGCCCCATAATGGATGATCTACAAAGGATTTTACATCGAAAGGAAACTTTGTATCATAAGGACTTGAAATAATATGCCCAAGTGTCTTCAAACTCTTGGAGAGATTCATCGAATCTTGACGTGACTGCCCCGGATTAACTGAACTTGGCACATTCTTCGATCAACAAAATCTTCAAGCTTTGCCCCAGGTGAAAGCATCAACTGGGAAAACAGCCTTTCTCATACTCAGGAAAGTCTTCAAGCAACATGCCTTTATATATGGTCATTCTTGAGATAACTGCCAATCACTCATCAGAGTTTCAAGCCTCAAAAGATTAAACTAATCACTCATACTCACATGTAAGCTTTCATGATGTTAAATAAATGTCTGCAAGAATAAAATGTTAATTTTGAGAATGATAATTCTAATGCAACACATATGTCTATCTTGAAGTTTTTATTTATTTAAAAGATGGTGCAAAATAAATCACTAGTTTAAGAAACGACATTTAATTTTGAATGCATGTGCAATACCAACAAAGATATTTTAGTACAACTCATGGAATTCAGGAACGATATCTCATTGAAGTACGCTTTCAAAATAAACCCTGCTTTAATTAGGTCTTTTGAGGGTTATAACTTGGCCTGGTTCACAGTTTTTAGAAAAAATGATTTTTAGGCTCAAAATTTATTTGTACCCACCCAACCTCCGTGTTGTTCTTCAGTTCAACATTCAGCTTATTGACACAAAGGTTTATCTCCCAAAGGATTAAGACTGATGGTTTAAGAACCCATGAAATTGACGGTTTAAGAACCAATGAGGATTTTGGGGAATGATAATCATCCTTTTATCATTTGACTTAGTAATCACACAAATTTGTTCTCTTGATGAGGATTTTTTCTTTACAATCCTTTCTTTTTTATTTTCGTGATTTTCATTCTTTTATTTTCCCTAAATTTTGTATGGATCAATTATTTTGAATTTTGATATCGAGTGGGATGCCCCAATTTTTCCTAAGTCATTTGTTTACAATTTTTCGACTTAGCAGACTTTTTTTCTTTATTTTTTTTAACAAATCATGTGACATTGGCTTATCCTTCCTTCATGGATGAGGAATAATCATTGTGGTTTCCTTATAAACACATTCCTCTTGAAATTTGGACACTTGGTCAAATTAATTGAAGACTACCCTCCCCCAAGGTTAAATGTGAGGGATGTTTTCATTTAGAAAAGAAAATCCTACTTCAAGTTTAAAAGGCTTTTAAACGGGATTATCTTCCTTATATCTCCGATGTTTGGGATTTTGAAACAATGCCTTACATCATCAACAGGGTCTTATTCAAAAGTATATAACTAGAAGTTTTGCGTTTTTACTTCATCATCCTCCCTCCAAGAGTTTAAATAAGAAGTTGGTATTGTAATGCAGAAAAACAAATTAAATGAGCGAAAACGAATGGATCACTTCAAGATAAACATACTCATTGCATTAAGATTAATATTCAAAACAAACAAGTTCTTACATGCAAACAAACAAGTTTTTACATGTAAATGAACTAAAGATTTGAAGAGACTGTCCCCGTCTGAGCTCTTGGCTAAAGGCACATCTTTGACCCTCTTGATTCCATCGGCTTGGAAAGGACTCTCTTAATTTGTCAGGATAAAGGCACTCTATTAACAAATGCGCTTCCTGTAACACCCTTCTACCCCAAAGCAAAATATTTAGAGTAATATCAGAGTAACCACAAGAAGGGTATCACATATCTATCGAAAACATCAACATACAGTGTCCTGTCCCGTAACAAGGGTTAATCAACATTCAAAAATCAATATATAATCATTTTGCAGCGGAATAAAACTTCATAGTTTAAACATCATTAATTCACTTCATAATCATAATTTTATCCATCCAGAATTTAACATCATAAAATAAGAAAATATTTTTCAAATAATAACATAACTGAAACAACTCTAACAACTAAAGACCCATCCCGGTGTTACATGACATAGAGCAGGACACAATGACTCCAATACACTCCTAAATTAAAATAAGGGATGCTCTGATACTCTGAAAAACTCCTCTTGTAATGCAAGGTTATTCTTTATCATATGCAAGTTACCCACATAGGAGGCAACGTTTCCAAGCAGGCGGGGTGAGTAATCATAATTTATCATAAATATCCAAGAATATGGAATATAAATAAATTATCATAAGCATGTCATAACAACATCAACAACAAAATTTAGCATCATCAACACAATCATGAATACATTCCAATAATGCAAATTCCAACTATCATGATATGCAAAATATGCATGTGGTACCAATTTAATCGTGAGATGGATACATGACAATCAACCCTCCACCAGGGAGCACACTGTAATCACCGAATAACTCAAATCCACACAATGGGATTGAAGCTACCAAATAGGCCGAAGCCCCATCGAGAATGTCATGAAATGCAATGATGCGTTACTCCGTAAAAATTCATTAAGAAATCAAATGCACATCATTCATTTCACACTCAGTAATTCAAACATCAAATAAACATATATAGCCTTACAATAACACACCAACAACCTTCATTCATCAATAACCCCAACTCATCGAGACATAACCCAATCCCGGTAAAAATATAAGGTAATTCTAATCATTTTTCTAAACACTCAGTTCATAAAATCATCTCACTTTTCTCATTTTGTTCATCAAAATAAAGTTCATTTTATGCTCTTTCTGATGCTTCAAACGGAATGCAAATCGGACTTACGGTTTAAAAGATATGAATTTTTAAAGAATTAAAAATTGCCTCCAATACATTGTTAACCGGTTAACCCATAGCGTTAATCGGTTAACACCTGTACGTTTTCATAAAAATCCTAATTTTACAATGGTTAACCGCTTAACCTATAGCATTAACCGGTTAACGCACGTTTTCCAACAATTTTTCTGCTGTTATGAAATCATCACCAAAACCCCCCCAATTTTCATACGATTTTCATCTCATTTACATCCCAAAACTCATTCAATTCATCACTCAAATACCAACAACATTAAGACAACAATTCCCACATCATATATGCAATTCTAGTTCATCCTATCTACTCTAAATCACCAAATTTCACTCCTAAACTCAACCTAAATCAAAATCCCTAAAATTCACAAAACTCATACAAATCTAATCTACTCATAAACCAATTCCTATATAATTACAATAGATTATGAAAACTCCCCATACCTTATAGAATTTCGCCGACTGACACTCTTCTCCAAGGTTCTTCAAGCTTCCTGACTTTGAGCCTCCTCTCCTTCCTTTTTCTTCAGAGCTCCTCTCCTTCCTTTTTCGGAGCGTTACACTTCCTCCATTGAAGGTTAACAACCCATTGTTGATCATCTCTTGAACCTGTTCTTGGAAAACCTTGCATTTTTCAATCAGAAGACCCATTACTCCATCATAAAACTCACAGCAGGTATTTGGATCGTACCAAGGAGGGAGAGATCTTATGGCTCTGGTCTTTTTGGGTTTCATTACCAAGTTTTGGGCAAAATAGGACCACAGTTGACTGTAAGTAATTGGGATTGGATCAAACTGCATTTTCTCTTTAACACTGTTTTTCTTAACAACAGGAGTTACTGACACCACTTGCTGATGACGTTGATTGTTTCTCCTATACTTTTCTTGAGATACAGCACTAGCTTCGCCCTATTTCTTTTTATAAAATCCAACAAAACTTCCTTCTATGGTTAACTGTCCTTCACAGACACCTTCTTCTAGTATCATTCCCATGTTAACAATCTCGCCGAAGTCAGTGGGTGCGCTAGAAATTATTTTCTCATAATAGAAAGGTCTGAGAGTTTCCAAAAATATCTTGGTCATCTCCTTTTCTTCCAACGAAGGATTGACTTGAGAGGAAAAATCATACCACCTTTGTGCATACCCCATAAAAGTTTCTTTGTTTTTCTAGGACATGGTTCAGAGTTGATCACGATCTGGCGCCATATCAACATTGTACTTGTTCTATTTCACAAAAGCATTAACTAGGTCTTCCCAAGACTGAATATGATTCCTTTCTAGTTTCATATACCACATCAAGGATCTCCCATATAAAATTCCTTGAAAGCGGTGAATCATCAGCTTATCTTCGTTGATATAAGCGGCCATGTTTCAACAGAACATCTTCAAATGGTGCTTTGGACAACTAACACCCTTGTATATAAGATAGGCATTTTGAACTTTGGAGGAATAACCACGTCCAATATCAAACATAAGTCACATGCCTTAAGACCAGATGCCTTAGGTCCTATCATCATCTTCAATTGTTCTCTGAGATCAGGAAATTCTTCCTTGAATTCCACAACTCTAGGATCAATCACCTTTGTCACATGGTGAGTATTTTGAGGATTTGGCAAATACCTCAAAAATCTAGAATCTCCTTCATCAACTTGAATAACCAAGTTACTTTGTACAAATAGATCTTGAATATGAACATCTACTTGTGGAGAAATGTTGTCCGGAGGAAGTCATATATCATATTGGTCATTGCCTTAAAACATGACATGGGATCAACATTCTTTGTCCTCTCCATTATCCTTTAATAACTACTTAGAAACTGATACAAATGCCAAGAAATCAACCAACTGGTACAAGGACAGAAGGACAGATCAGCTTCTGGTTAGGGAAACACATGTATGCAAATCATGAATGTGATGCTTTCATTTTTATTCTTCATTTTCAGTTCATCAACTCGATTATTGCAAACATGAGAAACATCGAGAGCACAAGTATCACAACTTTTATTTATAACTTTCACAAAATGAACATTTTGCCTTGTCCATATTTGCGATAATTTGAATTTTTTCCTTGAAAACAGTTGTGATGATGTTTATGATGCATGAATGCAACAACCATAAAAAATATCACACAAAGCACACAGGTCAAGGTTTGAGTAACGAGCATGAAGTCAAAGGATAAGAACTACCAACCCACAAATGTATGTACTATGGTTTTTTCTTCTTTTGCACCTGCAAGAAACCAGGAGGTTCTAACCAAAGTTCCCAGAGTTCACAACCCATCTTTCGGATATTATCGGTACATAAGACTACTCCCTAACCAACAATATTCTAAAGAGAACCTCGTCCGAGTGTAGTATCACATGACAATCTCCTCGGGTCTACACCTGGATAATCTTCGCACTACGTCCTAAAAATGGCCAGGATGTGTTAAGGGTTCTACGGTCCTCAGTATTACTGGCCCAAGGTCAGAAAAGTAATGCCATGATACGACTACTCGCCATGACATCAGTAATTCGAGGGAGCCTAACTAAGTGGTGGTTCTCGAATCGAAAATGCATATGACTACTCCACGTGTATCTCCTTGAATATACCTCAGTCTTATCAAAAGTTCTCTCAGATCTACGTATAGGATCTATCTCACACACAAAGGATCATCAATCCCAAGCAGAACAACCAGTAACAAACTAGTCAAACCAAAGCAATAAAAAAATCAAAGTAGGCTAAACCTTCTAGGGACTACTCCCCAACAGAGTCTCCACATTTCTGTAACGGTAAAAATCGTGAGTGTGTTATCCCTAAAATTTGACACTAATAATTAATGAGGTTATTTTGGATCAATAAATGAGTTATTATATTATGGGCTAAAAAAGAGGTCTTTGACCTTGCTTAATAAAATATGAGAGTTGAAGGGACCCACCTACTATATTTATACTTAGTAAAACTCTAAGTTTGGAATATTTTCTAAGTGTTGAGAGGATTCGACCAAGGGAATGTTCGACAAAGGCGGAAGTTACCAAGGGTCTTCAGTCTTCACACGTTCAAAATTGGAGGGAAAGTGAGTGATCTTCAAATCAAATACAGAAACAAGTGACGCAAGATGAAGCTTCTACATTAATTAGTGGGACAAGTGTCACCATCCTAGGATAATATTAGGAAGAAACCGTCGAAAACTGTTACTTTGTAATGTATATAAATAGCTATGTTTAGTATGTGAATAAGTGTGTGGAAATCATATGTACTAGTAACTCCGTAGACTCAAAGTATCCGCGTGTAAAGAAACGAGTGCAATGAGAATGTACGTGATTGAAGCACCACCAAATTTATCTTCATGTCAATTTTATCATTAATGTCAAATTTAATTTCAAGTATTTTATCTTTGAAGTCATTTACTTTCTGCAAACTTTTACTTTAAAGCCCTTTTTACATTTCTAAGTCATTTACATTTCCAAGCAATTTACTTTTCATGCATTTTACTGTGTTTCTTTACAATTCAAGCATCTTTATATTCCTTGCTTTGTCTTTAAAATTCATTTACAATTCTTGCCTTGTCTTTACTTTCATTTATATTTCAAATCATGTCTTTTACATTCCTTTATTTTAAAATATTTTGTATTTTACTTTATTTTCCTTGTCCAAAACCATCTTTGAGTCTTGTTGCAAGATTCATAGACATTTTCCCAAAAATATTGCAATTACGCAAACGACCAAAACTTAACACATGTCCTAAGATCAATCTGGTTGATCTTGCGAGTAACCAAGGGTATTCTAGGTATCTTTGGAGGACCAACGCTTGTTTACCAATTTTGGTGGTAAACAAATTGGCATGCCTAGTGGGACCATGCTAAGTAACTATTGTTTAGCAGTTTTATCTGAAAACTTACCTTTTTTTGTAACTTCTTTGTGTGGTAACTTCTTCTACGTGGGCATACTGGTCGAAAGGACGGTTACCTTTGTACATGCATTTGAGAAGTGGGAAAGTAGCCAATACATACGATTATATACCAAGAAGAAGAAGAAACATAAGTAGGATGGAATCTAGCCAAGGAAACTCAAGTGATTCAATCCCCACAACAAGTGGATTGAATCCTCAAGTGATAAGTTCGATTGCTCGCATCACAAATGTACGAGATAGGCCAAGAAATGAGGTCGTACCAGTCTCCAACCCTTCGACAGGGGCTTCGACGACACCAATTATGGTGTCAGAACCAACCACTTCGACAGGTCCAGGAGAAAAGGTCTACATGCCTTATTCTCAACCATGTTGAAGTACATTGGGCCAAATGCACAAACTCTACCACCTAGTTTGACTTCATTTAGGCCTTATGCACCTACTCTTGCTCAGCAATACCCTACACTCTTTGGGCCATCAACCACCACAATGGCAGGAGTGAGGAATGCACCTCCCATTTTTCTGTTCATGTTGTCCCTTCACCTTTACAGGAGTCTGGTTCAGCAATAAACATGAGAAGGAATAACCAAGTTGGTGTAGTGGGACATTAGACGCAAAGTCATACCCTAACAAATGAATATGCAGCCTATTTAAGGCAGCAGATGGATGAAAGAAACATGCAAATGGTTCAAAATATATCCCAGACTATGGGAGAATTTTTTCAACCTTTGATTCAAAAAAATCAAACGAATCAACAAATGGTAACCCAAATGCCGCGCATTACGAAATTCATGGGAATCCCAACACTGCCTCGACACCTAAATCAGAGAGTTAATGTGGAAGATACCACGGAGCCACAAGATCATGTGGATCCTCCAGGGGTCGAACCATTTGAGGCCGAACCTGTTAGGAATCAAAAACAAATCCCAGAAGAGGACGAACATGGAGTAAGAGTAGAAAACAAGTACCAAAACGCATATCAGGTGGTTCACAGGTTCAACATGATAATTTGTTAGCAGAGAATAATTTAGCAGCCATGGTTGAACGAATAATGGCTAGAAGTAGGATAAACACATGCTTTTCTAGGCCAAATTTCACTTCGCCAATAGCAGAAAATTTACTCCAATCCGAACTACCTCCTAGGACGAAGGTTCCTAAGTTCACCAAGTTCTCAGGGGATACGACTGAGTCTACATTCGAACATGTGGCGTGTTATATGATAGAAGCAGGAGAGCTAACAAATGACGAAAGCCTCAGGGTTAAATATTTCTCTAGTTCTCTCACCAAGAACGCTTTCACTTGGTTTACTACATTGCCACCTGGTTCAATTTGTAATTGGACTCAATTAGAGTGTTTGTTTCATGATTAGTTTTACATGGGACAGACTAAGATTAGCCTGAAAGAATTGGCTAGTGTCAAAAGAAAGATCAATGAATCTATTGATGATTACTTGAACAGATTTCGACTGCTCAAAGCCAGATGATTTACACAAGTACCTGAGCGTGAATTGGTCGAAATGGCTGCTGGTGGCCTTGATTATTCCATCAGGAAGAAGCTGGATACTAAGTACCTGAGGGATATAGCCCAGTTAGCAGATAGAGTTCGACAACTTGAACGTCTTAAGGATGAAAAAGCTAGGGCGAATAAACATAAGAAGATAGCCTATGTGGACTATCAAGATGAGGTCGAAGAAGTCCATGACAAATTCGTACCTTTAGAGGATAACGAGATAGACCTAGCTGAACTTAAGCAGGGTCCTCCTTATGTCTGCAAGCTCTTAGTTCCCTCTAATGGAAAAAACCTTGTCGAAACTTAAAGGAATGACAAATATCCTAAGAAAACATATACTTTTGACGTTACTAAGTGTGACGAAATTTTTGATTTATTAGTTAAGGATGGGCAAATACTTGTGCCACTAGGCCCTAAAGTGCCGCCTTTAGATCAACGAAAGAAATAGGTTTTTGTAAATACCATAGTTACTTGGGTCATAAAATTTCTCAATGTTTTCTTTTCAGGGATTTGTTGCAAAATTCTATCCAGGAGGGAAGGCTCAAATTCGGAGACAAGCCAAAAGCACGGATGAAGATTGATATTAATCCTCTTCAACTGGCTGAGGCTAATTATACTAAACCTACATTAGTCAATCTAATTGATGTTGTTGATCGGGCTGTTGATGACGACGATACCATTGGGACAGTCGCAACCAGAAGGATCCTGTGATGGTTAGGGTTGCTGAAGACCCTGCCCATGATACAACAATAATTATGGCTGAAAGAGAACTGACTGAGGGATAATTAGAGAACCTGATATGTATGGCTGCTGAAGGTTTCTTCAAGACATCACTTGATGTCAAAAGGTTCAATGTGGGAGTCACTACTGGCCTAGGTGAAGAGACTGAAGAAGCATTTCTCCCACTGATAACAAAAGAAACAACTGAAAGTTTCAACAAAGAAGATGAGGCCACTGAAAGCCTTGACTTAGACTTCTCTAAAATGCAATTAAAGGATGAGGCCAATGTCAATATGGTCAAAATAACTCAGGACCAAGAGATCTAGGCTGATGCTTCCAGGCCTCAGAAGAATGACTACAAAAAGGCTTACCTTAAAGAGGGTGAAAGCATTGTTGATTTCTTTCAAAGATGTCAAAAGAAGAAGTCAGAGGTTATGATGTGTCCCAGATGCAGCTTTATCTTCGACAAAGAGGCCGCTAAAAGCTTTCAAAAAATTGATTAGGCTGGAGGAAAGCAGAAGCCAAAAGTTGATCAGAAAAGGCATGTCGACCTAAGATACACCGATCAAGGTGAAAGAGGCCAACCCCTCAAGTCGAAACGTCCCTCATTCAGGCTAAGTGGGGAAGTCCCTGTTGACAAGTGGTATAGACCAAATGATTCTAACACAAAGGGAACCAAAAGATGGAAAAAGGTCGATATTGAAAGAGGACCTTCATTGGGATATACAAAGGAGGCTAGGATGTCGAACAAATCTGCGTATGTATCTGAGAATTACAAGGGCAGGAACCCTATGACCAGGTCACAATGGCACAGAGAACAACGACGAAGGAAGGCTAAGAGAGAAGCATCCAAAATAGGTATTGCTGAATCAAGCACCAATATGGTTGGGGAAGAGGGTAACAACCTCAAGATAAAACCAACTAACAAAGTGCCTGTGGGAAACAAAGTACGTTCATCAAAGAACAAGAGAGCTAAAATCAGGGCACAGATCAAAGCTGAACTGAAAGTCGTCGAAGACAAAGAAATGACAGATAACTTTGAGTGTGGATATAAAGCATCATTTGACGTCCTGGTGAATGCAGTCTCGGTTTTGCTCGGGGAGTACGACCGTATTACTGAGGTTGATGACCTGGATGCCAGAACTGAGGCAGAAATGGCAGCACATAAACCAGTGTGCTACTATATCATGAATAACGGGTGCGTTGAAAAGAAAAATACCTTTTTCGAATGCCCTTCTGAAGCCATGAGGGGGCATCTAAAGCCCCTGTACATCACCGGTAAGGTGGAAGATGTGGCAATTAACAAAATTCTAGTAGATTATGGTGCCATAGTAAACATTATGTCATATTTCTTGTTGCCTAAGATTTGCAAGTCAGACACAGACCTTAAGCCGCATAACTTGGTCCTGCCAAACTATGAAGGCAAGACTGGGCCTACTATGCGGGACCTGCAGGTGGACTTAAATGTGGGGACAGTCACTGTAACACCCCGTAATTTATTTAACTCACCGAATAATATTATTTAAATTGGATAGCTGATATTATTTGTGTCGAGGTTTTATTAAATTGAGGATTAAGAGACAATTTTAGATACTCTCTATTTTTGGACCCATTGGTAAGAAAGTAAGTTTTTATGATAATTTGTTTATATAGAAAGAAGAATAGAGAAAAGAGATAGTTAGTAAGAAAAGAAGGAGAGAAGAAAAGAAGAGAAAGGAGAAGGAGAAGAGGAAGAAAACTCTAATCTTAGATTTCATCATTCTCCATCATCCGTCCGTCGAATCAACTCATTTCTTCTGTCAATCTTCTTATCTCGAGGTGGGTTCATAGTTTGTTCTAGTTTTTCGTTGAGTTTTGAAGTTTACGAGTTTTAGGGTTTTGGTAGAAATCTTGAAAACAAATGATTTTAAACGGTTAAAACTCGATTAAACCTAACTATGTTGCTCACAATATGCCTATGAACATGTTTAATGTTGGTTTACTATGTTGGTTGATGCTTTGGTTGATTTTGGCATGATTTGTTACCTTTCCCGTAAGACTGTTTTTCTGGAAATCGCAGAGCTCGCTCAGCGATCAGATGAAATTCTGCAGTAGAAGTTGGTGATTCTAGTTTAGCTCGCTCAGCGAGCCAAGACAGGGAATTTCTTGCTCGGCGAGCTGAGGGCTCGCTCAGCTAGACCTGGAATTTTAGTTTTATATTTTATTCATAACTTGTGAACCGGGTATCCGATTTTAGTGTTCCGCATATCGATTCGAAGCTGAAAACATTTACTAATTGATGACACTAAAAGATATTATCTTTACCCGACTTTTACCTGACTTTTCCCGACTTTTCATATAATTGGATTTATATTAACTTTGGAAGTATGAGCTAATGGAGATAAAATGTACAACTTGTGAGGTAGCTAGGACTTTCCCTCGGGCTAGTGTGTCTTGAGTATTTATATCGCTTTAGGACCTCCGTATTTAGTCTTGATTAAGTCTCAACATGGATACCTTTGCGTTACGTTAAAGCATCCGTAAAGACTAGAGGTATCGTTTAAGGCATGTGTGTGAGGCTTATGGTAGGTATTCCATTGAGTCCCACGGGAAGCATAGTGAGGCTTGTGGTGAGTATTCCATTGAGTCCCACAGGAAGCATAGTGAGGCTTGTGGTGGGTGTTCCATTGAGTCCCACGGGAAGCATAGTGAGGCTTGTGGTGGATGTTCCATTGAGTCCCATGGGAAGCATACTAAGGCTTGTGGTGGGTGTTCCATTGAGTCCCACAGGAAGCATAGTGAGGCTTGTGGTGGGTGTCCCATTGAGTCCCACGGGAAGCATAGCGAGGCTTGTGGTGGGTATCCCATTTAGTCCCACGGGAAGCATACTGAGGCTTGTGATAGGTATTACATTGAGTCCCACGTGAATTGTTAACAACTTATCGATTGCCCCTTTTCGTTTTAGGTTACTTATAGAGAAGTGACTCTGGTACCTTCTGGAAATGTTGGAAATTGAATCCTTAGAGCCGAGAAAACTCTAAGATAGGGAACTCACTGAGATGTTTTATCTCAACCCATGTTGATGTTGTTATTTCAGGTACTTCAGGTTCCGCAAAGGGTAAAAATAAGGTGACTTGATTATCTTTGCTTGTTTGATGGTTTCTTCCGCTGTGGAATTTTGAGATCTTCGAATCTAGTTCTTAGACTTTTATTTTGTGAACATCTTGTATTATTTATAGCCTTTTGCTAGTACCTTATGTTGTAGTGGCTATATTTTTTGCAATGTGTAACTAAGAACTTGTTATATTTCAATACCAAACTTAAATTTATATATGAAAAATATGCTTTGAAGTATGTCTTTTATATGTGGGTATTACAATTGGTATCAGAGCAGATCATATCTTCGGCCTAGCCTTGGAATAATATAAGTGTTATTTCCGTCCATACACGTAATATTGTTGTAGGACTAAATGTTATGTTTATGGTATTGAGCCTGATCAACCTAATCCTATTTTGATGACATTTAGGAATATGGCTGGTAGGCGTGGAACTCGTACTCGACCTAGTGTCAATTCTCCTGGTAGCGATCAACCGAGTAGTGATGAAAATGCTCTTATGTTCTAATTCATGCAACAGATGCAGTAGAAATATCAGTTCATGCAGGAGATGATGCACCAAATGAATGAAGGTTTGCATCCTTAAGTGGTTACTCCTGAAGTTGGAGGTGGAACATTCCGAGACTTCTTCCACGTGAATCCTCAGGAGTTTCATGGTGGATTGGATCCGGTTAAGGCACATGAATGGGTAACCGGAATGGAGAGAAGTTTCTGGACTGTGATATGTGGTAAAGAAGACAAGGTGACTTTTGCGTCACATTTACTAAAAGGTCCTGCTGCTAGGTGGTGTGAAAGTGCTTCAAATCTTATGGCGGTGCAAGGAGTTCCAAGAGTGTAGCAACAATTTAAGGAAATCTTTATGGAGAAGTACTTTCCGAGTTCCTTGAGAACCTAAAAAGAATTTGAATTCCAACAGCTTAGACAAGGGAGCATGATTGTGGCCAGTTATGCTGAGAAGTTCGAAGACATGGTGGCCTACTCTAGACAAGCCATGTATCCTCTAGATGAAAGATGGAAGATTGACCAGTTCTTGTTTGGTTTGAGGGCCAAAATCTCTCATAGTGTCTCTCAAAGGGAGTTCACTGCCTATTCCGAGTTGTTAAGGCAGTGTTATGTCGCCGAACATAGTTTGATGAAAGTGCAAGCAGAGGCTAGTGTTGGAAGAGCGGTTCAAAATGATCGAGGAAAAGCCCATAAATATTTAGGTCGAGGCCTCAAACCTTCAAAGGGATGGAGGTATCGAGTCCTAGATCTAGTGCTCCTCCTATGTGTCTTAGGTGCCATAAGGGGCATTTTGGAAGGGTCATTTTGGGTGGTCCAACGTGCTTTAATTGTCAGAAGGTGGGTCACTATGCTAGATATTGCCCCCAGAAGAAGGATCAAATTCAAGCGAGAGTTTATACTATGGATGCTAGAAATACCAAAGTCGACAACTCTCTCATTGCGGGTACATGTCTTGTTAAAAATCATCCTTGTCTTGTTTTATTTGATTGTGGGGCTACACATTCATTTGTATCTACTAGTTGTGCGAAGCGACCTGGGTTGCGAGTTTTTCCTTTGTCTCCTCCGATGGTGGTTACTACCACTATGAATGAAATCGTTGAGACACCCCTTAGGTGTGAGAATTGTACCTTGTTTGTGGATGGTAGAGTTTTTCAAATTGATCTCATTTGTCTGTCTCTTAAGAAAGTTGATATGATCCTGGGAATGGACTAGTTGTCTTCCAATTCTGTGTTTATTGGATGTGAGGAGAAGTTGATCCTTATTTCATCCATTGAAGCACCTTCGAAGGATATTTTAACAATGATCTTAGAAAGTACGGTTGGAATGGTAAATTTTCTATTTTAACTAGAGAAGTTTGTTTTGCTTGTCCTTATTAAAGAGGATAGTAATGACCAGCAAGTTTTGAATATTCCGATAGTCTGTGATTTTCCTGATGTTTTCCCCGAGGATGTCATTTCCTTACCTCCGGTGAGAGAAGTTAAATTCTCAGTTGACCTGATACCGGGGCCGACTCCTATATTTGTTTCCCCTTATCGGATGGCACCACTCGAGCGAAGATAATTGAAGGACCAGTTAGAGGATTTGATGGAAAAGCATTTTGTAAGACCTAGTGTTTCGCCGTGGGGAGCCCCTGTTTTGTTAGTAAAGAAGAAAGATAGTGGTATACGGCTATGCATAGACTACCGTAAGTTGAACAAGGTTACCATCAAGAATAAATATCCCTTGCCGAGGATAGACGATCTTCTAGATCAGTTGAAAGGAGTCTGTGTGTTCTCGAAGATTGACCTAAGGTCGGGCTATCACCAGATTCATGTGAAAAGGTATGATGTTCCAAAGACTGCGTTTAGAACCCGTTATGGCCAATATGAATTCTTAGTGATGCCTTTTGGTGTGACGAATACTCCAGCTATTTTATGGATTACATGAATCGAATATTTCAAGACTACTTGGATCAGTTTGTGGTGATCTTTATCGATGACATTCTTATCTATTCTCGTACTCCACAAGAGCATGGATAACACTTGAGGACTGTTCTTTCGGTACTGCAAGAGAAGCAACTTTTTGCCAAGTTTAGCAAGTGTGAGTTTTGGATGTCATGAGTCAAATTTCATGGACATGTTATATCTCAGGGAGGTGTAGCAGTGGATCCATCGAAAATTAAAGTCGTGATTAATTGGAAGAGACCGGAGAATGCTTCATAAATGAGAAGTTTCTTAGGTTTGGTAGGTTACTACAAAAGGTTCATTAAAGGTTTTTCTCAGATGGCGTTACCATTAACTAAACTTATAAGAAAGGACTTCACTTACGAATGGGATTCTAGTTGTGAGCAAAGTTTCGTATGTTTAAAAGAGAAATTGACAACTACTCCAGTTTTGATCATTCCCGATCCAAACAAATCTTATGAAGTGTTTTGTGATGCTTCCAAGATGGGATTAGGAGGTGTTCTTATGCAAAAAGGACAAGTTGTAGCCTATTCTTCTAGACAGTTGAGAGTTCATGAGAAGAATTATTCAACTCGTTATTTGGAGCTAGCGGTCGTGGTGTTTACTTTGAAAGTGTGGAGGCCTTATTTGTATGGTGTACGTTTTGAGATGTTCAGTGATCATAAGAGTTTGAAGTACCTCTTTGATCAGAAGGAATTAAATATGAGACAGAGAAGATGGATGGAGTATTTGAAGGATTATGACCTTGAATTGAAGTACCATCCGGGAAAAGCCAATAAGGTGGCAGATGCTTTAAGTAGAAAAATAATTCATAGTGTCGAGTTGATGGTATTGGAATATGCACTATTGGAGAAGTTTCGCGGCCTTAATCTTCAGTTTGTTTGGACTCCGAATGGTGTAATAATGGGAAATTTTCATATCAATTCTACCTTGAGGAATGAGATTCAACAAGCACGGGTTCTAGATGAGAAGTTGCAGGAGTTGCTGCTTCAACCGGGTTTTGTGAGAGCATTGGATGGGGTTATCTTGTTCAATCAAAGAATTTGCATTCCGAATGATGAGGTATTAAAGAGAAAGATTTTAGAGGAAGCTCATAAAGGTTCTTTTACGATACATCTGGGTTCTTCGAAGATGTATCAAGATTGAAAGAAAGAGTATTGGTGGTCCGGAATGAAAAGGGACATTGTGGTATCCGTGTCTGAATGTGCGGTGTTTCAACAAGTGAAGATTGAACACCAGAGACCGGGCGGTTTGTTGCAACCTTTGGACATCCCAATTTGGAAGTGGGATAGTATCTCTATGGACTTTGCAGTGGGTTTACCTAGTACTCAAGGTGGTTATGACTCTGTTTGGGTGATTGTGGATCGGTTAACGAAATCTGCACATTTCTTATCCGTTAACACTACATACAAGGCAAGTCATCTTGCGAGGTTGTTTATAGCTGAGATTGTGAGATTGCATAGTGTCCCATCTAGTATTGTGTTGGATAGATATATGAAGTTCACTTCGAGGTTTTGGAAGGTGTTCCAACAAGCCATGGGTACGCATTTGCATTTGAGTACTTCTAATCATCCTCAAACGGATGGTCAGACATAATGTACAATTCAAACAATAGAAGATATGTTACGAGCATGTGTTTTGGAAAGTAAAGGAAATTGGAAGGAACTTTTATCATTGATAGAATTCTCTTACAATAACAGTTACCATGCAAGCATCGGGATGACTCTGTATGAAGCCTTGTATGGAAGAAAGTGTAGAACTCTGTTGTGTTGGTCGGAAGTGGGTGAAGACAGGATTTTGGGACCCGAAGTTATTCAAGAAACCACGGAAAAGATTCGGATGATTTGAGAAAATATTAAGTAAGCCCAAGATCGTCAGAAGAGTTATGCTGACAATCGAAGGAGACCTTTGGAATTTGATGAAGGTGATCATGTGTATTTGAAAGTCACTCCGAGATTGAGATTGAAAGGACCATTTAAGTCACGCAAGTTAAGTCCGAGATACGTGGGACCGTATCAGATCTTAGAAAGGATTAGTGATGTTGCTTACAGATTGGCCTTACCACCCTCTCTATCTAAAATGCATGATGTTTTCCATGTATCACAACTTCGTAGGTTCGTTCCTGATCCTTTTCAGCCTATTCTTCTGGATTCTATCGAGTTAGAAGTGGATTTGACTTTCGAACCCTAACCGAGCCGTATTGTCGGAAGAGAAACCAAAGTGTTAAGAAGCAAAGAGATACCACTTGTTAAAGTGCAATGGGATGAGACGCATCCAGGAGATTCTACGTGGGAATTGGAATCGGAGATGCGGGAATCATATTCTCACCTTTTCAAGTAATCTTTTAAATTAAGGACGAATTTATATTTAAGGGGGGAGAATGTAACACCCCGTAATTTATTTAACTCACCGAATAATATTATTTAAATTGGATAGCTGATATTATTTGTTCCGAGGTTTTATTAAAATGAGGATTAAGAGACATTTTTAGATACTCTCTATTTTTGGACCCATTGGTAAGAAAGTAAGTTTTTATTATAATTTGTTTATATAGAAAGAAGAATAGAGAAAAAAGATAGTTAGTAAGAAAAGAAGGAGAGAAGAAAAGAAAAGGAGAAGAGGAAGAAAACCCTAAGCTTCATGTCACACCCCAAATTTTACCCCTAACTTTTCATATCATGCATTCTGGGTGTGTTGTAGAGCATTTTGGATTCGCAACAGTTTTTGGAAGTTTGGTCTCCATGAATTATACGACTAGGTTTTCCCTTTCTGAATGTTAAATAGTCTATCTGAAACTACGTTTTTTTAATTAATTCATTTTTTAAAGTTTTTTTCTAAATTTAATTTCAATTCTATTTTTAATTTCCAATTCATTATTCTATTCCTAATTTTCAAATTTTATTTCTAAATATAATATTAATTTTTATTCCTAATTTTCATCTCATGTTCAAGCTTCTTTTCTAGTATTTATCTCATATATCTTTCCAAATTTCTAAGTCCAATTAAATTTCAATCTTCCCCCTCTAACCTTTTTCAAAAAAAAATTATTCTAATTAAGTTTTCAATTCTATTTAAAATTTCCAAATTTTCTTTCCAAGTTTTTTCCAATATTAACTTCCAAGTTTCAAAACTCTTTTTTTTTATTTATTCAAATTTACATTTTCAATTCTTATTTCAAAGCTTCAATTCATTTTTCAAGTACTTGCCAAATAATTAAATTATAAAATGTTTCAAACTCATTCCAATTTCTATTTAATGTCAAGTTGTATTCTTACATCTTTATAATTCCTACCTAGTCAATTTGTTCTTATTTGCTCAATTCCAATTTAAAAGTTTCCTTCCTTTTCAAAATCAAATTATCTATATCCATTGCATACAATAAATCTTTCTTTCTAATTTCACTTCAAGTTTCAACTCTCAATTCTAACTCCATTCAAATTTAAGTTCTATTTCACATTTCCAAATTTAAATAAATGACATTTCGTGTCTAATTTCATTTTGAATTCATGTCCATAATTTTCAAATACCAATTCATTCCAAGTTGTCTTCAAAGATTACTACAAGAAGAGTTTAAATCCTAGTTTATATCATTACAAGTTTACAAGGCTTTAAACTACAAGTGTTAGTGTGTAAGTGTTAAATTTTTCTTTCTCTTTAAGCATCTTCAAGCTTTTCCTTGCATAGTCCATGTTGCATCAACCTACAAAGGAGGCAAAACCACCAAGTCAAAGCATGTTCATATATTAGATACAAACATTTCTAAGTTTATGCTCATTCTAATTTAATTCATCAAACTCATACATAATCATATTCATCATATTTATTCAAATCAAATTCATTCAACATATTGCATCATTTAGCACCATTCATCATATTTCAAACATCATTCAAGTTTATAATCTAAAAGTATTCAATTTCAAGTTCACCATTCAAATTTTATGTTAATTCAAAACAGCCCCATGTATGTTACATAAGATTTCAAGCCAATTTCATTAATTATTCATACAAGTTGCATTAGTCCATTTTTTTTACATATTCATTTTATATCATGTATTAGCATAATGCCAAAAAACAATCACAAAGTTCAGCAGCATAAAAGTGACAACAAAGGATTTTTTTTCTCCATAAACAAACAAAAAGATGCAGTCAAAATAACAGCAGAGGCAGGGCTACTTTGCCCTTATACATCACTTTCAATGTTCAGAGTTTTCCCCCCAAAACTCAGTCAACCCTTCTTCAACAAGTTTTCAAAGATTTAACCCTAAAAAAACCTAGTTCTTCCCTATATAAAGATTGTTTTATCAGTTACACAAGGGCAGCCACAACTTTAGCAAAAACTCAGCAGAAACTTCACAAAAAACTACAACCAAAAACTTCGCTCCATACACAAAATTCCAACACAACTTCATACAAAAACTACAGCCACAACTTAATTTGCAAGACAGCCATACACATACAATACAAGAACTGCAGTCACAACTTCATACACACAAAAATAAAACAGCAAGAGCATCACATAAGACCCTTACTATAAACACAATCCAAACCTCCCTCCATGCAAAAATGAACGGGGACCCCTTTTTCTTCTTAAACACCGCTCAAAACTTGGAACTCAGTCTGAAACCCCCTCTTCATGGAAACCGTTTCCGATCCAAAACCATTTCCGCCGACCAACTCTTCATTTCATCACCCTTCATTCAAAAAAAAAACTAAACAAAAAAATAGATCTCACAAAAAACATAATACATATGATTGAGATGAGAGAGTGATGTCCAAAACACAACCACCTTTAAACCCTTCCATCACCTTAAACGAGTCCGCAGAAACCCAACCCGTTCATCACTTACCTCTTCAACAACCACAAACTGCCACAACCGTCGCGACCTCCACCTTCAAACCACTCAAACCCACATTGGATCACTGATCCCAAACGCTGTGAAACGAACCGAACTCACTAAGTGAAAACGTCTCAATCAAACATAAACCGCGAAACCACTAAAACCTTTGTGAATCCATAGCAAACCGCAACAAAGAACTGAGAACCAATAACGAACCTGAGATGAGAACCATTGCCGTTAAAATCACCGAGGCACTATCACCGAAGCCGCAAACAATCTGAGCACGAGAGAATCGATCTATGGAAAAGCAGAGTGAGGTCGAGAGAGAGGTCGTGCGTTGTTTTGGAACAGGGGTGGGTCATCGTTCCTTTTCTTTGATTTGTGTTTAAGAATAAAACGTGTTTATGTTTTGCTGATTGTTTCTTTATTTTTTTTTAACCTATTAAAAAAGCTTGGTTGCTAGGTTGGGCTTCAAAGCCCATATAATCACAATACACCTCACCGATACAGTCCCCTTCCCTCCTATTTTATTTGCCGATTGTTGTCGATTTGGGCCATTAGTTTACTGATTGACTATCAGCACCACTATATCCTATGTTGCACCTCTTGTCTGCTTGTTTTTTTTTCATTTAATTCTTCCTTTTATTTTTTGAATTTTCATGTTTACTCTTGTAGGTAGATTTTGATTATATAACTCTTTATTTATTATTTCTACTTTTTGTTTACTTTTCATTTTACTTTATTTTAGGGACGATGATATGACAAAAGGTTACGATAAATCGTTTTCGATTAATCGTGACCAATATGAGGCCATTTATTTATTTATTTTATTTTCATTTTATTTCACAATTTATTTCACTTTTTTTAGTCTATTTATTAATTTTATTTATTTCTCGCACTTTTTATACCGTATTAAATTTTAACGGTTCCGATTAATTCATACACTGCACACACAATTCCTCTTGGACAAATTACAATGATACCATTTATTTCTTCACAATCCCGTGTAAATTATTATTTTATCCCTCTCCCGTTTATTTTTTACGCGATTTATTTTTCCGCCCTTATTTTACGATTTCGCATTGCTAGGAATACCCATAGGAATTAGGAATCGATTCACTTAACCAATTAAAAGATTTACGCCTATGCTACGCACATACGTAAGTCGGTCACTAAGTGATCCCCGTCTGCATGACTTCTACACGTCTTAATTAATTTAACGAGGAACTGAACTTCGGAATCTAGCATTCCGCGGGTTCTTTAATGAACCACTCTTGAGGCTAGCCTTCGAGTTGTGTTTCATTTACTCCTTCGTTTCTAAAATATTAAACCCTAAATCATTTTTAAAAAAAATAAGTATTCAAACAAAACACGATACTTAATACACATAATTAATTAACGTAAGAACTAAACTCAGGAATCTAGCATTCCTCGGGTTTTTGAATCGAATTACTCTTGAGGCTAGCCTTCGAGTTGTAACTCATTCGCTCTTTCATTTTCAAAACATCTAAATCTCAATCAAAATCGTGGAAGAACTAAACTCAGGAATCTAGCATTCCTCGGGTTTTTGAATCGAATTACTCTTGAGGCTAGCCTTCGAGTTGTAACTCATTCGCTCTTTCATTTTTAAAACATCTAAATCTCAATCAAAATCGTGGAAGAACTAAACTCAGGAATCTAGCATTCCTCGGGTTTTTGAATTGAATTACTCTTGAGGCTAGCCTTCGAGTTGTAATTCATTCGCCCTTTCGCAACGGAAGAATACAACTTAAAACTTACCAACAAACACAAATCATTTTACAACTAATCAACGAATAACTGAACTCTGGAGTCAAGCACTCCACGGGTCCTTGAATGCAACCACTCTTGAGGCTAGCCCTCGAGTTATGGTCCATTCACCTTTCGTTTTAAAACACTTAACAAAGGTCAAACCCTTTTCTATAAACGAACCTTGTTTAAATCTTTCTATCTCGCAGACAAGCTAGCGCTTCAGCCTCCACCGCGAGTATAAGCCAATGTTTAGCAGTAGAATGCGTTTTAAACAATCATTCAATTAAAAACCACAAACCGTAGTTGCACGAACTACGAAGCTCTGACTTTCCCATTGCACAAGGGAATACGTAGGCACGGGGATTTTAATCCTTCGCGAGCACAATAATAAAAAACTTTAATCTTTCCCCCGTAATATTAATAATAATTTAAAAATTTATTTTCCTTTAAAAACAAACATGTTAACAAATATTTAGAATACAAAGACTTAGATCAACATTTAATCACATCAGTTAGCTAAGAGGTTCCCGTTGAGTACAACGGACGTGAGGGGTGCTAATACCTTCCCCTTGCGTAACTGACTCCCGAACTTAGAATTTGGTTTTGTTGACCATTTCTTATCCTATTTAGGTTGTATCTATATCTCCCTTTTCTCTTGTAGAATAAATAGAATTAGGTGGCGACTCTATTGTTTTCTTTCCGCGTCCCATTGCGAGGATCGTATTTTTCGAGGTACGACACTTCAATTTCATCATTCTCCATCATCCATCCATTGAATCAACTCATTTCTTCCGTCAATCTTCTTATCTCGAGGTGGGTTCATAGTTAGATACCTTTGTTCTTGTTTTTGGTTGAGTTTTGAAGTTTATGAGTTTTAGGGTTTTGGTAGAAATCTTGAAAACAAATGATTTTAAACGGTTAAAAACTCGATTAAACCTAACTATGGTGCTCACAATATTCCTATGAACATGTTAAATATTGGTTTACTATATTGGTTGATGCTTTGGTTAATTTTGGCATGATTTGGTAACTTTCCTGTAAGACTATTTTTCTGGAAATCCCAGAGCTCGCTCAGCGACCTAGGTTCGCTCAACGAGCAGATGAAATTCTGCAGTAGAAGTTAGTGATTCTGGTTTAGCTCGTTCAGCAAGCAAGGAGCTTGCTCAGTGAGCAAAGACAGGGAGTTTCTCGCTCAGCGAGCTGAGGGCTCTCTCAACTAGACCTGGAATTTCAGGTTTGTATTTTATTCATAACTTGTGAACCGGGTATGCGATTTTAGTATTCCGCATATCGATTTGAAGCTAAAAACATTTACTAATTGAAGAAACTAAAAGATATTATCTTTACCCGACTTTTACCCGACTTTTCCCGACTTTTCATATAATTGGAATTATGTTAACTTTGGAAGTATGAGCTAATGTAGATAAAATGTACAACTTGTGAGGTAGCTAGGACTTTCCATCGGGCTAGTGTGTCTTGAGTATTTATATCACTTTAGGACCTTCGTATTTAGTCTTGATTATGTCTCAATGTGGATACCTTTGCGTTACGTTAGAGCATCCGTAAAGACTAGAGGTATCATATAAGGCGTGTGTGTGTGTGAGGCTTGTGGTGGGTATTCCATTGAGTCCCACGGGAAGCATAATGAGGCTTGTGGTGGGTGTTCCATTAAGTCCCACGGGAAGCATAGTGAGGCTTGTGGTGGGTGTTCCATTGAGTCCCACGGGAAACATAATGAGGCTTGTGGTGGGTGTCCCATTGAGTCCCACGGGAAGCATAGCGAGGCTTGTGGTGGTATCCCATTGAGTCCCACAGGAAGCATATTGAGGCTTGTGGTGGGTATTACATTGAGTCCCACGTGAAGCGTTAACAACTTATTGATTGCCCCTTTTCATTTTAGGTTACTTATAGAGAAGTGACTCTGGTACCTTATGGAAATGTTGGAAATTGAAGCCTTAGAGACGAGAGAACTCTAAGATAGGGAACTCACTGAGATGTTTTATCTCACCCCATGTTCATGTTGTTATTTTAGGTACTTTAGGTTCCGTAAAGGGTAAAGATAAGGCGACTTGATTATCTTTGCTTGTTTAATGGTTTCTTTCGTTGTGGACGTTTGAGATCTTCGAATCTAGTTCTTAGAGTTTTATTTTGTGAACATCTTGTATTATTTATAGCCTTTTGCTAGTACCTTATGTTGTAGTGGTTATATTTATGCAATGTGTAACTAAGAACTTGTTATATTTCAATACCAAACTTAAATTTATATATGAAAAATATTCTTTGAAGTATGTCTTTTATATGTGTGTATTACAGTCACCAGACCCACTCTCTTTATGGTGGTCGAAAGTAAGGCCAACTATAACCTCTTGCTGGGAAGGGAGTGGATACATGGCATTGGTGTAGTGCCATCTTCAATGCATCAGATGGTTACCATCTGGAGGCCAGATGGTGTCATCGAAAACATTTAAGCTGATCAAGGGTACGTTAAGGTACCAGTTAACCATGTGGAAGGTGTAGAGTTTGACAAGAACTTGGAACACATTGGCCCATGTGCACCAGCAGCATTCAAGTTCACACAAGATGATCACGTGTACTGCAAGTTAAACCTCCATCCTATCGAAGGATTTCATTGGGATAGAGAGGTTGTGGGGGAAGCAGGAAACCTCCCACTATATTTCCCTGATCTTGAAAATCGGCCCACAGGCTGGGAAACCGAAGGCAGTAATAATGACTGGCTTTGAAGCCTTAAGAAGGATTTCGGCCTATATGGCCGAAACAAGAATACAAGCAACCTTAGAGGTTGCAAGAAGTGATATGGCTATTGAGGCCATTATAGAATTTGTGGAAGAAGATTCTATGAACAATTCTAAACAAAAGCCTCTAAATAAGGCTCAAGAATATTCAGACCAAAGGCTTGATGCAATCTATGACAATGAGCCTCTGGTATTCGAAAAGGATCATCTGTCATAAAGTACCAAAATGCTGGCTCAAGATCCCTTAGAAGAAATCGACTTGGGAGATGGAGAATCAAAAAGGCCTACTTACATTAGATCCAATCGTGACCTAGAACTCAAGGTCTAAGTAGTCAGCTTGCTAAAGGAATTTAACGATTGCTTTGCTTGGGATTATGACGAAATGTCTGGCCTAAGGAGAGAGCTTGTCGGACACAAGCTGCCAATCAAACCTGGGAAGAAGCATGTCAAACAAAATCCAAGACACTTCACTCTAGCCATCCTCACAAAAATTAAGGAGGAAATTGAGAGGCTGCTCTGGTGCAAGTTCATTCGCACAACCATGTACGTCGAATGGTTAGCCAATATCGTACAAGTAATTAAAAAATAATGGCTCTTTGAGGGTGTACATAGACTTTTGAGATCTTAACTCTACAACCCCTAAAGATGAATATTCAATGCATGTGGCAGAAATGCTAATTGACTCCACTGCAGGACATGAGTACCTAAGTATGCTAGATGGCTACTCAAGATAGAATCAAATATTCATTGCTAGGGAAGATGTCCCTAAAACTGCATTTCGATGCCTATGGGCTTTGGGCACCTATGAATGGGTAGCCATGCCTTTTGGTTTGAAAAATTCAGGGGCAACTTATCAAAGAGCAATGAATTCAATCTTTCATGATTTCATAGATGCGTTTATGAAAATTTACATAGATGACATAATTGTAAAGTTCATTTCTGGATTAGATCACGTTATTCATCTTAGACGTTCTTTTGAAAGAATGCGAAAACATGGTCTTAAAATGAACCCTCTTAAATGTGCTTTTTGTGTGCAGGCAGGGGACTTTTTGGGATTTGTGGTCCACAAGAAAGGGATCGAAATCAACCAGAATAAGACCAAAGCTATTATGGAGGCTAAAGCACCTTCGACAAAGAAAGAGCTACAATCACTCTTAGGCAAGATTAACTTTTTGAGAAGATTCATATCAAACCTAAGTGGAAAGACTCAAGCTTTCTCACCCTTGTTGCGCATGAGTAAGGAAGGATTCCATTGGGGCTGAATATGAAGCTTTGATAGTTGGACTTGAGGTATTGTTGGAATTGGGGGCAACTCATGTCGAAATAATGGGATACTCAGAGTTAGTAATAAAACAAGTTACCAAAGAATATAAGTGCATAAAAGAAAACTTAATTATGTACTTTGTAATAGTAAATAGAATGTTGAAAAAATTTCAAACAGTTACATTTCGACACATTCCTAGATTACAAAATCAAGTCTCTAATGATTTGGCTCAAATTGCATCAGGATACAAAATTTCAAAAGAAAAGTTACATAATGCAATTGAGGTTAGAGGAAAAGTTATGTCAGTGGGTTTAATCCCTTCAGATTTAGAAGAAATTAAGCTTGGATATGTTGATGAAGAAAACTTCACAATAGTGATGGTCGACAGCATAAGTGCTAAAGATTGGAGAAAGCCCTTAATGGACTATCTAGAGAATCCAACAGCTTCGACGAACAGAAAAATCAAATACCAAGCTTTAAGATACGTCTTATTAGGGAATGAACTATATAAAAAGACTGTTGAAGGACTATTGCTGAAATGCCTTAGTGGGGCTGAAGCGTATTTAGCTCTTTCGACTGTCCACAGTGGGGCATGTGGGGCACACCAAGTAGGTCACAAAATGAAGTGGCTTTTGTTTCGAAAAGGTGTGTATTGGCCTGCTATGCTAACAGATTGCATAGAATTTGCTAGAGGATGCCAAGAATGTCAAGTACACGTTGGCATCCAACATGTTCCTGCAAGTGAATTACACTCTATAGTGAAACTGTAGCCTTTCAGAGGATGGGCTTTGGATTTAGTTGGAGAAATTCGACCAGCATCTTCAAAAAAATCACAAATATATCTTGGTAGGAATCGACTATTTTTCCAAATGGGTCGAAGCTATCCCATTGCCAAATGTTGACCAGGAAGATGTAATTGAATTTATTCAGAAGCATATCATATATAGATATGGTATACCAGAAACAATCACTACAGATCAAGGATCCGTGTTTACTGGTCGAAAGAAGACAGGAGACAAAACTGCCTTATGGGATGCTCAGTTGGCAAGGATTTGGTCGAGTGTGACCTCGTCGAATAGGTTGTTGGAAAAGATAACATAGCCTTTTTTGTTATAAAGGCATCTAGGGAAACTTTGACCTAACCCAAATTTCCTGGACACCAAATTAGGTTGATGAGAAATAAGGGTCGTATCAGGTTTTCCACCATTCAGCCTGTAAGCAAAGAACCTAGGAATCAAAAAGGCTTCCCATATGGAAATAGAGTCCAAATGCAGCTTCCTTGTGGGAGAGTTGGGGAAAGCCCTAGTAAAACATCTAGGCCCACACTTCCTTTCCATAAAAGGATCCATGTATGGTGTGAAGTCATACTGAAGGGAAAATATCATCAAGAAGCTGGAGAAAGCCTCTTTCAGAGTCATGCCTTCATCAGTAGGTGTGAGCTTCGCCAGTCAAATACCCTTTGTTCTCCTGATCCTTATTTCCTCTGATTCTTCATTAAATTTCCCTTTCCTAGGAAGCGAAGGCTCAAAGGTGGCATTCAGTCACAATTGAAGGAGCCAGAGAGGTCCAGTAAGACTCAGGGAACCAGAGTCATCTTTTTAGTTCCTCAGTCAAATCACCCCTTCACAAAGAGATTCGTTGAGGTTTTCTAGAATACGTTCGCTCAAGAAAACTTTCCTCTTGTTATTAAGTTGTCGGGTTAACGGTAGAAACTTCTTCGCTACCTGATAGGACTTGGTGTAGATGACATACATGGATAGCCATAGAGTCAGAAAAGAAATATGCTTTTCATCAAAAACTACCTTTGCATCTGGTTTTGAATGATGTTGGAGGAAGGGAGTGTATGTCAGCTTGGATGCATGGAATCCAATAGTGTCTTCAGTATCAATGGTGGGATCATATGTGGGCCCATCAGGACGAAGCCCTTCTATAATAACTATATCGAAAAGGGTGGGAGTAACCATCCCACATGGCAGGTGAAAAGTATAATGGGTGCAATCTCAGAAATACAATGAGGTAGCCAAAAGGTTCAAGCAGTAGGGAATCTGAGTCTTAGTCAACATCAAAAGATCATATATTCCAATCTCCTTCTAGTGGTCAGCCTTAGTTTTCTCCAACCTAGCCAACCACTCATCAAACTCAACAAACTAGTTAACAGCTCTAACCAGTCTAGTACCATTATAAACATACTTCAGATTCAGGTGAGTGAGAGATGGTGGGTTAATTGACGCGTCATCAACTTTAGAGAGGTATTTGTGCCCTAAAGGTTTAGTTCTACGATAACAAGGGAAAAACTCCTTCAACTTCTCATCTGTATTGGGTACAATAGCCAAAGGACCAGATATAACTAGGGGACAGTCATTAACCAGAAAAGGAATCATTACCTGAGAGCGGTAGACGCTCCTGATTTCGTTGACCAGAGGCTCAGGTGCAAACTGAGGATTCTGGACAGTTTTAGGTTCGGTGATGTTGGTGAAAGGTTCGAGAGTTTTCTCAAAATGGAAGGTTTTACCCTTCTGACCTTTCTTCTGGGAAACGGTGGCCTTGGAAGACGCCATTGTTGAAAGTGAAAATGGAGGTTTTTTAGGGTTCTTAGAGAAAGAAGAAGACTTTAGTAAGAAAGAAACTGGACTCGTAAGAGTTTGGAAAAAAATTATTTGTTCTTGAAAACAATATTTATAGGCAAAGACAACATGATGTTATATAGTTTTGCCACTTAATGAAGATGTAAAGTGGTGGGGCACTTGGCACTTGGGATCTGACGTGTTAAGGGGGCAGTTAATCCGAAAGATGTTTCGCGCATTGTTTCAAGGAAAAAACCATGATTGAAATCTAGCAGATTCGGTTAATGGGACTTTTTGAATTTTTGCCATTATGACATGATGTCATGCACGTGGGCGAAAAATCACAATAGTTTTAGAACATGGGGTAGGTGGTTTACAACCATACTTTCATCTGACCTAAGTTGACGTCGAAAATATGAATATCAAAAAATGATCTTTTCATCAATATGGTCGAAAAGAACATTTTTGGGGGGAAATTTGTTATCCCTAAATTTCTACGCTAGCAATTAATGAGGTTATTTTGGCTCAATAAAGGAGTTATTATCTTATGGGCTAAAAAATAGGTCTTTGACCTTGCTTAATAAAAGATGAGAGTTGAAGGGAACCACCTATTATTTTCATACTTAGTGAAACTCTAAGTTTGGAATATTTTCTAAGTGTTGAGAGGATTCGACCAAGGGCATGTCCGACAAAGGTGGCAGTTACCAAGGGTCTTCAGTATTAACACGTTCAAACTTGGAGGGAAAGTGGGTGATCTTCAATTCAAATACAGAGACAAGTGGCGCAAGATGAAGCTTCTACAACAATTAGTGGGACAAGTGTCACCATCCTAGGATAGTATTAGGAAGAAACCGTCGAAAACGCTTACTTTGTAATGTATATAAATAGCTATGTTTAGTATGTAAATAAGTGTGTGGAAATCATATGTACTAGTAACTCTGTAGACTCAAAGTATCCGCGTGTAGAGAAACGAGTGCAGTGAGAGTGTACGTGATTAAAGCACCACCAAATTTATCTTCATGTCAATTTTATCTTTAATGTCAAATTTACTTTCAAGTATTTTACTTTCAAGTATTTTACTTTCAAGTCTTTTATCTTTGAAGTCATTTACTTTCTACAAAATTTTACATTAAATCCCTTTTTACATTTCTAAGTCATTTACATTTCCAAGCAATTTACTTTTCATGCATTTTACTGCGTTTCTTTACAATTCAAGCATCTTTATATTCCTTGCTTTGTCTTTAAAATTCATTTACATTTGTTGCCTTGTATTTATTTTCATTTATATTTCAAGTCTTGTCTTTTACATTCCTTTATTTTAAAAGCTTTTGTCTCTTACTCTATTTTCCTTGTTGAAAACCATCTTTGAGTCTTGTTGCAAGATTCATAGGCATTTTCCCAAAAACATTGCGATTACGCAAACGACCAAAACTTAGCACATGTCCTAGGATCAATCTGGTCGATCCTGCGAGTAACCAAGGGTATTCTAGGTATCTTTGGAGGACCAGCGCTTGTTTACCAATTTTGGGGGTAAAGAGAGTGTAAGCTATTGATTAACTTAACCCAAAAGAACAAAATTTTCCACCACACTTTTATTTATTTCCAAACGGAAAAAGCAAAAAGAGTGAACAAAATCTAATAAAGTCTAAAAGAAAAAATCTAAAAGAACCAGACAGAGTCAAGTGTAACGGGGTTGCTTATGAAGAGGGAAGGTGTTAGCACCCAAAACATATGTGGTACTCTACGAGAACCTCTTTTATTTATTGAAAACTTTTGGTTTGAAAAGGGTTTGTTAAATGATATTGAGGGGATGAGAAGATAATTGATTTTAATATTTTTGTGTTTGATGAGACTTTCATCTCATGCCTACGTACTCACAAAGTTCAATGTAAGATCAAAACCCCGTAGTTCATGGTAAAAATAACAAAGTTTGTTGGTTTTGATTGATTTTAAGAAGTAAAGAAAATTTGTAATTTTAAGTGGAGAATTCCATTAATCAACCATGAGAATAAGGGCATGGACTCATACATCATTATAGGGAGAGCTCCAACTCGGATAAAATCAATGAGCGTACCATCTAAACCCCACAAATGACAAGAGACTCAATTACATCAAACTACAATCATAGCGATTAGGGGACTTACACCCAACTATTGAAATGACTTGTGTCTAAACGTTTAAAAAAAAAGACCACGTGCAACAAAGGCACAAAACAACTTGAGTGAGGTTAGTTCTTTTTAATTTTTGAACATTAATGTCAATATGCTTAAGTTAATTAGCATTTATTAAAAGAAAAGAAGTAAAAACAACTTGACAAAAGTTAAGGTTTAAATTTATTAAAGTGGTGAAAGTTGTAAAAAGAATAATTCTTTGAAAAAGAGAGACGATTTTGAAAATTAAAAAAGGGGAAAAGATGAAGAGGCTATCCTAAGAAATTAAAATAAAAGCTAGGGTGGGAAAGATCTAACCACTTGAAGACACTTCAAAGCATAAGCAACATAGAATTCCATCCTCTTGAGAAAATTGGCCAAATAAAGGCTAGAATAACAACTCCATGAAAATCAAGCAAAGGGATAAATCCTAGTACTAAGTCCATAGATCCACAATGAAGCCAAGAAGTTCAAATGTAGAGATCCTCTCATGCATGGAATAGTAACCACAATTAAGAGCACAAGTCTTTTAAAGTGTTAGACCTTTATTAATGCTTTTGTGTCCAAATGGACCATAAAAAGCACAAGCAAGATAATAAGGTCCAAGTGGACATAAGAAAATGACATAAACATAAATATGATAATGGATGATATAAAGCATAAGAAATAAAGAGAAGAGAGCAAGAAAGAAAGTAAAAGGATAGGGAGAAAGAAAGAAAGTAAAAGGATAGGGAGCAAGAAAGAAACATAAATAATATATCACAAAAAAATACGGTGAACTTAATCATCCACAAAGATAACAATGCCAAAAGCTTCAAAAATCAACAACGATTATTAAGTCTCGCGTCTTAAACTATATGGTTGAACAATGTACTTAAGTCATGGTTAACGAATACTTGTCAGAAGATTGATAGAATCAAAGCCTCTATAACAACAAGTTTTGAAGATTATGAACCTAATACAAAAGAACAACCATGATGGGGCTTGTCAAGCGTCAACTTGGGCCACGAAAGTTCAAGTTCCGATAAGGAAGAGGGAGGGACAAATATAGTGCTTAGTTAAGCAATCACCAAGTAACTTATATAGAAGTCCCCTACAACAAGGTCAGTCAAAACCTATTAAGGTTAATGATGTAAGTGTCAATGTATGCTAGATGAATGATATGTAGATCATCATCCGGAAGCAATATCGCACGAAAAGAAAATAGGTAACGATCTAGTCTTTATCAAGAATTCAACAAAGAAATTCTAGGATCCATAAGAATTTCTTCGATCAAAATAAAAAGAGAATTAGAGGGAGAGAGATGAAGAGAAAAGCCAAATTAAATTACACTTTTAAGATCCTTTCATCTTTAAGTTTAATCACCTCTAATTGATAGATTTAAGTGTGAAAACATATCACTAATTCAAAGCACGAAAAATGAATTTAACAATACATTTAAAGGTAGATTTTAACTAATGAATGTTAATACCCTTTGATCATATCCGAAGTCCACTGAAATTCAAGAGAAATTAGCCCCAACAATGTACTCCAAGGCCTAAACATCAAGAAAGGGGAAGAAGAAGAAGTAAGAAAAACCAAAACACCCCAAAAAATAGGCCAAAAATTGCATTATGGTTTAGAGTAATCGTTACTCTGAGTAGAATAATCAGTTACCAGTTCAAAAAATATAATATCTGGCAAAAAATACACTGAGTAACCGGTTACTCAAATAGAGTAATTGATTACTCTGGGCGCAGCAGCAAAAAAACTTGAAAAATTCAGCATGATTCTCTTTCAAAACTTTTTCCAAACACCTTATGATCATAGGACTGAATTTGCACGAATTTTAAAGTAAAACCATAATAAAAACCAGCAATCAAACATAATTACAAGATCCAATGGATCAAGTGTCGCTCCCGGGGATTTGCATCCCGATGCAGACGCGAACGGTCGTCGAAAAGAGAAAATGAAAATGAATTGAATAGAGTCGCCAGCTAGGCATTTTTATCCCGAAGGAAAGGTAATGCTGCATAAACCTAGAAAAAGATGGATAAGACCGTTGCGAACCAAAGAAACTGAGAAAGGGGGTTGGTTACAACCTGGGAAGGTACTAGCACCCAGATTGTTCGTCGTACTCGACGGGATCAACGCTTACAAGATTGTGCTTAAAAGGGGTAAGTGTATGTGTTATCTGTGTGCAAATGTTAAGGATGAATGTACAGGTGTCAGTGCAAAAGAAAGTGAAATGCTCAGGAACTGAGGCTTAAATAAGAATGCTGAAAGAGGGGGATAACACAGAGACTTTTGTTCGATAACTATTAAGTTATGCATACGTATCCTCTCATGCAATGAGGAAGTCATAACACCGTAGTTCGACTCAAAGAGACTGAAAGTAAATTGACTGTGAACTGCTTAATTACCATGATGATGTAGGATTAAGATCATTAACCTACTTGTGATTAATTAGATGTTTTTGGTTTTTTTTGTTTAGTGTTAAGTAATGAGTTTAATCTCTAATCACAGATTAGTGAACTCATTACACCATCCTAATAGAAGGATAATAGATGAGAACACTTAAGTTGAGGAAGATACCTCAACTTAATCCATGGTTAAGGATTAAATTCATTATATAACAAGCCTTTATTAAATGGATTTTAATTAAGGGATGAGATTAAGAAGTGGATTTTATGGTTTGTAAGACAACTTGAGGGGGACTTGTCCATTAAACACTAGGGTTAGTCCCTCTTAACCATAAGGAAGAGATAGAACCCTAATGTAAGGCCCAAGTTACAAGATAAAGTCTTGGTGATTATTAATGTGATTTGATTAAGAGTTTAGTCTCTGATTATTGAGATGGGAAGAGAGACTCAAGGAGACTCAAAGGTAAAAGACTAAGAGGGACTATACACAACCCTAAAAGTTATCATGCTTGGGTATCCTATGGTTTGTTAGGCTTAAGAGGAAAGATCTTCAAGGCCACCAATGGAAGAAGCAGATGAAAAGAGAAGGAAGAAGAAGAATAAGTTACTTACTTCCTAAAGAAGATAAGTAACTTGAAAGAAAGAAAGTAAGAAGGATGGAACATAAGTGAACAAGTTCACTTCAAGGACATGTAAAATGCATATGAATGAGATAATAATAAGTGGGAAGTGAAGGCAAATCCACCTCTCAAATAACTTACCAAAAGATCCTGAAAATGTTAGTATGAATGCATAAGACATAGAGCATAAAGAAATGAATTGAAATGAGATGAAATGGGATGCAAAGACCAAAGTCAGAAGTGATTATGCAATGCAAATGGCATATGAGATGATGCAATGTCATATAATGTGCATATGAATGATCATACAAAGATGAGATGTCATGAAAAACATGCTTAGAAGTTTGAAAACACATGGATGTTTATGAAAAGTAATGAATGCAAGACATGGAAAATGAATGAAGAAAAGATCAAGCAATGTTCTAGCATGTCCTAAGATGTCTAAGATGACATATAAATGCTAGAAATGTCATCGCAAGTTCACATGATGATGAATATGCAAGGTGAATGCAAATGAACATGAGAAATTAGGGTTTTATGAACATATGAGATGCAAATGAACAAAACAGAAGCATACAACATGATAAAAAATTGAAATCAAGCTCAATCAAATCCTAAACCCATACAAGGTCACACCCCAAATGAGAAGGTCAGAAGCCTAACCTAGTGGGAGTTATGATTTTTCTAAGTTTGCTAGGGTTTTTTGGGTGATTCTTAAAGGAAAATGCAAATCAATTTGAAAATGCAAGATAAATTCATGAGTAAAACAACCTAGAAACTACATTCAATAAGTGAAACAATGCAAAAATAATCAAGTTCAAACTCTTCATGGTTAGGCAGAAATGATTTTTCAAAGTTAGGGTTAGAAAAATGTGATTTTAAAGAACCCTAATTCAAAGAAAATTGTGAAATTATGATCAAACCTAAAAAGAAATTTGTATGAAGAGTTTGAAAATGTATCTAAATGTATTGGAATGGTTCAGGATTTTTTTGGTAATTTTGTAGAAACCTAAATGTATTTTTAATTAATTAAAATCCATTAATTAATTAAAAATAACATTTAAATTTTTTAAAAATACTTTTTAAATGCAAAAAATAAAATAAAAATCATTTTTGGGTTGAGAAAAATATTTAGATCAGAAATACAAAAGGAAATATATTTATGATGAGTTTTGGTATTTTAAATAAAATGAGCAAAATAAATGAATAAAAATGAAATAAAAATTGATTTAAGTGAAAGGTATGCTGATCCAAGGCTCCAGATTCAAACTTAGGGAAAGGGAGTTGATTGCGCGCGTTAATTGATGGCTGAGATTGGTTCTGATTAAATTAATTTAAATAATCCTAATTAAATTAAATAATTAAAGGTTAGGGTTAATGACTTCATCTGGGCCGTCCACACGCTAATTAAAACATGATCCTAGGGCTAGAAATCAATCTGGAAAATAAAACCCTAATTAACCCTAATGATATTCAGGTGGCCGGAGAAGACCTCTGGTCATCTTCTCCGGCAACACCAAACCCCTATCTCTCTCTCAAGGCCATAAAAACGTGCCAAAATCTCCAGAATCAATCCTCTAACATCAAACAACAAGAATCCATAAACAAAAACAATTTATTTTGCATCAAAAGAGAGAATCGAAGCCAAACAGAAAACTGGCAAAAAATTTAGAAGTTGAATACATCCCACATACTTAACCATTTTCAGTGATTCAAAGTGCATAATGATCAGAGAAACATGCTTTATCACATTGCAACTTAAAATCAAAGCTTTGAGAAAAAACTTCTTGAGCTATACCTGAGCTGGAGTTGAGCAAATGTGGACCCCCAAAGCCTGCTTCTTGTGCTAAACACCTTCTTTGATCACCCTGATGTTATTGAGAAGCTTTGCAAGTGTTTAAATGGCCTCCTTCTGAAAGTTCAGTTCTGAGAGGTGGAAAATCGTGTCTGAGTTTGAGGGACTTTCAGGGCAAAGTGAAGGGTGGTTTTTGCTCCCTATGTTGTGTGTAGATGATTGGTGGAAAAAGATTTGAGGTTTTGTGTTTGTGCTGAGAGTTTCGAAGACTTGAAGTTTTTGGCCAATTTTGTGAATGTTGACTTGTGGGATGTTCTATGAAATGAGGTCCTTAGGGTTCACATAAGTCATTGTGATTGGTCAGAGAGTGGGTGGTGGCACAGCTTGATTGGTATGGGCCAAGTTGCAAAAATGTCAACTTTGTGTACTTGAGGTATGGGCATGGTGCAGAGCTGTTTCAAGGGGTGTCTTGGCTTCAGCAGATTTTGTGGATGGCCCTTGGATCAATAGTGTGCAGCTGGAAGGCTTGGATGAAGAGATATCATGTGTTTTGCAAATTTCCAACTTTGAAATTTCTTGTGAATCAAGTCATGAAAATGCCAAACTCTTGGGCCAATTCTGGTTTAGGCAAGTTGTATTGACATGTTATGAAGTTTTTGTGCACATTAGAGGTCACTTAGAAGCTTGAAATGCCAATATGCAAAAATCCCTCTTTGACATGAACTTGAAAATTATGTGATTTTTGCCAACTTTGAAAGGACATATCTTGAGTTCTAGGATGAATTAAGATATTTTCTAGTACTTTTTGAAAAGGGAAATACCTAATCTACAACTTTCCTGTCCAAGAATTTTTCATTTGAAGCATTTTTGGTCATGAAAGAGGAGGTTGAAAATCTTTCCCAAAATGGAAAGTTTCCATTACAAGTCATTTCCAAAAATGGCAAGTTTGCAATTGGCTCAAAATAACCTTGTGAACTTCCAACCACTTATAAGATCAAATAAAGATCATAGAACTTCAATTTGATGAAAATGATCCTTTGGTACCCTTGTTGGGGGCCTCAGATGCCCTGATTTTGCCTTAACTTGCTCAAGAAGTTACTCAATGATCAGATGACTTCCACAATGAGTTTCTTCATAAAACTTGGTACATATAATCCTTATAACATATTAAGAACATTAGAAACAAAAATGACCAAAAAATTTGGAGTTAAAGCCTTTGAAACCAAAACCCTAATTTTGGTCATCTGTGTAGGAAAACCCTAGCTCTACTTCCATGCTTTTGCCAATCTTTGTGATTTCTTGACTTTCATGAATTTTGGGGAGCATAATATGATCATAGGACACACATGGACCTTCTTGGAAAGCTTCAAAACCAATGGGATGGCTCAGATTGATTCTTGGATTGCTCAGATCACAAACCCTAGATGCAGATGAAATGGAACTATGCAGTGAAACAGATATGCAATATGAGATGTAATGCTTATGTTAAAACAAAAATGAAAGATCACAAGCCATGTTTTGAGAAAGAGTGAGGGAAAATTTGGGGTGTTTACATCAAGTAACACAAATCACCAAAGATCTACATTATGGAAGATGAAGATGAAGCTTCAACAATGGTGAAAGATAAATTACCACTCCAAATCTGAAAATAGCTCCAAATTACTTCAAGATCCAACTAGTCAAGATTTGATCTACTATAATTGATGAAGAAAAACAAGTTGGATGAAGGTTTAGTTCAAAGATTAATAAGATTCAATGTGAAAACTTGTTATCTTACAAAAGAATAAAAATGAGCTTTAGTGAATTTTGGTGATTGGGGAAATGATTTGCAAGAGGTTTTTTGGCTCTCAAAAGCTTGATTAATGAATGAAATGAGGGCTCTATTTATAGAGTTTTGGTATGAGAATTTGGTGGATTGGAGCTTGGTTTGGAAAATCAAAATTAGGCTTGGAGTCCAAATTTTGAGGGAAATTAGCAAAAGAGTGGTGATTAGTGAAGGTACATGGTGGGAATTAATTATGATCATGTATGGGAATTAGATGAAAGTGATCTAGAATATTCCACATGTATTCAATTTGAATTTGGTGCCAAAATTGCAGAATTTTGAAGTTTGCTATATTTTTTTCAAAATTTCACGGGAGTAATCGGTTACCTAATTAGAGTAATCGGTTACTCAGTGCAAAATTTGTGAAAATAGCTTTTTAAGTGCATTGATGTGGTTTCATCTCGATTATCTTGCTTGTCAAAGAAGTCATGGAAATAAACACATGACCTTGGAATTCCTTGAATAATAATCAATCAAAACTTGGGAAATCCTTGATCAAATAAATTTTGAATTAATTGCGGATTAACTTTGACTTTTCTAAGATGATATTCATTCTAGCTGAGGAACTGTTGTGGTATCTACGACTTCTTTCTTCCCCTAAAAAATTTAGTAAAAGGAAAAAAATATTTTTGGATTTTGATTAAAGGTTAGTAAATATAAACAAATATAAAAGCAATTAAAAAGCACACAAAAGCATGGTGATCCATGCGAGACATAAACCTACATCTGAAAAGGGATAAAAGGACTAATGTGTGATCTTGCTTGCATGTAAATGATGTAAATGAAAATGTGGGAAATCTTAGGGGGGGAAATTAGGATGCTACAATATATATATATATATATATATATATATATATATATATATATATATATATATATATATATATATATATATATATATATATATATATATATATATATATATATATATATATATATATATATATATATGAATTCGTGCATCTTTTTCACAAGATGAAACCAAAGAATATACAAAGCATTCTTCATCATATTCAATTTTTTTCTATGCATACACACAAAAATTACACATAATCCTTTTTGTTGGGTTACATCTAGATAAAAGTTTGATAAGGTCAAATTTAGGATTTGTAGAATCAAATTGGGTTGAGATTACTTTTGGGGTTTCATTGATAAAACCAATTGGGGTTTTCCCTCCAAGATTAAGTGTGATTTGGGGGGGGGGGGGGGGGGGGTTTGGCACAATATTTTGCAATTGACATCCAACCAAGTGAAAGCTTTGAAGAAAGGGGTTTCTGTCAAAGAAGTATTACATCCAGAGGATCAATTGGAAATCTTGGGACACTTGATATTGCTTAAGATTAAGGGAAGAGAAAAAGATAGAATCTACATCAAACTTGGAATTTCGGGGTTCGAATTTCTATTTCTCTCTTGTATTCAACATTTTTCAAAGATTATTGGATATCTAAATTACATTTGGAATTAGGGGCAAACATACCCATAATGAGGACAATTGGAGAACTGCCTAAACAAATCCTTGTGTTCTCTCTCTCTCTCTCTCATCCACATAACTTGTTCATATACTTTCTTTAAAATTGGTGAACATATTGTGAAAATTTTCATATATTGATAATTCCTTTGGTGTTGAAATATCACAAACTATTTTTGTTAAGAAAATTGTAGTTCATAAACTTTCAATTGGATTTTCACATCAACAACACAAAGGAAAAATCAGCTTGGTGTTTAATGCACACCAAGTGTTTGACAAATTGTCTTAGTCAATTTTTGTTTATTAATTTTAATAGAAATTGATTATCAAAGTGTAAAATTGTTCAAATGTTGTTTTGAAAAACCTATTGATTTATCTTTTCATCATTGGGGTACATTAATTTCATTTTGTTACGATTTAATACGTATATTTGGTTCTTCCTATAAGGGTTTGAGATAGATGAGTGTTGATCAGGAACCATTTTCGCTTGCCATAGAAAATATTTTTAAAAAACATATTTTTAATCAAAGAAAATTTATTTGTGATCTCTTCACCCCCCCCCCTTTAGATCGTTTCCCTCGTCTAACAGCAGGATGATGAATAAGATCTTCTAGGAATAAATAGAAGAGATGTTGGAAATTTAGATAGACGACATGATTGTGAAATCTAGTCAGGAAGGACTTCACATATAACATCTCTGAAAGGTGTTTAAAAGGGTTTGAAACCATTAAAAGTGTAATTTCAAGGTGAAATCCTGTAAGTCCCTCGACTTCGATCTAATTGAGGAAGGAACCAAAGCAAATCCCAACAAGTGTGAGTCGGGGATCCGTATGAGCTCGCCGATGTTGAAAAAGGAGGTCGTAAAGTTGAACGATATGTTTAATACCCTCAATAGATTCATTTTATAATTCTTCCAACATAATTTCCTTTTTAAAGACTATTGAGAAAGACAATCGAGTGTGAAAATGCCTTTGAATCTCTAAAGAAAAATCTAGCCACACTCCTAGTTCTCACCAGACAACTTTATGGGGAAGTACTATACATATATCTATATGTCGCTAAAGAGGCCATAAGTGACGTCTTAATTAGATAATTAGACTCCATCCAGAGTCAAGTGTACTTCGTATCAAAGGCCTTAGTGGGAGAAGAAACATAATCCTCGCATATTCCATTATTTTTCGAAGAGGTCTACCCTTAAATTTGTGCTATACCGACTAGATCTGGAAGAAGTTTGACAAAATGAACCATATAATTGTTTGAGTTTGAAGTGTCTTTTGAAGTAAGGAAGGAGTTGAAGGCCTAACTATTCGCAAATTTCTTGGCCGAAATGACCCTGGTAGCCTCAAAGCCAGATCTTTTAATAGTCAAGGAAGTGTTGCTAAGGGATTATGGAAAATGACTCAAGTATGGTGGTAGAAGTCTCTTTGAGATTTGAGCTCCCAACCATCAACAACCAAGTTAAGTACGAGATGGTGAATGTAGGTATCATGTTAGGTGAAGAGATAGGGACCGACAATATTAAGCTGCGAACGGACTCCCAATCGATTATTTTTTAAATAAGATGGGAGTCATAAATATTTAGAGGCAATCCTAAATAGAAAGTCACTAGGATTAGGAAGAGGCATTGAAGATCATAGGGTTTATTGGTTCATAGAAGACTAAGTGTAATAATTCTAAGTAGTTAATTTCCTTTCTTGGATAGAGTTCCCTCTAGATGTAGGTGTGGTTTTACCGAACTAGGTTGCCAATATCTTGTGTTATTTATTGTTTTCCTGCTTCATCATCTTGTATAAGCTAAATTGTTTTCTCTTGGTATTTTAAAACTGGTTTTTTATTCTCTTAATGTCCCAAATATAGTGTTCGACATTTGTCCCCAAAATATATTATCGGTTATAAAAAGGTTGAACAAATTGTCTCGGATATCTCGTCCAAAATTTGTTTTCCTGAGAACATAATTTCAATTCGCACCAGAGCAGACACCTTATTTTGTTTGGGTGAGTTCCAGGGTTCTTATTCTGTTCAAGATGGAGAATTTTAATGAAGGAGAACTCGTTCATCAACCAAAGATTCTTGATGGTAATAAGAAACCTCCAAAGGATATAGCCAACAATAATTATGAAGAATAGCAAGTAGACTATGATCTTGAAGAAAATCTTAGACTTGTTGAGATATTTAGTAAAGTCATGAGAAAAATTGACAAAAGAGCTGAGAATAATGTCACTATCAATTTCAATAAATTTTAGCATAAAGACAGGGATGGTGAAAGTCATAATCTCAACTATTATTACAGGGGCAGAAGGTTCCAATGTCTTAAAAGCAAAGATTTTGGACAAATTCAACCTGAATGCTCAAGTGTTTCAAGGAAATAAAGAAAAATCTACCATGTCCCTTAGGATAAGATAGAGGAATAAGGAGGATTTAATTAAGGAATCAATGTTGTGACCTTCAAAGATATGAGAGAGGTTATACATACCAATGAGCCATCAACGTCAAAGAAAATGCGTATTACTCCTTTCTAGAAACTGAATCCAGAATGACAGATAAAATATCTGGTCAAACATGATTACCAATACTTTAATTGTGTCTCCTTCATTCCCTTGCACTATTGCAAGTTGTATGGAAGACAACCACACCATCAACATTTATCTCCTTAGTGGAATAAGTAGTTCCAAAGACATCATTAACAAGTTTAGCATGACAAGCCTAATATCCTTGTTCCTTGTTTCTCCCATAATGTATTCTCTTGTGCAAAAGCAACTTTATTTTATGCTGGCAATATAAGTGTCATTTAAATTGTTGCAAATCGTGATCGCCCCAAACATATAGAAGTTGGTACTACATATCTTACTCTTTTCTAAGTGTGCAATCATGCTGAAATACATCATATTGCATGAATTTCCTCATGATACAAATATAAATAAATAACAGTGGTTGGATCATTGTATAGTTTCATTACATACATGGCCATGACACAAACCAAAGATGTTAATCTTTCAAGTCTTGTCTTAATTTTAACCACTAAAGATGTTAATCTTTTAAACCTAATCTCAACTCTTAATCACTATTATTAACATATATGCTTTAAATTCACTCTTATTCAAAAATAAATCTCTTAAACCATCTCAACAATTTCATCATCGTTATTTTGCCATGAACCCTTCAGAAACAATGAATCATCTTAGAAAAAAGCTTCCTCTTCCAACACCCCATGCCTTAACCACAAGAGCTTGCATAGCTATAACCATTTTCCAGAGAGTTACATGAATGGTAGAATACAATTCTCCATCAATGTCATTCATTGAATATCCACAGGGATCAAAAGCCAAATAAAAAATGAATGCTTCTTTGTTGATTTCGTTGGGTCTCATTTGAATAGCAATAGTTCATCTTGCTCAGATTCAAAGACACTCAAGCTCCACTAAAATGTCTACAAAAACAGACATATCTTCCTCTTGGTTGTCATCAAGCTCCTTCAAAATTCATAGCTTTTGAACTTCATGTCTTCCGCTTTGAAATTTTCAGCTTCATCTCTATAGCATCACTTCTAGAGTTAATGGTTTAATTAGTATCGGTGAAAAGTTGTGTCTCTGGTTATGTAGTGAACATTGGATGATAATTCAAAAATCAATAACTCATCATCATGCAGACAAAGAACTCTCATGTCAAACTGTTTAATAACAAGTGATTAAATGATTAGGAAATAATACTAACAGGCCTTTCTAATGCATTTATTGTCATCCAAAGCATTTATTGTCATCCAAAGCATTTATTGCTTCAACTTGTTTTTTTTTTATATTCAAAAAAGGGTGCAAAGGGGCACCCAACCCGTATACAAAGTCACCTATTCCTCAATGAATATAATTACAAAAATTCAACTGGGCAGTTATACCAACTGTGATAATTACAATTAATATTTGATCTTTTTCCAATCCACCATCATGTAAAAGTGATACAAGCATTTAGAACTTGATCCTCATCCCAAAATTCCCCACTAAACATAATCTTATTTCTATAATTCCAAATAATCCAACATATGGACATCCACATAGCCGCAGCATTTGCATTGGAAATGTTCCGAACCGCTAACTTTTGACATCAACTTTCAAAATGTTCTATTAAATTATTTTGTTGTTCCAACAAAATTCCTAACCAAGAACCCAATAAATTCCAAATTCGATTACTTTTACAACACATGATGAATAAGTGAAAACGCTCCTCCTCCACCAAAAAACATAGAGGACATGGGAGGTCCCTACTATTCGCGATGATTTGACGTCGGTGAAGGTTATCTCGCGTTGGTAATCTGTTGTAAAATAATCTCCAAGCAAAAGTCTTAATCTTTTCAGGCGCCGTAGAATTCCAACATAGTCTAATAACATTCAACTCAACATCCCCTAAACTATTTCCACAATCCAGCAAAGAATCCAAAACGGTATATCCAGTATTAACCGAAAACTCACATGTCGAGTCCGCCGACCAAATCCATGTATCTTGTTCATCTTCCTTAAAAGTGAAGCCACGAACGCTATCCAACAATTATCTATATTGTTCCACCACCAATTGATTACTTAAGATTTGATCCACCTGTATGTTCCACCTGTAATTATTATTATTAAAAGAGCAAAATTCTGACACTGATCCGCCTTTATTTGTCGCAGACGAATACAAATCCGGGAATGTTTCAGCCAAATTAGCATTCCCCAACCATTTTGATTTCCAAAAATACGCCACCTTCCTGTTGCCCACTTCACATACAGTCCAACCAAAGAAACCATCAACACCGAATGCATCCGATATTGAGAATAGATCCTTCCACCATAGAGATGGTTGTACTCTATACTTCGCAATTTTATTTTGGATTAAGTCGGAAGCAAAATTTCCATATCGTGCTTGTATTAAGCTAAACCATAAACATTGTTTGTTTTTTACCATCTTCTATAACCATTTTGACATCAAAGCAATGTTGAATAATTGTAAATTCTTTATGCCAAGGCCTCCAGCATGCTTCGTCTTACAAACCGTCTTCCACTTAATCCAATTCACACTTTCCTTTAGCGATGAACCACTCCACAAAAACCGTCTTTGGATTGAAGTCAAAATTTGACAAACCTTGATTGGCATCTTGTAGAAAGACATGTAATGTATTGGAAGATTTGACAATACTGAATTGATGAGTAGAACTCTTCCACCCATGGAAATGAGTTTGCCCTTCCAAGTTGCCAGCCTAGATTTAATCTTTTCAATCATTGGTTTCGAAAATGAAATTAATCTAGGATTTCCGCCCACCATGATTCCAAGGAATTTAAATGGGAAAATATCAATTTTGCATCCAAGAAAACCCTCAGCCGCCTTCAAATAAATATCTTCAGTTCATATGCCATAAATTGAGCTTTTGTTGTAATTGATCTCTAATCCTGATACCATTTGGAAACCCTTTAACAGTGCTTTAATAGTCCACAAATTACTCCAAGATCCTTCTCCTATAATGATAGTGTCATCGGCATATTGTAAAATCTCGAACGTTGTTCCATTATCAAACTTGCACCCTCGAAACATAGAGTCTTCCACAGCTCTATTCATTAAAGTTGTTAAACCTTCGGCAGTAATGGCAAACAAAAATGGTGATAATGGATCGCCTTGGCGAAGTCCCCGGGTGACCTTAAAATCTCTTGTGCTACTACCATTAATTAGGATAGACATGTAATTATTCAACACACTTCCTTCAATCCATTTCATCCACAACTCACCGAACCCCATATATCTCATGATCGATTTTAGATAATTCCAATCAACACAATTATAAGCCTTAGCAAAATCAACCTTTAAGAACATGGTATTGCTTTTAGATCTCTTGGCATAATCTATGATCTCATTCAGCACTAACACTCCATCCAACAGATTCCTACCTTCTATAAATGCCGTTTGATTCTTGGAAATGATGATGTCCATGACTCTCTTCATTCTTCCCGCCATTAATTTAGACACAATTTTGTATATGCATCCAATTAAACATATAGGTCGATATTCGGTCACGGTGGATGAATCTTCATTCTTAGGAATTAATACCATAAAGGAAGATGTTAGTACCTTAGGTAGAAGCCCTTCCACAAAAAATTCCAAAACACAATCGGAAAATTCTTTTCCCACCGTTTTCCAACAAGCCTTGAAGAAATCAAATGTGAAACCGTCCGGTCCCGGACTTTTATTTCCAGCACATTCAAACACAGCTTTTCTGACATCTTCAACAAGAAATGGTGTTTCCAAAAAAGTTTTATCAGCTTCTGAAATAGCTCGAATCCCTCTGCTGCCCAACGTCGGTCTGCTGTTATTAGTTGCTTGAAATACCTTTTCAAAATGTTTCACCACTTCTTCTTTGATTGTTGTCGCATCGTCTATAACTTCATCTTTAATTATCAATGTATTAATTGAATTTTCTCTAATTCTTTGATTGATTGCGGCGTGATAGAATCTGGTATTTTTATCTCCCTCGAATATCCACTTCATCCTTGATTTCTGTCTTAGGATGCTCTCCTTGATCCTGAGAGTCTTCCACATATTATCCATGGCATTACTCCTGTTATGTTTCTGTTCCATATTCAGTTCTCCTTGCGTGTTTGCTATCAAGCCTTCCATTTCGTTAATGACCTCCACATTCTTTGTGATTTTTGTGTCAATCCATCCAAACACCTCAATGTTCCATTTCTTGATCTTGTTTCTCAAGTTTTGCAGTTTTTTTGAGAATATAAATGCAGCGGAGCCTACTACACTATAATTGTTCCATTCATCATTAACAAACTTATGAAATTGATTATGTTCAAGCCAGCATTTCATAAATTTGAAAGGTTTTGGACCCCAATTGACGTTTATCGTACACAAAATTACGGGTCTATGATCAGATACGTCTCTATTTCCCACTCTTTGTGTTACTGAGTTCCAATCCTGCAGCAGTCCAGGTGAAATCAAGAATCTATCCAGTCTGCTGCATGAGGTACCGGAAGCATTAAACCAAGTAAACTTATTGCCGACCACGGGAATGTCAATACATCCTGAAGCTTCAATAAATTCATGAAATTCAAGCATAATTCTGTTGCTATGTATAGCAGCCCCGATTCTCTCATTCTTCCGTTTGATAGCGTTGAAATCGCCGCCTAAGATCCATTCACCAGCTGTAACAGACCCAATTATTTAAAGTATATTCTTCCATAATTCTCTCTTTTCTGAGTTTGAGCATGGAGAGTATATATTGATGAGATGAACATTGTAATTTCTCCATTTAATATTCAGACCAATGAAGCCTTTCCCTTTAAATGAATATACAGGTTGAATGCTTTTTTTATTCCAAATTGTAACCATTCCACCAGCAAGACCAATTGAATTTGATGCAGACCATTCACAGTTTTTATTCCCCCATAGACTGTATACAATCTCATCTGTCATTTTATGCATTTTGTTTCCTGCAGAAAAATTACCTCAGCTTTTTCTTTTCTTATCAATTCTCTAACTTTCCTCCTCTTTATAATGCTTCCACATCCCCTGATATTATATGTAATACATATCATGTTCTCCCATTAGCTACAATCTTCTTTGTCTTTTTTCCAACTTTGATTTTCTTCTTGTTTGCTTTATTCGTGTTGCGGATGAATTCATCATATAATGTCTCTTCATCATTTGTTTCTATTCCCAACTTTTTAATTGAATCCCATAATTTCATTGGTAAAGCCTCTAATTTCTTTTTGATTCTTGAATTACTATGCTGCATAGCAGAGTCACTGATGGAATCATTAGAGGGTGAGTTTGTTGGAGTGCTCAGGTGATTAGCTTCGTATCCCGTGGATGATTCATTTTCATCATCAATATGTTTATCAGTGTGTAGTAGCGTAGCATAATATGATGGATCAAATGGAATTTTAAGTTTTTTGTAAATATCTTCAATCAGTTTCTTTTTCTTCCCACTTTTTCTTCCCACAGGTGGAGTCTGTTCCTTTTGATTGCTACATTCCTTGTGCTGGTTATTATCCACTAAATTCTTGGATGTGTTGCCCATCTGTTCCACAATATCCAGACATCTTGGTGTTTTTTCGTTTATGGTGCAACATTGACCTGCTATGTGGTCTGTATTTGTCTTCCCAAGGCCACCCTTTTGTCTTTTGTTATAAACTTTGATTGCTTTCACACCTCCACCCTACCTAAAATCCTGTGTTTCTGCAGCCTCGAATATTGTTCCACATTCAGCATTATTTCTTGTACTCTTTTGCTTTTTTTCAAAAACTTTGCTTTCCTTTTCACCTCTAAAGTGTCTAGACTTTCGTGTTGCTGCAACCTCGAGTGTTGTTCCATCTGTAGCATCATTTCCTGAGTTATTGTCATTTTCATCCCCCATTTTCTTCTCACTTTCCAACGAATCCGCCACCTCTGTATCATCCGATACATCCTCTATTTCTTCTCCAATCAGGCCACCACTTCTTGTGTCTTCACCATAATTTGATGAATCACTAGAGTTTGAGGATATCTCTTCAGAGCTATCATCTCCATGTTTAGACATATGTTTTTCAAACCATTTGTCACCAATTGAATCTTCAACTATTTTGATGCAGTAAGTATGGTTATTGACCTCAATATTGATCACTTCGCACATGTTCATGGCAAACTTTGTTCTGATTAGAAACCTAGCAACGTCCATTCTTGATTGGTTTTGCGTATCTTTATCAGCTTTAACAAAAGCACCAAATGTTCCAGCCAGAAACTTGAAAAACTCATCCCCCCAAACATGACAGGGAAGGACATAAATGCTTACCCAGGTCAATCTTTCTTTGTCCACATCATCAGGTGTCCAAGGATGAATTTCCGAAAACCAATTTGAAATCCATGCTTTGTCTTCTTGTATAAGCTTCTTGATTTCTCCTTGGTTCTCTTCTTCCATTAGGCATAAATTGGCCCCTAGTGGAGTGGCTTTGATGTGAAAATAGCCTTCTTCCATTAAAGCTCTTTGGAATTCAAAAGTCGACCCTGGAGATTCCATCACCCCAACAAAAGCCTTGTTAAATCTAGTCATCCGTTCTTCATTAATGTTGAATTCCAAATGAGCAAATTTTTGTTTATCCCTCATGAAGAAATTGTTCTGAGTTTTGTAACTGGCTTTGGGGAATTCGCCGTTGATAATTGGTTTGGCCTTGGTGATCTGGGCAAAAGATACACCATTCCTATTATTTGATTCAAATCTGAACCCCTGTTTCTGAGGTTTATTGAAACTTGTATTATCAGTGTGCATATTCCCCCGTTCTTGGTTTGCTTTGTATTCATTATGCCAGACATTTCTTCTTTGGAATCTAGGAGTGTTAGCAAAAAATTTCCTCCCGTTTATGATGATGTTATCAAGCAGCATGGCTAAATGTTGTTCGTCTTCCACGTTTTTGAATTTAACGAAACCAAATCTTTTACCTCTGATATTCCTCCTAGCTGGGATGTACACCTCTAAGATGATACCGAATTCCGAGAATACCTGGAACATATCTTTTGCCTCATATGTTTCTGGAAATTCGGAGAAGAAGAATGACGATGCATCTTCGAGCTCACGCTTGCTAACTTTCCCACCTTGTGCTTTCCAAATTGTTCGTCTCGTGCTTGGACCTTGTTCATTACCTTTACGATTCACTTTTGTCCAGCCACCACCATTATTTTCTGAAACCCCCATCTCAAAACCCTAGAATGTAACTATTTGAAATTGTAGGAAAAAAATGAATTTTTTCACCTCCGTAATGCCCACAGTTCGAACAATCACAGATTCAATCCCCACTATCTAAGTAAAACCCAGGAAGAAGAAACAGCTCCCTACCAAGGCCCCTGAACTCGAAAGCCAGGAATTTAAGCTGAAGATAGGGCGGAGCTCCCCCAGTATTTACTTCAGATATTGGGTAAAATCTGTGTTTTTGCCTACCAAAACAGAACGGAACCGTGAGCAGAGTTGAAATGGAGAGGATGAGATGAAAGATGAGCTGAGTTAGTGAACCTGATACATGGTTTTGTTTGAAGAAGATGATAGACCATGTAAAAAGTGGGAGTTTTTCAGAAAAGTTTTAGAGAAGTTAGAGCTTCTCTCTCTAAAAAGTTACCGTTTGTTTCCACAACAGGATATTCAACTTGTAAACATGGTCATCCAAAGCATTTATTGCTTCAACTTTCTGCTTCAACTTCATGTCTTCAGCCTTGAAACTCTCAGCTTCTTGAATCATTCTCTGAATTTCATCCGTTGACAGTCTTCCATTTTCATTAGTTATTGTAATATCTTTCTTATTCCCAGAGGTTTCATCCTCACAAGACACATTCAAAATACCATCAGCATCTATAGCAAAGTATACTTTGTGAGGAAGGCCTCGAGGTCCACGAGGAACTGAGATCCTAAAAAACCCCAACAAATTGTTCTCACTCGCTATTAATCTCTCACCCTCATAAACTTCATTCAAGACAGTGGTTTGGTTATCGTAAATAGTATAGTATCTTTTTGTCTCCTTGGCAGGAATGGAAGTGTTTCTTGGAATCACAATATCCATGATATCTCCTTTTACTGAAGTACCAAGAGGTATCACATCTTGCAGCGTCATGGTAGAAACAGTTTTAACGCCCCCACTCAACAAAGCAGGCTGGACAGCAGAACAAAGCAGGTACCACTTAACAGTTTCCATGCACTTCTCAAAGAGGTCCATGTTCATTAGCATCAGCTTGTACCTTAAATGGCCACAACTGTATGTCATTTTGTATAACAGAATCACTACATTTCCTTCCAATCAACCTTTTTGCATCTGCAAAATTTAAAATGCTTTCTAATTTAAGGGCATGAAAAAAAAATTAATAATAATAATTATAAGAGTTTAGTATGGTTACAACTTAGAACATGTAAAACCAAAAAAAAAAAAAAATGGTTACAACTGAACAAGAAAGCAAATGGATTACCAAAGACAGTGTTGGTTGGGTTAGAGGAAGCTTGATTCTTGGCAGCTTCACCGATCAATCTTTGTGTGTTAGTAAAAGCAACACAAGAAGGAGTTGTTTTGTTTCCTTGATCATTGTGTATGATTTCAACACGATCGTTTTGCTCCTGCCATACTCCAACACATGAGTAAGTGGTGCCAAGGTCAATTCCTATTGCAAGCCCCTCGTATTTCTTTGCCATTCTTTTTCAACTGAATGAAGTTGAACCGTTTGCAGAAAATATTTTAATTCAAATTTAGGAAGAGAGCCTTGTGTCGTGTGTAGTATAGTACTACTAGTTGTTGTAAATATGTGGAATATGAAAAAGTATATAAGCTTGATTCCCCAAAATGAATTTATAATGGGTGTGCATAAATAGAGTCTCTTTGTATTTTTTTTTTTATTTGGACGGAATGGAGTCTCTTCGTTCTCTGTTCACATTTCAAAATTGGATAGACTGGTCTGGCTGCATCAATCTTTGTGTTAATTCTTTTATGATTTTTTATTGAGTTTACACGACAGAAGAGATTAATTGTTTTAATTCCAAACTTCACCTTCAGCAAACGTTGGATAATTTTTCTTTCTTATTTGTATATATTATTCTATAAAAATCAAGTCCAATTAACCTTCCTTAGAATTTGTGTCAGTTACATAATTTTTTATCTGCTCCTGTCATCTGATATTAGAATTCTATTTTCTTATACATCCGTATTCATCTTTTGAGAGTTAGAGACATATTTTGGGTAATCGGTTACCAATATAAAAACTTACATAAATCCCTAAATTTTCAAAGGTAACCGATTACCGGTGTAAAAACTTACAAAAATCCCTAAATTTTTAAAGGTAACCGATTACCGGTGTAAAAACTTACAGAAATCCCTAAATTTTCAAAGGTAACCGATTACTCCCAGAAGGGTAACCGCTTACTTAGCGTGCATAGGCAAAAATGCTTACCGTAAGTGATAAAATTTCTTTTTCAAGTCCAATCCAAACCTCAACAAACACTACAACAAGTATCAACAGAGGATCCCACACACATAGTGATCACATACAAGCACTTAAAAACTTCGATTTCACGATTATATCGAAATCTAAACTAAACTCAAAAACTCTTAAAACAAAAGCTTATATCTAGAACCCACATCTAACTTGAAGAGGAGTCTGATAAAGATTGATGGAGAAACGTGATGATCCAAGCTTCTTCTTCAAGCTTCTTCCTTTCCTTTCTTCTTCTCTTCCTTTTTTCCTCTTTCTCTCACAAAATCTAGGTTTGAAAATGCGAAGGAAATGAAAAGAAAACGCATCTTATAATATTAGTTAGTAAAACTAACTAATAGATCCAAATTGAGAGTATCCAAAAATGTCTCTGATGCACTTAATTAATTAAACCTCTTAGTTAGATAATATTAACTAATTAAATTGAGTTCGTCGGCTGCTCTAATTATTTTAAGTTGAAAACTCTCAAGACACATCGGAACCCTATTGACCTTAATTAATATTATCCAGAGAATTTATTAAAATACGGGGTATTACAAATTTCATTAGCAAACTCTTGTATTTTTCAACCAGTAGAAATCGATCTTTGATCTGTTGTAAATTGTAATAGTTTATGGGATTCTAAACTTATAGATGATATGTTTCTTAATAAATTTGATTACATCCTCTTGTTCAACATTCGGTAGAGGTATAACTGTGATCCATTTTGTAAAGTAGTAAATACCAACTAAAATATATTTTTAAATATATTTTTGATTCTTGGATGATGCTGGTCGAATCTCTCTAACTAAGTTCAAAATCCAACATCTAAAGGGCTACTGTTTAACTATGGAGTGCAATTCATTTTCAGGGACATATTGTATGTCAACATGGACTTCGCATTCTTGACATCCTATGGCAAATTCAATGTCAAAATGGAACATAACTCAAACAATAATTTAATTAGAAAAATATATAAATATAACAATAGAAATTATTTAAGGTAAACGAGAGTTTGAAATCACGACATCCTATATTTAAGAGATGAAATTCAAACTATTACACTAAAAACTAACATCTTAAAAAAAAATATTGAATGATAAACGAGACCCAAAAGACAAAAAAAAAATGCTCGAAGAATCTAACCTAAAAGACACATCACACAATATCAAGCTAGATGACTTTAGTTTTTATTTTTATTATTATTATTTATTTATTTAAAGTTGTTGATTTATAAACCATCAACAACTCCCTTGATCAACAGTTTACCCCACCCAGCAAACAAATGCCAACTGAGTTACCCCACCCATCCCAGATAACTTTAGTTTGGTTCAATAATTTATTTTATAAGAATATATTTTAACAGTTTCTTTAAATTATCATAAACAAAATTCAGTTTTTAGATTTATTAAGTAATTGATATATTTTATTTTTATATACATCACATGTTACAATCATAATTTTTCTTTTTTAAATTTATAACAAGGACCGAAACATGTATTTTGCATTAATGTCTTTTCTTCATCATTTAAAGAGAAAAAAATTATTGATAAAAGACTAAAACCATATAATTTAAAGGAGTCGGATGTTAATAATTGTGTTGAAATATCATTTCTCTATTTTCAAAAGGATATTATATATAAAGTAATGTTGCACTGCAACAGTAGTATAGGCATAGCCATGATGGACTAAGAATTACTTGTTACGAAATTGTGAACATATAATAAGACTCAATTTGAAAAAGGCAATATGCAACAGTAGTTACTATATCATACTAATAAACATCATAGAAGCAGAACAAGCAGGTCCAACATTATGCATGAGGAAGTAAATCAAATAACAAAAACTATCATTGAGAATCCTAATCACTATCCTCATCTAACTTTTGTTGATCTTGTTCATAGCAGATTCAAAGACACTCTCAAGCTCCTTCAAAAAGTCTATAAATACAGACCCATCTTCCTGCTGGTTGTCATCAATCAAGCTCTTTCCCTTAATCATTGCAGAATTGATCTTCACTTTGTCTATAGGGTTAAGCTTGGAACTTACACAATCATCCTTCATTACTTTCCTCACATTGTAAAGATAATCTTCCAAAGCATTTCTTGCTTCAACTTTCTTTTTGAACTTCATGTCTTGCGCCTTGAAATTCTCAGCCTCCAGGATCATTCTCTCAATCTCTTCTCTTGATAGCCTACCGTTTTCGTTCGTTATAGTAATTTCATTTTTATTACCACTGCTTTCTTCTTCTGCAGAGACGTTTAATATACCATCTGCATCTATAGTAAAGCATACTTTGAGAGGAAGCCCCCGAGGAGCAAGTGGAACTTTGAGATTAAACAAACCAAGCAAGTTGTTCTCAGTTGAAATAACTCTTTCACCCTCATAAACCTTAATAGAGATGAAATATTGGTTATCTGAAGCTGTTACATAACCTTGTGTATTCTTGAATGGTACAGAAGTATTCCTAGGAATCACCACACTCATGATATCTCCCATCAATGAGATACCCAGTGACAAAGGGATAACATCTCGCAGAATCAAGTATGGAACATTCTTACTGCCTTCACTCAACAAAGCAGCCTGGACAGCTGCACCATAAGCAACAGCCTCATCAGGGTTAATACTCTTGCATAATTCCTTCCCCTTAAAAAAATTCTCCAATAGTTGCTTCACTTTGGGAATCCTAGAAGACCCACCAACAAGGACAACATCATCTATGCTACTCTTGTCCATCTTAGCATCAACAAGACAACTATTAACACTCTCTATACACTTTTCAAAGAGGTCCATATTCAATTGCTCAAACTTGGCCCGAGTGATTGATGAACAGAAATCAATACCTTGATGTATAACATCTAGGTCGATTGTGACCTCAGTGTCGTAAGAAAGTGCCCTTTTCGCCCTCTCACATGCAGCTCTCAACCTCCTCAAGGCTTTTGGGTTTCCACTAATATCTTCATTGTTCTTCCTCTTGAACTCCTTCACAAAGTGATTCACCATTTTGTTATCAAAGTCTTCACCTCCTAAGTGAGTGTCTCCGGCAGTGGCCTTGACTTCAAAGTCCTTATTCTTAATTGTGAGAATAGACACATCAAAAGTTCCACCGCCAAGGTCAAAAATAAGAACATTTCTCTGATCAACACAGTTAGCTCTCTTTTGAAGGCCATATGCAAGAGCAGCCGCAGTTGGTTCATTGATTATCCTGATTACATTTAGACCAGCAATATCACCTGCATCTTTAGTGGATCTACGTTGTGAATCATTAAAATAAGCAGGCACAGTAATCACTGCATTCTTAACCGGTGACTCTAAAAATACCTCTGCAATCTCTCGCATCTGTCCGAGAATCACAGCTGATATTTCTTCAGCAAAAAAGTGTTTCTCCTCTCCCTTGTAGTTCACAAGGATTATTGGTTTATCATTAGCACCAGGAATAACCTTAAATGGCCACAACAATAGATCATTCTGAACAACGGAGTCACTATATTTCCTTCCAATTAACCTCTTAGCATCTGCAAAAAATTCATGGCAAGTTTACTTCCTATATTTCCTATTTTCATCTACATATCAACTAATAGTAATAAACATAACCGAACTCAGAAAAAATAGTATAGTAATATTTCCTATTTTCATCTATAATAAATGTATTACCAAAGACAGTGTTGGTTGGGTTAGAGGAAGCTTGATTTTTGGCAGCATCACCAATCAATCTTTGAGTGTTGGTAAAAGCAACACAAGAAGGTGTTGTTTTGTTTCCTTGATCATTGTGTATGATTTCAACACGATTGTTTTCTTCATGCCACACTCCAACACATGAGTAAGTCGTGCCAAGGTCAATTCCTATAGCAACTCCCTCATATTTTTGTGCCATTGTGTTTCAACTTCGAGTGAATGAAACCGTTAGTGGACAAGATTTGATCTGACTTCAAACTTTGGAAGATAGATATAACTGTATAGTAGTACAAAAAGTATTCAAGTCAAAACGTTAGTACATCATATCATGGTTCTTACTGATATGATCATTTAAGCAAAAAAAAAACCTAATTCTGTTTTACAGAATACCATATACAAGAGAACCAGATTGTACTATATTCCTCTAGAAAGTGAATTATAACATCATTATGAAGTTTTGTGCTTATCCCAATCAATCTCAGTAACTATCCCACACTAAAAAAAAAATAGGTTACCAACTCTAACACTCCACAAACAATTACATACGGTATTGCGTCGCACCGTCCTCCTAAAATGCTATAGCAGTATGGTGGCTATCAAGATTAAAAATGTACGAAATAAATATAAATATTCAAAAAAAAAAAAAAAAATACACAAAATTAAAGAGATATAGTTAATGAACTTACAAGTATGGAGAAATGAAACTTAAATGAGAAGAAAAGCGTAAAAGAACTTAACTAAAAGTAGAAAGAAATACAGAACAATTGTTTTGTGAGCAACAACATAAAAAAAAATGAAGAACACAGCGTTACTCTTAAAAGGGTTAGGATTGAAATTTTTACCCTTAATATGAGTGTAATTTACTGGGTTTAGAAATATAAATGAGTGTAACTTACCCTAATATTTACATAAACGTAAGCTTAATAGTTTCATTTACATTCTATTTGATCACAGCTATTTGATTTTAGGAATGAAAAAAAAAACTAAGGAACTTATTCAACATTCGTCACTAAATGTTGAAAAAAGTTGTTACATGATTGAGGAATATTAAGAAATGTAGTAACAGTAAAAGGAAGAAGAGCTTTTACCTTCGCTGAAGTGTGAATGAAAAACAAAAACTTTCCTTTGATTTCACCTCACACTCATGTGTGAAGTGTATTCAAAAGCCCCTTTTGTGGTTTTGACGTCTGAATGAGCTCTCTTTTTTTTTTGTTAACTCGAATTACTTCTATTTTATTTGTTATTATTATTTATTTAAATAGATAAAATAAAAAGAAATAGGTAAAAATTAGAGGACATGAGTGAAATAAAAAAAAGTTAACAACCAAAGGCGATACATTGCAAATTATAAAACAAATTTAAATTCAGAAATGCATCACGTAAATTCAGCAAAGTTGTATTCATATGCGAAACCAAATTTTTTTAAAAAAATTGATTTGTGAACTAAACTTAAATTTACCCATGGTGAATGAACTCGACTACTAATATTATAATGAATTTTTAACCAATAACTTATTGACGAATTTTAGTAAGTAATCACAGATATAATTAGAGTATAACATAACTCATTTCTACGAAGTCGACTTAAAAGATAAGGGGTGTCATTTTATATAAATCTTTTTTTGCCGGTATGATAAGAACTCAAATGATAGTGATTTTTTTTTTGTAAGCAAGGATTTAATTAAAAGAGTATTAGGGGTACTCTAAACCTGATACAAAAGACGATTAAAAATCAAGACAAAAGAGGAAACTAAAACCCAATTGAAACCTAGGCTAGAAAATACAAAGGATCTTTGTAAAATTCATAAAAAATACAATTGGAATGAATAATCTCTCCAATGTGAGACCACATCCACGCCAATTTTTTAATATTCCAAACGAGATTGGCTACAACGCATTTTTCGTCTTTAAAACCCATCTTGTTCCTTAATAACCAAATACTCCAGCAAATTGTCATCCAAATACACCTTTCCCTGACTTTCTTTCTTTTTTAGAATTCTAACCATAACATAAAATGATCATTAATGTCTACAACCTTAAGAGAAACTTTGATCCCTACCCATAATGACACTTCCTGTCACACCCTCTTAGAAATGTTGCACAAGAAGAAGAGATGTAACAAGTTTTTAGCCCCAACACTACAAAAAAGACAAGTAAAATTGGGAAGGAGAAATAATACCCCTTTGAATAAGCAGATCCTTCAAAGGAAGTCTATTAAAAAAAATCTCCAACCAAAAGCCTTAATTCTATAAGGAATCAAGCCTTTCCATAACTTTCTAAAAGCATACTGAGCTCCAACTGTTATGAAAGATTGCTGCAAATCGACACAAAGCGACTCATAACCAGAACTCGTAGAATAACCTGCTGCAGATTAAGTATGCAAACCAAACCATCAAGCAGCTCGCGAATAGGATAGATAGATTCCATAATCTCATACAAAATAAGAAGATTATTCTAAATAGTAACATTATTGGCAATATAAATTCCAAGATCACCCCAGAGCCAATTGTCTGGATCCCACCTATCCATGTCGGCAATCTTTGACTTTTGCAGAGCGCTAAATCAAAACAGATAAGGAAAAACGTCTTTCAAAATGTCGTCACCAAGCAAACAATCAAGCCAGAAAGAAATCAAAATATTGTTTCCCAACTTAAAACGAAAATTACGTTTGAAAACATCGACATGATGTTTTTCCTCCAACGAGATGATATCCTTCCACCAAATATATCAAGAAGCTAAACCTCTATTAATGTTATTAGAGAAATAAAAAACGGAAATATCTCCATACCTTGCTCGCAAAAGCTCAAACCATAAAGACTCATTGGACTCCAATAACCTCCATCACAACTTAAAAAGTAAACTCATATTAAATTCCTACAACCTTTTTAAACCAAGTTTTTCGTATTTGAGAGGTAAACATATTTGTTTCAACCCTACCCAATGAATCTTTCTCCTTTCGTCGACCCCTACCCACAAAAACGTGTTTTGCATCCTTGTAATTTCCTTACATATCTTCATTGGCACCCGGTAAAATGAAAATATAATGGTATGCAAACTACTCCAAACAGATTCCAGTCACGTAATGCAACCTGTGATACTTAACAATCTACTTTTCCAATCGTAATACTATGGTTGATCGTACTACTGTAAAATAGATTGTATTGTCTTATCAGCATGTCAGCTAGACTCTACTTGGTGCAAGATTCTAGAAAAGCTGAACATTTTTATGGATAACTACTCTCAACGACTCTTAGTATAGTTAAACGTGTTACCCACAGGATTCAGAATCTATTGAGTATCCATCTTCGACGGCTCTTGTACCATGGAGGAAAAGCAAAGTCACTTGGTCAAGTTATCTTCACAGTGGCTAGTTTATGTAGATTGCTATAAATATGCTGGAGATTTAAAGCTTAGATTTTCAACAAGGTTTTTAGACGTGAAAAAGCAGTAAGATCAAGCAATTATCAACTCATTGTAATATGCATATTTTCTGTAGGTAGTTGTAATTGTAAAAGCCTTAAGATTTATTACCATTGAATATCTTAGAAATCTTAAGAGCTTTAGGTCTTTGTTATGGTAATTTCATGTACCTCTGATACTTGTATCATGTACACCTTGTTCTTTATTCTACTGAGCCTTCAGAAGTTTAGATTAAGTCTCTTGTTATGTGCTTGAACAAAAGTCTTATCTCATTTGGATTCAAGAAACAAGTCTTGATCTAAGATGCTTAAGCCATGTGATTTTCATTGCTTAAATGCATGAGTTGTGAAAGTCTTATTCAACTAGTTTGATTGAGCAAGAAGTCTCAGGTGTGGACTTAAGTTGATTAAGACTCAGTCTGGATGACCAGAAGAGCAGAAGGCTCAGTCAGAGGATGAGCAGTTAGCCATGAAAGTTAGTATATGCAAGGGAAGTCTTAGACGTGTGCTCTAAGTAAAGGGCAGTCTTAGCCAGTGGATCTTGAAGTAGGATGCTTGGATCAGAAGGCTTGATCAAGAGTAAGTCTTATACATGTGCTCTAAGCAAGGAAAGTCTTAAACTGTGGGTTAGAGCAATCATAAAAGAGTTATGCATAAGCATAAGCAATTGTAATGTGAGTGATTACAATGAAAAGCTCTTGCGAAACAAAGAGACTAGACTACTCTCATTTACGAAAGGAAGAAGGATAGTTATTTGTGTCTTCTACTGATTATTTACTTTACTTCTATTATGTATTCGCTGCCAAATGAATTAAACAAAATCTGAACATTAGTTTTGATTTTGTATCTCTAATTAGAAGTTAACTTAATGAAAAGCGAAATACAATTCAACCCCCCTTCTTGTGTACTTTTCACACCTTCAAGGTGTACATGATACAAGTATCAGAGGTACTGCAAATCACCATAACAAAGACCTAAAGCTATTAAAATTTCTAAGATATTCATTGGTAAGAAATCTTAAGGCTTTTACAATTACAACTACCTATAAAATTTATGCATATTACAATGAGTTGATAATTGCTTGATCTTACTAGTCATTCACGTCTAGAAACCATGTTGAATATCCAAGCTTTGAATCTTCAACATATTTATAGCAATCTTCAAAAACTAGTCGTTGAGAAGATAACTTGAACACGTGACTTTGCTTTCCTCCATAGTACAAGAGCCATTGCAGATGGATACTTAGCAGATTCTGAATCCAATGGGTAACATGTTTAACCTTTTAGTCTTCAAGTGGATATGTACTAATAGAGTCGTTGAGAGTAGTCATCTGAATAACAATTTAACTTTTCTTGAGTTTTGCATAAAGTAGATTCTAATTGACATGCTGATAAGACAATACAACATGTTTTACAGTAGTACGAACAACCAAAGTTTTACCACCAACTCTGAATGGTACCAGAAGCTAGTATACAATAACCAAGTGTAATCACTCATCTGAATGATGAGGCCTTCAGTTCAGAGTATATGTTTAACCACACTAGTAATTATCCTTCATATTCTGCCACCTGAAGCGAGCAATGAAGCAACTCTTAAGTGTGTTCATGTAGAACATATTCCAGTTATTTATGTACAATGATGTAGAACCTGCAATAAATTAAATACACATCAAATAAACCATTGTTCTTTTAATACTTTGTTATCATCAAAACTAAAGAGAATTAAGTCTAGAACATATCTTGTTCTAACAAATTCAAATTCATGTACTGCTTGCATGTTAACTAAAATCACAAGACAACCTTTTAAAAGAATTGAAGAAAGTTCTAAGGTGTTAGATTTAATTCATTCAGATGTGTGTGATTTATAGAAAAAATAGATTATTATGGCAATACCTACTTTCGCCAACCTATTGCCCTACCTCTAATGAACATGATGCTCATTGGCTTTTTCTTGCGCATAATTGTTTGTTAGTGGTGTTTATGTTTGCACAACTATTAAAAATAGGGACTTTTTCTCAATTTCATCCGATCTTTTTTGTGACTTCGGACTTGACTATATAAAGAACTGCTTTCTGGTGTTCGCCTCTACCGTTTCAGCTTAAGGCAAACGCCTAAAAACAACACTCCTACTTTCTTAGCGAGGTTTGAATAAAGACTCATACTTTAAAAAAGGCAAAATTATCGGAACTAGCTTAAGTTCATGCAAATGGTCCTATGATAGGGTTCTTAACCCTTTAGTCCTTAGTGAACTACTCACTCATGGTGAGAAATGATCCAATCAAAGTAATTACTAAAAATAGATATATAATCGATAAACAGATAAATAAAGCGATAAATAAGAACCTGAATAATGAAATAGAAGAACTTGAATTAAGAATTTGATCCAACTGCTCCAATAGAGACTTTTACAATATGCGGAAAATTAAGCGTAAACTAAAAACCAGAATAAAAACTCAAGACTACCTATGAGTTTTATATTAAATTCTAAACACAATAAGAGTCTCCTAAGTTCAATGTTAATTACACATAATGAAGATCTTATTCAAGCAATCAAAAGCCTTAAAGCAGAAGGAATCAAATAGAAATTGGAAATAAATCGGGAGAAAGCTCGCCTGCCTGTTACATGTCGTAATAGCCATTACGGGTGCCCGTGACAAGCCATTGATTTTAGTACCGGGGAACCTCATAAATGTATTTTAAAATACTTTTAATGAGTAATTTTTATTTCAATATTAGCAATATTTTCAATTATATTAAAAATGATTTTATAAATTTATTATATTTTGATATAATAAAAATTATATTTATTTATGTTTTAGTGATAGCCGAAAGAAAATAATACGTAAGTATAGTTCTATTACTTTACTTATAATATTAATATAATATATAGTGACATTTATTACAATTGTAGGTAAAAGGTTAGTCGTAACTAAAATTTATTGTGACATTTAATTTGGTGTCACACCATACCCCTTTATAGTTGACGCCAAAGATGGGTGTCACTCAAAGTCTTATAGACATATACCTACAAATTATTGGCTTTTAGTGACAATTTTTGAATGTCACAAAAAGTCAATTTTCTTGTAGTGATTACACTCGTTTTCTAAAAATTCTAAGTAAGGCCCACATACCACCTTGAAAAATACGATCGAAATGTCAAAAAGTAGTTGTGAAGGGTCTTGAAACTGGCAAACCTGCTTTGGGACATGAAGTGATCCACTCTCGTGACCCTTTATCTCCTAAATTGTGGTCGCGGACGTGATCTCAAACTGAGATGCATGTCACTTTTCCATCGCATATGATTACCACTCTAAGAAGCTATTTTGGGATAACGCAACTCCAAAACGCTAATGATAACTCAGAATAAAACACGAAACACGATGATAAAATAAAAATCTTAGGAAAGTTTGAGAATGTCTCAAAGGTTTTGGGGGTTAAACTCTTTGATCCATCGCTCGCACTCATTGCAACATGTTAGAATTAGAGTTTGACCTAACTCACCCTACAAAACCGATTGGTAAGGTGGGGAGTGTCACTCTATTTAAACTCTTTGTGAGTTATATATTTAGTCAATGTGAGACTTGGATTTTTCCCAATACACCCCCTTGCGCGCAGCACGTCTTGGGCTTGGTGCGCATATTAAATGGTGGGTGACCCGAATCGACATGCTCTTGATATCATGTTAGAATTAGAGTTTGACCTAACTCACCCTACAAAACCGGTATGCAAGGTGGGGAGTGTCACTCTATTTAAACTCTTTGTAAGTTATATATTTAGCTAATGAGAGACTTGAGTTTTTCCCAATACAACAATTGCCAACATAAATGAACAATTTAGTAATTTAAATGTTTATAAAAATGATTTGTAAACTTACAATTTACATGAACTGAAATGATTCTTTTATAAGCTTTAAACATCAAAAGTAAATATACATGATATAGATTTAAGTTTTTATACACAATAAAACAATAAAAAAAATGGATTAATTGATATGCACTGATAATGTAAAATATTTTACACTGTCAATTCATCACCATCACTCGTTTGCTATATACTTTATAAATTTTTAAAATAAAAGTCAAACTTATTATAACATCCGACGATTATGATTTACTGGCAGTGTAAAATTTATTTATCCTGTCAGTGCTTATCAATTAAATTCATAAAAAAATTACATGATATTTTTAATAAAACAAATTTTATTGTTATTTATGTGTTTTCCACAATTATAGATATAGAGTAAAATATAATACTTTAAATATTTACATTAATTAAATGACTAAGTTGAAAACAAATATTTAATTACTAAAGTGACAAGTTTTAGTCATGGGACCATTCATTATGGGTCAGTGCTTCATCAAAAATTCCAGTTTGCTTTGTGAATGTTCCTGCATGAAAGTTATTCTTCAATCCCAACATTAGAATCCGTACTTATCTTCTGATTCAAATTAAGAGCAAAGATTTGAAGATGACTGAGGATTAATTAAATAGAGTGGTTGAAGATCTTACTTCTTGGATAAGCTACATTTCTATCAAGCCTTATTCTTTTTTATGTTCTACCTAGCAAAAACTAAGATCAAGCTTACCCTAAAAAGATGCAATTATTTGTTCTAGCATCCGCAGTAACTTCGAATGCTAAAGTTAAGAAAGAGTTTGTACTATATGAATGATTAGATATGACACTCAATTTCGAAAGTCGAAAGGTCAATCAGCAACACAAATTAAAATAACAGTAGTAGTTATGTCATAGATTTTTGTTACTTCAATGAAAACAAGTGTACTTAACTCAAACAATAACAAGATTGAAAAGAAATAACTACCAAATATTACAATATTCAATTAACATCTGTCATCTCAGAAGCAGAACAAGAACCTCCAACATTATACATGGCGAATCAAATCCAATAACAAAAAATTGTCATTAGGAATCTGAATCACTTTCCACATCAGAGTAACTTTTATTGACCTTGTTCATAGCAGATTCAAAGACGCTCTCAAGCTCCTTCAAACAATCCACAAACATAAATGTATCCTCCTCCTTGTTATCATCAATCAAACTTTTTCCCTTTATCATTGCAGAATTAATCTTCACTTTGTCAACAGGTTTGAGCTTGGAACTAACACAATCATCCTTCATTGCTTTCCTCACAGTGTAGAGATAATCGTCCAAATCATTTATTGCTTTAGCTTTCTTTTTGAACTTCATGTCTTGAGCCTTAAAAAACTCAGCCTCTTGAATCATTCTCTCAATTTCTTCCCTTGACAGTCTTCCATTTTCATTAGTTATTGTAATATCTTTCTTATTACCACTTGTTTCTTCCTCAGCAGACACGTGTAATATACCATCTTCATCTATAGAAAAAGATTCTTTGATAGGAAGGCTACCGCGAGGAGCTGGAGGAACAGAGAAATTAAACAAACCCAACAAGTTGTTATCACTGGCTCTTACTCTCTCACCCTCGTACACCTTAACCGTGACGCTGCATTGATTATCTTTCACTGTATAGTATGTTTCTGTCTTTCTAACAGGAACGGAAGTATTCCTAGGAATCACAACACTCATGAGATCTCCTTCTATTTCTACACCAAGCGACAACGGGGTAACATCTTGCAATACTATGCCTGGAACACTCTTAACGCCAACACTCAATAAAGCAGCCTGGACAGCTGCACCGTAAGCAACAGCCTCGTCAGGATTAATGCTCTTGCATAATTCCTTACCCTTGAAAAAATCCTGCAACAACCGTTTCACTTTGGGAATCCTAGAAGAGCCACCAACCAGAACAATGTCATCAACACTACTCTTGTCTATCTTAGCATCAACAAGACAATTTTCAACAGTCTGCATACACTTTTCAAACAAGTCCATATTCAATTGCTCAAACTTGGCCCGAGTAATTGATGAACAGAAGTCAATTCCCTCATATATAGCATCTATGTCAATTGTGGCATCAATTTCGTATGAAAGTGTCCTTTTTGCCTTCTCACAGACAGTTCTCAATCTCCTCAGAGCTTTTGAGTTCCCACTAATGTCAACTTTATTCTTCCTCTTAAACTCCTTGACAAAATGATTCACCATTCGATTATCAAAGTCTTCTCCTCCAAGATGAGTATCTCCAGCAGTGGCCTTAACTTCAAAGACATCATTCTTAATAGTAAGGAGAGACACATCAAAAGTTCCACCACCAAGATCAAAGATGAAAATAGTCCTCTCTTCAACACAATTAGCTCTTTTTTGAAGGCCATATGCAAGAGCCGCTGCAGTAGGTTCATTGATTATCCGCATTACATTGAGACCAGCAATATCACCGGCATCTTTGGTGGCTCTCCGCTGTGAGTCATTAAAATAAGCAGGTACAGTGATCACTGCATCCTTAACAGGTGACTCCAAAAAAGCCCCTGCAATCTCTCGCATTTGTGTGAGAATCATCGCTGATATTTCCTCGGGAACAAGGTGTTTTTCCTTACCCTGGTAACTCACGAGGATAGTAGGTTTGTCGTTATCACCGGAAATGACCTTAAAGGGCCACAATAGAATATCATTCTGAATAACGGAATCGCTATATTTCCTTCCAATCAACCTCTTAGCATCTGAAAAAATTAAAGTTGTGATGCATATTTTTAAACAATAATGGAAAAAAGGACATAAAAAATAACAAAAAAGCAAATATATTTAACCTAATAACAGTAAATCCTAATAACTAAAAACTAAATAATGGTAGAACAAAATAATAAATGAGTTACCAAAGACAGTGTTGGTTGGGTTAGAAGAAGCTTGATTTTTGGCAGCATCACCGATCAATCTTTGAGAATGAGTGAAAGCAACACAAGAAGGTGTTGTTTTGTTTCCTTGATCATTGTGTATGATTTCAACACGATCTTTTTTCTCTTGCCATACTCCAACACATGAGTAAGTGGTGCCAAGGTCAATTCCTATAGCAACTCCCTCATATTTCTTGGCCATTCTCTATCAAATGAATGAAGTCAAACTGTTCGTAGAAAAGATTTTGATTCAAAATTAGAAAGAGGCACTTCGTTTATTCCTTTAGACGGAATTAGGGGTGTGCATTTAAACCAGTTTGTCTAATCCATAATCATAAATCTGGTTTCCAAAATTAAAAAACCCAAACCATTTATGTTATTACCTAACCCAGTCCATTTAAGAAAAACCAATAACATTGGATACCCATTTATTGAAATCCAGTTCCTATTCATGATCCAATTAACTCAAATGATAAAATACTTGTCTCTAAATTTTCAACCAAATCAAAACCATCACTAAATTTCCAACAAAACCAACACCATTCAAATTGAATCAGTGCTAATTTTTTTTGGATCCCAACATTACATATACTGCAGTAAATATTATTCTACATGTAACAACAAAATCCATAATGTAGTAGTAACATCAACAATAATTTTCTGAATTTTTTTTAGTAATTCAAAAGAGAGTTATATATATTAGAATTTCTTTTTATGCTTACATATTCCTGCAACACATGTTTGAAAGACAACACAGTAATGGAAATTGAATTTCATTATAAACATGAATCAGTATGTTGAAATTAAAATTTTATAACACCATAATTCAAATTTAAACTATATAAATACAACATGAAACTTACTTAATAGAAAATATTCACATAGACAACATTATTAAAAAAAAATCTTATAAATTATATAGTATGCATAAAAATTTCAAAGCCGACTAAAAAAATGATTAAAATAAAAAATTGATGCAATTGATTTTTAAAAAAAAAGGTCTTAAAACTGAATCAAATAAAAATCAAGCTTTCAATATAAACCAGTTTTGAACCGAATCAATCCAAATATAAACTGGTTTTGAAAAAATAAAACCAATTTTACAAAATAATTTTTAGATCCAAACCGAACCATATATTTGGTTCAATTCGGGTTGGTTTAAGAACCATGCACACCCCTAGACGGAATATAGTTTCTTCTTTGTCTCACGTTTTATGCGTACGGAAATTGGGTAGGAAGAAAATACAAATCATAGTGGGGTAATGCGTAAAATCGTTGGTTAATTCAAAATGATTTTTTAAATATATTTTTTCTATAATTTAATTTTTTTTATATTTATAAATTGGGTTAGGTAAGTTTTATATCTCTGCGATTTTTAATTTTAGTCCCACAAAAATTTTTCTTTAAGAATTGGTTTCTATAAAATTTTCCATCTGAATTAATAGTCAAAGTCTTTGACGTCAAAAAAATTTAACGGTTCCTGACATGGCTGTGCTGGTGGATTAAATTTTTTAAAAGGAACATTGGCTTTAATTTACTGATGTGGAATGAAACAGTGTAACATTAAGATGAGCAATTACCAGCTACATCCATCATCGTCGTCACCACCATCATCAACATGTCATGGTTAGGTTTTGTTTTCTGCAAATTCATCTACATCTCACCGATTCACTTTTTTTTCATCAAGGTTTTATCAACTGCACCATGTTCATCAAGAATTGGCGTTTTCGAGATTAGAGTTTTCCAAATCAATATTTTTTCTAATTTGATTTTGATTTTTGGATCTCATTTTGTTTCATGATTATTTTGTTAATGTAAATCAGTTTCTGACATGTCTATATCCCATTGTTGTGCAAAATCTTCTTCAGTAGATGGTGAGTTTTATGGTCTAATCTTGAAGGATTTTTCCCAATTTAGAATCTTCAGCAGATGTAGATTAAATAAGCATCAGAGAACTAATTCTGTCATCGGAAATCGAACTCTGTTGTCGGAATAAAAAAACAAAAGAAAAAAATGTCAAGCAAGAAGAAACGGAAACACAACGATGAAGACGACGACGTTGGGGCATGATACTAGCAATCTCAAGCCATACACAACAATGTTGAGGAAGCCCTATTATAGGAACATAATTTAGCTTGTAAAACCATTCATCTATTAATGGGCACTACAATATGGCTTAACATATACACATTAAACAGTACATACACAATTTATATCAAATTTGAGTGACCTTTGATTAACACACTTCAACAATCATCCTCTAGCTTGAAAGTCTAAAAAATATCAAAAATTTCCTAAGCCTGTGAAAAACCAAAATAACATCATCATCATCTCAGTATTTGGTTACAAGATTTCTCTCTCTCTCTCTCTCTCTATATATATATATATATATATATACATATATATATATATATATATATATATATATATATATATATATATATATATATATCTTGGAATATATCTTTTTTATTCTAACGGAAAGCAAAAGATCCAATCCACACCCCAAGGCACAAGCAAAAGCCATAATAAAATACACAAGCATGAAACAATGTGCTCCAATGCAAGTGTTTCCTCCTCCCGACACACTAGTGGCTTCATGATCATAAAGATAACCAGCAATGAAACCAGAAAAGATGAATGAACCAATGGGAAGATTGAGAGTCAGAATGTTGTATAATAAACCGTAATATTTGAGCCCAAATAGTTCTGAAGTTGTTGCAGGTGTTACTGTAAGACGAATGCCATAACATATTCCAACTAGCATCAAACCAATGTATAATGATCCTAGTAAGGCCATAGCCAATGCAATGTAAAATTTTCGTTTGTAGATTAACATCAAATTTTCGTTTGTAAAATTTTCGTTTGAACTGTAACAAATGAGGAAGGGAGAAAAAAGCAACATCAAAATCACACTCAAATTTGTAGATTAACATTATTTTATTGTACTTGGATTTCATAAACATAATATATCTTCAACAACACCTGAATATTTAACTTTAACAAATATAGCTAAAAATATTTTGTATTATATAACAGTATGTTGGGAACTGCAATTATGCTTCATCGTCAACCCTTAACACCACCACCACCGGCACCACAACTAATGACCAACCACAATCAAAATCGAACAACAAATGATCGTTAACAGTCGAGTGAAGAATGTAACACCCTTTCTACCCCCATCATATTTATAATGCAATTTAATCAAACATCATAGTAAACTCAAGAAATTGGACGTCACATATTTCTAATAATTCATACATCATAAAACATCACCTTGAGTCTTGTCTCGTAACACTAGTTAATAAAATCATGAAAAACACTTTAAATCTCTTTTCAACAAATACGCATCGGAAAACAAAACATCACCTTTCATCTTTAATAAAATAAAACCTCATAAATTATTCCAAACATCATTTAATCAAAGTACTCAAAAGAAATAACATCTTAATTCAAAACAACTCAAGCAAAACCCATCCTGATGTTACTAGACACAGAGTAGGACTCCACTTCTAACTAACAAGATCACTCACTACTCCGAGCTAAACGTGCACCGAGCTAACCTTGATTATCGGCAGGATGTCATAATATACCATCACCAGAAGGCAGGCAAGGTGAGTAAATTCACATTCAATAGAATAATATAGCACTAAGAATTTAACAACATAAACGACAACAACAAATCCATCATCAATAGCTCAATCAAGCACAAAGTCAATTTTGTCACATCACAACATCAATCATCACAACTCATTTATACACAACATCATATACATCACATCATCATACAAAATCAATGCAAATCATGCTATGTCATTTAGAATGATATTTAACCTCTTATTATGCATGTGGTACCGAAACATTCTCATGGATGGACACTGGGCCATCAACCTTCCACTAAGGGATCATATCATAACATCATATCACTTCAATCCACACAATAGGATTAAAGCTACCAATGGACTGAAGTCCCCTCATAAATCAATTCCATGAATGCAATACGCAATATACACACATCATCCTCAAAACATCATAATCATTGCATTCGCATCCATCATTAATCCTTATTTCACGTACTCACTCATGTCATCATGTTTCATACTCATTGAACATCATACTACATACTCATTTAACATCATACCCCTACATCATGTCATCATACTTCTTAACTAAAAAAATCATTTAAATCATCATACATCATTTAATCACTAATCATACTCATATAGTGTCTAAAAACACATCATACAATAACTCTAAGACATCATAACAACCTACGACATAAACCTCATCGAGAAAACATATTTTTGAATTAAAAACTCATTTTTCAAAATTCAAGGTCTCGCTAAGCGCCCAGCTCATGGGTTATGCTCGCTAAGCGAGCTTCGCAAATTCTGCAGATTTTCTGTATTTTCCCTATTCGTTCCTCTGCGATAAAACCCATCAAAACATAGCAATTGACAGCATTACATCAGAAAAACATCACCAACATCAAAATTCTTCATTATATCATCATACACATCATTATATACATCATAATTCTCACAAAATCATCATCAACAATCAATTCATCACAAAACCCCACACCCTAAAACTTATACCTCAAAACCCCCCAATTCTATTCCCACATTATAATACCGAAAGGAAGATACTCCCCATACCTTAGGTTTCATAATTCTTAGATAATCTTCTCGAAAAATCCCAAGCTTCCAAACTCTAGGTTTTCCTTCCTCAGAGCTTTTCTCCCTTTCTCTCCAAAAGTGTGATCGTTCTAATGATCGTACAAAACCCAACTTACTCACTTTTGTCACTCTTACCCCTAAGACCTCAATAGACTTTCTTCACAATACTCTCACTAATCCTCCATCAAAAGACCACATTACCCCTGTCCTTTAATTCCTCTTATTTTATTTAATTATTCTCAAATAATTTGATAAACCCATTATACTTAATATTTCTAATATTAATAAAATATAAGTCACCCTCAAAACTCCACAAAACATCAAATAACATCATAAATCATCAAAACTCACAAGAAACACATCAATTAAATCAGAATCAACTTTGGGGTGTTACAATTCTCCCCCACTTAAGAATTTTCGTCCTCGAAAATGTACCTGAAGCAAACAACATTGGATACGACTATTTCATCTGATCCTCTCGCTCCCAAGTCCAATTATCACCAGCTGATCCACCCCACAATACCTTCACCAAGACAATCTATTTAACTCTTAACCGCTTCATCTCTCTACCATCTATCCGAACTGGAAAAACTTCGACAGTCAAATTATCTCTTACTCGAACATCATATATCTGAATCACATGCGACGGATCTACAATGTACTTCCTCATCTGTGACACGTGAAACATATCATGCAAATTCGTAAATGACTGTGGTAATGTAATCTGGTATGCCACCTCGCCGACTTTTAGCAAAATCTGATACGGTCCAATGAAACACGGTGTGAGCTTTCTTGACTTGAAAGCTCGTCCGACACCAGTCGCTGGAGTAACCCTCAAGAACACATGATCTCCCTCTTGAAATTCAAGTGTTTTCCCCCTCTTATCATGATAAATCTTCTGAAGACTTTGCGATGTTTTCATTCTCTCTTGAATCATCTTAATCTTCTCAGTCGTCTCTTGCACAATCTCAGGTCCGAGCACATCACTCTCGCTTGATTCATACCAACACAATGGAGTCCTACGCCTCCTCCCATACAATGCTTCATACTGAGCCATACCAATGCTCGCATGAAAACTATTGTTATAAGTAAACTAAATTAACGACAAATGAATATCCCACGCACCTCCATAATCCAACACATAATCCCTCAACAAATCCTCTAAAGATTGGATAGTTCGTTTTGTCTGACCGTCCGTCTGTGGGTGTTAAGCAGAACTCATCCTCAACTTGGTTCCCAAAGCATCTTGTAAACTCTTCCAAAATCTCGATGTAAACCACATATCTCTATCCGACACGATACTCGACAGTATCCCCTGAAACTTCACAATCTCATCTATATACATCTCTGCTAGCCTCGACATGGAATGATTAATCTTTATCGGTAAGAAATGCGCCGACTTAGTTAATCGATCCACAATCACCCAAATTGAATAATTTCCCCTCACCGTATTTGGCAACCCTGTCACAAAATCCATAGAAATTTTATCCCATTTCCATTATGGAATACTCAACGGTTGCCTCATACCTAAATCCTTTTGATGTTCAACCTTCGATTTTTGACAAACCAAACGAGCATACACAAATTCTGCAACATCTCTCTTCATGCCCGGCCACCAAAACAACTTCTGCAAGTCATGATACATCTTAGTAGCACCAGGATGAATACTCAATCTACTTTGATGTCCTTCTTCAAGAATACTCTTCTTCAACTCTGGATAATTAGGAACAAACACACACAATCTCAGAATCTCATCATACCATTTTCATGAATTCGCAACTCTCCTCTGTTACCTTGGTTAATCAAAGTTATTTGATCCACAAACTTCAAATCTGATTGTTGTCCTACACGGATCTCATCCACAATATCATTCGTCAATTTCAGTATACCCATCTTCACACTCTCAAATGTAGTCTCACACTACAAACTCATATCTCCGAACTGCTCAATCATCTCAAGTTCTTTTACCATCAACATCGACACATGCAAAGTCTTTCTACTCAAAGCATTTGCAACCATATTAGCTTTACCAGGGTGGTAACTCAAATCAAAATCAAAGTCTTTCAACATCTCTAACCATCTCCTCTGCCTCATGTTTAGTTCCTTCTGATCAAACAAGTATTTCAAACTCTTATGATCGCTGAACACCTCAAACCTCAATCCAAACAGATAGTGTCTCCAAATCTTTAACACAAAAACCATGACTGCTAACTCTAAATCATGGGCAGGATAATTCCTCTCATGAACACATAATTGTCTAGAAGCATAGGTAACTACCTGACCATTCTGCATCAACACACCACCAAGATCCATCTTCTAACCATCACAGTATATCACAAAAGATTCATTTGGATTAGGAAAAATCAATACTGGGGCAATCGTTAACCTCTTCTTCATTTCAATAAAACTCTTCTCGCACGCAACATCCCACACATAAGTCTGGCCCTTTCGAGTCAACTACGTCAGAGGCAATGCCAATTTAGAAAAACCCTATATAAACTTTTGGTAATAACCGACCAAACCAAGAAAACTTCCAATCTCTGTAGCAGACATCAGAGTATCCCGATTCAACACAACATCAATCTTCGAAGGATCCACTGAAATTCCACCACTAGAAATCACATGACCAAGGAAACTCACTTCCTTCAACCAGAGCTCACACTTTGACAACTTGGCATAAAGCTTTTTCTCTCTCAACTCTTGTAATACAATCCTCATATGTCCTTCATGTTCTTCTTCTTACTTTGAATAAATCAGGATGTCATCAATGAAATCCACAACAAACTTATCCAAATACTCATGAAAAGTCCGATTCATATACTCCATGAATACACCAGGTGTGTTGGATACACCAAAAGGCATCACAGTATATTCATAGTGACCATACCTCGTCTGGAAAGATGTCTTTAGAATATCACCTGCTTTAACTTGAATCTGATGATAATCGGACCTCAAGTCAATCTTACTAAAAATGCAAGCTCCCACCAATTGATCCATCGAATCATCAATCCTCAGAAGTGGATATTTATTCTTAATATTCAACTTATTTAGTTGTCGATAATCGACGCACAACCTCATACTACCATCCTTTTTCTTAACCTGTAACACCGGAACACCACACGGAGAAACACTAGGATGAACAAATTTCTTCTCAAGAAGTTCTTCAAGTTGTTTCTTCAACTCACTCAGCTCTGAAGCTGACATTCGATATGTAGCCATCTGTCGTACCTTGAAAAATATGATCCTCGCGAACGCGGTCACGGATGGGCTGACTTGAGAGTCGCCACTTAATTTTGTTTATTCCCAAAGAGGGAAAGGGTAAATATAGATAAAACCACTAAGAAGGGATAGGACAAAGTCTTCGCAAATTGTTGCCTGAGTTCGGAAGTCGGTTATGTATAGGGGGGTATTAGCACCCCCTACATCCATCGTACTCGATGGGGACCATCTAAGTTGTCATGCGAGAAGGGATATCTATGCTTAAGTATTACTTGATAAACTAAGGTGTTTATTGATCCTAGGGGATCGGAAATGATTGAGATCCTCGTGCCTACGTATTCCCTCGTGAAATGGGAAAGTCAGAGCTTCGTAATTTGGCCTACTATAGGTGATTGGTTGTTGTTTTTATTACATTTCTTCCATGAAAGGGTTTAGGAGTCGAATTGCACTAAAAACTATGGGTAGAGGTGATTATCCCGAACCATCAAGCCAAGCGTATTGCGACGGAATAATCGGAGCGAGTAACGAAAGCTTGTAGTCCTCATTTATACCACTTAAGGCTCGTGGCGTAATTATTCTCGTATTATTAATGTGTTTTATTTACCTATAGCCGTTTGACGTTGGATCAAGGGCTTGGATCTAAAAAGAAACATTTTGGTTTTTTGAGGTTAAGGGTGAATGCAAATGGAGGGTTATTTGTGGGTTTGTTAGCGAGGCACAATGCGCTCGGCCCGCAAAGTTGGAAGACTTGATATGTGGATCAAGTGAGCTAATGACTAGCTATGGAAAACAAGCGCGATGCATTGATTCGTTAAGTCGAAAAGTTGAGAAAAAAGTGTGAAGTGCAAAGTAGTGCAGATGGCGATTGTGGAACAATCGACTTACATGTGTGTATGAAGTGTAGTGTGTATGGATATTTACTTGGCGTTGGACCAAGAATTTCGCTTATCTTTGAAATGATTAGTCTTAGTGCGCGTTCGTATTTTACTTAGAAATTTATCGTCAAAATGTGAAAGTAAATCACACATGTAAGCATATCATCATATCACAAGCAAGAAGGATCGAGCATACACAAACATTCATCACACGTATAAAATCGAGCAAAGGTAAAAAGTTAATTAATCAAATTAAATAGAAATATTTAATTAGATTAATTAACAAATTAATTAATCAAATTAAATAAAACTATTTAAGATAATTAATCAACAAAAATGTTTTTTTTAAACCGAAAGATAAGACAAAGATCAAAACTAAATAAGAAAAAATGTTTTTTTTTCTTTGAGTTTTTGAATAAATGAAATTAATAAGTTAACTAAATTTAAATAAACTTAATTAATTATATTAAATAAACTTATTTAATATAATTAATTAAAAATAAAGTTTTTGTTTTTTTATAAAAGAAAATTAGTAAAAAAATCAAAATAAAAAGAGAAAACAGGCTGATGAATAGAAAAAACAGGGTGTGTGTATTCAATTTAAAGGATTGGGCCCATTGACCCAAAGGCTTCAATTGGTTGGTCCGAGTTAACCTTCTCAGCTGATTTAGAAGGCCAAACCCGACAGATACCCACAACCCATAGTAAAACCCTATCCGCTGGTGTTAGAAACTCAGTCAAAGTCAGCAAGGTTCGCCATTAATTGGGGATGCCACGTGATCAGAATACAAGCGTCCGCGTGCAATAAAATGATATCCAGGTTTTCCTATTTTTATAGAAATACAACACCATTAAAAAAGCTATAAAAAACATAAAGAGAAAGGAAATCAAAAGCAACTTTGTATCTTCCTCATTTATTTCATTCACCACACAACTCGGTTCTCCTCTTCATATACTCAGTTCACATTCTTTTCAAGAAAGAAAAAAACTAAGAACCTTCATTGTATAAAACCAAGCACATATTCATGTTTGTCTCCCAATACAGATCTACCCAGAAAATACAACATAAAGAATCATGGCATGACGAAAATAAACCGTAAAAGAGAGAAAAAAAACCTAACCCTAAACGAAGACCCACAAAATCAGAGTTCTATCACAAATGAATGGAATCAAGCAATCAGATCAAAATTTTTATGAAACAAAGCATGGGACACAATAATCGAGTTAGAAGGAGGTGTATTCATACCTGAGTCGGAGAAAAAGATCTAATTTCGCGATTCAAAGGAGAAGGTACTTTTCGCTCTTCTACTTCCTCTTTTTATGATGCTTCTGCTACTTCATCTTCTTCCTTCATATTTTGTGCTCTCTTATGCGCGTACTTGTTGTTGTTGCGTGTGAGTTGCCTCATCTCAACTACCTTATAATCTTAGTGTAAGAATCTAAGGAGTTTTTGTAATTCTTGAGCTTTTGATGAATAGGGTTTGTGGTGATAATTTCTGCTTTCCGCTGTTTTCTTTTCTTTAGGGTTTCTGTGTTCAGATCTATTCTTTTCCTTTTTAGTGCCAATGATTGGTTATATATTGGAATTTCGTGAGACAAATATTCCCTTGAGTGAGGTTTATACATGTGAATTCTGAGAATAATCGTGTGTGAGTGAATGAAGACCGAGAAATCCGTTAGAAGTGGAATTGCCATGAAATTTGGTGTGGGTCAGAATTGTGACTCACCCTGAATTTGTCTGTAGTGTTAGCTGGACTCATTCTATAACGTGGTCCCATCAATTTTTGAATTGATTTCTTTACTGCTATGCTTTGATTTTCACTGCTGAGAATTTGGTCTTTCATTGCTACTGACTTCAGTTCTCACTTTTATTGTTGTGTATTTTGACATTGCTTTGTTTGCATTGTCTTTGACCTCTTTCTTATGATACATTTCAGATGAACTAACATGATGCTCTTGCCATTTTCAGAAGCTTCTTGCATTCTTTTTGGTCACCTTTCTCAAGCTTAAACAAGGCAACTTGCATCTTGATGTGGTTGTGCTGAATGTCACAGTAAAGAGTTTCTGACAAGTCTTGCTCTCTTGGTGGATGCACCAAAGCATATCCTAATTGTCTTTTGAACAGCAAAGGATTGTAGTTGATGCAACCCTTCACTCCAATCAGGGGTACATTGGGATACTGCCCACAACTGGTGATGATATCTCTGCCCTTGGTGCTCTGAGTGCACCATCTGATGTCTTCTGAAGTAAGGGCAATCACCCTCTTAGCCCAGTTCCTTGACTGATGAGGGTTCAGGAAAGTTTCTGACTTTGGAAAGTGCCTCAATAACCAGCAATAGAAGAGAGGTGCACAACATCTGACTAATCTTCCCGTCTGCTTCTCATTCCTTTGATGCACTGAATAGTAAAAGTCTCCAAGCAAGGTAGGGACTGGATTCTTCAACAAGAAAAGGTGAATAGCACTCTTGCTTACAAACTTAGGCTCGTCTGCAAACAAGATGATACCATATATGCCAAGGGCCAGAAGAGCACAAACAGTGTCCCACTTCCCTGCTGCAGCATGAATGGTGACCTGAGTAACCAAGAAGTCCAAATGGAGGCCTAGAATTCCAGCCTTGGTGGTCATATTCTGGTCAATGAGGGTGGATTCCAAGTGCAAAACCTTAGCTACATCTTCATTCTTGGGAGCAGTCATCTCAGGGTTGAAAGGAATCCCTCTCCTGATGGGGACACCCAACAACATGGAAAATTATTCTAGCAAAGGGCCCAACTGGAAATCTGGGAAAGTGAAACATCTGAGAGGAGGGTCATAGAACTGAAGACAAGTGTGGATCATGCTCCTCTGAGATGCATCCAAGTCCATGATCATGTCCATAATGCCACCATAATGTTCCCTGAATAAAGGGACATGATCAGGAGTGATGAGTGTCTGAATCTGTCTGATGCCTGTCAGAGTGGGCTCAAAGAAATGGTATGTGATGTTGCTCTTCCTGGATGGGTCCATGCTGACAATGGATGTTGGTAAAGAAGACTGGGGAGAAGTACTGGAGAAAGCTGCTGAAAATAACTGGAGAAGATACTGAAGAGGAATCTCTGATGAAAAGAGCTGATGAAGATGGCTGATGCAGATAGCTGAAGGAGTTTGAGCAGTAGAAAAGGTCAAAACCAAACCAAAGATACAATGTGGATACCCTGTAAAACAAATAGACAAATCTTAAATGATGCAAAATGATGTATGCAGAATGATATGCAGGGGTTTGTGATCAAGTGTTGGATCTGTTATCTGCCTTGATAGGGTCCATGTGTGTTCATAAGTCCGGATGGAGGTCTAGAGAACCAGTAACCAGGTGGGGGACTCAAATAAAGAGTCACAAGTCCAGAGTTTCACAAGAACAGTCCAAAATGATGCAATCTTAAAACAAAACTGGTAACAGGATATGATGAGGCCAAGGGTTCCTTCAAACCTGTAAACATCCCAACCCCCTCACAGGTATTGTTCTAGAACAAGGATCCTCATACTTGGATCAGTTATGAGAAGTGTAAACACTCATAACCCGGAGGTACAGTGTTTACAATAATCATAAAGGATCCTCCTCTAATTCACCTCAGATGCTGAAGGTCATAAAAAGGTCATCCAGACTTAGCAGGCTTCCTAGATAGCCCTAGTACTACAGGAAATCCGTAGCATAGAGTTCTCAAAAAGAAACCCATGTCTGAACCGTGTTTCATATTCCCGCACCAGACCGAAATGGAATGGGAAAGAATATGAAGCCACTTTATCCTATGTGTCACTCAGGCTCCTGGTATGGAACCTTACTCACTCAACAATCCCTCCCACCAAAACAGACAGAAGATCCAACACACATGATATGATGATAACAGTATGAAATGCATATAAACAGTAAATGAAAGCAATAAATAAAGCTGTACAGAAAGCAATAAATAAAGTAGTAAACAAAAGCACAAGTAGCATATAAAACCCCCATAAACACAAATCAAACAAGTGCTAGGAGAAACCCACAAAAAGAACCAGAAGCCCTGGTTGCAAGATAAGTTTCCCCAGCAGAGTCGCCAAGTTGTCGCTCCCCCGAAAAGACACTAGGTCCCCAAGGTACAGACGCGAACGGTCGGCGAAAAGAGACAAGGTGAAATGAAGTGAATAGAGTCGCCAATTAGGCATTTTTATCCCGAAGGAAAGGTAATGTTGCATAAACCTAGAAAGAGATGGATAAGACGGTTGCGAACCAGAGAAACTGAGAAAGGGGGTTGGTTACAACCTGGGAAGGTATTAGCACCCAGATTTTCCGTCGTACTCAACGGGATCCACGCTTAAAAGATTGTGTTTAAAGGGGTAGTGTATGTGTTATCCGTGTGCAAAAGCTGGAAAAGAAAAATACATGTGTTAGTGCAGAAGGGTGAATGCTCAGGAACTGAGGCTTAGAAAAGAATGCTGAAAGAGGGGGATGACAAAGAGACTTTTGTTCGATAACTGTTAAGTTATGCCTACGTATCCTCGCGTGCAATGAGGAAGTCAAAACACCGTAGTTCGACTCAAAGAGACTGAAAGATAAATTGACTGTGAACTGTTTGCTTGTCTATGCTAAAGTGTATGACTCGTATGGCTCGAGTGCTAACTGTCTTGCATTAGACGGAAGAAGCGAGTTCTTGTTTGTGAATGAGTGTGATGAGAAAAGAATCTCGGAGGAGACGATTATTGTTTGTTTTTGTGTTTTCAGTTTTGTTATTGTTTTTTGGTGTTTTGCATAAGTTAATGGGCTTAAACCTAGATCAAGGGCTTTCAAACTCATTATATCCTCCCTGATTAGGGATAATAAGCCTACTTAAGTATGAGATAAGCATCTCAACTTAATTACCATGATTATGTAGGATTAAGATCATTAACCTACTTGTGATTATTTAGATGTTTTTTGGGTTTTGTTTAGTGTTAAGTAATGAGTTTAATCTCTAATCACAGATTAGTGAACTCATTACACCATCCTAATAGAAGGATGATAGATGAGAACACTTAAGCTGAGGAAGATACATCAACTTAATCCATGGTTAAGGACTAAATTCATTATATAACAAGCCTTTATTAAGTGGATTTTAATTAAGGGATAAGATTAAGAAATGGATTTTAAGTTTGTAAGACAACTTGAGGGGGACTTGTCCATTAAACACTAGGGTTAGTCCCTCTTAACCATAAGGAAGAGTTAGAACCCTAATGTAAGGCCCAAGTTACAAGATAAAGTATTGGTGATTATTAAGTGATTTGATTAAGAGTTTTAAATAAATTAAAGGTTTAACACTTAGGATTAAAGTTATACACTCCATCCTAAGAGAAGGATGCAGGCATAACCCTAATTCCAAAGTCCTAAAACTTTAAGAGTTTAGTCTCTGATTATTGAGATGAGAAGAGAGACTCAAGGAGACTCAAAGGTAAAAATCTAAAGGGGACTAATCACAACCCTAATTATTATCATGCTTGGATATCCTATGGTTTGTAAGGCTTAAGAAAGATCTTCAAACAAGCCACCAATGGAAGAAGCAGATGAAAGGAGGAGGAAACTGAAGAATAAGTTACTTCCTAAGAAGATAAGTAACATAAAGGAAGAACGTGAGAGAGATGGAACATAAGTGAATTAGATTCACTTCAAGTACAAACAAAATGCAAATGAAAGAGATAAGAAGAAATGAGAGGTGAAGGCAAATCCACCTCTCAAGATAACTTACCAAAAGTACCTGAAAGTGTTAGTATGGATGCATAAGGTATAAGGCATGAAGAAATGAATTGAAATGAGATGCAATGATCAAAGTAAGAAGTGTTTATGCAATGCAAATGGAATGTAAGATGATGCAATGTCATACAAGATGCACATGAATGATCATACAAGGATGAGATTCAAAGGAAGAATGCTTTGAAGTTTGAAAACACATGAAAGTTTATGAAATGAAATGAATGCAAAACATGGAAAATGATTGAAGAAATGGTCAAGCAAGGTTCTAACATGTCTTAAGATGTCTAAGATGACATATGAATGCATGAAATGTCATGGCAAGTCATGTGATGATGAATATGCAAGGAGAATGCAAATGAACATGAGAAATTAGGGCTTTATGGACATGTGAGATGCAAATGACTAAAACAGAAGCAATCAGCATGATAAAAATTTGAAATCAAGCTCAAACAAACCCTAATCCCTTATTAGGTCACACCCCAAAGGAGAAGGTCAGAAGCCTAACCTATCAAAAGTTATGATTTTCCTAAGTTTTCTAGGGTTTTTGGGTAGTTCAAAAGGAAAAATGCAAATCAAATTGAAAATTCAAGATAAATTCATGAGGAAAATGACCTATAAACTACATGCAATATGTAACACAATGCAAAAAGAATCAAGTTCAAACTCTTCTTGGTTAGGCAGAAATGATTTTTCAAAGTTAGGGTTTAAAAATGTGATTTTAATGACCCTTAATTCAAAGAAAATTGACAAACTATGATCAAACCTAAAAGGAAATTTGTGTGAAGAGTTTGAAAATGTTTCTAAATGCATTGGAATGGTTCATGATTTTTTTGGTGATTTTTAGAAACCTAAATGCATTTTTAATTAATTAAAATACTTTAATTAATAAAAAATAACATTTAAATATTTTAAAATACTTTTTTAATGCAAAAAATAAAAATAAAATTGTTTTTGGATTGAGAAAAATATTTAAAGTCAGAATGCAAAAGGAAATATTTTTAGAAAATGTTTTGCTATTTTAAAATAAATGAGAAAGAAAATGCAATAAAAATGAAATAAAAACCAATTAAATGGAAAGTAATCTGATCTAGTGGTTGAGATTTGAACCTGAGGGGAGGGGTTTGACTGCGCGTGTCTTTGAACGGTCAGGATGTATTCTGGCTAATTAATTTGTTTTATAATTAATTAATCAGGATTAAGTTAATACGCGCAATTTGGGCCATACCTTCACTAACCCTAATCAAGATCCTAAGGCCACAAATGAATCTGGGCAACTAATCACACTTAAGCCCTAATTATTTTCAGGTGACCGGAGCTAACCTCCGGTCATCTTCTCCGGCGAGTAAAAACTTCAAAACCTCAAATAAGCTTCTAAACTCCTAATTTTTTGCCCAGAAATGTTCTACTAACATCATACAACAACAATCAAGCAACAAAAATTATTTATCATTCATCAAATGACTGAATCGAATCAAACAAGTTTTTAGGTCAAAATTTCAGATCATCAATACATACTCAGTTCTTGCTCATTTTCAAAACTAAACACATCCCCATGATCAGTGCAACACATAGAATCATATTTTTACAAGAAAACAAGCTTCTGGAAAAATTGTTTATGGAGGATACCTGAGTTGAAGTTCTTTGAAATGGAACTTTCTGGGCCTTCCTTTGGTGCAATCCACCTCCTTTGGTCCCCTTGAGTCTCTTGTGATGCTTGGAATGAGTTTATTTTGGCTGAATCATGAGTTTCAGTTCTGAGTATGCAGAAATTGTATTTGAGTTTGCGAGTGTTTCAGGCTATGGTGATGGGTGGGAAATGATCCTTAGGTGATGATGAGTTGAATGGTAAAAAAATTTTGAAGTTTGAGTGGTTGTGCTATGAAATTCGAAGAGGTGAAGGTTTTTTGAGGTTTTTAGCAATCTGAGTGTTGATGATATTTGAGTGGTTGTGATGTTTATGATCCATGATGTTTGCATAAACCAATGGGATTGCTCAGAAAGTGGGTGGTGGCACAACTTGATTGGTATGGGCCAAGTTTCAAAAAGTCAAGGTGATGTGTACTTAAAGCATGGCACGGGTCAGAGGTTGTTTGGAGGGGTGTCTGGCCTCAGCTTGGTTCAAGGATGGCCATGGGATTGAATTTGATGTGTTGGAAGGCTTGGATCATGAGATGGCATAGATTTTGCAACTTTCCCTCTTTGGTGTTTCTTGGATCACAAGCCATGAAAACCCTATATTCAAAGCCCAATTCTGATCTTTTGAAGCTCCTTTGACATGTTATAACATATTTGTGCACATTAGAGGTCATTTAGAAGCTTGAACATGCCAAAATGAAAAATCCCTCTTTGACATGAAACTTGAAATTATGTGATTTTTGCCAACTTTGAAAGGCCATATCTTGAGTTCTAGGATGAATCAAGACATGTTCTTGTACTTTTTGAAAAGGGAAAGACATAATCTACAACTTTCATGCCCAAGAATTTTTCATTTGAAGCATTTTTGGTCATGAAAGAGGAGGTTGAAAAGCTTTCCCAGAATGGAAAGTTTGCATTTCAAGTCATTTCCAAAAATGGCAAGTTTGCAATTGGCTCAAAATTCTTCAATCTTGTGAACTTCCAATCACTTCTAAGATCAAATAAAGATCATTGAACTTCAATTTGATGAAAATACCCCTTTAGTTCCATTGTGTGAGATTAAGAAATGGGTTTTATGTTTGCAAGACAACTTGAGGGGAACTTGTCCATTAAACACTAGGGTTAGTCCCTCTTAACCATAAGGAAGATATGGAACCCTAATGTAAGGCCCAAGTTACAAGCTTAAGTCTTGATCATTATTAAGTGTTTTGATTAAGAGGTGTAAAAAAATTAAAGGTTTAAAACTAAGGATTAAAGTTATACACTCCATCCTAAGATAAGGATGCAGACATGACCCTAATTCAAAGTCCTAAAGCTTTAAGTGTTCAGCCTCTGATTATGAGATGGGAAGAGAGACTCAAGGAGACTCAAAGGTAAAAAAGCTAGGGGGACTATACAAAACCCTAAGAATTATCATGCTTGGATATCCTATGGTTTGTGAGGCTTATGGGAAGAATCTTCAGAAGGCCACCAAGGAAGGAGAAGCAGATGAAAAGAGAAGGAGAGAAAGAATAAGTTACTTACTTCCTGAAGAAGATAAGTAACCTAAAAGAAAGAAAGTAAGAATGAGAGAGCATAAGTGAATTAGATTCACTTCAAATACAAGTAAATTATGCAAATGAAGAGATAAGAAGAAATGGGGTGTGAAGGCAAATCCACATCCCAAACAACTTACCATAAGCCCCTGAGATGTTAGTATGAATGCATAAGACATAAAGCAAAAGGAAATGAGATGAATAAATATGCAAAGATCAAAACCAGAAGTGTGTATGCAAGGAAAATGTGTTATGAGATGATGCAAAGTCATACATAATGCATATGAATGATCATACAAGGATGAGATGCAATGGAAGCATGTTTGAAAACACATGGATGTTCATGAAATGTAATGAATGCAAAACATAGCAAATGAATCAAGAAATGATCAAGAAATGTTCAAGCATGTCTTATGATGTCTAAGATGTCATACATATGCTTGAAATGTCATGGAAAGTTCATATGATGATGATATGCAAAGATGAATGCAAATGAACATGAGAAATTAGGGTTTTAAGGCAACATGAGATGCATATGACCAAAATCGAAGCATACATCATGATAAAAATTTGAAATTGAACTCAAACAAACCCTAAACATATACAAGATCACTTACCAAAGGAGAAGTTCAGAAGCTAAACCTAGTGAAAGTTATGGATTTCCTAAGTTAACTAAGGATTTTGGATACCTCTAAGGGAAAAATGTAAATCAAATTGAAAATGAAATGCAAAAATGTGAGATAAATAACCTAGAAACCATATGCAATATGTGAAACAATGCAAAAAAGAATCAAGTTCAAACTCATCATGGTTAGGCAGAAATGAATTTTTCAAGTTAGGGTTAAAAAATGTGAAATTTAAGAACCCTAATTCAAAGATATTTGTGAAAATGTGATCAAACATAAAAAGAAATTTGTATGGTGAGTTTGAAAATGTTTCTAAATGTATGATAATGCTTTGTGAATTTTTTGGTGATTTTTAGAAACCTAAATGTATTTTTAATTAATTAAAATCAATTAATTAATTAAATATAACATTTAAATGTTTTAAAAATACTTTTTTTAATGCAAAAATTAAAATAAAAAATGTTTTTGAGTTAAGAAAAATATTTGAAGTAAAAATGCAGAAAATGAGATTTTTTTTAATTGTTTTTGATATTTTAAAATAAATGTGGAAAAGAAATGCAAGAAAATGAAATAAAAATCAAATAAATGAGAAGTAATCTAATCTGAAGGTCCAGGTTTAAATTCTGGTTTACTGCGCGCGCAGATGGAGGCTCAGGATCTAATCTAGAAAAATTAATTAATTAAACCTAATTAATTTAATAAATCAGGATTAGGGTTTTAATGAGGCAATCTGAGCCATCCAACACACGCGAGAAACACTCATCCTATGGCCCACATTCAAACTGGCATTTAATTACAGGTAAGGGTTTAATGATTCTCAGGTGGCCGGAGAAGACCTCTGGTCATCTTCTCCGGCAGCTCACTCATCCTATCTCTCTCAAAACGCCATGAAAACAACTCAAACTCTCCATAATCACTCATTAGACATCAAAGAACAAGAATCCAGCAACAAATTTCATTTATATTTCATCAAATTCATGAATCGAAGCAAAACGGAAAATTAAACAAAACTTTCAGAAGGCTATGAAATGCTTAAAACTCAACCATTTTCAAAAGTAAACATATCACCATGATCAGTACATCACATATAATCAATCTATAACTTAAAATGCAAGTTCTGGAAAAATTGTTCTTGATGGTTACCTGAGTTGAAGCTTTCTCAATCTGAGATTTCTGGACCTCTCATTGATGCTAATCCACTCCAATGGTCACCTTGATGCTTCTGGAAGGCTTGAATGGAGTTTAAATGAGCTGGTTTTAGTGTTTCAGTTCTGATAACTCAGAAATCGTGTTCTTGTTTGAGAAGCTTTCAGGCCATGGAAATGAGTGTTTTGTGTTTTATGATTGATTTTGAGATGAACGGTGAAAGAATCAGTGATTTTTGTTGGTTGTGGAGTGAGTTTCGAAAGAATGAATGTTTTGGGGATTTTTTGTGAAACTGAGCTTAGGGATTCATTCAGGCTTGTGTGTGTTGTGTAATAAAGTCCATGATGTTAGTATAGGCCAATGGGATTGATCAGAAAGTTGTTGCGGCACAGGCTGATTGGTATGGGAGGTGTTTGCAAAAAGTCAAGATTGTGTACTATGGGGTATGGGCACGGGTCAGAGCTAGCTTGGGGGCTTGCTGTAACGCCTTGATTTGATTTTCCCATTTGTTTTGTTGAGTCTTTAATTGATTTAATTGAGAATTGATTTGTTTGTAGAATTAACATGATTATGTGCTATGTTAATGTGATAAAATGTGGATATGTGTTGTGTTGGTGTGTTGGTGTGATTTTACCATTTCGAGAGTTTCCGGGTAAGATTGATTAAGAGGGTATTTTAGACCTTTACCTTTAGTAATAAGTTAGAATTGTTTAGAATTGGTATTTTGAGAGAAAATAATATTTTGGTTGGAAAAGAGATAAAATGAGTTAAGTGTAGAAAATAGAATTAGTTAGTAGTAGAAATAGAAATAGAAATGAGAGAGATTTATAATAGAAAGTTGGTAAGAGGGAAAGAGAAAAGAAAGAAAAGAAGAAAAAGAAAGAGGAGAGAAGAGAAAGAGAAGGAAAAGAGGAAAAGAGAGAATTTCTTCAAGATTGGTCCGCGGAGAAGCATCGAACGGGTAAGGGTGATAAACTTTGTTATTCTAAGATTGTATATGATTATGTATGTGTTTGGTTGATTGGGTTTATGATTTGGAGAAGTTTTAGAGAATGTTAGGTTTAGGGTTTTGATGAGAAAACTTGGAAATTGGTGGATTAATCGGTTAGAACTTGATATAGTCGAAGTATGAGGATGAATACATGTTAATAATCATGTTTGTTGAGTTTTGGAAGAGTTTTGGGGTTTTTTTTATAGGTCTGTTGCGTAACTGAGCAGTTCTGAAATTGTGTTTCCTGCTCAGCGAGCATTTCCTCGCTCAGCTAGAGTTCCAGAACATTGCTCGCTCAGCGAGCGATTCTCGCTCAGTTGGACCTGGAATTTTGGAATTTTGTTTTATTCATAACTTTTGATTCAAGTATCCGTTTTAAGCGTTCCACATATCGATTCGAAGCTAAAAACATGTAGAATATATTGATGCTAAAATCTGTAATTTTTAGCCGACTTTTTCCCGATTTTTCCGATAAAACGTAAATGAGTTAATTATGGAAATGTGGGTTTGTTATAATGTTGTGGCCATTGGGCAAGTGATTACTATACTTAAATTGTATGCATATGTATGTTAATGGTATGTGTTGAGTGCATAATTATGTTGTGAATAATGTATGAATTTTCAAGGATGTTTTGTGTCATTTTTCATGTAAGCATCATGTATGCATTCTTGTGGGATCCTTGTGAATCCGTTGTAGCGTCGCGTGCTCACGTGGAGTGTGAACGATGACTACAACACGGTCGTGTGCCCATGTGGGGTGTGAGCGATCGGATTGTGTGCCCGTGTGGGGTGTGAGCAATCCATAAACATCGTGTGCCCGTGAGGGGTATGAGCGATGGGTGATTAAGTTCACATTGATCGTGTGCCCATGTGGGGCGTGAGCGATCAGATTGTGTGCCCGTGTGGGGTGTGAGCAATCCTGAAACATTGTTTGCCCATGTGGGGTGTGAGCAATTGGGGACATCGTATGCCCGACGGGGAGTTACTTTAGGTAACAAGCGATGATTCTATTTGGTTCCTAAGTGAACTTGTTGAATGTTGAGTCGGTACCGCATTGCATCTGCATAGAGTCGTATGTCGGTCTCTATGAGTTGCATTTTATACATTGTATGTATATGCTGAAATAAACATGATTGTGCATATGTTTATTTGGAATGTTGTGAAATGATTGGTATGTGTGAAGGACATACTTGCGGATATATATATGCATGTTTGATATGTATATATGTATGTGATTTATACATTGAATGTATATGTGTGATTTAAACATAGCTTGTCGTATGTTTATGCGGAATGAATGTAAATGAAGAATAGACATAAATAATATAAGATTTATGTGTATTGGTAATTTGTGAATGATTGTACATGTTGATTGGTAAATGAAGATACATTGCGATGTATGTGTGTTATGTGAACATGATTGATATATGATTTGTGTTATGTGAATGAAATGGTGATAAGTATGCGTATAAGTATGCTTTATGTTGTGTATGAATGATATGTTGTGGTGACAATATGTTGATGTATATGTTATATGTTGAGATATATGATTATATGCAATGTTATTATGATAATGTTTCTCACCCTTCTGCTGTTTTCTGATTCTCTACGAGGCATTGCAGATTAGGTGTGCCGGAGTCGTTTTTGTGAAGCTTGTCTTCATATCTTTTGGTCGGTCGGCTCTAATATGTAGCACCGGGTAGTTAGGTGGCCTTATGCCTTTTTGGGGATACATTTGTATATGTATTCGTTATGGACATGTTTTGTATAACATGATATATTTGTACGCTTCTAACTTGTAGATATATTTTGATAAATATATAAGTTGAAGTTGTTGGTGATTTAAGTTTTCCGTTGTGCAATTTATAATTGAGATATGGGTGTAAGGATTAAAATTCCTTTGTGGATAGCTACCCCATTGTTGCATATCTGTTTGAGCAGGTGTTGTATGTTTTAATTTCACGTAATGTGGCATGCTCCTTTTTATGCTTGATTTAATTTATACTTTGACGAAATTTTATCTATGCCTAAATGATTTAATGTATTATTTGGGGGTATAGAAAGGGGGTGTTACATTAAGTGGTATCAGAGCCAGTGTTCGAGTCAGTTGTGTCTGTCTTGTTTTGATGGTTAAACTGTTGTTTACCATTGTTGTTGTTTTTGGGAATAATCAGAATATGGCTGGAAGGAATGATGATGCGATGGCTGCTGCTTTGGAGGCAATGGCTAGAGCGGTGCAGGGAGCACCGAATGTGAATGCTAACGATGAGTTCAGGAAGAATCAACTACCGGTTTTCAAGGGGAGATTTGATCCTGATGGTGCTCAGAACTGGTTGAAGGAAGTTGAGAGAATCTTCCGAGTGATGGATTGTGCTGAGGGAAGTAAGGTGAGGCTTGGTTCTCACATGTTGAAGGAAGAAGCCGATGACTGGTGGGTCGGTAGAAGTCTTTCTTTAGAGGAAGAAGGTGAAGAGATTACATGGGAAGTTTTTCGCACTGAGTTCTTAAGGAAGTATTATCCTGAGAGTGTTAAAGGAAAGAAGGAGATGGAATTCCTTGAGCTGAAGCAAGGTAGTATGTCAGTGGTTGACTATACTGCTAAATTTGTGGAATTGGTTCAGTTTCATCCGCATTATGCTGCTGCTACTGCTGAGTTTTCTAAGTGCATTAAGTATGGGAATGGTTTGCGTCATGAGATTAAGCAAGTTGTGGGATATCAGAGGATCAGAAGTTTTTCAGATTTGACTGAATGTTGTAGGATCTTTGAAGAGGATAGTAAAGCTCGTTCTACGCACTATAAGAGTGTGAAGGAGAAGAGAGGGAAGCAATAGGTTCGAAGTGGGCCTTATGTGACACCCGCTGATAAGGGCAATCATAGGGGAAGCTTTGACAAGAGATCTAGTGGAGGGAGTTCTGGTCTCGTGAAGTGTTACAAGTGTGGCGCCTTGGGCCACAAGTCTTTTGAGTGTGGAAAGAATTTGGTGAAGTGTGTTAATTGTGGTGGTCTTGGACATGCTACGACCGAGTGTCGAAGAAGTGTGGTTAAGTGCTTTAATTGTGGTGAAGTTGGCCACATTAGTACTAAGTGTACTAAGCCGAAGCAAGCTCAGGCGGGCGGAAAGGTGTTTGTATTAGCAGGGAAGGATACTACTAGTGCAGACCGTTTGATTAAAGGTACATGCTTTATTAATAGTACGCCTTTAGTTACTATTATTGATACGGGAGCGACTCATTCGTTTATTTCTCTTGAGTGCACTAATCGTTTGAATTTGTTTATGTCTTCTTGGGGTGGTGAGATGGTTATTGAGACTCCTTCTTCAGGATTGATAATTGCTTCTTTAGTGTGTGTAAGTTGTTCTTTGACCATGTTTGGTAAAAACTTTGTTTTGGATTTGGTTTGTTTGCCGTTGGAAGGTTTGGATGTAATATTAGGTATGAACTGGTTGCAGTTTAATCGAGTTCATATAGATTGTTATCATAAGTTAGTGAGGTTTCCTTCTTTGGATGATGAAGAAGAGAATTTCCTATCCACAAAAGAGTTGAAGAAACTTTTAGTGGACGAAGCTCAGTTGTTTGGTTTGTTTGCGTCGTTGTCTGTGGAGAATGAAGTGGAGCTTAGTAGGTTCCCAGTGGTATGTGACTTTCCAGAAGTATTTCCTGATGATATTGTGGATGTACCTCCAGAAAGGGAAGTTGTGTTTTCTATTAATCTAATTCCTGGTACTAGACCGATTTCGATGGCACCGTATCATATGTCAGCTTCAGAGTTGGTAGAATTGAAAAAGAAATTGAATGACATGTTGGACAAGAGGTTTGTTAGGCCAAGTGTTTCTCCTTGGGGTGCACCGATATTGTTAGTAATGAAGAAGGACGGAAGCATGCGGTTATGTATTGATTATCGACAGTTGAATAAGGTGACAATTAAGAACAAATATCCACTTCCGAGGATTGATGATTTGATGGATCAGTTGGTTGGTGCACATGTGTTTAGTAAGATTGATTTGAGATCGGGGTATCACCAGATTAGGGTGAAAGAGGAGGATATTCAAAAGACGGCTTTTAGGATGAGGTATGGTCACTACGAGTATTCCGTGATGCCATTCGGAGTTTCTAATGTGCCGGGTGTGTTTATGAAATATATGAATCGTATTTTTCATGAACATTTGGATTTTTTGTGGTTGTGTTCATCGACGACATTTTGATTTATTCTAAGTCTCAAGAAGAGCATGAAGAGCATTTAAGGATTGTGTTGCAAGTTTTGAGAGAGAAGCAGTTGTATGCTAAGTTATCCAAGTGTGAGTTTTGGTTGACGAAGGTGAGTTTTCTTGGTCATGTTATTTCTGATGGTGGTATTAGTGTGGATTCATCCAAGATTGATGCTGTGATGTAGTGGGAAGTTCCTAGATCGGTTACGGAGATTCGAAGCTTTTTAGGCTTGGCGGGTTATTATCGGAGGTTTATTGAAGGATTTTCAAAGTTGGCACTTCCGTTAACGCAGTTGACGTGTAAAGGAAAGGCTTTCATTTGGGATATTCATTGTGAAGAAAGTTTTATGGAGCTTAAGAGAAGGTTGACTACGGCTCCAATTTTGGTTTTGCTGAATCCTATGGAACCATTTGTGGTGTTTTATGATGCTTCTTTGTTTGGACTAGGTGGTGTTTTGATGCAAGAAGGAAAAGTTGTGGCTTATGCTTCGAGACAGTTGAGAGTGCATGAAAATAATTACCCTACTCACGATTTGGAATTAGCGGCGGTGGTTTTTGCTCTAAAGATTTGGAGGCATTATTTGTTTGGTGCGAGATTTGAAGTTTTTAGTGATCACAAGAGTTTGAGGTATTTGTTTGATCAGAAAGAGTTGAATATGAGGCAACGAAGATGGTTAGAACTTTTTAAGGATTATGACTTTGGTTTGAATTACCATCCGGGTAAGGCAAATGTGGTGGCCGATGCGTTAAGTCGTAAGTTGTTACATATGTCCGCTTTGATGGTGAAAGAATGAGAGCTTTTGGAAGATTTTAGAGATTTGAGTTTGGTTTGCAAGATGACGCCGAGGAGTGTGAGACTTGGTATGCTTCATGTTACAAATGATTTTCTTGCAACCGTTTGTGAAAAGCAAAAGTTGGATTTGAAATTTGTTGATTTGATGATGAATGAGAATGAGGATTTCAAGGTTGATAATATTGGAGTTTTGAGATTCCATGGTCGTATTTGTATTCCCGATGATGAGGAGTTGAAAAAGATGATTTTAGAGGAAGGACACTGGAGTAATTTGAGTATTCATCCGGGAGCAAACAAGATGTATAAAGATTTGAAGAAGATCTTTTGGTGGTTTGGATTGAAGAGAGATGTGGCTCATTTTGTGTATGCGTGTTTGACTTGTCAGAAGTCGAAGGTGGAACATCAGAAGCCGAGTGGTTTGATGCAACCGTTAGATATTCCGGAATGGAAATGGGATAGTATATCGATGGACTTTGTTACGAGTTTGCCAAATACTCTAAGAGGTCACAATGCGATTTGGGTGATTGTTGATAGGCTTACTAAATCTGCTCACTTTATTCCGATGGATATTAGTTATTCTTTGGAGAAGCTAGCCGAGATTTATGTTTCTGTGATTGTGAAGTTACATGGAGTTCCTAAGAGTATTGTATCGGATAGAGATCCTAGATTTACATCAAAGTTTTGGGAAAGTTTGCAAAAGGCTTTGGGTTCTAAGCTAAGATTGAGTTCGGCTTACCATCCACAAACGGATGGTCAAACCGAGAGGACAATTCAATCGTTAGAGGATTTGTTGCGTGCTTGTGTGCTAGAACAAGGTGGCGTTTGGGATAGTTATTTAGCATTGATTGAGTTCACCTATAATAACAGTTTTCATTCGAGTATTGGTATGGCACCATTTGAGGCTTTATATGGTCGGAGATGTCGAACACCTTTGTGTTGGCATGAAACTGGAGAGAGAACGGTAGTTGGACCGGAGATGGTACAACAAACGACGGAAAAGGTGAAGTTTATTCGGGAGAAGATGAGAGCTTCTCATAGTAGGCAAAAGAGTTATCATGATAAGAGACGGAAGGACTTGAGTTTCAAGAAGGCGACCATGTGTTTTTAAGAGTTACACCGGTTACGGGTGTGGGTCGTGCTTTGAAGTCTAAGAAGTTGACTTCTCGTTTTATTGGTCCGTATCAGATTACTGCAAGAGTTGGTGTTGTGGCTTATCGTGTGGCGTTGCCCCCGAATCTTTCGAATTTGCATGATGTGTTCCATGTTTCGCAACTTCGGAAGTATGTTCTGGATCTGTCACATGTTATTCCTATGGACGAGGTTGAGGTAAGAGATAACCTTACGGTGGAAGCTTTTCCGGTTAGGATTTTGGACTGTGAAATCAAGAAGCTAAGAGGCAAGGATATTGCGCTTGTGAAAGTAGCGTGGGGAGGCGCTGCGGAAGGCAACATGACTTGGGAATTGGATAGTGGGATGCGCGAGTCGTATTCGGAGTTGTTTGGATCAAGTATGGTTTTCGAGGATGAAAATTTCTAAAGTAAGGGAGAGTTGTAACGCCCTGATTTGATTTTCCCATTTGTTTTGTTGCGTCTTTAATTGATTTAATTGAGAATTGATTTGTTTGTAGAATTAACATGATTATGTGCTATGTTAATGTGATAAAATGTGAATATGTGTTGTGTTGGTGTGTTGGTGTGATTTTACCGTTTCGAGAGTTTCCGGGTAAGATTGATTAAGAGGGTATTTTAGACCTTTACTTTTAGTAATAAGTTAGAATTGTTTAGAATTGGTATTTTGAGAGAAAATAATATTTTGGTTGGAAAAGAGATAAAATGAGTTAAGTGTAGAAAATAGAATTAGTTAGTAGTAGAAATAGAAATAGAATTGAGAGAGAGTTATAATAGAAAGTTGGTAAGAGGGAAAGAGAAAAGAAAGAAAAGAAGAGAAAGAAAGAGGAGAGAAGAGAAAGAGAAGGAAAAGAGGAAAAGAGAGAATTTCTTCAAGATTGGTCCACGGAGAAGAATCAAATGGGTAAAGGTGATAAACTTTGTTATTCTAAGATTGTGTATGATTATGTATGTGTTTGGTTGATTGGGTTTATGATTTGGAGAAGTTTTAGAGAATGTTAGGTTTAGGGTTTTGATGAGAAAACTTGGAAATTGGTGGATTAATCGGTTAGAACTTGATATAGTCGAAGTATGAGGATGAACATGTTAATAATCATGTTTGTTGAGTTTTGGAAGCGTTTTGGGGGTTTTTTTATATGTCTGTTGCGTAACTGAGCAGTTCTGAAATCGCGTTTCTCTCTCAGCAAGCATTTCCTCGCTCAGCTAGAATTCCAGCACATTGCTCGCTCAGCGAGCGATTCTCGCTCAGCTAGACCTGGAATTTTGGAATTTTGTTTTATTCATAACTTTTGATTCGAGTATCCGTTTTAAGTGTTCCACATATCGATTCGAATCTAAAAACACGTAGAATCTATTGATGCTAAAATATGTAATTTTTAGTCGACTTTTTCCCGACTTTTCCGATAAAACGTAAATGAGTTAATTATGGAAATGTGGGTTTGTTATAATGTTTTGGCCATTGGGCAAGTGATTACTATGCTTAAATTGTATGCATATGTATGTTAATGGTATGTTTTGAGTGCATAATTATGTTGTGAATAATGTATGCATTTTCAAGGATGTTTTGTGTCATTTTGCATGTAAGCATCATGTCTGCATTCTTGTGGGTTCCTTGTGAATCCGTTGTAGCGTCGTGTGCTCATGTGGAGTGTGAGCGATGACTACAACACGATCGTGTGCCCATGTGGGGTGTGAGCAATCAGATTGTGTGCCCGTGTGGGGTGTGAGCAATCCATAAACATCGTGTGCCCATGTGGGGTGTGAGTGATGGGTGATTAAGTTCACATTGATCGTGTGCCCATGTGCGGTGTGAGCGATCGAATTGTGTGCCCGTGTGGGGTGTGAGCAATCCTGAAATATTATGTGCCCATGTGGGGTGTGAGCAATGGGGGGCATCGTATGCCCGACGGGGAGTTTCTTTAGGTAACGAGCGATGATTCTATTTGGTTCCTATGTGAACTTGTTGAATGTTGAGTCGGTACCACATTGCATCTGCATAGAGTCGTATGTCGGTCTCTATGAGTTGCATTTTATACATTGTATGTATATGCTGAAATAAACATGATTGTGCATATGTTTATTTGAAATGTTGTGAAATGATTGGTATGTGTGAAGGACATACTTGCGGATATATATATATATATATATATATATATATATATGCATGTTTAATATGTATATATGTATATGATTTATACATTGAATGTATATGTGTGATTTAAACATAGCTTGTCGTATGTTTATGCGGAATGAATGTAAATGAAGAATAGACATAAATAATATAAGATTTATGTGTATTGGTAATTTGTGAAGGATTGTACATGTTGATTGGTAAATGAAGATACATTGCGATGTATGTGTGTTATGTGAACATGATTGATATATGATTTGTGTTATGTGAATGAAATGGTGATAAGTATGCGTATAAGTATGCTTTATATTGTGTATGAATGATATGTTGTGGTGAGAATATGTTGATGTATATGTTATATGTTGAGATATATGATTGTATGCAATGTTATTATGATAATGTTTCTCACCCTTCTGCTGTTTTCTGATGCTCTATGAGGCATTGAAAATTAGGTGTGCCAGAGTCGTTTTTGTGAAGCTTGTCTTCATATCTTTTGGTCGGTCGGCTCTGATATGTAGCACCGGGTAGTTAGGTGGCCTTGTGCCTTTTTGGGGATACATTTGTATATGTATTCATTGTGGACATGTTTTGTATAATATGATATATTTGTACGCTTCTAACTTGTAGATATATTTTGATAAATATATAAGTTGAAGTTGTTGATGATTTAAGTTTTCCGTTGTGCAAAATATAATTGAGATATGGGTTTAAGGATTGAAATTCCTTTATGGATAGCTACCCCATTGTTGCATATCTGTTTGAGCAGGTGTTGTATGTTTTAATTTCACGTAATGTGGCATGCTCCTTTTTATGCTTGATTTAAGTTATACTCTGACGAAATTTTATCTATGCCTAAATGATTTAATGTATTAATTGCGGTTATAGAAAGGGGGTGTTACACTTGTACTTCCTCATCTTTCATCAAGGATGGCCATGGGATGGTTTAGAGTGATCAGAAGTGAATGAGTGGTGAGATTGCAATGGTTTTGCATATTTACAACTTTGTACATTCTTGAGAAATTGGCCATGAAAACTTGTGATGCAAGGCTCAAATATGATCTAAATGTGTTGCATTATCATGTAATGAAGCTTAGAGGTCAATTAGAGGTCACAAGAGTGCTTAAAACTTGATTTTGCAAAAATCCCTCTTTGGCATGAACTTGAAAATTAGAGGATTTTTCCCAACTTTGAAAGATCATATCTTGAGTTCTAGGATGAATTAAGAGGAGTTCTTGTACTTTTTGAAAATGGGAAGATCCAATCTAAAACTTTCATGTTTAAGGATTTTTCATTTGAAGCATTTTTTATCATGAAAGAGGAGGTCGAAAATCTTTCCCAAAATGGAAAGTTTTCATTACAAGTCATGTCCAAAAATAGCAAGTTTTCAAATGGCTTGAAATTCTTCAATCTTGTGAACTTCTAACCACTTATAAGATCAAATAAAGATCATAGAACCTCAATTTGATGAAAATGATCCTTTGGTTCCATTGTTGGGGGCTTCAAATGCCCTAATTCTGACTTTTCTTGCACAACAAGTTACGAGTTGATCAGATGACTTCCACAATGAATTTCTTCATCAAATTTGGTACACATGCTCCTTATAACACATTAAGACCATTAGAATCAATAATGACCAAACATTTTGGGTGTAAGGCCTCTAAAACCAAAACATTAATTTTAGGTCATATGTGCAGGAAACCCTAGCCTGCCTGGACCTCTGTGCAATCCTTTGTGATTTTGTGACTTCAAAGACTCCTTGGGGATGTAATAAGATCATAAAACACTCATGGACCCTCTTGGCATGCTTCAAGTCCTTTGAGATGGCTCAGATCACTTATTGGATTGCTCAGATCACAAACCCTAGATGCAGATGAAATGAACTATGCAGTGTGAGATGAAATGAGATGTTTATGCAATGCAATATGAAAAAATCACAAGCCATGGTGTGAGAAAAAGTGAGGGAAAATTTGGGGTGTTTACAGCTGCCTCTATTCAAACATGAGTTAGCTGTGTAGGGTGTAAGCGCTTGACTTAACAGACAAACAAGATAACTTGTTGTTGAATATCAAAGACAGTCCAAAATTTGCACTCGCTGGGGAGAAGAAGAAAAGGGATATAAATTGTAACAGGTAGTATAGTATGAGTATCAAATGAAAGCGATAAAGGACGACCATCGAGCAGGGGACGACCATCAGTTTAAAGGATAAATAAACCACGACGGGGACGGCCATCAGGTAAAAGAATAAATGAAATAATGATGAGGGACAATCATCAAAAGGTGAAGGACGATCACCTAGCAGGGGATGGCTGCTGAAAATATCACGACATAGGACGAATTCCGGAAAAGATCAACAATGAGGACGGCCATCGGATAAGCATGATGAAGGAAGATCATCAAGAGGTGAAGAACTATCACTTAACAGGGGACGACTGCTCTTGGAGATTATCTCGACATAGGACGAATGTCGGATAACAGAGATCAACGATGGGGACGACCATCAGATAAAATGATGAGGGACGGTCATCATAAGGTGAAGGACGATCACCTAGCAGGGTAAGGCTGCTAAAAAGGTATCGTGAGATAGGACGAATGCCGGATAGAAAGCTCCAACAATGGGGATTCCACTAGGGAAAGGATGAGGGACGGTCATCCAAAGGTGAAGGACGATCACCTAGCAGGGTACGACTGCTGGAAAATTCATGACATAGGACGAATGTCGGATAGAAAATTTGTTTTGTTGGTGACCTATTGGGGAATGGTAAACACGGATGAGTGCTTACGCTTTGAAATAAAAGGTATAAGTGTTTGACGGTGTGTATAAACTAATGATGCGACGAGCATCCTTAGGACCACGATACGGACGAGTGTCGATAGAAATAAACATTGAAACGTGTTCAAGGTAACACCCCAAATTTTCCCTCTTGTTTCTAGCATCATCCTCATGTCATAATCATCATAAGCATGGCATATTTTTAGCATCTTTGCATAGAAAAATGAAGCATAACATTCTCATGTCCTAGCATTGGGCATATGATCAATCAATGGTACATTTGAAGCCTTACAAGTCAAAGAAAGATGTTAAGTGACCTTGGCCAAGTCTCACAAGGTGTTCTTATGTCTTATACAAGCTCAAGATCCTTTACAAGAGCCCAAAGGTTTGGGAGGTTATCAGATGATCCAAGTGTAAACACCCCAAATTTGCCCTCACCCATTTCCACCATGGCTTGTGATCTTTTCATTTGCATAAGTTCAATCATGCCACATCATATTGCATTTTTGATTCACTGCATTGGTTCAAAGTCATCTGCATCTAGGGTTTGTGATCTGAGCAATCCCTGAGCCACTTGAGCCACTCCAAAGGTCATTAATCAATTCAAAGGGGTCCATGTATGTTCTAGCATCATATTATATCCCCACAAAGTCAAGAAAGTCAAAGAATCACAAGAACTGAGAATGGCATGGAAGCAGAGCCAGGCTTGACTGCACAGATGACCTGAAATTAGGGTTTTGGTTTCAGAGGCCATAACTCCAAATTTTTTGGTCATTCTTGTTTCTATTGGTCTCTATATGTTATAAGGATCATGCATATCAATTTTCATGAAGAAATTCAATGGGGAAGGCATCTGATCAAGAGTTGACTTCTTGAGCAAGTCAGTGTAAAATCAGGGCATCTGAGGACCCCCATGACCCAACCAAAGGGTGTTCTTCATCATTTTGAATGTGTATGATCTTTATTTGATCATAAAAGATGTTAGGAGTTCACAAAATTGAAGAATTTCAAGCCATTTGCAAAGTTGCCTTTTTGGGAAAATGACTTGTAATACAAACTTGCCATTTTGGGAAAGTTTTTTCAACCCTTTCTTTTTGATTCAAAAATGCCTCAAATGAGAAAACTTTGGTCATGAAAGTTGTAGAATGGATCCTCCCATTTTCAAAAAGTACAAGAACTCATTCTAATTCATTTTGGATCAAAAGTTATGGCTTGTCAAAGTTGGACAAAATCACATAATTTCAAGTTATGTACCAAAGAGGCAAAGTTGCAAAACCCCTTGCCAAGGTAAAATGAGACCTCAAAGTGACTTCTAATCTTTGTACAAACATAAGCCAATGCCTAAAATTCAGAATGCACCAAAGGATTGCCCATTTTCATGACTTATGGATCAAGAAATCACAAAGAGGCCAAAAATGTACCAACTTGCAAAAACTCATGAAGTCATGCCTCTACTTGTTACAGCTCACAAAGTCTGGTCTACAAGAACTCCATGACCTCAGCTGAGCCAAACCATGCCCCTATCACAACCTCACACTTGCCCATACCTCAAGTACACCTAACTTGGACTTTTTGCAAAAACTCCCATACCAATCCCACAGTGCCACACCAACTTCTCTGACCCATCCAAATGTGATAAGTGGACCAAAAGGGGCTCAACACATAACACACACAAGCCTGAAGCATCCTCTAAGTCATAGCTCCAAGTTTCCACCTCTTATACACTTTCCTTCGAAACTCACTGCACAAGACACAAACACCCAAACAAACTCCATAGAACATCTCAGCATGTCTCACTGATCATCCCTGACCCTTCACCTTGCCCTGAAACCCCCTGAAATCAAAATACGATTTCTCTCCCTCACTGAACAGAACCTCTTCAACCTCACAAATCAGCCATTCTAAACTCCAACCAAGCTTCATAACTTCATCAAGAGGATCATTGGGACCGTTTTGAGGCAAAGAGGCAGGCAGAAAGCTTCAAACTGAAAGCTTCACTTCAGGTAGCTTCGAAAATTATTTTTTCCAGAAACCTTCTTTTAAGTTACTAAAATGATCTACATGCTTCCCTGAATGCAATGAGCTTTGAATCTTTGAAAATGATGTAGAAATGAGGATGTATGGTTTGTCTGAAACTTTGCCCGTGAATTTGATTTTTGCTTGTTCTTTGTGATTCATGAAAAATAAATAAGTTTTGTTGTTGGATTCTTGTTTAGGATGTTTGGTTGGTTGGATCTGGAGATTTTGGCACGTTTTAGTGAGGTTTTGAGAGAGATAGGTTGAAGGTCTCGCCGGAGAAGACGACCGGAAGTCTTCTCCGGCCACCTGAGGGTCATTAAACCCTAATCTGTGTAATTAATCAACTTTGAATTTGGACCCTGGATCCTGTTGACTTCCATTGACTCCCGCGTGAATGAAAACACCAGATCTTTCATTAAACCCTAATTCAGTTTAATTAGGTTAATTAATTAGGTTTAAATTTGAATTTCCCAGAAGCAATCTCAACCGTCCATGAGCGCGCGCAGTCTTTCCCTCCCCCCTGAGTTTGAATGTTGGCCCTTGATTGCGTTGACTTCCCCTTTTTATTCATTTTAATTTCTTTTCTTTTAATTTCTTTTCCTCATTTTATTTAAAATAGCTAAAATCATTTAAAAATTATGAAATTTTTTGTCAAAGATTTCATTAATTTTTAAAACCCAAAAATATTTTTATTTTTATTTTTTGCACTGAAAATTATTTTCAAATCATTTAAATGTTTATTTTTAATTAATTAATGAAAATTGATTAATTAAAAATGCATTTAGGTATTTAAAAATCACAAAAAAAATTCACATTGCATTTAGAAACATTGTCCAACTCTCAAACCAAATTTCTTTTATGTTCTTGATGCCTTTTGATCATTTTCATTGGAATTAATTTCAATTTAAGGCAATATTTTGGTTCAATCTTTAAAAATTTCATTCTGCCTAACCATTGAGAGTTGGATGATGATTCTTCTTGCATTGCACTCTTCATAGCATGTAGTTCATAGGATAATTTTGGTTTGAATTGATCTTGCATTTCCAATTTGTTTTGCATTTTTCTTGATGAGGTATCCCAAAACCCTAGCAATCTTAGAAAATTCATAACTTCCACTAGGTTAAGAGTTGGATCCTCTCCTTTGGGCAGTGAACTTGTATAGGTTTAGGGTATCTTTGATTGCATTTTCAAATTTTTATCATGTCATTTGCTTCTGGTTTTGGATTTTTGCTTTGTATGATGCATGAAACCCTAATTTGTGCCTTCCTTTACATCCATTTCTCATTTGCTTGCATCCAATGACTTGCCATGACATTTTGTGCAGCCACATAACTCATAAGACATCTTAGGACATATTAGAATCATGTCTGATCATTGCATCTTTCATTTGCCATGTGGTATGACCATTGCATTTCATAACTTTTCATGTGCATTCATGGTTCAAAACATGCTTCATCTGCATCCATTGCCCTTGTATGATCATTCTCATGCCTTGCCTCATGTTTGTATCATCTCTTAGCATCATTAACATCATGTCATTGCTTCTTACTTTGGTTTTCATCATGACATTTCATCTCATTTGCATTGCATTTCATTTCTTTTGCTAACTTTTCAGGTGGTAAGTTGTTTTGAGAAGTGGATTTGCCTTCACTTCTCACAATCTCTTTTCATCTCTCTTATGCATCATTGCTGCATTTTATCATGTGTATTGGATTGAGCTTGCTCATCCATGTTCATCTCCTACTTTCTTTCTTCAAGCAACTTGACTTCTTAAGTGAAGCAAGTTGTTTTGCTTCTCTTTGCTTCTTGCTCCTTTCATCTGCCTCCTTCCTGGTGGTTTCCCTGAAGATCTTCTTGCAAACCTCATTAACCCTAGGAATAACCAAGCATGATAATAATTAGGACTTGATTAGTCCCCCATTTATCTTCTTACCTTTGTGTCATCTTTGAGTCTTCTCTTCTCATCTCATAATCAAGGACTAAACCCTAAAGGTTTCAAGGCTTTGTGATTAAGCTTATGCCTGCATCCTTCTATTAGGATGGAGTGTATAACTTTAATCCTAAGTGTTAAACCCTTAATGTGTTTAATTCCTTTAATCAATTTACTTAATAACCATCAAGACATCAAGCTTGTAACTTGGGCCTTGCATTAGGGTTCTAATTCTTCCTTAACTGGTTAAGAAGGACTAACCCTAGTGTTAATGGACAAGTCCCCCTCAAGTTGTCTTACAAACCATAAAATTCACTTCTTAATCTTACCATTAACTAAAATCCATTTAATAAAGGCTTTGTTATGTCATGAGGTTAATCCCTAATCATGGATTAAGCTGAGGAGCCTTCCTCAGCTTAAATGTTCTCATCTATTATCCTTCTATTAGGATGGTGTAATGAGTCCATTAAATCCTTGATTATGGCTTAAACTCATTACTTAACACCAAACAAAAGACTCCAAAAAACATCTAAATAAGTACAAGTAGGTTAATGATCTTAATCCTACATCATGGTGAGTAAGTGTGAGGTGTTTACTTCATACTTAAGGTATTCTCATTACCCCTAATCAGAGGGAGGATGTGATGAGTTTGCTAGCCCATTGGTTTAGGCTTAAGCTCATTATCTTATGACAAACTTCAAAAAATCAATAAAAGACTGAAAACACAGAAACAAACAATAATCGTCTCCTCCAGGATTCTTTTCTCATCTCATTCACTCACAAACGAGAACTTGCTTCTTCCGTCTAATGCAAGACAGTTAGCACCTGAGCCAGACAGGTCATACACTTGAGCATAGACAAATAAGCAGTTCACAAGTCAATTTATCTTTTAGTCTCTTTGAGTCGAACTACGGTGTTCTGACTTCCTCATTGCACGAGAGGATACGTAGGCATAACTTAACAGTTATCGAACAAAAGTCTCTGTACATTCCCCCTCTTTCTGCCTTACTCTTTAAGCCTCATAGTCTTGAGCTTTCCATCCTTGTTCCTACACTAACACTTCTCTTATTTCACTTCACTTTCTTCCAGCACTGACACTTGCATTTTTTCCCCAGCTTTGATACACAAATTGCACTGACACTACCCCTTTAAAGCACAAATCTTTCAAGCGTGGATCCCGTCGAGTACGGCGGACAATCTGGGTGCTAATACCTTCCCAGGTTGTAACCAACCCCCTTTCTCAGTCTCTCTGGTTCGCAACCGTCTTATCCGTGTCTTTCTAGGTTTATGCAGCATTACCTTTCCTTCGGGATAAAAATGCCTAGCTGTCGACTCTATTCATTTCTTTCTCTTTCGCCGACCGTTCGCGTCTGTACCCCCCTTGGCCCCGTGTCATCAGGTGGGAGCGACAGCTTGGCGACTCTGCTGGGGAATCTTATACTGTAACCAGGGCTTCTGGTTCTTTTTGTGGGTTCCTCCTAGCGCTTGTTTGATTTGTGTTTACTGGGGTGTTATGTGCTATTTGTGTTTATGCAGTTGCTTTTATTTACTGCTTTATGTACATTTATTTATTGCTTTCTTTACAAGCTTTATATATCATATTGTCATACTGCCATCTTGCTGGATCTGGTTTTCTTTGGTGGGTGGGGTTCTACTGAGAGTTTAAGGTCCTATACCTGGGACCTGAGTGACACCTAGGCTAGAGTGGTTCATGTTCTTTCCCATTCCATTTCGGTCTGGTGCGGGAATATGAAACACGGTTCAGATGTGGGTTTCTTCTTGAGAACTCTGTGCTACAGATTTCCTGTGGTGCTAGGGCTATCTAGGAAGCCTGCTAAGTCTGGATGACCTTTATTATGACCTTCAGAAACTGAGGTGAATTAGAGGAGGATCTTTTATGGTTATTGTAAACACTGTACCTCCGGGTTAGAAGTGTTTACACTTCTCATAACTGATCCAAGTCTGAGGATCCTTGTTCTAGAACACCACCTGTGAGGGGGTTGGGCTGTTTGCAGGTTTGCAGGTACCCCTAGCCACATCATACCCTATTACTTGTTTGATTAAGAGTACCTCACTTTGGATAGTTCTTGTGATTTAACCCTGGACATGTGACTCTTTATTCGAGTCCCCCACCTTGGTTACTGGATTTCTGAACCTCCATCTGGACTTATTGAACATACATGGACTTATATCAAGACAAATAATCAGATCCAGCTTGATCACAAACCCTTGCATATCATTTGCATACATCATCATTGCATCATTTAACATTTGTTTATTTGTTTTTCAGGGTATCCACATTATATCTGGTTTGGTTTTGACCCCTTCTTCTGCATAGACCTCTGTTCATCAGCCATCTGCTTCAGCTATCTTCATCAGCTGCCTGCTTCAGTTGCCTTCATCACCAGCACCAGCCTATCAGTGGCTTATCTTCAAGTACCAGCCTTGATCCTCATCAGCACTTGTCTTCAGTTCTTCATCAGCAGTCATGGCACCCAGAAAGAGCAACATTTCATACCATTTCTTTGAGCCTGTGTTGACTGGCATCAGGCAGGTCCAGTCACTTATCACCCCTGACCACATCCCATTATTCAGAGAGCATTATGGAGGCATCCTTGATATGGTTACGGACCTGGACCCTTCTCAGAGGAGTATGATCCACACATGCCTACAGTTTTATGACCCTCCTTTGAGATGCTTCACCTTCCAGAACTTTCAGTTAGGACCTCTACTGGAGGAATTCTCATCATTAATTGGAGTACCTGTCATGGGTAGTGTCCCCTTCAACCCAGAGATGACTTCTCCCAGCAATGGAGAGGTAGCAAAGGCACTGTACCTAGAGCCTACTCTGATTGAGCAGAACATGACAACAAAGGCTGGGATCCCTGGCTTGCACTTAGACTTTCTGACTTCTCAGGCCATCCTGAAGGCCTCCTTAGGAGAATGGAGGGCAGTTTGTGCATTGTTAGCCCACAGCATATATGGGGTTATACTGTTTGCAGATGAGCCCAAGTTTATCAGCAAGAATGCCATTCATCTTTTCCTTCTGAGGAACCTAGTACCCACCTTGCTGGGAGATTTCTATTATTCCATTCATCAGAGGAATGAGAAGCAAAGAGGAAAGTTGGTGAGATGCTGTGCTCCCCTATTCCATACCTGGCTGCTCAGACACTTACCCAGGACTGATGCCTTCCTGAATCCCCACCAACAGAAGAATTGGGCTAAGAGACTTATTGCTTTGTCTTCAGATGATATCAGATGGTGCACCCAGAGCACCAAAGGCAAGGACATAATCACTAGCTGTGGGCAATACCCAAATGTACCTCTGATAGGAGTAAAAGGTTGCATCAACTACAATCCTTTGCTGTTTAAAAGGCAACTGGGTTATGCTTTGGTTCACCCTCCTAGAGTGCAAGACTTGGCTGAAACTCTGTATTGTGAGATAAAACCTAATCTAGCTGTTGTCAGAAAAGCATCCTGGGCTTGGGACAACATCCAGACAAGAGGGATGGCTATTCTAGGAAGGTGTAATAATATTGCTTCAGCTCAATACTATGATTGGTCCCGTACCAGAGCTCAGATTACTGGAATGCCTTTCACCATTAAGGATATACCTGGACCATCTACAGTACAACCTCCAGCAGCAACTGTCAGCCTGGAAGAAATTGAGAAACTGAAGAAAAGGAATGAGAATCTGTCTCAGGCTCTGAAGAAGTCCCTTTGGGAGAGGAGTGATAGTCGTCTGGACATTGAGAGGTTGGAGAAGCTTAAGGTGGAGCATCTGACCAAGATTGAGAAAGCAGAGGACTACATCAAGAAATCAAAAGCTGGGGAGCAAATATTGAAGAATGCTTGTAAAGAAGCTAAGTATCAGAAAGCTAGGACCGATCTCTATCTGCAAGAAAGTCAGGCTAGGTGAGTCAGGATCACTGAAGCCCGGACACAAGAAGACCAGAAAACTCAAGCTAGGATTGAGCAGTTGGAAGCCAATGAGAAGAAGCAACAGGAAGCTTTGTTGGCAGCCCAGAAAGAGATTTCAGAGCTGAAGCTTAGAGCTGGATTGAAGAGGTCAAAAGACCATGATAGGCACAAGAAGCTGACCACTGCCATTGCCACCAGAAACCTCCTCATCAGGAACATCACAGAGCACCCAGCTGGTCCAGTGACTGAGGCACTTCTAAAGGAGGTCAAGGAGGATGAGTTTGGGCTAGATGTTTGACCCTTTGTTTGTTGTTATTTCCATTTGATGTACTTTTTCTTTTGATGTATTTTGACCCTCCATGGGCATGTGTTGTAAAACAAACTATGTATGGTTCACCATTTGTAATATATTTCAGTTTGTTTTCATTTGGGTTTTTCTCTCAACAACATCAAGCATCTTCCTCGAGGTCTGGAAAGGTCAAAACCAAGAACCAAAGCCGGATACCTTGGAAAACAAATAAGCATATTGCATTGCATACTAACGTTGTGTTTGTTTTGTAGGTTTCGTTTTTATTGTTTCTAACTTTGTTGTGGTCTCAGGAAATATTGCTCGTCGCCGGGTGTTCCCTGTCAACCGTACGCATCGGTACCCTACCCGCAACAACCTTCCTGGTATCCAAATGGACCAAGTACAGCAAGATCTGACAGAGGTCAGAACTCAGATGGCTAATGAAAGGCTGGAGATGAGAAACCAAATGACTCAATTCATGGAAGTAATGAATGGCTTGGCCCAAAGTCAAGAAAGGTTGAGGGCATTGGTAGAAAGACAAGCTCCTGAAGAGCCTCATCTTGGGACAGGAGGAACTAGTAACAATGAGAGGGGTCAGCCTCATGTTAATCCCCCAGTATTTGGGCCTCATCCGCATCCGGAAGTCAACATCCCGGGTAATGTGCAAGGAAATACTACTGGGGGAAGGATCTTGCAAGAAGACCCTCAGGAAGAGCAGTTTACTGTTATGGGAGCTGGAGATGAAGTTTATGAGAGGAGGTTTGATGAAATTGCTGAGAAATTGAGATCTCTGGAGTCTCAAAATTCCTTAGGCTTCGATGTGATGGACATGGGGTTGGTGGATGGGGTGAGAATTCCCCACAAATTCAAACCCCCGTGCTTTGAGAAATACAATGGTACCTCTTGTCCACGAACCCACCTACAGTCTTTTCTGGGGAGACTTAAAGCATATACCATGGATGAGAAGCTGTGGATGTTTTACTTTGAAGACAGTCTGACTAGGGCTTCAAGAGAGTGGTATTCACACTTGACCAGAGCTACCATTAGATGCTGGAAGGACTTAGCTGAGGCCTTCATCAGGCAGTACCAATACAATCTAGACATGGCTCCTAACAGGACCCTTTTGATGGGAATGTCTCAATCCTCCAGGGAAAGCTTCAGGGAATATGCCCAAAGGTGGAGACAGCTTGCTGCTGCTGTCCAACCACCCATGTCGGAAAGAGAAATGGCCGACATGTTCATGAATACTCTGCAAGGAACATATATTGATAGGCTGGCTTCCTTTTCTTCCACCAGTTTTGCTGATGTTGTTATAGCCGGTGAAAGGATTGAAATCCTTCTAAAGATGGGTAAGATTTCTGATAATGGTGCAAGTTCGTCCAGTAATCCCAGGAAGCCTTTTGTGGTACCTAGAAGAACCAATGAGACAAATGCCATTCATGCCACCAGGGGCAGACCTCAGTATGTCCACAGATCAGTAGCAGCTGTCACTATTCCAGCTCCGATTCCTCAGCAACCAGCATATCAACCACAACAACAACCACATTATCAACAGCAAGTTCAGTATCCGTCACAGAGAGCCTACAACAACAACAACAACAGTCCACAACAACGTCCATTCCAACAAAGACCATCACAGGCAAACAGGGCGATTGATCCTATTCCCATGCCATATGCTGCACTTTTGCCACAACTCCTGAAGCTCAACCTGGTTGAGTTAAGGACGTTGGCGCCTCCAGATCCCTCCAATCTTCCAAGGAATTATGATGTCAACGCCAGATGTGCTTTCCATTCTAACGCACCAGGGCATAATACTGAAAAATGCAGGGCATTGCAAATGAAAGTCCAAGATCTGGTAGATTCTAAAGCCCTCAACTTTGCACCTCCTCCTAATATCAACAAGAATCCCATGCCCAATCATGGAGGGCCAAGAATTAATGCCATTGAGGAAGACAAGCCATCTTTCTTGATAACCAGTGTTGGACAGATACGAACACCCTTGGTCGAAATTAAAGCTCAGCTTCTAGAATGCCAAGTGTTCCCCGGGTGTGAACTCGGTTGTGGGTATTGCAACATTGCTGTCAACGGGTGTGATAATTTAAGAAGCGGCATAGATGATCTTATCGAAAGTGGTATCCTTCAGATCTCAACAACGGCGCCTACAAATCCGGCCATTCCTTTGACAACAATTTCTGAGACTCCTACAACAGCAGCAACAATCATTCTGACCGATTCATCAATATCATCAACCATGGCTCCACCCATCACTTCAACAAATCAAATGTCAACAACCCTTTCTTCTACAACATCAGCATCCATTTATTCAACAGAATCTTCTACAACACCAGCAGAAATTAATGAGGATATCTCATCAGTCACCATCTACTATGATCCATCAAATGTTCCTCTATACAACAACTTTCAACAACAAACAGTGGCACCTCCTGCTAGGTCACCAGTCACAATTTACTACGATCCGCACACCATCACAATACCCTCCTCTGCAGCAGTCAGCCCAGTTACCATCACGGTGCCTGGACCAGTTCCATATGAAAGCAATAATGCCATCCCTTGGCATTACGGCTCTGATCTTTACTGCAATGGAGAGAAAATCACTTTGGATTCTTCAACCTCTTCTCCGCAAATTGATAATGTTGGGGGAGGCGGAGGCTTCACCAGAAGCGGACGCCTTTTTGCCTCACAAACTCAGAGACCAAATGCCGAAGCAGAAGCTGCTGCCAAAGCAAAGGGAAAGAGTGTGGTGTTTGAAGAGCCGACTGTCAAAGAAACTCAGAAGACATCTTTTGAACAAGATGTAGACGAGTTTATGAGGATCATAAAGAGAAGTGATTACAAGGTGGTGGATCAGCTTCACCAAACTCCCTCAAAGATCTCCATATTATCACTGTTAATGTGTTCTGAAGCTCACAGGAATGCATTACTGAAAGTCTTGCACGCGGCATACGTGCCAGAGGAGATTACCGTTAATCAGCTAGAAACTGTGGTAGCAAATGTCAATACCAGTCACGGACTGGGCTTTACCAATGCTGACTTAACAACTGAGGGACGTAACCACAACAAGGCTTTACACATCACTCTAGAGTGCAAGGGTGCTGTTCTATCTCATGTACTGGTGGACACTGGGTCGTCCCTCAATGTTCTACCAAAGAAAGCCTTAGTGAAGCTGGAATATGATGGCTTGGCACTGCGTCCGAGTAATTTGGTGGTGAGAGCATTTGATGGCTCCAAAAGATCAGTGCTTGGGGAGATTGATCTGCCTGTGATGATTGGCCCGCAGACTTTTAAAATTACCTTCTATGTGATGGACATTCAGCCGGCCTACAGCTGTTTGTTGGGTAGACCTTGGATCCATGCCGCTGGCGCTGTTACGTCTACCCTTCACCAGAAGCTGAAATTCGAGTGGGAGGGCCAGATCATCACCATCTGTGGGGAAGAAGACATCTTTGTTAGCCATCTGGCTACGTACAAGTACATTGAAATGGATGGAGAAATCCATGAAACCATGAGCCAGGGGTTTGAGGCCCTGAACATAAATGAAGCATCTGCTGTACTGGGAACCTCCATGACATCTTATCAGCAAGCCAGGAAGGTTGTTGAAGAGGGTACTGCCCAAGGCTGGGGCAAGCTGCTGCCCGTGGAAAAGAAGGAAGACAAATTTGGGTTAGGTTACAAACCAACTCAACAAGATCAATCAGAGGCTGCTAAAGGGCCCAACTTTGTCAGCGGTGGAATGCTCGCCCCGGATGCTGTGAACAACTTGGAAGACGAGTCGAAAGATGAGCGCAACCTGGAAAACTGGATACGTCCAAAGACCCCAGGGAGCCATGTCTCAAACTGGTCTTCCCAGGAAATTATAAGGGTTACTCCTGCAGAGTAATTATTATTTCCTGTATTTTTAAGCATGCATCAAGTCTTGCATCTTGCCCAAGATGTCAAGGCTCATTTTGTAATCGGGCCATCTTGTAAATTTTGTGCAAACAGATCAATCAATGAATATCGGACATCTTTTGCAAAATGAGTCTCTTTCTTTTCCGTTCACTGTTTTTCATTTTTCTTTTTGTACAAAAATAAAAATGGCAATGTTTTTCAAAATGATAACTTCATTTCACTTTTTCTAAATAAGATAAAATCGATCACTAAAATGAACCAATCTAAACCCTTGCAGAGAATGCCTTTCAGACTGCACCGACAACAGCACTGCTATGGCGTTGTATGACTTTGACAATCCAATCAATCAAGCTGATGAAGGGGTTGAAGAAGATTACGAGCTACCTGAAGAGTTAGCCAGGTTGTTAAGGCAAGAGGAGAAGGTTATCACTCCTCATCAGGAGGAAGTCGAGACAGTTAATCTTGGTACGGAAGAAGAAGTGAAAGAAGTTAAGATTGGGGCCTGCTTACAAGATTCAGTGAAAGAGCAACTGATTGACATGCTTCGAGAATATGTGGATGTTTTTGCTTGGTCTTATCAGGATATGCCAGGGCTGGACACCGACATTGTCATGCACAAGCTACCACTGAAAGAAGACTGCCCGCCAGTAAAACAGAAACTGCGCCGTACTCGCCCAGATATGGCAATGAAGATTAAAGAAGAGGTACAAAAACAGTGGGATGCCGGGTTCCTTGCTGTGACTAGCTATCCGCCGTGGGTTGCTAATATTGTGCATGTGCCTAAGAAAGACGGCAAGGTAAGAATGTGTGTGGATTACCGGGATCTGAACAGAGCCAGCCCAAAAGACGACTTCCCATTACCTCACATTGATGTATTGGTCGACAATACGACTCAGTTCTCGGTGTTCTCCTTCATGGACGGATTTTCAGGATACAATCAGATCAGGATGTCACCTGAAGACATGGAGAAGACAACTTTCATCACACCCTGGGGCACGTTCTGTTATAAGGTGATGCCATTCGGACTGAAGAATGCTGGTGCCACTTATCAACGGGCTATGGTAACATTATTCCATGACATGATCCATAAAGAAATTGAATGTTATGTGGATGACATGATTGCCAAGTCCCTCACAGAAGAAGACCACCTGGTAAATCTGCTGAAGTTATTCAAGCGTCTGAGGAAATACCAATTGAAGTTGAACCCCAACAAATGCACATTCGGGGTACGATCCGGTAAGCTGCTGGGATTTATTGTAAGCGAAAAAGGGATTGAAGTTGACCCTGACAAAGTCAAAGCCATTCAAGAAATGCCTGCACCGAAGACCGAAAAAGAAGTTCGGGGGTTCCTAGGTAGATTGAACTACATTTCACGGTTCATATCTCACCTTACAGCAACCTGTGAGCCTTTGTTCAAGCTGTTAAGAAAGGAACAAATGGTCAGGTGGAATGAAGACTTCCAGAAGGCTTTTGACAAAATCAAGGAATACCTACAAGAGCCTCCAATCCTTATGCCTCCAGTTGAAGGAAGACCTCTAATCATGTACTTGACAGTATTAGAAGAGTCAATGGGGTGTGTGCTGGGCCAGCATGACGAGTCTGGTCGAAAAGAGTATGCAATATACTACCTAAGCAAAAAGTTTACCGACTGTGAACAACGTTATTCACTGCTCGAGAAAACTTGTTGTGCTTTAGCGTGGGCTGCTCGCCGACTGAGACAGTATATGTTGACTCACACTACTTTATTGATCTCGAAGATGGATCCAGTTAAGTACATATTCGAGAAGCCAGCACTTACCGGACGGGTTGCAAGATGGCAAATGATCCTCACAGAATATGACATTCAATACACATCTCAAAAAGCCATCAAGGACAGTGTGTTGTCTGACTATCTTGCTGAGCAACCCATTGATGATTACCAGCCTATGAGGTTTGACTTCCCTGATGAAGACATCATGTTCATAAAAGCAAAAGATCATGAAGAGCCCGTTCACACTGAAGGGCCTGACCCAGAAGAAGAATGGACTATGATGTTTGATGGGGCTGTTAATATGAATGGTCGTGGTATTGGTGCAGTACTCATTACACCTAAGGGAGTTCACATGCCTTTCTCGTCTAAACTCACCTTTAATTGCACTAACAACGAAGCTGAATACGAAGCTTGTATTATGGGTCTTGAGGAAGCCATTGACCTCAGGATCAAGACTTTGACTGTATTCGGAGATTCAGCTTTGGTAATTAATCAAACCAACGGCAAATGGTACACCCATCAAGATCATCTGATACCTTACAGGGATTATACAAGAAGGTTATTGACTTTCTTCACAACAGTCAAGCTTGAGTATATCCCTCGAGACGAAAATCAGTTTGCAGATGCCTTTGCTACCATTTCATCCATGATCAAAGTTCAAGCTGCCAACTTTGTGCCTCGGATATCAGTATCCAGACTTGACAGACCAGCATACGTGTTCTCAGCAGATGTTGATAAAGATAGTAGGCCTTGGTTCCATGACATTAGGTGCTTCTTGGAGGATCAGACATACCCACATGGGGCATCTTCCAATGATAAGAAGACATTAAGAAGGCTGGCTGGTAGTTTCTTCCTGAATACTGATGGTTCCCTTTACAAGAGAAACTTTGATATGGTACTTCTCAGGTGTGTTGATAAGGAAGAGGCAGACTTGCTAATGCACGAGGTGCATGAAGGATCTTTTGGTACCCATGCAGGAGGGCATGAAATGGCTAAAAAGTTGCTAAGATCGGGCTATTACTGGATCACAATGGATGCAGACTGTTGTGCCTACGCCAGAAAATGCCATAAATGCCAGATTTATGCGGATAAAGTACATGTGCCTCCAAATCCTCTAAATGTGATGTCTTCACCCTGGCCCTTCGCCATGTGGGGCATTGATATGATCGGCAAGATTGAACCGACTGCTTCAAACGGCCACAGATTCATCCTGGTTGCTATTGATTATTTCACCAAGTGGGTCGAAGCAGCTTCTTATGCAAATGTTACCAAGCAAGTGGTAGCCCGATTTCTAAAGAGAGACATCATCTGTCGGTATGGAGTGCCCGAGCGAATCATTACTGATAATGGTTCCAACTTGAACAACAAAATGATGGCAGAACTATGCCGGGACTTCAAGATCCAACACCACAATTCTTCTCCTTACAGGCCAAAGATGAATGGCGCTGTTGAGGCAGCTAACAAGAATATCAAGAAGATTGTGCAAAAGATGGTAGTCACCTACAAAGATTGGCATGAAATGCTACCATTTTCCTTACATGGGTACCGTACGTCAATCAGAACATCCACTGGGGCAACACCGTATCAGCTTGTGTATGGTATGGAGGCAGTCCTACCTGTTGAAGTTGAACTACCCTCTCTGCGGGTATTGATGGATGTTAAGCTGAACGAAGCAGAGTGGGTCCAATCCCGATACGAACAACTGAGTCTGATTGAAGAAAAGATGTTGGCTGCAATTTGTCATGGGCAGTTGTATCAGAAAAGAATGAAGAAAGCCTTCGATCAGAAAGTCAGGCTCCGAGAGTACCAAGTAGGAGATCTTGTGCTAAAGAGACTCCTCCCTCCTCATACAGACCACAGGGGCAAGTGGACTTCGAACTATGAAGGGCCATTCGTAGTAAAGAAAGTTTTCTCGGGTGGAGCACTGATGCTCAGCACTATGGATGGTAAAGACTTCCTGTCCCCTGTGAATTCAGATGCAGTTAAAAAATACTTCGCGTAAAAAGACCCGCTGGACATAAAAACAGAATGTAAGTCCAGGAAAAAATAGGGCATCCCGGCGAGTCAAAAACAGAATAAAAGACTCGGGCAAAAATAAGGGAAAATAAATAAAAAAATGTGTACACCCGCCGAGTTGAAAAGCCGCATTGGACGACTCAGGCAAAAATGGGTATCCCGGTGGATTGAAAACCCGAAAGGGCGATCCACGCAAAATAAGGGAATAAGCGAACAATTGCATTCTGAATTCGTATGTATCACTTACAACATGGTAAGCTTCGAAAGGTTAAAGCGTCGGTCAGAATCAGCCTTCTTCAAAAAGCAGGATGAGAAGAACGTCAAGGTCATACGGGTCATAGCAAAGGGAAGCTCCTTGAAGCGTCATCGACATTGCCACTGTCTTTTTGTTTCTCAATTTGTAACAATCTCCTCATTTCAGGGGATTTGTTTCTATGACTGTATTCTTGCCAAATTCAGGGCACTTGAATTAATAAAATCAGATTTGTCAATCACACACTGTCTCGTACTATTTTTCATTTGCAAAATGTCCGATGTCCTTAAGATATTGATTGCATAAATACAGATGCTTCCCTTCTAAAAATACGTACCTGCAGGAAATATATTTACTCTCGGGAGTGTCTAAGCTCCTATGATGGAATCCAGTAAGGGATACCTCGGGGTACTTGTGTGTTTCTTTGCCTATTACAGGATTTGCAGGTATTCAAAGCACAACATGGGGCATGAAAGCTTCTCCCCAGTAGGCTGCCCAAATCATTGTTTCCTCAATACACCTTCCAAACAGCACCAGAGATGCTTTCTCCCCATCAGAGTTATCAGGCATCACTTCTCCAACGTTTCCTTCAAAGAGCAGCACCAGAAGGTGTTCGTATCCCCAGCTGAGTTGTCAAGTATCATCCTCAGCAGGATCCCCCACAGAAATCTTTAGGAAGGCCTTTCAGTGATCTTTCTCCTTCCTCAGCCAAGTACATAGACAGGGAACTATCTCCCCGCAGAGTTTCAACCTCTATCCAGAAGAGCAACACACGAAGAACTCGCAACAGAGTGAAGAAAGCTTCTACAAACCCCAGTTGGGTCCCCCGGTGCTGAGATAGGTTTACCGATGACCTACTTCCCCAAACAGAGTCATATATGGCAAATCTACCAATGATCTCATCCCTAGCTGGGATATCTACTTCAAGCAGATCAGCCAGGAACCTCTACAACAACGGGATCCGGATCCTGGATCGGTATCTTTGCATAATCATAGCATTCGCATCATATCGTTCCCCACAGAGCGTAGCATTCCGTCTAATACGGAGCATTACGGCAAAAATCAAACATATTGCATAATCACAAGCCATATTCGAACCAAACACTTGTAAATACTGATAAGCCATCAACGATATACAGAAAACTCCCCAGATTCCCCGGCAGAGAGTCAGGGCACTTTCCCTAAAGATACAGATACTTCTTGACACCCGCCCGTGTCATGTCCCCAGTAGAAAGCCAAAGCGTCCCCTTTGCACTCACAGATACCCATATACACTTCTTTCTAACACTCGTCCGTGTCACCTTTTCCCAGCATAGTTGTCAATACTTGTTTATAATACACTTTTTCCGACACTCGTCCGTGTCACCCTCCCCAGCAAATTGAACACTCGTCTGTGTCTCGCTCATCACTTTCTACTCGTACAGATACTCGTCTGTATCTTGTATATTCCGCTTATATCCCATCAGATTCAACACTCGTCCGTGTTCTTTGTTAACCAGTTGGTACTCGTCCGTATCGTCATCTCTGAACATGTGTCAGTGTTTGTTTCTACCCGATACCCGTCCGTATCGTAGTCTTAAGGATGCTCGTCCGCATCTTTAGTCTATACACAGTGCCAAACACTTATACCTTTCGTTTCTTGGATGTAGACACTCGTCCGTGTTTACTTTTCCCCAGCGAAGTCCCCAGCAAAACTTCTCTCCTATCCGACATTCGTCCTATGTCGTGTTTCTTTAGCAGCCGCCCCCTGCTAGGTGATCGTCCTTCACCTCCTGATGATCGTCCTTCATCATTTTATCCGATGGCCGTCCCCATCGTTGATCTTGTTATCTGACATTCGTCCTATGTCATGATGAACCCCGAGAGCAGTCGTCCCCTGCTAGGTGATCGTCCTTCACCTCTTGATGATCGTCCTTCATCATGCTTATCCGATGGCTGTCCCCATCGTCAACCCTTTCTATCCGGCATTCGTCCTATGTCGTGATACCTTTTGGAAACCGTACCTTGCCAGGTGATCGTCCTTCACCTTAGATGACCGTCCCTCATCTTATCCCTAACAGAGCAGCCGTCCCTTGCTAGGTGATCGTTCTTCACCTTTGATGACCGTACCTCATCATCTGTTCCATTTATTTCTTCAACCCGATGGCCGTCCCCATCATTTACCTATAATCCCCAGAGAGTCTTACAGCTTTACTTAATGGTCGTCCCCATCATGATCTCTTATATCCCCAGCTTGTCGGCCGTCCCCGTCATTGCCTTATTTCCCGCATCTTCCCCAGCATGTCGGTCGTCCCCGTCATTGCTTCATCCCCAGCAGTCGTCCTCTGCTTGACGGTCGTCCTCCGTCACTCGCACTTTATAATCATACTTTATTTTATTTTACAATCTATATCCCTTTTCTTCTTCATTCAGTGAGTGCAAATTTTGGACTGTCTTTGGTATTCAACCACAAGTTATCTTGTTTGCCTGTTGAGCCGTAGCTTACATCCTACACAGCTAACTCATGTTTGAATAGGGGCAGCTGTAAACACCCCAAATTTTCCCTCACCCATTTCCACCATGGCTTGTGATCTTTTCATTTGCATAAGTTCAATCATGCCACATCATATTGCATTTTTGATTCACTGCATTGGTTCAAAGTCATCTGCATCTAGGGTTTGTGATCTGAGCAATCCCTGAGCCACTTGAGCCACTCCAAAGGTCATTAATCAATTCAAAGGGGTCCATGTATGTTCTAGCATCATATTATATCCCCACAAAGTCAAGAAAGTCAAAGAATCACAAGAACTGAGAATGGCATGGAAGCAGAGCCAGGCTTGACTGCACAGATGACCTGAAATTAGGGTTTTGGTTTCAGAGGCCATAACTCCAAATTTTTTGGTCATTCTTGTTTCTATTGGTCTCTATATGTTATAAGGATCATGCATATCAATTTTCATGAAGAAATTCAATGGGGAAGGCATCTGATCAAGAGTTGACTTCTTGAGCAAGTCAGTGTAAAATCAGGGCATCTGAGGACCCCCATGACCCAACCAAAGGGTGTTCTTCATCATTTTGAATGTGTATGATCTTTATTTGATCATAAAAGATGTTAGGAGTTCACAAAATTGAAGAATTTCAAGCCATTTGCAAAGTTGCCTTTTTGGGAAAATGACTTGTAATACAAACTTGCCATTTTGGGAAAGTTTTTTCAACCCTTTCTTTTTGATTCAAAAATGCCTCAAATGAGAAAACTTTGGTCATGAAAGTTGTAGAATGGATCCTCCCATTTTCAAAAAGTACAAGAACTCATTCTAATTCATTTTGGATCAAAAGTTATGGCTTGTCAAAGTTGGACAAAATCACATAATTTTCAAGTTATGTACCAAAGAGGCAAAGTTTCAAAACCCCTTGCCAAGGTAAAATGAGACCTCAAAGTGACTTCTAATCTTTGTACAAACATAAGCCAATGCCTAAAAGTCAGAATGCACCAAAGGATTGCCCATTTTCATGACTTATGGATCAAGAAATCACAAAGAGGCCAAAAATGTACCAACTTGCAAAAACTCATGAAGCCATGCCTCTACTTGTTACAGCTCACAAAGTCTGGTCTACAAGAACTCCATGACCTCAGCTGAGCCAAACCATGCCCCTATCACAACCTCACACTTTCCCATACCTCAAGTACACCTAACTTGTACTTTTTGCAAAAACTCCCATACCAATCCCACAGTGCCACACCAACTTCTCTGACCCATCCAAATGTGATAAGTGGACCAAAAGGGGCTCAACACATAACACACACAAGCCTGAAGCATCCTCTAAGTCATAGCTCCAAGTTTCCACCTCTTATACACTTTCCTTCGAAACTCACTGCACAAGACACAAACACCCAAACAAACTCCATAGAACATCTCAGCATGTCTCACTGATCATCCCTGACCCTTCACCTTGCCCTGAAACCCCCTGAAATCAAAATACGATTTCTCTCCCTCACTGAACAGAACCTCTTCAACCTCAAAAATCAGCCATTCTAAACTCCAACCAAGCTTCATAACTTCATCAAGAGGATCATTGGGACCGTTTTGAGGCAAAGAGGCAGGCAGAAAGCTTCAAACTGAAAGCTTCACTTCAGGTAGCTTCGAAAATTATTTTTTCCAGAAACCTTCTTTTAAGTTACTAAAATGATCTACATGCTTCCCTGAATGCAATGAGCTTTGAATCTTTGAAAATGATGTAGAAATGAGGATGTATGGTCTGTCTGAAACTTTGCCCGTGAATTTGATTTTTGCTTGTTCTTTGTGATTCATGAAAAATAAATAAGTTTTGTTGTTGGATTCTTGTTTAGGATGTTTGGTTGGTTGGATCTGGAGATTTTGGCACGTTTTAGTGAGGTTTTGAGAGAGATAGGTTGAAGGTCTCGCCGGAGAAGACGACCGTAAGTCTTCTCCGGCCACCTGAGGGTCATTAAATTTAATCTGTGTAATTAATCAACTTTGAATTTGGACCCTGGATCCTGTTGACTTCCATTGACTCCCGCGTGAATGAACGCACCAGATCTTTCATTAAACCCTAATTCAGTTTAATTAGGTTAATTAATTAGGTTTAAATTTGAATTTCCCAGAAGCAATCTCAACCGTCCATGAGCGTGCGCAGTCTTTCCCTCCCCCCTGAGTTTGAATGCTGGCCCTTGATTGCGTTGACTTCCCCTTTTTATTCATTTGAATTTCTTTTCTTTTCATTTCTTTTCCTCATTTTATTTAAAATAGCTAAAATCATTTAAAAATTATGAAATTTTTTGTCAAAGATTTCATTAATTTTTAAAACCCAAAAATATTTTTATTTTTATTTTTTGCACTGAAAATTATTTTCAAATCATTTAAATGTTTAGTTTTAATTAATTAATGAAAATTGATTAATTAAAAATGCATTTAGGTATTTAAAAATCACAAAAAAAATTCACATTGCATTTAGAAACATTTAGAAACAGTGTCCAACTCTCAAACCAAATTTCTTTTTTGTTCTTGATGCCTTTTGATCATTTTCATTGGAATTAATTTCAATTTAAGGCAATATTTTGGTTCAATCTTTAAAAATTTCATTCTGCCTAACCATTGAGAGTTGGATGATGATTCTTCTTGCATTGCACTCTTCATAGCATGTAGTTCATAGGATAATTTTGGTTTGAATTGATCTTGCATTTCCAATTTGTTTTGCATTTTTCTTGATGAGGTATCCCAAAACCCTAGCAATCTTAGAAAATTCATAACTTCCACTAGGTTAAGAATGGGATCCTCTCCTTTGGGCAGTGAACTTGTATAGGTTTAGGGTATCTTTGATTGCATTTTCAAATTTTTATCATGTCATTTGCTTCTGGTTTTGGATTTTTGCTTTGTATGATGCATGAAACCCTAATTTGTGCCTTCCTTTGCATCCATTTCTCATTTGCTTGCATCCAATGACTTGCCATGACATTTTGTTCAGCCACATAACTCATAAGACATCTTAGGAAATATTAGAATCATGTCTGATCATTGCATCTTTCATTTGCCATGTGGTATGACCATTGCATTTCATAACTTTTCATGTGCATTCATGGTTCAAAGCATGCTTCATCTGCATCCATTGCCCTTGTATGATCATTCTCATGCCTTGCCTCATGTTTTTATCATCTCTTAGCATCATTAAAATCATGTCATTGCTTCTGACTTTGGTTTGCATCATGACATTTCATCTCATTTGCATTGCATTTCATTTCTTTTGCTAACTTTTCAGGTGGTAAGTTGTTTTGAGAAGTGGATTTGCCTTCACTTCTCACAATCTCTTTTCATCTCTCTTATGCATCATTGCTGCATTTTATCATGTGTATTGGATTGAGCTTGCTCATCCATGTTCATCTCCTACTTTCTTTCTTCAAGCAACTTGACTTCTTAAGTGAAGCAAGTTGTTTTGCTTCTCTTTGCTTCTTGCTCCTTTCATCTGCCTCCTTCCTGGTGGTTTCCCTGAAGATCTTCTTGCAAACCTCATTAACCCTAGGAATAACCAAGCATGATAATAATTAGGGCTTGATTAGTCCCCCATTTAGCTTCTTACCTTTGTGTCATCTTTGAGTCTTCTCTTCTCATCTCATAATCAAGGACTAAACCCTAAAGGTTTCAAGGCTTTGTGATTAAGCTTATGCCTGCATCCTTCTATTAGGATGGAGTGTATAACTTTAATCCTAAGTGTTAAACCCTTAATGTGTTTAATTCCTTTAATCAATTTACTTAATAACCATCAAGACATCAAGCTTGTAACTTGGGCCTTGCATTAGGGTTCTAATTCTTCCTTAACTGGTTAAGAAGGACTAACCCTAGTGTTAATGGACAAGTCCCCCTCAAGTTGTCTTACAAACCATAAAATTCACTTCTTAATCTTACCATTAACTAAAATCCATTTAATAAAGGCTTTGTTATGTCATGAGGTTAATCCCTAATCATGGATTAAGCTGAGGAGCCTTCCTCAGCTTAAATGTTCTCATCTATTATCCTTCTATTAGGATGGTGTAATGAGTCCATTAAATCCTTGATTATGGCTTAAACTCATTACTTAACTACAAACAAAAGACTCCAAAAAACATCTAAATAAGTACAAGTAGGTTAATGATCTTAATCCTACATCATGGTGAGTAAGTGTGAGGTGTTTACTTCATACTTAAGGTATTCTCATTACCCCTAATCAGAGGGAGGATGTGATGAGTTTGCTAGCCCATTGGTTTAGGCTTAAGCTCATTATCTTATGACAAACTTCAAAAAATCAATAAAAGACTGAAAACACAGAAACAAACAATAATCGTCTCCTCCGGGATTCTTTTCTCATCTCATTCACTCACAAACGAGAACTTGCTTCTTCCGTCTAATGCAAGACAGTTAGCACCTGAGCCAGACAGGTCATACACTTGAGCATAGACAAATAAGCAGTTCACAAGTCAATTTATCTTTTAGTCTCTTTGAGTCGAACTACGGTGTTCTGACTTCCTCATTGCACGAGAGGATACGTAGGCATAACTTAACAGTTATCGAACAAAAGTCTCTGTACATTCCCCCTCTTTCAGCCTTACTCTTTAAGCCTCATAGTCTTGAGCTTTCCATCCTTGTTCCTACACTAACACTTCTCTTATTTCACTTCACTTTCTTCCAGCACTGACACTTGCATTTTTTCCCCAGCTTTGATACACAAATTGCACTGACACTACCCCTTTAAAGCACAAATCTTTCAAGCGTGGATCCCGTCGAGTACGGCGGACAATCTGGGTGCTAATACCTTCCCAGGTTGTAACCAACCCCCTTTCTCAGTCTCTCTGGTTCGCAACCGTCTTATCCGTGTCTTTCTAGGTTTATGCAGCATTACCTTTCCTTCGGGATAAAAATGCCTAGCTGTCGACTCTATTCATTTCTTTCTCTTTCGCCGACCGTTCGCGTCTGTACCCCCCTTGGCCCCGTGTCATCAGGTGGGAGCGACAGCTTGGCGACTCTGCTGGGGAATCTTATACTGTAACCAGGGCTTCTGGTTCTTTTTGTGGGTTCCTCCTAGCGCTTGTTTGATTTGTGTTTACTGGGGTGTTATGTGCTATTTGTGTTTATGCAGTTGCTTTTATTTACTGCTTTATGTACATTTATTTATTGCTTTCTTTACAAGCTTTATATATCATATTGTCATACTGCCATCTTGCTGGATCTGGTTTTCTTTGGTGGGTGGGGTTCTACTGAGAGTTTAAGGTCCTATACCTGGGACCTGAGTGACACCTAGGCTAGAGTGGTTCATGTTCTTTCCCATTCCATTTCGGTCTGGTGCGGGAATATGAAACACGGTTCAGATGTGGGTTTCTTCTTGAGAACTCTGTGCTACAGATTTCCTGTGGTGCTAGGGCTATCTAGGAAGCCTGCTAAGTCTGGATGACCTTTATTATGACCTTCAGAAACTGAGGTGAATTAGAGGAGGATCTTTTATGGTTATTGTAAACACTGTACCTCCGGATTAGAAGTGTTTACACTTCTCATAACTGATCCAAGTCTGAGGATCCTTGTTCTAGAACACCACCTGTGAGGGGGTTGGGCTGTTTGCAGGTTTGCAGGTACCCCTGGCCACATCATACCCTATTACTTGTTTGATTAAGAGTACCTCACTTTGGACAGTTCTTGTGATTTAACCCTGGACATGTGACTCTTTATTCGAGTCCCCCACCTTGGTTACTGGATTTCTGAACCTCCATCTGGACTTATTGAACATACATGGACTTATATCAAGACAAATAATCAGATCCAGCTTGATCACAAACCCTTGCATATCATTTGCATACATCATCATTGCATCATTTAACATTTGTTTATTTGTTTTTCAGGGTATCCACATTATATCTGGTTTGGTTTTGACCCCTTCTTCTGCATAGACCTCTGTTCATCAGCCATCTGCTTCAGCTATCTTCATCAGCTGCCTGCTTCAGTTGCCTTCATCACCAGCACCAGCCTATCAGTGGCTTATCTTCAAGTACCAGCCTTGATCCTCATCAGCACTTGTCTTCAGTTCTTCATCAGCAGTCATGGCACCCAGAAAGAGCAACATTTCATACCATTTCTTTGAGCCTGTGTTGACTGGCATCAGGCAGGTCCAGTCACTTATCACCCCTGACCACATCCCATTATTCAGAGAGCATTATGGAGGCATCCTTGATATGGTTACGGACCTGGACCCTTCTCAGAGGAGTATGATCCACACATGCCTACAGTTTTATGACCCTCCTTTGAGATGCTTCACCTTCCAGAACTTTCAGTTAGGACCTCTACTGGAGGATTTCTCATCATTAATTGGAGTACCTGTCATGGGTAGTGTCCCCTTCAACCCAGAGATGACTTCTCCCAGCAATGGAGAGGTAGCAAAGGCACTGTACCTGGAGATGACTTCTCTCATTCCTCAACTTCAAAGTTTTTGCACCATTTTCATTTCTCTTCGAATCTCTCCATACACTCACAATTTGCTTCATCCAAGTTCATATTCTTCATCCTTGAGAGCTCAGGATCATAGATCAACCACTAATTCAAGCTGATTCTTCATATTTCTCAAGGTGCAGTTGAAGTGCAGTTGGTGTCGAATCCTTAGATCCAGAAGGTTTCAAGCTATCCTTTGCATTTATTTTGCAAAGAGGTGACAAAAGGCTTTGATCTGCAGCATTTGGAAGCTTCTCTTGCTCTATTTCAAGATCTGCAAAACTCAGGTTAGCTTCAAACTTGTAGATCTGGATTTTTGATTTTAAGTGCGTGAAATGATCTATGTGTTGCATTGAGTTCACTGATGTGTTTATTTTTTTAGAATGGTTAAGAATTGAGCCTGTATGATTGAGATTCAGTTTGATGTTTGATTTTTATTTGCTTCGATTTGCCTTGCTTGTTGATCTATTGCAAAATCTATGATGATATTTGGATTCAGCATGGTTGAATTATATAATCTGGACATTTTGAGGCATTTCTATATGCATTTGTTCTTGAGCATGAAGTTTCCGGTGACCGGAGCTAGGGCTTCGTCACCGGAATCTGGAAATTTGAATTTCCAGGTGAATGAAGAAGAAGACTCCCTGACCCTTGGATCTATGATCTGGACGATCCACATGTGCCAACGCATTAAAAGGACCCCCTCCCCTGCACGTGCTCTCTTCTGTTTTATAATTTCTGAATTAATCTTTGTGTTTCGCACCTCACCATAGCTACCATGTGCTCACACGCTGGCTTGTAGTTTGGATGACCTAGGTTTCCCTTTGACTTGATCTCACGCGTGCATTTGATCTGATGGCCTTTGTTTTTTCCTAATTTCCTTTGAATTTCCACCATAATTTTCATAAGCCTGCACAGATATTTGGGCCTTAGCTTCTATTCGCACCCCTCCCTTTTGTGAGCCCATTTAATTTGAACTGATTTCATTGCTATTCTCACCCCTGACTCCATTGCCTTTCATTTTATTTTCTTTTTATTTCAGTTTAGTTTTTAATTTTTAAAAATAGTTAAAAGTTCTCAAAAATTCCAAAATAATTCATGATCATTTCTTTTAATTTTCTTTAATTTTTGACATTTTTATTTTCCATTTATTTTTATTTTCCACGTAGGAATTAATTTCCACTTTTATTAATTGTTTTTAATTCATTTTAAATACATGCTGACTTGTAGAATTTATATCTTGATCATCAATTTGAATTTTGACTTGGTTCTTTTTGTATTTGATTCATATTAAAATTTATTTTGTATATGATTTTTCTTCTGATTTGTAGAAGCTTTTGTGAATATTTTTGATGGTTGACTTGTGTGTGAAGTTTCAAAACCCTAATGAGTGTTCTGGAGGTCCTTTGACCTAGTTGCTTATTGATTATGACTTTGGCTTTTGACATGATGATATCACTTGATTAATGAATACTTGTGTTTATTTTCATAATTTTTGCATGAGTTTGTGACTTGATTTGAATTTTCATATGAGATTGCCTTAATTTTGCTTCTTTTTCTTGGCATGCTTAGTTCTTAGGCTAGGAGGGCACTTGTGCCAACTCCTATAGGTTGTTTAGGGTCCTTTTTGTATGAGGTTTGATCCCTGGTCCTTATTTAGGGTGTGTTCTTTAAGACTTTTCTTTGTTGCTTACCTCTAAAGTTTCTCACAATTGTAATGCATGTTCACCTCACATCCTTTGTCCATCCCTTCTCTTCAATGCTTATGATGGAGTTTGTGTGCTTCATCACATGCTTGGTCTTGATTCTTAGGCACATTTTAACATGATTAGGTCCCTGGTTTTTCACATGATGCTTATGCTTTGATTTGGTTTGTGTTAGCTTGTCCTTACACTTGTTCACATGTCCACTTCACTTCCCATTTCCTATATTATTTGTGTTTGAACTTGTATGAACCTTTCTTTGGCCTCTTGTGTTGTGTATGCTCATTCTTGTAATGGTAAAGTTCTGACCTTGTATTGCTTGGTGTTTGTCTAACTTGTGGGGTCTTTTGTGTTTCATTTGAGTTTTGCTTTCTTCATGGGGGTTTGTGAAGCTTGGTGATAGTTTGTATGCTTTACCTTTTGCTTGGTTTGTCTTAGTGATTTGTCTTAGTGCATTTAAATGGTTGCTTTCAATTCTGGTTATGATGATTTAGTATGATCTTTTGTTCATTTGTATCTCATTTGATTTCACTTGTCTTTGTCTTACCATTTGTTTATGCTACTAAACATTTCAGGGGTTCACGGTAGGTGAAGTGTGGATATCACCCACATTCCATTTCTTCATCTCTTCTTTATCTTTGCTTTCTATTTTGTAATTGTTGATGTGCCTTGTGCCATCTTGTGCTTTCTTCTCTCTTCTTCCTTTAGAAGAAACTTATCTCCTTTAGAGGAGTAAGTTGCTCTCTAATTCTTTCTTCCTCTCTTCTTCTTATCTTCCTCTTTCTTAGGATAGAGTTTAAACCACACTAACCATAGGACCACTTTTGCATGATAACATTAGGATTAATTAGGCCCCCTTAGTTGTTTTACCTTTAAGGTCCTTTTGGTTCTTATCTTCTCATCTTCATACAAAAAACCATAAAAAACATCTAATAAATATTTGAGGTGACCTCTCCCTTTTGTTATCCTCTCAAAGAAAATCCTAAAAAAATACTTCTTCACTTTAATCCACCAAAACACTTAATAATACAAACAAGCTAGTGAATTTAAATCCTAATATTAGGAAACAAGTTTGAGGATCTTCTTCATTCTTGATGGACTTGTTACTCATTCTATCTTGGGATGTGAGAATAAGGACATGTCCTTAGAAAAGGCTTTACCTTCACTTCCTTGTGCCACACTCTTAAAAGACTTCTAAAAAACACAAACAAACAATAAGTGTCTCTCCTTAGGGAATTCTCTTCGCACCTCATTCACTCTTTACGTAAGAACTTGCTCCTACTTGTCATTTTGCAAGACGGTTACGCACTCGTCGTCCGAGCCTGCCACACCTGAGCATTGACATAGGCAGTTCAAGCCTTAATTCACAAGCAATCCTTTCCACCCCTAGTTAGGGGAACTACGGCGAATCTAATCCTCATTGTCTAGATGAGGTACGTAGGCAGCGGGGTAGGGCCCGTTCGAGTACAATCTTTATTTTCCCTACATTCTGTCGCTCCCGGGATTTTCATCCTAGTACAAACGCGAAAGTGGCGCGGAAAAGGTTAGAGTCGCCAGCCAGACATTTTTATCCCGAAGGAATGGGAAAGGTAATGTTGCACAAACCTAAGGAAGAAGGAAAAGGACGAGGCCTTGCGAACCAAAGATCTGGGTCCGAAAGTTGGTTACGAATTGAGAAGGTATTAGCACCCCAATCCGTCCGCCGTACCCGACGGGATCCACACTTATAAGTCTGTTTTCAAAGGGTGAAAAATAATATGCTGTTTGAATAAAAGAATGGCTATCTGGAATGAAATGGAAATGAGAAAAGAAATGGAATTGGAAAATGGGAATAAAAGGGGAAAATGTAGGGAAAAAGAAAGATTGTGCTCGAATGGGCCCTACCCCACTGCCTACGTACCTCATCGGGATAAATGAGGATCATAGACGCTGTAGTTCGTCTAACTAAGGCTTACACTTGTTTGTGGTTTTTAGGATAACGTTGCCATAGTTCTAGCTCAGGTGTTACCGGCTCTGACTCGAGGGTGTTTACCGTGTCGCTGTTTGAACTGTCAAGACAAGTCATGTTCGTCCACAAAGAGTATGGGATGAGATGAGAAGACGTGACTTCTTGGTTTGTTGTTTTTTAGAAGAAGTGTTTTGATATTGTGTTTTTCATATGTACAACACTAAAGACTATGACACAAGAGCGAATACTTTCCAAGATCGCCCCCAATGGAACGTTTGTAAAGCATCCTAGAAGAGTGGAGGAGACCTCCACTAATCATTTCCCGTATAGCTTAAGGCTCGTGGCGTATTGCACACATTTTCCTTTATTAAGTGTTTTTGATTTTCTTTTAAGATGAGAAGTGAGACTTAAGTTATAAAAGGAAAACTTCTAAGGGAAACTAGACTTACCCTAAGTTAGTTTGAATTTGAAGATGACCTATGGTTAATGAGGTTTGAGATTAAATCTACCTAAGAGATATTAAACTACAAATGCAAGTACAAGAGTTAATGATGAACAATATGGTCCTCCTAAGTCATGGTGGGTAAAAACGTGAATGAAACATAGATGGGATGTAACGATGGATCGGGTGGGTCGATTGCGTGGTGCTAAGACGCACGACTTATGGTGTGAAACATACAAGGCTTGCTTTTGGTTGAATGATGGTGATCGAGGAATCCTAAATTCACATGCAACTTTATTTATTTATTTGAAAATATACTCGACGTTGGATCGAATATCTTATTTATTTCATTTTTGAGATCTTGTTTTCTATCGATTTGTTTTATCTTTTCTATCCTAATTATAGAAACTATACAAACATACAAGTTCTAAGCTATTACATCACAAAGCACACAAACATAATTGAGGCACAAAAATATCCAAGTCCATAAGCAAATTCTCGGAAGATACCTTGCACAAAAAGCAAATAATTAGTGAATGACATGAATCATGAATATGCATAATGTGATGGAATGAATTAAAATGACAAAAAATATCAAAATTCATGGGAAAAATATGAAATTAATTTCCTAGGGTCTTAAACCTGATTATAACATTGTGTCAAAAAATCTCTTAAAAATTCTAAATCTAACTATGCTAAATGATCACCTAAACTCACCTAAGGTTCAATCCTAAATTTATACAAATCACACTAACAAAACAGTAGAAAAAATGTCCTAAAAAATACACCAAAAATATTCTAGATACTTTAATTTGTCCTCTAATCATAGAAAAAAGAATGGATCAAAAATGTTATGGGAAGTGGCAGAAATAAATTGTACAAATTTATGTGTCCATGTGAAAATCCAATCTAAAAACAATTAAGTGAAAAATCGAAATTAAATTGAAAAAATGCAAAAATTCAGAAAGTAAAAATGTGAAAAGTTTCTAAATTGAATTAAAATTCTACTGTAATTTTTGTAAAATTTTATTTTATGTTTTAGTATTTTTCATAGAATTAAATTGGAAAGATACTAAACCAAAATTAAAATAACAAGGAAATAGATAAGGGAGTGCATGGAGTAAGCAAAAATAGCTAAAATGACATATGGGCTGATCCATGGGGTGGGAATAGCGCTGGTATTAGGCCCAATTCGCAGGGGACCTGAGGGGGTATTGTATGCAATTTTCAAGTTCAAGAAGAAAAACACGGGGGTGTGAGAAGCAGCGTAGGAGACCAAGGGATATAATATCAAAATGGTCCAACCAGAAGGTGACACGTGTCACCACTGGATTGGACCGTGAAACCAAGATCCCATCCAAGAAATAAGGGCGGCGGAGAGTTATTGTTTTGATTTTCATAACAACAAAATTAATGATGATTAATGAGACTTAATTATGTAACGGTGGCTTTTTATGGCTTTCTAATCTTTCCTCATCAAACTAAATACATTAACTTAACCAAATCACAAAAACTGATTAAAGAACTCTCTCTCACCTCAAACCTCAAACGTATTCTCTCCTCTCTATTCACAAACCCTAATCCTCTTTCTTCTTCTTTGCTAACCCTAACCCGCCGCAGCTTAATCCGTCGAAGGAATCGCCGATTCCGGCCACCATAAACGCCACCCTCTCTTCATCAATCCCTTGCTTATCACCTCTTCTCAGAACCCTAAACCCTCTCTTCGAAATTTCTAAACAAACAACGAGATCATCGCATAGAAACCTAATTCTCACTCGGCTCTATCTATTTTGACCAATAAATCACATAATTTCAAGTTAAAAACCTGAGAAAGGAGATAATGATGCCGAACGCGAATACGCAAGTATGAAAGCCTCCAAATCTTCTTGCGCGAGTGTTCAAAATGCCGAGGTGACTCCGAATCAGTATCCTTCTCTCGCTTCCGTCTTTCGAATGCTTCCCTTGACTCAAGCTTTGACGAAATCACGGATATTAAGAACAGATTACCCGCGGTGACAAGGTTTGAAGGCCGCGACGTTGTTCGTAATCCGAGTATGTAGATGGCGGCGGAGTGTTTGGAAACGGCGCTATGAAATTCTGAAGAGGACGGAGGATACCAACTTGACGCAGATTCGCCGAAAACGTCGAAATGGTAATCGTGTGAGATAGCCCTACGTTTCTCTTGTAATTGATTTGATTACGTCCTTGCGAATGATTTGTTGATTTTTGCAGGCTTCTTCTTGAATTCGTGGCTGAAGGAACTCAAGAGATTTGAGGAAGATGATTCCGAGCGCGGGGTGAAGATACAGTAAGAAGCGCGGTCATCGTGAAGCCGACTTGATGCGGAGGACGAAGGTGGATGAAGGACGATGAAGATGATTGGTGGTGATGACGATAGAAAATTGATCAATTCTGAGTGTATCAGAATGGTTTAGGTATGGTTCCCACACACTTCATTTCTGCTTCTTCTCCTTCTACACTCGTTCTTTTGATTGTTTTGAGACGTTGTTGAATGTGTTGTGGTTTTTGATTGTGCAGGTCGAAGATGGGTGATGAGTGAGGATGATAATAGATGGATTAAAGCGAAACCGGGAGGGATTAGAGTTTTGCTGAGAAGGTTCTGAGGTGAAGTTGATGAATGAAGCGGAAACGGAAGAATCAAAAGAAATATGGAGAAAATGGTGAGGAGTCAAAGAGGGATTGAAGAAGAAGAAAGGTGAGAAACTCTGATGAATTTATAGAATGTGTAGGAAAATTCTGGAAGAAAAGTTAGTTAGAAAACTTGGAAGTTAGTTATTTTGATTGAGTCCTATTGCCAATCTGATTTTCTGTTATAAATTCTCGACCTTTGTTGTGAATTTCGTTTGAACGCTTATGAATACTTTGTTTTGAATTTCTCCTTTGGTCCTTTCTTCCTTCTCAGTTCTTTCCCTGAATTTCTTTTTGTTATTGCAGGAGTATGAATGTCAAGAATAAGCTGGTAGGAGGATGATGATTGAATCCAACTGACGAAGAGGGAATTCAATTATTCCTGTTATGGTTTCCTGTGTTTTTTCTATTTCTTCAGCTCCCTTTTTTCTGAATCCTGAGTTTCCGTTGCTCCTTTATAACTGATTTTTCGGATGTATCATTTTTCTTCTTACCGGTTTTTTCTAATTCTTCTGATGTGCGTAACTGAACCCTTTTTCTTTCGGTTATTCTGTTAATGCAGAGTATCGAAGTTTTCGCAGAGATTCCTTAAAGATTTCATATTGAAACTCATTTTGAAGATGCTGATAAAAATGAAGTTGAGTTGAAGAGATTGGAGGCATCAAGGAATTGAATATGAAGAGTGGAGACGATTGATGACGGAAGGTGTAGCAGATTGATGAGGTTTGAGATTTCAGAAGTTGAAAATGGTTAGAGATTGAGTAAGAAGGTGATGAAGATGTAAAGAGATTGAAGATGTAATAGGGTTCTGAGTTTTTTTTCATAGAATAAGTCATCAGTTTTTTTCCCGCTATCGATCCCTTTCTTTCCTTTTTTAGTTGTCTGTGAGTTGTTTTTTTTGCTGATAAATCCCCTGTTATACATTTATGTTATCAAGTAGTAACAGAATCCTCATGAAGCTGTAACTGATTTTTCTCTTTTGGATTTTCTGTTGTTATGAGAACTTTTGCTAATTTTCTTCCCTTGAATCCTTTTCTGTTATATCAGTTGCATAACTGATTTTCTTGTTATAGTTTTCTGAACTTAAATTCCATTTTTTATTCACAAGCATCACTATGGAAAAAGAGGGTGATAGCTATTTCAAATTCACTCCCAACCACATCCTGTTACTTCAAAGGGGAGTGATTCAACAACTCCCGTAGGATTATTGAAACTAGGATGCCACTGAAACACGACCCTCCTACTCACTGCCCTTAAGATCTCCATTAGAAGCTCCACGTACATAAACAGTCCATCTATGAGATTGAGCCTCAAATGCAATAGTCCCATAAACTATAGGGACACAAATTTCAACATCTTTAGCTCTCTTGTTGAGATTCTTTTTGTACTGATTTTCTAATAACTCATTATTCTTGAAATTCTATTTTCAAAATTTCTTCAAAATTTGTTATGAAAATTTACTTAATTTCCCTAAAACTTGCAATTGAAGACGGAAATTCTGATAAATATTTCTGGTATAATATCTCCTTTTCATGCCAATTATTCTGGCTTTTGAACCTTCCGAACCGGCTAGCACGTTAAGACTATATTGTGACTTCAATTAAATGACTTCTAAATGATCCTAAAAGAATAGATTTTTTCCTATGATGTGGTTCACAAGAAATGGGTAACACCATGACTCATTGGTGAATAAACTTTAGGTTTTAAGCAAAAAATGGCTACCAACAAAAGGTGATTTTATGGCATAAAAATCGGATAATTAATATTTGGTGAAATTTGGATTAGGATTTGAAACTAATACACAATATTGAAAAACAGATATTTGCATCAGGTATGAAAGGTAATTTAGGATGGTGGTTGTAACTTGGAGGCGGAAGTGGACAAATAAAATCAGACAAAAATCAGATACCTCTTGAACATCACTTATAGATTTGTCTATCATGGAATTAGTGTTAAAACAAAAGGATACGAATGACGATGATTTATGATGTGGTTTAGAATGACTTAGGTCTTTAAATCGCTTTGAAACCAATCTCGAGGTCATGTCCATCTAAAGCCTACAACAATTCCATTGAACCTGAAATACACCCTTGGAAGTAAATCTCATGGTCTCGAATATAAAGCCTAGTCTCATGTTTGGGCAAACTCTAATCCGCTTTGTGAATTTAAGAGCTTGAGTTCAAACCAGGATTAAGGATTCATGAACAAGCTCCTGACCCCAATAACAGGCCTTTGACAATGACATCTGAATGTGGAGCGTAAGCTAACTAAATGGCAATAAATATAAGGGCAAATTTTGGGGTCCTACAGCCGCCCCTATTCAATCACTGTAGACGTGAATGGATGATAGTAGTTGCTTTCAGACATTTGAAGTATGCAGGGATTGAATACTAGAAACAATCAGAAAATTTGCACTATGTGGCAGAAGAACAGGGAGATAAACTCAACCGAATCCACTCTGCTTGGATATAATTATGATGGTAAGAACCATAACCGGGGGATGCCTTTTGGGTGATGTCAGACGGCTACTGACTTGGCACACTGCTACTGAACTTTGATAGGCTGTAACAATGCCTTAATGGTGTATTATCGGATGAATAACGACTCGCCACACCGTGGGTGGACTTCCAACGATTTGCGATCGAGTTTTAAGATAATTCGCCACCCTGAGGATGGACTTTTGCCAATATACGGTTGGACTTCACGATACGATATGCCACGCTGCGGGTGGACATTCGACAATTTGCCACACTGCGGGTGGACTGCTCACTGCGGGAGACTTTTGTCCACTGCGGGGGACTTTAGAGATTTGCCACACTGAGGGTGGTCTCTTGCTCACTATGGGAGACTTTTGCCCACTGCGGGGGACTTTAGAGATTTTCCACACTGCGGGTGGTCTTTTGCTCACTATGGGAGACTTTTGCTCACTACGGGAGGCTATTGCTCACTACGGGAGACTTTAGAGATTTGTCACACTGTGGGTGGACTTTTGCTCACTACGGGAGACTTTTGCTCACTACGGGAGACTTTAAGAATTGGCCAGTCTGCGGCTGGACTTTAAGAATTTTCCACCCAGAGGATGGACTTTGGCCAATCTGCGGTTGGGCTTTGAATGAATTGCCACGCTGCGGGTGGACTTGGGATAAGTTGTCACACTACGGGTGGACTTTGGGAATTTGCCACACTGCGGGTGGACTTCGGCCAGTCTGTGGCTGGGCTTTACATATGTTGAATTGCATGGCATGTTGCCCCATGACACTGGGGATGTTATGTCTTGAGTTCCTGCTAACTCTGTGGGGAAACACAATGATCGCGTATTTGATCCCAAGAAGTCTTGTGGGGATAACATCTCTGTTGGAGAAGAGCGTGAATAATTCATTTGTCCCGAATTACCACCTTTGCCCAAAATAAATTGGACTTTAGATTTGAGGGCCGTGCCTGGGAATACTTCGATTATTGGGGATTATCCCCTCTTATGGATCTGCTGGGGAGGAGAATGATTTATCTGAAATCTTCTAGGGGAATAGGAATCGCCTTAGATCTGTTGAGAAACCGAGATCAAGGAAAACAACTGAAGGAAAACTTCTGACTTTAGTGAGGATAACTTCCATTTGCTTGTTGGAGATGACAACACCGAGACACATCCTGCTGAGGAGGAAAGATTTCAGGTTGCCTCGTGCTGGGGATCAGTTGCTTCCATATGGATTTTACCTCAAGAGGATTTTACAAAAGACTTGGTGTCTTTAAACTCTTAGGTATCATAACGACTGCATGAACTAGCGTAACAACCTTGTTGGGGAGGTAACCATTGCCAATGCGGATGAATTTGTATCGAGATAGTTGGCTTGACAAGTGACCACGGTTTTCTAAACTCCGGGTAAATGCTTCCAATCTTCTGTCTTCGGGAAAGAATGAACTCTCGTATTATTGGGGTATCCTGCCCCAGTACGAGTATTTGAATAGCTTTGCACCTGACGGACTAATATTCGCTCTTGGAGAGATCTGAATCTCGAGGTGATTGCCCCAGTTTGCCTGAAATTTGAAGAGATTGCTCGACGTAATTGCCCCGGATTGGCTCAGTACTTTAATTTTGAAGAGATTGCTCGACGTGACTGCCCCGGATTGGCTAGCTCTTACCATGACTAGTTGGGAAAGTCCTTGCTCAATGAAGCTTTCTTAGAAAAGTGCACCTCGATGTGACAGTCTTTCAGAAGTTTTAAACTTCTCACCTTGGCAAGCTTAAGCTTCTGGATTGAATTTCCACATGTGAACCATTTATGATGCCAAACAAATGTATGCAAGCAAAAATGTTTATTCTTAGAATGAAGATTCTAATGCAACAAACAAGTTAATCTTGAAGTTTTTGAAAATGGGTCGCTAACCTTCGTGAGCGAATCACCGGTTAAGATACGACCTTATTTTGAATGAGAGTATGTACATGCAATACCAACAAATGTCTTTTAGCACAACTCATAGGAGTCAGGAACGCGGTCTCGTGGTAGTACGCTCTCAAATTAACCCTGTTTCAGTTAGGAATTTTAAGGGTTGTATCGTGGCATGGTTCACGGTTATAGAAACAAAGGATATAGGCTCGAAGTTTATTTGTGCCCACCCACTCTTCGTGATGTTCTCCCTTCCTATGTTCAGCTAATTTTCACAAGCATTCACCTTTCATAAGGGTTTCGTGTTTGATTAAGGAACCATTGCTGCTGCCAGTTCAAGCACCAATCAGGTTGTCGTTGTGAGCCAGTCACTCCTCCATCTTTTCGTGTCTGTGCCACGCGACTTTGTTCTCGTTTGAGGATCTTTCTTATGTAATCCTCTTCGTCTTTCGCTTTTGCGTTATTTTGCTTTATCCCTAACTTTTGCCTGGACTGATTCTTGTGAATCTTTGATTGTGGAGTCCAGCGGGATGCCCTAACTTTTTCCTAAGTCGCTTGTTTTCAAGTTTCGACTTAGCGGGCTTTTTTTCTTTTCTTTTTATTTTTGCATTTTGAACAAGTCGTGTGACACTGTTTGTCTTGATTGCTTCGCGAGGGCTGTGACTGCCTCATTCTTTGGTCGACGAAGGATAACCATTATGGTTTTCAATCCTTGGACCTTTTGACTTGGGTAACCATTGTGGTTTTGGGTCTTTGGACCTCTTGATTAGCATAGTAGAATGCAATGGATCTTCAAATACACTCCTTTATGAAAGCCTGAACGCTTGGTCCGACTAGCTGATGTCTACCCTGCCCCTGGGTTACATGTGAGGGTTTTTTCATATGAAAAGAAAACTCCTACTTCAAGGCTCAAAGGGGTTAGCAAGGGTCTATCTTCCTTATATCTCCAGTGTTTAGGGATTTGAAACAAAGCCTGTACATCGTCAACAGGGCCTTACTCGAGAGCACACAATTAGAGATTTTGCGTTTTTGCTTCGTCATCCTCCTTCATAGAATTTAAGCATGACAATTGGTATTGCGATGTACACATGCAGAATTATAAGGGAATGCAAATGAATTTACTTCAAGAAAAACATGTGAGTTTTATTATTGCTAACATTCAAAAGCAAACAAATTTCATACATGTAGCCAAATGTTTAGCATATAAAAGAAACTACAAATGGAAATGCAGTAAAGAAACTGAATATTGCCATAGTTGAGGAGGCTTGGCTCCGTCTGAACCTGTCAGTCTTGGACACCTTCAGTGATCAATAGCTCTTTCACAGACTTGTAATCTTCAAACTTTCAATTGTATACCTAACCATGGTAGTAATACTCCCTCTTCTAGCTATTCTGACCCTGACACGAGACATCTGAAGGAAAAAAGTGAAGCTGGGGAGTAAAGTTGCCCCATAAGGTTGCTCGGAAAGACCTGACGATCTTCTGCCTACGTATCTCCATTGACCAGATGACCAATGAAGAATCAGAGCGACGTAGTTCCCCTCAATAGGGATGAAAATGAACAATGAAGAAAGACAAACACATAAATGCCATCACTGAGAGTATTTGAATACTACTGGCTCTATTTGCTTCATGAATACCCTGGCGTCCTGGGTGATTAACTTGAAGACTTCAGCTTAACGTGGACCATCTGGTAGAATAACCGTGACACCAGTTCCGTTGTGATTAGGCATCGGATTCTGGAGTACATTTGGGAGAAGAGCGAAATTGATTGCTTTGGAGTCAACTAGGTCCTGTACCTTGTTCTGAAAAGCCCAACATTTCTCAATATTGTGCCCCTGGGCACCTGAATGGAATTCGCACCTGGCATTAGTATCAAAATTCGGAGGTAGATTTTCAGGAGCAGGAGGTCTCATGGTACGAAGTTCGACCAGGTTCAACTTTAGCAGCTCTGGGAGCAATACAACATATGGGCATGGGACGGGATTAAGTCTGCGGTTTCTCGCTCTTGTTTCTTGATTTGGTCTCTGTACCTGTTGTTGCTGACCCTGTGGTCGTTGTTGTTGAACCTGTGGAGTAATAGTCACTGCAGCTGTTTGGTAGTAACCTTGAGGATAACTTCTGTCTCGGCCTCTATACACAACATTCATCTCGCCTTCTCTTCTTCTTTGGCCGTTGCCAAAAGGTTTTCTCACACCAGAAGCTAGCACTGCTTGCATCCTGAATCTTCCCCAATTTCAGAAAATTCTCTATTCTTTCTCCCGCAATGACGATATCAGATAAACCAATGGACGGGCAAGCGGCCAGACGATCCAAGTAAACACCTTGCAAGGTGCCCATAAACATGTCGGCCATTTCCCGATCTAGCAATGGAGGTTGAACCTGTGCGGCCAGCTCACGCCACCTCTGGGCATACTGCTTAAAACTCTCTTTAGGTCCTTGAGACAAGTTCTGCAACTGGGTGCGATTCGGAGCCATATCAATGTTGTATTGATACTGCTTGAGGAATGCCTCAGCTAGATCTTTCCAGCTTCGGATAGAGACCCTACTTAGCTTCATGTACCAGCTTAACGAAGCTCCAGATAAACTGTCTTGGAAGAAATGCATCCAAAGTTTCTCGTCATCAGTGTGAGCCGAGATTCTTCCAAAGTACGCGTGAATGTGAGTCCTAGGGCACGTGTTGCCGTTGTACTTGTCAAACAATGGTTCCTTGAACTTGGGAGGGATTCTGACTCCTGGTACTAACCCGAGACTGGTTATGAAATTCTGGTATGACAGACTCAGATGTCGAATATGATGTTGAGACATCTTATCTGTTACTTATAAACATGGTAAGGAATACATATCAGTACTTAAATAATTGTGATATATCAGAGTCAAACATGCTTCAGGATGTTGGGACATCTGATAGGACATTCAGTTCAGGTACTGCATAAAACATAAAAGATATAAAGAACACAGCAGAATTGTTAACCCAGTTCAGTGTATCTCCACACTTACATATGGGGGCTACCAAGCCAGGAGGAAATCCACTATAAGTAATATTAATTCTAGACTTAAACCACCCAGTTTAATCTTTCACTTAATATCTACCCAATGCAATTTCTACCTAAGACACAACTTAGGTATGAGTACCAACTCACTCCCCCTTAATCACACATTGATCTTTTACAATGATTAATAAAATTGAAGTCACACTTCAAACACAACAGCTTGATCTTACTTAAAAGTTTCAATCAAGACACAATACTTCTCTTGCTTACAAGCTTCGAGAATCACAAGTGAAACAGCCACAATAGAGTTCCTTGTTATGCACGGCTGCCACAAGAACACAACCCTAATAATGTTTACATTTTCGGTTGATTGGGTTCTTCTAAACTAGGTTACAAGGTTTCTTTTATAACCTATTCCCAACTGGATTTAGGCCTAAACAATCACAACAATAGTTGCTACAAATATGCAGAAAAAATCTTCAAATCTAAAAACTCCTAAAATATCTCTAAATATAGAAACCTATATTTTTCAATATTTGTCTTCAATTTAAATTGAGTCTTTAAGATCTTCTAAATCAGCACCCTTTAAATCAGCGCCACATATGATTGCATAATATCTCCAGAATATTCTGCATAATTCAGATCTGATAAATCCCACTGTCATCACCTTGAATTAGGGTTAGTTAGTTTGCTACCTCCTTAATTCAAGGTGAATTAGTTATTCTGTTTTACTGAAATCAGATAACTAATCTCCCTAAATATGCGCCTTGTATTGCTTATCTCTTTCCAATTAATTCCAGATAGATTCCCCTGAATTTACTCAGTTATGTTAGTCATTAATTAATTCTGGTAGCAGGTCTGAGATGTCACAACATCTGTTGGGACATCCTGAAAAACTGAACTTACTTCATTTACTGATACAATGTCACAACATCTGATGTGACATCCTGTAACCTGAACTTATTCCATTAACTGATACAATGTCCTAACATCTGGTGTGACATCCTGATATCTTGACTTAAGTTCATTAACTGTTACTCTGTTTGACAGTGTCACAACATCTGGTGTGACATCCTGAACTAAGTTCAACACTTCTTGTTTGATATCTATATGTAACATATGACAGTAATGTTGTCATGACATGTTGCAGATGTTTCAACATTTTCTTTGACATCTGTCATGACATTTGCAGATGTTTCAACATCTTCTTTGACATCTGTCTGTAACATATGACAGTAATTCTGTCATGACATTTGCAGATGTTTCAACATCTTCTTTGACATCTGTCTGTAACATATGACAGTAATTCTGTCATGACATTTGCAGATGTTTCAACATCTTCTTTGACATCTGACTGTAACATATGACAACATCTGTTGGGACATCCTGAATTAAGTTCTTATACTCTGTTTGATAATGTCCCAACATCTGATAGGACATTCTGAACTGAATTCAACATCTTCTTTGACAACTTCCACATTTATCTGTGCCACCATGTCAGGACATCATGTCTTGACTTGTTCTTCCAGAGTCTATACCATGTTAATTTAACATATGGAACTTCTTATTCAACATTTTCCAGCCATATTAGTTTTACCAAACATAATGCCAATCATAAAATAATAGCATTAACAATCTCCCCCTTTGGCTTATTTTGGCTAAAACTAATCTACATACAGGTGTAGTAGTACCTTATGTAGAAGTTCCTTAACATCACATCTTCATATCAGACCTCACACTATTACTTCTCCCCCTTTTTAGCCATAAAAAGACAAAGGTACCATAATAAAAATAGAGGTATATAATCTCCATAAGCTTGAAACACACACAAGCTTCACAATTCCTCAAGAATCAAGCATAAACTGCAGAGAGCAGCTTTGTATAATATAGCCTTCTAGACTCTTAGGATTCTCCTTATCTGGTTAAGGTATTACTCCCCCTTAACACCACAAAATCAAGTGCACATACTTGTAACACACTCCCCTTATCTAGGATACTCCATGCTTCTCTGTACATTGATGAAAGGAAAACATAAGACGCATCTTCATGTCTTCAAGAGCCCCCCCTCTGTTCAATTCCCAATTGAACACATTCACTTCTTGTACCAAAGCATACCTGATTCCTTTCTGGGTTTGTAGTTGCCACAGACTACACAAGATGAACATCTTCTAGCACACAGGTTCTTGACATTAAGCCTTTACACACCAAAGTCCATACAATCCAGAAAAAACACATCCAAACTAATTATGACATTTAGAATGAATGTCCACAAACAAACTTCCAAGCAATCAATACCTGATATACTTCAGTCTCTTCTACATGTTTCTTCCAATATAGATCATCTACTTCATCATTCTCCCATATGATTAGGTAGTCTAATAATAGAAACCTTGTAGATAAACACCCCAGATAATGTACTAACACTTAGTTAGAACATTTTTCATACACCAAGACCTTATCACCATGATCCTAGATGTGCTCCACCAACTGGACTTACTATAGCATAGTAATCCAAGAACTGAAAATCTTCAACTACACTGTGCCACCAGTTAGAATCAGAAATCCAGAAAGAGTGATAAACTCTCATCCAACTTCAAGAAGAATAAATCCTCTTGATTCTTCAACTCATCACTCCTCTGCCCAAGAGCAATTTGTTTCAAGACAATCCTCAAGAACAACCAGCTGCCACACTCTGATTATCTTGATTCTTCGAATCCACTTTAAAGATCAACCAATTACCACATTTTGATAACCTCCTTTATGAATCCTCATATGAAAAAGCCAATTGCCACTTTTGTCTTCTTCACGTTTATAATAAATCTTCCAAAGATATCCTGATCAATAAAGTTGATCTTCACCAAGCTGTCAAGATAAAAGGCCTTATGAAGCATTCTATCCCTATAGATCATTTTATCTTGATTTATGTGTCACTTCACCAATTAGACTCTGATGTTGAACTAGATGTTTAAACATTGTTAGCCCACATCCATCTGTTAAATTCAGGTCCTTCTTCTGCCACTTGAAAGAACCTCCTTCCTTTATAGAACAAGAGTTCCATGCTCTCATAGACTTGATTTATCCATCAAGTTTGAGTAAACAACCTCCATTATATTGGTTTTGCAGAAGTTCCTACCAATAACACATATTGATGAGAAACTTCCAATGTTTCTCCAAAGTCTTCAAACCTGCCACTGTCTGATTATTCAGAAGGAATAGTTAAGAACTACACTTCATAACTATACCAAGGATGCCACCTTTCCTTGATTAAGGCAGTCTAAACAAATTTATGATATCGCCACCTATCTTAACTCCATGATGAGCATTCTAGACTACACCTAGATCAGAAATAAACCAATCCAAGTAGTCATCAAGATTATGATATGTTCATGGTCTTTCATCTCCATCTTCAGAATCAACAATATCCAGACCAGTTCTTGCCAAGAAACTTTCCAGAAATACATAACTCCTGTCACACAAGACTGAAGCCAATGCTACAGCTTATGCAATACCTCTCCCATGATTCTGCACAAACTCTGATGATAAGATGTTCCAACATCTTTTTGAACATCACCAATCTTGAATCACAAGGATAATCAATCAAATATTTGTGAACTCCACAAACAACAATTGATCTTAATTCCTTGTATAATACCTTATCAGATAGTTCTACACAATCTGATCTTTTAATTTTGAAGGATTTTAAGGTTAGCTCCAGATAAGATTAGCAAGATCTCCTCATGTCATGGATAGACAATACTTCAGCTGAGCATAAACTCCACTAATTCTCAATTTCACACCCCTGATGAACATACAAAGAGCACAACTGATAAATATCCACACTTGATTTTATATTCCAAAACAGATGCTCTTAGTTTGCTTGCTACAAAGGGTTCATACTGCCACTATCCATGACTAGTAATGGAAGAGACTACCAGTTCAACAACCATTCTGATCAGACTTCCCAATCTGACATTCTTCCTTTGCTTCTAGCAGTTGTTGGTCACATTGCATTTATCACCCACATTTGTAAATACATTTAGAAGCTTTTTCAGATTCATCATCAGATTCATCAGTATTCTGAGCAACCTCTTCCAGCTCCAGCCTTTGAATTACTTCCTCAAGCTTTTTCTTCCTGGCATCCAGCTTTTTGCAAGTGTTCTTCAAATCTGCAATCAAGGCAGCTTTGGATATGGGAGTCTTTGCTTTTGAAGGTCCAGCAGATGTCCTAGTGGAAGCTTCAACATCAGCAGCATGATGGCTCAAGAAAAGTTTGTAATGGAAGGCCAGAGGACTTTTTCTTTTGCATACTGAATCCTTCTCAGTGAGGATACCTGGATACTAGCTTAGTATGATTCCACATAGCAGAGAGGGAAAAGCAATGGGAAGATTTGTTGCTGATGTTCCTGCATGCTTTAGGGTTTGATCAAAGATGTAAGCCCCAAAGTCCAGCTTTGTTTGGGTGCCCACAACATATATGAATCTGCCCAATCCAGTTGCTATTGAAGAAGTATGGTTGGTAGGGACCCTGTTTACAGTGCCAATCCTATGCAGCATTGCATACTTCCTTGTTAGCAAGCTAACATAAAGTTTGCCCTTGACTGGCCAAGCTTTGACTTGATTGGCAGTAATGACCTTGCACACCTGGTTATCTGTCTTACCCAGCTCATTAGGTCCATCAGATTCTTTCCCTAGATAATGGTTGATAACCCTAGGAGAGAATTCCACACATATCCCTCTTACATAGACTTTTCTGAATTCATCTGAATTACCTTCAACACAGTCCTCTTGTAGGTTGACACTGAATTCCTTGACTCAGTGCACTCAAGTGCATTGCTGCCCATCTCTCTTTCAAGTGCTACCCTTCTTTGGTATACAAATTTCCATCTGCTCACACTTGACACATGATGGAATGAAACATTGTCCAGAGGAGCTTCTGGAACAGCAGAGGTGGACCTTGAGGGTGCTGGTTTCTTCTTTGGTTGGGATGTTGGAACATCCTCTTCAACATCTGAATCTGGTGGAGTTACAGCTTTCCTCTTTTGGGTATTCACCTTGCTCCATTTTTTAGTAGGACCAAATACCACTTTGGCCTTGTCTTTCTTTGAAGTAGGCTGCTTCTTTTCAGGAGTTGAATGTCCTGCAGTCTTCTTTTCCTTTCTAGCCCTAAGCCTTTTGGCTATGCTAGGGTCCACAGAAGCAATGATCTCTGTGTCAGATTCATTATCTAAGTCTTCAACATGTAGCATAGATGCCTCCTCTTCCAGGTTAGGAGTAGGTTCCAAACATATGTGATCATCACACATTTGTCTAGCACCCAAAGCATCTCAAGGAGTATTCAGCTTCATAGCTTCATAAATCCCAAAAAAAAACAATCTTTTAGGTCTTTGATTCAACATTTACCATAAATTGTTGATGTGTAGTGTGGTGTCAAGCCATTAGGATTGACATATCAATTCAGCTTCTTTCTTGATGAAACTTCCTTCAGTTCATGATTTAGACAATCATAAACATGTATCTTCACAAGAGAGATTTTCTCCAGCTATACCTAAACAACATAGGACACCATAACCAGGAAGAATATCCTCATTAGGTCACCATACATAAGCTTAAGAGATAACTTATCAAGATTTTCACTCCCGCATGAAAGATTTGATAATTATACTCTTTTGTTTTGGCTCCAACCTCTTCTTTCATCAAGAACCACACCATTCTGAACTAAGTTTCTTCCAGTTCTCACAGAAAACAAAATACAAGCCTCCTTCAAATATAGACTTCTCTGAACTAAGATGTCAGGACATTCTGTCTGACATCATAGCTACACAGCAATTCACCAGCAAATTTCCAGCCCTGATAACACCAGACTGGTCCAATATACACCATATGATGAATAGTCCATCCTCCACTTCTAGGGACCATTCAAACGCCAATATGAACCTCTCAAGTTCCAACATCTTTTCATTATATCATCCTTCTTCCTTTACCATGAACCAGAAAGTATCCCCCTTAGATCTCATCCAGAAACAGACCAGGATGCCTGCTCTGATACCAATTGAAATTCTGGTATGACAGACTCAGATGTCGAATATGATGTTGAGACATCTTATCTGTTACTTATAAACATGGTAAGGAATACATATCAGTACTTAAATAATTGTGATATATCAGAGTCAAACATGCTTCAGGATGTTGGGACATCTGATAGGACATTCAGTTCAGGTACTGCATAAAACATAAAAGATATAAAGAACACAGCAGAATTGTTAACCCAGTTCAGTGTATCTCCACACTTACATATGGGGGCTACCAAGCCAGGAGGAAATCCACTATAAGTAATATTAATTCTAGACTTAAACCACCCAGTTTAATCTTTCACTTAATATCTACCCAATGCAATTTCTACCTAAGACACAACTTAGGTATGAGTACCAACTCACTCCCCCTTAATCACACAGTGATCTTTTACAATGATTAATAAAATTGAAGTCACACTTCAAACACAACAGCTTGATCTTACTTAAAAGTTTCAATCAAGACACAATACTTCTCTTGCTTACAAGCTTCGAGAATCACAAGTGAAACAGCCACAATAGAGTTCCTTGTTATGCACGGCTGCCACAAGAACACAACCCTAATAATGTTTACATTTTCGGTTGATTGGGTTCTTCTAAACTAGGTTACAAGGTTTCTTTTATAACCTATTCCCAACTGGATTTAGGCCTAAACAATCACAACAATAGTTGCTACAAATATGCAGAAAAAATCTTCAAATCTAAAAACTCCTAAAATATCTCTAAATATAGAAACCTATATTTTTCAATATTTGTCTTCAATTTAAATTGAGTCTTTAAGATCTTCTAAATCAGCACCCTTTAAATCAGCGCCACATATGATTGCATAATATCTCCAGAATATTCTGCATAATTCAGATCTGATAAATCCCACTGTCATCACCTTGAATTAGGGTTAGTTAGTTTGCTACCTCCTTAATTCAAGGTGAATTAGTTATTCTGTTTTACTGAAATCAGATAACTAATCTCCCTAAATATGCGCCTTGTATTGCTTATCTCTTTCCAATTAATTCCAGATAGATTCCCCTGAATTTACTCAGTTATGTTAGTCATTAATTAATTCTGGTAGCAGGTCTGAGATGTCACAACATCTGTTGGGACATCCTGAAAAACTGAACTTACTTCATTTACTGATACAATGTCACAACATCTGATGTGACATCCTGTAACCTGAACTTATTCCATTAACTGATACAATGTCCTAACATCTGGTGTGACATCCTGATATCTTGACTTAAGTTCATTAACTGTTACTCTGTTTGACAGTGTCACAACATCTGGTGTGACATCCTGAACTAAGTTCAACACTTCTTGTTTGATATCTATATGTAACATATGACAGTAATGTTGTCATGACATGTTGCAGATGTTTCAACATTTTCTTTGACATCTGTCATGACATTTGCAGATGTTTCAACATCTTCTTTGACATCTGTCTGTAACATATGACAGTAATTCTGTCATGACATTTGCAGATGTTTCAACATCTTCTTTGACATCTGTCTGTAACATATGACAGTAATTCTGTCATGACATTTGCAGATGTTTCAACATCTTCTTTGACATCTGACTGTAACATATGACAACATCTGTTGGGACATCCTGAATTAAGTTCTTATACTCTGTTTGATAATGTCCCAACATCTGATAGGACATTCTGAACTGAATTCAACATCTTCTTTGACAACTTCCACATTTATCTGTGCCACCATGTCAGGACATCATGTCTTGACTTGTTCTTCCAGAGTCTATACCATGTTAATTTAACATATGGAACTTCTTATTCAACATTTTCCAGCCATATTAGTTTTACCAAACATAATGCCAATCATAAAATAATAGCATTAACAGGTTACATCGATACCTAAGGAATTCTGACATTCCATGGCCTTGATCTTCTCTGCCAGCTCTTCATACCTGCGATTGTTGATCTCATTCATGTTACCTATATCAGCATCCAGTAGAGTGAACTGGTCCTCTTGATTGTCTTCTAAACCTGCATTACGTGCTGTGGTCCTATTTGGATTAGGCTCCCCGTTACGGGCAGCGTTAGAATCCACATTCTCAGCTGGTATTCCCGTATTAACATTCCCATGAGGTTGCTCAACCATCATCCGAAGACGCTCCTGGTTCTGGGCCATGCCAGTCATCATTTCCATGAACTGATCCATCCTTTGTCGGAGCTCATTGAGATCAGTCTGCATTCGTTCAGCCATCCTTACTCGGTTTCTTTTAGTCGGATATCGGTGAACGCGTTGACCAACTATATTGCCTGCAGTTAAATAAGTTAGAAACTCTGGGTAACCTGCAAAAACACAAGAATATGATATGCAGGAAATGAATTCTACGGCATGTCGATTCATTTTAGGGCATCCCATCCCCTGATTCCAGTTTTGTGGGTTTGATGAAGACAGAAGCTCTTTTTGCTGTAAATAACAAGCAGTGTTGATAATATAAGGTGTGTGTGTGTAGCAGACGTGCCAAACAATTCCAAGAATACGAAGACCAACGTGTTTTTGCAAATGTGTCAGATGTGTCAGTGGTCACAAAGTGAGAGAACACAGAATGATAGTAAATAGATCTTTTTATGATAAGAACTTTGTTGATATAGTCAAAATACACACATCATGGATTCGAACAGAAGTGCAATGATAAGAAGATTCCATCAACAGTCCTGATGGTAATCCCACAACATACAAGCAAAATAGAAAGATGTCTTTGTCAATGCGATCCTCTATCTAGATCTAAGTCAATGATCGGTCCTGCCTTTGGAACTTCTACCAATTCCTTCGTCTGCACCTGGTTATCTTCAAACCTCTTCAGCTTCTTCTGATAGCAGATCATCATCCGTTTGTAGTAAGCAGCTTCTTCTCGGGCTTTAGCAAGTTCTGCATCTTTTTCTCTCAACTTACCGGCCATCTCTTCGCCTTTCTCTTTTAGCTTACCTGTGATCTCTTCAGCTTAAACTTTGTCTTGTTCCTCTCTTTTGATCCTGTAAGCAGCATGTCTCTTTTTCATGTTCTCAAACATCAAGGTCTTTTGATCCAGTTGCCTTCTAGTGTCAATGTGTTCCTTGGAAGAACTTCTAGTAGCAAACTCGAACCTCTCATACCGAGCTAACTCAACCTCACACTTTTTCCTTGCAATAGCATGCCTCTCAGCATCTTCTTGAGCTTTCCACTCAATCTCAAGTCTGGCGTGATTAGCTTTAGCAAGCTCCTGACCCAACTATGCATTCTCCATTAACAACCCGTCTCTTTCCGTCTTCATCTTGTTGAACTCTTCAATGCTGACCATGGTAGGTTGTTCAATGACCGTAGGATATAGAAGAGGCGCAGGCCCAAATGGTAACAGTAACACTTCAACCTGTTCTCTTAGCCATTCTGCAAACGGTGGATACATTCGACAATTCCCTACTCCCAAAGTCTTCTTCCCTCTTGTCTTTCGACTATGCCAAGCATTAGAAGCTTTCTGAGCAATCTCGAATCCATCCGTTGATTGGAAGTACAAGGACTCTGTGATGTCCACAGCGGCTGGTGGTTCCCTTAAGGCATACCCGAACTGTTTAATCGTGAGAGAAGGGTTATAACTAATTCCCCTTTTCCTCCCGATCAATGGAACATTAGGGAATCCTCCGTAACTATGAAGAATGTCAATGCATCGCAAACCCTGATTAACCCAGATAATATCCTTTGCTTGTAAGCCCATCAGTTGTTCAGACCATTCAAGAGTGTTCTTGATCTTCTCAAAAGCTCCTGATTGTGGAAGAAAGCATGTGAACCACTTGTAGAATACAGTCGCGCAACAATTCAACATTCCACCCCTTCACTTCTCATTCTTATAATGCACAGAGTGGTAGAGATCACCTAAGAGAGTAGGAATAGGATTCTTTGCTATGAAAATGCGAATAGCATCAACATCCACGAAGTTGGGCATGTTCGGGAACAAAGTGATTCCATAGATACACAAAGCTAGGATCGCATTGAAGGTACTCCAACTTTTTGCCTCAACTGCTTTGGTAGCCTCATCTAAAAAGAAACTCAAATGATATCCCCGGAAGCCTCCTTTGCTATCAACCCGGTCTTCCAATAATGACTTGCTCAAATAAAGAGCAGTTGCTACATCTTTGAAGTTGGGATCAATCTTGGTCCCAAAGAATGGTGCACAATCCTTCACGGAAACTCTCAGGATGCTCGAATACTCCTCTAATGTAGGTGCCAACACGAAATCAGAAAGTACGAAACATCTAAGCTGTGGATCATAAAACTGTAGCAAGGTGTGCATCCCTATAAAAGCATAGTCACTGATGGGCTCTATGAAATACAAAATCCACCCGTAATCCTGCTTGAAGACATTCAGAACTTCTGGAGGAGCTAAGGCCTTCACTTTGAGAATCTCTTTCACAACAGGCTGATGAACCTTGTAGGAGATAATACACTTGGTCTTTTTCTTGGATTCCATGCTCATAGATCAATACCCACAACCGGAATCAAGGATATGATATGCAGCCCTGCAAATGAATAAACATGCGTTAGGAATGCAAGTATACGGATGATGTGATGCAATGCAATGGCATGTGATCACTGTTGCATATACTGGGCACTGTTGTACTGCCTTCTGATTTTGCCTGAATACCGACTGTCGAGAATACCAGATCATAAGTATGTGTCGGAAGAAATCCCAAGTATCAAGAACAAGGTAGGTTGAAGGTTTAGTTTTCCTGCAAACCTGTAAACCCCTCCCAATCTCCCGGGTATGCTACTACGGGTCAACATCACGGACTCTCAAAGCCGAATAGCAATAATACGTTCACCATTTCCGAGAAATGGCTCATGACCAAATCAGGGAATCGGTTTGGCATTATGTACTACTCAGGGAGGCCTCAGCTGAATTCCAGAAAAACAAGCATCCCTCATAAGTTCCCGGCTTCAAGCACTGAAGTCGAGAAACAATAGTACATTCATCCCGAAGGGTACAATACTACCGTCATACGACCAGTTTCTTTAACCAGGTTCCTACGAGAGAACAAGGTCATCCTATGCGATTTCCTAGTGGGCCCTCGGGTGCGAATGGGTTTGCCACGAAATGTGGTCTGCCACTATCACCACTGGAGAGGGTTGTTTCCACTAAGGTCCTCGATGATCGGTTCCCAGTGTTAGCAGCTTAGGTGGGAACATTCTATGGTCTGCCTAGGCAGTATAGAACATATCCCAAGTGAGCCTGATCTGGGTGTGGGACTCGTGAAAACTACACGTGCTCAAGACCACGCAATCAACACGACTGCCCACTCTAAATCCTATGTGTATTCTCAAGCCGGGTATTTGGCTTATCTCATAATAATCCCATCCCGCCAAGGAAAACCAGAACAGCCAGTACAGTATATGCCAGTATATGCGACAGTAAAGTAAAGTGCAGAAAGCTGTAAATAAAGCTGTAAAGGAAAGCGATAAACTGTGAACAAAACAGTAAAGCTAAACTAAAGCATAACAACAAACGAATAAACACCCAAAGAAAACAGAAACAGACAAGCGCTAGGATTGACTCTCAAAGGGGAAATTAGAATTTCTAAAAGTCCCCAGCAGAGTCGCCAGCTGTCGCTCCCGGGATTTTCATCCTAGTACAAACGCGAAAGTGGCACGGAAAAGGTTAGAGTCGCCAGCCAGACATTTTTATCCCGAAGGAATGGGAAAGGTAATGTTGCACAAACCTAAGGAAGAAGGAAAAGGACGAGGCCTTGCGAACCAAAGATCTGGGTCCGGAAGTCGGTTACGAATTGAGAAGGTATTAGCACCCCAATCCGTCCGCCGTACCCGACGAGATCCACACTTATAAGTCTGTTTTCAAAGGGTGAAAAATAATATGCTGTTTGAATAAAAGAATGGCTATCTGGAATGAAATGGAAATGAGAAAAGAAATGGAATTGGAAAATGGGAATAAAAGGGGAAAATGTAGGGAAAAAGAAAGATTGTGCTCGAATGGGCCCTACCCCACTGCCTACGTACCTCATCGGGATAAATGAGGATCAGAGACGCAGTAGTTCGTCTAACTAAGGCTTACACTTGTTTGTGGTTTTTAGGATGACGTTGCCATAGTTCTAGCTCAGGTGTTACCGGCTCTGACTCGAGGGTGTTTACCGTGTCGCTGTTTGAACTGTCGAGACAATTCATGTTCGTCCGCAAAGAGTATGGGATGAGATGAGAAGACGTGACTTCTTGGTTTGTCGTTTTTTAGAAGAAGTGTTTTGAGATTTTGTTTTTCATATGTACAACACTAAAGACTATGACACAAGAGCGAATACTTTCCAAGATCGCCCCCAATGGAACGTTTGTAAAGCATCCTAGAAGAGTGGAGGAGACCTCCACTAATCATTTCCCGTATAGCTTAAGGCTCATGGCGTATTGCACACATTTTCCTTTATTAAGTGGTTTTGATTTTCTTTTAAGATGAGAAGTGAGACTTAAGTTATAAAAGGAAAACTTCTAAGGGAAACTAGACTTACCCTAAGTTAGTTTGAATTTGAAGATGACCTATGGTTAATGAGGTTTGAGATTAAATCTACCTAAGAGATATTAAACTACAAATGCAAGTACAAGAGTTAATGATGAACAATATGGTCCTCCTAAGTCATGGTGGGTAAAAACGTGAATGAAACATAGATGGGATGTAACGATGGATCGAGTGGGTCGATTGCGTGGTGCTAAGACGCACGACTTAATGTGTGAAACATACAAGGCTTGCTTTTGGTTGAATGATGGTGATCGAGGAATCCTAAATTCACATGCAACTTTATTTATTTATTTGAAAATATACTCGACGTTGGATCGAATATCTTATTTATTTCATTTTTGAGATCTTGTTTTCTATCGATTTGTTTTATCTTTTCTATCCTAATTATAGAAACTATACAAACATACAAGTTCTAAGCTATTACATCACAAAGCACACAAACATAATTGAGGCACAAAAATATCCAAGTCCATAAGCAAATTCTCGGAAGATACCTTGCACAAAAAGCAAATAATTAGTGAATGACATGAATCATGAATATGCATAATGTGATGGAATGAATTAAAATGACAAAAAATATCAAAATTCATGGGAAAAATATGAAATTAATTCCCTAGGGTCTTAAACCTGATTATAACATTGTGTCAAAAAATCTCTTAAAAATTCTAAATCTAACTATGCTAAATGATCACCTAAACTCACCTAAGGTTCAATCCTAAATTTATACAAATCACACTAACAAAACAGTAGAAAAAATGTCCTAAAAAATACACCAAAAATATTCTAGATACTTTAATTTGTCTTCTAATCATTGAAAAAAGAATGGATCAAAAATGTTATGGGAAGTGGCAGAAATAAATTGTACAAATTTATGTGTCCATGTGAAAATCCAATCTAAAAACAATTAAGTGAAAAATCGAAATTAAATTGAAAAAATGCAAAAATTCAAAAAGTAAAAATGTGGAAAGTTTCTAAATTGAATTAAAATTCTACTGTAATTTTTGTAAGATTTTATTTTATGTTTTAGTATTTTTCATAGAATTAAATTGGAAAGATACTAAACCAAAATTAAAATAACAAGGAAATAGATAAGGGAGTGCATGGAGTAAGCAAAAATAGCTAAAATGACATATGGGCTGATCCATGGGGTGGGAATAGCGCTGGTATTAGGCCCAATTCGCAGGGGACCTGAGGGGGTATTGTATGCAATTTTCAAGTTCAAGAAGAAAAACACGGGGGTGTGAGAAGCAGCGTAGGAGACCAAGGGATATAATATCAAAATGGTCCAACCAGAAGGTGACACGTGTCACCACTGAATTGGACCGTGAAACCAAGATCCCATCCAAGAAATAAGGGCGGTGGAGAGTTATTGTTTTGATTTTCATAACAACAAAATTGATGATGATTAATGAGACTTAATTATGTAACGGTGGCTTTTTATGGCTTTCTAATCTTTCCTAATCAAACTAAATACATTAACTTAACCAAATCACAAAAACTGATTAAAGAACTCTCTCTCACCTCAAACCTCAAACGTATTCTCTCCTCTCTATTCACAAACCCTAATCCTCTTTCTTCTTCTTTGCTAACCCTAACCCGCCGCAGCTTAATCCGTCGAAGGAATCGCCGATTCCGACCACCATAAACGTCACCCTCTCTTCATCAATCCCTTGCTTATCACCTCTTCTCAGAACCCTAAACCCTCTCTTCGAAATTTCTAAACAAACAACGAGATCGTCGCATAGAAACCTAATTCTCACTCGGCTCTATCTATTTTGACCAATAAATCACATAATTTCAAGTTAAAAACCTGAGAAAGGAGATGATGATGCCGAACGCGAATACGCAAGTATGAAAGCCTCCAAATCTTCTTGCGCGAGTGTTCAAAATGCCGAGGTGACTCCGAATCAGTATCCTTCTCTCGCTTCCGTCTTTCGAATGCTTCCCTTGACTCAAGCTTTGACGAAATCACGGATATTAAGAACAGATTACCCGCGGTGACAAGGTTTGAAGGCCGCGACGTTGTTCGTAATCCGAGTATGTAGATGGCGGCGGAGTGTTTGGAAACGGCGCTATGAAATTCTGAAGAGGACGGAGGATACCAACTTGACGCAGATTCGCCGAAAACGTCGAAATGGTAATCGTGTGAGATAGCCCTACGTTTCTCTTGTAATTGATTTGATTACGTCCTTGCGAATGATTTGTTGATTTTTATAGGCTTCTTCTTGAATTCGTGGCTGAAGGAACTCAAGAGATTTGAGGAAGATGATTCCGAGCGCGGGGTGAAGATACAGTAAGAAGCGCGGTCATCGTGAAGCCGACTTGATGCGGAGGACGAAGGTGGATGAAGGACGATGAAGATGTTTAGTGGTGATGACGATAGAAAATTGATCAATTCTGAGTGTATCAGAATGGTTTAGGTATGGTTCCCACACACTTCATTTCTGCTTCTTCTCCTTCTACACTCGTTCTTTTGATTGTTTTGAGACGTTGTTGAATGTGTTGTGGTTTTTGATTGTGCAGGTCGAAGATGGGTGATGAGTGAGGATGATAATAGATGGATTAAAGCGAAACCGGGAGGGATTAGAGTTTTGCTGAGAAGGTTCTGAGGTGAAGTTGATGAATGAAGCGGAAATGGAAGAATCAGAAGAAATATGGAGAAAATGGTGAGGAGTCAAAGAGGGATTGAAGAAGAAGAAAGGTGAGAAACTCTGATGAATTTATAGAATGTGTAGGAAAATTCTGGAAGAAAAGTTAGTTACAACAGTTGGAAGTTAGTTATTTTGATTGAGTCCTATTGCCAATCTGATTTTCTGTTATAAATTCTCGACCTTTGTTGTGAATTTCGTTTGAACGCTTATGAATACTTTGTTTTGAATTTCTCCTTTGGTCCTTTCTTCCTTCTCAGTTCTTTCCCTGAATTTCTTTTTGTTATTGCAGGAGTATGAATGTCAAGAATAAGCTGGTAGGAGGAGGATGATTGAATCCAACTGACGAAGAGGGAATTCAATTATTCCTGTTATGGTTTCCTGTGTTTTTTCTATTTCTTCAGCTCCCTTTTTTTCTGAATCCTGAGTTTCCGTTGCTCCTTTATAACTGATTTTTCGGATGTATCATTTTTCTTCTTACCGGTTTTTTCTAATTCTTCTGATGTGCGTAACTGAACCCTTTTTCTTTCGGTTATTCTGTTAATGCAGAGTATCGAAGTTTTCGCAGAGATTCCTTGAAGATTTCATATTGAAACTCATTTTGAAGATGCTGATAAAAATGAAGTTGAGTTGAAGAGATTGGAGGCATCAAGGAATTGAATATGAAGAGCGGAGACGATTGATGACGGAAGGTGTAGCAGATTGATGAGGTTTGAGATTTCAGAAGTTGAAAATGGTTAGAGATTGAGTAAGAAGGTGATGAAGATGTAAAGAGATTGAAGATGTAATAGGGTTCTGAGTTTTTTTTCATAGAATAAGTCATCAGTTTTTTTTCCGCTATCGATCCCTTTCTTTCCTTTTTTAGTTGTTTGTGAGTTATTTTTTTTTTGCTGATAAATCCCCTGTTATACATTTATGTTATCAAGTAGTAACAGAATCCCCATGAAGCTGTAACTGATTTTTCTCTTTTGGATTTTCTGTTGTTATGAGAACTTTTGCTAATTTTCTTCCCTTGAATCCTCTTCTGTTATATCAGTTGCATAACTGATTTTCTTGTTATAGTTTTCTGAACTTAAATTCCATTTTTTATTCACAAGCATCACTATGGAAAAAGAGGGTGATAACTATTTCAAATTCCCTCCCAACCACATTCTGTTACTTCAAAGGGGAGTGATTCAACAACTCTCGTAGGATTATTGAAACTAGGATGCCACTGAAACACGACCCTCCTACTCACTGCACTTAAGATCTTCATTAGAAGCTCCACGTACATAAACAGTCCATCTATGAGATTGAGCCTCAAATGCAATAGTCCCATAAACTATAGGGACACAAATTTCAACATCTTTAACTCTCTTGTTGAGATTCTTTTTGTACTGATTTTCTAATAACTCATTATTCTTGAAATTCTATTTTCAAAATTTCTTCAAAATTTGTTATGAAAATTTACTTAATTTCCCTAAAACTTGCCATTGAAGACAGAAATTCTGATAAATATTTCTGGTATAATATCTCTTTTTCATGCCAATTATTCTGGCTTTTGAACCTTCCGAACCGGCTAGCACGTTAAGACTATATTGTGACTTCAATTAAATGACTTCTAAATGATCCTAAAAGAATAGATTTTTTCCTATGATGTGGTTCACAAGAAATGGGTAACACCATGACTCATTGGTGAATAAACTTTAGGTTTTAAGCAAAAAATGGCTACCAACAAAAGGTGATTTTATGGCATAAAAATCGGATAATTAATATTTGGTGAAATTTGGATTAGGATTTAAAACTAATACACAATATTGAAAAACAGATATTTGCATCAGGTATGAAAGGTAATTTAGGATGGTGGTTGTAACTTGGAGGCGGAAGTGGACAAATAAAATCAGACAAAAATCGGATACCTCTTGAACATCACTTATAGATTTGTCTATCATGGAATTAGTGTTAAAACAAAAGGATAAAGATGACGATGATTTATGATGTGGTTTAGAATGACTTAGGTCTTTAAATCGCTTTGAAACCAATCTCGAGGTCATGTCCATCTAAAGCCTACAACAATTCCATTGAACCTGAAATACACCCTTGGAAGTAAATCTCATGGTCTCGAATATAAAGCCTAGTCTCATGTTTGGGCAAACTCTAATCCGCTTTGTGAATTTAAGAGCTTGAGTTCAAACCAGGATTAAGGATTCATGAACAAGCTTCTGACCCCAATAACAGGCCTATGACAATGACATCTGAATGTGGAGCGTAAGCCAACTAAATGCCAATAAATATGAGGGCAAATTTTGGGGTGCTACACATTCTTTTCCTTTTCTTTTATTTTTTCAGTTCCTTTTCCTTTTCTTTTATCCAGTTCAGTTTCAATTTTGTAGCAACTTTCTTTCCTTTACCCTTTGAAACAGATTTCTTTGCAAGCGTGGATCCCGTCGGGTACGGAGGACGATCTAGGGTGCTAATACCTTCCCAGGTCGTAACTGACTCCCGAACCCAGTCTCTTTGGTTTGCAGGACCTATGTCCTTCCTTTCTTTTCTTATGGTTTGTGCAGCATTACCATTCCTGTTCCTTCGGGATAAAAATGCATGGCTGGCTACTCTACCTCTTTCCGCGCCACTTTCGCATTTGTACCAGGATGGAAATCCAGGGAGCGACAGTTGGCGACTCTGCTGGGGACTTCCTAACCAGAGTATCTCTGGTTCCCTTGAGAGTCTCTCCTAGCGCTTGTGTGTTTCTGTTTCTTTGAGTGTTGATTGTTTGCTATTGTGTGTATATGTTACTGTTATTTTGTTCACAGTTTTATTTACAGCTTTATTTACAGTTTTCAGTATTTATTTTCATGCATCATATATTATTACTGGACTGTTTGGATTGGTTTTCTGTTTGGTGAGACTTGGGTGTTACTTGTGTGTGGTGAGATGAGACTAGCCAAATACCCAACTTGAGTGCACCATAGGATTTAGCATGGACAATCACTTTGGCCCTATGTCATCTTGTCATGGGGGTATTAGTGTGTTCACACCCAGATTCGTGACCGTCTTGGAAATGTCTTGATATAGGGATCTTCCCTACTTCATTACACAACCTTGATAGTCATGTGCGGCTAGGGACCGATCATTGAGAACCTTGTGGAAATATCCCTCTCCAGTGGTGACAGTGGTAGACCACATTTTGTGGCAAACCCATTCGCACCTGAGGGCCCACTTGGAACTTGCATAGGATGGCCTGGTTCTCTTATAGGAACTCAGTCAAAAGCATCTGGTCGTATGGAAATAGTACTATATCCTACATGCTGAATGTACTATTGTTTCTCGATTTCAGCGCTCGAAGCTGGGAACTTATAAGGGATGCTTATTTTTCCCGGACTCAGCTGAGGCCTCCCTGAGTAGTACATAATGCTAAACCGATTCCCTGATTTGGTCATGAGCCATTTCTCGGAAATGGTGAAAGTATTATTGCTATTCGGCTTTGAGAGTCCGTGATGTTTGACCCGGAGCACACCAGTGAGATTGGGAGGGGTTTACAGGTTTGCAGGAACCCTTTTAACCTCATCATACCCACTGCCAGTACAGTTGTATGTGTTGATCTGGTATTTTGACCTGTGGAGTTCTTGATCTAGATGGTTTGGTAGTTTGATCTGAGGATATTTGTGACTCATTCAAGGGTATATGGGCTGTTATTCAGAGGACTTATAGTTTGTGATCACTTGACTCTTGCAGACAACACCCAGACAGTTCCAGATTGATCATACTTGCCTTGCATTTACATCTACATCATATCATAACATCCTTAACATCTTCGTGTTTTCATTTTTCAGGTTACATTTGCACACCTTGTTCTGGTATTTGTTAATCTCTCATATCCAGATGGCAAGCATCATTGCAACTCTCAAAAAGAATAATGCACATTACACATTTCCACAACCAGAGGTGAAAAAACTACACCAGCTGAAGGGACTGATGAATGATAAGATTATAGGAGATTTCAGGGCTAGGTTTGGGAAGATTCTCAGGTACATGGAAAAGCCAACAGAAGACCAAAGGGATAGCTTTCACACTCTACTTCAGTTCTATGATGCTCCATTGCGCTGTTTTGTATTCCAAGATTATGTCCTAGCACCTACACTGGAAGAAATTGTTAGTTTGCTGCATGTTCCCCTTAGTGGAAGACAACCTTACTACAACTTAGGGAGAGTACTCCAGGCAGAGGAGATTGCTCAAAGGTGTCACTTGCCTTTAAGCAAAGTAGAGCAGAGCTTGAGGAGTAGCAAAGGAAAGGGGTTGTCTTGCAATATGTTGATTCAGGAAGCTTTGGTATATGCTCAAGATGATCAATGGGCACAGTTCAGTGTACTCTTGGCTTTGATGGTCTATGGAATTAGTCTCTTCCCAAGTGATCAAGGGATGGTAAGTCTGGAGGCTGTTGCCATTTTCTTCAGAAGGAATCCCACCCCTACTTTATTAGGTGGCTTTTATTATGGGGTTCACTATAGGAATGAGAAGAAGGGAGGTCATGTAAGTTGTTGTGTGCCTCTGTTTGCTGACTAGTTTGCTAGACAATTGCCTAAAGTGGGACCCTTTAAGGATTTGAGGGGAGAATGGAAATGGTCCCGAAGATTGATGGGATTGACTGCAAGTGATATAAGCTAGGGGTATGATAGGGATGTGTTAGGAAAGGAAATGATTGTAAAGTGTAACTGGTTTCCTAATGTTCCTTTGATTGGTAGGAAGGGGGTGATCAATTATAATCCAGTTTTGGCAAGAAGGAAATTTGGATATCCTCTGAGAGAGTCCCCCTCTGATGAAGATGTGAGAGACTCCCTGTATCTTCCTATTGAGGGGAATATTGACATGGCCATCCAGGTATTCCAAGCTTGGGATATCAGGACTCAAAAAGGAAAAAAGGAGTTTGGGAGGGTAGACCCCAATATGTATGAGCCTTTTGCATCATGGTTAAAGAAGCGTGTCAAGATTACTTTATTGCCTTTTTCTTTGGAGCTTCCTCTCTATCCAAAGGAAGTAATTTCACAGATCCATGTAGCACCAAGCACTGTTCCTTTAGAAGACTATCAAAGGCTTGAGGCTCAGCTGAAAGAGTTGAAGTTGGAACATACATAAATGGTTAGCTTGCATCATCAGTTAGCACTCTCCAAGTTGACTATAGAAGAGAAGCTGCACAAGGTACAGGTAGAACAAGAGGCTAAGGACTAAGAGTTAGTAGAAAGGGAGGCTTACTTCCAAAGAAGAGGGTTGATGGACATCAAGAGAGAAGAACTATTCAAGAAAAATAAGAAGCCTCTAAGGGATGCTAGGCAGTCTCTTACTTGGGTGTATGGTCAAAGAGAGCAAGATCAAGCAGAGTACAAGAAGAAAAAAGAGATGTTCAAGCTGCAGATTGTGGCTCAAGGAGAAGAGTTAGAACAGGCTTACAGGAGGCAACATGAAGTGTCTCAACAGCTGCACCAGGCTCTTGAAGAGGTAACAGATCTCAGAAGAGGAGCAGATGCGAAGAGAACTCGAGTAGAGATGGGGGAAGAGCTAGAATCCTCTTTTAGCTTGGAGTTCTAGTTTTTCTTTGTATTTCTGATCACCTACAGAATTGTTGTAGGGATCCATTTGGATTACTGTTTTTTGTACTATGTAAGACTTTAAACCCTACGGGGATGTTGTTTGTGCCTTAAGGCCTTTATATAATTGCATCTTTCTTTTGTCAAAATCCCTTGAGCTGTATGTTTCTTTTCATAGTTCGGTTGTGGAAACAGTGTGGAAAATAGTGGAAGAGAGGATCATAACCGGTTGATTTCCAAGGTCATCTGGATTCCTCATGAGATACCAGAACTAGGGGCAATAAAAGCTTGAGGATGAAAACATGAAGATTGCATTGCATATAACGTGTTTGTTTGTTTTGCAGGTAGTTCATCAGTTTTCTAACGTTTATATCAATTTTAGGCACTATAGCTCCTAGGAAGGTTCAAAGACAGCCAACGGTGCACAGATACCCTATAAAGGTGAATAGAGAGAGCAATGGATCAGATGCAAGCGGATCTGGCTGACCTAAGGACAAGAATGGACAACTTTATGACCCTCATGGATGGGATGGGTCAAACTCAAGAGTGCCTGCGCGAAATGGTAGAAAACAATCAAGCCAGGAATAATGGGACGTCAGAGGGAGGTAATCACAACGGGGCTGATGCCCGTAACGTTGAAATCCCTGTGGTGCAACCAGGGGTCACTATTATCAATGATGGAATGAATAATATGCAGGTGGATGGGCAGGACGAACAATTCACTTTGCTGGATGAGGCAGAAGGTCAAGGGGTTGACATGAATAAGAGGTTTGAAGAAATAGCTGAGCAAATTCGTGCCATTTAATCTTAGAGTTCTCTAGGGTTTGACATCACTGAAACGGGCTTGGTTCCAGGGGTGAGAATTCCCTACAAATTCAAGGTCCCTACTTTTGATAAGTATAACGACACGGATTTCCCGAAAACTCACCTTCAGTCTTTTGTGGGAAGGATTGCCGCACATACATACGATGAGAAGCTATGGATGTATTACTTCCAGGATAGTCATGTAGGAGCTTCCTTGGAATGGTACATGAAGCTGAGCAGAGTCAATATTCAAAGCTGGAAGGATTTAGCTGAGGTGTTTGTGAAACAGTATCAGTATAATTTGGATATGGCTCCAAATCGCACCCAGTTGAAGATAATGTTTCAGAGTGCTAAAGAAGGGTTTAAAGAGTATGCCCAGAGGTGGCGTCAGCTTGCTGCTCGGGTGCAACCTCCCTTGTTGGAAAACAAAATGGCAGACATGTTCATGGGAACACTGCAGGGTGTGTTTATCGAGAGATTGGCATCTTGTTCAGCAACAAAGTTTAATGACATCGTGATAGCTGGAGAGAGGGTTGAAACTCTTCTGAAGATGGGGAAAATTCAAGACACTGGAGTAGGTAGCTCAAGTTGTGTTCGAAAAGCTTTTAACGGACCTCCAAGAAGAATGGAAGGATAAACTAATGCTGTGTACGGTCGAGGCCGGGGCTGTGGATACATAGGATCTTATGAGCAAGTGGCAGCTGTCACCATTCCATCAAGTCCTGTGAAACAAACCCAACAACCGCAACAACAACAATAGCCACAGTGCAATAACTATCAACAAAAACCCTATCAACAGAGACAAGCTCGTCCAGCTAACAGGGTGCTTAAGGCCATCCCAATGACGTACACGACACTGCTTCAGAGATTGTTAGAGTTGAACTTGGTTCAGTTGAGGACATTAGCACCACCACCACCTGGAGAACTTCCAGTAGGGTATGATGCTAATGCAAGATGCGCATTCCACTCAGGTGCTCCTGGGAATTCAACGGAGAAGTGCAGGGCATTGCAGAATAAGGTCCAAAACTTAATCGACTCAAAAGCAATTAACTTTGCACCACCCCCAAATGTTACATCAAACCCCATTCCAAATCATGGAGGAGCCAGAATAAATGTCGTTGATAGTGGTGAGAGGTTAAACTTGATCTTGAATGTGGATAAAGTGAATACTTCGCTGCTAGTCATGAAGGATAGATTGCTGAAAGGGCAGGTATTCCCAGGGTGTGATTTTGACTGTGAGGTTTGTTTGAATTCGGTTAATGGTTGTGGGAATTTGAAAGCTGGGCTGCAGTGTTTGATTAACAAGGGGTTGCTACAGTTTGACAGAGTTGACGATAGAAGTGATTGTGTGTCTACCATAACAATTTATTTTGATCCTGCTGAGGTTCCTGTCCGGAGAGAACCTGTGACTATCTATGTTCCAGAAGTGAGTCCTGTTACCATTACTGTTCCGAGACCAGTCCCTTATGCTGATGACAAGGCCATTCCCTGGCACTATGGCTCGGACGTGTATGTAGATGGTCAGAAGGTGGAGAATAAAAAAGTGACAATTGACCTGACTGTTGTGGATGTCGGAGGAGTTGGTGGATTCACAAGGAGTGGGCGTCTCTTTGCTCCTCAAGCTCTTAGAGGTGATCCCGAAGCTGAGCTTGCTGCAAAAGCTAAGGGTAAGTAGATAGTAACCGAAGAGATGACGACTCCTGCTCCTAGTCAAGGCACTTTTGAAAAAGAAGTTGAAGAGTTCATGAGAATAATTAAGAAAATAGACTATAAGGTGGTTGAACAGCTGAATCAAACTCCGTCCAAGATATCTATTATGTCATTGTTAATGTGTTCTCAGGCTCATCAGGAGGCTCTGCTGAAAGTTTTACAAATGGCATATGTACCACAGGAGATAGCTGTTAACCAGTGGGAGGCCGTGGTAGCCAGTGTGAACGCCAGCCATGGGTTGGGTTTCACAGATAGAGATCTTACTCTTGAAGGATGCAATCACAACAAGGCCCTACACATCACCATGGAATGTATGGGTGCGGTTCTATCACATGTCTTGGTAGACACAGGTTCTTCTCTTAATGTGCTTCCTAAGAAGGCCCTAATGAAGTTGAATGTTGAGGGTATTGTCTTACGACCCATTGATTTGATTGTAAAAGCCTTTGACGGGTCCCGAAGGTCTGTGTTCGGAGAGGTGGAGCTACCTGTAAAGATTGGGTCTCAGATATTCAAGAGTACGTTCTATGTTATGGATATTCAACCCGCTTATAGATGTCTGCTAGGACGTCCTTGGATTCATGCTGCTGGCGCAGTAACATCCACGTTGCATCAAAAGTTGAAGTATGTGGTAGACGGCCAGGTTGTTACTGTATGCGGAGAAGAGGATATTTTCGTGAGTCATCTGTCGACTTTCAAGTACGTGGAATGGATGGGGAGATTCATGAAACACTTTGCCAGGCTTTTGAGATGGTTAATGTTAGTACTTTGTCTCCGGTGGCTGCAGTCTAGAGCAATGAAAAGGAAGGGACTCCTATTTACTCCTACAAGCAAGCTAAGGAAGTAGTCCAATCCGGAAATGCACATGGCTGGGGAAAACTGTTAGAAATGGAAAAGAAATATGACAAGTTTGGTCTTGGTTATCAACCTGGTGGCTCTAACTGGTCTCAAGGTAGTAAGTCCATAACGTTCACAAGTGCTGGAATGCTCGATCACAATAATATTTCAGCAACAAGTGAAGAGGGGGATAATGACTACGACTTGGATAACTGGATTCACCCATGTGCACCTGGGGAGGAGCTCCGGAACTGGTCGACTGAAGATTTTGTTCAAGTTACTTGGCAGTCAAAGTAATTTTCTTTGTTTCCATTTTATCATACTGTATGTCAAGTCCTGCACTCTGCCCAAGGTGCATGGATCCATTTGTAGGGCCACCATGCTTTTATGCATTTATCTTTTTCCATGAAATAAAGGACATTTTTCAAACAAATTGTGTTCTCTTTCTTTCGTTTAAATTTTTTTTTCACAGAAATAAAATGGCAATGTTTTTCTTTTCCTTGTGTTTTTATGTGTTTGTGTCTCCTTTGAAAAAACCCCGATTCTGAAATAAGCACATCATTTGTGCAGTGTTGATCATTCGGATTCCTGTGATAACGTTCCTGCTATGACTATGCATGACTTCGACAATCCTATCTACCAAGCTGGGGAAGGGGTTGAGGAAGACTGTGAACTCCCGGAAGAATTGGCTAGGTTGTTCAAACAGGAGGAAAGGGTTATTCAGCCTCATCAGGAAGAAGTAGAGATAGTCAACATCGGGACTGTGGATGTAAAGAAAGAGATAAAGATTGGGGCTAATCTGCAGATCGAGGTAAAGAAGGAATTGATTGGTATGCTACCTGAATATGTGGATATCTTTGCCTGGTCGTATCAAGATATGCCGGGACTAGATACTGACATTGTTGTACACAAGCTGCCACTAAGAGAAAACTGTCCTCCGGTAAAACAAAAGTTAAGAAGAACTCGCCCTGACATGGCAATGAAGATCAAGGAGGAAGTTCAAAAACAGTGGGATGTCGGGTTCCTTGCTATAACTAGCTACCCACCTTGGGTAGCTAACATTGTGCCTGTACCAAAGAAAGACGGCAAGGTCCGGATATGTGTTAATTATCGAGATCTGAACAGAGCGAGTCCAAAGGATAACTTTCCCTTACCTCACATTGATGTGTTGGTAGATAACACCGCTCAGTTTTCGGTATTTTCTTTCATGGATGGCTTCTCCGAGTACAATCAAATCAAGATGGCACTGGAGGACATGGAGAAAACGACGTGCATTACCCCAAGGGGTACATTCTGCTATAAAGTTATGCCCTTTGGGTTGAAGAATGTCGGGGCAACATATCAACGGGCTATGGTAACTTTGTTCCACGATATGATACACAAAGAAATTGAATGCTATGTGGATGACATGATTGCCAAGTCCCGGGATGAAGAAGAGCATCTGGTCAATCTCAAAAAGTTGTTTGATAGATTGATATAGTACAGATTGAGGTTGAATCCAAACAAATGTACATTCGGAGTGCGTTCCGGTAAATTGTTGGGTTTCATTGTTAGCCAAAGGGGGATTGAGGTAGATCCTGCAAAAGTAAAAGCAATACAACATATGCCTGCACCGAAAATAGAAAGAGAAGTGTATGGGTTTTTAGGGAGATTGAACTACATTTCACGGTTTATATTTCATCTAACTACCACGTGCGAACTGATCTTCAAGTTGTTAAGAAAAGAGCAAAAAGTCAGGTGGAATGAGGACTGTCAAAGAGCCTTTGAAAAGATAAAAGAATATTTGCAGGAGCCTCTGATTCTAATGCCTCCAGTTCCAGGACGACCACTTATCATGTACTTGACTGTGTTAGAAGGGTCGATGGGGTGTGTGTTAGGCCAACATGACGAGTCTGGTCGAAAAGAGCATGCTATTTACTACCTTAGCAAAATGTTTACCGACTGTGAATCCCGTTACTCACTGCTCGAGAAAACTTGTTGCGCTTTGGCATAGGCTGCTCACCGACTGAGACAGTACATGTTGACCCATACCACATTGCTAATCTAAAAAATGGACCCTGTCAAGTATATTTTCGAGAAACCAGCATTAACCGGAAGAGTCGCAAGGTGGAAAATGATCTTAACAGAGTATGATATACAGTATACTTCCCAGAAAGCCATCAAAGGAAGCGTATTGTCGGACTATCTTGCATAACAACCACTGGAGGACGACTATCAGTCAATGAAGTTTGATTTCCCCGATGAGGACATCATGTACCTCAAGGAAAAAGATTGTGAGGAACCACTTCCGGAGGAGGGGCCAGACCCTGAATCCCAATGGATGTTGATGTTTGATGGGGCAGTCAATATCAACGGACGTGGAGTTGGTGCTGTTCTTATCACTCCCGAAGGTGTTCATTTTCCCTTCGCTGCCAGAATTACTTTTGGTTGCACCAACAATGAAGCGGAGTACGAGGCGTGCATAATGGGAATAGAGGAGGCTATTAATCTTCGGATTAAGACCCTCGATATATTCGGAGATTCAGCCCTCGTTATCAACCAGATTACCGACAAGTGGTTTACGCATCAAGAACACTTAATTCCTTATAGGGATTATGCCAGAAGATTGTTGAAATTCTTCACAACAGTTAAGCTGCAGTATATATCACGAGATGAGAATCAATTCGCCGATGCATTGGCTACTCTTTCTTCGTCCATCAAAGTCTTGTGTTGGAACTATGTGCCCATGATTGACATTTCCAGGCTTGACACACCAACTTATGCTTTCTCTGTAGATGCAGTATCTGATGAGAAACCTTGGTATTTTGATATCAAGCTTTTCCTGGAAAAACAAGAATTCCCGGCTGGGGCATGATCCAACGACAAGAAGACATTAAGACGACTTGCTGCTAGTTTCTTTTTAAACGCGGACGGAATTCTGTATAAGAGGAACTTTAACATGGTCTTGCTCAGATGCGTGGATAGACACGAAGCAGACCTGTTAATGCAGGAGGTCCATGAGGGATCTTTCGGTACTCATGCAGGAGGACATGCAATGGCTAAGAAGTTATTGAGATCAGGGTATTATTGACTAACAATGGATGTAGATTGTTGTTTGTACGCCCGTAAGTGCCACAAATGCCAGATATATGCCGACAAGGTGCATGTTCCTCCTAGCCCGCTCAACGTCATGTCATCTCCTTGGCCCTTTTCTATGTGGGGAATTGATATGATCGGGAAAATAGAGCCTACTGCTTCAAACTGTCATCGTTTCATCTTGGTTGAGATTGATTACTTCACCAAATGGGTTGAAGCAGCGTCTTATGCCAATGTCACTCGCCAAGTGGTAGCCAAATTTCTAAAGAGAGACATCATTTGCAGATACGGAGTGCCCGAGCGAATCATTACTGATAATGGTTCCAATTTGAACAACAAGATAATGACAGAATTGTGCCAGGACTTCCAAATTCAGCATCATAATTACTCTCCTTACCGACCAAAGATGAATGGTGCGGTAGAGGCAGCTAATAAGAACATTAAGAAGATTGTACAGAAGATGGTTGTCACTTACAAAGATTGGCATGAGATGTTACCATTTGCGTTGCATGGGTACCGAACATCAGTCAGGACGTCAACCGGGGCAACTCCTTTCTCCTTAGTGTATGGCATGGAGGCAGTCTTGCCTGTTGAGGTAGAAATTCCTTCTTTACGTGTGATGATGGATGTAAAGCTTGATGAGGCTGAGTGGGTACGTGCTCGGTATAATCAGTTGTGTCTAATTGAGGAAAAGAGATTAGCGGCTATCTGTCAGGGTTAGCTTTATCAGAGGAGAATGAAGCGAGCTTTCGACCAACGAGTACGTACTCGAGAGTATCAAGTAGGCGAGCTTGTGCTCAAGAGGATCATTCCTCCAGGTTCAGATCACAGGGGCAAATGGACCCCAAACTACGAAGGCCCATTCTTAGTAAAGAAAGTTTTCTCAGGTGGAGCACTAATGCTCGCTACTATGGATGGAGAAGAATTCTCGTCTCCTGTGAATTCAGATGCAGTTAAAAAATATTTCGCATAGAAAGACCCGCTGGACGCAAAAACAGAATTAAAGTCCAGGCAAGAAAAGGGCATCCCGACGAGCTACAAACAGAATAAAAAACTCGGGAAAAAGTTAGGGAAAATAAAAAAAAATGTACACCCGCTGAACTGACCTTTTGCCATCCTTCCTCATAATCAGAACGTCACCAATACCTTCAGTTGCTAGAGTATTGTCATTTGGAAATTTCACCATGTTCTTCATCGAGGGTTTCATGTTGACAAACCAATATTTCCTACTAGTCATGTGTGATGAGCATCCTGAGTCTAAGTACCATTGATCTTCGAATTTCTCTTAATCTCTTATTGTGACCATCAACATCATCTCTTTTTCTTTGTGTTTAGCTATATTTGCATCAGTTTCTTGAATCTTCTGCTTTTGAGGACAATCACAAAAATAGTGATCATACTTCTGACAATTGTAACACTAAATGTGATTTTTGTCTAGCTTTCGACCATCACCTATTTCTCTACCTGCATCACCACCTATTTGGTTGCCTTAGTTCTAGGGTTTTCTCTGATTCGACCAACCTCCTTCATGCTGATTTTGATCAGTCGAATTGTTGTAGCCACCTCTGCCTTTGTTGTCGAACATCTCTCCTGTGCCTTTTTTATCTCTTGCTGATTGAGCCTGCAGAGCCACATCACTATTCGACTTGCCTGCTGCTCTTTCGTCCATTCTTTATTCATGAGATTCAAGCGTCACTTGAAGCTCTTCTTTAGCCACCTTCGACAAATCATTCGACTCTTCTATGGATACTACCACGTGGTCGAACTTTGGAGCCAATAATCTCAAAATCTTTGAGACAATTGCTTTTTTCGTCAGCGCTTCTCCACATACTTTGATTTGATTCACAAGTTTCGTAGCTCTTGTGAAGCAATTTGTTATGCTTTCGTTGTCTTCCATCTGAAGCAATTCATAAGTCCTTTTGTGAGTTTGTAACCTCACCTCTTTCACCTTCTCTGCGCCTCCAAACGACTTCTCTAGGATTTCCCACACATCCTTTGTTGATTATGCGTCACTAACCTTCTCAAAGTTATCTGGATCAACACATTGATGTATTACAAAGAGAGCTTTATAATATTTCTTCTTCAATTCTTTGTGCACAACCTTTTCTTGATATGTTGCGTTCTCTGCAAGCGTTGTTACACCTTCCTTCACAAGATCCCATAAATCTGGATAACAAAAAACAACTTTAATCTGCTTACACCAATTATCATAATTATCTTTCTTGAGAATTGGAAGGTTTGCCGAAAAATGTCCGTTTGGATGATTCATCGCCATCACGATTTTTGCCATTGAATCGCTCAAACCGGAGCTCTAGATACCAAATGTTGAAAATCCCCCAAAACCTCTGGAGAATTTCAATCAATCTTTATGAACAAGATTGTTGCACAACGAAAATTAAAAGAAAAATTTAGAAGAGAAAGAGTTAGGGTTTAAGGAAGAAGAAGATGAATATTCTGCAGAGACCTCTATGCCCACAAACTGTAGGAAACCTTTTATTTCATTTTGCAACTGCAAATATGTGAATACAATGTTTTTGGAATGAATATAAAATAAGGGTTACTCCCTATTTATAGGTTTTAGGTTAGTTTACTTCCCAAGCTAAAAGTCCAAAACTATAAAAACTCGAAATACTTATTGTTCTGGGCAGGCCCAACTCCCAGAATTGGGCCAGGCAAAGTGGCATTAGGACACGCTCGGCGTCGAGCACCATGCCAGGAATAACGGTCCTTGTCGACCAAAGTCATACCGACCAGGATGAATTCCCCCAACGACTAGTTTTGACCATTACCTATTCGTGCGGATTCCGCGATCCGCGCCAAACGGTTTGAACCAATAATCATCCACTAACGACAATATATAAACCCTCTCAGAGGAGAGGGCCAGGTATTCAATTCTCTGACCTTAGTTCTCGTACTTGCACACCTTTTGCTCAGTGTCTTACTTTAGCATCGGAGTGCCTTGCAGGTACACCCCCCTCCTCTCTTCACCAACCGTCCTTCAGCAATGCTCGACGCCAGCCATATCGGATCCTCATCTCCAGGTACGATCACTTATTTTGGAACTAAATCAAATTTATCTATTTTAGATTTAAATCAAATTTGACACAAGGAATTACATTTTCAACAGAATGGAGGTATTAATTCGATGGCAACTGAAACCAAAAGGAAAGAAACATAATTTTGAATGGATATAATAAGATTATATTTATTTATATAGGAAGAGAGAACATTCAAATTTTTATCTTTAAAGAGAAAAAAATTAGTGGATTAGTCTCCTCCATGCACTGTCCAATTTTCGTTCTAACTAAAAACAATTTAATAAAAATCTTACGAGCAAAAACCGCCCGACCGTTTTTTAGTGGGTTACACGTGATAGGCCAACTTAAGGGACAAATCCAAAAACCTCGGTTGAACCCGCAAAAAAAATGTGTCAAACGGGTTGGCCCAACATACCTGACCTGTTTCGCCACCCTTAATAGAGAAGATGATAAAAAATCGACTTAGATCACTTGGACACTAGACAATAAAATTATTTGCGGCATTAGACAATAAAATTATTTGTATTATTATTTTATATCATTATTAAAATATTTCACATGTATTTAATAATTTTTTTTTTATCGAGTAAAAATTAATTTAATAATATAGTATGATAATGAAAGCTTCAATTTCTTAATTAAAAATGTTGTTTATCAGCTAGTTGTAACCCTCAAATTTACCAAATTTACTGGTCAATAGCTTTAAATTATCTGTTATCAGTAGTATAAACTATTAATCATCACCTTATGAGTTCAATTAGTTTTAGCAAAAAGAGCCTTAGAATATGTTTCTAGTAATTAGTTTAATTTTTGTCATAAATAAATTTAGTACTAATATAAAAATAAACTTTAGGGACAAATATTTTTTATGTGTGCCCTTAGGAAAATGATAGACTTTTAGAAGCTGAACAATTTATTTTTCATCCCAACTTCCCGTTAGAGTATTACTTGGAAAACAAAAATTGGAGTATTCTATGAGACATTATTTATAGGAACAATAACAGTCATGAGTTCTGATAGGAAGACATAAATACATAAAAACCAACAAGACGGGTCTCTTTATCTTCTAAAGTGTGAATTTGAAAACAGTATTCATTCACTTGATAGAAAATGGCAAAGAAATATGAGGGACCTGCTATTGGAATCGACCTTGGCACAACATATTCATGTGTTGCTGTATGGAATGATCAAAACAATAGAGCTGAGATAATTCACAATGAACAAGGAAACAAAACCACTCCTTCTTTTGTTGCTTTTACTGACTCTCAAAGGTTGATTGGTGATGCTGCAAAAAATCAGGCTGCTTCAAATCCAGTCAACACTATCTTTGGTAATTTATCTTTTGTTTTACTGCATGGTTTGGTATCATATATAGTTATTGTTATTTGTGTTCTATACTTATACTAATGTTGTAAATTTTGCAGATGCAAAGAGGTTGATTGGAAGGAAATATAGTGATTCTGTTATTCAAAATGATTTACAGTTGTGGCCATTTAAGGTTGTTTCTGGAATTGATGACAACCCTGTGATTGTTGTTAATTTCAAAAATGAAGAAAAGTGCTACGTTGCGGAGGAAATTTCAGCGATGATTCTTACGAAGATGAAGGAGATAGCAGATAAATTTTTGGAGTCAAAGGTTAAAGATGCAGTAATCACTGTTCCAGCTTATTTCAACGACTCTCAGAGAAAAGCCACAAAAGATGCTGGTGCCATTGCCGGACTCAATGTCATTCGGATCATCAATGAACCTACTGCTGCTGCTCTTGCATATGGTCTTCAGAAGAGAGCAAATTCTGTTGAAGAGAGAAATATTTTCGTCTTTGATCTTGGTGGTGGAACTTTCGATGTGTCGCTTCTTACGATCAAGAAAAATGAATTTGATGTTAAGGCTACCGCGGGAGATACTCATCTTGGAGGAGAGGACTTTAATCACAGAATGGTTAACCATTTCGTGAAGGAGTTCAAGAGGAAACATCAGAAGGACATAAGTGGGAACTCAAAGGCCCTTAGAAGATTGAGAACCACTTGCGAGAAGGCAAAAAGGACACTTTCATTTGACAGCGAGACCGCAATTGATATAGATGCTATATTCGAAGGTATTGACTTGTGTTCGTCAATCAGTCGTGCTAAGTTCGAGCAACTCAACATGGATCTCTTTGAAAAGTGTATGGAAACCGTTGAAAGTTGTCTTACAGATGCTAAAATTGACAAGAAAAATATAGATGATGTTGTTCTTGTTGGCGGTAGTTCTAGGATTCCGAAAGTGATGCAACTATTGCAAGACTTTTTCAATGGGAAGGATCTATGTTTGAGCATCAACCCTGATGAGGCAGTTGCTTATGGTGCAGCTGTCCAGGCTGCCTTGCTGACTGGCGGCATAAAGTCTGTTCCGAACTTAGTGTTGCGAGATGTTATACCGTTGTCACTTGGTATAATGGTAAAAGGAGATGTCATGAGTGTGTTGATTCCAAGAAATTCTACAATTCCTGTAAAGAAGAAACAAGTATACCATACATGTGAAGATGACCAACCCGGTGTGTCCATCGATGTTTACGAGGGTGAGAGAATGGTTGCGAGTGAGAACAACTTGCTTGGTGTATTTGTACTCAAAGTTCCCCTTGCGCCTCGAGGACTTCCGGTTAATGTATGCTTTTCTATTGACGCTGACGGTATATTAAACGTCTCGGCTGAGGAAGAAACCAGTGGTAATACGAAAGCTATTACGATAACTAAAGAAAATGGAAGACTCTCGGCTGAAGAAATTGACAGAATGATAGAGGATGCCGAGAAGTTCAAGGCGGAAGACATGAAGTTTATGAAGAAAGTGAAAGCGATGAATGTTTTGGAGGATTATCTTTATAACATGAGGAAAGTAATGAAGGATGGTAGTGTTACCTCCATGCTTAGCATAACTGATAAAATGAAGATCAATGCTGCAATGGTGAAGGGAAAAATGTTGATTCATGATAAGCAGGAGCGAGAAACGTTTGTGTTTGTGGAGTTTTTGAAGGAGCTTGAGAGTATATTTGAATCTGCATTGAACAAGATTAACAAAAGTTACTCTGATGAGGAAAGTGACTCTGATAGATGATAACCTTTTAATTGCTTCTCTGTCTTTAGGAATTTCAGATTCTTTTTGCATAATGTTGGAGATTTTTTGTTGAGTTTAATTGCATACTTTGTTACAATTATGGTATTTTGTGCTTGTTTCTTTTAATATTTTTTTAGTGTTTGCAGTTTCAAGATTGAACTTGAAGTACACTGAAAGCTTTCTCATATGAAATTCTTTTGAATATATTTGATACATGAAATATTCAACCAGAACTTCGGTTTAACCAATACATGATTAGGTGGAGGATAAACATCCGGATGGAGAAGGGACTTGCTAATTTGCTTTTACTATCTATGATACCCACAAAGGCTCCATATATTTAGGCATAATAAAAAAATTGGAAGGTGAAATACATTTAAATAATATAGAAGCGATTAGTAGAGCAAAATTTTATCGTGTACCGTGTACCAATACATTTAGTATCATACCCTTACATATTTCTAAAAATTTCAATTTTATTTTTTATTTTTTAATTTAATTATTTTTACTTTTTACCGCGAAGTCAGATGAGTCCTAAAGTATTTTTTGACAGTATACAACCAAAACGGAAGTAGTAAGATAAGGATTTCTGGAATATAATTATTTTCAAACCGGAATTAACATGCAAAGGTTTTCTGGAGTGTATTTGTTCAACACCAGAACTAGCACAAGTGGGTTATACGGTTTATATAGTTCTACATCGGAAGTAGCTTTGTTATGTATTTTGGTTTGTGTTTTTTTCTAAATTGGAAGTAACGCATGTGCGTTTTCCGGAGCGTGTTTTTTACTTTTTTATTTTTACTTATGTTGTCATTTTTGTTAGGAGACATGAATGTTCTTTTGATGATATGCGACAAAGACCAGATAAGTGTAGATACAACAAAAATATTCTCAACGACATAAAATTTTCCTACAAGAGAAGAGACGACTAGGTGGATTAGGGAGGTTGAACTCAGAAACAGAGTCGTTATAATAACTCGTTCGGGCGCAAATACTGGAAAGAGAAGAAGAAGCGACAAAGTTATATTTGGCTGCGATAAGGTGGAAAAGACAAAGAAGAGGATAACGAAACACAAAGTGCTTCCAAAAAATGTGATTGTCCTTTCAAAGTTAGATCAACACTTCAAAAGATGGTTCTGGTTGGAAAGCTGATGTCAAATGTGGAGTTCACAACCATGATTTACCTAATAGATTTGAAGGTCATGCGTTTGTGAGCCGACTCAATGATGATGACCAACAACATATTGTTGATTTATCAAAACGTCATGCTCCTCCAAGACACATATTGTTGTCATTGAAAGAACGAGATCCGAACTGTGTGACTTGAATCACCAAAATATATAAACACAAGAGTAAGATTCAGAAGAAAAAAACCAGGGGAAGTAGAACGAAAATGCAACAGTTGTTTAAGTTAATAGAGGAATCTAATTATGTTTATTATAGTAGGAAAAAAGATGAGTCAGAAGTTGTGAGAGATATCTTCTAGGCCCATCCAGACTCAGTGAAGTTGTTGAATATATTTTCTATTATATTGATTAAGGATAGTAGTTACAAAATCAGTAAGTATAGGCAACCTTTGTTTGAAATAGTTGGTGTCACATCAACTGAGTTAACATTTGTTGTTGCATTTGCCTACATGGAATCTGAGCAAACAAAGACTTTTTACTGGGTACTAGAAAAATTGAAACAGTTATTCACTAAGCAAGGGTTATGACCACAATTAATTTTAACATATAGAGATCTTGCTTTGGTGAAAGCAATTGAAATAGTATTTCCTATGACAATTAATATGCTTTGTCGATTTCACATAAACAAGAATGTGAAAGCAAAGTGCAGGGGGTATGTTGTGAATGATATGCGAGATCCGATAAAGAAGCTTTGGTACGAACTTGTAGTGGCTAGTGATGAGGTCGAGTAACATCAAAAGTTGAAATTACTTGAGCATGCCTGTTTGGATTGCAAACCATTTATTGATTATGTGAAAGACACGTGATTGACACCTCATAGGCATAAATTTGCTGAAGCTTGGATCAATTAAGTGAAAGACACGTGGTTTACACCTCATAGGCATAAATTATATGAAAGACACGTGGATGACACCTCATAGGCATACATCTGAATAATTATAAATAATATAAGTTCGATCAATAGAGTACTATATAAGTATGCAAAATAATAAATATGTCTGAATATAAAGAATAATATAGTACTACATCAATAAAATAAAAAATACCAAGCATCTTCGTCCTCGTTAACATAAGTTACCGGTCCACCCTGAGGTACCGGTCCACCCTGCGCTAGATGTAGTGCTCGAAAGACCTCAACATACTCATCATCATCATACTCGGCCCCGTGACGCTGCAGATAAAGACTCAGCTCATGTGAAATATATCGTAACCTCAGATCTGACAGTCCATCATCAAACTCTGGAACTGGAACCTCTTTGTCCTCCCTCGGGGTGATGGTATCAAACGAGGATGAGATACTGTGTAATACCAAGCCAGGTACTCTACCACTGCATCATATGGAACATCTGCAAACTCCGCAAGCTGAATCACTTTCCTGACACTCACATGATAACTAACCCAATCGAAATCTATATCCAGTGCATCAATGTTAGGTGGATATATTATGGTACGTACTGTCGGTATCCAAACTGACGTAAGCATCTGTCAGATAAATAAAGGACAAATGTATCATACCATCGCAGACCACCCCTGTACAAACTAATATCATTAAATGGTTTGTGTTTCCTATGATCCTCAAAAGGATGCCAAATGACATCACCAGGTGTCACTCCATCCAACACAACTTTAATATCATCAACTTGTAGCACCACTTCATTTCCCTCGGAAGTGGACTACCAGTATCATCAATATTCGAAAATCCTCTCTTCCCAACAGTTGGAAAATACTCATGAATCTAACATTGTCAAACAATATGAATATTATTAATTAAAGGTATTATAAATTACATAATACAATTATAAATTAAATTAAAATAAAACATTTGTACCTATATAAGAGAGGCATATCCACCAATATGTTTGCAATTATAAAAAGAAGCATCTCCAAGATACCTATAGAGTGTGACAAGTGCAACAACACCCCAAAAGTATCTGCCACATTTATCCAAATCCTCGAAGTGTGGTAAATACTTTGTCTTTACAAGTGTAAAGATCTTATTAGTAAGAATAATGCAGCCAAGTAACAACAACATATACACCCTAGCTGCACAATCAAATATTCTCTCAGCTTGCAGATGGAAAATTTGTTTCTTCAACCACTCTAGTCTATAATAAGGGCCTCTGAAAGCACATATCTTCTCAGTTGCATCCTCTAGTGAAACACCCATCAGACGAATAGCAAGAGTAATAGTAGTCGAGTCAGTAATCCTTTTTACAAGGTTATATAACCCCCTAATAGGTATAGGAAGGAGGCAAGAAGCATCGTCCAGAGTGATGGTCATCTCACCAAAGGACATATGAAACGACAGTCTCGGGATGCCACTGTCATACTCCAAATTTGTCTTACCTGTGCTATTTTATTTATTTAAACATATTAAAAAAATTCCAAAAAATTTACATACCATTTTATTTTTCTGTCTGTTATTCGAAAAAAATAAAAAATGCGTACTATTTTATTTTCTGTCTAACCGCACATTAAAATCCAAAATTTGTCACCTAAGCTTGTCAGTATTTGTGTGTAGTGCGGGTAAAAAAAATCAGTGTATTGAGAGGATGCCGGTTACTTGGTTCCACAATCTGTCTCATCTTTTTTTATTCTTTTTATCTGTTTATTTTTATTATTTTAAGCCCATTATTTTTTTAGGCCCATTTACCATTCAATATAAAAAAAAAATTCATTTCTTTAGTCCCTTCTTTTATTCCATTCTTTTACTCCATTTTTTTTATTATCGTTATTATTATTTTCAATTTTTAATTCTTGTTTCATTATTATTGTTTTTAGTTTATCATTATTATTATTATTATATTATTATTGTTATTTCATCCTTCTTATTATTATTATCATTATTATTATTATTATTATTATTATTAATCTTTTCATTATTATTATTATTATTATTATTATTATTATTATTATTATTATTACTATTTTTATTATCCTTTACTTTACTTTTCTTTTTTAATTTATTTTCCCTTTATTTCTTATTTCATTTTATTATTATTAATATTATTATTATTTTATTAGTCATTTTTATTATCTTTTATTTTATTCATTTTCTTACTATTATTATAATTATTATCATCATTTAAATTTAAGTTTCATTTTCATTTATTGCACTTCATTTCCAATTTTTTCAGCAAAAACTTTGTGCCAGCCTGTCCACAATACACACTGCATCATCCGTACAACACACCCACAGTAATTCTAATTCCACTACCTATTACCAGTGCAAATGCGTCTAACAATCTTTCCGTACGCAAATGATGATCCTCTCACAACAACACTCAGCAACACAACACCAATCCTCTCCTTTTTATACTCTGCTCACTATAACAACTTTCGGGGGGGCCTCAGAAAAACCATCCTTCATTATCCACCATTTGGGAATCCTCATCCACCACCATTAACTTAAAACAGAAAAACGAATCTTTCGCATAATCTTCCTTTATTATCCTTCATAAAACAGAACAATACTCCATAAATCCATACAAACCCAAATCAAAAAACCATAAAAAGAAGAGTGAGGTTGAGAAGGAGATGATATGAAACGAATTAAAACCGAAACAAACTCACTCGAATAAAACCATCGTTCGTTGCTGAACAAAACCGAACACACCGCTGCAGAACCTTCATCCGCCACAACATAAAACCACCACTACCACAACCTTTTTCACCGCGCAAACAGCCATAAAACGAGAAACCGGCGCCGACTAAGAGAGAGGTCGGGAGATCGCCGGCCGTCGAGAGGAACCGCCGCTGAAACCGAATCGCACGCCGTGAGAATAGGGAGTCGTGCGCCATTTCGAAGCTGGAGGTTTGATTGCGTTTTACCGTTGTCGTTTTATGAAGAAAAGAAGAGTTGATCTCTGTTTTTTAACCCTGCGTTTTATGATTCATTAACTATTTAACCTTTTTATAGTAACTTTTTTTTTCATTATTCTTTATATAAACCATTAATTTATATTTGGGCTTGGCCTATTGCACCGATTCACTCCACATATCACAGGTAATAGATTCACTTTTTCTTACAAACTTTGTTATTTTATTTTATTATTTTATTATATTTTCTATTTGTTTAATTGGTTTAGATTCTAATCTACTGTTAGTTTAATTTTACAATCACAATATTTCTCTTACTCTTTTTATTATTTCTCATGTTTATTATTTATTTAATTTTTGCTGTTTAGAAAATGCTTAAAAGAAATATTAGTGAACCATTTAGTATTAAAAATTTTTTTCTTTCTTTTTTCTTTTTTCTTTTAGGGCCAATGATATGTTAAAAGATTAATTTTAGCCCGATTTCATTAAATCGGTAAAATTGATCAATATGAGGCCATAATAGGTAGATTTATTTTGTTTATCATTTTTTTTTTGCCCATTAAATTTAATTATTGTATTATTATTAAATATATATTTCATTTTATTTATTATTTATTATTTATTATTTCTACAATTTTATTTATTTTAGTTTATTCATTTTATAATATTTTAAATAAAATATTCGACTCCTTATAGAACGGTTCAAAATTTTAACCGGCTCTAAGGAAGTAAACGAACCACATCTCGACGCGTCCGAAAAAGGCCGAACGCCTTCGAACAGTTCAAAAACACTGCACACACGCTTTCTCTTGGGCGAATTACAACGAGACCATTTATTTCTCACAATCCCCTGTAATTTATTTTGTATCCCTCCCCCATTTTATGTACGCATTTTATTTTCCGCATTTTATCGATTATTATTTCGTTCGCGAACCCTTGGTCCAACGCCAAGCGGTTGCACTCGCACACTCGCACTTTATTTTTTCAGTTATCGTTATTAGGATCCACTCCACCTTGCGAGCCGAGCGCTTTGTGCCTCGCTAAACAAACCACAAAATAAACCTCCATTTGCATTCACCCTCTAACCCTCTAAAAAAACAAAATGTTTCGATTAGATCCAAACCCTTGATCCAACGTCAAGCGGTCTTAGGAAATAAAACACATTAATAACACGAGAAGAAATTGTACGTCACGAGCCTTAAGTGGTAGAAAGGAGGATAACGAGCTCTCGTTACTCGCTCCAATTATTTCGACGCAAGACGCTCGTTTTGTTGGACGGAGTAAACTATCCATAGTCTTTAGTGCAATTCGACTCCTAAACCCTTTCATCGAAGAAAGGTAATAAAATCAACAACCATCAACCCTTAGTGGGCCGAACTACGAGGCTCTGACTTTCCCATTGCACACGGGAGTACGTAGGCACGAGGATCTCAATCCTTGCCGAGCACCTAGGATCAATCTAACTTATAATCAAACTCATCTCCCTCTAGCAAGTAATTCGTTTAAGCATAGACATCCTTTCGCGCGTGATAACTTAGATGGTTCACATCGAGTACGATGGATGTAAGGGGTGCTAATACATTCCCCCTGCATAACCGACTCCCGAACCCAAGCAATGGTTTCGTTCACCTTTGTCCTTATCTCTCTCTTCCCGGGTTGTATATATATCTTCCCTTTCCCTCTTCGGGAATAAATAGAATTAGGTGGCGAATCTTCAGTCTGTCTAGCGCGCGGCTCACGTCCTTTCGGATCGCGTGAGGTCTTATTTTTCGGGGTACGACAACTGGCGACTCTGCTGGGGAATGGTTCACCCCTATGCGAGTCAAGCCTAGTCTAGGTTCCCGCGCTTGTTTGGATGGTTGCTTCTATGCCTTGCTTGTTTATTTTTATCGCTTTCTTTATCGCATCCCATCTTATATATCTTGTGGCTCCTTGGTACTTTAATTTGGATCGATACTTTGCAAAAGAAACTTGAGGGAAAGGCTCTATACCCGGGCTTACGAGTACAAACATAAGTTAGCAAGGTTGTGTAGTATGGGCTCCCGAGAGAACCACTCTCGTGGGTTGTCGATACGAAAACCTCACTTGGAGTAGATTCTAATGAGAATACTGACAACCGTCAAGTCCTTGACGTGTGTGCTCAGTTGCTTTCATTAGGGTCATCAACTCTAAGGACCTTTAGAACCCTTTGGTTAAAACATCGATTGATGGTCGCGTAGTATTGGCTCCCGAGAAATTCTCTCTCGTGGGTTGTCAATACGAAGACCTCACTCAGAATAGACTTTGTTTGAACCTCGTGTCGAGGATCGCATAGTATGGGCTCCCGAGAAAATTTTCTCTCGTAGGTTGTCGATACGAAGATCTCACCCAAAATAGATTCATATGGCGGAGTCAATCAACCGTCATGCTTATGGCGTGTGTGATGAACAACCATATGAATTGATAACTTTGGGATCCCTAAAACTTTAGAGTCTACCCAGTGAGTTCCTGATCAGAGTATCCTCCATCTGTACCTTGGACTTATGAGACCCTGATCTTGTGATCCTGGATTCTGACATTGCATATCATCTCATTTGCATTATTTGTTCATTCTTGTATTTCATTCCAAATCCGAAAACTCATTTCATGTTCCTTCATCTTCAGTAAATCAAGCTGGTTTCCCGACGCCCGTATCGTGCTAGATGCCCATACTTAACTCGAGCCAATACTAGAAGAATGATGGACGTGATTCAAGAAGAGCAAGCTGCTATGAAGGAAGAGATCGACTCGGTTAAGAACAAGATTGACCAGATTTACGAGACCATACAAGCTTTGGCTAGGATGGAAGAACGTCGCGAAGCTGCTGCCGCAATGAACAATTCTCTAGTACAAGGATCTGCCTCATGAGCAATGCCTTCAGTTCCAGTTCCAAATCCTTTGGTCTATGGTTTGCCTCCAGGCTTCACTCCTTCTGTTGAGGAAGTCACTTCTCAACCAATACCTACTTCTGGTGTTACTGTTGGTGCTATTCCTCAAGCTCAACCTTTTCCAACTCAAGTCCAGTTTCCTCATGCTAAAGAGGATCATCAAGTTGAGTATGAGATGCATACTGCTGTTCCAATCACCAATCCCCATGTTGTTCACGAATCTGAAGCTATAAAGATGTGTCGCGAGTTAGCCGAAAAACTCCGAATCATGGAAGGACACAACTCAACCTCTCTGAGTGCCTCAGACATGTGCTTAGTTCCAGATGTTGTGATCCTTGCTAAGTTCAAACTGCCAGAATTCGAAAAATACAAAGGCCTCAGCTGTCCTGAGCTTCATTTGAGGATGTACTGCAGGAAAATGGCCGCTCATGCCAAAGATGATAAGCTTATGATCCATTGCTTCCAAGACAGCCTATCTGGAGCGTCTCTAGAATGGTACATGCAGCTCAAACGTAACAATATTCGTACTTGGCTTGATCTATCTGATGCATTCAAAAAGCAGTACAAGTACAACACTGACCTTGCTCCTAACCGTACTCAACTGCAGAGTATGACTCAAAAGGAAAAAGAATCCTTTAAGGAGTATGCCCAATGTTGGAGGGAGTTAGCTTCCAGAGTGCATCCGCCATTGGTTGACCGAGAATTGATCGATATCTTCATGGGTACCCTACAGGGGCAATACTACGAAAAGCTGATCAGCAGCGTATCTTCTGGATTTTCAGACGTGGTGATGGTAGGAGAAAGAATTGAAGAGGGTCTGAAAAGTGGAAGGATCCCAGGAGGTTCTAGCAACCAAACCAATATCAAGAAACCTTTCAACGGGTACAAAAAGGGCAAAACAAATGCCATTTCTGCTACAAGTGGGAATCCGCAACAGAGTACACCTACTCCAATTCCCTACTATCAGTATCCCTATGTTGCTGCTGCGCAATATGCTCCTATGCCATATCAGCCAGTTCCTCCAATGCCTTACCAGCCAGCTATCCAAGCTCCATTTCCGCCTCAGATGGCTTATCAACCACATCCATATCCTATGGTCTCTGCTGCGCAATATGCGCCCAATCCGTACCAGCAACCGGCTTATCTGCAACAGCCTGGTCAACAACGCCAACACACTCCTCAAAAACGCCCACCATATCAACAAAGAGGATATGATAGACACATTGATCCCCTGCCTATGACATATTCTTAAATCTTTAATCAGCTGATGGCAAAAGGACTCTTACTTTGAAAGATATGCCATCTCAGACTGGTAATGCTCGGAACTATGATGCCAATGCTCGCTGTGAATATCACAAAGGCGCTCCAGGTCACACAATCGAGAACTGCCATGCTTTCAAACACATGGTTCAAGACATGATCAACTCTAAGGACCTCACCCTCACTCCGAGAAATGCAAATGTCCAGAACAATCCATTGCCGTCGCACGGTACCAACAAGCGAAGACATTTGAAGGGTTTGTTGAAGACCAAGCTGAGTAGTCTCCAACTTTGAAGTATTTCAATCAAGAGAAGTTCAATTCCTCAAATCAAGGCAGCCATCGCCATTTATCATTTCCGCATTCCTGTTATTTTGTAATGTTTGTTTAAGTACTATTTGCTCTGAACATTGTTATCTGTACTTGGTTTTGTTAATATTATGTTTATGCATGTTTTGAATCAATCTATTCGCATTTGCTCATCATTTATCATTTATCGCAAAAATCACAGAAATATTCTCTCACTTCATTTTAGCAAATATTTGAGGGAGGATGATGAAAACGAAATACCCATAACTGTTGCGGTATGCTTTCAAATAAAACCTCGTCAATGATGTACATGCATTCTTTCAAATCCCCAAACACCGGAGATATAAGGAGTTAATCCCTAGTCAACCACTTCGAGCTTAGAAGTATGAGTTTCTTTCGAATACAAACCCTTACATTTAACCCGGGGCAGGGTAGTTGTTCAGTTAGCCTGACTACACCTTAAAATCACAAGATGAGACGTCCCGTCAGAGGACCATTAACAAATGACTTGGCAGTCACAACATTCAAACAAAAAGAAAAAAAAGAAAATAAAAACTGCTAAGTTGAGCACCCAAAGGGGAGACTTAGTCGAAAAAGAACAAATCAAAAAGAGAAGCTCAAATCCTCAGCAAAAACAAATATCAGTGACCACCAAATTAAGAATCGAATGGTCACCAGCAAAATAAGATGACTATCATTTTCAAGCAAAATTTAAAGCTTCATCTTCACTCTTGCGAAGTCAAAACAAATGCATGTGTAGAGTTAACTGAACATAGGACTGAAGAACATTACGAAGAAGGGTTGGGTACAAATCAAACTTTGAGCCTTATATCCTTTATTTCTCAAACCATTAACCAGACCACATTACAACCCTCAAAAGTCCTAATTGAGGCAGGGTTTATTCCGAAAGCATGCTACCAACATGGTTGCGTAAACTGACTCCCATATATTTTCTAATCTTCAATCTCGATTGCACATTATTCTTGCTGCATCTTTTACGCACTTTCTAAATCAGCACCTCGTTTGGACTAACGGTCCATTCGTCACACTTTAATAGCATTCAAATAAATTGACTTTTTCAAAACTCGCATGAACGTTACATTAACATTACCATTTGTGTATGAATAATTTGATTGCAATTCAGTGCTTGACATCATTACACTCCCAACAAGGAGCAATCGAAAAGCAAACTTGAACTTCATTAGTACTAACATGAATCAATACTTCTTCAAAATCAGCTCAATTAGGGGCAAATCATCTTCAACAGCTCAATTAGGGGCAGGCGCCTACCAAGTCCAGATACAGGGGCAGATCATGCCATGGTCATTGTCAAAGCTTACCCACCAGATTTATTTCAAATACCCTACAGGCAGGGGCAAGCAAACAAGGAGAAAATCTTCCTATCTCTACTCCCCAGCTGAACAAGCAGTCCTTGCTAGACATTGGCAATCATTCAAAGGAAAATAAGTCTTCATGTGTTAATTAAGTCGCTCCGCTCATTAGCAAGTAACCAAAACTTGGAGCATACAGATCCATCGTTTGATCTTACAATTGTCAAAGATCGAGTGTCGGGGAATCAAACCCTCCACCCACCCAAAGTCCAATCGTTATTGGAAACTACCAAACCAAGAGTCCACCAAGCTGGCACCTTTTAATCGCTCATATGCATCATTAGGAATCATTAAAGTCATACGCATCATTTACGTCAATCATTTACAGCATACGCATCATATGCATACCCAATTAAATCAACATTTCATACTCCCAACATTTTTTAACTTATATCTCAGTGCATAAACATTTGCATCGTATCTCCATCCTTATGGAATACCATTTCAAAAAATACTTAAGCATAGTTGCATAATTCAGGATCCAGGATCAACACAAGCTTCAAGTCCTGTCCCCAGCGGAAGTCAGGATCATATCAATTGAAGATTCCAGGCATCTCCTCGGCGGATTCATTGGCCGTATTTAAATTTCGTTCGCCTTATCATCCTCTAGTGATAATTGATTTTATTTTCACTCATTTCGCCTATCATCCTCTGTTGATAGTGATCCTTTATTTTCCTGTCTTTCGCCTATCATCCTCTGTTGATAGTGATCCTTTATTTTTCTGTTTTTCGCCTATCATCCTCTGTTGATAGTGATCCTTTATTTTTCTATTTTTCGCCTATCATCCTCTGTTGATAGTGATCCTTTATTTTCCTGTCTTTCGCCTATTATCCTCTGTTGATAGTGATCCTTTATTTTTCTGTCTTTCGCCTATCATCCTCTGTTGATAGTGATCCTTTATTTTTCGGTCTTTCGCCTGTCATCCTCTGTTGATAATGATCCTTTATTTTTCTGTCTTTCGCCTATCATCCTCTGTTGATAGTGATTCCTTATTTTTCTGTCTTTCGCTTATCATCCTCTGTTGATAGTGATTCTTTATTTTTCTGTCTTTCGCTTATCATCCTCTGTTGATAGTGATCCTTTATTTTCCAGTCTCTCGCCTATCATCCTCTGTTGATAGTGATTCTTTGTTTCCAGTCATTTGCCTTATCATCCTTTGTTGATAATTGATTTTATTTTCAGTTATTTGCCTTATCATCCTCTGGTGATAAGTGATTTATTTTGTCAATTTGTTTCTTGTTGTGTCACACATCATTTCTAGTTTATTTCATTTGCTATTTTCACAAATTTCTTCCTTTGTCGGACAAATTTGGAGTCTGTTAATATCTAATTATCTTATACCTTGAAAGATTGAACGCGAGCCAGTTCATCTTACTCGGTCTAAGCCAATTCGATAGGGGCATCTGTCATACCCCAAATTTGTCCTACTTGTGCTATTTTATTTATTTAACCATATTAAAAAAATTCCAAAAAATTTACATACCATTTTATTTTTCTGTCTGTTATTCGAAAAAAATCAAAAATGCGTACTATTTTATTTTCTGTCTAACCGCACATTAAAATCCAAAATTTGTCACCTAAGCTTGTCAGTATTTGTGTGCAGTGCGGGTAAAAAAAATCAGTGTATTGAGAGGATGCCGGTTACTTGGTTCCACAATTTGTCTCATCTTTTTTTATTCTTTTTATCTGTTTATTTTTATTATTTTAAGCCCATTATTTTTTTAGGCCCATTTACCATTCAATATAAAAAAAAATTCATTTCTTTAGTCCCTTCTTTTATTCCATTCTTTTACTCCATTTTTTTTATTATCGTTATTATTATTTTTAATTTTTAATTCGTGTTTCATTATTATTGTTTTTAGTTTATCATTATTATTATTATTATTATATTATTATTGTTATTTCATCCTTCTTATTATTATTATTATCATTATTATTATTTTTATTATTATTATTAATATTTTTATTATTATTATTATTATTACTATTTTTATTATCCTTTACTTTCCTTTTTTAATTTATTTTCCCTTTATTTCTTATTTCATTTTATTATTATTAATATTATTATTATTTTATTATCTTTTATTTTATTCATTTTCTTACTATTATTATAATTATTATCATCATTTAAATTTAAGTTTCATTTTCATTTATTCCACTTCATTTCCAATTTTTCAGCAAAAAATTTGTGCCAGCCTGTCCACAATACACACTGCATCATCCGTACAACACACCCACAATAATTCTAATTCCACTACCTATTACCAGTGCAAATGCGTCTAACAATCTTTCCGTACGCAAATGATGATCCTCTCACAACAACACTCAGCAACACAACACCAATCCTCTCCTTTTTATACTCTGCTCACTATAACAATTTTCGGGGGGGGGGGGGGGGGTCTCAGAAAAATAGAAAAACCATCCTTCATTATCCACCATTTGGGAATCCTCATCCACCACCATTAACTTAAAACAGAAAAACAAACATTTCGCATAATCTTCCTTTATTATCCTTCATAAAACAGAACAATACTCCATAAATCCATACAAACCCAAATCAAAAAACCATAAAAAGAAGAGTGAGGTTGAGAAGGAGATGATATGAAACGAATTAAAACCGAAACAAACTCACTCGAATAAAACCACCGTTCGTTGCTGAACAAAACCGAACACACCGCTGCAGAACCTTTATCTGCCGCCATCACCAAACTCAAAACAACCGTGAGAATCCCCCAAAATCCGTCACCACCATCCTTCAAAAATCACTTATCACCCGTAAACCTCATCTTCCGTAAAACCCCTCCCTTTCGTCAATCACCACCGCCGCCGCCCACAACATAAAACCACCACTACAGCAACCTTTTTTCACCGCGCAAACAGCCATAAAATGAGAAACCGGCGCCGACTGAGAGAGAGGCCGAGAGATCGCCGGCCGTCGAGAGGAACCGCCGCTGAAACCGAATCGCACGCCGTGAGAAGAGGGAGCCATGCGCCATTTCGAAGCTGGAGGTTTGATTGCGTTTTACCTTTGTCGTTTTATGAAGAAAAGAATAGTTGATCTCTGTTTTTTAACCCTGCGTTTTATGATTCATTAACTATTTAACCTTTTTATACTAACTTTTTTATTTCATTATTCTTTATATAAACCATTAATTTATATTTGGGCTTGGCCTATTGCACCGATTCACTCCACATATCACAGGTAATAGATTCACTTTTTCTTACAAACTTTGTTATTTTATTTTATTATTTTATTATATTTTCTATTTGTTTAATTGGTTTAGATTCTAATCTATTGTTAGTTTAATTTTACAATCACAATATTTCTCTTACTCTTTTTATTATTTCTCATGTTTATTATTTATTTAATTTTTGTTGTTTAGAAAATGCTTAAAAGAAATATTAGTGAACCATTTAGTATTAACTTTTTTTCTTCTTTCTTTTTCTTTTTTCTTTTAGGGCCAATGATATGTTAAAAGATTAATTTTAGCCCGATTTCATTAAATCGGTAAAATTGATCAATATGAGGCCATAATAGGTAGATTTATTTTGTTTATCATTTATTTTTATTTTTTGCCCATTAAATTTAATTATTGTATTATTATTAAATATATATTTCATTTTATTTATTATTTATTATTTATTATTTATTATTTATTATTTCTACAATTTTATTTATTTTAGTTTATTCATTTTATAATATTTTAAATAAACGATTCGACTCCTCATAGAACGGTTCCAAATTTTAACCGGCTCTAAAGAAGTAAACGAACCACATCTCGACGCGTCCGAAAAAGGCCGAACGCCTTGGAACAGTTCAAAAAGACTGCACACACGCTTTCTCTTGGGCGAATTACAACGAGACCATTTATTTCTTGCAATCCCCTGTAATTTATTTTGTATCCCTCCCCCATTTTATGTACGCATTTTCTTTTCCGCATTTTATCGATTATTATTTCGTTCGCGAACCCTTGGTCCAACGCCAAGCGGTTGCACTCGCACACTCGCACTTTATTTTTTCAGTTATCGTTTATTAGAATCCACTCCACCTTGCGAGCCGAGCGCTTTGTGCCTCGCTAAACAAACCACAAAATAAACCTCCGTTTGCATTCACCCTCTAACCCTCTAAAAAACCAAAATGTTTCGATTAGATCCAAACCCTTGATCCAACGTCAAGCGGTCTTAGGAAATAAAACACATTAATAACACGAGAAGAAATTGTACGTCACGAGCCTTAAGCGGTAGAAAGGAGGATAACGAGCTCTCGTTACTCGCTCCAATTATTTCGACGCAAGACGCTCGTCTTATTGGACGGAGTAAACTATCCATAGTCTTTAGTGCAATTCGACTCCTAAACCTTTTCATCGAAGAAAGGTAATAAAATCAACAACCATCAACCCTTAGTGGGCCGAACTACGAGGCTCTGACTTTCCCATTGCACATGGGAGTACGTAGGCACAAGGATCTCAATCCTTGCCGAGCACCTAGGATCAATCTAACTTATAATCAAACTCATCTCCCTCTAGCAAATAATTCTTTTAAGCATAGACATCCTTCCGCGTGTGATAACTTAGATGGTTCCCATCGAGTACGATGGATGTAAGGGGTGCTAATACCTCCCCCCTGTATAACCGACTCCCGAACCCTAGCAATGGTTCCGTTGACCTTTGTCCTTATCTCTCTCTTCCCGGGTTGTATCTATATCTTCCCTTTCCCTCTTCGGGAATAAATAGAATTAGGTGGCGACTCTTCAGTCTGTCCAGCGCGCGACTCCCGTCCTTTCGGATCGCGTGAGGTCGTATTTTTCGGGGTACGACAGCCACCTCTCAACAAATGCAAATAACAGGTTAGTACCTATCCTCAATAAATTGGTTCTCTGAAGAGAGGATAGGCCAGAATCAGATATCCAGTGCTCAATCTCAGGTGGGAGCATCCATGGAACCCATCCAATCAGTTTGCTACCATGTGCAACAACCTTCAGCTTCTTCTTCGTACGTCTCTCCTTAAAATGATAGATAGTATATGTCATGATACAATGTTTTTAATTAAAATTACATTTATTCACCATAGAAAGGTCATAGATTGACTTACTTCACTTTCCCACCGATGTCGAGCGACATGATTCTGATACCATACCAAACGCGAGGTATCAAACGGTCCTCCAGGAAATGGTGGATGCGGTGGAACATGAGCCGCTACGGGATCAACATCTTAAACTTATTATTGGAAGCAATGTGCTGGAATTGTTCTTTCATCAGACAATCGCCGATGAATAAATTTTTCGCGTCCTCTAATGTGAGACACTGGAAAATAGAAAAAAAATTTAATTTATGAAACACTGAAAAAATATAAAAAGAAATTTTTTTTCGAAACACAACCGGAAGTATACCTTATGGTACTTCCGGTGTGGAAAATGAAAGAACCGGAAGTAGAACACATGGAACTTCCGGTGCGCACAACAAAAACAACACAAATCGGAAGTAGTGATGTTGTTACTTCTGGTGTGAAAAATAAAAAATAAAAAACCGGAACTGGCTTACTTGGTACTTCCGGTATGTAAAATGGTTGAATTGGATTTAAAGTCTAAAGGTATTTCGAGAGAGAAACTTTTGCGGGGTAAAATTTTTACAGTTCGTATAATGATAAAATGATGAGGAAAAAAGTGAAATTTTTGAAATATAGACTATTTATATGGGGGTATTTTCATCAAAAAATTTATTTTGTAGGGGTATGAGACTAAATGTAGGGGGTACAAGGTAATTTTTTCTTAGTAGAGATATCATAACACACAAAGCCCTTGCGAGAGTGATTATAAATGAACATATAAAAGACAATTTATCTGAATTTATGCATTTTAAATAAAGGTAGATGAACAAAACATATGAGATAATTTGTAAAAAGCTTTTATTCAAAACTAGGGTGACACAAAAGCTAGTAAATATAAGTTGTATCTAACATCAAACAAATTATGATTTTGCATTATTCCATCCCATTTTGTTGGGAGATATGGGAAAATGTTCTTGAGATAAGATTAAATTTTACTAAGGCATTCCTAAAATTCATGAGATATGTACTCACTAAAATATTCATAGCAAAGAAAAAATTAAGACTTATTTCAAATTTAGTTTCACTATATTGTAAAAAAATGTAACATATAAAACACCTCACATTTATATTTAAGAAAATATACCAAAGTAAAACAACTATGTATTGGTATATTTACAAAGGGCCCGCATGTGATAACATGGAGGACAACTTATATAACATCTCATCTGCAATATATTTTTGATTGCCCATTTTCTAGATCGAGCACCCATTTCTTAGACGTGACACCCTTTCCTACAATATATCACCAATTTTCTAGGAGACTGGCCTGAAACATGAAAACGTGGGAAGTGATGTGTCCCTCATCCATGACGGTGTAGAAGAAGTCATGAGAAATTAAACACACTCTCCTAATAATGGGGGATTAACTATCCATTCACACATTCTAGTACATGGTTGCTATTCCTAATGGGTATATGATTCAAGCCCAATGCAACTATAAATACCTCAACCCTAAAGTTGAGAAGAATAAACTCACTTTCACATAAATATTAGACACACAGAGCTTCTCACCTCCCTGATTGAGCTAGCTTTTAACCTTACAACAAACCATAAAGTTGACGACAACCCTTAATCACTAATAATTGTTGCATATTGTACTTTAAGCAAGTACAATGGAAGCCCACAAAGGGACCCCAATAAAGCTTACTTGGGCCACCAATATAACATTTATAAGGATTTATAACCTCGAGTTCATCCTCTTTGTCAATAACAGTCAACAAAATACAACAACTCCGGCCAACAAAGAGTCCCACAATGAGGAAAATACCATGGCAAATATGAGTGTGGTTATGAACGAGCTTCGTCGCTAGAACAAAACTATAGAGGATAAATTCCTCCATATCTAGCACCTCCAATAGGAGTTTTCCCCCTATATAAGAGGTTGAGATACTCAAGAATTTCAAGCCACCTTCATTAGCTAAGTTCGATGAGTGCAGAGACCTAAATGAACATGTTGCCTCCATCAGAACACAAATGGAAATCATTAAAGCTCCTGGTTCCTTAAAATGCAAGCTCTTATCTGGAACCTTTAGAGATGCGTCCCTTAGGTTGTATATGGGCATGCGTCGACTCTCAATCACCAACTACCAAGACTTAGTGAAGAAACCAGTCCATCAGTTAGCAACAAGCATACACAAAAAGATGGCTACCAAAAACCTCTTAAATATACGTCAATGTCCCTTCAAATATACGAGGGAGTATCTCACGTGCTTTAATGATGCGAGCATTAAGGTGATCCACTCAAATTAGGAAATTTTTATGGGAGAAATTCAAAATAGTCTCAAGGCGGGGCACTTTAATAATCCTTTTCCTCGAGACCCATGTCTTATTTAGCAGAGGTGCTGACGAGGGAGAAATCTTATATAAGGGAAAGGAAAGTAATGATGAAAAGAAGGATAAACATTCGAAAAAGCGTACTTTTAATACTGACAACTCACAAAAATCATGGTGGAACCATTACACCTCTCCCATAAAAGACAAGTCGACATTTAAGCAAAGTGGAAAACCTATAGAGAACATCACGCCCTAAACACTCAGTGTGAGCAGATATGGCGAGAAGTCTTCCACATGAAGAACATATCACTACCACCAGCTCCAAAGTCAATGGGTGAAGATGAGAAAAACACAAGAAACGGGGTTTAATTGTGTTGACTTTTTTTCTTTCAAGCTTTTTCAACTTCTTCTTTTGAAGGTTCTTAATTAGATTTTGAACACTTGGTTTAGAGTCTGACATTAAAACACTTGTTTTACTTCTGAAGATCCTTATCAGAATCTGACTTAGAGTATCAGAGTTGAAAGTAGAAAAATATTAAGGGCAAAAGCAAGGGAAGTAAAAGAAAAGACACACGTAGTTATCATGGTCTCACTCACAACTTGAGAGTAGTCTGGTCCCCTTGTACTTCCAAGGGATTTCCACTATAGCTAAACTCATTATAAATGCTCAAGCACCAAGCACAAACCAATACAATTCAAATGCTCAAACCCACAAGTAAAAGACTTCAATGCTCAAGCACAAAAGTAAGAGACTTATAATGCTTAAACCCTCAAGTAACAGACTTCTATACTCAAGCACACAAGCAACAAACTTCAAATGCTCAAGTATTAAAGTAAGAGACTTCTGAATCTATAAGAAATTGTTAACATATTTGGTAACACCTACACTTGATTTACAATCAGAGGTGTAGACATAATACAACCTAGAAAGACTCTAAGACTTAAGATCTTCTAAAATATACAAGTGTTAAGATGTTCTAAGTCTAGAAATTTTGATAGAGTAAGTTCTCTTTGAATGTTCAAAGTTAGGTGTCTTGTGAGTTAGTGTATTAGTCTTATTCTTTAGACCTTCTGCTTCTTTTATAGAGAGGAAGAAAAAAGATGTTAAATATTGTCACCAAAAGGTTGTGCTAGCTTTGTACTTTATTAGACACATCAAGAAAGCGCATTTCTGCTAGAGGAATTATCCGTTAAAGCTCACACACCCATGGAGAGATTTTTCCTTAAGTCTTCACCTGAACAAAATATCTCTGAGTCTGTCAGAGTTTCCTCAATTGAAGAGGCCCTACTTTAGAGGTTGAATTTCTTCAAAGTTCACTCTTTAGAGACTGAACACTTCAAAGTCTACTTCTTGGCTTCTGAAGCTTCAGAGTCTGGGTAACCAGAGACTGACTTTGTTCAAAGTTGAATTTTTCAAAGTCTAGATCTTCCAGAGACTAAAGTAAATAATAGAATTTAAAGAGATAAAGTTAGAATGATGACTCTAGATAATTATCTAGGTTCAGACTAATATTGGCTTAGTCCTAACTCCAAGAGATCTTCTTGAGATTTTATTATAATATTGAGCTTTTATAGTTTATGCCCACGAACCTTTGATACAAGTGAACAAAGATATTTTAGAAGGCATATCCCCTAATCAAAAGAGAGTTTTTCCATTTGATGAACTCTCAAACAAAGTTTATATATTACCGGCTAATCTCAATAACTAAAGAGAACTTTTGTAGGATAATTTCTATAAACATTAAGAGATTTTCAATATTTGATCTCTAGAACCAAACTCAATTCTTCAAGAATATCGCACGCTTGAAAGTAAAATAATGGTATGACACCAATTATTTCTTTCATCACAAGTAGTTTTCACTCATAAGGCACTAAGGCAACTATGGTTAAAGAAAATATTTAGAGAGAGAGAGTAATAAAATGTATTGAATTAGAAAAACTAAAAATTTAGGTGTGAATTGGAGTAAGGACCCTCCTTTATATAGGAATTTTTTTTACTAAAAAAATTAACAATTCATGGGCTGAATCGATGGCCTAATATATTAGGCTAATCAATTATTCAAATCACAATTGGAGGTTTTGATATTTATCTATTATCAAACATTTATAAATTTATCTAGTTAATTATGAGTATATTAAGAAAAAAATTGATTAGATGATTATGTATAATTGATTATTTATAAAAATAATCTATTAGAATCAGGAATAATAGATTATCTAGTTGTAAAACAACTCATAATTGATTAGAAAATTTCCTAATTGTTTGGCTCAACCTTGCAGATATTTTCAGGTGATTTTAGAAAATAAATAAAACTTCCTCAAAGGTTTTAAGTATTCGTTTAAGTTTCCTTAGTAACTTAGGAGTTAATCTCATACTTTTAAGAGAATATGGTCACCAAGACAAACACGACCAAGCGAGAACTCACATTTCCTCTCTTTCACAACTCTAAGGCTTTCAAGTTCCTTTTCTAGATACATTGATCATATAATAAATTCACTAAAACCTTGAATATCCTATTTGATAAGGCTTGATATGTCCTCAGTTTAATCACTATCATCAAATATTTGGAAATATATTACCACTGACTTCAACAAGCATAAGCACAGTCGTCGTCAAAACACCAAAAGATCACCAACATCAGGATCGTCAGATAGATACCTGCAAGCACATATAACCATACACTACTACGAAACACACATTCAACAATGTCGTGGTCACCACGCTTTTTCCCTACATCGTTGTGATATATCTTTATTAAGACGCTACCATATTTATTTTGTTTCTTTATTAAAAATTATTAGTATATAACAGTGGTTACAAAATCAATTGTTGTGATATAATCAAACTTTCATCGGTTTGAACCTTGGCATCATAAAATATTTTATTCCTTTAACGTTAAGGCACACCTTTTCTTTTTCATTTTTTAAAAGGATTATCACTACGATTCTTCTGGTTAACTGTTGTGTTATATTTATTATAAATAAATATTTATCATTACAGTCCTTATTTTTAACCATTGTCAAATTGTTTACCCATATATAAGCAAATTAACTTTCACATATTGACAGTAGCGTCGTTTCCTTTATAGAGAAACCTTATAACCCATTTTTTCTCTTCTTTTTCACCATTAGCCATGAATCTTGTGCTTCATACATTATGGTATTCTTATTCTTCCATCTATTGTTAGATATTTCCCATTATCTCGTTTGTTGAATGTTTTTTTTTTCTCATTTTTTCAGATTCGTCTTCACTACCTTAACAAAGACTATACTTTGACTATCACACATAATGTTTGTGTAAATATGAAAAGAAAGTACAAAAAACATGAAGCTTTGATGAAAACTTCATCTGTAACGCCCCAAATTTTATTTAATTATTTTATTTGGATTATTGTGTGTTGTTATATTTAGAATAATAGATTATCGAATATAATTGTGATTGAGAATTATATTATGGTGGATAATTGTATTATTATGTGATAAATAAATTAAATGGAATAAAATATGAAGTGAGGACAAAGTGGTCAATTGGTAAAAGTAATAAGGGTAAAAATGGAAGATCATAAGTTAGGTCTTAGGGGTTATGTTGGAAATAAGGAAAAAGGGAAAACATAACCGTGTTTGTGAGAGATGTGAAAACGATTGTGAAAGTTGTGAAGAGAAAAAGAAGAGGAAAAGGTTTGATCGTGAAGAAGAGCTCGCGAAGAAGGAAATTATCGACAAAACCTAAGGTAAGGGTGGGATTCTTCCATCTCTAAGGGTTTTATAATGGGGATTAGGTAGGTTGAGGACTAGGATTGAGGTTGTGGTGGATTGAGGAGGAATTAGGTTGAATTATGAGTTGTTGGTTGTTATTAGTTGACAATTGTATGAATTAGATAATGAAATTGATGAATACTGTGAATTCTGGTTGTTGTTGGTGCTGGGTATGTTGTTATTTGTAGTAGGTTGAGTTCTGAGCGTAGAAGTGCAATTTGCAAAATCGCAAAGCTCACTTAGTGAGTTGGAGCTTGCTTTGCAAGCAAAGTCAGTGAGTTTGTTGCTTAGAGAGCAGTGACCCTCGCTTAGCGAGCCATGGAGCGTGAAAAATTAATTTTTAAATTCTGAAAAATTATTTAATTACTTAGCAATGTCTAGGAATTGATGGGGTGGAGCTGGAGGTAGTGAAAAATGAATTATACACTTAATTGTAGGGATACTTAGTGTAACTTGACTATAAACATAATCAATATATTCATTGACGTTGTTGTTGTTGTGATGAGTAATTGTTGTGGTGATGTGTTTCATATGCTTGTTAATGATATATGAGTATGTGATATGTTGTAGGATATGTTGTGTTGCATTGTCGTGGTAAGAGTTAAATTCTGCGATTATTTGTTATGAATGCATGATAATCGTGATGGTAATGACTTGTAGTATATAGATCGATGTTCTGATATAATCGAAGATAGCGATACATCTAAGGAGCCAGTTCAATATACCATAGTTTATGTAAAGTAACATGAGTTGAATGACGAGACAGATGCAATCAGAAAACAACAATGGTTTGTTTAAATTGGTTTTCAAGAATAGTTTATTTTTCAGACTATAGACTTTTATATCAATTTGAATCCATGTATTTCTTTAGTGAGGTGTATGGAAAACAAGCAATCTATATATAAAATAATAAACTTTGGGTACTTTTAATGACAATTATCTATTGTAACCGACATCAAAGGCAATTTATGTTTTACATAATATGCTGATGATGGGTTTCGAACCCAGTACATAACTGTATATATCACAATGGTTAATAAACATAACCCTTGTGATATGTGGCATGCATCATGGCTTTCAATAACGGTTGTCAAACCGTTGTAAAAACAACGAACTTACAACGACCCTCTACTTTACAATGGTATGACCGGCATGATGGCACCCCTTTTCCAACTGTTGTGAATGAGGTTTTCCATGGTAGTGACATTCTCCCACTTTTTTATATAACGACGCATCTCCAAGGGAGGTGGTAAAAGAAAAAACACAAAGATACAGTTTGGACTATTTAAGCTCTCCTTCACATGAGTATATATTATACTCTACTCCCCTTGAGAGTATAATCCACCCCTTTGTCATAATGAAAAAGGTGAGAATAACACGCATAACACATAAATCACATATTTTCTTAAGTGAGAGGAACAAGTTGTCTAATAAAGAGATAAACAAGAACAATATATAGTATGGAACAAAAAAACAAGACCTAAGATATTACTTCTCCCCATGGAAGGAAGCATCTAGATTCAATATCAAATATATGGTAAGATTGGGATAACTTCCCCCCCTTTGATTCATTCTTGAATATAACTCAAAATGATTTGAAGCTTTTTAAACTGAGAGGAGATTCAAGAATCTATTTCTTTCTTTATCAAATTCCTTCCGAAATATAATCATTTCTCCTTATGAAATACTTGGACTATCTTTTTCACTCTCATCGTGCCTTACATTGACATTGGGCTCTAGGCATATGGTGTTTAGCACATCTTTGCTCCACAAACACTTAAACCTAAACCAAAGGTTAATAACAATAAATTACTTACTAGAGAATTAATCGTATTCTTTCTATTTTTCAATGTATATTAAGTGTACTAGCTCAAAACTTCAAGATAACTTGAGAAAACTACTTCTTATAAGGGTAAGACAAGCCATAATTGATTTTCCTTCTCTAGGAATCATTGGATATGAGAGTGTGAAGAAGAGTTCTTCTTGTCCTTGGTTATCATTTTGATGAAGAAAAACACATCAACAAAAAGAATTCAAAGCTTGAATACTAGAGCAATCAAGTTCAAATTATCAAAAAGCTTTGGAAAATTAATGGAAGAATAAAGATGGTTAATTATACATTACAATGCAAATTGAGAAAAGTATAATAAATATAATCCACCTCCTTATAGAGTCCGTGAATAAACTTACAGGGAATACGTTCAAATACAGGACCAATAAATCCATTGAAATTTTATCACTTCAACCTTCTAAGAGATTCCATGAACACACCCTGTAGCGGTAAAAACATGAGTGTAAGCTATTGGTTAACTTAACTCAAAGTAAACAGAGTCGCCACCGCGCTTTTATTTTATTCCAAGAGGAAAAGGAAAAAAAGAGCGAATAAATCCTAATGAATCTAAAAGCAAAAAGCTAAAAGAAACAAGCAAAGAACCGGGTAAGGGGATAAGTTACAAAATGAGAAGGTTTTACGCACCCAAAATGTCTGTGGTACTCCACGGGAGCCCTTTGAAAAATTTATTGCTTTTGGTTTGAAAATGGTTTGTAAAATGAGAGTGGAGGTATGAGAAATGAATTATTTTTTAATATTTTTGTGTTTGGAGAGGTTCACCACCTCATGCCTACGTACCCACAAAGTGCAATGTGAGATCAAAACCCCATAGTTCATGGTACAAATAGTGAAAAAGGTTGGTTATGATTAATTTTATTAAGTGAAGAGAATTTGTCATTTTCAAGTGGATATCCAAACAAATCTACCATGAGAATGAAGGCATGGACTCATACATCATTTTGGGGAGGGCGTCAACTCAGATAAAATCAACGAGTATGCCACTAAACCCCCACAAATGATAAAAGACTCAATTACATCAAACTAAAACCATGGAGATTGAGAGACTTGCACTCGACTAAAGAATAATGACTCATAGTCGACACTTTTTTAAAGAAAACATACAAAAAGTGTAAAAAAGGCACAAAACAACTTGAATGATTTTGGTTCTTTTTATTTTTTGAATTAAAGTCAAGATGGTTAGATTCATTGATTTTTATGAGAAAAGAAAAAAAGTAAAATCCACTTGACAAAGGTCAAGGTTTTATTTATTAAAGAAGTGTTGATTTTGGAAAACAAGAATCCTTTAAAAAAAGAGGGGAGATTTTAAAAATTAAAGAAGGGGTGGAGATGAAGAGACTATCCTAGAAAAGAAAATAAGGAAATAAAGGAAGAAAGATCTAACCAAACTTGATGATACTTCCAATTATGAGCACATGAGTTCCATCCTTATAAGCTAGTAAATGGCCAAATAAAGACAAGTACCAACTTCATGAAGATCAAAACTCCATTCCATTGCCAAGGATAGTAACCAATAGTCCAAAGATTAAGATCACAAGTTGTTAGAGGTTTAATCCTTTATTAATATTTTTGTTTTCAAATGGACAAAAGGAAAATCAAAACAACAATAATAAGAGCAAAAATAATAAACATGATAATGGATGAATAAAGCATAATAAAGAATAATAAAATAAAAGTAATAAAGGTGCATAAAATTAAATGTTAGTAGTAAAAGCAATTAAAGTGCAAGAATCTAAAATATTAATAGTAGTAATTGTATAATAATATTTACATAATAATGGTATGATGAACTTAATCAACCACAACCAAAAGAGTAACCAAAATCGAAAGGCAACCAAAATCGAAAGGCAACCACAACCAAAAGAGTAACCAAAATCTAAAATATTAATAGTAGTAATAGTATAATAATATTTACATAATAATGGTACGGTGAGCTTAATAAACCACAACCAAAAGAGTAACCAAAATCGAAAGGCAACTGGATCCGCTTAGTATCTTATATTATAGCGATTAATCAAGGCAAACCAAACCAAATTCAATGAAATTTGAAAGGAAATTGGGAGACCCAAAGCACATATGCATCAAACATTCATAAGTCTTGATTCTTAATGTAATATGATCAAACGCTTTGGGATTACACGACCAACAAGAGGTCCGGTTCATGAAAGTGAAAGTATCAAATTAGATTTTTATTCCAAATTCGGGATACATTTAGGTCTATGTTAAGAAATCGCCGAGTAATTTACGAAGTAATTACCCTACAAATGAGGTCGGCCACCACCAATCAAGGTGAACAATGTTAGTGCTAATGCATGCGAGATAAACGATATGTAAATCGAAATCCGAACGCAATACCGCACAAAACTAAAGGTGAATACCAAATTAAGTCACACTTATGATATTCTTCCATCCTTAAGTTCAATCACTCATCTTGGTGGATTCAAGCATGAAAATGTATCACTAATACAAAATACCTTAAATGAATTAAATAATTCACTTGAAGGTAGTTTTGAATTAATGAACATTAACTACTCTAATCTATACCCAAAGTTCATTGAAATTAAAGAGAAATCACTCCCAAAAGTGCTTCCCAAGGTAAAAACAAAATGGAGGAAGAAGAAGAAGAAGAAGAAGAAAGAGGAACCAAAAAGGAGCTTAAAGTAAGCCAAAATCAGCCTCTGACTTGTGTTAACCGGTTAACCAAAATACACTGAAAATGGTTAACCGGTAAACACTGGACCAGTAGCAGAAAAGAATGTTGAAATTCAGCATGATCCATTTTCAAAATCATTTTTCAAACACTTGATGATCATGATCTGAATTTGCACGAATTTTAAAACCAAAATACAGTGGAATTCCTACAATCAAACAACAATTTAAGATCCAAAGGATCTAGAATCAAAGGCACCAAATATCTACATCTTGAATGTTGATGATGAAGACGGGTTTATGGAAAAAGTGAATTACTAAAAGCACTTCTTCAAATTGGACCAAATCAAGCTAGATCTACTGAAATTGACGAACACAAAAAGAATAGGATGAAGGTTTAGCTCAAGTTGATCAAGAATTCAATGTGAATTCTTGATAACTTCAAAAGAAGGAAATAAGAGCTTTGGTGAAATTTTGGTTTTGGGGTAGTATTTTGCAAGAGATTTGTTGGCTCTCCAAAGCTTGTTGAATCAATGAAATTAGAGTGCTATTTAAAGACTTTAGGTATGGAAATTTGGTGGAATGGAGCTTACTTTGGTAATTAAAATTAGGTTTGGTAATTGAAAATTTGGTGGGAAATGGAAAAGAGTGGTGATTAGTGAGGGTTTATGGTAGGAAATGGTCAACGTGATGTAGAGAAATCAGAGGGAAATGGATCTAGAATATTCCAAATGAGATCAATGATCCAAGGGTGCTGAATTTGAATGAAAAATTCAAATTTCACACTGGTTAACCGGTTAACCAAAATACTCTGGAAATGGTTAACCGGTTAACCAAACATAAATTTGAATGTTTTGTTCAAACAAGATTGCTTGGTTGTTGTGGCCCGATTCTTTTGTATGTCGAAGAAGGCATGGAAATAAACACATGAATCTTAGAATTCCTTGAATGAATCAATTAACTTAGGAAATCCTTGATCAGATAAATTTGAATTACTTGTGGATCAACTTCGACTTTTGTCTGTGAAATTTTACTCGAGCTGCGGGACTTCTATTTTTGGCATTTTCAATTGTTCCTCTTCCTGAAAATGTTAGTGAAAGAAAACAAAATATTTTTTATTTATTTTAATTAATGGTTAGTAAACATAAAAAAATAACCAAGAAAGAAGCGCGATCTTGTTTTTATGCAAGATGCATATGAAATGCAAAGAAATCTTAGGGCATAAATTAGGGTGTTACAGCTTCCCCTATTTAAGTTTCTTCAATCTGGAGATATGAAGATTGACATCTTCGTATCTACAAGATGGGAGATACTTAAATACAAAAAACTCAATTTTTATCCTAAGAGAACATGATATGATATGAATGTGATATGAAAACCCAAGATCTCTGTGGGGAGAAAACGACCACCAGAGGAAAGAAAGAGCTTGGGGACACATAAGAAAATCCCGCTGGGGAAAACAACAGACACCAAAAGAGTTTTCCAGGAAAATAAATCGATGGATAGCTGACTCAACTTGGGGAACATATGATATAATCAAGGTAAAAGGTTCAACAAGGAAGAGTAAATACTCTGTCAGGGAATATCAACCAAACAAAATATTTGAGTCCAAAAAATGGAGGAATACCGAAACGGAAAAGAATCATCAACTACCGATTTACTGGGTAGGAGCAAAATAAAGAGAGATAACCTCTACTACCGTTTTACTAGGTAGAAAAATATGTAGATGTTAAAATAATTCTCAACTACCAGATTTATTGGATAGGAGCATAAGCAATGAACTTGATTAACTTGGTAATATTACCCACTATCGGATATTTGATAGCTTAATTCCAAAGTAATATACTCAAGCTGGGGAAAATATTACCCACTATCAAACAACGATAGCTTAATTCCAATGTAATATTACTCAAAAAGGGGACCAAAGTTCAATCCAAGAACAAGTTGGAGAGAAACGGTCAAACAAGACTCATCCCGAGGACAAAATATCTCAACTAGGGAAAGTTCCATCCACATAATAAGTTAGGGAGGAAACTGAATCAAAAATCATCCACGAGGAACAAAATCAGTGGGGAGTTTAGAATTGATAAACATTATCTACTTAAGGGCTGACACTCTAATTTGAGAGGAAGACAATACACACACTTTGTGGGGAAAATCCACACCAAAGAGCGGGGAACAATGATAAATGCAAGAATGCAAACAAATGATGTTATGCTTATGCGTATGAATATGCGTATGAATATGCTGACAAAACTGACATAAAAATAAGCAACGGGTGACATAAACACCACAACAACCGGATACTCGGCTAATCCCAAGACAACAAGACTGGGGAATCCTGCTGGAAATTCAACTTGAAATTCTGCAGGAGAACATCAAAAGCCATCAAAGGAATAAAATCCTACTACAAGGCATAACTCATACTGAGGAAACATCTGGCTAGGGATTCAATCCACAAAGAAATCTTCAATAATCCATGAAGAATAACATTATTAATTCCACTCTGAAAGGATAAAATGTTGGAGAAACACCAACAACACAAAATCTTCCACTATTTGGGGGAAAGAGGGAAATGTCCTTGTTAAACTCTGATGGGGAAATTATCTTCATAACTCTGTTTGGGGAAACAAGATAAAGATCTACCAGTGATGCACATAAAGCATAGCCTACTAGAGTATCAAACATTAAACATCAACTCTACATAGGGATACCACCCTGTTAAGGAAAGGTAATAATCTGCCGGGGATGGGGAATAACCATCATATCACTCCTGCTTCGCTTGGGGAAAGGGTGCAAACTTGCTAAGGATCATATAGGAACCTGCTGGAAACCATCACACGCAGTCCTACTGAGGATCTATGGGAAAGATCTATGAAGATCATTCATCACTGGAAATTTCAGATTTGTCGATCCACATGGGGATACCAAAAGTTAACATCATAGCCAAAACACAGTTACGAGGGATTTTAAATCAATACCCGCCACCAGGTAAAAGAAAACCTCTAAACTGAATACTATATCAATACTTATGCTAAGGGATACAACCAACTCAAGATGAGGAACAAGAACTCGACTGAAGATACCCAATGCTTTTCTAGTCAAATATAAACTGTTGAGGAAGAGATCAAAACTCGGTTGAGGATTCTTAAGAACATTCCTTCCAATAGTTCTTCTGGGGAAGACTTTGGAACTCAAACTAAGAACATTCATATGATAAACCAATCTCTGCTAGTACTTGCTGTTGGGGAGAAAAACATCAGTAATATCAACATGTCAGGGCTATCCAGGAATTCCATATGGACACAAATGGATCAAACCCTGCTTTGGGAGAGGCAAGTTACACACATCTATACTTTACCATCCCCGAAATCACTATTGATATGCTTTCTTTGTTCACAGATCAACAGAAAAATGTTTTTATAATCTTCAAAGATTAATTTTATTAAATTTGTTTTAAAAATCATCATCAACAATAAATTGAAATTTTGTAAACAGAAACAATATAAAGAATTGCAAACAATTGGATAAAAGCTCAAATTCATTGATAGAATGGTAGTCAGCAAATGGCATGACTCCATGGATCATTACAAGTTTGAAAAATGGTAAATACATGGAAAATGACTACATTGAAATACATGTATCACTAAGCGCACCCGACTTCACCCTAATCTCTTGATTAGACTAATTCTCCTCTAAATATCTCACCAAGACTTTTACCAAGTTACCCCTCATTCCAATTAATAATAATATTAATTTTAATTACCAATATTATAATATTAATAATAGTAATAATATTATTCATAATAATAATAATATAATTAACTACATGATCTTTTCATAATTATCTGTACACTCACTATCACTAAGCGCACCCGACTTTACCCATCCCACTAAGACACAATACCACAAACAATAGAACATATGCCTTAAACAAGGCCAACAAAGCACCAAAATTACCCGACGATTAAATATTAAAAATGGGGTGTTACATGTAACATCCCAATTTCATAATTTAATTATTAAGTAATTATTTATGAAATAAGTGAAAGTAAGTGGTGATTTGTGGAGAATAAGGAACTATTTTATTTGAGATAATGATATAATAATATTGGGAATTATTTAATTATTATTATTAAGAAAATAGATTAAAAGAGTTTGGAGGTCTAAGGGGAAAAATTGTATTTTTAGTAGTTTATGAAATAGAGGTTACGATCAAAGAGTTCTCACAATCGTGTTTTCTGGAAAAAGGTGAAGGTTGCTATGAAGAACAAGGAGACTAAGAGGGATTGTGATCAAAGAGGAAGAGAAAAGCTTCAATAACCGATGTATGGGGAGAATTCTTGTTCAATAATCATAGTATAGGGATGTATTATGGGAATTAGGGGTTTTAGAATGGAAACTTAAGTATTTGGGATGATTGTTGGTAGATTAGTGTTAAATTGGTTGTCGTATGTTGTTAATAATGGTGAATTCATGATGATAATGTAGTAATTTGATGTTTCTGCTATCTTACTGATGTCTGGTGCGGTTTAGAGGTGTTTTGGTTGGGTCTGGGTTTCTGCAGAATCGCAGGGTTTATTTTGTGAATTGCATTTCTCGCTTAGCGAGAAGAGTCAGGGAGTTCGCCGCTTAGAGAGTTGTTCCCCTCGCTTAGCGAGCATTGTAATTTCCAGAAAATCATGTTTATTCTATTGCTAATCTTGATATCTAATCTTTCGTACCGTATTGCTATGTTATTACTGGAAGAATTATTATATGTTAAGTATGCTAGGCTTAATAGTAATAGTGATGATATGAGATAATATTGATGAATAAGTAGTGAAAATGAGGACATAAGGAAACAATAGTATATATGAAATTATGATGATGATGAATGTTGATACACGTAATAAAGATGATGATGATGATGTTTTGTGTATCTTGCATTCATGGCATTCCCTATGTTGATTTGAGGCTTCAATCCTATTATGCGGATTGAGGAGTTGTTGATTATGTTGTGCTCTCTTATGGAGGGTAGATGGCCAGTGTCCATCACACGTTGAAACCGGTACCACATGCATTTATGAGGTTGCATTCCATTCTATGTGGCATAGCATGATTGCATAGTTTGTTTGTTGATGTGTAATTGTAGATGATTATATGTGAGTAAATTGTTGTAGTGGTTGTGTGTTTATCTGTTTCTTATGATTCCGCCTTGTACTATTTTTATTGAATTTGGATTACTCACCTTGCCTTTCGTTGGTGATGGTCTATTATGCCTTCCTGCAGATTCTGAAGATTAGTGGAAGATTTTCGGAGGTAGTCGGAATGCGTTCCGTTGTGTATAGAGTTAGGTGATGTCCTGCTCTGAGTCATGTAACACTGGGAAGCACTTGGGTTTTGTTTGTTATTTAGGTTGTTTTAATACTAGAGGATGATGTTAATTATATATTGGATTCTTTTTATCTTGTTGATTAAAATATTGAATAATGATCTGCTGCGAATACTTAGAATATTTTGTTGTTATTATGAATTAAAGTTACAACCCGTGTTACGGGACATGACACATATTATGTTGATATTATGATGACATGTTGAAAATATGATGCCCTTTCATGTTGAACTCTGATTTTATCAAATAATATGATTAATTTTATTGTGGGTAGAAAGGGTGTTATATTAGTAGTATCAGAGCAGGTTGGTCTGTCAGGTCGTGTGTCGTTGTTGTTAGACTGCATCGATCGTTATTATTAACAATTATTCTTATCTTATGCATGAGTGTTGTGAAGAATGGATGGAAACAACACGCGTGCGCTTGCGGAGGTTGTTGCTGCTTTAGCGGAGGCTACTACTCGGAACAACAAACAGGATGAGTTTCGTGCTTTGGAGAAGTTCCAGAGTAACAATCCACCGATGTTTGAAGGTGATCATAAACCACTTAATGCTCCGAAGTGGCTCAAGGCTATTGAGAAGATCTTTAGGGTGATGGCGTGTACCGATGCACAAAAGGTGCAGTTTGGTACACATATGTTGTCTGAAGAGGCTGAGAACTGGTGGGATAATACCCGTTAGCGTTTAGAGGATGCTGGTACTGCAGTGCCTTGGGAAATGTTCATAAAGGAGTTTCTGGGAAAGTATTTTCCAGAAGATTCTCGTGGCAAGATGGAAGTAAAATTCCTTGAGCTGAAACAAGGGAATATGACGGTAGCAGAGTATGCTGCCAAGTTTGAGAGGTTGGTGAAGTATTGTCCTCACTACAACCGTGCCGATGCTGAATTGTCAAAGTGTCTCAAGTTTGAGAATGGGTTGAGACCGGAGATCAAGCAAGGAATTGGATGTCAACAAATCCGAAGATATGCGGAACTTGTTGATAAGATCAGAATCTATGATGAAGATAGCCGAGCTCGATCTAATCACTACAAACTGTTGGGTGAGAAGAGAGAGAAAGGCCAGTTCAGAGGAAAGCCTTATGTGACTCCAACTGAGAAGGGGAAGCAGAAGATTTTTGAGTGGGAGAAGCCAAAGTAGGGAGCGGGTTATAATCCTCCTAAGTGTCATAAGTGTGGTGAATCCGATCACAAGGCAGATATTTGCACTAATCCGGTGGTGCGATTGTTGCACCCCAAAATTTGCCCTCACAATACAAGACTTTGTGTTCTAAGAAGGTTCATAAAGTTCACAAGTTCCTCTACATTTACAAGACCTTTCATGAGGTTCATGAAGTCTACAAGTTACTTCTTGAAGGTTCACAAGGTTCACAAGATTCACAATGCTTACAAAACCTTTCATGAGGTTCATGAAGTCTACAAGTCACTTTATGAGGTTCACAAGGTTCACAAGACCTCCCATGAGGTTCATAAGGTTCACAAGACATCTTATGATGGTTCACAAGGTTCACAAAGTCCACAAATAGTCAGAAGATTTGGCAACTCCCTCAGACAATGCACCTCCTAAGCAGTGCATCCAAAACTAGGGTTTTGACTTTAATCAGGCTAAATGAATTTCCAAGGCTTCAAGTGGGCTTCGTAACATCTTATATGTGTTTAAGAATCCCTATGACAAATTTCAAGACTTTTCCCAAAGTTTTGCTCAGTCAGATGATCAGGTAAATCAAAATCAGTCAAAGCAGTTAAAAAGTCAAACTGAGGTCAACTGTGGTCAAACCAAAGTCAAACTTCATGATTTTTTGCCAACATCAAGTATATGAAGTAAAATTCATCATTTGATCAAGGGTTGATCATGATTCATCAAGGAGATTCCAGATCATCAATAATCAGGAGTTTCTAAATTAGGGTTTCCTCAGTAAAAGTCAACTGAACTTTGACCAGCCATAACTTTCACATACTTCATCACCAAGTCTCCATCCAAAGCTCATTTTGAATGAAATTGAATTCCCTACAACTTTGATGTTTCAAGTTAAGCCCAAAAATGCTTCATTTGAAAGATATGATCTAAGACATTATAGGTCATTTCAAAAGTCAACAAAAAGTCAACAACTTCAAAAGGGCATAACTTGAGATTGGAAAATGATATGGACCTGAAACCAATGGGGTTGTTTAGAGGACTCTTCAAGATTTCCAAAATGTCCAAGAACACTCCCATACCTTTAAAATTGATGGAGATGTGCCCTTGCAAAGTTGGAAAATTTTGTGATGGTTTATGTTGAAAATGGAGGTCTAAAAGCAATTCTTTCCAAATGGGCTGGCCAAATTATGACCCAACCCATACAAAAACATCATGCACGAAATTTCCATAATATTTTCATAATTTTTATTTTATTTAATTAATTTATTATGATTTTTTATTCTTAAAATCATTTTAAATTTAAATAAAATATTAAATGTGAAGATTTAATTGATTTATTGATTCTAGAACATCATAAAGTCAGCATGGAACAAATTGATGCAAGAGTTATATGGAATGGCTAGAAATAGAAAGCATTGGTACAAAAATATTGAAATTTTAAAGCTTATTATGATGAATCTTTTTGAATCAATTCTTGCACATAATCAATCAAAGTTTTTGACCTAATTGAGTCTCCTATATATACTAAACTCATTGCCATTGCCCAAGGACGAATCCAGCAGCCAAAAGTGTAAGTTCATTGTTCAAAAAACTCTTCCAAAAGTCACATTCGGATTTTAAAATTCAGAGCACTACAAGGTATTTCGAGGACATGGCAAGCTTCCTTGACCTTCATTTATCATGATTCAATAATCATAAGCATCAAAACCATGTTGTAATGGCCAAACCGAATGCATGTTCATGGCGTTTTCTTAATTTTTCGATTATGATTGTTCATGATGTTTCAACTGTTTTTGTTTAATAAATCTTGTTTGTATGATGACCTAGATACTTTCTGGATCATTTGATTAGAGGTTTAGGACCTGAAGCTTGAAACGCCATTATTAGGGTTTTGGAGCTCGAATTGGGATCCTGTGATTTAACAAACATAAATGAATTGTGATAACATGATAACACTGTAAATGCTGTGGTGATTATATTGGTAGTCCCAATTTGACAAAACTGTACAGGTATCATGATCGTTGATGTAAACCTAGGAAATCCTGTAAAACTAAATTCGCAGGTAATTTTGTAAGGAAAATTGCAACAAATTTCGCAGGTAAATTGGAGAAGATGAAGCTGCTTCCCGCGCGCTCAGAAATTCAAATTATGTTAATTTATTTTATGTTGTTTTGCTATTTTGTTATCACACGCGTGCTTGTGATCCAGTGGTAAAAGGCTTGTGTGTGTAACCAGCGTGACCTGAGTTCGAGTCTTGGACTCGTACATTGTTTTTTTTTCTATTTTTTTCAGGTAATGAAGGAGCTTAATATATTATGTTATATGGTCATTATACTACCAGATAGGCTCTCCCAGCCAGGCGGTAACGCGTACTTGCTTGCATTCATAAGGTCCTGGGTACGAATCCCACCCCAGGCCTTTTTATTTCTTTTATTTTCCAGGTTTTTCATAACAAAGAACAAAACCAATTTCTCTCTCAATGATGACACGCACATGCTGTTGGTCCAGTGGTGGAGTTTGATGCTGGCAATCATGGGGTGCTGGGTTCAAACCCCAGCCCCACCAGGTTTTTTTTCTCTTCTTTCTTTTTGTTATTTTCTTTTTCTTCTTTTAATTTAATTAATTTAAATAATTAAAGTTATATTATTATTTTCTATATGTATATATTATGTATTCCAATTCCTAAAATTATTTTCTAAAAAATCTAAAACTCTTGATTTCTCAATTTAAATTTTATTTGTATAATTTATATTAGTTAAGATAATTTTATATAGTTGGTTAAAAATAAATGTTATATCTAAACAAACCCTAATTTTCTAAACAAACCCTAAAAATATTTTCTAGAATGAAACCTAATTCTATTTTTCTAAATAATGTTATTTTCTAATTCTTATTATAATTCTTGTAAATTTTTGTGATATGATTATTTTTATGAACATGATATTTAAAATTTATTTTCCTCATAATATGTAAATATATTTTATACCATGTTTAGAACTTAAATCATTTTTTTAAAATAATTGAACCTATAAAAATTAAATTTTGTAATTATAATATACTTAATAATTTGTACATAAAATATCATAATTATTTAATTGTTCATATTTTTGTTTATTGTTTTAATTTTGTTCTTATAATATTTTTACTAATATCTTAATTATTGTTATTGTTATCACTAACCCATTTATATTTTAATTATGCTTATTATCATTATTTTGCTAACCTTACTTATTATTATTATTTACTAACCCCTATATTATTATTATTTTAGCTTGTTTATTTATATTTTGCTCATTATTTATTTATTTTTTGGCCATTTATTTCTTTATTTATTTTGCTTATTATAATTATTATGTAAATGCTCCTGGATGTAAATTTTATAATTATTTAATTATTTTTGCTATGGTTAGTAATTTAGGGAGTGTAAATATGTATTCTCTTAAAATTAATTCTAGATCACTTTTAATCATAAGATAATTAAATTAAACACTCACACACGTAAGTCGGTTTTTAATCGCCATCCTACACTTTCTAAGGTTATCCCTCAAGTTGCCTAAAACATAAGGTCAAGTGGGGTGTATCAAGCAAGTCCCTTTAAAAAGAAAAAAATCATCAAGTCCCTCATGGTTGCCTTTACGAATCAAGTCCCTTCGAATAATGATGATAGTCTCTCCTATATGCTTATCACACCCCACAGTTTCCTTCATAAAACAGAATGTCCCTCACATTGTCCCTTACATCCAAGGTAATGACTACCTATTCCTTAATAATAGGGATAGTCTTACCAATGAAAGGATAAAGAACAAGAAAGACTTTAAAACTTTAGGGTAGGTTCCTCTTATGTACTTGCTCACTTCAAAAACTTTTCAAACTCTTCACAATTTCAAACAAATTTTCAAAAACAAGTTTTTACACATCTGTACATGGATTATTATTAACTATTATGAAAATTTTTCTATTCACACACTACACTTTCAAAAACAATTCAAAAGTGAGCTAAGTAACTAAGAGCCCATGGATAACCATGGATGTAAAGGGTGCTAACACCTTCCCTTTACATAACCTACCCCCCGGACCCAAAATATTCTCTTAAGGTCTTTCCTGTTCTTTTATACCCTTTCCTTTTGGATAAAATAAAAGTCGGTGGCGACTCTTGCTATCCGCAACATTGCTAAAGTCAGTTCTCCCACCGTGTTACAGAACTGGCGACTCTGCTGGGGATTAATTTAAGAGGGGTACCCTTAGGAATTAAGATCACTTTAAATTGTTTGCCTTGTTTGCTTTATATTATCTTGTTGGGGTGCTCTTATGTGTGAAAGGTCCTAACCCGGATCTAGTGTACCTTAGGTAAATGGCAATAGACCAAGGAAACTGTACGACGTATATCGATACGGTTGATCTGGTGGCCATAGTTAGTGCAACTTCTTGGTTGGTGCTTATGTTCCTTAAGTCAAGTTGAGGATAATATGAGGCCGCCATATGTTGTCAATGCACTAACTAACTTTTAGAACCCTAGTTAACTCATCTTGGCCTTTAGAAGGTAGTGAGGTAACCGGCTTTGGTGCAGACTGAAGTTGGTTGACACTCGATACTACACTCATTGAGATCTTAAACTTGGAAGGTTTTGGTTGGCAAGTAAGTTGCCTTCTGATCAACCACCCTTGTGAAGGATCAATGATATTGAGATCCCTTAGAACCTGGTTACTTTTGTAGGACAGGATGAACCATCTAACTTCAGGGGAGGGTACTTACCTTTGAACCTCATGCAAGCCTTTAAACCTAGGGCTATGGTGTGACTTGTTTGTGTGTGCCACATGTTTGTGATTGAGCATAACATCATGACATCATCATGCATCATAAGCATATCATTTTCCCTAACCATTTCAAGGACCAAGGGATTTATCTTTGTTCTTTGTTGCAGGTCATGGCTTCAGCTCGTAGAAACACCATCAGGATCAACTTTGTGGGGATACCTCCCAAGCTTAAAGAGTTGGTTTCTCAAGTGTCTGATCACTCCCGGTTCAACAAGAGACATGGTCACCTATTGGATCTAGTCACTTCAGGGTTCAATGAAGACATGATGAGTGTCCTGTTTCAGTTCTTTGACCCTAAACACCATTGCTTTACATTCCCCGACTACCAGCTGGTTCCAACCATGGAAGAGTTCTCTAAACTTCTGGGTATACCTGTTCTTGATCAAAGACCCTTCACAGGCTTGGAAAAAGAACTTAAACCAGAGGTTATTGCTGCAGCTCTACATCTGAAGAAGTCTGACATTGTTCTAGAAACGAGAAGTGGAGTCAAGGGTGTTCTAGCTAAGGTGTTGATAGAGAAGGCTCAAATGTTCTTGAAGGCCATGAGCTATGATGCTTTTGAGGAGATCTTAGCCTTGCTGATATATGGTTTAGTATTATTCCCCAATCCAGATCAGTTCATAGATGTTCATGCCATCAACATATTCCTGAGTCACAATCCAGTGCCTACATTGCTTGGAGACATACTACATTCTCTTCACACCCGTACTACAAGGGCAAGAGGAACTTTGATGTGCTGCATACCTTTGCTTTCTAGGTGGTTTATTTCTCACCTTCCTCGCTCAGTAATGAAGAATGAGCAAGGGTTCAGATGGTCTAAAAGGATCATGTCACTTTCTCACTCAGACATTCATTGGTGCTCCAGATCTATGGAGAATGTCACCATCATTGACCGTTGTGGGGAGTTTCCTAATGTGCCACTTCTAGGCATAAGAGGAGGCATCACCTACAACCCATCTTTAGCTTTACGACAGTTTGGTTACGCTCGAAGTGATGGTCCACATGACATGTTGATTCAGGGCATTGTGTTTGATTACGACAACGATCTTCAGGGTTACCGTCAGAGATTCATACGAGCCTGGGGAAAAGTAAACAGGGTTGACAGCAAGACATTGGAGCCTAAGTACACTATTCCTATGGAGGCTTATCTCAGATGGGTACGATCTCGTGCTCAGACTCTCATGATGCCATATCCTGCCGTCCTACCAGTTACCATGGAACCTGTTGCTGAAGGAGACACAGCTTATACCATCCTTCACCCAGACATGCCTACTGATATGGAAGACTTGCAGAGATCATGGATCCAACTGAAGGAGCAAAGGGATACTTTCGAGGCTCATTACAAAGCAAGCCAAGCAATAATCCTAGAGCTAACAAAGCGACTTCACGAAGAGCGGAATCTCAACTCATACCTCAACACAAAGAGGAAACGTCCATGGGAGACTTAAAACCCCATCTTTTGTATTTATTGCATTTCATTTCCTGTAAGCCCAAGAGGCAAAACAAATTCATTACTAATAAAAGTTACTTTCTTGTTTGTTTAAGCAAATTTAAATCCTGCGGTCCTTGAAAACATTGCATATGCATTCCCATATCATTTCATTGCATCACAGGTTTATAATTGTGCACAGGTTTCTCATCTTCTCGCTGTTTATTTCAGCAATGGCTCTTGAACAATCAGTTAAGGATCTTCAGGCACAGAATGCACAGTTCCAAGAGCTGATCCTGAACCTATCCAAGGGGCAGGATGAATTAAAGACACTGCTGGCCAAGAAGACTAAGAAGACTAGAAGGTCTGCTGGGTTGCTCAACATGGGAAGAAGGTTCAAGGGTCCTGTCAAGACCAAGGAACAGGTTGATGACTATGAATCTGAGGAATCTAAGAAAGAGGGAGGCAGTCTCCACAATACTATGGGGGACTCTGATTCTGAGGCTAATTACTACCATGAGCCTAATGAAGACAAATTCAAGATGCTGGTGGATAGAATGGATGCTATGGAGTTACAGAAATCATCTGGGCTGAATTTTGAGGATTTAAGTCTGATATCTGGGGTTGTGATACCCATTAGTTTCAAAGTACCTACCTTTGTTGTCTATGATGGGGTCTCTTGTCCCAAGCTGCACTTGAGGTCTTATGTCCGGAGGATCCAACCTCACACTGCTGACAAAAAGTTGTGGATCCATTTTTTTCAAGAGAGCTTATCTGGAGCTCAGTTGGAGTGGTATTATCAGTTGGAGAGTGTCAACATCAGGGACTGGAATGATCTTGCTGAAGCTTTCTATAAGCAGTATCAATACAATGCTGACTTAGCCCCCACTCGCATGCAGCTTCAGAGCATGTCTATGGGTGCCAAAGAAAGTTTTAAGGAGTATGCTCAGAAATGGAGAGACTTAGCTGGAAGAGTTCAACCCCCTTTGACTGACAGGGAGTTGGTTGATATGTTCATGTGTACGCTGAATGGTCCGTTTTACAGTCATCTCATTGGAAGCTCATCATCTGGCTTCACTGAGTTGATCATGACAGGAGAGCGAGTAGAGAATGGTATAAAGAATGGCAAGATCCATGTGGGTGCTTCCTCATCAGCTGCTGCAAAGAAGCCTCCCACTGGGAAGAAAGAATCCAATGCTGTTTATGGTCAACCTGATCGTAACAGAAGGCATCAGTCTGTTAGTGCAGTTCATATTTCAAATCCAACTCCTGCAACAACAGAGCAGCCTCAGGGCAACCAACAGAGGGCTAGAAGACAGTTCACGAAGATCAACATGTCAATGGCTCAGGCATTGCAACACTTGTTGAAGGCTGAACTTATTACCCTGAGGGAGGCTCCTCAGAATCCCAATGTTACATCTCCCAAGTACAATCCCAATGCACGATGTGCATATCATTCAAACTGTCCAGGACATGATACTAATAACTGCTGGGTCTTGAAGAACAAAATTCAAGATATGATTGATGCTGGAGAAATTGAGTTTGATCCTCCAAATGTGATTACAGCACCAATGCCAAATCACGAGAAGACTGTCAATGCCATTGATGAAGCTCTTCATATCTATTCAGTTGCGGAGTTGACCACACCATTGTCTGTCATCAGAAAGAAGTTAGTGCAAGCTGGGTTCTTTCCGGGTTGTCGTGAAGATTGTGTTTATTGTGAGTATAATCCAGAGAAGTGCTTCAGGTTGAAGGATGGAATTCAGCGTCTCATGGATAATTACACCATTGTATTTGAAAGGAGGCCATCTTCTGTAGAAAGCATGGTGGATCATCTGACTCAAGGTAGGAAGATTGAAGAGGTTGATATGGTTGACAAAGTACCGGTAAGAATCACTTCAAAGAGACCTGTTAAAATCACTCATCAGGGCCCAATCAAGATTACTGCTGAAGGTCCTGTGAAAGTTGTTGCTGAAGCCAGAGTGGCTCCTCTGATCATTACTACTCCTGGTCCTATTCCCTATACATCTGATAAAGCTGTGCCTTGGCACTATGGGTCTGATGTTTACATCCATGGTGTCAAGCAGGAGCCTTTACCTGATGTGCCTGCTGACATTGATAATATTGCTGGATCTAGCAAGATCACTCGTAGTGGAAGAGTCTTCTCTCCTCCAGTGGCTTCTAAGAGTGCAGTTACTCCTGCTGCTACTTCCACCACTGATGCTAGGGGCAAAGGTCCTGTTATTGAGCCTGTATCCACTGATGTGCCAGCTGCTGATGATCTCTCTAAGCAGATGGAAGAAGTATTGAAAATCATTCGCAAGAGTGATTATGACATTGTGGATCAACTGGGGCATACTCCCTCAAAGATTTCTATGCTGTCCTTGTTACTGTGTTCTGAGGCTCACGCCAAGTCCTTGATCAAGTTTCTGAAGTCTGCTCATGTGCCCAGTGCAATTTATGTTGATCAATTTGAGAACTGTGTTGCTCACCTGACCTATGACAATGGGTTAGGGTTCTCTGATGCTGATTTGACCCCTGCCAAGAGGGATCATAACAGGGCCTTGCATATTTCAATTGAATGCAGGGGCACTACCCTGTCACACGTGCTGATAGACAATGGTTCCTCTCTGAATGTGTTGCCCAAGGAAGTCCTGAATAAGCTGAGTCCTGAAGATGCTGTGTTGAAGCCCAGTAATATTGTGGTAAAGGCTTTTGATGGTTCTAGAAGAGTAGTGCATGGGGAAATTGATCTTCCAATCAAAGTTGGCTCTCAGGTTTTTACTGCTACATTTTATGTGATGGATATTCGTCCTTCATACTCTTGTCTGCTTGGTCGTCCCTGGATCCATGTGGCAGGTGCTGTGACCTCTACATTGCACCAAAAGTTGAGATATCCGGTGAATGGAAAGGTTGTTACTGTCTTTGGGGAGGAAGAATACTTTGTCAGCCATGTAAACACTTTCAAGTATCTGGAAGTGGAAGGTGAATACATTGAGACTCCGTGTCAGTCATTTGAAGTGGATCCCTGGGTTGTTAATGATTATGTAGCTCCTCCTGCTGTGAAAAAATTTCCTGTGGTCACCAGAAAACCTCCAACAATGGCAATGGCCTCTCTCAATGATGCTAGAGCTGTGGTGGATAAAGGTGGTTGTACTATTTGGGGTCAGCTTCCGGATATTCCATACAAGTCTGACAAGTTTGGTTTGGGTTTCACTGCAGAGTCCCAGAAGGCTGTTCGTTACACTCGTGCTGTTCGTATCACCAATCAAGGGGTTATGAAAGATCAGATCAATGTTGTGGGAGACTATGATGAAGACTACAACTTGGATGCTTGGATTTTTCCTACTGTGGGTGCTGGACTCAATAATTGGAAAGCTGAAGATGTTATCCCTATCTCCTTTAGTCGGGAGTAAATACTATTACTGTGTTGTTGCTTTTAAGTTTGTAATTTCTTGAACAATTAAACTTTCAAGCCATGTGCCTTACCCGGGGCACAATGGTGTGCTTGTTACGGGTTGTCATTTCATTTGCATACTTCATTCAATAAAATCAGTGGACGTTTCGTTTTAGTAAATATTGTGTTCCTTGTCTTTCTTTTTCTTTTATTTTGCTTTATCAGCTATGTGTTCTTACACACACCCACATCACTAAATGCAGATCCTCATCCACTCTGGATCCTGTTGATAACAGTTCTACTATTGCCAATTATGATTTCAAGAATCCGATCTATCTAAATGAAGACGGAAATGAGGACGATTGTGAAATACCTGTAGAGCTTGCTAGGTTGTTACAACAAGAAGAGAAGGCTATACAGCCACATGAAGAGCCAGTCGAAGTTGTGAATTTGGGAACTGAAGAAAACAGAAAAGAGGTCAAGATAGGGGCTGATTTAGAAGACAGTGTCAAGAGCAGGTTGATTCAGATGTTACGTGACTATGTGGAGATCTTTGCTTGGTCTTATGAAGATATGCCAGGGTTGGATACAGACATTGTGGTTCACCGTTTACCAGTGAAAGAAGATTGTCGTCCAAAAAAACAGAAGGTTCGTCGTATGCGTCCTGAAATGTCAGAAAAGATCAAGGCAGAGGTAATGAAACAATTCAATGCAGGGTTCTTAGCAGTGACTTCTTATCCTCAGTGGGTTGCAAATGTGGTACCGGTTCCTAAGAAAGATGGTAAGGTGCGCGTATGTGTGTGGACTACAGAGATTTGAACAAGGCTAGCCCCAAAGATGACTTTCCTCTTCCTCATATTGATATTCTGGTAGACAACACTGCTCAGCACAAGGTATTCTCTTTTATGGATGGTTTCTCTGGTTACAATCAAATCAAGATGGCACCTGAAGATATGGAGAAGACAACATTTGTGACACAGTGGGGCACCTTTTGCTATAAGGTGATGCCATTTGGTTTGAAGAATGCAGGGGCAACATATCAGCGTGCTATGGTGGCTTTGTTTCATGATATGATTCATCATGAGATAGAGGTATATGTGGATAATATGATAGCCAGATCTCAGAATGAAGAGCAACATCTTGATCATCTGCACAAGTTGTTTAAGAGGTTAAAGAAATACAAGTTAAGATTGAACCCAAACAAGTGTACTTTTGGGGTTAGATCTGGAAAGCTCCTGGGTTTTATTGTCAGTGGAAAAGGTATTGAAGTGGATCCTGCAAAAGTGAAAGCTATACGAGAGATGCCAGCTCCCCGCACTGAGAAGGAGGTTAGAGGTTTCTTGGGACGATTAAATTACATTGCAAGATTTATTTCCCAGTTAACTACCATCTGTGAGCCAATCTTCAAGTTGTTGAAGAAAGATCAGGTGATGGAATGGAACGATGAGTGCCAAACTGCCTTTGATGAAATCAAGAGATATCTGCTGGAACCTCCAATTTTGATGCCACCAGTTGATGGAAGACCCTTGATTATGTACTTAACAGTGTTAGACAACTCAATGGGGTGTGTGTTGGGGCAACATGACGAGTCTGGTCGAAAAGAGCAGGCAATATACTACCTTAGCAAAAAGTTTACCGACTGTGAAACAAGATACTCACTGCTCGAGAAAACTTGCTGCGCTTTGGCATGGGCTGCTCGCCGACTAAGACAGTATATGTTGACCCATACTACCTTGTTGATTTCGAAGATGGATCCAATCAAGTACATATTTGAGAAACCTGCTCTCTCCGGAAGAATTGCAAGATGGCAAATGATCTTGACAGAATATGACATACAGTATACTACTCAGAAGGCCATTAAGGGAAGTATTGTTGCTGATCATTTGGCTCATCAAGCAGTGGATGATTACCAGTCAATGAGTTTTGAGTTCCCAGATGAAGATATTATGACTGTTACCAAAGAACCTGGACAATATGACGGACCTGAACAAGGATCCCGATGGACTATGGTTTTTGATAGTGCCTCTAATGCACTTGGTAATGGGGTTGGTGTTGTGATTAGTTCCCCTGAAGGTTGTCATACCCCGATTACTGCCAGACTTTGTTTCTATTGTACCAATAACATGGCTGAGTATGAGGCATGTATCATGGGTATTAAAGCTGCTATTGATATGAAGATTCAGTTCCTTGATGTGTATGGAGATTCAGCCCTGGTAGTGAGTCAGATTAAAGGAGATTGGGATACCAAGCATGATAATCTCATTCCTTACAGAGAGCATGTGTTGTCTTTAATCCCACATTTCAAAGAGATTACCTTTGGACATATTCCACGAAGAGAGAACCAGTTGGCAGATGCATTGGCCACCATGGCATCTATGTTTGAGATCAGCTGGGATGATGAAGCTCCCAAGATTACTATTGATAGATTTGAAAAGCCTGCATACTGCAATGAGATCGACACTGAAGAAGCAGAGGAAAAGCCTTGGTTCTATGAAGTGAAAAGATATCTTGAAGCTCAGGAGTTTCCTGAAGGGGCATCTGTCAAAGATAGGAAATTTCTGAGGAGGTTCTCTGCTAAGTTCCTTTTGAGTAATGGGATTCTGTACAAGCGCAATCATGATTCAACTATGCTTCGTTGTGTGGATAAGAAGGAAGCTACAGAAATTATGGAAGAGATGCATGATGGGACTTTTGGCACTCATTCTAGTGGTCATACCATGGCAAAGAAGATTTTGAGAGCAGGTTACTATTGGTCTACCATGGAAGCTGATTGCTATCAGCACTCCAGAACGTGTCACAAATGTCAAATTTATGCTGATAAAGTTCATGTACCTCCATCACCCTTGAATGTGTTGACTGCTCCTTGGCCCTTTGCCATGTGGGGCATTGATATGATTGGTGAAATCAAGCCTACTGCTTCTAATGGGCATCGTTTCATCCTGGTTGCTATTGATTACTTCACGAAGTGGGTAGAGGCAGCTTCATTTGCATCTGTTACCAATAATGTTGTGGCCCGATTCATTAAGAATAATCTCATATGTAGGTATGGCATCCCTGAAAGGATTATCACTGACAATGGCTCTAATCTGAACAACACTATGATTACTGATCTCTGCACGCAGTTCAAGATTAAGCACCACAACTCTTCTCCTTATCGTCCAAAGATGAATGGGGCAGTTGAAGCTTCTAATAAGAACATTAAGAAGATTGTACAGAAGATGACTGTTACTTATAAGGATTGGCATGAGATGTTACCATTTGCTCTTCATGGTTATCGTACTACAATACGTACTTCAACAGGGGCAACTCCATTCTCCTTAGTCTATGGTATGGAAGCAGTTCTGCCCATTGAAGTTCAGATTCCCTCATTGAGAATTATGAAGGATGTAGGCTTGGATGAAGATGAGTGGATTCAGACTCGACTTGACCAGATAAATTTGATTGATGAGAAGAGGTTAGCAGCAGTTTGTCATGGCCAGATGTACCAAAAGCGGATGATCAAAGCTTTTAACAAGAAGGTTAAGCCAAAGGTATATCAGGCCGGTGACTTGGTAATCAAGCGTATCATATTACCACAGGGTGATCCTAGGGGCAAGTGGACTCCAACATATGAAGGACCATTTGTAGTCAAGACAGTGTTCTCAGGAGGTGCCATGATACTGACTACAATGGATGGTGAAGACTTCCCACAGCCCGTGAACGCAGACATAGTTAAAAAATACTACGCATAAAAAGAGACCCGCTAGGTTGACTGGCCTAGGCAAAAATAAGGGCATCCCGGCAAACCAAAAGGGTTTGGGCAAAAATTAGGGATATATATAAAAAGATGTACACCCGGCAAGTCGAAAACCTGAAAAGGCGGCTTGGGCAAAAAAGGGTATCCCGGTGGATTGAAAACCTGAAGGGGCAATCCAGGCAAAAGTTAGGGATTAAAGCGTATGACTATGTCTCGTTTGGATCACTCATGAAACTGCAACCAGTTGTACTACTTACTTAAGCTCGAACAGATAAAGCTCAATTCAATCGTTTCCGTCTCAATAGCAGAAGATGAGATACTTGAAGATAATGGCAATAGTAGAATTGAAACTCAATAGGATTGTTTCCCACATAGCTGATTTTCTTTTGTAAAACTTTATGACAAAATCCTCTTACTAGGGTTTATGTCTCCTTGTATAAACTTGCCCATGTGCGGGTCATTTTTGATATAAATAAATTCCATCTTTTGAATCCAGATTTACTTTTACCCTATTTACATAAGCGAAACGTCCATTGGTTGTGTTTGAATGTATGTATGCTTTTGAATATGATTAATGTTTACCAGAAATGCATGTATGCTTAATGTGATTAATGTTTACCAGAAATGCATGAAAAAGCAGTAATAGTATTTACTAAGGACGAACGAGGGAAGGATTTCAACGAAGCTTCGCCGGTTCACCTTTACAAGACAGTTACAAATCCCTCAGTAGGGCAAATCCATCTTCATAAAGTTTCATCTCCCCTGGAATTTATATCCATCTCTTTTATCCTCATACGGATATACGGGAATTTACTTTCCTATAAGGGTACGACGAACGAAGACGGGATGTTATACTTATCCTACTACCAAACGAAGACGAAGGTTATATATACCTTACCATCCCCAGCATACGGAAGGTTATATATACCTTATTATCCCCAGCATACGGGAGGTTATCTATATCTTGTTATCCCCAGCATACGGGAGGTTATCTATACCCTGTTATCCCCAGCAGACGGAGGGTTATATATTCTTCAGCAACGAATCGGGATTTATTTTCCCTGGCCAGCAGTTGTTATACGAAGATATCCAGACGCTTCCGGCAGTATCATATCATACATACATCATTTACATCATACCATAACATACATACCCATAGATACATAATACATTTACTTAAGTACATCATGTCATACCTGCATACACAATGCGTAAACTAACATTATTATACAGAATGCTACCTTGTTTTCAGGTTAATTATCCAACAAACAAACTTATGATCATCGGGACTGCTTTATCGTAACTTCAGGGCTACTTTATCCTCCTGATAAGCTTCTTATTACTTTGGGACTGCTTTATCGTAACCTCAGGGTTACTTTATCCTCCTGATAAGCTTCTTATTTCTTCGGGACTGCTTTATCGTCACCTCAGGGTTACTTTATCCTCCTGATAACTTCTCATGACTTCAAGACTGCTTTAGAGTTATCATTATTGATTGCTCTATCCTCCTGAAATCATATTATTACTTCAAGACTGCTTTAGAGTTATCATTATTGATTGCTCTATCCTCCTGAAATCATATTATTACTTCAAGACTGCTTTAGAGTTATCATTGTTGATGGCTCTATCCTCCTGAAATCATTACTTCAAGACTGCTTTAGAGTTATCATTATTGATTACTCTATCCTCCTGAAATCATTACTTCAAGACTGCTTTAGAGTTATCATTATGGATGGCTCTATCCTCCTGAAATCATTACTTCAAGACTGCTTTAGAGTTATCATTATTGATGGCTCTATCCTCCTGAAATCATTACTTCAAGACTGCTTTAGAGTTATCATTATTGATTGCTCTATCCTCCTGAAATCATTACTTCAAGACTGCTTTAGAGTTATCATTATTGATTGCTCTATCCTCCTGAAATCATTACTTCAAGACTGCTTTAGAGTTATCATTATTGATTGCTTTATCCTCCTGAAATCATATTATTACTTCAAGACTGCTTTAGAGTTATCACTATTGATTGCTCTATCCTCATGAAGACATGCTGTTACATCAGGATTACTCCAGTCTCCTGAAAACATATCATCAATACCTCAGGACTGCTCCAGGCTCCTGACAGCTTTCATTATACTTCCGTATTTTGGACTGCTTTATCTTCCAAGAAATATATCTGAAGGACTTTCCCCTAGTGGCATCTTTAAGCCCACTCCATTCAACTAGTCATCTGTACTACTCCATGCACTGGTGAGTGCAAATTTTTGGGCTTTTGTGTTCAATCCCCTTCAACCTTCCAGGTCACGATTGGCAAATGTACCAATCTAACCCCTCAGGTTTCAGAAAATTGAACAGGGGCAGCTGTTGCACCCCAAAATTTGCCCTCACAATACAAGACTTTGTGTTCTAAGAAGGTTCATAAAGTTCACAAGTTCCTCTACATTTACAAGACCTTTCATGAGGTTCATGAAGTCTACAAGTTACTTCTTGAAGGTTCACAAGATTCACAATGCTTACAAAACCTTTCATGAGGTTCATGAAGTCTACAAGTCACTTTATGAGGTTCACAAGGTTCACAAGACCTCCCATGAGGTTCATAAGGTTCACAAGACATCTTATGATGGTTCACAAGGTTCACAAAGTCCACAAATAGTCAGAAGATTTGGCAACTCCCTCAGACAATGCACCTCCTAAGCAGTGCATCCAAAACTAGGGTTTTGACTTTAATCAGGCTAAATGAATTTCCAAGGCTTCAAGTTGGCTTCATAACATCTTATATGTGTTTAAGAATCCCTATGACAAATTTCAAGACTTTTCCCAAAGTTTTGCTCAGTCAGATGATCAGGTAAATCAAAATCAGTCAAAACAGTTAAAAAGTCAAACTGAGGTCAACTGTGGTCAAACCAAAGTCAAACTTCATGATTTTTTGCCAACATCAAGTATATGAAGTAAAATTCATCATTTGATCAAGGGTTGATCATGATTCATCAAGGAGATTCCAGATCATCAATAATCAGGAGTTTCTAAATTAGGGTTTCCTCAGTAAAAGTCAACTGAACTTTGACCAGCCATAACTTTCACATACTTCATCACCAAGTCTCCATCCAAAGCTCATTTTGAAGGAAATTTAATTCCCTACAACTTTGATGTTGCAAGTTAATCCCAAAAATGCTTCATTTGAAAGATATGATCTAAGACATTATAGGTCATTTCAAAAGTCAACAAAAAGTCAACAACTTCAAAAGGGCATAACTTGAGATTGGAAAATGATATGGACCTGAAACCAATGGGGTTGTTTAGAGGACTCTTCAAGCTTTCCAAAATGTCCAAGAACACTCCCATACCTTTAAAATTGATGGAGATGTGCCCTTGCAAAGTTGGAAAATTTTGTGATGGTTTATGTTGAAAATGGAGGTCTAAAAGCAATTCTTTCCAAATGGGCTGGCCAAATTATGACCCAACCCATACAACAACATCATGCACGAAATTTCCATAATATTTTCATAATTTTTATTTTATTTAATTAATTTATTATGATTTTTTATTCTTAAAATCATTTTAAATTTAAATAAAATATTAAATGTGAAGATTTAATTGATTTATTGATTCTAGAACATCATAAAGTCGGCATGGAACAAATTGATGCAAGAGTTATATGGAATGGCTAGAAATAGAAAGCATTGGTACAAAAATATTGAAATTTTAAAGCTTATTATGATGAATCTTTTTGAATCAATTCTTGCACATAATCAATCAAAGTTTTTGACCTAATTGAGTCTCCTATATATACTAAACTCATTGCCATTGCCCAAGGACGAATCCAGCAGCCAAAAGTGTAAGTTCATTGTTCAAAAAACTCTTCCAAAAGTCACATTCGGATTTTAAAATTCAGAGCACTACAAGGTATTTCGAGGACATGGCAAGCTTCCTTGACCTTCATTTATCATGATTCAATAATCATAAGCATCAAAACCATGTTGTAATGGCCAAACCGAATGCATGTTCATGGCGTTTTCTTAATTTTTCGATTATGATTGTTCATGATGTTTCAACTGTTTTTGTTTAATAAATCTTGTTTGTATGATGACCTAGATACTTTCTGGATCATTTGATTAGAGGTTTAGGACCTGAAGCTTGAAACGCCATTATTAGGGTTTTGGAGCTCGAATTGGGATCCTGTGATTTAACAAACATAAATGAATTGTGATAACATGATAACACTGTAAATGCTGTGGTGATTATATTGGTAGTCCCAATTTGACAAAACTGTACAGGTATCATGATCGTTGATGTAAACCTAGGAAATCCTGTAAAACTAAATTCGCAGGTAATTTTGTAAGGAAAATTGCAACAAATTTCGCAGGTAAATTGGAGAAGATGAAGCTGCTTCCCGCGCGCTCAGAAATTCAAATTATGTTAATTTATTTTATGTTGTTTTGCTATTTTGTTATCACACGCGTGCTTGTGATCCAGTGGTAAAAGGCTTGTGTGTGTAACCAGCGTGACCTGAGTTCGAGTCTTGGACTCGTACATTGTTTTTTTTTTCTATTTTTTTCAGGTAATGAAGGAGCTTAATATATTATGTTATATGGTCATTATACTACCAGATAGGCTCTCCCAGCCAGGCGGTAACGCGTACTTGCTTGCATTCATAAGGTCCTGGGTACGAATCCCACCCCGGGCCTTTTTATTTCTTTTATTTTCCAGGTTTTTCATAACAAAGAACAAAATCAATTTCTCTCTCAATGATGACACGCACATGCTGTTGGTCCAGTGGTGGAGTTTGATGCTGGCAATCATAGGGTGCTGGGTTCAAACCCCAGCCCCACCAGGTTTTTTTTCTCTTCTTTCTTTTTGTTATTTTCTTTTTCTTCTTTTAATTTAATTAATTTAAATAATTAAAGTTATATTATTATTTTCTATATGTATATATTATGTATTCCAATTCCTAAAATTATTTTCTAAAAAATCTAAAACTCTTGATTTCTCAATTTAAATTTTATTTGTATAATTTATATTAGTTAAGATAATTTTATATAGTTGGTTAAAAATAAATGTTATATCTAAACAAACCCTAATTTTCTAAACAAACCCTAAAAATATTTTCTAGAATGAAACCTAATTCTATTTTTCTAAATAATGTTATTTTCTAATTCTTATTATAATTCTTGTAAATTTTTGTGATATGATTATTTTTATGAACATGATATTTAAAATTTATTTTCCTCATAATATGTAAATATATTTTATACCATGTTTAGAACTTAAATCATTTTTTTAAAATAATTGAACCTATAAAAATTAAATTTTGTAATTATAATATACTTAATAATTTGTACATAAAATATCATAATTATTTAATTGTTCATATTTTTGTTTATTGTTTTAATTTTGTTCTTATAATATTTTTACTAATATCTTAATTATTCTTATTGTTATCACTAACCCATTTATATTTTAATTATGCTTATTATCATTATTTTGCTAACCTTACTTATTATTATTATTTACTAACCCCTATATTATTATTATTTTAGCTTGTTTATTTATATTTTGCTAATTATTTATTTTTTGGCCATTTATTTCTTTATTTATTTTGCTTATTATAATTATTATGTAAATGCTCCTGGATGTAAATTTTATAATTATTTAATTATTTTTGCTATGGTTAGTAATTTAGGGAGTGTAAATATGTATTCTCTTAAAATTAATTCTAGATCACTTTTAATCATAAGATAATTAAATTAAACACTCACACACGTAAGTCGATTTTTAATCGCCATCCTACATTTTCTAAGGTTATCCCTCAAGTTGCCTAAAACATAAGGTCAAGTGGGGTGTATCAAGCAAGTCCCTTTAAAAAGAAAAAAATCATCAAGTCCCTCATGGTTGCCTTTACGAATCAAGTCCCTTCGAATAATGATGATAGTCCCTCCTATATGCTTATCACACCCCACAGTTGCCTTCATAAAACAGAATGTCCCTCACATTGTCCCTTACATCCAAGGTAATGACTACCTATTCCTTAATAATAGGGATAGTCTTACCAATGAAAGGATAAAGAACAAGAAAGACTTTAAAACTTTAGGGTAGGTTCCTCTTATGTACTTGCTCACTTCAAAAACTTTTCAAACTCTTCACAATTTCAAACAAATTTTCAAAAAACAAGTTTTTACACATCTGTACATGGATTATTATTAACTATTATGAAAATTTTTCTATTCACACACTACACTTTCAAAAACAATTCAAAAGTGAGCTAAGTAACTAAGAGCCCATGGATAACCATGGATGTAAAGGGTGCTAACACCTTCCCTTTACATAACCTACCCCCCGGACCCAAAATATTCTCTTAAGGTCTTTCCTGTTCTTTTATACCCTTTCCTTTTGGATAAAATAAAAGTCGGTGGCGACTCTTGCTATCCGCAACATTGCTAAAGTCAGTTCTCCCACCGTGTTACAGCGATGCTATAGATGTGGCAAGAGTGGTCACAGGGTTGGTGATTGTCCAAATGAAGGTCCAACTTGCTTTAATTGCGCTGAACAGGGACATATCAGCACCCAATGCCAGAAGCCTAAGAAGACTACTACTTCAGCTCAAACCAATGGCAGAGTGTTTGCTTTGACTGGTTCTGAGGCTCTTAAAAAGGACAATCTAATCTGAGGTACTTGTTTTATTAACAATGTTGAGTTGATTACTATTATAGATATTGGCAATACGCATTCTTTTATTTCTCTTGAATGTGCTAATAAGTTGGGTTTGAAGTTGTCTAGTATGAATGGTGGTATGGTAATAGAGACACCAACTAATGGGTCTGTTACTACTGCTCTTGTTTGTCTGAAATGTCCTTTGACAATTTTTTAGAAGGATTTCCTGATGGATCTGGCGTGTTTGCCTTTGCACCAAATTGATGTTATTCTTGGAATGAACTGGTTGGAGTTCAATTTTGTGCATATAATTGTTATGAGAAGACTATTGAATTTCCTGAAATTGGTGATCATGGCGAGTTGTTGTTCTTAACGGCTAGACAATAGAGGAATTATTAGAAGACAAGGCTTAGATGTTTGCAATGTTTGCATCATTGCAAGTTGAAGAGAAGACTTCGAGTATGGAGATGTCAGTTGTTCACGAGTTTCCTGATGTATTTTCGGATGATATAAATGATTTACCTCTAGAGCGTGAAGTTGAGTTTGTAATGGATTTATTACCTGGTACTAGTCATGTGTTAATGGCTCCGTATCAGATGTCTGCTGTAGAGTTGAGTGAGTTGAAGAAGCAACTAGAAGAGTTACTAGCGGAGAAGTTGTTTGACCTAGTGTTTCTCCGTGGGGTGCTCCGGTGCTGTTGGTTAAGAAGAAAGATGGTAGCATGAGGTTGTGTGTTGATTATCGGCAGTTGAATAAGGTTACTATCAAGAATAAGTATCCACTTCCGAGAATCGACAATTTGATGGATCAATTGGTAGGAGCTTGTGGATTCAGCAAGATTGATTTACGATCTGGTTACCATCAGATTCGTGTTAAGTCTAATGATATTTCGAAGACAACTTTCAGAATGAGGTACGATCATTATGAGTATACGGTGATGTCGTTCGGTGTATCCAATGCACCCGATGTGTTCATGGAGTACATGAATATAATCTTTCATGAGTATTTGGATAAGTTTGTGGTAGTATTTATCGATGATATTTTAATTTATTCTAAGACAGGGGAAGCTCAATAAAAGCATTTGAGGATTGTATTGCAAGTGTTGAGAGAAAAGAAGCTTTTTGCTAAACTGTCGAAGTGTGAGTTCTGGTTACAAGAAGTGAGTTTTCTGGTGCACATAATTTCTAGTGGGGGGATTTCTGTTGATCCATCGAAAATTGATGCAGTGTTGCAGTGGGAAACTCCTAAGTCTGCTACCGAGATTAGAAGTTTTCTGGGTTTAGCAGGTTACTACAAGAAGTTTATCGAGGGTTTTTCGAAGTTGGCGCTAACTTTAACTCAGTTGACTCGAAAGAGTCAAGCTTATGCGTGGGATGTTGCATGTGAAAAGAGTTTTGTGGAGTTGAAGAAGAAGTTAATAACTGCACTGGTGTTGATTTTGCCAAATCCGATTGAACCGTTCATAGTATATTTTGATGATTCGAATATGGGACTTGGAGGAGTTTTGATGCAAAACGGTAAGGTGGTTGCTTATGCTTCCAGGAAATTGAGAGTTCATGAAATGAATTATCCTACGTATGGCTGATAGTTAGCAGTTATCGTGTTTGTGTTGAAGATCTGGAGACATTATCTATTTGGTTCAAAATTTGAGGTGTTCAGTGATCATAAGAGTTTTAAATACCTGTTCAATCAGAAGGAACTAAATATGAGGCAGAGGAAATGGTTGGAATTGTTGAAAGACTTTGATTTTGATTTGAATTACCATCCTGGTAAGGCAGACGTAGTTGCAGATGCTTTGAGTAGGAGGACATTGCATATGTTGATGCTGATGATGAAGGAACTTGAAATGATTGAACAATTCCAAGATATGAGCTTGTTATGTGAAGCTACGTCTCAAAATGTAAAGTTGGGAATGTTGAAATTGACTAGTGAATTTGTGGAAATGATTCATGAAGGACAACGATATGACTTAAAGTTAATTGATTAGTTGACCATGATTAACCAAGGTAATGGAGGTGAATTCCGAGTTGATGAGAATGGTATGATAAGATTCCAGGATAAAGCGTGTATACCCGACGTTCCGGAAATTAGGAAGAGTATTTTAGAAGAAGGACATCATAATCGATTGAGTATTCATCCTGGTGCTACGAAGATGTACCATGATTTACAGAAATTATTTTGGTGGCCCGGTATGAAGAAGGATGTTGCTGAATTTGTGTATGCGTGTTTGACTTGTCAGAAGTCAAATATTGAACACCAGAAACCGCTAGGTATGATGCAGCCGTTGAATATTCCAGAGTGGAAGTGAGACAATATTTCCATGGATTTTGTAACAGGCTTGCCGAAGAATGCTAAGGGAAATTATTATATTTGGGTAGTTATAGATAGATTGACTAAGTCGGCCCATTTCTTGCCGATGAAAATTAATATTTCTATGCAGAAACTAGCTGAGATGTATATTGAGGAAATTGTGAAGTTGCATGGGATACCATCGAGTATCGTGTCGGATAGAGATCCGCAATTTACATTGAGATTTTGGAAGAGTTTGCAAGATGCTTTGGGTACTAAGTTGAGGATGAGCTTTGCTTATCATCCGCAGACAAATGGTCAGATTGAGAGGACTATCCAATCCTTGGAGGATTTATTAAGGGCTTGTGTGTTGGATCAAGGAGGATATTGGGATAGTCGTTTGTCGTTGATTGAGTTTACTTATAACAATAGTTTTCTTGCTAGCATTGGTATGGCACCATATGAAGCATTGTATGGTAGAAGATGTCGGACTCCATTGTGTTGGTATGAGTCGGGAGAAAGTGCAGTACATGGACCTGAAATCATGCAAGAGACGACTGAAAATATTCAGATGATACGTGAAAGAATGAAGGCTTCTCAAAGTCGACAAAAAAGTTACCATGACAAAAGAAGGAAATCACTTGAGTTTCAAGAGGGAGATCATGTATTCTTGAGGGTTACTCCGGTAAAGGGTGTTAGAAGAGCCTTGAAGTCTAGGAAGCTTACTCCGTGTTTTGTTAGACCATATCAGATTTCGCAAAGGATCGGAGAGGTAACATATCAGATTGCATTACCACAGTCGCTTGCGAATTTGCATGATGCGTTCCATGTGTCGTAGTTGAGGAAATATGTGTGTGATCCATCACATGTGATTCAGATGGATGATGTTCAAGTGAGGGATAATCTGACTATTGAAGTTTTACCATTGAGGATAGAGGGACGAGAGATGAAGCGGTTACAAGGAAAAGAGATTGCTTTAGTAAAAATATTGTGGGGTGGACCAACAGTGAAAGTTGGACTTGGGAACGTGAAAATCAGATGAAGGAGTCGTATCCGACTCTTTTTACTTTAGGTAAGATTTTCGAGGATGAAAATTCCTAAAGTGGGGGAGAGTTGTAACATCCCAATTTCATAATTTAATTATTAAGTAATTATTTATGAAATAAGTGAAAGTAAGTGGTGCTTTGTGGTGAATAAGGAATTATTTTATTTGAGATAATGATATAATAATATTGGGAATTATTTAATTATTATTATTATTGTTAAGAAAATAGAATAAAAGAGTTTGGAGGTCTAAGGGGCAAGATTGTCTTTTTAGTAGTTTATGAAATAGAGGTTACGATCAAAGAGTTCTCACAATCGTGTTTTCTGGAAAAAGGTGAAGGTTGCTCTGAAGAACAAGGAGACTAAGAGGGATTGTGATCAAAGAGGAAGAGAAAAGCTTCAATAACCGAGGTATGGGGAGAGTTCTTGTTCAATAATCATAGTATAGGGATGTATTATGGGAATTAGGGGTTTTAGAATGGAAACCTAAGTATTTGGGATGATTGTTGGTAGATTAGTGTTAAATTGGTTGTCGTATGTTATTAATAATGATGAATTCATGATGATAATGTAGTAATTTGATGTTTCTGTTGTTTTACTGATATCTGGTGCAATTTAGAGGTGTTTTGGTTGGTTCTGTGTTCTGTATAATCGCAGGGTTTATTCTGAGAATCACGTTTCTCGCTTAGCGAGCTGGAGCTCGCTTAGCGAGAAGAGTCAGGGAGTTCGCCACATAGCGAGTTGTTCCCCTCGCTTAGTGAGCATTGTAATTTCCAGAAAATCATGTTTATTCTATTGCTAATCTTGATATCTAATCTTTCGTACCGTGTTGCTATGTTAATACTGGAAGAATTATTATATGTTAAGTATGCTAGGCTTAATAGTAATAGTGATGATATGAGATAATATTGATGAATAAGTAGTGAAAATGAGGATATAATGAAACAATAGTATATATGCAATTATAATGATGATGAATGATGAATGTTGATACATGTATTGATGAATAAAGATGATGATGATAATGTTGTTTTGTATATCTTGCATTCATGGCATTCCCTATGTTGATTTGAGGCTTCAATCCCATTGTACGGATTGAGGAGTTGTTGATTATGTTGTGCTCCATTGTGGATGGTAGATGGCCAGTGTCCATCACACGTTGAAATCGGTACCACATGCATTTATGAGGTTGCATTCCATTCTATGTGGCATAGCATGATCGCATAGTTTGTTTGATGATATGTAATTATAGATGATTATATGTGAGTACATTGTTGTAGTGGTTGTGTGTTTATCTGATTCTTATGATTCTGCCTTATACTATTTTTATTGAATTTGTATTACTCACCCTGCCTGCCGTTGGTGATGGTCTATTATGCCATCCTGCAGATTCTGAAGTTTAGTGGAAGATTTTCGAAGGCAGCCAGAGTGCGTTCCGTTGTGTATAGAGTTAGGTGGTGTCCTGCTCTGAGTCATGTAACACTGGGAAACACTTAGGTTTTGTTTGTTATTTCGGTTGTTTTAATACTGGAGGATGATGTCGATTATATATTGGATTCTTTTTATCTTGTAGATTAAAATGTTGAATAATGATCCGCTGCGAATACTTAAAATATTTTGTTGTTATTATGAATTAAAGTTACAAACCGTGTTACGGGATATGACACGTATTATATTGGTATTATGATGACATGTTGAAAATGTGATGCCCTTTCATGTTGAACTCTGATTTAATTAAATAATATGATTAATTGTATTGTGGGTAGAAAGGGTGTTACATTACACATATCATTCCTCATGATCATCAAACAATCATTAACTCTCATCACAAAATCAAATGCTAAACATAATGCTGATGCAACTCAAAAGACTCAATGCATGTGGTACCAAAACATCACTGATGACTTAGTCATCGTTAAATCCAAATATCCCCGCCAATAGGATCGGTTCTCGCTTGGATTAAGGCCATCATTAGAAATTACCGTCCTGAAATTCATCACTGGATCTTCATTCTGCAAAACGTCATTGGACTAATCGTCCTAAACAATGCTACAAATGCATGATGCGTACAAAAAATAAACACGACCACAACTAGTCAAAACGTATCATCATTCATTCATATACTTCAATTTACCTTCACATACTAATACAAAATTATACAACACATACTTCACAAATCACATAGTAGCACACAATTAAACCAACCCCATTAGCACACATACACAATTCACAAACAGTGGAACACATATCATTTATTTTAACAACAAACTCATTTACCAAACTGTCCACTGATGCTACTCTAAAGTCTCACTGATAGGCTTACAAAATATATTGTTTTCCTATCATCTATAGCTAGCTTCTATTTTTTTTTAAAAATAAATATCCAAATTCCATAATTAAAATTTTACGTAATCAGAAACAAAACTGAAAGTTGCATAAGCTTACTATTCATACAACATAAAAACAGAATACTTATTTTTCGCTAGGTGGCACAGGCCACACGGAAGTGGCACTGGCCACCCCAGAACTCACAAGGTGGCGCAAGCCACCCTTTTCCTCTAACCAAGTGGTGCAACCACATTCAAACACATGGGTGGTGCCGCCACCCTTACACACAAACACTCACAGGTGGCGCAGGCCACCACATATATGGCTCTGGCTACCTAGAATTCTCAATATATTTAATAGTGGCGCAAGCCACTCACAAATCACTCCCAGGTGCCGCAATCCACCTATATTGTAGGGGGTGGCGCAAGCCATCCCTTTTTGTGGCGAGAGCCACACAATATTTCGGTTCCTTTGATTTTCTCTAATTCACTTGTTCCTGCTTCATATTTAATTCTTCCTAAAATACTCACGATTATCACTACGATTATAGTTTCTTTTCAAAACCTCTAAACATATTCCATAGTTCCCAATTCAGATGAGTACTAATTATCAGTTCCTAATCAAACATAATAATCATGATTAAACACCCCTTACCTTGTGATTATCACTTTCCGATTCAATCTTATTCTCGTTCTTCCGATTCTTCTGGTTCCTCCTCAAATCCACGTTCTTGGTTTTTCTCTCGGTTCCTCTTCTCCGTAAAACACATAATGAGTTTCTCTTCCTCTAACTCACCCATATAACCCTTATGTCCCTAATTATCAATTTCTGAAAATACCCTTACTATCTCTTCCTCTAACTTCATAATTCTTATTATCTTATTTTCATTAATCGATTAAATTATAACTAATTCTATTTTATCCAAATAAAATTGATTAGTCCACTAAGACCGACATTTCATCAAATAAATTCTTCCGACACATCACTAAGTTCAATAGTTCTCACTAAAATTCAAATCAAACCAATAATCGATTTAATCAATTAAATAAATAATCATTATAAAAATAGGGCGTTACAGGAACCACTTCCTCCAAAGTTCTAGGAAGACTAAGTCTTCCTATGACAACTTTCTTGGTCATGAAGGTAGGAAATAACCGCCATTAACTTTACAACCCAGACCAAAGAAAGCCTCTATATATCTCTCTCTCTGGATGGGAGAAAGATCAGATTCTCAAGTCATACGCATCTACTATTACTCAGAGAGCACTACGCTCTTAGTAACCTTAACACTGTCGAACAAATCGTCCACCTACAACCCAACAACGCTGACCACCAACAGGGTCTCTCACCTCACATGAGTTGGTCCCTCAAACAACCTGCACATGACTACTTGCAGCTGTGAGCTACCCCTCACTCCCCAAAATTATAATATACCTATTATGACCTCTGAATCTCCATACCCTTGCAGGGGAACATGCATACCCTATACTTTTTAAACAATACATATCTAGTCGAAGCGAAATTTGAAAAAAAAAATCCATTATGAAAAAATTTAATACTACCTACAAATTTTTTAAATTTCTAAAAAAGGCCATATATTTAGGAGCTAATGTAATATTTTGTCATATAATATACACAAGAAAATTTTAATAATATTATTACAGAAATATAAACATCAAATAAAATATTTTTTTATATATGTGAAATATGCATGGATGTTACAATTGTAAGTAGTAAAGAGGGGTAGTTATTTTTAAAAGGACTTTTTTTTTTTACTGCAATTGAGTAGAATTCACAAAACTAAAACTTATAAAAATAAAAAATAAAATTTAAAAAAGAAAATAAAAAAACAACCAAACCGTCGTGAGTGCATGCAACATTAGGATAGTAGCAGTAATCGAGAAGAGAGAACTGAAAAGCCACAAAATTTAAACCTAGCTACTAAATTTAACAGGATAATGAAAAGTCATTTGTTCTTTATAGGAATATGGTAATTAAATTATTTTCATGGAATCAAGACAGGCACATGCAGAGTACATATAACTATAATATTAATGCTCACACATTAACTATACATTTATAAAAACCAACCAACCCTAGCTATATATTAAACAATGCTATAGTCTGATTCAGAGATTTTCCTAAACAGTCTTCAATCACTTTGAAAAACAATGGCCAAAAAATACAAAGGTCCAGCAATTGGAATTGACCTTGGAACAACCTATTCGTGTGTAGCAGTTTGGCAGGGCCAAAACAATCGTGCAGAGATCATTCATAATGACCAAGGAAACAGAACTACACCTTCTTTTGTTGCTTTTACTGATTCTCAAAGGTTGATTGGTGATGCTGCTAAAAATCAGGCTGCTTCCAACCCAGCCAACACTATCTTTGGTATCCTGTCTCTTACATCTTCTTGCATAGTTTATATATTATTTATATCTATGATATCATTAGAACATAAAATGTATATATAATTGATATTTTGATTGCTGTAGATGCAAAGAGGTTAATTGGAAGGAAATACAGTGATCCTGTTATTCAGAATGACATACAGTTGTGGCCATTTAAAGTTGTAGCTGGAAAAGATGACAAACCTGAGATTAGAGTTATGTATAAGGGTGTGGAGAAGTGCTTTTGTGCCGAGGAAATCTCATCAATGGTACTGACAAAGATGCGTGAGATTGCTGAGAAGTTTTTGGGATCATCCGTTGAGAATGCAGTAGTTACCGTGCCTGCTTATTTCAATGATTCTCAGCGGAAAGCTACCAGAGATGCTGGTGCCATTGCCGGCCTCAATGTTATTCGGATAATCAATGAACCTACTGCTGCTGCTCTTGCATATGGCCTTCAGAAGAGAGCTAATTGTGTTGAAGAGAGAAATATTTTCATCTTTGATCTTGGTGGTGGAACTTTTGATGTGTCTGTTCTCACCATTAAGAATAATCTCTTTGATGTCAAAGCCACTGCAGGAGATACTCATCTCGGAGGTGAAGATTTTGATAACAGAATGGTGAACCACTTTGTGATGGAGTTCAAAAGGAAGCATGATAAAGACCTTAGTGGAAACCCAAGGGCTCTAAGGAGGTTGAGAACCGCATGCGAGAGGGCAAAAAGGACACTTTCATTTGATACCGATGCCACAATTGACATAGATGCCTTATTTGAAGGTATTGATTTTCAGTCAGCAATCACTCGGGCCAAGTTTGAACAACTCAATTTGGATCTTTTTGAAAAGTGTATCAAGACTGTTGAGAATTGTCTTACTGACTCTAAGATAGACAAGAGCAGTGTGGACGACATTGTTCTTGTTGGTGGTTCTTCTAGGATTCCCAAAGTGCAACAAATGTTGCAAGACTTTTTCATGTGGAAGGACCTTTGTTTGAGCATCAACCCCGACGAGGCAGTTGCTTATGGTGCAGCTGTTCAAGCTTCTTTGCTGTGTGAAGACATGGAGAATTCTCTTAACTTGGTTTTGCGAGATGTTACTCCATTATCTCTAGGCATTTCAGGAAAAGGAGATGTTATGAATGTGGATATTCCTAGGAACACCCCAATTCCTGTCAAGAAAACAGAATATTATTGTACAGTTGAAGATGACCAAACCAATATTTTGTTTAAGGTTTATGAAGGTGAGAGATTGAAAGCGACTGAGAACAACTTGTTAGGTTCGTTTAATTTCTCAATACCTCCTGCGCCTCGAGGCCAGATTCCTGTCAAAGTTTGTTTTTCCATAGATGTCGATGGTATTTTAAACGTCTCTGCAAAGGAAGAAATTGGTGGGAATGAGAAAGATATTACAATAACAAGTGATAAGGGAAGGCTATCAACGTCTGAAATCGAGAGAATGATCCAGGAAGCTGAGAATTTCAAGAATGAAGATATGAAGTTTATGAAGAAAGTTGAAGCAATGAATTCTTTGGATGATTATCTCTACAACATGAGGAAAGTAATGAAGGATGATAGTGTTACTTCAATGCTAAACTCAATTGACAAGATGAAGATCAATGCTGCAATGATAAAAGGTAAACAGTTGATTGATAGCAAGGAGGACAAAGAAACATTTAATTTTGCTGACTTTCAAAAGGAGCTTGAGAACATATTTGAGTCAGCTATGAAAAAGATCAACAAAAGTTACTTTGATGAAGAAAGTGATTCCGAATCTTAATTTCTTACTGATAACAGTTTACTTATGTCATTTTCATTTAGGAATTTTAGTTTCTTCATATATGTAATGTTGGAGCTATTTGTTTTGTTTCCTTGATTTTGATCAAATATGAAATTCTAGGGTTGTTTTCTTTAGTCATCTTTGTTTTGTCATAGAGCATGAAATGCTCTGAAATCTTAAATCATTAGAATATTAGTAATAATTTGTGTTATTGATTTACCTTTCGGAATTGAGAATTTTATGTGCCTTGCAACACACTTTTAGCATTCAAGCTCTATGACTCATATTGAGCAGAAAATGAATAGAACTTGTAATCACAGGAATTTGATTAAAAACTTGTGCTTAACCAATTTCTTTGCTTTAAAGAAAAGCAGTTTGGAGACAGAAATTGAGGTATCAGAATAGTAATTTCTATAACTTTGTTTAATGCTAGTTGCACCCTAAGTATTTTTTAAAAAGACTGGTTTTAAAAGTTGACATTGATTGAAAACACGTGGCGGTGGCTTATTAGTTAAGAGCAAGGGTGTTGAAAACCGAACCAATCCGATAAAAAACCACAAACCAAACCGAATCACAACCGCAAAAAATTACATTTTGGTTTGGTTGTGTTTGGATCATTTTTTAACAAAACTGCTTGGTTTGGTTTGATTTGGTTTGCGGTTTGTATTTTGCAAACCGAACTAACCCAAACCAAACCGCATTATATTGCAGCTCAAATTTCACTTATCCCACGTAAAATCCAAAACTCAAACATATTATGTTTTAACCTTACAAATATTCTCTTACTCACTTAGGTTTGAGTTTCAACCTTCTTAAATCTCTTCTAATAGTATCACACATTCTTCTCACCGTCTTTGTCATGTACATCTCACCTCTTACTCTAATCTCTCATCTCTCATCTCTTATATTCTTTATTTTTTATTTTCTCATTTTTATGTTTCATCTTCTCATTTTATGCTATTGTTTTCTCCTCCAATTATGTTTTTATCCCACATTTCTTCTATAATATTGCATCTCTTATGTTCTTTATTTTTCATCTTCTCTAATCTTTCTTCTTCTCTGTTTTTTTATTATAATATTTTTGATTTTGTTTTATGTTATTGTTTGATGCTTTTTATTTCACTTTTGTCTAATTTTACTTTTGTATATTGAATGAGAAGTTTTTGTCTAAATATGATAATTTTTATTATTATTTGATAATGTATGAACGATTAAACACAAAATTATGTTGTTCTCTATAGGTGTATGTATGCCTCAATAAAAATCTTGTAAAAAAATCGAACCAACCGAATCAAAGCAAACCACATTGGTTTAGTTTGATTTGGTTCGATTTTAGTTTTGGAAGTCAACCGAACCACATGGTTTTTTCTCTTGCGGTTTGGATGATTTTTAGTGTCAAAATCCTCCAAACTGCACCGCGAACACCCTTGCTTAAGAGTAAGGGATTATTTGAGGTTATCATATTTTGAGAAAGTCTTCGTATTAAAGTTTTAAATATTATAATTACCAAACTCTAAAACTTCAACAGTCAAAGTAAAGGAAGACTTTCATTTGTGTGCTAAAGCATGGAAATCTTGAATTTTTGTGCTTGAGTAAGCAAGTCTCAGATTTGTGTGTTTGAGCAAAGAAGCCTTATACTTGTGTGTGATAATGTTTGTCCTTCAAAGAAATATGGGGGGCTTAATGTGAAGCATTTAATGAAAAGCGTTGCTATATGTCACTTGAAAATTCGCTCATAAAAAGCGCTCTCTAAGGGGCACATTAAACAGCGCTTTTAGAAAGCGCTTTCTAAGGTGACCACTTTAGAGAGCACTTTCTCCAAAAGCGCTTTCTAAGGTATAATTTAAGAAAGCACTTTAATTTAAATTATTTTACAAAAGACTTATAGCAGCGCTTTCTAACAAAAGCGTTGTCTTTTTTGCTTGGCACAATTTTACTGGACCATATAAAGAATCACAAAATATGACAAAATGAGGGATCGAACCCACACCCTTTAGGTAGGGAAAGGAATTTTAAATTATATTAATATATCAAATTATATTTAATATATTTAAATCATATTAAATAAATTTTAATTTATTTTAAATTATATTTATAATTATTCAAAGATATGTTTTAAATACAAACATTTTAATTTATTAAAATTATATTTAATATATTAAAATAATATTAATATATAATTTAAAATATATTAATTTAAAATATATTTGAAATTATATTAATATATCAAAATATAATTAATATATTAAATAATAATTTTATATTGATAATTTAAAAAAAAAAAATTTATATTTATTCAAATAATATATTTAAATATATATGTTTTAATTAAAATATATTAATATATTTAAATATTTAAAATATATTAATTAATATATACAAATTAATATATTCAAATAGTATATTTAAATAATATATACATATAATATATTTAAATAATATATTCAAATAATATAATTAAATAATATATTCAAATAATATATTTAAATATATAAAATATATTAATTAATATATACAAATTATATTAATATATAATTTAAAATATATTAATTAATATATACAAATTATATTAATATATAATTTAAAATATATATGATAATTTATGTTATATAAATTTAATGTGATTATAATTAATGGATGAGAGCGTAGTACCGCTGGTCAATGAGGTTTATGTGAATGCTTTGGGTCTGTGGTTCGAATTCCCCTCGCCCTAGACTCATTTTTATCTAAGGTTATTTATTAAAATATTTTATTTTACATTATTTCAGAGACCTTAGAAAGCGCTTTTAACAAAAAACGTCCTCTAAGGTTAATTATCAAAAGACCTTAGAAAACGCTCTTTATAAAAAGCGCTCTCTAAAGTCAATCATTTATTAAAATATAAAATGTTTCTAATCATTTTCTTTTTCAGAAACCAGAATCGCTTTCGTTGTTTACGTTCCTAAACTCTTTTCTACTCATTTTCTTGCTTTCGTTCTTGTTGAAGATTATCATTGCTGAAGATTATCATTGTTCGTTGATCGTCATTGCTGAAGATTATCTTTGCTTTCGTTCTTGCTGAAGATTATCTTTGTTGTTGTTGATCGTTCGTTGCTCATTGTTGTTGTTGAGGTACGTGGTTTTGTTGTTGTTGTTGTACATTGTTGTTGTTGTTCTTGCTGATACTATTCATTGTTGTTGTTGTTGTCGTTCTTGAAAGTGTTGAAAATAGATAGAAAAGATGAAAATGTTGAAAATAGATAGAAAAGATGAAAATCTTGAAAATGCTAATACTAGTGAGTGAATGAAAATTTGTTGTTGTGAGTTGAAAGGAAGATGAAGTAGCATTGTCAAACAAAACCTAATGATATGTGCATGTTTCTGTATTTTTATGTGAATATGCTTTCGTGGTACGACGGTCCTGTTTTATGATACTATATTTATGTGCTGATATTATACAACATTTTTTTAAGAGACAATATCAACTTCTAATAATCTTCATTTTTTATGTAAATTAAAGGTAGATTTTGAGGTGAGGTCTAGAATCGATGCATCCATGTCTTATGTATCGATACAAGCATCGTATGCATCGATACATAACTGCCCATTCCTCTTTGTTATTTGCAAATCTTGTATCGATGCAAAGTACGGATGTATCGATACAAGCATGGGCAAAATTGTTTTTTCCTTGATTTTTCCACCTTTTCTTGATCCAATTTTGTCCCTAGAAATCTTGTGACCCCAATTTCAAGATTTTGATCTCAAGAAGTCAAAAGCTGATCTTTTGCCTAGTCTGGGTGACTTTTTCCCACATTCCTTGTTATTCATTCCACTGATCAATTGAAGCTCTTCCAAAATGAATCCAAGGATGAAAAATTTACTTCTTTCTAAGATTTGTGGCCTCAAATAAGGACTTGTGGAATGTTGTTAGCCCTTTGTACAAGGTTGAGAAGTTACCTTGCCCTTGGTTGTCTTTGCATAACCTTCAATTGCTCCAATTCATTGATCACACACCTATGCCTCATCTATGATGAACATGATGCAATATTTTTGATTATTTCATGAATTTATGCAATATGCTAATGCAAAATATTGAGAAAATGAGAGGGAAAATTTTGAGGTATTACAGTAATCACAATAATCCATTGGTTAAAATGAACCAAAACTTAAAGGAAAATAAAAAGTAACCTCTACTTAATACAAGCAAGTTGTACCAATGAACAACTAACATGCCAATATTCTTTTAAAAGGAAAAGAAATCCAAATTTGACTTTAAAGCATTATGCATCTGTGGGAATAAATAGAGGCAAATAAGATATTTTATTTCATAATCTTAAATAACAAAACCTAAAGCCATTGAAGAGTCAATAGAAATTAAATCAACATCAGCTCACTAGTCTTGTCATGGTATTTGGCATAGCAGAAACTGGACAGCATGCATCTCAGCCCATTTAGGAAAACAGTAAGCCTACACCAATCTAGCAATTTGCTAAAATATGAGTAATACAAAAGCAAACACAAAGAAAGAGTTGCACTTTACTAACTCTTCTATCTAGTAAATTAAAAGATTTCCCAACTATCTTTTATGTCTTGCAAATGAAAGGATTTCCCAACTATTTCTTACAGACTAATGTGTGTTCAACCATATCAAACTATTCTCTTTCCTAAAAATAATTAGTAAATGAACATGGACACAGAAGCTAACTCGTGTTTTTATGGAATATATGAATTTACTCATATGCTTGTCTGTTATAGGACAATAAATAAAATGAGGTCATTTCCCTGCCATAAATTAAATTTCATTTAAAAATTGCCAAAAATAACTATGAATGTGTTATTTAACATATGATAGACAGAAGACACACTTACCTCCAAATTTGAGGATAAGTTTAATCCACCAGTAGTGAGACTGCGGACTGTGTCCCCTAAGATCCAATCTCTGATAAAACATCAATATGATTCAGAATTAGATAGTAAAAGGGGCTGAAAGCTTCATTACAATATTAATTCAAGCAAGGTTTCGAATGAAAAAAACATTGCGACCTCGATTATGCCTGCACTTTTATATGTAATAACAACAACAACTATGTCTATACAGATAACCATGTTTCGAAGAATATCAAATTTGACTTTAAAACATTAAAGTAGACAAAATGGTTGGAAAGGAATGGAGACAAACTCACTAAGCAAAATTCAATACAAATTCAAACAACTAGAGCAACATTCTCATCAAATCTCATATCAGAAACTTAAAATCAAATTGCTTAGCATACACAATTTAAACACAGTATCCAAAACCAAAATGACAAACAATTAATAAATGAGAAAATCAATAAATCAACAATACCCATTCAGTAAAGATGCAGAAATCAATACCTGTAAATCGAAGATCGTCCGTTCAATATTAACATAATCGTTCATTAGTTCGTCTTCGGTCACCGTGTTCGTTCGTCTTCTTCATCGTTTATGTTTGTCCTCTTCACTGTTTAGGGCTTCGATGAAGGTGGCCGCGACGGAGGTGGAAGGAGTGGCTGAGTGGGTGGTTGTGGTTGCGATGATGGTGGCTGCGATGGTGAACAGTAGCATGGGGTTTTAGTGAGAGAGACGAAGAGTGTGAAGAGAGAGAAATAATAGGAAACAATAAAGTGAGAAACATGTATATGCTGAACGGTAGCGTGAGGGTTTTGTGAGGTTCTGGGGTTTTTACACCGGGTATGGGTTTGACCGATGTAAGGGAAATAACGTAAAGGACTTTTTACATTGGATTTGTGTTGGACTGATGTAAGGGCTTGCATACTTTTTATATCGGTTTTTATAACGGACCGATATAAGGGTCAAATCAATAAACTTTTCACATCGGTTTCCTTATGGACCGATGTAAAAACTGTTATAACAAGTTTTTATTATTATTTACGAAACTGCCACTACATTATATTTTACATCGATTTATTTCTTTACCCGATGTAAAAACCGTTATAACAATATTTTTAATTAATTACGGAACTGCCACCGTATTATTTCTTACATCGAATTTTTAATTAAATCTGATGTAAAATCATTTGATAAATATTTTTCACATCATATATCTTAAAGTATGATGTAAAATCATTTAAGGAAATGTCTTTTTTCTAGTAGTGAGACTATGCTGACGATGTGCAGGCATTGTTTCGATTCCTAAATAGTGGAGATATAAGTAAGTTAATCCTTAGTCAACCCTTTTGAGCCTATGAAGTAGGAGTTTTCATTCTCACGCAAATTAAAACCCTTAATCATAACTCGGGGCATGGTAGTTCCTCGGTTAACTCAATTATGCCAGTTGTCCTTTTGTACACAACTAATGAAGGTTCCATATAATCGTTAAGACCGACAGTCAATATCTAGCAAAAGAAAAGCTCACTAAGTCAAAACCTATGAAGGAGACTTAGTAAAAATTGAGACATCCCACTGATTGTAATCTTAAAACAAACAGTTCAGGAAAAAAGAAGGGATAACAAAGTCAAAAGAAAAAAAGAGGTCATTACAAATCTCAACAAAAAAAAAGATTGGCTTTCCAAATAAACTGCTGTCAGTGTTACAATTCCAAACTCCTTTGGAGCCTCAATGCATAACTTAACTTAACATAGGACTGAAAAACATCACGAAGGATGGGTTGGGTACAAATATAATTTGAGCCTTTATCCTTTGTTTCTTAAACTGTGAACCAGGCCACGTTACAACCCTGTAAAAGTCCTAACTGAAGTATGGTTAGTTCGAAAGCGTACTGCTACAAAAAAGTATCCTGACTCCTTTAGGGCTTATTATACATCTTGAGTTAATATCATGGTTTTTACAAACATTATTTTGCTAAAATAATTCTTTTTCAAAAATTCAATATAGACATAAGCGTTGCATTTTGAATATCATTGTTTGCATACAACTAAGTGTTTGACAACAGATAAGCTTACATGATGAGCATTCAATAAACCAAAGTCCTTCTGACAAACAAAGTTGCTTCTTGGGCCCGAATCAGTTGTATCAAAGCAAATGTATACAAGGGGCACAATCACTATCTTCCAATCAAGGGGGCATGCCATGTTATTGTCCAATTCATCTGGGGTAGTCAGGTCAAGATTCAACGATGATTTATAGCCAGGGGAAGATCTCCTCATCTGAATTACCAGAAGTAACATTATCGAGTTCATGATGCTAGGGGAATGCTATTATGGGGCATCCCGTTTATTTTTCTTGAGGCAGCTCCTTTCAAATACTTCCATTATGGGACAAATCATCCTTATCTAGGGGCAACACTCTCTTTTCAAATCTAATCAGATCAAATTCAATTGCAAGCTCCTTAACCATTACACGGGGCATATACGATCCACCGCAGTCTGAAAACATATTCCTCTCATTACATTGCCTTGATATTGGGTTTCAGCAAAAGCCATTATGGAAATTAATTGTGTGTGGCAATAGTATCAGATGGTGTCAATATCAAGTCTTCGGATTCTGTCATGATAATTCCTAGAAAATTACTCGGGGAAGTCAAGAATATCATAAATTTTGAATCCATTGATTACTTTGAATGAATATATGCTTTCGAATATGATTTATGTTTACCAAAAAAATTACAATAATAGCATTTACTAAGGACTCTTGGAGGTAGGAATCCCCAGCAAAGTTCATATCCCACAGATCTTCGCGGGATCATCCCCACAGAGTAATCTTTACGAATTTATTTCAAGCAAAGTGTTCCAAGTAGCCTCTTGTACTTCCAACTCCACAAAGTCCCAAGCAGATTTCTCTCAAAGCATGATATCCCCAGAAGAATTGGCACTTGGTCGGATAAGTCTATCAGGGGAATGTCCGTCTCTTTTATCCCTAGTCATGGTATTCAGGAATTTAATCTTTCAATAAAAAGTGCGACAAATGGAAAACGGAAGATCCTAAGTACAATATTCCGAAAAAAGACGGGAACAATGTCTTCATACTCCTCAGTAGCGAGTCAGGATTTATTTTCCCAACTAGCATTTTGTTACACTAAGCTACTAATGCGCTTCAACCACATAATTCATCCATACATCATATCATGGCATACGCATCCATAACGCATACGACATTCTCATTTACGCTAAGAACGTCATGCCATGCATTACATACATCAAGTGACCTCGCATAAAACTAACTTTTCCTTTTCAGGATGGTTCACGGTCAGATAAATATTATCAACTCCTCGAGACAGTACAAAGACAGTCAAAATGAAGATCTAGTTCTGATACTTAGTTCAGGATATTTTCCAAAGGTAGTTCAGAGACGATTGAAAAGAAGATCTATTTCTGACGCCTAGTTCAAGGCATTTTCCCAGAGACAGTACAAAGAGGATCAAGATGAAGATCTAGTTCTTATACTTAGTTCTGATATTTTCCCGAGACAGTACAGTGACGATCGAGATGACAATCTAGTTTTGATACTTAGTTCAGGATATTTTTTCAGAGGCAATACAGAGACGATCGAGACGAAGATCTAGTTCTGATACTTAGTTCATGATATCTTTCCCCCTAGATACAGTTCAAAGAAGATCAAAACGAAGATCTAGTTCTGATACTTAGTTCAAGGTATTTTCCAGAGACAATACAGAGACGATCGAGACGAAGATCTAGTTCTGATACTTAGTTTAGAATTTTCTTTTTCCAGAGACAATACAGAGATAATCGAGACGAAGATCTAGTTCTGATACTTAGTCAGGATTTTCTTTTTCCAAAGACAGTACATAGACGATCGAAACAAAGATCTAGTTCTAATACTTAGTTCAGGGTATTCTCCAGAGACGGTACAAAGACGATCGAAATGAAGATCTAGTTCTGATACTTAGTTCGGGATATGTTACAAAGACAATTCAGAGAGGGTCGAGACGAAGATCTAGTTTTGATACATAGTTCAGTAACAACATTCAAGACAATATACCTCAAGAGGACTCCTAATAGTCACAATATTCTCAATTGCTTAAAGGGATTCAAGGTTTCATCATACAAAGCCTCCTCCTAAGAAATGGATCTTAAATTAGGGTTTTGCATTTCCCAAGGTAAATTGGACTTACAAAGCCTCAAGTGGACTTCATGGTGTCTTATATACTTCAAAGGAACCTCATGTCAAGTTTCAAGGCTTACCCTACAAGTTTGGTCAGTCAGATGCTCAGATGGTAAAAAATCAGTTAACTTAGTCAAAAGGTCAACTGTGGTCAACATATAGTCAAACTTTAAAAATTTTGGTCAACATCAATATTATAAGGTTAAATTCTTCATTTGATCAAGGGTTGCTCATGATTCATCAAGTAAACCTCAAATTCATCAAGAACCAGAAGTTACTAAATTAGGGTTTTTGCAGGAAAAGTCAATTGTATTCTGACCAGCCATAACTTTCACATGCTTCATCAAAAATTTCCCATCCTAAGATCATTTTGAATGAAATTCAATTCCCTACAACTTTATGTCTCACAAGCCAAGGCCATAAATGCTTCATTTGAGAGATATGAGCCAAGACATTACAGGTCCTCTTAAAAGTCAACAAAAAGTCAACTTTTTCAAAAGCTCATAACTTGAACATGGAAGATCAAATGGAAATGGGACCAAAAAGAGTAGTTAGAGGACACTCTAAGATTTCTAAAAAGCCCTATAACACACACATGGAAAAAATTGAGAGAGTTATGCATTGTTGAAGTTGGGTGAATTTAAGGAGGTGTATAAAGCAAGTAATGACCAAAACTCAAGTTTTTTCCAAATGGGCCATATTTTTCTAACCCAAAATTAATCACAAGATAATTCACGACCCATAAGTCATAATATCTGATATTTTATATTATATTGGATTTAATTTATTTAAAATCAATTTTAATTAAAATAAATATTGAAAATTCAAATATTTGATCTTAGGATTATTTTGGGATTAGATTTTGATGTTTATGATCATAATTTGGATCCTAAATCCGTTCACACCAAAGGAGAAGGTCAAACACCAAATTTTCACTAAAAAAGAAACTTCCTTTCTTCATTCCAAAGCAATCTCAAATCCAACACCCAAGCCCAAATTTTTTTTTGACCTAAAATTCACTTCTATATATACTCATGAACTCCACAAGTTGCAGGAACAAAAAAAATTCTTACACCAAAAAAACCCTAAAAAATTTTCAAAAGGCAAACTAGGGAAAATTTCAAAAAGACTTCATAGCAAGTTTTCAGCCTCTTTCTTCCTTCAATCATCATCAATAAACTTCCAGGAGGCCATTCCAATCCCTATTGAAGGTTGAACATACGTAAAACGTAACCTATGAACACATATCGCCTCTTACTTTTTCTTGACCTCAAATCTTTTGTTTAATAGCTTTTTAATACATTTTCTTTTCATAATATTGTTTATAATCATGTATTGATGCTTTTTGATCGTTTGTTTTTGAGTTATGATGCAGGTTTCGAATAACACCATTGTTAGGGCATAAAACACCTCTTGATCGAAACTCCCAATCCAACCCCTTTTAGGCCAAACAAATTGCACCATTGAATTGTTGAGGCCAAAATTTATAGAAATATGTAGTTTTGATGCGTTTATATTTGTTGTTTTTTGATGTTCAAATTGCAGGCAAAATAGCTACGAAAATTTCGTAGCAAAATCGCAGGAAATTTATTGCAAAATCGTAGCAAAAACAAAGCAGCCCAAGGTTGAAGATGATTGCGTGTCACCGTGCGATTGGCCGGCTTTGATTTCCGTTTAATGTTATTATATAATTGTCTGTTCTTGTTTCTTATCACATGCACGCATGTGGCCTAGTGGTGCAGGTGTTGAATAATGATCTTTGGGGGGCGGGTTCGAAACACAGCAACCCTTCCCTATTTTTTTGTCTGTTTTCTTTTTCATATTTTTCCCAACTCTTTTTATTTTATTTTAAATAGTTATTCTAATTAATTAAACAAACAAATAAATAACATTTTTTAAAACCAATAACAACTTTTAAAATCAATAACTTATTTTTTTTTATTTTGTAATTAAAAAAATAGAATTTTTTTATTAGGTTAATGATTAATCATTTTTTTAACTAATAATTAAACATTTTTTAAAACTAATCATCAAATTAAAAATCAATATTTTTTTATTTTCTTGTAAATACCAAACCTTTTTTTAATTAAATTAATAATTTCAAATAAAAAAATCATAGAAAATACTTTACAAAAAAATTCAATTGATCAATTCTAAATCAAATTTAATTAACTTTTTTTATCTTATTCTCCATATTTCTTCTTTCCTCTTTCTCATCCATTCTCGATTCTTAACTTTCTCGTTATTTATATTTATTATAACAAATTTATAGGTGCATGAAATTTGTAATAATTAGGTTTATTTTTCCACCCGATTTTTCTAAATAATGTAAATGCTCATGGGATGTAATAGCGTAGGACTTTTACTTTCCGCACCTTGTTATGTAATTTCCCCAAAGCCCTGTAATAGTCTTAGGATTTATTTTCTGCTTTTAATTCCGTAAATTATTAATTGTGTGGTTAGTAATAATAGAGTGTGAAAAGAATGCATGTGAACAATAAAAAAATTTAGCCCATTAATCAAAGATTAAAATAATTGAATACAACACACTTCTCACACATGCACCTCTAGGGTATCCCTTCATGTTGCCTTATGAAAAAATGGTCAAGTCCCTCAAACGTAGGGGTGTCTTAGCACGGTTGCCTAAGTAAAAATCATCAAGTCCCTTTGATATAAAGATCATAGTCCCTCGATGACCCTTCGAGTTGCATACGAACAAATGATCTAGTCCCTCGATGACCCTACGGAAAATGATGATAGTCCCTTCGAATTGCTAAGATACCTTTACAAGGTTACCTTCTATGACCATACGATGACCCTACGCCAGTCCCTTACATACAAGGATAAGACTACTTACTAACTAATAGTAAGGACAATTTTATCCCTAAAGAAACAAAATAACAAGAAAGACCTTACAATTTAGGGTAAGTAGTTCTTAAGCGCTTGCTCACAAATTTTCAAAATACTCTTTACACCTCACATTTTTAAATACTTTCCAACTAAACACTTTGTATACATTCATATGAGAATCATTCCAAAGTTAAAGTCTTTATGAAAATATTTTCTAATCACACACTACACTATTTTTCAAACAAAAGTAAAGTAAGCTAAGCAGTTAAGAGCCCATGGATAACCATGGATACAAAGGGTGCTAACACCTTCCCTTTGTATAACCTACCCCCGAACTCAAAATCTAAAATCAAGGTCTTTCCTGTTCTTTTCCACCTTTCCTACTTTGATAAAAGAAAAGTCGGTGGCGAGTCTTGCTATCCACAACATAGTTTTTGAAAACAAAACGACCAAGTCAGTTCTCCCACCGTGTTACAATGTGTTTTCTTATGAAATTTGATGTTTGTGTTGTTTTATGGAGTTTTCAGGGTAGCTTAATATTTTATAAATATTAGAATATTAAGTATGGTGGGTTTAGTTTATTATTTGAGATTAAATTAAATTAAATAAGATAAAATAGAGGATAAGGGTAATGTGGTATTTTGATGGAGGATTAGTGAGGGTATTTTGAAGAAGGTCTATTGAGGTTTTAGGGCAAGAGTGACAAAAAGAGAAAAGTGGTTTTGTGAATGATCAATTGGAAACGATCACACTTTTGGGAGAAAAACTCTGAAGGAGAGGAAAAGCTAGGACTTGAAGGTTGGAGAGTTTTCGAAGAGATTATCGAAAAGATTACGGAACCTAAGGTATGGGAGTATTTTCGTTCAGTATTGTAATATGGGAATAGAATTAGGGGTTTTGAGGTATAGTCTTAGGGTTTTGATTGATGATTTATGTTATGATGATGAATTGTGATGATTTTTATGCATATAAGTAATGTATATGAATATATTATGGGTAATATTGAGGTTGATGATGATTTTCTGTCATAATGCTGTGAATATTGAGTTGTTACTGAGTTTTATCGCAAAAGAGAGGGCCTGGAAATCGCAGATGAGTTTTGCAAAATCACGAAGCTCGCATAGCGAGCGAGTCAAAATCTTGAAATTCAAAAACTTGTGAGTTGGTCGCTTAGCGAGCAAGGTGTCTCTCTTAGTGAGACCTGGAATGTTGAAAAATGATATTTTTGGTTTATAAATATGTTTTTCTCGAGGTGGTTTATGCTTTAGGCTGTTATGATGTTGTAGAGCCGTCGTATGATGTGTTTTAGGGGCTATATGAGTAGAATTAGTGATTAAATGTATATGATGAATTATTTGATTTTTCTTTAGTTATGAGGTATGATTACATGATGTAGAAGTATGATGTTCAATGAGTATTCAATATGATGACATGAGTGAGTATGAGAACTATGATTAATGATGAATGCGGATGCAATGTTATGATGTTTTGAGGATGATGTGCGTATATTGCATCTTGCATTCATGGCATTAAATTATGAGGTGACTTCGGTCCATTGGTAGCTTCAATCCCATTGTGCGGTTTGAAATGATATGATGTTGTGATGTGCTCCCTTAGTGGAGGGTTGATGGCCCAGTGTCCATCCATGAGGATGTTTCGGTACCACGTGCATAATAAGAGGTTGCATATCTGATCTTACATGATCAGAAGGATCTTCCAGTAATTGAACGCAGACAACCAAAATGGTTAGAATGGAAAGGGGGTGTACTTGCAAGGCACTCCGAAGCCAAAGTAAGTAAGAGGTACAGAAAAATGGTAAGCAAGAAGTGTTTCCGAATACCTGACCCTTTAGTGAAAAAAGATATTTATAGTGAGACCCCAGCGCTGGGCCAATGTCCTTCCTTAGGCTGGATCAGCGAGGCCCAAGGAAGAACTACCAAGGTACGCGTAAGGAGCATGTAGACCTAGCAAGTAGTTTACTCCTTGGTCCAACTTCCCCTATCTTTCAGGAGATAATAGGGGATAGTTGGTTGACGTGGCAAGTGGAATAATGGACCTGTTACTTGCCCGATGTGCCAAGTGTATACTCGACCCATGAAGCGTCTACTCGACCGTACAACATGCTTGCCCGAGTGGATGGGCATCTGCTCGACGTATTGGTCCACGGCCCAATACAGTCTCTGGAGGCCCAGTCCAGAACAGGAGCCCCCCAAGTTGAGTCTCCGAGTTGGAGCGATGAGTTAAGAAGAATCGGGCATATCTTCGTGTCGAGGAATGAGTCGCATTGTGTGTGATCACCTGCCCGTGTCAAAGTGTTTGGTATATTCAAGTTTCTTGGGATGTCGTGGAGGACACCGTTCAAGTCATCAGGTGTGTGGTGTTCTCAGGTGTCGAGGATGTTTCGGTAGAGTCGAGGAGACTTGCGGTTGCCCGACGTCGTTCAAAATTCTCTAAACTGACGTGTCTTAGGAATTAAAGGTGCGTCACTTCGTTTTCTGTGCTAGTGCCGACCTAGGGGCCTAGGTAATGATTGCCTAGCGCGTCTTCCCACGTGCTTCCCTAGTATATAAGGTGGAGGGACCACTTCATTTCATCTTTCGCTCCTACGATTAACTGGAACCTCTGAGTAGAATCTTTCTTCAGTCCGCAACCGCCGACGTCACGCCGCTCACTCCCTGCGCACCACCGTGATCTCCCCGTCACCGCTATGTCAGGTAATCCTCCATACCTTCTCTTTTTGGGCATTTTTTTCGCTTGATAGGTAGAAAAACTCGTAATTTTCCCGTTTAGAGTAAATAGATCCCTGTTTTAGGATAGTTTTTAGGTTTTAGATATGAATGTCCCAGGCGCAACTCGCATGGACCGGGCAGAAAATGCATATCTGCATGAATAAGTCGTCCAAGATCATCATATATTTGATGAAGGTCGCGAGCACCCTATGCGTTCGCCGGGCTGAAGTCTCTTAGCTTTCTTAGGGATTTTTTAGGGGTTTCGTGAGCGCTCGAGGGGGTCTAAGGGCATGTTCCTTTGTTGACTAGGGTAGTTTAATGGGAATTTATGGCGTTCAGCTCTTCGCCCTTTCACTTGAATTACGGTGGAAGGGTGAATTTGATGCGATGTCGAATTCACTTTTCCTTTATACTTTTCAGGTACGTCCGAGCAACGACGAACCGAGGAAAGAAACCCCGAGGAGGGGAACGAGGTCGTCTCTTCGTCCGGACGTAACGACCTGTCGTGGGCTGCCGACGAACCTCTGGAAGAAGAATCATATTTTGTGAATGAGGGTGGACTGGCATGACAGACCCTATGTAGATGACGCTGGGATGCCTATCCATGAAACTCATCTTATAAATACAAAGGCTCTGCTCGAGTGTGACACAAATTAAGAGGTTTTTCGGTTATTGCGTAGGTTTTTCTTCCTTTCCCTCCCCTCTGATGTTTTATCTTTGTTAGCTGATGTTCGTTGTTTTTGTTTTGTAGGAACCATGCCCGCGCACCGAGAACGGGTCTTGAAGTTAGCCAATTAGGTAAGGGCTGTCGCTCCCGGGATTTTCATCCTAGTACAAACACGAAAGTGGCGCGGAAAGGGTAGATTCGCCAGCCAAACATTTTTATCCCGAATGAATGGGAAAGGTAATGTTGCACAAACCTAAGGAAGAAGGAAAGGACAAGGTCCTGCGAACCAAAGATCTGGGTTCGGGAGTCGGTTACGACCTGGGAAGGTATTAGCACCCAGATCGTCCGCCGTACCCGACGGGATCCACGCTTGTTTGTTTTGCTTCAAAGGGTGAGAAATAAGATGCTGCTGAACAAAACTGCTGACAGGAACTGGAATAGAAATGAGAAAGGGAACTAGAGAAAGAGAAAAAAAAGAAAGAATGGGGAAAATGTAGGGAAAATAAAGAATGTGCTCGAATGGGCCCTACCCCACTGCCTACGTACCTCATTGGGAAAATGAGGATCAGAGTCGACGTGGTTCGCCTAACTAGGCGGGAACTATTTGTTTGTGTTTTTTATGGCTTGAACTGCGTATGTCTATGCTCAGGTGTTGCAGGCTCGTCCGGTACGAGTGCGTTTACCGTCTTGCATGCGAGACAAGTCGGTGCGAGTTCACGTTGAGAATGAATGCGATGAGAAAAGAAGTTCCCGCAGGAAAGTCGCTTATTGTTTGTTTTTGCCTTTTATGAGTTTTGTATGAATTTGGTGAAAGGAAGTGAATTCAAACTCTTTTCCATGGAATGTGTACTTGCTACTACATTCCAAGATGGAATAATAGAACAAGCACACCAAGCAAGGAGAATTTATCCAAGAATTGTTTCCTAGGATTAGGGTTTAAGTTCACTAGCTTGTTGAACTTTATTAAGTGTTTTGTAGCTTTTGTGAAGAAATGTCTTTTATGTTTTCTTTGTGAAACAACCCCTTGATGAGACTTGTACATCATTCTAGACAAGCTTACACTATTCCAAGATGGAATGAATGTAAGTGCCCCATGGAATAAGGCTATACACAAGGGATCCTTTCATGCATTTATTAAGTCTTTTTGGATTTTGTTTGAAGATGAGAAGAGAAAGACTCAAATGGAGAAAAGGAAAAACTAAGGGGGACTAAGACACAACCCTAATTTATTTATTAAAATGGTGGTCCTATGGTTAGTGAGGCTTTTCTAATCCTAAAGAGCAAAAGGAAAAGAAAGAAGAAAAAGGATGCAACTTACTTCCTAAGGAAGATAAGTTGGTCCTAACAAATGGGAATCCTACCAACAACAAAATATGGAAGGAAGAAAAAAATGAATTAAATGCATAAAGAATGCATAAAAATATAAAAGGACAAGGTGTAAGGAAACATACCTTTCCCTCCCTACAAAACAAAGGTTAGTGTGCATTTTTATTTAAAATATTAAAGCAGCATACACTAATTAAATCCTAATGACTCTAGGACTCAATCTAAAATCTATCTTAATTCTAGAAGACTAAAAATATGCTAAAACAAAGATACAACACCTACTGCAGCCCCTAATACACAAACAGCTATGAAAACAATGCATAATACAAAGCAACTTTTTACAGCCAGCATGCAACTGTCGCTCCCGACAAATGAAAATGGATCAAATGAAGGTACAGACGCGAACGGTCGGCGAAGGGAACAGTGAGAACACACAGCCGTGAACTCACTGGAGAATGAAAAGAGTCGCCAGCTAGGCATTTTTATCCCGGAGGAAAGGTAATGCTGCATAGACCTAGAAAGAGATGGATAAGACGGTTTGCGAACCAGAGAGGCTGAGAAAGGGGGTTGGTTACAACCTGGGAAGGTATTAGCACCCAGATTGTCCGCCGTACTCGACGGGATCCACGCTTAAAAGATTTGTGTTTTAAAGGGGTAGTGTCAGTGCTATTTGTGCATAAAAGAGCTGGAAAAGATGTACAAGTGTCAGTGTGAGATCAGGAATGAAATGCTCAAGAATATGAGGCTAAAGAATGAAGCTGGAAGGAGGGGGAATGTACAGAGACTTTTGTTCGATAACTGTTAAGTTATGCCTACGTATCCTCTCGTGCAATGAGGAAGTCAGAACACCGTAGTTCGACCCAAAGAGACTGAAAGGATTGACTGGTGAACTGCTTGCAGTCTATGCTCAAGTGTATGATCTGTCTGGCACAGATGCAAACTGTCTTGCATTAGACGGAAGAAGCAAGTTCTCGGTTGTGAGTGAAGATGATGAGAAAAGAATCCCGAAGGAGACGATTATTGTTTGTTCTTGTGTTTTCAGTCTTTTATTTCTTTTTGGAGTTTGTCATAAGATAATGAGCTTAAACCTAAATCAGTGGATTTGGTAAACTCATCACATCATCCCTCTGATTAGGGGTAATGAGAATTACCTTAAGTGCGAAGTCAGATTCTCACACTTAGTCACCTTTGATGTAGGGTTAAGATCATTAACCTACTTGTGATTAATTAGATGTTTTTGTGATTTTTGTTTAGTGTTAAGTAATGAGGTTAAGCCATAATCAGGGATTTAACAGGCTCATTACACTATCCTAAAAGAAGGATAATAGATGAGGGTGTTTAAGCTGAGGAAGGATCCTCAGCTTAATCCATGATTAGGGATTAAACCCATGACAGAACAAACCTTTGATTAAGTGGATTTTATTAATGATATGATGATGAAGTGTTTTTTATGATTTGTAAGACAACTTGAGGGGGACTTGTCCATTAACTTTAGGGTTAGTCCTTCTTAACCAATTAAGGAAGAATTAGAACCCTAATGCAAGGCCCAAGTTACAAGTGTAATGTCTTGATGATTATTAGATGGATTAATTAAGAGAGTTCAACACCTTAAGGGTCCAAGACTTAGGATTAAAGTTATACACTCCATCCTAAAAGAAGGATGCAGGCATGATCTTAATCACAAAGTCTTAAAGCCTTGAGGGTTTAGTCCCTGATTATGAGGTGAGGGGAGATGACTCAAGGAGAGACACAAAGGTAAAAACTATGGGGGAGACTAATCAAAACCCTAATTCATTATCATGCTTGGTTGGTCCTAATGTTTGTGAGGTTTTCAAGAACAATCTTCAGATGAACCACCAGGAAGCAGATGAACAAGCTCAAGAGAAGCAAAGTGACTTGCTTCATTCAAGAAGTCAAGTCACTTGAAGAAAGAAAGTGGGAGGAGGAAGAATGAGCAAGCTCAAACTCAAACACACATAAGAATGCAGCAAGGTATGCAAGAGAGATGAGAATAGAGGTTATGAGAAGTGAAGGCAAATTCACTTCTCAAGTTACTTACCACCTGCAATGTTAGAAAGAAATGCAATGCAATGCAAGAGGAGATGAAATGGCATGAGGCAAAGCACAACCAGAAGCATGGTGATGATGATTATGATGCCATGAGGTGCTGCTAACATGAGGCAAGACCTGGAGATGTTCATACAAGGTTATGAATGCAAATGATGCAAGCTAAGGAACATGAACAAACATGAAATGTTATGGAACATACAAGACAAATGACATGGCAAATATGCAATGCAATGATCAATGATGCTTTCTACATGTCTTAAGATGTCAAATGAATCATAAGAATGCACAAAGTGAAATGACAAGTCAAGTTATGCAAGGAAATGCAAGAAGGATGCAAATGAAAGCCCAAATTAGGGTTCATGGATCAAACATCAAACACAAACCAAAAACAGAAGCAAACCTTAACCTAAAAAATGGAAAATGGTACCCAAAGAAACCCTAGGCCTATAATGAACCACTGCCCAAAGGGGAGCTCTCAACTCTCAACCAAACTCAAGTTATGAATTTTGCAAGTTATTAGGGCTTTTTAGGGTTTGCAACAAAAGAAATGCCAATCAAATAGAAAATGCAAGATCAAATCATGGCCTTTTTATCCTTGAAAGTTCATGCTAAATGGAAAACAATGCAAGAAGAATCAATGTCTCAACCTTCACCAATAGGCAGAAATGAATTTTCAAACTTATGAACAAAATAGTGCATCAAAAATGATTTAATTCAATGAAAAATTCTTAAAATGCATCAAGATCAAAAAAGAAATTTGGTTTGAAGGTTGGACAATGTTTCTAAATGTCTTAGAACATTTCATGAATTTTTTTGTAATTTTTTAAATACCTAAAAGTATTTTTAATTAATTAATTCTCATTAATCAATTAAAAATAATCTTTTAAATATTTAAAAATACTTTTTTAATGATAAAAAATAAAATAAAAATGTTTTTGTGTCATAAAAATTAATAAAACCTTGAAGAAAAAGTTTCATAATTTTTATGATTTTTTAACTATTTTAAAATAAATGTGTAAAATAAATGAAATAAAATGAATTAAAAATCAAATAAAATGGGAAGTAAACAGAATGAGAGGCTAGGATGCAATCTTGGTTCAAAAACGTTGACTGCGCGCCAGAATGAGAGGCCCAGATTGTTTCTGATTAAATTAAATAAAAAAAAGATTAATTAACCCTAACACGTGGATTAGGGTTAATCAAAGAGATCCTGGCCTTTCCCTTGCGCGCGTAGTCAACGAGTCAGCGGCAATCAACGGCTCAAATTCAAATTAACATTAATTATGGGATTAAGCCCTAATCACACTCGGGTGGCCGGAGAAGACTTCCGGTCGTCTTCTCCGGCCAGAAGCTCACCTGAAAAATCCCAAAACCTCTCAAAACGTAATATAAATGAAACCTAAGACATGGGAAATGATCTCCACCACCTCACGAGCTAAACCCCTCTCCCAAAACAAATTTATCTTTCCTAAATCATCTGAATCGAAGAAACTAAGTTCTAGGGTTCGTGAGCTTCAAACAGAAATTAAATCCCTAAAACGCAACCATTTCAAAAACTAAAGGTACCAGAATGATCAGTACATCATGAAGAACAAGTTTGTAACATAAAAAGAGATTTCTGGAAAAATTATTTTTGAGTTACCTGAGATTTGCAGCTCTTGATTTAGGAACTTTCAGGCCACTTCCTTTGATGCAAGCTGCTCCACTTGATCCCCCAAAGGTGCTTGAATGCTCAAATGGAGTTTAGATTTGCTGGATAATGAGATTCGAATGCTTCAGCTTCAGTTCAGTCAAAAATGGCAGATGAAATTCTGGCACTTTCAGGTCATGGTGATGGGGTGTTTGAGGTCCAGAGGATGTGTAGAGATGATCTGTGGTGTTGGTTTGTGTGTTTATGAGCTAGGATGAGAGATTCGATAGAATCTGCAGCTTGAGGTGAATGATGGCAATGGAGTTTTCAGGCTTGTTTCAGGCTTATGCTTGGGGTGTTTCTTGTCTATGAGGTGTGGTGAGTTGAGTGATGATGAGAGTTTAAGTGTTTGAAGACTGTGGAGAGTGATTCGAAGGAACTTGCAATGAGGTGAGTTTTTGTGTAAGTGATGAATGTGTCCGTTTCAGCCTTGCTTGGGGTTATGTTTAGCTTGCAAATGGATACAATAAACAATTCTGATTGGTTGTTTGATGTGACTTGGCCTGCTATGATAGGTGTGGCTACTTTTGCTCATAATCCACTTTTGTGTAAGATAGGGCATGGCTCAAAGTTAGACAAGTACAAGGCATGGCTGGCGCAGCAAAAGGTGAGGGAGAGGCTAGCCCAAAGTCAGCTTCCAATGCTGCAAGTTGTAGGAAGTGAATCATGAGTTTTTGCAACTTGGCTAGCTTATGTTTCACATGTGATCCTTTGCATAACCAAACATGAAACCAAGGGCAAACTTAGTTCAAATCTGATTTTGGTAACTTGGAGAATGTTTACATAATGGTTTGACATGAATTGAAGGCTGCATAATGCATTGGTTCAAGACATTGCAAAATTTCCATTTAGTGCATAACTTGAAAAACAATGATTTTTGCTAACTTTGCATTGCCATAACTTTTGATCCATGAAGAGTTAGATCATGTTCTTGTACTTTTTGAAAAGGGAAAGATGAGATCTACAACTTTCATGACCAAAGTTTTTCCATTTGAAGCCTTTTTGGATCATGAATCAAAGCTTGAAAATTGCCCTAAAATGGTGCATTCTTGAAAAGTCAACAAAACCCAAAAAGTCAATTTCTGCACAAACCCTAAATTCTTGATTTTTATGAACTTCAAACTTCTTCCATGATCAAATAAAGATCATATACACTCAAAATGATGAAGATCAACCATTGGTTGGGTCATTGGGGGCCTCAGATGCCCTGATTTTGCACTGACTTGTCTGAAAAGTCAACTCTTGATCAGATGACTTCCCCATGGAATTTCTTCATGAAAATTGATATGCATACTCCCTATACCATATAGAGACCAATGGAAACAAGAATGACCAAAAAATTTGGAGTTATGGCCTCTGAAACCAAAACCCTAATTTTCAGTCAACTGTGCAGTTCATCTTGGCTCTGCATCCACTCAAACCCTAGTTCTTGTGATCCCTCTGCAATTTTGACTTTGTGAGGATGTAACATGATATAAGAACACACATGGACCCCTTTGAGTTGATTAGTGGCCTTTGGAATGGCTCAAGATGCCCTGAGGTTGCTCAGATCACAAACCCTAAGTGCAGATGCCTTAGAAACTATCCAGTGAAACCAAATGAGACATGAGATGATGTGATTGTGTTTATGCATATGAGATGATCACAAGTCATGTGTGAATGGGTGAGGGCAAATTTGGGGTGTTTACAGCTGCCCCTATTCAAGCATGAGTTAGCTGTGCAGGTTGTAAGCGGCGGCTTAACAGGCAAACAAGATAACTTGTGGTTGAATACCAAAGACAGTCCAAAATTTGCACTCACAGAAATGAAGAAGAAAAGGGATATAGATTGTAAAAGCAAATAAAGTATATTGTAAAGTGTGGGCGACGGAGGACGACCGTCGAGCAGAGGACGACTGCTGGGTAAACGGGGACGGCCGACATGCTGGGGAAAGTGTGTAAAATAAAGCGATGACGGGGACGACCGACATGCTGGGGATAAAAGATAAAGCTAAGACGGGGACGGCCGACTAGCTGGGAAAACTAAGACAATATGATGGGGACGGCCATCAAGATAAAGTAGTAACATTCTCTGGGGATTGGTGAAACATGACGGGGACGGCCATCAAGTTCACAAAGGTAAAGTAACCAACGATGGGGACGGCCATCGGGTTAAAAAAGAAAAGGGACCACGACGGGGACGGCCATCGGGTTAAAGAATAAATGAAATAAACAGATGATGGGGTACGGCCATCAAAGGTTAAGGACGATCACCTAGCAGGGGACGGCTGCTCTGTTGGGCATAAAAGAAATATGATGGGGACGACCATCAAAGGTGGAGGACGACCACCTGGCAGGGTACGGCTGCCAAAATATCAACGATGGGGACGGCCATCGGATAGAAAAGGTCAACGATGGGGACGGCCATCGGACGAGCATGATGGAGGACGACCATCAAGAAGTGGAGGACGACCACTCAGCAGGGGACGGCTGCTCTCAAAGTTTATCATAACACAGGATGAGTGTTAGACAACTAAAATCAACAATGGGGACGGCCATTGGATAAAGTGATGAAGGACGATCATCAAAAGGTGGAGGACGACCACCTAGCAGGGGACGGCTGCTAAAATCAACGATGGGGACGGCCATCGGATGAGCATGATGGAGGACGACCATCAAGAAGTGGAGGACGACCACTTAGCAGGGGACGGCTGCTCTCAAAGTTTATCATAACACAGGACGAGTGTTAGATAAAAAGGAAATTTGACTGCGATCTACTGGGGATATAGTAAATACGGACGAGCGTTTACATCCAAGAAACAAAAGGTATAAGTGTTTGGTATTGTGTATAGATTAAAGGTGCGGACGAGCATCCTTAAGACTATGATACGGACGAGTATCATGTAGAAACAAACTGACACGTGCTCAGAGCTGATGATACGGACGAGTATCAACTGGTTAACAAGGAACACGGACGAGTGTTGCATCTGAAAGTATCCTTCTGGGGAATAGTAGACACAGACGAGCATCTATATTCACGAAGACATAAGTGTTTGACACGGTGTATGGATTAAAGATGCGGACGAGCATCCTTAAGACTATGATACGGACGAGTATCATGTAGAAACAAACATTAGACGCAATGTTCTGAGATGATGGTACGGACGAGTACCAACTGGTTAACAAAGAACAAGGACTACTGTCGAATCTGCGGGGATATACATGGTGTATATAAGATACGGACGAGTATCTGAGTAGGTGTACCAATGAGTAGTGAGTATATAATGTATAGGTGAGTGTTTATCTGCTGGGGATATGACACGGACGGGTGTCAGGAAAGTGTATATACAAGTATAGGCGACCACGCTGGGGATATGACACGGACGGGTGTCAAGAAAGTGTATAGGTATATGTAAGTGCAAAGAGGGTGTCTTTGGCTTTCTGCTGGTGACACGACACGGACGAGTGTCAGGATGTATCTGCAATACTGGTGATCTTAGTTTGTAAAGTGTATTCAGGCAACCTGCTGGGAAATGATGATACGGACGGGTATCAAAAAGGAGATATGCACTGGTGTTTGTGATATGGGGCAACTGCTTTTGCTGGGACTCTGATGGGGATGTATTCTGTATGCCGACAGATTGTCAATATTTACAAGTGTTCAAATCACAACATGACTTATGATTATGCTATGCATTTGATTTTTTGCCGTAATGCTCCGTATTAGACGGAATGCTACGCTCTGGGGGTGAATATGATGCGAATGCTATGATTATGCAAAGAGGCACCGATCCGGGATTCGGATCCCGTTGCTGCAAAGATCTCTGATCGATCTGCTTGAAGTGAACATCCCAGCTGGGGATGAGATCATTGATAGATCTGTAGTTGTATCTGCTTGGGGATATACGTCATCGATTGACATATTCTTATAATACGGGACCCAGCTGGGGTTTGTAGAAGCTTTCTCTCTCTCTGTTGTGACTTCTTCGTGCGCTGCTCTTCTGAATAGAGGCCTGAAGCTCTGTGGGGAGATGATTCCTCGATTCTCGCATCCTGCTGAGGAATAATGGTTGGTATTACAGCTGGGAGATGCTGTTGGTAATTCAGCTGGGGTGAGCAATGGGAAGCAACTCGACTGGGGATAGAGCATTTCGGATGCCGATATCTTTTGTAGATTTGCCAGCTTGCTGAGACGTAACTTGTATGCCCCAAGTTGTGTTCTGGATACCTGCAATCCTGCAAAGATAAAGAAACGCACAAATGGTCCCGAGGTATCTTTTACTGAGATTCCGTCATAGGAAATAAGTACTTTCGAGAGTAAGTATATTCCCTGCAAGCATGTGTTTTATTTTTAGAGAGAGGCATCTGTACTTATGCAATTGTGTTTTTAGAGACATCAGACAACTCTTTGCAAAACATAAATGTAAAAAACGAGACATGACTGAAAATCTGATTATATTAATTCGTGTGCCCTGAATTGGCAAGATACAGTCAGAGAAACATATCTCCTGAAATGAGGAGATTGTTACAAATTGAGAAATAAAGTGCTGGCGGTGCTGGCGATGCTTTCAAGGAGCTTCCTCTTCTGCTATGACTCGTATGACAATGACGTTCTTCTCGTCTTGCTTTCTGGAGAGAGTTGATTCTGATTGCAGCTTGATCCCTTGGAGCTTACCAAGTTGTAGGTGATACAGACGAATTCAGAATGCAGTTGTTCGCTTATTCCCTTATTTTGCATGGATCGCCCTTTCGGGTTTTCAATCCATCGGGATACCCATTTTTGCCTGAGCTGTCCAATGCGGCTTTTCAACTCAGCGGGTGTACATTTTTTGCTTATTTCCCTTATTTTTGCCCGAGTCTTTTATTCTGTCTTTGACTCGCCGGGAGGCCCTATTTTGCCTGGACTTACATTCTGTTTTTATGTCCAGCGGGTCATTTTATGCGAAGTATTTTTTAACTGCATCTGAATTCACAGGGGACGGGAAATCTTCACCATCCATGGTGCTGAGCATCAGTGCTCCACCAGAGAAGACTTTCTTCACAACAAATGGTCCTTCGTAATTGGGAGTCCACTTGCCCCTGTGGTCTGTATGAGGAGGGAGGATTCTCTTTAACACAAGATCTCCCACCCGGTACTCTCGGTGCCTGACTTTCTGATCGAAGGCTCTCTTCATTCTTTTCTGATATAGCTGCCCGTGACAGATTGCAGCCAATCTTTTCTCTTCGATCAGACTTAGTTGTTCGTATCGGGCCCGAACCCATTCTGCTTCGTTTAGCTTAACATCCATCAGTACCCGTAGGGAGGGTAGTTCAACTTCAACAGGTAGGACTGCTTCCATACCATACACAAGTTGATACGGTGTTGCCCCAGTGGATGTCCTGATTGATGTGCGGTACCCATGCAAGGCAAACGGTAGCATTTCATGCCAATCTTTGTAAGTGACTACCATCTTCTGCACAATCTTCTTGATATTCTTATTTGCTGCCTCAACAGCGCCGTTCATCTTTGGCCTGTAAGGAGAAGAATTGTGATGTTGGATCTTGAAGTCCCGGCACAGCTCTGCCATCATTTTGTTGTTCAAGTTGGAACCATTATCAGTAATGATTCGCTCGGGCACTCCATACCGACAGATGATATCTTTTTTCAGAAATCTGGCTACCACTTGCCTTGTGACATTTGCATATGAGGCTGCTTCAACCCACTTTGTAAAATAATCGATGGCGACCAGGATGAATCTGTGGCCGTTCGAAGCAGTTGGCTCAATTTTGCCAATCATGTCAATGCCCCACATAGCAAAGGGCCATGGTGAAGACATTATGTTCAGGGGATTGGGAGGCACATGCACCTTGTCTGCATAAATCTGGCATTTATGGCATTTTCTGGCGTAAGCACAACAGTCTGCATCCATTGTGATCCAGTAATAGCCTGATCTTAACAACTTCTTAGCCATGGCATGCCCTCCTGCATGGGTACCAAAGGATCCTTCGTGCACTTCATGCATCAACAAATCTGCTTCTGTCTTGTCAACACATCTGAGGAGTACCATATCAAAGTTCCTCTTGTATAAAGATCCATCAGTGTTCAGAAAGAAACTTCCAGCAAGCCTTCTTAAAGTCTTTTTATCATTGGAAGATGCCCCAGGTGGGTACGTTTGATCCTCCAAGAAGCACTTGATGTCATGGAACCAAGGCTTATCATCTTTAGCAATATCTGCTGCAAATACATATGCTGGTCTATCAAGTCTCGATACTGAAATCTGAGGTACAAAGTTAGCAGCTTGAACTTTGATCATGGATGAAATGGTAGCAAGAGCATCCGCAAACTGATTCTCGTCCCGAGGGATATACTCAAGCTTGACTGTTGTGAAGAAAGTCAATAACCTTCTTGTATAATCCCTGTAAGGTATCAGATGATCTTGGTGGGTGTACCATTTTCCGTTGGTCTGATTGACTACCAAAGCTGAATCTCCGAATACGGTCAATGTCTTGATCCTGAGGTCAATGGCTTCCTCAAGACCCATAATGCAAGCTTCGTATTCAGCTTCGTTGTTAGTGCAGTTGAAAGTGAGCTTTGCCGAGAAAGGCATGTGAACCCCTTTAGGTGTAATGAGTACTGCACCAACACCGCAGCCATTCATGTTGACAGCCCCATCAAACATCATAGTCCATTCTTCTTCTGGGTCAGGCCCTTCAGTGTGAATAGGCTCTTCATGATCTTTTGCTTTAATGAACATGATGTCTTCATCGGGGAAGTCGAACCTCATAGGCTGGTAGTCATCAATGGGTTGCTCAGCAAGATATTCAGATAGTACACTGCCCTTGATGGCTTTCTGAGATGTGTACTGTATGTCGTATTCTGTGAGAATCATCTGCCATCTTGCAACCCGTCCGGTAAGAGCTGGCTTCTCGAAAATGTACTTAACTGGATCCATTTTTGAGATCAATAGAGTAGTATGGGTCAACATATACTGTCTCAGTCGGCGAGCAGCCCACGCTAAAGCACAGCAAGTTTTCTCGAGCAGTGAATAACGCTGTTCATAGTCGGTAAACTTTTTGCTTAGGTAGTATATCGCATACTCTTTTCGACCAGACTCGTCATGCTGACCTAGTACACACCCCATCGATTCTTCTAATACTGTCAAGTACATAATCAGAGGTCTTCCTTCAACTGGAGGCATAAGGATTGGAGGTTCTTGCAAATACTCCTTGATCTTGTCAAAAGCTTTCTGGCAGTCTTCGTTCCACCTGACCGTTTGCTCCTTTCTTAACAGCTTGAATAAGGGTTCACAAGTTGCTGTAAGGTGAGATATGAACCGTGAAATGTAGTTCAATCGACCTAAGAACCCTCGAACTTCTTTCTCAGTTTTCGGTGCAGGCATTTCTTGAATAGCTTTGACTTTATCAGGGTCAACTTCAATCCCTTTCTCACTTACAATAAAGCCCAGCAGCTTACCGGATCGCACCCCGAATGTGCATTTGTTGGGGTTCAACTTTAGTTGGTATTTCCTCAGACGCTTGAATAACTTGAGCAGATTCACCAGGTGATCTTCCTCTGTAAGGGACTTGGCGATCATATCATCCACATAACATTCGATTTCCTTATGGATCATGTCATGAAACAATGTTACCATAGCCCGTTGATACGTTGCACCAGCATTCTTCAGTCCGAATGGCATCACTTTATAACAGAACGTGCCCCAAGGTGTGATGAATGTTGTCTTCTCCATGTCTTCAGGTGACATCTTGATCTGATTGTATCCCGAAAATCCATCCATGAAGGAGAATACCGAGAACTGAGCCGTGTTATCCACCAATACATCAATGTGAGGTAATGGGAAGTCATCTTTCGGGCTGGCTCTGTTCAGATCCCGGTAATCAACACACATTCTTACTTTTCCGTCCTTCTTAGGCACAGGTACTATGTTAGCAACCCACGGAGGATAGCTAGTCACAGCAAGGAACCCGGCGTCCCATTGCTTTTGTACCTCTTCCTTGATTTTCATAGCCATGTCTGGGCGAGTTCGGCGCAACTTCTGTTTGACTGGTGGGCATTCTTCCCTCAAAGGCAGTTTATGCACAACAATATCGGTATCCAACCCTGGCATATCTTGGTAGGACCAAGCAAACACATCAACATACTCTTGAAGCAGATCTATCAGCTGTCTCTTCACTGAGTCTTGCAGGCAGGCCCCGATTTTGACTTCTTTCACGTCTTCCTCCGTACCAAGATTAATCACTTCAATCTCCTCCTGATGAGGAGTAATAACTTTTTCCTCCTGTCTCAGCAACCTGGCTAGCTCTTCAGGAAGCTCATATTCTTCATCAACCCCTTCATCAGCTTGATTGATCGGATTGTCAAAGTCATACGATGTCATAGCTGTGCTGTTGTCGGTGCTGTCTGGAAGGCACTCTCTGCAAGGGTTAAGTCGGTTCATTTTAGTGATTGATTTTAATCTTGCTTTAGAAAAAAGTGAAATGAAGTTATCATTTTGAAAACACCGCCATTTATTTTTGTACAAAAAGAAAAATGGAAAAACAGTGAGCAGAAAAGAAAAAGACTCGTTTGCAAAAAGATTGTCTGATATTTCATTAATTTAATCTTGTTTGCACAAAAGTACAGATGGCCCTGATTACAAAATGAGTCTTGTCATCTTGGGCAAGATGCAAGACTTTGATGCATGCTATAAAAGATACAGGAAATAATAATTACTCTGCTCGAGTAACACTTATAATTCCCTGGGAAGACCAGTTCGAGACACTGCTCCCCGGGACCTTTGGACGAATCCAATTCTCCAGGTAGCGTTCTTCTTCCAGCTCGTCTTCCAGACAGTTGATAGCATCGGGGGTTAGCATTCCCCCACTGACAAATCCTGGCTCTGCAGCAGCCTTTGCTTGACGTTGAGTTGGTTTGTAACCCAACCCAAATTTGTCCTTCTTCTCCTCCACAGCTAAGACCTTGCCCCAGCCTAGGGCAGTTCCTTCCTCAACAACCTTCCGGGCTTGTTGATATGACGACATGGAGATTCCTGAAACAGCAGATGCTTCATTGACATTCAAGGCTTCAAAACCTTGGCTCATCGTTTCATGGATTTCTCCATCCATCTCAATGTACTTGTAGGTAGCCAGGTGGCTAACAAAGATGTCCTCTTCTCCACAGATTGTGACAACTTGACCCTCCCACTCAAATTTTAACTTTTGGTGAAGGGTAGACGTTATAGCGCCAGCGGCGTGAATCCAGGGTCTACCCAACAAACAGCTGTAGGCGGGCTGAATGTCCATCACATAAAAGATAGTTTTAAAAGTCTGCGGGCCAATTGTCACGGGCAGCTCAATCTCTCCCAGAACCGATCTCTTTGAGCCATCAAAAGCTCTAACCACCAGGTTGCTGGGTCTCAATGCCAATCCATCATATTCTAACTTCACCAGAGCCTTCTTTGGTAAGACATTCAGGGAGGAACCTGTGTCCACCAGCACATGAGAAAGGACAGCTCCTTTGCATTCCATAGTTATGTGCAAGGCTTTGTTGTGGTTGCGGCCATCCGCTGTCAAGTCAGAATTGGTAAACCCTAGCCCATTGCTAGCAGTAACATTACCAACCACGGTTTCCAATTGGTTGACAGTAATCTCCTCAGGCACGTAAGCTGCGTGCAGGACTTTAAGTAGTGCATTCCGATGGGCTTCGGAGCACATAAGCAGTGAGAGGATGGAGATTTTGGATGGCGTCTGGTGAAGTTGATCCACAATTTTGTAGTCACTCTTTTTGATGATCCGCATAAACTCATCAACTTCCTGATCAAATGGAGTCTTCAGGGCTTCTTTGGCAGCTGGATCTTCCTGCACCGGGCTCTTTCCTTTTGCTTTGGCAGCAGCTTCTGCTTCGGCAGTAGGTCTTTGAACTTGTGAAGCAAAGAGACGGCCGCTTCGAGTGAAGCCTCCGCCTCCCCCCACATTATCTACTTGTGGTGCAGGTGCTGATGTTTCAAGAGTGATTCTTTTCCCTTCACAGTACACGTCAGAGCCATAGTGCCAAGGGATGGCCCTATTGCTTTCATATGGTACTGGTCCAGGCACCGTGACAGTGACCGGACTGATTGCTGCTGCTGAAGGGACTGTTATTGTTTGTGGATCATAAAAGATTGTAACTGGTGCTCTAGTGGGAGCAGCACCTTCTGAATGATAAGCGGAATTGTTTTCTGGATCGTAGAATATGGTAACAGTGGAGACATCTTCGTGATTGTTTGCTGGTGTTGTAGAAGGTTCTGTTGGAAGAACTGTTGTTGTTGTTGATGGGGAGTCGAAGTGGACTGAAGCTGAAGTTGTAGCAGGAGAAACTGTTGAAAACTGATCATTGGGTAGAACAGATGAAGTACTTGCTGATGTTGCTGATGAATTGTTGGGAACAATTGTTGCTGTATTTGTAGGAGGATCTGAAACCATTGCTGATGAAGTCGTCGGGTTTGCCGGGAATGATGTAGTGATCTGCAGTAAGCCACTCTGAATAAGGCTGTCAATGCCATTCCTCAAGTCTTCACACCCATTCCAAGAAATATTGCAGTATGGGCACCCTAGTTCACACCCCGGTGTAAACACCCCAAATTTGCCCTCACCCATTCACACCATGACTTGTGATCATCTCATATGCATAAACACAATCACATCATCTCATGTCTCATTTGGTTTCACTGGATAGTTTCTAAGGCATCTGCACCTAGGGTTTGTGATCTGAGCAACCTCAGGGCATCTTGAGCCATTCCAAAGGCCACTAACCAACTCAAAGGGGTCCATGTGTGTTCTTATATCATGTTACATCCTCACAAAGTCAAAATTGCAGAGGGATCACAAGAACTAGGGTTTGAGTGGATGCAGAGCCAGGATGAACTGCACAGTTGACTGAAAATTAGGGTTTTGGTTTCAGAGGCCATAACTCCAAATTTTTTGGTCATTCTTGTTTCCATTGGTCTCTATATGGTATAGGGAGTATGCATATCAATTTTCATGAAGAAATTCCATGGGGAAGTCATCTGATCAAGAGTTGACTTTTCAGACAAGTCAGTGTAAAATCAGGGCATCTGAGGCCCCCAATGACCCAACCAATGGGTGATCTTCATCATTTTGAGTGTATATGATCTTTATTTGATCATGGAAGAAGGTTGAAGTTCATAAAAATCAAGAATTTAGGGTTTTTGCAAATGTTGACTTTTTGGGCATAGTTGACTTTTCAAGAATGCATCATTTTAGGTCAATTTTCAAGCCTTGATTCATGATCCAAAAAGGCTTCAAATGGAAAAACTTTGGTCATGAAAGTTGTAGATCTCATCTTTCCCTTTTCAAAAAGTACAAGAACATGACCAAATTCTTCTTGGATCAAAAGTTATGGCCATGCAAAGTTGCCAAAAATCATTGTTTTTCAAGTTATGCACTAAATGGAAATTTTGCTAAGTCTTGAACCAATGCATTATGCAGCCTCAAATTCATGTCAAACCAGCATATGAACTTTCTCTAAGTCCTAAAAATCAGAATTTGATTAAGTTTGCCCATGGTTTCATGCTTGGTTGGATAAAAAGTCACATGTGAACCATAAGCCAACCTACTTGCAAAAACCACTCATAACATTATGCCAACTTGCTGCATTGAGTGCTGAGCCAAGCTAGACCTTTCCCTCACCCATGCTGCACCAAAACCAACTTTGTACTTGGCTAGAGTTGAGCCATGCCCTATCTTACAAAAAGTTGACCCTTATGCAAAAGCAAACTCACCCATCATGGCAGGCCAAGTCACATCAAACAACCAATCAGAATTGTTTATTGTATCCATTTGCAAGCTAAACATAAGACTAAGCAAGGCTGAAACATAACACATGACACACATTCACAAAAAACCTCCCAACTGCAATTGGCTTCGAATTCCTCTTCACAGCAAGCAAACACTAAAACTCTCATCACTATCCAACTCAACACACTCCATTGAGTAGAAACCACCCAAAGCACCAGCCTGAAACACCCTGAATCCTCCATTGCCATTGTTCACCTTCATTCTGCAGATTCTATCGAATCTCTCATCCTAGCCCACAAACACCAAAACAAACCCTGCAAAGCAACTCAATACACTTCATAGATCACAAACCACCCCTTTTCACAGCCTGAAAGTGCCAAGATCACCATAGCCATTGTTGACTGAACTGAAGCAGTTCTCTTCGAAACTCATCATCCAGCAAATCTAAACTCCATTTGAGCATCCAGACACACTTGGGGGATCAAGTAGAGCAGCTTGCATCAAGGGAAGTAGCCTGAAAGTTCCTAAATCAAAAACTGCAAAACTCAGGTAGCTCAAAAATAATTTTTCCAGAAATCTCTTTTGATGTTACAAACTTGTTCTTCATGCTTGCCTGATCATTCTGGTACCTTTAGTTTTTGAAATGGTTTTGTTTTAAGCATTTAATTTGAGTTTGAAGCTCACGAACCCTAGAACTTAGTTTCTTCGATTCAGATGATTTAGGTAATATAAATTTGTTTTAGGTTAGGGTTTTGGTTCGTGAGAGTGAGAGGAACATTTCCCTGGCTTTAGTTTTCATTTTTATTACGTTTTGAGGAAGTTAGGTGTTTCTCAGGTGAGGGCTGGCCGGAGAAGACGACCGGAAGTCTTCTCCGGCAGCCTGAAAGTGATTAGGGTTAATTGCATTTAATTAGGGCAAGGTTCAAACGTGGGCCATTGGATCAGGTTTCGCGCGCGTGTTTGAGTGGTTCAGATCAGTTCATTAGTTTTAATTAGGTTTAATTAAATTAATAAATCAAGATTAATTCAGTTTGAATCCTGGCCACAAGATTGCGCGCCAGTCAACCTTTTTAAACCCAGACACAATCCTAGCCATCCATTCAGCTTACTTTCCATTTAATTTGATTTTAATTCATATTTATTTCAATTAATTTGTATAATTTATTTAAAATAGCTAAAAAATCATAAAAATTATGAAACTTTTTTCTTTAAGGTTTTATTAATTTTTATGACACAAAAAATATTTTTATTTTATTTTTATCATTAAAAAAGTATTTTTAAATATTTAAAAGATTATTTTTAATTGATTAATGAGAATTAATTAATTAAAAATACTTTTAGGTATTTAAAAATTACAAAAAAATTCATGAAATGTTCTAAGACATTTAGAAACATTGTCCAACCTTCAAACCAAATTTCTTTTTTGATCTTGATGTATTTTAAGAATTTTTCATGGAATTAAATCATATTTTATGCATTATTTTGATCATGTGTTTAAAAATTCATTTCTGCCTTTTGGTGAAGGTTGAGACATTGATTCTTTTTGCATTGTTTTCCATTTGACATGTAGTTTCAAGGATAAAAAGGCCATGATTTGATCTTGCATTTTCTAATTGATTGGCATTTCTTTTGTAACAAACCCTAAAAAGCCCTAATAACTTGCAAAATTCATAACTTGAGTTTGGTTGAGAGTTGAGAGCTCCCCTTTGGGCAGTGGTTCATTATAGGCCTAGGGTTTCTTTGGGTACCATTTTCCATTTTTTAGGTTAAGGTTTGCTTCTGTTTTTGGTTTGTGTTTGATGTTTGATCCATGAACCCTAATTTGGGCTTTCATTTGCATCCTTCTTGCATTTCCTTGCATAACTTGACTTGCCATTACATTTTGTGCATTCTTATGATTCATTTGACATCTTAAGACATGTAGAAAGCATCATTGATCATTGCATTGCATATTTGCCATGTCATTTGTCTTGTATGTTCCATAACATTTCATGTTTATTCATGTTCCTTAACTTGCATCATTTGCATCCATGACTTTGTATGAACATCTCATTGTCTTGTCTCATGTTCATAGCACTCCATAGCATCATCATCATCATCAACATGCTTCTGGTTTTTGCTTATCATATCATTTCATCTCATTTAGCATTGTATTGCATTTGTTTCTAACATTTCAGGTGGTAAGTAACTTGAGAAGTGAATTTGCCTTCACTTCTCATAACTTTTCTTTTCATCTCTCTTGCATACCTTGCTGCATTCTTATTTGTGTTTGAGTTTGAGCTTGCTCATTCTTCTCCTCCCCACTTTCTTTCTTCAAGTGACTTGACTTCTTGAATGAAGCAAGTCACTTTACTTCTCTTGATCTTGTTCATCTGCTTCCTGGTGGCTCCTTTGAAGATTGTTCTTGGAAACCTCACAAACCTTAGGACCAACCAAGCATGATAATGAATTAGGGTTTTGATTAGTCTCCCCCATAGTTTCTACCTTTGTGTCTCTCCTTGAGTCATCTTCCCTCACCTCATAATCAGGGACTAAACCCTCAAGGCTTTCAGACTTTGTGATTAAGATCATGCCTGCATCCTTCTTTTAGGATGGAGTGTATAACTTTAATCCTAAGTCTTGGACCCTTAAGGTGTTGAACTCTCTTAATTAATCCATCTAATAATCATCAAGACATTACACTTGTAACTTGGGCCTTGCATTAGGGTTCTAATTCTTCCTTAATTGGTTAAGAAGGACTAACCCTAAAGTTAATGGACAAGTCCCCCTCAAGTTGTCTTACAAATCATAAAAAACACTTCATCGTCTTGCCATTTAATAAAATCCACTTAATCAAAGGCTTGTTTTGTCATGAGTTTAATCCCTAATCATGGATTAAGCTGAGGATCCTTCCTCAGCTTAAACACCCTCATCTATTATCCTTCTTTTAGGATAGTGAAATGAGCCTGTTAAATCCCTGATTATGGCTTAACCTCATTACTTAACACTAAACAAAAATCACAAAAACATCTAATTAATCACAAGTAGGTTAATGATCTTAACCCTACATCAAAGGTGATTAAGTGTGAGAATCTGACTTCACACTTAAGGTAATTCTCATTACCCCTAATCAGAGGGATGATGTGATGAGTTTACCAAATCCATTGATTTAGGTTTAAGCTCATTATCTTATGACAAACTCCAAAAAGAAATAAAAGACTGAAAACACTAGAACAACAATAATCGTCTCCTTCGGGATTCTTTTCTCATCACACTCATTCACAAACGAGAACTTGCTTCTTCCGTCTAATGCAAGACAGTTTGCATCTGTGCCAGACAGATCATACACTTGAGCATAGACTGCAAGCAGTTCACCAGTCAATCCTTTCAGTCTCTTTGGGTCGAACTACGGTGTTCTGACTTCCTCATTGCACGAGAGGATACGTAGGCATAACTTAACAGTTATCGAACAAAAGTCTCTGTTCATTCCCCCTCTTTCCAGCTTCATTCTTAAGCCTCATTGTCATGAGCATTTCACCTCTTTCTCTTTTACACTGACACATCATTATACACTCCACTTCCTTCACATTGACACCTGTACATATTGCTTTCCAGCCATTTTACACACAGATTGCACTGACACTACCCCTTTAAAACACAAATCTTTTAAGCGTGGATCCCGTCGAGTACGGCGGACAATCTGGGTGCTAATACCTTCCCAGGTTGTAACCAACCCCCTTTCTCAGTCTCTCTGGTTCGCAACCGTCTTATCCATCTTTTTCTAGGCCTATGCAGCATTGCCTTTCCTCCGGGATAAAAATGCCTAGCTGGCGACTCTTTTCATCTCCAGTGAGTTCACGGCTGTGTGTTCTCATTGTCCCTCTCGCCGACCGTTCGCGCTTGTACCAGGATGCAAATCTTTGGGAGCGACACCCGGAAATATATTGCTTTCACGGAGTTGAGCCTTGATTTCCACCAATGGTGTCCTGATCTGATCCACACTGGTTATCAAATAAGACGGTTGGTCTTCTTCGATAGCATTAATTCGGGGAACACCATGGTGTGGCATTGGGTTTTTGTTGACGTTGGGCGGAGGTGCAAAGTTCAAAGCCTTGGAGTCTACTAAGTCTTGTACCTTCATATGCAGTGCCCTGCATTTTTCTGTACTGTGACCAGGCGCGTTTGAGTGAAAAGCACACCTAGCATTAGAGTCATAGTTTCTTGGTAGACTGTTTGGATCCGGAGGTGCCAACGTTCTTAGCTCAACCAGGTTGAGTTTCAGAAGCTGTGGCAGCAAAGCAGCATACGGCATTGGAATCGGGTCGATCACTCGATTAGCTTGAGAGGGCCTTTGTTGGAATGGCCTCTGTTGATTGTTGTTGTTGGAGTTGTTGTTGTTGTAGTTCCTTGGAGGATATTGGTTCTGCTGATACGGAGGTTGTTGTTGGAAGTTTTGTTGAGGAGGTTGATAGACTGGCAGAGGATGTGCTGGAGCAGGGATAGTGACTGCTGCTATGGACCTTTGAACATATTGGGGCCTACCCCTGTTGGTATGAATGGCATTGGTCTCGCCAGCTCTTCTAGGGCCTGCAAAAGGCTTCCTTGTACTGCTGGACGAACTGGCGCCATTATCGGAAATTTTACCCATTTTTAACAGGCTTTCAATTCTCTCCCCAGCTATAACAACATCTGCGAAGCTAGTGGACGAGAAAGCAGCCAACCTGTCAATATACGTTCCCTGGAGAGTGTTCATAAACATGTCTGCCATTTCTCTCTCAGACATTGGTGGTTGAACAGCAGCAGCCAATTGCCTCCATCTCTGGGCATATTCTCGGAAACTTTCCCTTGACGACTGTGACATTCCCATTAGGAGAGTCCTGTTGGGTGCCATGTCTAAGTTGTATTGATACTGTCGGATGAAGGCCTCTGCCAGGTCCTTCCAGCATCTTACAGTTGCCCTTGTCAAGTGGGAATACCATTCCCTTGATGCTCCAGTCAAACTGTCTTCGAAGTAAAACATCCAGAGCTTCTCATCCATTGTATAGGCCTTCAGCCTTCCCAGAAACGATTGCAAATGAGTCCGGGGGCATGAAGTCCCATTATATCTTTCGAAACAAGGAGGCTTGAACTTATGAGGGATCCTGACCCCCTCTACTAAACCCATGTCCATGACATCGAACCCCAAAGAATTTTGGGATTCCAAAGACCTCAACTTCTCAGCCAACTCATCCAATCTCCTATCATAGGTTTCCTCTCCAGCACCCATGACTGTAAACTGATCCTCCTGAGGATCCTCTTGAAGTACTCTGGCTGCAGTGGCTGTTCCTTGAACGTTTGCAGGAATATGAATCTCAGGATGTAGGTGTGGACCAAATATAGGGGGGTTAACATGTGGTTGCACCCTTTCATTGTTACTGGTGCCAACAGTTCCCACATGGGGGTCATCTTGAGTTCTCCCCTCTACCAGAACTCTAAGCCTCTCCTGGCTTTGAGCTAAATTATTCATCACTTCCATGAACTGAGTTATTTGGGTTCTCATCTCCACCCTTTCATTAGCCATCTGGGTTCTGGCCTCATTGAGGTCTTGCTGCAACTGGTCCATCTGGATGCCCGGAAGGTTGTTTCTTGTAGGGTACCTGTGTGGCCTGTTGAGAGGGAATAGCCTGCGGCGAGCAATAATTCCTGAATGTCACAACAGAGGTTAGAAACAATAAAACAAAACCTACAAAACAAACAAAAGGGTTAGTATGCAATGCAGTATGCTTATTTGCTATCAAGGTATCCGGCTAGAGTGAATCATATTCTTTCCCATTCCATTTCGGTCTGGTGCGGGAATATGAAACACGGTTCAGATATGGGTTTCTTCTTGAGAACTCTGTGCTACGGATTTCCTGTAGTGCTAGGGGGATCTGGGAAGCCTGCTAAGTCTGGATGACCTTTTAGTATTGACCTTCAGAAATTGAGGTGAATTAGAGGAGGAATTGTTATGGTTATTGTAAACACTGTACCTCCGGGTTAGAAGTGTTTACACTTCTCATAACTGATCCAAGTCTGAGGATCCTTGTTCTAGATCACTACCTGTGAGGGGGTTGGGCTGTTTACAGGTTTGCAGGTACCTTGACCTCAGAATACCCTGTTACTTTGACTTTGTTAAGAATGCTCCATGTTGGATAGTTCTTGTGATTCTAAAACCCTGGACATGTGGCTCTTTATTTGAGTCCCCCACCTTGGTTACTGGATTTATAGACCTCCATCCGGAATTCTTGAACACACATGGATCTATACCAAGGCAGTTTATCCAGATCCAGCTCAGTCACAAACCCTTTGCATATCATTTGCATACATCCTCATTGCATCATATTAACATGTGCTTATTTGTTTTTCAGGGTATCCATTTTCATCAGGTTTTGGTTTTGACCCCATCTGCAGCTTTGACCCATCTTCACCAGCATCTGCTTCAGTTTAGCTGTCTGCTTCAGCACCAGCCAGTCAGTGGTTTTCTCTACTTCAGCATTGTCATCAGCACTCTACCCAGTCTTCAGCATCATGGCTCCAAAGAAAAGCAATATCACCTATCATTTCTTCCAACCAGACTTGTCAGACATCAGGAGGGTCCAAACCCTGATGACCCCAGATCACATACCTCTGTTCAGGGAGCATTATGGGGATATACTTGACTTGGTTATAGACATGGACCCATCTCAGAGGAGCCTGATCCATACCTGCATCCAGTTCTATGACCCCCCATTGAGGTGTTTCACCTTTCAAGACTTTCAGTTGGGACCTCTCTTAGAAGAATATGCATCTTTGGTTGGTTTGCCTATCAAGAGAGAAATTCCTTTTAACCCTGAAATGGTCTTTCCCAGCAATGGAGAGATAGCAAGAGCTTTGCACCTGGAACCTGCTTTGATTGAGCAGCATATAACCTCTAAAGCTGGGATCCCTGGTTTTCACCTGGACTTCCTGATTTCTCAAGCTAGTTTGAAGACCTCCCTGGGGGATTGGAAAGCTGTTTGTGCATTGTTGGCCTTGAGTGTATATGGAATTGTGTTGTTTGCAGATGAGCCCAGATTCATCAGCAAGAATGCCATCCACCTGTTCATCCTGAAGAACCCAGTGCCAACCTTGTTGGGCGACCTCTATTACTCAGTACATCAGAGGAATGAGAAACAGAGGGGTAAGCTGGTGAGGTGTTGTGCTCCACTATTCCATGCTTGGCTTCTCAAGCATCTACCCAGGACAGATGCATTCCTGAATCCTCATCAGCAAAGCAACTGGGCTAAGAGGCTCACTACTCTCACTGCAGCAGACATCAGATGGTGCACCCAAGGCACCAAGGGCAGAGATATGATCACCAGCTGTGGGCACTTTCCCAAATGTACCTTTGGTAGGAGTTAAGGGAAGTATCAACTACAACCCCCTGCTGTTCAAGAGGCAATTAGGCTATGCGCTGGTTCATGCTCCTAGGGAGCAAGACCTGGTTGAGACCCTCTACTGTGAGAACAAGATCAGTTTGACTGTTGTTAGGCAGGCTGCCTGGGCCTGGGATCATGTTCAAACCAAGGGAATCACCATTCTGGGGAAGTGCAATAATGTGGCATCAGCCCAATATCATGAGTGGTCCTATGCTAGGGCCCAAATCTCAGGATTGCCCTTCACCATCAAAGACATGCCTGAGTCATCATCAGCACCACCCCCTGCTACTGTCAGTTTGGAAGAGTTTGAAGGCTTGAAAGAAAGAAATGAGAAGCTATCCCAAGCCCTGCAGAAGACCCTCAGGGAGAGGAGTGAAGGTGTAAGGGAGATTGAAAGATTGGAGAAGCTGAGAGTGGAACACTTGACTAAGATTGAGAAGTCTGGAGACTATATCAACAAGTCTAAAGCTGGTGAGCAGATTCTGAAAAATGCTTGTAAAGAAGCCCAGTTCCAAAGAGCAAGGACAGACTTGTACTTGAAAGAGAGTCAGGCCAGGTGGGTCCGGATCACTGAAGCCCGTACTCTAGAAGACAAGAGAGTTCAAGATAAGATGGAGCAGATGGAAAAAGCCCTGGCAGCAGCCCAGGAGGAAATTTCAGAGTTAAAAATCAAAGCTGGAGTGAAGAAATCCAAAGACCAAAGCCAGAACAAGAAGTTGACTACAGCTGTTGCAACAAGAAACCTTCTCATCAGGAATCTTACGGAGCATCCGGCTGATCCTGTGACTGAAGCACTTCTTAAGGAAGTTCGCGAGGATGAGTTTGGCCTTGGAATCTGATTATTTGCTTGTTGTTGTTCCTTTTCCATGTACTTTTGCTTTTGGTGATGTATTTTTGACCCCTTAGAGGGCTAGTGTTGTAAAAATGAACAATTTGTATTATTTTACCTTTGTAATATATTTGTGTTTGTTTCCATCTGGGTTCACTTCAAAAGCAACTTCAACAGCATCATCTTCAAGGGTCTGGACGGGTCAAAACTGAAGACCAAGCCGGATATCTTGATAGCAAATAAGCATACTGCATTGCATACTAACCCTTTTGTTTGTTTTGTAGGTTTTGTTTTATTGTTTCTAACCTCTGTTGTGATATTCAGGAATTATTGCTCGCCGCAGGCTATTCCCTCTCAACAGGCCACACAGGTACCCTACAAGAAACAACCTTCCGGGCATCCAGATGGACCAGTTGCAGCAAGACCTCAATGAGGCCAGAACCCAGATGGCTAATGAAAGGGTGGAGATGAGAACCCAAATAACTCAGTTCATGGAAGTGATGAATAATTTAGCTCAAAGCCAGGAGAGGCTTAGAGTTCTGGTAGAGGGGAGAACTCAAGATGACCCCCATGTGGGAACTGCTGGCACCAGTAACAATGAAAGGGTGCAACCACATGTTAACCCCCCTATATTTGGTCCACACCTACATCCTGAGATTCATATTCCTGCAAACGTTCAAGGAACAGCCACTGCAGCCAGAGTACTTCAAGAGGATCCTCAGGAGGATCAGTTTACAGTCATGGGTGCTGGAGAGGAAACCTATGATAGGAGATTGGATGAGTTGGCTGAGAAGTTGAGGTCTTTGGAATCCCAAAATTCTTTGGGGTTCGATGTCATGGACATGGGTTTAGTAGAGGGGGTCAGGATCCCTCATAAGTTCAAGCCTCCTTGTTTCGAAAGATATAATGGGACTTCATGCCCCCGGACTCATTTGCAATCGTTTCTGGGAAGGCTGAAGGCCTATACAATGGATGAGAAGCTCTGGATGTTTTACTTCGAAGACAGTTTGACTGGAGCATCAAGGGAATGGTATTCCCACTTGACAAGGGCAACTGTAAGATGCTGGAAGGACCTGGCAGAGGCCTTCATCCGACAGTATCAATACAACTTAAACATGGCACCCAACAGGACTCTCCTAATGGGAATGTCACAGTCGTCAAGGGAAAGTTTCCGAGAATATGCCCAGAGATGGAGGCAATTGGCTGCTGCTGTTCAACCACCAATGTCTGAGAGAGAAATGGCAGACATGTTTATGAACACTCTCCAGGGAACGTATATTGACAGGTTGGCTGCTTTCTCGTCCACTAGCTTCGCAGATGTTGTTATAGCTGGGGAGAGAATTGAAAGCCTGTTAAAAATGGGTAAAATTTCCGATAATGGCGCCAGTTCGTCCAGCAGTACAAGGAAGCCTTTTGCAGGCCCTAGAAGAGCTGGCGAGACCAATGCCATTCATACCAACAGGGGTAGGCCCCAATATGTTCAAAGGTCCATAGCAGCAGTCACTATCCCTGCTCCAGCACATCCTCTGCCAGTCTATCAACCTCCTCAACAAAACTTCCAACAACAACCTCCGTATCAGCAGAACCAATATCCTCCAAGGAACTACAACAACAACAACTCCAACAACAACAATCAACAGAGGCCATTCCAACAAAGGCCCTCTCAAGCTAATCGAGTGATCGACCCGATTCCAATGCCGTATGCTGCTTTGCTGCCACAGCTTCTGAAACTCAACCTAGTTGAGCTAAGAACGTTGGCACCTCCGGATCCCAACAGTCTACCAAGAAACTATGACTCTAATGCTAGGTGTGCTTTTCACTCAAACGCGCCTGGTCACAGTACAGAAAAATGCAGGGCACTGCATATGAAGGTACAAGACTTAGTAGACTCCAAGGCTTTGAACTTTGCACCTCCGCCCAACGTCAACAAAAACCCAATGCCACACCATGGTGGTCCCCGAATTAATGCTATCGAAGAAGACCAACCGTCTTATTTGATAACCAGTGTGGATCAGATCAGGACACCATTGGTGGAAATCAAGGCTCAGCTCCGTGAAAGCAATATATTTCCGGGGTGTGAACTAGGGTGCCCATACTGCAATATTTCTTGGAATGGGTGTGAAGACTTGAGGAATGGCATTGACAGCCTTATTCAGAGTGGCTTACTGCAGATCACTACATCATTCCCGGCAAACCCGACGACTTCATCAGCAATGGTTTCAGATCCTCCTACAAATACAACAACAATTGTTCCCAACAATTCATCAGCAACATCAGCAAGTACTTCATCTGTTCTACCCAATGATCAGTTTTCAACAGTTTCTCCTGCTACAACTTCAGCTTCAGTCCACTTCGACTCCCCATCAACAACAACAACAGTTCTTCCAACAGAACCTTCTACAACACCAGCAAACAATCACGAAGATGTCTCCACTGTTACCATATTCTACGATCCAGAAAACAATTCCGCTTATCATTCAGAAGGTGCTGCTCCCACTAGAGCACCAGTTACAATCTTTTATGATCCACAGACAATAACAGTCCCCTCAGCAGCAGCAATCAGTCCAGTCACCGTCACGGTACCTGGACCTGTACCATATGAAAGCAATAGGGCCATCCCTTGGCACTATGGCTCTGACTTGTATTGCGAGGGAAAGAGAATCACTCTTGAAACATCAACACCTGCACCACAAATTGATAATGTGGGCGGAGGCGGAGGCTTCACCCGAAGCGGACGTCTCTTTGCTTCACAAGTCCAAAGACCTACTGCCGAAGCAGAAGCTGCTGCCAAGGCAAAAGGAAAAAGCCCGGTGCAGGAAGATCCAGCTGCCAAAGAAGCCCTGAAGACCCCATTCGATCAGGAAGTTGATGAGTTTATGCGGATCATCAAGAAGAGTGATTATAAAGTTGTGGATCAACTTCACCAAACTCCATCCAAAATCTCCATCCTCTCACTGCTCATGTGCTCCGAAGCCCATCGGAATGCACTACTGAAAGTCCTGCACGCAGCTTACGTGCCAGAGGAGATTACTGTCAACCAGTTGGAAACGGTGGTTGGGAATGTTACTGCTAGCAACGGGCTAGGGTTTACCAATTCTGACCTGACAGTGGATGGCCGCAATCACAACAAAGCCTTGCACATAACCATGGAATGCAAAGGAGCTGTCCTTTCGCATGTGCTGGTGGACACAGGGTCATCCCTGAATGTCTTACCAAAGAAGGCTCTGGTGAAGCTTGAATACGATGGACTGGCATTGAGACCCAGCAACCTGGTGGTTAGAGCTTTTGATGGCTCGAAGAGATCGGTTCTGGGAGAGATTGAGCTGCCTGTGACAATTGGCCCACAGACCTTTAAAACTATCTTTTATGTGATGGACATTCAGCCCGCCTACAGTTGTTTGTTGGGTAGACCCTGGATCCACGCCGCTGGCGCTATAACGTCTACCCTTCACCAAAAGTTAAAATTTGAGTGGGAGGGTCAAGTCGTCACAATCTGTGGAGAAGAGGATATTTTTGTTAGCCACCTGGCTACCTACAAGTACATTGAGATGGATGGAGAAATCCATGAAACGATGAGCCAAGGTTTTGAAGCCTTGAATGTCAATGAAGCATCTGCTGTTTCAGGAATCTCCATGTCGTCATATCAACAAGCCCGGAAGGTTGTTGAAGAAGGAACTGCCCTAGGCTGGGGCAAGGTCTTAGCTGTGGAGGAGAAGAAGGACAAATTTGGGTTGGGTTACAAACCAACTCAACATCAAGCAAAGGCTGCTGCAGAGCTTGGTTTTGTCAGTGGGGGGATGCTTACCCCCGATGCTATCAACTGTCTGGAAGACGAGCTGGAAGAGGAGCGCAATCTGGAGAATTGGATTCGTCCAAAGATCCCGGGGAGCAGTGTCTCGAACTGGTCTTCCCAGGAAATTATAAGTGTTACTCGAGCAGAGTAATTATTATTTCCTGCATCTTTTATAGCATGCATCAAAGTCTTGCATCTTGCCCAAGATGACAAGACTCATTTTGTAATCAGGGCCATCTGTACTTTTGTGCAAACAAGATTAAATTAATGAAATATCAGACAATCTTTTTGCAAACGAGTCTTTTTCTTTTCTGCTCACTGTTTTTCCATTTTTCTTTTTGTACAAAAATAAATGGCGGTGTTTTCAAAATGATAACTTCATTTCACTTTTTTCTAAAGCAAGATTAAAATCAATCACTAAAATGAACCGACTTAACCCTTGCAGAGAGTGCCTTCCAGACAGCACCGACAACAGCACAGCTATGACATCGTATGACTTTGACAATCCGATCAATCAAGCTGATGAAGGGGTTGATGAAGAATATGAGCTTCCTGAAGAGCTAGCCAGGTTGCTGAGACAGGAGGAAAAAGTTATTACTCCTCATCAGGAGGAGATTGAAGTGATTAATCTTGGTACGGAGGAAGACGTGAAAGAAGTCAAAATCGGGGCCTGCCTGCAAGACTCAGTGAAGAGACAGCTGATAGATCTGCTTCAAGAGTATGTTGATGTGTTTGCTTGGTCCTACCAAGATATGCCAGGGTTGGATACCGATATTGTTGTGCATAAGCTACCTTTGAGGGAAGAATGCCCACCAGTCAAACAGAAGTTGCGCCGAACTCGCCCAGACATGGCTATGAAAATCAAGGAAGAGGTACAAAAGCAATGGGACGCCGGGTTCCTTGCTGTGACTAGCTATCCTCCGTGGGTTGCTAACATAGTACCTGTGCCTAAGAAGGACGGAAAAGTAAGAATGTGTGTTGATTACCGGGATCTGAACAGAGCCAGCCCGAAAGATGACTTCCCATTACCTCACATTGATGTATTGGTGGATAACACGGCTCAGTTCTCGGTATTTTCCTTCATGGATGGATTTTCGGGATACAATCAGATCAAGATGTCACCTGAAGACATGGAGAAGACAACATTCATCACACCTTGGGGCACGTTCTGTTATAAAGTGATGCCATTCGGACTGAAGAATGCTGGTGCAACGTATCAACGGGCTATGGTAACATTGTTTCATGACATGATCCATAAGGAAATCGAATGTTATGTGGATGATATGATCGCCAAGTCCCTTACAGAGGAAGATCACCTGGTGAATCTGCTCAAGTTATTCAAGCGTCTGAGGAAATACCAACTAAAGTTGAACCCCAACAAATGCACATTCGGGGTGCGATCCGGTAAGCTGCTGGGCTTTATTGTAAGTGAGAAAGGGATTGAAGTTGACCCTGATAAAGTCAAAGCTATTCAAGAAATGCCTGCACCGAAAACTGAGAAAGAAGTTCGAGGGTTCTTAGGTCGATTGAACTACATCTCACGGTTCATATCTCACCTCACAACAACCTGTGAACCCTTGTTCAAGCTGTTAAGAAAGGAACAAACGGTCAGGTGGAACGAAGACTGCCAGAAGGCTTTTGACAAGATCAAGGAATATCTGCAAGAACCTCCAATCCTCATGCCGCCAGTTGAAGGAAGACCTCTGATTATGTACTTGACAGTATTAGAAGAATCGATGGGGTGTGTACTAGGTCAGCATGACGAGTCTGGTCGAAAAGAGTATGCGATATACTACCTAAGCAAAAAGTTTACCGACTGTGAACAGCGTTATTCACTGCTCGAGAAAACTTGCTGTGCTTTAGCGTGGGCTGCTCGCCGACTGAGACAGTATATGTTGACCCATACTACTCTATTGATCTCAAAAATGGATCCAGTTAAGTACATTTTCGAGAAGCCAGCTCTTACCGGACGGGTTGCAAGATGGCAGATGATTCTCACAGAATACGACATACAGTACACATCTCAGAAAGCCATCAAGGGCAGTGTGCTATCTGAATATCTTGCTGAGCAACCCATTGATGACTACCAGCCTATGAGGTTCGACTTCCCCGATGAAGACATCATGTTCATTAAAGCAAAAGATCATGAAGAGCCTATTCACACTGAAGGGCCTGACCCAGAAGAAGAATGGACTATGATGTTTGATGGGGCTGTCAACATGAATGGCCGTGGTGTTGGTGCAGTACTCATTACACCTAAAGGGGTTCACATGCCTTTCTCGGCAAAGCTCACTTTCAACTGCACTAACAACGAAGCTGAATACGAAGCTTGCATTATGGGTCTTGAGGAAGCCATTGACCTCAGGATCAAGACATTGACCGTATTCGGAGATTCAGCTTTGGTAGTCAATCAGACCAACGGAAAATGGTACACCCACCAAGATCATCTGATACCTTACAGGGATTATACAAGAAGGTTATTGACTTTCTTCACAACAGTCAAGCTTGAGTATATCCCTCGGGACGAGAATCAGTTTGCGGATGCTCTTGCTACCATTTCATCCATGATCAAAGTTCAAGCTGCTAACTTTGTACCTCAGATTTCAGTATCGAGACTTGATAGACCAGCATATGTATTTGCAGCAGATATTGCTAAAGATGATAAGCCTTGGTTCCATGACATCAAGTGCTTCTTGGAGGATCAAACGTACCCACCTGGGGCATCTTCCAATGATAAGAAGACTTTAAGAAGGCTCGCTGGAAGTTTCTTTCTGAACACTGATGGATCTTTATACAAGAGGAACTTTGATATGGTACTCCTCAGATGTGTTGACAAGACAGAAGCAGATTTGTTGATGCATGAAGTGCACGAAGGATCCTTTGGTACCCATGCAGGAGGGCATGCCATGGCTAAGAAGTTGTTAAGATCAGGCTATTACTGGATCACAATGGATGCAGACTGTTGTGCTTACGCCAGAAAATGCCATAAATGCCAGATTTATGCAGACAAGGTGCATGTGCCTCCCAATCCCCTGAACATAATGTCTTCACCATGGCCCTTTGCTATGTGGGGCATTGACATGATTGGCAAAATTGAGCCAACTGCTTCGAACGGCCACAGATTCATCCTGGTCGCCATCGATTATTTTACAAAGTGGGTTGAAGCAGCCTCATATGCAAATGTCACAAGGCAAGTGGTAGCCAGATTTCTGAAAAGAGATATCATCTGTCGGTATGGAGTGCCCGAGCGAATCATTACTGATAATGGTTCCAACTTGAACAACAAAATGATGGCAGAGCTGTGCCGGGACTTCAAGATCCAACATCACAATTCTTCTCCTTACAGGCCAAAGATGAACGGCGCTGTTGAGGCAGCAAATAAGAATATCAAGAAGATTGTGCAGAAGATGGTAGTCACTTACAAAGACTGGCATGAAATGCTACCGTTTGCCTTGCATGGGTATCGCACATCAATCAGAACGTCCACTGGGGCAACACCGTATCAGCTTGTGTATGGTATGGAAGCAGTCCTGCCTGTTGAAGTTGAACTACCCTCGTTACGGGTATTGATGGATGTTAAACTGAGTGAAGCAGAATGGGTTCGGTCCCGATACGAACAACTGAGTCTGATCGAAGAGAAAAGGTTGGCTGCAATCTGCCACGGGCAGCTATATCAGAAAAGAATGAAGAAAGCCTTCGATCAGAAAGTCAGGCATCGAGAGTACCAAGTAGGGGATCTTGTGCTGAAAAGAATCCTCCCTCCTCATACAGACCACAGGGGCAAATGGACTCCAAATTATGAAGGACCATTCGTTGTAAAGAAAGTCTTCTCTGGTGGAGCACTGATGCTCAGCACCATGGATGGTGAAGATTTCCCGTCCCCTGTGAATTCAGATGCAGTTAAAAAATACTTCGCATAAAATGACCCGCTGGACATAAAAACAGAATGTAAATCCAGGCAAAATAGGGCCTCCCGGCGAGTCAAAGACAGAACAAAAGACTCGGGCAAAAATAAGGGAAATAAGCAAAAATGTACACCCGCTGAGTTGAAAAGCCGCATTGGACAGCTCAGGCAAAAATGGGTATCCCGATGGATTGAAAACCCGAAAGGGCGATCCATGCAAAATAAGGGAATAAGCGAACAACTGCATTCTGAATTCGTCTGTATCACCTACAACTTGGTAAGCTCCAAGGGATCAAGCTGCAATCAGAATCAACTCTCTCCAGAAAGCAAGACGAGAAGAACGTCATTGTCATACGAGTCATAGCAGAAGAGGAAGCTCCTTGAAAGCATCGCCAGCACCGCCAGCACTTTATTTCTCAATTTGTAACAATCTCCTCATTTCAGGAGATATGTTTCTCTGACTGTATCTTGCCAATTCAGGGCACACGAATTAATATAATCAGATTTTCAGTCATGTCTCGTTTTTTACATTTATGTTTTGCAAAGAGTTGTCTGATGTCTCTAAAAACACAATTGCATAAGTACAGATGCCTCTCTCTAAAAATAAAACACATGCTTGCAGGGAATATACTTACTCTCGAAAGTACTTATTTCCTATGACGGAATCTCAGTAAAAGATACCTCGGGACCATTTGTGCGTTTCTTTATCTTTGCAGGATTGCAGGTATCCAGAACACAACTTGGGGCATACAAGTTACGTCTCAGCAAGCTGGCAAATCTACAAAAGATATCGGCATCCGAAATGCTCTATCCCCAGTCGAGTTGCTTCCCATTGCTCGCCCCAGCTGAATTACCAACAGCATCTCCCAGCTGTAATACCAACCATTATTCCTCAGCAGGATGCGAGAATCGAGGAATCATCTCCCCACAGAGCTTCAGGCCTCTATTCAGAAGAGCAGCGCACGAAGAAGTCACAACAGAGAGAGAGAAAGCTTCTACAAACCCCAGCTGGGTCCCGCATTATAAGAATATGTCAATCGATGACGTGTATCCCCAAGCAGATACAACTACAGATCTATCAATGATCTCATCCCCAGCTGGGATGTTCACTTCAAGCAGATCGATCAGAGATCTTTGCAGCAACGGGATCCGAATCCCGGATCGGTGCCTCTTTGCATAATCATAGCATTCGCATCATATTCACCCCCAGAGCGTAGCATTCCGTCTAATACGGAGCATTACGGCAAAAAATCAAATGCATAGCATAATCATAAGTCATGTTGTGATTTGAACACTTGTAAATATTGACAATCTGTCGGCATACAGAATACATCCCCATCAGAGTCCCAGCAAAAGCAGTTGCCCCATATCACAAACACCAGTGCATATCTCCTTTTTGATACCCGTCCGTATCATCATTTCCCAGCAGGTTGCCTGAATACACTTTACAAACCAAGATCACCAGTATTGCAGATACATCCTGACACTCGTCCGTGTCGTGTCACCAGCAGAAAGCCAAAGACACCCTCTTTGCACTTACATATACCTATACACTTTCTTGACACCCGTCCGTGTCATCTCCCCAGCGTGGTCGCCTATACTTGTATATACACTTTCCTGACACCCGTCCGTGTCATATCCCCAGCAGACAAACACTCACCTATACATTATATACTCATTGGTACACCTACTCAGATACTCGTCCGTATCTTATATACACCATGTATATCCCCGCAGATTCGACAGTAGTCCTTGTTCTTTGTTAACCAGTTGGTACTCGTCCGTACCATCATCTCAGAACATTGCGTCTAATGTTTGTTTCTACATGATACTCGTCCGTATCATAGTCTTAAGGATGCTCGTCCGCATCTTTAATCCATACACCGTGTCAAACACTTATGTCTTCGTGAATATAGATGCTCGTCTGTGTCTACTATTCCCCAGAAGGATACTTTCAGATGCAACACTCGTCCGTGTTCCTTGTTAACCAGTTGATACTCGTCCGTATCATCAGCTCTGAGCACGTGTCAGTTTGTTTCTACATGATACTCGTCCGTATCATAGTCTTAAGGATGCTCGTCCGCATCTTTAATCTATACACAATACCAAACACTTATACCTTTTGTTTCTTGGATGTAAACGCTCGTCCGTGTTTACTATCTCCCCAGTAGATCGCCAACAAATTTCCCTTTATCTAACACTCGTCCTGTGTTATGATAAACTTTGAGAGCAGCCGTCCCCTGCTAAGTGGTCGTCCTCCACTTCTTGATGGTCGTCCTCCATCATGCTCATCCGATGGCCGTCCCCATCGTTGATTTTAGCAGCCGTCCCCTGCTAAGTGGTCGTCCTCCACTTCTTGATGGTCGTCCTCCATCATGCTCATCCGATGGCCGTCCCCATCGTTGATTTTAGCAGCCGTCCCCTGCTAGGTGGTCGTCCTCCACCTTTTGATGATCGTCCTTCATCACTTTATCCAATGGCCGTCCCCATTGTTGATTTTAGTTGTCTAACACTCATCCTGTGTTATGATAAACTTTGAGAGCAGCCGTCCCCTGCTGAGTGGTCGTCCTCCACTTCTTGATGGTCGTCCTCCATCATGCTCGCCCGATGGCCGTCCCCATCGTTGACCTTTTCTATCCGATGGCCGTCCCCATCGTTGATATTTTGGCAGCCGTACCCTGCCAGGTGGTCGTCCTCCACCTTTGATGGTCGTCCCCATCATATTTCTTTTATGCCCAACAGAGCAGCCGTCCCCTGCTAGGTGATCGTCCTTCACCTTTGATGGCCGTACCCCATCATCTGTTTATTTCATTTATTCTTTAACCCGATGGCCGTCCCCGTCGTGGTCCCTTTTCTTTTTTTTAACCCGATGGCCGTCCCCATCGTTGGTTACTTTACCTTTGTGAACTTGATGGCCGTCCCCGTCATGTTTCACCAATCCCCAGAGAATGTTACTACTTTATCTTGATGGCCGTCCCCATCATATTATCTTAGTTTTCCCAGCTAGTCGGCCGTCCCCGTCTTAGCTTTATCTTTTATCCCCAGCATGTCGGTCGTCCCCGTCATCGCTTTATTTTACACACTTTCCCCAGCATGTCGGCCGTCCCCGTTTACCCAGCAGTCGTCCTCTGCTCGACGGTCGTCCTCCGTCGCCCACACTTTACAATATACTTTATTTGCTTTTACAATCTATATCCCTTTTTCTTCTTCATTTCTGTGAGTGCAAATTTTGGACTGTCTTTGGTATTCAACCACAAGTTATCTTGTTTGCCTGTTAAGCCGCCGCTTACAACCTGCACAGCTAACTCATGTTTGAATAGGGGCAGCTGTAAACACCCCAAATTTGCCCTCACCCATTCACACCATGACTTGTGATCATCTCATATGCATAAACACAATCACATCATCTCATGTCTCATTTGGTTTCACTGGATAGTTTCTAAGGCATCTGCACCTAGGGTTTGTGATCTGAGCAACCTCAGGGCATCTTGAGCCATTCCAAAGGCCACTAACCAACTCAAAGGGGTCCATGTGTGTTCTTATATCATGTTACATCCTCACAAAGTCAAAATTGCAGAGGGATCACAAGAACTAGGGTTTGAGTGGATGCAGAGCCAGGATGAACTGCACAGTTGACTGAAAATTAGGGTTTTGGTTTCAGAGGCCATAACTCCAAATTTTTTGGTCATTCTTGTTTCCATTGGTCTCTATATGGTATAGGGAGTATGCATATCAATTTTCATGAAGAAATTCCATGGGGAAGTCATCTGATCAAGAGTTGACTTTTCAGACAAGTCAATGTAAAATCAGGGCATCTGAGGCCCCCAATGACCCAACCAATGGGTGATCTTCATCATTTTGAGTGTATATGATCTTTATTTGATCATGGAAGAAGGTTGAAGTTCATAAAAATCAAGAATTTAGGGTTTTTGCAAATGTTGACTTTTTGGGCATAGTTGACTTTTCAAGAATGCATCATTTTAGGTCAATTTTCAAGCCTTGATTCATGATCCAAAAAGGCTTCAAATGGAAAAACTTTGGTCATGAAAGTTGTAGATCTCATCTTTCCCTTTTCAAAAAGTACAAGAACATGACCAAATTCTTCTTGGATCAAAAGTTATGGCCATGCAAAGTTGCCAAAAATCATTGTTTTTCAAGTTATGCACTAAATGGAAATTTTGCTAAGTCTTGAACCAATGCATTATGCAGCCTCAAATTCATGTCAAACCAGCATATGAACTTTCTCTAAGTCCTAAAAATCAGAATTTGATTAAGTTTGCCCATGGTTTCATGCTTGGTTGGATAAAAAGTCACATGTGAACCATAAGCCAACCTACTTGCAAAAACCACTCATAACATTATGCCAACTTGCTGCATTGAGTGCTGAGCCAAGCTAGACCTTTCCCTCACCCATGCTGCACCAAAACCAACTTTGTACTTGGCTAGAGTTGAGCCATGCCCTATCTTACAAAAAGTTGACCCTTATGCAAAAGCAAACTCACCCATCATGGCAGGCCAAGTCACATCAAACAACCAATCAGAATTGTTTATTGTATCCATTTGCAAGCTAAACATAAGACTAAGCAAGGCTGAAACATAACACATGACACACATTCACAAAAAACCTCCCAACTGCAATTGGCTTCGAATTCCTCTTCACAGCAAGCAAACACTAAAACTCTCATCACTATCCAACTCAACACACTCCATTGAGTAGAAACCACCCAAAGCACCAGCCTGAAACACCCTGAATCCTCCATTGCCATTGTTCACCTTCATTCTGCAGATTCTATCGAATCTCTCATCCTAGCCCACAAACACCAAAACAAACCCTGCAAAGCAACTCAATACACTTCATAGATCACAAACCACCCCTTTTCACAGCCTGAAAGTGCCAAGATCACCATAGCCATTGTTGACTGAACTGAAGCAGTTCTCTTCGAAACTCATCATCCAGCAAATCTAAACTCCATTTGAGCATCCAGACACACTTGGGGGATCAAGTAGAGCAGCTTGCATCAAGGGAAGTAGCCTGAAAGTTCCTAAATCAAAAACTGCAAAACTCAGGTAGCTCAAAAATAATTTTTCCAGAAATCTCTTTTGATGTTACAAACTTGTTCTTCATGCTTGCCTGATCATTCTGGTACCTTTAGTTTTTGAAATGGTTTTGTTTTAAGCATTTAATTTGAGTTTGAAGCTCACGAACCCTAGAACTTAGTTTCTTCGATTCAGATGATTTAGGTAATATAAATTTGTTTTAGGTTAGGGTTTTGGTTCGTGAGAGTGAGAGGAACATTTCCCTGGCTTTAGTTTTCATTTTTATTACGTTTTGAGGAAGTTAGGTGTTTCTCAGGTGAGGGCTGGCCGGAGAAGACGACCGGAAGTCTTCTCCGGCAGCCTGAAAGTGATTAGGGTTAATTGCATTTAATTAGGGCAAGGTTCAAACGTGGGCCATTGGATCAGGTTTCGCGCGCGTGTTTGAGTGGTTCAGATCAGTTCATTAGTTTTAATTAGGTTTAATTAAATTAATAAATCAAGATTAATTCAGTTTGAATCCTGGCCACAAGATTGCGCGCCAGTCAACCTTTTTAAACCCAGACACAATCCTAGCCATCCATTCAGCTTACTTTCCATTTAATTTGATTTTAATTCATATTTATTTCAATTAATTTGTATAATTTATTTAAAATAGCTAAAAAATCATAAAAATTATGAAACTTTTTTCTTTAAGGTTTTATTAATTTTTATGACACAAAAAATATTTTTATTTTATTGTTATCATTAAAAAAGTATTTTTAAATATTTAAAAGATTATTTTTAATTGATTAATGAGAATTAATTAATTAAAAATACTTTTAGGTATTTAAAAATTACAAAAAAATTCATGAAATGTTCTAAGACATTTAGAAACATTGTCCAACCTTCAAACCAAATTTCTTTTTTGATCTTGATGTATTTTAAGAATTTTTCATGGAATTAAATCATATTTTATGCATTATTTTGATCATGTGTTTAAAAATTCATTTCTGCCTTTTGGTGAAGGTTGAGACATTGATTCTTTTTGCATTGTTTTCCATTTGACATGTAGTTTCAAGGATAAAAAGGCCATGATTTGATCTTGCATTTTCTAATTGATTGGCATTTCTTTTGTAACAAACCCTAAAAAGCCCTAATAACTTGCAAAATTCATAACTTGAGTTTGGTTGAGAGTTGAGAGCTCCCCTTTGGGCAGTGGTTCATTATAGGCCTAGGGTTTCTTTGGGTACCATTTTCCATTTTTTAGGTTAAGGTTTGCTTCTGTTTTTGGTTTGTGTTTGATGTTTGATCCATGAACCCTAATTTGGGCTTTCATTTGCATCCTTCTTGCATTTCCTTGCATAACTTGACTTGCCATTACATTTTGTGCATTCTTATGATTCATTTGACATCTTAAGACATGTAGAAAGCATCATTGATCATTGCATTGCATATTTGCCATGTCATTTGTCTTGTATGTTCCATAACATTTCATGTTTATTCATGTTCCTTAACTTGCATCATTTGCATCCATGACTTTGTATGAACATCTCATTGTCTTGTCTCATGTTCATAGCACTCCATAGCATCATCATCATCATCAACATGCTTCTGGTTTTTGCTTATCATATCATTTCATCTCATTTAGCATTGTATTGCATTTGTTTCTAACATTTCAGGTGGTAAGTAACTTGAGAAGTGAATTTGCCTTCACTTCTCATAACTTTTCTTTTCATCTCTCTTGCATACCTTGCTGCATTCTTATTTGTGTTTGAGTTTGAGCTTGCTCATTCTTCTCCTCCCCACTTTCTTTCTTCAAGTGACTTGACTTCTTGAATGAAGCAAGTCACTTTACTTCTCTTGATCTTGTTCATCTGCTTCCTGGTGGCTCCTTTGAAGATTGTTCTTGGAAACCTCACAAACCTTAGGACCAACCAAGCATGATAATGAATTAGGGTTTTGATTAGTCTCCCCCATAGTTTCTACCTTTGTGTCTCTCCTTGAGTCATCTTCCCTCACCTCATAATCAGGGACTAAACCCTCAAGGCTTTCAGACTTTGTGATTAAGATCATGCCTGCATCCTTCTTTTAGGATGGAGTGTATAACTTTAATCCTAAGTCTTGGACCCTTAAGGTGTTGAACTCTCTTAATTAATCCATCTAATAATCATCAAGACATTACACTTGTAACTTGGGCCTTGCATTAGGGTTCTAATTCTTCCTTAATTGGTTAAGAAGGACTAACCCTAAAGTTAATGGACAAGTCCCCCTCAAGTTGTCTTACAAATCATAAAAAACACTTCATCGTCTTGCCATTTAATAAAATCCACTTAATCAAAGGCTTGTTTTGTCATGAGTTTAATCCCTAATCATGGATTAAGCTGAGGATCCTTCCTCAGCTTAAACACCCTCATCTATTATCCTTCTTTTAGGATAGTGAAATGAGCCTGTTAAATCCCTGATTATGGCTTAACCTCATTACTTAACACTAAACAAAAATCACAAAAACATCTAATTAATCACAAGTAGGTTAATGATCTTAACCCTACATCAAAGGTGATTAAGTGTGAGAATCTGACTTCACACTTAAGGTAATTCTCATTACCCCTAATCAGAGGGATGATGTGATGAGTTTACCAAATCCATTGATTTAGGTTTAAGCTCATTATCTTATGACAAACTCCAAAAAGAAATAAAAGACTGAAAACACTAGAACAACAATAATCGTCTCCTTCGGGATTCTTTTCTCATCACACTCATTCACAAACGAGAACTTGCTTCTTCCGTCTAATGCAAGACAGTTTGCATCTGTGCCAGACAGATCATACACTTGAGCATAGACTGCAAGCAGTTCACCAGTCAATCCTTTCAGTCTCTTTGGGTCGAACTACGGTGTTCTGACTTCCTCATTGCACGAGAGGATACGTAGGCATAACTTAACAGTTATCGAACAAAAGTCTCTGTTCATTCCCCCTCTTTCCAGCTTCATTCTTAAGCCTCATTGTCATGAGCATTTCACCTCTTTCTCTTTTACACTGACACATCATTATACACTCCACTTCCTTCACATTGACACCTGTACATATTGCTTTCCAGCCATTTTACACACAGATTGCACTGACACTACCCCTTTAAAACACAAATCTTTTAAGCGTGGATCCCGTCGAGTACGGCGGACAATCTGGGTGCTAATACCTTCCCAGGTTGTAACCAACCCCCTTTCTCAGTCTCTCTGGTTCGCAACCGTCTTATCCATCTTTTTCTAGGCCTATGCAGCATTGCCTTTCCTCCGGGATAAAAATGCCTAGCTGGCGACTCTTTTCATCTCCAGTGAGTTCACGGCTGTGTGTTCTCATTGTCCCTCTCGCCGACCGTTCGCGCTTGTACCAGGATGCAAATCTTTGGGAGCGACACCCGGAAATATATTGCTTTCACGGAGTTGAGCCTTGATTTCCACCAATGGTGTCCTGATCTGATCCACACTGGTTATCAAATAAGACGGTTGGTCTTCTTCGATAGCATTAATTCGGGGAACACCATGGTGTGGCATTGGGTTTTTGTTGACGTTGGGCGGAGGTGCAAAGTTCAAAGCCTTGGAGTCTACTAAGTCTTGTACCTTCATATGCAGTGCCCTGCATTTTTCTGTACTGTGACCAGGCGCGTTTGAGTGAAAAGCACACCTAGCATTAGAGTCATAGTTTCTTGGTAGACTGTTTGGATCCGGAGGTGCCAACGTTCTTAGCTCAACCAGGTTGAGTTTCAGAAGCTGTGGCAGCAAAGCAGCATACGGCATTGGAATCGGGTCGATCACTCGATTAGCTTGAGAGGGCCTTTGTTGGAATGGCCTCTGTTGATTGTTGTTGTTGGAGTTGTTGTTGTTGTAGTTCCTTGGAGGATATTGGTTCTGCTGATACGGAGGTTGTTGTTGGAAGTTTTGTTGAGGAGGTTGATAGACTGGCAGAGGATGTGCTGGAGCAGGGATAGTGACTGCTGCTATGGACCTTTGAACATATTGGGGCCTACCCCTGTTGGTATGAATGGCATTGGTCTCGCCAGCTCTTCTAGGGCCTGCAAAAGGCTTCCTTGTACTGCTGGACGAACTGGCGCCATTATCGGAAATTTTACCCATTTTTAACAGGCTTTCAATTCTCTCCCCAGCTATAACAACATCTGCGAAGCTAGTGGACGAGAAAGCAGCCAACCTGTCAATATACGTTCCCTGGAGAGTGTTCATAAACATGTCTGCCATTTCTCTCTCAGACATTGGTGGTTGAACAGCAGCAGCCAATTGCCTCCATCTCTGGGCATATTCTCGGAAACTTTCCCTTGACGACTGTGACATTCCCATTAGGAGAGTCCTGTTGGGTGCCATGTCTAAGTTGTATTGATACTGTCGGATGAAGGCCTCTGCCAGGTCCTTCCAGCATCTTACAGTTGCCCTTGTCAAGTGGGAATACCATTCCCTTGATGCTCCAGTCAAACTGTCTTCGAAGTAAAACATCCAGAGCTTCTCATCCATTGTATAGGCCTTCAGCCTTCCCAGAAACGATTGCAAATGAGTCCGGGGGCATGAAGTCCCATTATATCTTTCGAAACAAGGAGGCTTGAACTTATGAGGGATCCTGACCCCCTCTACTAAACCCATGTCCATGACATCGAACCCCAAAGAATTTTGGGATTCCAAAGACCTCAACTTCTCAGCCAACTCATCCAATCTCCTATCATAGGTTTCCTCTCCAGCACCCATGACTGTAAACTGATCCTCCTGAGGATCCTCTTGAAGTACTCTGGCTGCAGTGGCTGTTCCTTGAACGTTTGCAGGAATATGAATCTCAGGATGTAGGTGTGGACCAAATATAGGGGGGTTAACATGTGGTTGCACCCTTTCATTGTTACTGGTGCCAACAGTTCCCACATGGGGGTCATCTTGAGTTCTCCCCTCTACCAGAACTCTAAGCCTCTCCTGGCTTTGAGCTAAATTATTCATCACTTCCATGAACTGAGTTATTTGGGTTCTCATCTCCACCCTTTCATTAGCCATCTGGGTTCTGGCCTCATTGAGGTCTTGCTGCAACTGGTCCATCTGGATGCCCGGAAGGTTGTTTCTTGTAGGGTACCTGTGTGGCCTGTTGAGAGGGAATAGCCTGCGGCGAGCAATAATTCCTGAATGTCACAACAGAGGTTAGAAACAATAAAACAAAACCTACAAAACAAACAAAAGGGTTAGTATGCAATGCAGTATGCTTATTTGCTATCAAGGTATCCGGCTTGGTCTTCAGTTTTGACCCGTCCAGACCCTTGAAGATGATGCTGTTGAAGTTGCTTTTGAAGTGAACCCAGATGGAAACAAACACAAATATATTACAAAGGTAAAATAATACAAATTGTTCATTTTTTACAACACTAGCCCTCTAAGGGGTCAAAAATACATCACCAAAAAGCAAAAGTACATGGAAAAGGAACAACAACAAGCAAATAATCAGACTCCAAGGCCAAACTCATCCTCGCGAACTTCCTTAAGAAGTGCTTCGGTCACAGGATCAGCCGGATGCTCCGTAAGATTCCTGATGAGAAGGTTTCTTGTTGCAACAGCTGTAGTCAACTTCTTGTTCTGGCTTTGGTCTTTGGATTTCTTCACTCCAGCTTTGATTTTTAACTCTGAAATTTCCTCCTGGGCTGCTGCCAGGGCTTTTTCCATCTGCTCCATCTTATCTTGAACTCTCTTGTCTTCTAGAGTACGGGCTTCAGTGATCCGGACCCACCTGGCCTGACTCTCTTTCAAGTACAAGTCTGTCCTTGCTCTTTGGAACTGGGCTTCTTTACAAGCATTTTTCAGAATCTGCTCACCAGCTTTAGACTTGTTGATATAGTCTCCAGACTTCTCAATCTTAGTCAAGTGTTCCACTCTCAGCTTCTCCAATCTTTCAATCTCCCTTACACCTTCACTCCTCTCCCTGAGGGTCTTGGGATAGCTTCTCATTTCTTTCTTTCAAGCCTTCAAACTCTTCCAAACTGACAGTAGCAGGGGGTGGTGTTGATGATGACTCAGGCATGTCTTTGATGGTGAAGGGCAATCCTGAGATTTGGGCCCTAGCATAGGACCACTCATGATATTGGGCTGATGCCACATTATTGCACTTCCCCAGAATGGTGATTCCCTTGGTTTGAACATGATCCCAGGCCCAGGCAGCCTGCCTAACAACAGTCAAACTGATCTTGTTCTCACAGTAGAGGGTCTCAACCAGGTCTTGTTCCCTAGGAGCATGAACCAGTGCATAGCCTAATTGCCTCTTGAACAGCAGGGGGTTGTAGTTGATACTTCCCTTAACTCCTACCAAAGGTACATTAGGAAAGTGCCCACAGCTTGTGATCATATCTCTGCCCTTGGTGCCTTGGGTGCACCATCTGATGTCTGCTGCAGTGAGAGTAGTGAGCCTCTTAGCCCAGTTGCTTTGCTGATGAGGATTCAGGAATGCATCTGTCCTGGGTAGATGCTTGAGAAGCCAAGCATGGAATAGTGGAGCACAACACCTCACTAGCTTACCCCTCTGTTTCTCATTCCTCTGATGCACTGAGTAGTAGAGATCTCCTAACAAGGTTGGCACTGGGTTCTTCAGGATGAACAAGTGAATTGCATTTTTGCTGATGAATCGAGGCTCATCTGCAAACAACACAATTCCATATACACTTAAGGCCAACAATGCACAAACAGCTTTCCACTCCCCCAGGGAGGCCTTCAAACTAGCTTGAGAAATCAGGAAGTCAAGATGAAAACCAGGGATCCCAGCTTTAGATGTCATATGCTGTTCTATCAAAGCAGGCTCCAGGTGTAAAGCTTTTGCTATCTCTCCATTGCTGGGAAAGACCATTTCAGGGTTAAAAGGAATTTCTCTCTTGATAGGCAAACCAACCAAAGATGCATATTCTTCTAAGAGAGGTCCCAACTGAAAGTCTTGAAAGGTGAAACACCTCAATGGGGGGTCATAGAACTGGATGCAGGTATGGATCAGGCTCCTCTGAGATGGGTCCATGTCTATAACCAAGTCAAGTATATCCCCATAATGTTCCCTGAACAGAGGTATGTGATCTGGAGTGATCAGGGTTTGGATCCTCCTGATGTCTGATAAGTCTGGTTGGAAGAAATGGTAAGTGATGTTGCTTTTCTTTGGAGCCATGAGTGCTGAGGACTGAGTAGAATAAGTGCTGATGAAGATGCTGAGAAGTGGGCCACTGGCTGGCTAGTGCAAGTAACTGAAGTATATGGCTGACAAGCTGAAGCAAGATGCTGGTGGAGACAGGTCAAAACTGCAGATGGGGTCAAAACCAAAACCAGATAAAGGTGGATACCCTGAAAAACAAATAAGCACATGTTAATATGATGCAATGAGGATGTATGCAAATGATATGCAAAGGGTTTGTGACTGAGCTGGATCTGGATAAACTGCCTTGGTATAGATCCATGTGTGTTCAAGAATTCCGGATGGAGGTCTATAAATCCAGTAACCAAGGTGGGGGACTCAAATAAAGAGCCACATGTCCAGGGTTTTAGAATCACAAGAACTATCCAACATGGAGCATTCTTAACAAAGTCAAAGTAACAGGGTATTCTGAGGTCAAGGTACCTGCAAACCTGTAAACAGCCCAACCCCCTCACAGGTAGTGATCTAGAACAAGGATCCTCAGACTTGGATCAGTTATGAGAAGTGTAAACACTTCTAACCCGGAGGTACAGTGTTTACAATAACCATAACAATTCCTCCTCTAATTCACCTCAATTTCTGAAGGTCAATACTAAAAGGTCATCCAGACTTAGCAGGCTTCCCAGATCCCCCTAGCACTACAGGAAATCCGTAGCACAGAGTTCTCAAGAAGAAACCCATATCTGAACCGTGTTTCATATTCCCGCACCAGACCGAAATGGAATGGGAAAGAATATGATTCACTCTAGCCTAGGTGTCACTCAGGTCCCAGGTATAGGACCTTGGCTCTCAATAGAACCCCACCCACTAAAACAAAACCAGATCCAGCACAGACAGCATGACAGTATGATATATATAAATGCAATAAAGAAAGCAGTAAAGTAACTGTACATGAAGCAATGAATAAAAATAAATACAAGCACAAACAAGCACATAACACCCCCAATAAACACAAATCAATCAAGCGCTAGGAGGAACCCACAAAAAGAACCAGAAGCCCTGGTTGCAGTATGAGGGTCCCCAGCAGAGTCGCCAAGCTGTCGCTCCCGACAAATGAAAATGGATCAAATGAAGGTACAGACGCGAACGGTCGGCGAAGGGAACAGTGAGAACACACAGCCGTGAACTCACTGGAGAATGAAAAGAGTCGCCAGCTAGGCATTTTTATCCCGGAGGAAAGGTAATGCTGCATAGACCTAGAAAGAGATGGATAAGACGGTTTGCGAACCAGAGAGGCTGAGAAAGGGGGTTGGTTACAACCTGGGAAGGTATTAGCACCCAGATTGTCCGCCGTACTCGACGGGATCCACGCTTAAAAGATTTGTGTTTTAAAGGGGTAGTGTCAGTGCTATTTGTGCATAAAAGAGCTGGAAAAGATGTACAAGTGTCAGTGTGAGATCAGGAATGAAATGCTCAAGAATATGAGGCTAAAGAATGAAGCTGGAAGGAGGGGGAATGTACATGTAAACACCCCAAATTTGCCCTCACCCATTCACACCATGGCCTGTGATCATTTCATATAATCTCAATCATGGCATCTCATACCGCATTTTTGATTCACTGCATTGGTTCAGAGTCATTTGCATCTAGGGTTTGTGATCCGAGCATTCCAGAAGCTTCAAGAGCCACTCCAAAGGTCTTCAATGTTCAAGCATCATGCCAAAGAATCACAGGAACCGGAAATGGCATGGAAACGAAGCCAGGTTATGAGGTTCGCGCGTATCAAGTTTCACGAAGAAATTCTATGGGAAGGGTATCTAATCAAGGAATGACTTCTGGAACATGCCAGTACAAAATCAGGATATCTGAGGCTCCCGAGGACCCGACAAAAGGATATACTTCGTCATTTTGATTGCATATGATCTTTATTTGATCATATGGGAGGCCAGAAGTTCACAAGACTGAGGAGTTTCGAGCCACTTTGCAAAATTGCCTTGAATTGGAGAATTTGCAAATTCTCAAGGCAAGCTTTTATGTGACTCCTATGCGACTTCCAATCATCACCGTGGCCTTAAATGCTGAATGCCACAAAGAATCTCCAAGTTTCACGACCTATGCCTCTACCTGTTGCAATTCCCCAAGGTCTGATTCATAGGCCTGAGCTACACCAGTTTTCTTACTCATCAAAGACCTTACAAATACGTTTCCCGCGAAACGTTCCAATCAATTGGAGTCTCATTGATGTCTAAGCGTCACTAAAATTTCAAAGTGGTTTTGAGTTTATTTGGAATATTTAATTTGATAGGCCGTGGGTTAACTTGTTGCAAGTATGGTTTCTTTGTTTCATTGTTTTCGAACCTAAGGAGGATGGCTGGTTGGAATTGATTCTTTGATTTCAAAAAAAGGGAGAGGAGGAAGGGAATCTCATGGTATTGTATTGGATTCAGATTCAAACGGTATTTCATGGGCCTTTTGTGGTGTTATGTGTAATTGGGAGTAAGTTGGATTTGGATGCACGTATGTTTGGAGTTATGGTTAATTTTTGTTGCTATATACTACTCAAAGTACATTGTTTTCAAGCATGTTAATGTTGATGTTGTCCAAATTTGCAAGATATTGAAATCTTGATTGGTGCATTGTCAAAATGAATGAAAATGAAAACCGAAGACCACAAGATTGAAGAATATAAGTGCATAACATTAAAGGCTAAAGGCCATGCTCCAAAAAGTCTTAACTACATTTCAAACATCCATTGCTATCCCAAAATAATTGTCTATGTTACAAATTCCAACTTTACCTATTACAAAATCATGGTAGTACAATTTAAAAGATAATTCCCAAACCAAAAACCTGTACAAATTGAAAAAAAAAACATTTGTTAAAGGCATATACTACCAGGCGGAAGTTGAGGGCCAGACAATAACGTGGTTAACTCCTCATTCACTGCAGCAGGTTGTGTTGAATAATGTTGACATTCCTACTTTGCTAAACTTTCCGCAAATATATGAGCCTCTTCTTAGTTTTATCAGTTTCCACCTCTACCATTCCATAAAATTGAAGTATCCACCAATACTTGATCCTCGTTTGGAGGCTTTGGCAGCAGATCTATGTGCACTGTCACGATATGCCATTGGCAACACCAGACCTGACATTCTGAATTCTGAAGCTTCTCAATCAGTTGAATCTGAACAACCAGAGTCCAAGCACGAAAATTCTGAACTAAGACTTGCTCAACTTCAGCATCAACTGCCTTCTAATGAACCTGGTGCACTAATGCACCTTGTTGAGAAAGCTGCTGGTGAAGATGAAGAGGAATATGATGCAGAGACATGACAATGCAAAAATCTCTTTCAAAATCTCAAAATCTTCTTGAGCAGGGAGGTCAATAAGGCCCAACTGGTGTTCTTACTGCTATGCCTCTTTCAAACCTACAAAAGAAGAGAAATTTCACCGCAGGTCAATAAGGGAACGAGTAGTAAAAGATACACAGTTTGAATCAGTTGAAAACTAATCCCACAATTCAACCAGGACCTAATCAATTCAGTTCATTCCTAACTAAGTTACCAAGGGTGAGTATTAAGCAAATACAAAGCAAGGGATTATAAGTTACTTGCCCTTCAAGTTTGTTCTATTCCTTCTCCCAGGATGACCCCATTGAATATCCTTGCCAACCTGTCATGAACATTCACCAACAAACATGTTCAGGGACTTAAACAAACAAGCTGTGAAAAGACAATATTGTGCATCAGTAAAAAATAAAGGCTTTGTGCCAAATGATTAATGTTTTACCATAGTGAAAAGTCGAACTTCAAGCAGGGGCAGCCACAAATTTTGTCTCAACTCAACTTGGTTTCTTCAACAACACTAACTCTTTCTTCTCTTCAAACTCCATCAACGTTCTTCCTTTCTCCGATCCAGAAAATTCAAATGGCCAAAGATCCAGTTCGTGTTCTTGTCACCGGTGCTGCAGGACAAGTTGGGTATGCACTTGTCCCTATGATTGCTAGGGGAGTGATGCTGGGTCCTGACCAGACTGTGATCCTCCACATGCTTGATATTGCACCTGCAGCTGAGGCACTAAATGGTGTTAAAATGGAGTTGGTGGATGCTGCTTTCCCTCTTCTTAAAGGAGTTGTTGCGACAACTGATGTGGTTGAGGCTTGCACTGGAGTCAATATTGCTGTTATGGTTGGTGGGTTCCCTAGAAAAGAAGGCATGGAGAGGAAAGATGTGATGACAAAAATGTTTCTATCTATAAGTCCCAGGCTTCTGCTCTTGAAAAACATGCTGCTGCAAACTGCGAGGTTCTTGTCGTTGCCAACCCAGCAAACACCAATGCATTGATCTTGAAGGAATATGCTCCATCCATTCCTGAGAAAAATATTACTTGTTTGACAAGATTGGACCATAACAGGGCACTGGGTCAAATTTCTGAAAGACTGAACGTTGAAGTTTCTGATGTGAAAAATATTATAATCTGGGGTAATCATTCATCATCTCAGTACCCTGATGTCAACCATGCAACTGTTAAAACCTCTTCTGGGGAAAAGCCTGTCCGTGAACTCGTAGCTGATGATGCCTGGTTGAATGCAGAATTCATAACTACTGTCCAACAGAGTGAGAGTTTATTAGAGAAGCTGAAATCACTAAAAAAGTCAAAGGGAACTATGCAAGGCCAGGATTTTTTGTCAACTGATATGTTAGAGATTGAGATTAGACTTTCTGATCTTAAGTCACTTGCATCCTATGGATCATCTTTGCTTCCGTTCTGGGTGCATCCTGACAGGAAGATTAAAGTGCTTGAAAGTTTAATCAATGATGAATTGTGACAAACTGACGAATTAGAAGATGGTGAAATCAAAGACAAACATGTACCTGTCATTGGAGAATTGAGTGAGCAACATAATGGTGTAAGCAAGGAGTCTGAAGTAGACCACAATGAAAACAAAGACAGCTTTCTTACTTCTGAAGTTTCTAATGGATATCATGGATGCTTCAGCTGTAGCATTAAAGGACGTCTAGAAGTTAACACTCAAATTGAAGCAACTATAAATCCTGAGGAGTCAACCCGTGAACATGTGTATAATGCTGGGGAAGATGTTGATATGGATTTTGACATGGAAGTTGAAGCAGGGAGATTTGAAGCATCTGAATACTTATCACCTCAGCAGGATTGAACATGGTACTTGAAACTCATATTTGACCCTGCGAAATTCGAAAATAATCAATGGTTAGCAGTGAAAACAAGTTTACAGCAGTAAAAAGGAGAAATCAACTCAGTTCAAAGCCAACTAGTCCAGTTCATTTCAAAATCAGTTGGAACTAAGACAGGCATAAACAAACAAAAAAATCCACAGCAGAAGTGTCAGCAGGTTGCAGAGCAGAGTTTCACAAAATAGCAAAAACAATTGTCTGTTACGAAAAAGAAGAAGAAAAACATGGCCAGTTTTGTTTTGTTTCAGAGTAATTCGAAATCTTTGAAAACCCTAATTCCCATCTATAAAAGAAACCAAGTTGAATTCATGAACTCTCTGAGTTGACAGCCGCATCATACACAATTCATAGCCACAAAACCCTAAATCATACAAAAAAGCCCTAATCAATCAAGAAGAAACACTTAGCTTTCAAGGAGGCCGCATCCACCATTGTCATCAACTTAGCAAACCTGCGAAATACAACACGAAACCATAACATACTCTTGCGAAACTGAAGCAGAGAAAGAAAAAGGCCGAATCCAACAAACGACGAACAAACCTGAGCACTCCGAACCAAGTCTTCGAGAGGTATATAGTGTTCTTCATCTTTGTTTTTTTGTTTGCAGTTGCTTGGTGTTGTTGTAAATTGATGAACTGAGAGTTTGATTAAGAGTGTTAGGGTTCGCAACTTGGGGAGGAGGGATTCGTTGACGACTGTTTGTTTAGGTTAATTGTTGATATTAGGTTTTCATTTGTTTCGGGATTGAGGGAGAGCAGAGAGTGAGAGATGAAGGTGGTTTGAGAGGACCTACGGTGGCCGGTTGGTAACTAAGTTGTTTTCTTTCTTGTTTGTGTTGCCGTCTATTGTTGAGAGAAGAACAAGGTCAGGGAGCAAGGAGCTGCGCAAACCCTAGATTCCCCCCCTCTCTTTAGCGCAGCTGGGCCGGGTTCGGGTCGGTTTGACCCGGCCGGCATTCACCAGGATCCAGCGCCCCTTTTGGGCCTTCCCTGATTGAAGTTGGGTCTTTACCCACCCCCTTCTTGTTGTTTGGTTGTTTTTATAGTTAGTTTCTTCTTTTTTTTAAGATATATATATACTTCAATTTATTTAGTTTTCTTTTTTGAACATTTAACATTTCTATTTTCTTCAACAAAAAATAATATTTTTAGAATATCCATAGTTAATTAATTTTGTTTTAATAGTTTTTGTTAGTTAAATTAGGGTAATAATTAATATAAAAAAAATATATAAAAATAGTTATATTAGTTTAGTTTTCTTCTAAAAAATGTCTTAGTAACTTTTCTTTTATTTTAAAATATATATAAATCATAAAAAATCAAAATAGGTTTAATCTTAATTTATTTGAACTTATGTTTTAGTTCATATCCTCTTGTAGCTCTCCTTGTATCATGGACATTTTTCTGGTTTCAGCTTGCATTCTAGTATTAATTTCATTTTCACTTTATTTCTTTCTTTCATGCTAACTTTTCAGGTGGTAAGTATTCCGAGTAGTGAATTTGCCTTCACTTCTCGCACTTCTTTCTCATTTTCCTTTGTGCATTACTATTACATCTTTTTTGTATGGTTAGTGGAGTGAGCTTGCTCCTCCCTGTTTATTGTTTCTTCCTCCTTCAAGCAACTTGACTTCTTAAGTGAAGCAAGTTGTTTTGCTTCTCTTCACTTCTTGATCCTTCCATCTGCTCCCTGGTGGCTCTCTTTGAAGATATCTCTAAAAAACCACACAAACCCTAGGGTTTCCAAGCATGTTAACAATTAGGGTTGATTAGTCCCCCCATTTAGCTTCCACCTTTGTGTCATCTTTGAGTCTCTCTTTCTCACCTCATAATTAGGGACTAAACCCTAAAGGCTTCAGGGCTTCGTGATTAAGCTTATGCCTGCATCCTTCTCTTAGGATGGAGTGTATAACTTTAATCCTAAGTGTTGAATCCTAAATGCGTTTAGATCTCTTAATCAATTCACATAATAATTATCAAGACATTACACTTGTAACTTGGGCCTTGCATTAGGGTTCTAATTCTTCCTTAAATGGTTAAGAAGGACTAACCCTAGTGTTAATGGACAAGTCCCCCTCAAGTTGTCTTACAAATCATAAAAAACACTTCATCATCATACCACTAAATAAAATCCACTTAATCAAAGGCCTGTTTTGTCATGAGTTTAATCTCTAATCATGGATTAAGTTGAGGAGCTTTCCTCAGCTTAAACATTCTCATCTATTATCCTTCTATTAGGATGGTGTAATGGGTCTGTTTAATCCTTGATTATGGCTTAACCTCATTACTTAACACTAAACAAAAAACACCAAAAACATCTAAATAATCACAAGTAGGTTAATGATCTTAATCCTACACCAAAGGTGATTAAGTGTGAGAATCTGACTTCACACTTAAGGTAATCTCATTACCCCTAATCAGAGGGAAGATGTGATGAGTTTACTAAATCCACTGGTTTAGGCTTAAGCTCATTAACTTATGACAAATTCTTAAAAGCAATAAAAGACTGAAAACTCAAAACAAACAATAATCGTCTCCTCCGGGATTCTTTTCTCATCATCTTCACTCACAAACGAGAACTAGCTTCTTCCGTCTAATGCAAGACAGTAAGCACCTGAGCCAGACAGGTCACACACTTGAGCATTGATAAGTAAGCAGTTCACAAGTCAATTCACCTTTCAGTCTCTTTGGGTCGAACTACGGTGTTCTGACTTCCTCATTGCACGAGAGGATACGTAGGCATAACTTAACAGTTATCGAACAAAAGTCTCTGTATATTCCCCCTCCATCCAGCTTCATTCTTTAGCCTCATGGTCATGAGCATTTCATTCCTGATCTCACACTGACACTGTACATTTATACACATCACATTTCTTTACACTGACACCTGTACATATTGCTTTCCAGCTCTTTTACACACAGATTGCACTGACACTACCCCTTTATAGCACAAATCTCTTAAGCGTGGATCCCGTCGAGTACGGCGGACAATCTGGGTGCTAATACCTTACCAGGTTGTAACCAACCCCCTTTCTCAGTCTCTCTGGTTCGCAAACCGTCTTATCCATCCTTTTTTAGGCCTATGCAGCATTGCCTTTCCTCCGGGATAAAAATGCCTAGCTGGCGACTCTATTCATCTCCAGTGAGTTCACGGCTGTGTGTTCTCACTGTCTCCTTCGCCGACCGTTCGCGTCTGTACCCTTATCTGACCCTTGCGTCACTTATCGGGAGCGACAGCTTGGCGACTCTGCTGGGGATCCTTATACTGCAACCAGGGCTTCTGGTTCTTTTTGTGGGTTCCTCCTAGCGCTTGTTTGATTTGTGTTTATTAGGGGTGTTATGTGCTTGTTTGTGCTTGTGTTTATTTTTGTTTATTGCTTTATGTACAGTTACTTTACTGCTTTCTTTATTACATTTGTATATATCATACTGTCATTATTGCTGGCTGGATCTGGTTGTTTGCCTTGGTGGGTGGGTATTTCATTGAGAGTTAAGGTCCTATACCTGGGACCTGAGTGACACCTAGGCTAGAGTGAATCATATTCTTTCCCATTCCATTTCGGTCTGGTGCGGGAATATGAAACACGGTTCAGATATGGGTTTCTTCTTGAGAACTCTGTGTTGCGGATTTCCTGCAATGCTAGGGCTATCTGGGAAGCCTGCTAAGTCTGGATGACCTTTTAGTATCGACCTTCAGAAACTGAGGTGAATTAGAGGAGGAATTGATATGGTTAGTGTAAACACTGTACCTCCGGGTTAGAAGTGTTTACACTTCTCATAACTGATCCAAGTCTGAGGATCCTTGTTCTAGATCACCACCTGTGAGGGGGTTGGACTGTTTACAGGTTTGCAGGTACCTTGACCTCAGAATACCCTGTTACTTTGACTTTGTTAAGAGTACTCCATGTTGGATAGTTCTTGTGATTCTAAAACCCTGGACTTGTGGCTCTTTATTTGAGTCCCCCACCCTGGTTACTGGATTTATAGACCTCCATCTGGAATTCTTGGACACACATGGGTCTATACCAAGGCAGTTAATCAGATCCAGCTCAGTCACAAACCCTTGCATATCATCTGCATACATGCTCATTGCATCATATTAACATTTGCTTATTTGTGTTTCAGGGTATCCACTTTCATCTGGTTTTGGTTTTGACCCCATCTGCAGTATTGACCTATCTCCACCAGCACCTGCTTCAGTTTGTCAGCCGTATACTCCAGTTACTTGCATCTTCATCAGCACTCTACTCAGTCTTCAGCATCATGGCTCCAAAGAAAAGCAACATCACCTATCATTTCTTCCAACCAGACTTATCAGACATCAGGAGGATCCAAACCCTGATCACCCCAGATCACATACCTCTGTTCAGAGGGCATTATGGGGATATACTTGACTTGGTCATGGATCTGGACCCATCTCAGAGGAGTATGATCCACACCTGCATCCAGTTCTATGACCCCCCATCGAGATGCTTCACCTTTCAAGACTATCAGTTGGGGCCTCTGTTGGAAGAATATTCATATTTGATTGGTTTGCCTATCAAGAGAGAGATCCCTTTCAACCCTGAAATGGTCTTTCCCAGCAATGGAGAGATAGCAAAAGCTTTGCACCTGGAACCTGCTTTGATTGAGCAACACATGACCTCTAAAGCTGGGATCCCTGGTTTTCATCTGGACTTCCTAATTTCTCAAGCTAGTCTGAAGGCCTCCCTGGGGGAGTGGAAAGCTGTTTGTGCTCTGTTGGCCTTAAGTGTATATGGAATCGTGTTGTTTGCAGATGAGCCTCGTTTCATTAGCAAGAATGCAATTCACTTGTTCATCCTGAAGAACCCAGTGCCAACTCTATTGGGTGATCTCTATTACTCAGTACATCAGAGGAATGAGAAGCAGAGGGGGAAGTTAGTGAGGTGCTGTGCTCCATTATTCCATGCTTGGCTCCTCAGGCATCTGCCCAGGACGGATGCATTTCTAAACCCTCACCAGCAAAGCAACTGGGCTAAGAGACTCGCTGTCCTAACTTCAGCAGATATCAGATGGTGTACTCAAAGCACCAAGGGCAGGGATATAATCACTAGCTGTGGGCACTTCCCCAATGTGCCTTTGGTGGGAGTTAAGGGAAGTATCAATTACAACCCTATGCTGTTTAAGAGGCAATTGGGCTATGCACTGGTCCATGCTCCTAGGGCGCAGGACTTAGCTGAGACCCTCTACTGTGAGAACAAGATTAGTCTGGCAACTGTTAGGCAGGCTGCCTGGGCCTGGGATCATGTTCAAACCAAGGGAGTCACCATTTTGGGGAAGTGCAATAATGTGGCATCAGCCCAATATCTTGATTGGTCCCGTGCTAGGGCCCAATTCTCTGGATTACCCTTCACCATAGAAGACATACCTGAGTCATCTTCAGCACCACCCCCTGCCACTGTCAGCATGGAAGAGTTTGAGAGCTTGAAGGAAAGAAATGAGAAGTTATCCCAAGCCTTGCAGAAGACCCTCTATGAGAGGAAGGATGGAAGATTAGATATTGAGAGGCTGGAGAAGTTGAAGAAAGAGCATCTGGCTAAGATTGAGAAGTCTGAAGATTATATTAAGAAGTCTAGGGCCGGGGAGCAAATTCTGAAGAATGCTTGCAAGGAAGCTCAATTCCAGAAAGCTAGAGCAGACTTGTACTTGAAAGAGAGTCAGGCCAGGTGGGTCCGGATCACTGAAGCCCGTACTCTAGAAGACAAAAGAGTTCAAGAAAAGATGGAGCAGATGGAAGAAGCCTTGGCAGCAGCCCAGAGGGAAATTTCAGAGCTAAAAATCAAAGCTGGAGTGAAGAGGTCAAAAGACCAGAGTCAGAACAAGAAGTTGACTGCAGCTGTTGCTACCCGGAACCTTCTCATCAGAAGTCTCACGGAGCGTCCGGCTGATCCTGTGACCGAAGCACTTCTCAAGGAAGTTCGTGAGGATGAGTTCGGCCTTGGAGTTTGATCATTTGCTTGTTGTTGTTCCTATTCCATGTACTTTTGCTTTTTGATGTATTTTGACCCCCTTGAGGGCTTGTGTTGTAAAACGAACAAATTGTGTTATTTCACCTTTGTAATACATTTGTGTTATGTTTGTTCCATCTGAGTTTTCTTCAAAAGCAACTTCAACGGCATCTTCAAGGGTCTGGAAGGGTCAAAACTGAATGCCAAGCCGGATACCTTGAGAACAAATAAGCATAACTGCATTGCATACTAACCCTTTTGTTTGTTTTGTAGGTTTTGTTTTATTGTTACTAACCTCTGTTGTGACATTCAGGAATTATTGCTCGCCGCCGGGTATTTCCTCTCAACAGGCCACACAGATACCCAACTAGAAACAACCTTCCGGGAATTCAAATGGACCAGATGCAACAAGACCTAGCAGAGGTCAGAAACCAGATGGCCAACGAAAGGTTGGAGATGAGAACACAAATGACGCAGTTCATGGAAGTTATGAACAACATGGCTCAGAGCCAGGAAAGACTAAGAGCCTTGGTAGAGAGGCAGACTCGGGAAGATGCCCACCTAGGGACTGGCGGAACAAGCAACAATGAGGGAGGTCAGCCTCAGGTCAACCCACCTGTATTCGGCCCACACCTTCATCCGGAGGTCAATATCCCTGCTAATGTACAAGGGAATGCTGCTACAGGAAGGGTACTCCAAGAAGACGCCCAAGAAGACCAGTTCACAGTAATGGGAGCTGGGGATGAGGTCTACGATCGGAGACTGGATGAAATAGCTGAGAAGTTAAGATCCCTGGAGTCTCAAAACTCCTTGGGTTTTGATGTCATGGACATGGGCTTAGTGGACGGGGTCAGGATTCCCCACAAGTTTAAACCTCCGAGCTTCGAAAAATACAACGGAACCTCTTGTCCACGGACTCATTTGCAATCATTTCTGGGAAGGCTGAAGGCCTATACAATGGATGAGAAGCTCTGGATGTTCTACTTCGAAGATAGCTTGACTGGAGCCTCTAGGGAATGGTATTCCCATTTGACAAGGGCAACAGTTAAATGCTGGAAGGACCTGGCAGAGGCCTTCATCAGACAATACCAGTATAACCTGGACATGGCACCCAATAGGACTCTCCTAATGGGCATGTCACAGTCGACAAAGGAAAGTTTTCGAGAATATGCCCAGAGATGGAGGCAATTGGCTGCTGCCGTTCAACCACCTATGTCTGAGAGAGAAATGGCAGACATGTTTATGAACACTCTTCAGGGAACGTATATTGACAGGTTGGCTGCTTTCTCTTCCACTAGCTTCGCAGATGTTGTCATAGCTGGGGAGAGAATTGAAAGCCTGTTGAAGATGGGTAAGATTTCCGATAATGGTGCCAGCTCGTCCAGTAGTACAAGAAAGCCTTTTACAGGCCCGAGAAGAACTGGCGAGACCAATGCCGCTCACACCAACAGGGGTAGGCCCCAATATGTTCAAGGGTCAATAGCAGCAGTCACCATCCCTGCTCCGGCTCATCCTCAGCCAGTCTATCAACCTCCGCAACAAAACTTCCAACAACAACCTCAGTATCAGCAGAATCAGTATCCTCCAAGAAACAACAATTACAACAACAATCAACAAAGGCCATTCCAACAAAGGCCATCCCAAGCTAACAGAGTGATCGATCCGATCCCAATGCCGTATGCTGCCTTGCTGCCACAACTTCTGAAACTCAACCTAGTTGAGCTAAGAACGTTGGCACCTCCGGATCCCAACAGTCTACCAAGAAACTATGACTCCAATGCTAGGTGTGCTTTTCATTCGAACGCACCTGGTCACAGTACGGAAAAATGCAGGGCCCTGCATATGAAGGTACAAGACTTGGTAGACTCCAAGGCTCTGAATTTTGCGCCTCCGCCCAATGTCAATAAAAACCCTATGCCGAACCATGGTGGTCCCCGAATTAATGCTATTGAAGAAGACCAACCGTCTTATTTGATAACTAGTGTGGACCAGATCAGAACACCATTGGTGGAAATCAAAGCTCAACTCCGTGAAGGCAATATATTTCCGGGGTGTGAACTAGGGTGTCCCTACTGCAACATTTCATGGAATGGGTGTGAGGACTTGAGGAATGGCATTGACAGCCTTATTCAGAGTGGCCTACTCCAGATCACTACATCATTCCCGGCAAACCCGACAACTTCATCAGCAACGGTTTCAGATCCTCCTACAAATGCAACAACTACTGTTTCAGACAACTCACCAGCAACATCAGCAAGTACTTCATCAGTTCTCCCAAATGATCAGTTTTCAACAGTTTCTCCTGCTACAACTTCAGCTTCAGTCCACTTCGACTCTCCATCAACAACAACAACAGTTCTTCCAACAGAACCTTCTACAACACCAGCAATCAATCACGAAGACGTCTCCACCGTTACCATATTTTATGATCCCGAAAATAATTCCGCTTACCATTCAGAAGGTGCTGCTCCCACCAGAGCACCAGTTACAATCATTTATGATCCACAAACAATAACAGTCCCTTCAGCAGCAGCAATCAGTCCAGTTACCGTCACGGTGCCTGGACCTGTACCATATGAAAGCAATAGGGCCATCCCTTGGCACTATGGCTCTGACGTGTACTGTGAAGGGAAAAGAATCACTCTTGAAACATCAGCACCTGCACCACAAATTGATAACGTGGGCGGAGGCGGAGGCTTCACCCGAAGCGGGCGTCTCTTTGCTTCACAAGTCCAAAGACCTACTGCCGAGGTAGAAGCTGCTGCCAAAGCAAAGGGAAAAGGTCCGGTGCAGGAAGATCCAGCTGCCAAAGAAACCCTGAAGACTCCATTTGATCAGGAAGTTGATGAATTCATGCGGATCATCAAAAAGAGTGATTATAAAGTTGTGGATCAGCTTCATCAGACTCCATCCAAAATCTCCATCCTCTCACTGCTTATGTGCTCCGAAGCCCATCGGAATGCACTACTGAAAGTACTGCACGCAGCTTACGTGCCCGAGGAGATTACTGTCAACCAATTGGAAACCGTTGTTGGAAACGTTACTGCTAGCAATGGGCTAGGGTTTACCAATTCTGACCTGACAGTGGATGGCCGCAATCACAACAAAGCCTTGCACATAACCATGGAATGCAAAGGAGCTGTCCTTTCACATGTGCTGGTAGACACAGGATCATCCCTGAATGTCTTACCAAAGAAGGCTCTGGTGAAGCTTGAATATGATGGACTGGCATTGAGACCCAGCAACCTGGTGGTTAGAGCTTTTGATGGCTCAAAGAGATCGGTGCTGGGAGAGATTGAGCTGCCTGTGACAATTGGCCCGCAGACCTTCAAAACTATCTTTTATGTGATGGACATTCAGCCCGCCTACAGCTGTTTGTTGGGTAGACCCTGGATTCACGCCGCTGGCGCAATAACGTCTACCCTTCACCAAAAGTTAAAATATGAGTGGGAAGGCCAAGTTGTCACAATCTGCGGGGAGGAGGATATATTTGTTAGCCACCTGGCTACTTACAAGTATATTGAAATGGATGGGGAGATCGTTGAAACCATGAGCCAAGGTTTTGAAGCCTTGAATGTCAATGAAGCCTCTGCTGTATCTGGGATTTCCATGTCGTCGTATCAACAAGCCCGGAAGGTTGTTGAGGAAGGAACTGCCCTAGGCTGGGGCAAAATTTTAGCTGTGGAGGAGAAGAAGGACAAATTTGGGTTGGGTTACAAACCAACTCAACATCAAGTAAAGGCTGCTGCAGAGCCTGGTTTTGTCAGTGGGGGGATGCTTACCCCCGATGCTATCAACTGTCTGGAAGACGAGCTGGAAGAGGAGCGCAATCTGGAGAATTGGATTCGTCCGAAGATTCCGGGGAGCAGTATCTCGAACTGGTCTTCCCAGGAAGTCATAAGAGTTACTCGAGCAGAGTAATTATTATTTCCTGTATTTTATTGCATGCATCAAAGTCTTGCATCTTGCCCAAGATGACAAGACTCATTTTGTAATCGGGCCATCTGTACTTTTTTGTGCAAACAAGATTAATTAATGAAATATCAGACATCTTTTTGCAAATGAGTCTTTTTCTTTTCTGCTCACTGTTTTTCCATTTTTCTTTTTGTACAAAAAATAAATGGCGGTGTTTTCAAAATGATAACTTCATTTCACTTTTTCTAAAGCAAGATTAAAATCAATCACTAAAATGAACAAACTTAACCCTTGCAGAGAGTGCCTTCCAGACAGCACCGACAACAGCACGGCTATGACATCGTATGACTTTGACAATCCAATCAATCAAGCTGATGAAGGGGTTGATGAAGAATATGAGCTTCCTGAAGAGCTAGCCAGGTTGTTGAGACAAGAGGAGAAGGTTATTACTCCTCACCAGGAGGAGGTTGAAGTGATTAATCTTGGTACAGACGAAGACGTGAAAGAAGTCAAAATCGGGGCCTGCCTGCAAGACTCAGTGAAGAGACAGTTGATAGATTTGCTTCAAGAGTATGTTGATGTGTTCGCTTGGTCGTATCAAGACATGCCAGGGTTGGATACCGACATTGTTGTGCACAAGCTGCCTTTGAGGGAAGAATGCCCACCAGTCAAACAGAAGCTGCGCCGAACTCGCCCAGACATGGCTATGAAGATCAAGGAAGAGGTACAAAAGCAATGGGACGCCGGGTTCCTTGCTGTGACTAGCTATCCGCCGTGGGTTGCTAACATAGTACCTGTGCCTAAGAAGGACGGAAAAGTAAGAATGTGTGTTGATTACCGGGATCTGAATAGAGCCAGCCCGAAAGATGACTTCCCATTACCTCACATTGATGTATTGGTGGATAACACGGCTCAGTTCTCGGTATTCTCCTTCATGGATGGATTTTCAGGATATAATCAGATCAAGATGTCACCTGAAGACATGGAGAAGACAACATTCATTACACCTTGGGGCACGTTCTGTTACAAAGTGATGCCATTCGGACTGAAGAATGCCGGTGCAACATATCAACGGGCTATGGTGACACTATTCCATGATATGATCCACAAAGAAATAGAATGTTATGTGGATGACATGATCGCCAAGTCCCTTACAGAGGAAGATCACCTGGTGAATCTGCTGAAGTTGTTCAAGCGTCTGAGGAAATACCAACTGAAGCTGAACCCCAACAAATGCACATTCGGGGTGCGATCCGGTAAGCTGCTGGGTTTTATTGTAAGCGAGAAAGGGATTGAAGTTGACCCTGATAAAGTCAAAGCCATTCAAGAGATGCCTGCACCGAAAACTGAGAAAGAAGTTCGAGGGTTCTTAGGTCGATTGAACTACATTTCGCGGTTCATATCTCACCTAACGGCAACCTGCGAACCTTTGTTCAAACTGTTAAGAAAGGAACAAACGGTCAGGTGGAACGAAGATTGCCAGAAAGCTTTTGACAAGATCAAGGAATATTTGCAAGAACCTCCAATCCTTATGCCTCCAGTTGAAGGAAGACCTCTGATAATGTACCTGACAGTATTAGAAGAGTCGATGGGGTGTGTGCTGGGCCAGCATGACGAGTCTGGTCGAAAAGAGTATGCAATATACTATCTAAGCAAAAAGTTTACCGACTGTGAACAGCGTTATTCACTGCTCGAGAAAACTTGCTGTGCTTTAGCGTGGGCTGCTCGCCGACTGAGACAGTATATGTTGACTCACACTACCTTATTAATCTCAAAGATGGACCCTGTTAAGTACATTTTCGAGAAGCCAGCTCTTACCGGACGGGTTGCGAGATGGCAAATGATTCTCACGGAGTATGACATTCAGTACACATCTCAGAAAGCCATCAAGGGCAGTGTATTGTCTGAATATCTTGCTGAGCAACCCATTGATGATTACCAGCCTATGAGATTTGACTTCCCTGATGAAGACATCATGTTCTTGAAAGCAAAAGATCATGAAGAGCCCGTTCACACTGAAGGGCCCGACCCGGAAGAAGAATGGACTATGATGTTTGACGGGGCTGTTAATATGAATGGTCGCGGTGTTGGTGCAGTACTAATTACACCCAAAGGAGTTCACCTGCCTTTCTCGGCAAAACTCACTTTCGACTGCACTAACAACGAAGCTGAATACGAAGCTTGCATTATGGGTCTTGAGGAAGCCATTGACCTCAGGATCAAGACATTGACCGTATTCGGGGATTCAGCTTTGGTAATCAATCAAACCAACGGGAAATGGTACACCCACCAGGATCATCTGATACCGTACAAGGATTATACAAGAAGGTTACTGACTTTCTTTACAACAGTCAAACTTGAATATATCCCTCGGGATGAGAATCAGTTTGCAGATGCTCTTGCTACCATTTCATCCATGATCAAAGTTCAAGCTGCTAACTTTATACCCCAGATATCAGTGTCCAGACTCGACAGGCCAGCATATGTATTTGCAGCAGAAGTTGTCAAGGACGATAAGCCTTGGTTCCATGACATTAAATGCTTCTTGGAGGATCAAACATACCCACCCGGGGCATCTTCCAATGATAAGAAGACTTTGAGAAGGCTTGCTGGTAGTTTCTTTCTGAACACTGATGGTTCCCTATACAAGAGAAACTTTGATATGGTACTCCTCAGATGCGTTGATAGAACAGAAGCAGACCTGTTGATGCATGAAGTGCACGAAGGATCCTTTGGTACCCATGCTGGAGGGCATGCCATGGCTAAGAAATTGCTAAGATCAGGTTATTACTGGATCACAATGGATGCAGACTGTTGTGCCTACTCCAGAAAATGCCATAAATGCCAGATCTACGCAGATAAAGTGCATGTGACCCCCAACCCTTTGAACATCATGTCTTCACCTTGGCCCTTTGCTATGTGGGGCATTGATATGATTGGCAAGATTGAGCCAACTGCTTCGAATGGTCACAGATTCATCCTGGTTGCCATCGACTATTTCACCAAGTGGGTTGAAGCAGCCTCATATGCAAATGTCACAAGACAAGTGGTAGCCCGATTTCTGAAGAGAGATATCATCTGTCGGTATGGAGTGCCCGAGCGAATCATTACTGATAATGGTTCCAACTTGAACAACAAGATGATGGCAGAGCTATGCCGGGACTTCAAGATCCAACATCACAATTCTTCTCCTTACAGGCCAAAGATGAACGGCGCTGTTGAGGCAGCAAATAAGAATATCAAGAAGATTGTGCAGAAGATGGTAATCACATACAAAGACTGGCACGAAATGCTACCATTTGCTTTGCATGGGTACCGCACATCAATCAGAACGTCCACTGGGGCAACACCGTATCAGCTTGTATATGGTATGGAAGCAGTCCTACCTGTTGAAGTTGAATTACCCTCTCTACGGGTATTGATGGATGTAAAACTGAGTGAAGCAGAATGGGTACGGTCCCGATTCGAACAACTAAGTCTGATCGAAGAGAAAAGATTGGCTGCAATCTGTCATGGGCAGCTGTATCAGAAAAGAATGAAGAGAGCCTTCGATCAGAAAGTCAGGCACCGAGAGTACCAAGTAGGAGATCTTGTGCTGAAAAGAATCCTCCCTCCGCATACAGACCACAGGGGCAAATGGACTCCAAATTATGAAGGACCATTCGTGGTAAAGAAAGTTTTCTCTGGTGGAGCACTGATGCTCAGCACCATGGATGGTGAAGACTTCCCGTCCCCTGTGAATTCAGATGCAGTTAAAAAATACTTCGTATAAGAATGACCCGCTGGACATAAAAACAGAATGTAAGTCCAGGCAAAATAGGGCATCCCGACGAGTCAAAAACAGAATAAAAGACTCGGGCAAAAATAAGGGAAATAAACAAAATGTACACCCGCTGAGTTGAAAAGCCGCATTGGACAACTCAGGCAAAAATGGGTATCCCGATGGATTGAAAACCCGAAAGGGCAATCCATGCAAAATAAGGGAATAAGCGAACAACTGCATTCTGAATTCGTCTGTATCACCTACAACTTGGTAAGCTCCAAAGGATCAAGCTTCAACCAGAATCAACTCTCTCCAGAAAGCAAGACGAGAAGAACGTCATTGTCATACGAGTCATAGCAGAAGAGGAAGCTCTTTGAAAGCGTCGTCAACATCGCCAGCATTTTGTTTCTCAATTTGTAACAGTCTCTTCATTTTAGGAGATTTGTTTCTTTGACTGTATCTTGCCGATTCAGGGCATTTGAATTAATAAAATCAGATTTTTTCGGTCATGTTTCGTTTTGTACATGTTTATTTGCAAAAGAATTGTCTGATGTCTCTAAAAATATAATTGCATAAGTACAGATGTTTTTCTCTAAAAATAAAATAAAAGCACATGCTTGCAGGGAATGTAATTACTCTCGAAAGTACTTAACTCCTATGACGGAATCCAGTAGAGGATACCTCGGGACCTTTTGTACGTTTCCTTACCTTTGCAGGATTGCAGGTACCCAGAACGCAACTTGGGGCATGTAAGCTACAGTCCAGCAAGCTGGCAAATCAACAAACAGGCTTAACACTCAGGATGTTTTCTCCCCAGCCGAGTTGCCTCCCGTCATTCTCCCCAGCTGAGTGACCAACAACCTTCCCCAGCCTCTATTCAGAAGAGCAACGCACGGAGAAGTCACAACAGAGTACAGAAAGCTTCTACAAACCCCAGCTGGGTTCCATATTATAAGGATATGTCAATCGGTGACCTATATCCCCAAACAGATACATCATTAGATCTACCAATGATCTCATCCCCAGCTGGGATGTCCACTTCAAGCAGATAAACCAGAGATCTTCGCAGCAATGGGATCCGAGTCCCGGATCTGTGCCTCTTTACATAATCATAGCATTCGCATCATACTATTCCCCCAGAGCGTACCATTCCGTTTAATACGGAGCATTACGGCAAAAATCAAATGCATAGCATAATCATAAGTCATGTTGTGAATTGAACCCTTGTAATCCGTCGGCATACAGAATACTTTCCCCAGAGATCCCCCAGGGTCCCCGCAAAAGCAGTTGTTTCTCCAATCACAAACACCAGTATATACACCTTCGGACACCCGTCCGTGTCACATCACCAGCAGAAAGCCAAAGGCATCCTCTTTGCACTCACATGTACTTGTATATACCCTTTCTTGACACCCGTCCGTGTCATATCCCCAGCGCAGTCGCTTACACTTTTACAACCCATATACTTGTTGATATTATACGCTTTTCTCCTTTTGACACTCGTCCGTGTCACTCTTCCCAGCAGATTAAATACTCATCTATACACATACATATACTCACTACTCATTGGTACACTTATACAGATACTCGTCCGTATCTTGTATACATCATTTATGTCCCCACAGATGCAACACTCGTCCGTGTTCTTTATTAACCCATTGATACTCGTCTGTATCATCATCTTTGAACATGTGTCAGTTTGTTTCTACCCGGTACTCGTCCGTATCATAAGTCTTGAGGATGCTCGTCCGCATCTTTAATCTATACACAATACCAAACACTTATACTTTCCTTTCTTGGTTGTGAACGCTCGTCCGTGTTCACTATATCCCCAGTAGATCACCAACAAAGCTTTTTTCTTTTATCCGAGAGCAGCCGTACCCTGCTGAGTGGTCGTCCTCCACTTCTTGATGGTCGTCCTCCATCATGCTCATCCGATGGCCGTCCCCATCGTTGATTTTAGCAGCCGTCCCCTGCTAGGTGGTCGTCCTCCACCTTTTGATGATCGTCCTTCATCACTTTATCCAATGGCCGTCCCCATTGTTGATTTTGGTTATCTAACACTCGTCCTGTGTTATGATAAACCTCGAGAGCAGCCGTCCCCTGCTGAGTGGTCGTCCTCCACTTCTTGATGGTCGTCCTCCATCATGCTCATCCGATGGCCGTCCCCATCGTTGACCTTTTCTATCCGATGGCCGTCCCCATCGTCGATATTTTCGGCAGCCGTACCCTGCCAGGTGGTCGTCCTCCACCTTTGATGGCCGTCCCCATCATATTTCTTTTAGCCCCAACAGAGCAGCCGTCCCCTGCTAGGTGATCGTCCTTCACCTTTGATGGCCGTACCCCATCATCTGTTTATTTCATTTATTCTTTAACCCGATGGCCGTCCCCGTCGTGGTCCCTTTTCTTTTTAGCTCGGTGGCCGTCCCCATCGTTGTTTACTTTACTTTATGAACTTGATGGCCGTCCCCGTCATGTTTCACTATTCCCAGAGAATCTTACAACTTTATCTTGATGGCCGTCCCCATCATGATATCCTATTTTTCCAGCTAGTCGGCCGTCCCCGTCTTGGCTTTACCTTTTATCCCCAGCATGTCGGCCGTCCCCGGCATTGCTTTGTTTTCCGCACTTTTCCCAGCATGTCGGCCGTCACCGTCATTGCCCTTTACCCAGCAGTCGTACTCTGCTCGACGGTCGTCCTCCGTCGCCCACACTTTACAATGCACTTTACTTTCCTTTTACAATCTATATCCCTTTTTCTTCCCCATTCTGTGAGTGCAAATTTTGGACTGTCTTTGATATTCAACCACAAGTTATCTTGTTTGCCTGACAAGCCGTCGCTCACAGCTAACTCATGTTTGAATAGGGGCAGCTGTAAACACCCCAAATTTGCCCTCACCCATTCACACCATGGCCTGTGATCATTTCATATAATCTCAATCATGGCATCTCATACCGCATTTTTGATTCACTGCATTGGTTCAGAGTCATTTGCATCTAGGGTTTGTGATCCGAGCATTCCAGAAGCTTCAAGAGCCACTCCAAAGGTCTTCAATGTTCAAGCATCATGCCAAAGAATCACAGGAACCGGAAATGGCATGGAAACGAAGCCAGGTTATGAGGTTCGCGCGTATCAAGTTTCACGAAGAAATTCTATGGGAAGGGTATCTAATCAAGGAATGACTTCTGGAACATGCCAGTACAAAATCAGGATATCTGAGGCTCCCGAGGACCCGACAAAAGGATATACTTCGTCATTTTGATTGCATATGATCTTTATTTGATCATATGGGAGGCCAGAAGTTCACAAGACTGAGGAGTTTCGAGCCACTTTGCAAAATTGCCTTGAATTGGAGAATTTGCAAATTCTCAAGGCAAGCTTTTATGTGACTCCTATGCGACTTCCAATCATCACCGTGGCCTTAAATGCTGAATGCCACAAAGAATCTCCAAGTTTCACGACCTATGCCTCTACCTGTTGCAATTCCCCAAGGTCTGATTCATAGGCCTGAGCTACACCAGTTTTCTTACTCATCAAAGACCTTACAAATACGTTTCCCGCGAAACGTTCCAATCAATTGGAGTCTCATTGATGTCTAAGCGTCACTAAAATTTCAAAGTGGTTTTGAGTTTATTTGGAATATTTAATTTGATAGGCCGTGGGTTAACTTGTTGCAAGTATGGTTTCTTTGTTTCATTGTTTTCGAACCTAAGGAGGATGGCTGGTTGGAATTGATTCTTTGATTTCAAAAAAAGGGAGAGGAGGAAGGGAATCTCATGGTATTGTATTGGATTCAGATTCAAACGGTATTTCATGGGCCTTTTGTGGTGTTATGTGTAATTGGGAGTAAGTTGGATTTGGATGCACGTATGTTTGGAGTTATGGTTAATTTTTGTTGCTATATACTACTCAAAGTACATTGTTTTCAAGCATGTTAATGTTGATGTTGTCCAAATTTGCAAGATATTGAAATCTTGATTGGTGCATTGTCAAAATGAATGAAAATGAAAACCGAAGACCACAAGATTGAAGAATATAAGTGCATAACATTAAAGGCTAAAGGCCATGCTCCAAAAAGTCTTAACTACATTTCAAACATCCATTGCTATCCCAAAATAATTGTCTATGTTACAAATTCCAACTTTACCTATTACAAAATCATGGTAGTACAATTTAAAAGATAATTCCCAAACCAAAAACCTGTACAAATTGAAAAAAAAAACATTTGTTAAAGGCATATACTACCAGGCGGAAGTTGAGGGCCAGACAATAACGTGGTTAACTCCTCATTCACTGCAGCAGGTTGTGTTGAATAATGTTGACATTCCTACTTTGCTAAACTTTCCGCAAATATATGAGCCTCTTCTTAGTTTTATCAGTTTCCACCTCTACCATTCCATAAAATTGAAGTATCCACCAATACTTGATCCTCGTTTGGAGGCTTTGGCAGCAGATCTATGTGCACTGTCACGATATGCCATTGGCAACACCAGACCTGACATTCTGAATTCTGAAGCTTCTCAATCAGTTGAATCTGAACAACCAGAGTCCAAGCACGAAAATTCTGAACTAAGACTTGCTCAACTTCAGCATCAACTGCCTTCTAATGAACCTGGTGCACTAATGCACCTTGTTGAGAAAGCTGCTGGTGAAGATGAAGAGGAATATGATGCAGAGACATGACAATGCAAAAATCTCTTTCAAAATCTCAAAATCTTCTTGAGCAGGGAGGTCAATAAGGCCCAACTGGTGTTCTTACTGCTATGCCTCTTTCAAACCTACAAAAGAAGAGAAATTTCACCGCAGGTCAATAAGGGAACGAGTAGTAAAAGATACACAGTTTGAATCAGTTGAAAACTAATCCCACAATTCAACCAGGACCTAATCAATTCAGTTCATTCCTAACTAAGTTACCAAGGGTGAGTATTAAGCAAATACAAAGCAAGGGATTATAAGTTACTTGCCCTTCAAGTTTGTTCTATTCCTTCTCCCAGGATGACCCCATTGAATATCCTTGCCAACCTGTCATGAACATTCACCAACAAACATGTTCAGGGACTTAAACAAACAAGCTGTGAAAAGACAATATTGTGCATCAGTAAAAAATAAAGGCTTTGTGCCAAATGATTAATGTTTTACCATAGTGAAAAGTCGAACTTCAAGCAGGGGCAGCCACAAATTTTGTCTCAACTCAACTTGGTTTCTTCAACAACACTAACTCTTTCTTCTCTTCAAACTCCATCAACGTTCTTCCTTTCTCCGATCCAGAAAATTCAAATGGCCAAAGATCCAGTTCGTGTTCTTGTCACCGGTGCTGCAGGACAAGTTGGGTATGCACTTGTCCCTATGATTGCTAGGGGAGTGATGCTGGGTCCTGACCAGACTGTGATCCTCCACATGCTTGATATTGCACCTGCAGCTGAGGCACTAAATGGTGTTAAAATGGAGTTGGTGGATGCTGCTTTCCCTCTTCTTAAAGGAGTTGTTGCGACAACTGATGTGGTTGAGGCTTGCACTGGAGTCAATATTGCTGTTATGGTTGGTGGGTTCCCTAGAAAAGAAGGCATGGAGAGGAAAGATGTGATGACAAAAATGTTTCTATCTATAAGTCCCAGGCTTCTGCTCTTGAAAAACATGCTGCTGCAAACTGCGAGGTTCTTGTCGTTGCCAACCCAGCAAACACCAATGCATTGATCTTGAAGGAATATGCTCCATCCATTCCTGAGAAAAATATTACTTGTTTGACAAGATTGGACCATAACAGGGCACTGGGTCAAATTTCTGAAAGACTGAACGTTGAAGTTTCTGATGTGAAAAATATTATAATCTGGGGTAATCATTCATCATCTCAGTACCCTGATGTCAACCATGCAACTGTTAAAACCTCTTCTGGGGAAAAGCCTGTCCGTGAACTCGTAGCTGATGATGCCTGGTTGAATGCAGAATTCATAACTACTGTCCAACAGAGTGAGAGTTTATTAGAGAAGCTGAAATCACTAAAAAAGTCAAAGGGAACTATGCAAGGCCAGGATTTTTTGTCAACTGATATGTTAGAGATTGAGATTAGACTTTCTGATCTTAAGTCACTTGCATCCTATGGATCATCTTTGCTTCCGTTCTGGGTGCATCCTGACAGGAAGATTAAAGTGCTTGAAAGTTTAATCAATGATGAATTGTGACAAACTGACGAATTAGAAGATGGTGAAATCAAAGACAAACATGTACCTGTCATTGGAGAATTGAGTGAGCAACATAATGGTGTAAGCAAGGAGTCTGAAGTAGACCACAATGAAAACAAAGACAGCTTTCTTACTTCTGAAGTTTCTAATGGATATCATGGATGCTTCAGCTGTAGCATTAAAGGACGTCTAGAAGTTAACACTCAAATTGAAGCAACTATAAATCCTGAGGAGTCAACCCGTGAACATGTGTATAATGCTGGGGAAGATGTTGATATGGATTTTGACATGGAAGTTGAAGCAGGGAGATTTGAAGCATCTGAATACTTATCACCTCAGCAGGATTGAACATGGTACTTGAAACTCATATTTGACCCTGCGAAATTCGAAAATAATCAATGGTTAGCAGTGAAAACAAGTTTACAGCAGTAAAAAGGAGAAATCAACTCAGTTCAAAGCCAACTAGTCCAGTTCATTTCAAAATCAGTTGGAACTAAGACAGGCATAAACAAACAAAAAAATCCACAGCAGAAGTGTCAGCAGGTTGCAGAGCAGAGTTTCACAAAATAGCAAAAACAATTGTCTGTTACGAAAAAGAAGAAGAAAAACATGGCCAGTTTGGTTTTGTTTCAGAGTAATTCGAAATCTTTGAAAACCCTAATTCCCATCTATAAAAGAAACCAAGTTGAATTCATGAACTCTCTGAGTTGACAGCCGCATCATACACAATTCATAGCCACAAAACCCTAAATCATACAAAAAAGCCCTAATCAATCAAGAAGAAACACTTAGCTTTCAAGGAGGCCGCATCCACCATTGTCATCAACTTAGCAAACCTGCGAAATACAACACGAAACCATAACATACTCTTGCGAAACTGAAGCAGAGAAAGAAAAAGGCCGAATCCAACAAACGACGAACAAACCTGAGCACTCCGAACCAAGTCTTCGAGAGGTATATAGTGTTCTTCATCTTTGTTTTTTTGTTTGCAGTTGCTTGGTGTTGTTGTAAATTGATGAACTGAGAGTTTGATTAAGAGTGTTAGGGTTCGCAACTTGGGGAGGAGGGATTCGTTGACGACTGTTTGTTTAGGTTAATTGTTGATATTAGGTTTTCATTTGTTTCGGGATTGAGGGAGAGCAGAGAGTGAGAGATGAAGGTGGTTTGAGAGGACCTACGGTGGCCGGTTGGTAACTAAGTTGTTTTCTTTCTTGTTTGTGTTGCCGTCTATTGTTGAGAGAAGAACAAGGTCAGGGAGCAAGGAGCTGCGCAAACCCTAGATTCCCCCCCTCTCTTTAGCGCAGCTGGGCCGGGTTCGGGTCGGTTTGACCCGGCCGGCATTCACCAGGATCCAGCGCCCCTTTTGGGCCTTCCCTGATTGAAGTTGGGTCTTTACCCACCCCCTTCTTGTTGTTTGGTTGTTTTTATAGTTAGTTTCTTCTTTTTTTTAAGATATATATATACTTCAATTTATTTAGTTTTCTTTTTTGAACATTTAACATTTCTATTTTCTTCAACAAAAAATAATATTTTTAGAATATCCATAGTTAATTAATTTTGTTTTAATAGTTTTTGTTAGTTAAATTAGGGTAATAATTAATATAAAAAAAATATATAAAAATAGTTATATTAGTTTAGTTTTCTTCTAAAAAATGTCTTAGTAACTTTTCTTTTATTTTAAAATATATATAAATCATAAAAAATCAAAATAGGTTTAATCTTAATTTATTTGAACTTATGTTTTAGTTCATATCCTCTTGTAGCTCTCCTTGTATCATGGACATTTTTCTGGTTTCAGCTTGCATTCTAGTATTAATTTCATTTTCACTTTATTTCTTTCTTTCATGCTAACTTTTCAGGTGGTAAGTATTCCGAGTAGTGAATTTGCCTTCACTTCTCGCACTTCTTTCTCATTTTCCTTTGTGCATTACTATTACATCTTTTTTGTATGGTTAGTGGAGTGAGCTTGCTCCTCCCTGTTTATTGTTTCTTCCTCCTTCAAGCAACTTGACTTCTTAAGTGAAGCAAGTTGTTTTGCTTCTCTTCACTTCTTGATCCTTCCATCTGCTCCCTGGTGGCTCTCTTTGAAGATATCTCTAAAAAACCACACAAACCCTAGGGTTTCCAAGCATGTTAACAATTAGGGTTGATTAGTCCCCCCATTTAGCTTCCACCTTTGTGTCATCTTTGAGTCTCTCTTTCTCACCTCATAATTAGGGACTAAACCCTAAAGGCTTCAGGGCTTCGTGATTAAGCTTATGCCTGCATCCTTCTCTTAGGATGGAGTGTATAACTTTAATCCTAAGTGTTGAATCCTAAATGCGTTTAGATCTCTTAATCAATTCACATAATAATTATCAAGACATTACACTTGTAACTTGGGCCTTGCATTAGGGTTCTAATTCTTCCTTAAATGGTTAAGAAGGACTAACCCTAGTGTTAATGGACAAGTCCCCCTCAAGTTGTCTTACAAATCATAAAAAACACTTCATCATCATACCACTAAATAAAATCCACTTAATCAAAGGCCTGTTTTGTCATGAGTTTAATCTCTAATCATGGATTAAGTTGAGGAGCTTTCCTCAGCTTAAACATTCTCATCTATTATCCTTCTATTAGGATGGTGTAATGGGTCTGTTTAATCCTTGATTATGGCTTAACCTCATTACTTAACACTAAACAAAAAACACCAAAAACATCTAAATAATCACAAGTAGGTTAATGATCTTAATCCTACACCAAAGGTGATTAAGTGTGAGAATCTGACTTCACACTTAAGGTAATCTCATTACCCCTAATCAGAGGGAAGATGTGATGAGTTTACTAAATCCACTGGTTTAGGCTTAAGCTCATTAACTTATGACAAATTCTTAAAAGCAATAAAAGACTGAAAACTCAAAACAAACAATAATCGTCTCCTCCGGGATTCTTTTCTCATCATCTTCACTCACAAACGAGAACTAGCTTCTTCCGTCTAATGCAAGACAGTAAGCACCTGAGCCAGACAGGTCACACACTTGAGCATTGATAAGTAAGCAGTTCACAAGTCAATTCACCTTTCAGTCTCTTTGGGTCGAACTACGGTGTTCTGACTTCCTCATTGCACGAGAGGATACGTAGGCATAACTTAACAGTTATCGAACAAAAGTCTCTGTATATTCCCCCTCCATCCAGCTTCATTCTTTAGCCTCATGGTCATGAGCATTTCATTCCTGATCTCACACTGACACTGTACATTTATACACATCACATTTCTTTACACTGACACCTGTACATATTGCTTTCCAGCTCTTTTACACACAGATTGCACTGACACTACCCCTTTATAGCACAAATCTCTTAAGCGTGGATCCCGTCGAGTACGGCGGACAATCTGGGTGCTAATACCTTCCCAGGTTGTAACCAACCCCCTTTCTCAGTCTCTCTGGTTCGCAAACCGTCTTATCCATCCTTTTTTAGGCCTATGCAGCATTGCCTTTCCTCCGGGATAAAAATGCCTAGCTGGCGACTCTATTCATCTCCAGTGAGTTCACGGCTGTGTGTTCTCACTGTCTCCTTCGCCGACCGTTCGCGTCTGTACCCTTATCTGACCCTTGCGTCACTTATCGGGAGCGACAGTACAGAGACTTTTGTTCGATAACTGTTAAGTTATGCCTACGTATCCTCTCGTGCAATGAGGAAGTCAGAACACCGTAGTTCGACCCAAAGAGACTGAAAGGATTGACTGGTGAACTGCTTGCAGTCTATGCTCAAGTGTATGATCTGTCTGGCACAGATGCAAACTGTCTTGCATTAGACGGAAGAAGCAAGTTCTCGGTTGTGAGTGAAGATGATGAGAAAAGAATCCCGAAGGAGACGATTATTGTTTGTTCTTGTGTTTTCAGTCTTTTATTTCTTTTTGGAGTTTGTCATAAGATAATGAGCTTAAACCTAAATCAGTGGATTTGGTAAACTCATCACATCATCCCTCTGATTAGGGGTAATGAGAATTACCTTAAGTGCGAAGTCAGATTCTCACACTTAGTCACCTTTGATGTAGGGTTAAGATCATTAACCTACTTGTGATTAATTAGATGTTTTTGTGATTTTTGTTTAGTGTTAAGTAATGAGGTTAAGCCATAATCAGGGATTTAACAGGCTCATTACACTATCCTAAAAGAAGGATAATAGATGAGGGTGTTTAAGCTGAGGAAGGATCCTCAGCTTAATCCATGATTAGGGATTAAACCCATGACAGAACAAACCTTTGATTAAGTGGATTTTATTAATGATATGATGATGAAGTGTTTTTTATGATTTGTAAGACAACTTGAGGGGGACTTGTCCATTAACTTTAGGGTTAGTCCTTCTTAACCAATTAAGGAAGAATTAGAACCCTAATGCAAGGCCCAAGTTACAAGTGTAATGTCTTGATGATTATTAGATGGATTAATTAAGAGAGTTCAACACCTTAAGGGTCCAAGACTTAGGATTAAAGTTATACACTCCATCCTAAAAGAAGGATGCAGGCATGATCTTAATCACAAAGTCTTAAAGCCTTGAGGGTTTAGTCCCTGATTATGAGGTGAGGGGAGATGACTCAAGGAGAGACACAAAGGTAAAAACTATGGGGGAGACTAATCAAAACCCTAATTCATTATCATGCTTGGTTGGTCCTAATGTTTGTGAGGTTTTCAAGAACAATCTTCAGATGAACCACCAGGAAGCAGATGAACAAGCTCAAGAGAAGCAAAGTGACTTGCTTCATTCAAGAAGTCAAGTCACTTGAAGAAAGAAAGTGGGAGGAGGAAGAATGAGCAAGCTCAAACTCAAACACACATAAGAATGCAGCAAGGTATGCAAGAGAGATGAGAATAGAGGTTATGAGAAGTGAAGGCAAATTCACTTCTCAAGTTACTTACCACCTGCAATGTTAGAAAGAAATGCAATGCAATGCAAGAGGAGATGAAATGGCATGAGGCAAAGCACAACCAGAAGCATGGTGATGATGATTATGATGCCATGAGGTGCTGCTAACATGAGGCAAGACCTGGAGATGTTCATACAAGGTTATGAATGCAAATGATGCAAGCTAAGGAACATGAACAAACATGAAATGTTATGGAACATACAAGACAAATGACATGGCAAATATGCAATGCAATGATCAATGATGCTTTCTACATGTCTTAAGATGTCAAATGAATCATAAGAATGCACAAAGTGAAATGACAAGTCAAGTTATGCAAGGAAATGCAAGAAGGATGCAAATGAAAGCCCAAATTAGGGTTCATGGATCAAACATCAAACACAAACCAAAAACAGAAGCAAACCTTAACCTAAAAAATGGAAAATGGTACCCAAAGAAACCCTAGGCCTATAATGAACCACTGCCCAAAGGGGAGCTCTCAACTCTCAACCAAACTCAAGTTATGAATTTTGCAAGTTATTAGGGCTTTTTAGGGTTTGCAACAAAAGAAATGCCAATCAAATAGAAAATGCAAGATCAAATCATGGCCTTTTTATCCTTGAAAGTTCATGCTAAATGGAAAACAATGCAAGAAGAATCAATGTCTCAACCTTCACCAATAGGCAGAAATGAATTTTCAAACTTATGAACAAAATAGTGCATCAAAAATGATTTAATTCAATGAAAAATTCTTAAAATGCATCAAGATCAAAAAAGAAATTTGGTTTGAAGGTTGGACAATGTTTCTAAATGTCTTAGAACATTTCATGAATTTTTTTGTAATTTTTTAAATACCTAAAAGTATTTTTAATTAATTAATTCTCATTAATCAATTAAAAATAATCTTTTAAATATTTAAAAATACTTTTTTAATGATAAAAAATAAAATAAAAATGTTTTTGTGTCATAAAAATTAATAAAACCTTGAAGAAAAAGTTTCATAATTTTTATGATTTTTTAACTATTTTAAAATAAATGTGTAAAATAAATGAAATAAAATGAATTAAAAATCAAATAAAATGGGAAGTAAACAGAATGAGAGGCTAGGATGCAATCTTGGTTCAAAAACGTTGACTGCGCGCCAGAATGAGAGGCCCAGATTATTTCTGATTAAATTAAATAAAAAAAAGATTAATTAACCCTAACACGTGGATTAGGGTTAATCAAAGAGATCCTGGCCTTTCCCTTGCGCGCGTAGTCAACGAGTCAGCGGCAATCAACGGCTCAAATTCAAATTAACATTAATTATGGGATTAAGCCCTAATCACACTCGGGTGGCCGGAGAAGACTTCCGGTCGTCTTCTCCGGCCAGAAGCTCACCTGAAAAATCCCAAAACCTCTCAAAACGTAATATAAATGAAACCTAAGACATGGGAAATGATCTCCACCACCTCACGAGCTAAACCCCTCTCCCAAAACAAATTTATCTTTCCTAAATCATCTGAATCGAAGAAACTAAGTTCTAGGGTTCGTGAGCTTCAAACAGAAATTAAATCCCTAAAACGCAACCATTTCAAAAACTAAAGGTACCAGAATGATCAGTACATCATGAAGAACAAGTTTGTAACATAAAAAGAGATTTCTGGAAAAATTATTTTTGAGTTACCTGAGATTTGCAGCTCTTGATTTAGGAACTTTCAGGCCACTTCCTTTGATGCAAGCTGCTCCACTTGATCCCCCAAAGGTGCTTGAATGCTCAAATGGAGTTTAGATTTGCTGGATAATGAGATTCGAATGCTTCAGCTTCAGTTCAGTCAAAAATGGCAGATGAAATTCTGGCACTTTCAGGTCATGGTGATGGGGTGTTTGAGGTCCAGAGGATGTGTAGAGATGATCTGTGGTGTTGGTTTGTGTGTTTATGAGCTAGGATGAGAGATTCGATAGAATCTGCAGCTTGAGGTGAATGATGGCAATGGAGTTTTCAGGCTTGTTTCAGGCTTATGCTTGGGGTGTTTCTTGTCTATGAGGTGTGGTGAGTTGAGTGATGATGAGAGTTTAAGTGTTTGAAGACTGTGGAGAGTGATTCGAAGGAACTTGCAATGAGGTGAGTTTTTGTGTAAGTGATGAATGTGTCCGTTTCAGCCTTGCTTGGGGTTATGTTTAGCTTGCAAATGGATACAATAAACAATTCTGATTGGTTGTTTGATGTGACTTGGCCTGCTATGATAGGTGTGGCTACTTTTGCTCATAATCCACTTTTGTGTAAGATAGGGCATGGCTCAAAGTTAGACAAGTACAAGGCATGGCTGGCGCAGCAAAAGGTGAGGGAGAGGCTAGCCCAAAGTCAGCTTCCAATGCTGCAAGTTGTAGGAAGTGAATCATGAGTTTTTGCAACTTGGCTAGCTTATGTTTCACATGTGATCCTTTGCATAACCAAACATGAAACCAAGGGCAAACTTAGTTCAAATCTGATTTTGGTAACTTGGAGAATGTTTACATAATGGTTTGACATGAATTGAAGGCTGCATAATGCATTGGTTCAAGACATTGCAAAATTTCCATTTAGTGCATAACTTGAAAAACAATGATTTTTGCTAACTTTGCATTGCCATAACTTTTGATCCATGAAGAGTTAGATCATGTTCTTGTACTTTTTGAAAAGGGAAAGATGAGATCTACAACTTTCATGACCAAAGTTTTTCCATTTGAAGCCTTTTTGGATCATGAATCAAAGCTTGAAAATTGCCCTAAAATGGTGCATTCTTGAAAAGTCAACAAAACCCAAAAAGTCAATTTCTGCACAAACCCTAAATTCTTGATTTTTATGAACTTCAAACTTCTTCCATGATCAAATAAAGATCATATACACTCAAAATGATGAAGATCAACCATTGGTTGGGTCATTGGGGGCCTCAGATGCCCTGATTTTGCACTGACTTGTCTGAAAAGTCAACTCTTGATCAGATGACTTCCCCATGGAATTTCTTCATGAAAATTGATATGCATACTCCCTATACCATATAGAGACCAATGGAAACAAGAATGACCAAAAAATTTGGAGTTATGGCCTCTGAAACCAAAACCCTAATTTTCAGTCAACTGTGCAGTTCATCTTGGCTCTGCATCCACTCAAACCCTAGTTCTTGTGATCCCTCTGCAATTTTGACTTTGTGAGGATGTAACATGATATAAGAACACACATGGACCCCTTTGAGTTGATTAGTGGCCTTTGGAATGGCTCAAGATGCCCTGAGGTTGCTCAGATCACAAACCCTAAGTGCGGATGCCTTAGAAACTATCCAGTGAAACCAAATGAGACATGAGATGATGTGATTGTGTTTATGCATATGAGATGATCACAAGTCATGTGTGAATGGGTGAGGGCAAATTTGGGGTGTTTACAGCAACATGAAAAGGTAGGTGTAAGAAGTCAAATACAGCATGCAAATATGACAAACAACATGTATTTTACAACACCTATATGCAAAGTCAGCTATGAAATGTAAAATACAGATTTGATTATTTTCATTTTTTAGTGCACAAACTCAATGAAAAATGCACCAACTTCATCATGAACATGCATCTAAGCCTAAATCAACATACACCAATGAAAGAACATGAACATTTTTTAGGATTATGCAAGAATGCACCACATGGTTGATTATGCAACAAGTATGCAAAATGTGGCACATGAATATGGCATAAGAACATGATGATCATTGATTATGATCATGCAACATGATAGATCAACAAAAATGCCAAGCTCAATGCAAAATTCAGAATTGAATTGATGTGAATGATATGATCAATTAAGCACAAGAACTTGTATGATCATATGAAGCATTTAATCACTTTTGGCAAAAAACAACATGGCATTTAATCATTTAATCAATCCAACAAGCAAGGATCATAATCATGAAGCACATAGGGGAATTAAGAAGGCACTTGACATGTGAAACACGTGATTAAAGTGTAGCAAAACACATCTATAAACAATTATAACACAAATGCATATTTAACACAAAACATGGAAAAGTGAACGGAATCATGTCGAAACGACTCGAAACAAATGAATCGGCCACTGGAAATAGACCCAGAAATTCCCTAAAATCAATACCTAAACATGCATGAACATTATAGGCACTAGGAGTCAAAACTAAGCTATCAAATAAGCTAAAAATCCAAAAATTAACAGCGTTAACCGGTTAACAGTCCTAAAACTGCACTGATATATGGCAAAAACGCACGCGTTAACCGGTTAACCAAATGGTCAACCGGTTAACACTGAACCAGAATGTAAAAAGGTTAAGAAATAAGTGCTTTTGCCCACAAAATCACTTCTAATGATCTCTAACACACCTAGGAACATGTTAACACTAATTTCTACTTAATTGGGGCTTATTTACACATGCTAGATCCTATAACTATCTACACCTTAACTTATAATCCATTACGAATCACAAATCGCAAGCAACACAAATTGAAAACGTAATCGATTACAAGCAATGCGAAAAGAAATTAAAGAACGCTGAAATGGCAAGATGAAGAGAATAACTTAAAGGAGAAGTGATTTAGATCACCAACCTACGAAGCGGAGAAGTGCTTTGGTGGATGTTGCAAGAATCAGAGTGTGATCGAAGAGAAAACCAAGAAAACCGCGAATCCGCAAAATAAATGCGTTCTTGATGCTTGAACCTTCGTGCACTTCCGATAAGCCGAAATCCTCACCACAATCAGTAGCTTCTTCTTCCACAATCCACAAAATCAATGGAGGTTGGAGGCTAAGCTTCAAGATCTTCAAATTTCAATGTGAAACTTGAAGAGCTTCTTCAAAACGCTTTGGTGAAAAGGGAAAATGGAGGAAAAGTGAGAGAGTGAAAAATTTGGAAACTTGGGACCCTTTTGCAATGAAGTGATTATTGATTATATAGGGGCTAGGCTAGGTATGGGAATGGAGCTAGGTTTAGGAATGGAGCTAGGTTAGTAGTTAGTTAGGGTTAGGGTTGGAGAAGGAATATTCCTTGGAATATTCCTTGGAACACTCTAGAAGATGGTAGAACATGGTAGAAGCTTCCAAGGGAAATAGAGTGGAGTTGAAGTGGAAAAACAAGATGGAAAGAGTGAAAGGAAGTGTGGAAGGAAAGTGGAAGGAAAAGTGGAGGGAAATGGTGAAATTAACCACTTTTCAAATGATGTTTTTTTCCTTTGATTTTTTATGATTCCTCCATCATTTCTTGACCAAATTTGAACCATAGGATCATTGTAACCCTAATTTCATGATTTTGATCTTAAAAGTCAGGAGTCGACCTTTTTTACCTAGCTCGGTCGCCTTTTCCCCGATTCCTCGATTTTCAGTCATCTGGCCAGTCGAACCTCTTCCAAAATGAATTTGTGGACGAAGTTTGAACCCTAGGCACTTGACATCATATATGAGACAATGGAATCCTCTTTGAATCAAAACTACATGCAGAAACCCAAGTCTATGTATGCGAAATGATATGCAAAATGTTGAGGATATGAGAGGGAAAATTTTGAGGTATTACAGCTGCCCCTATTCAATCATCTGCAAACTTGAATGGATGATAGCAACGACTTTCAGGCATCCAGGTATGGAGTGATTGAATACTAGAATAAAACCTGGAAATTTGAACTCGGAGGCTAATAGAAATGCCAATTGCCCTTTATTTATATTTTTTTGTTTTGACCTCTGAATAGGTAGCGGAAATAGAACCCGGTGAAATAAAATCAATGCCAAAAACCTGCACTGTGAATGTTGAGCGAAATAAAACACAACGAGGGTGCCTGTTGGCGAAACAGGACTTAACAAGACTGTTAGCGAAACAGAACTTGACAATGTGACTGTAGGGCAGGACCAAGCCACGGACGGTGCCTGTTGGCGAAACAGGGCTTAACGAGACCATTAGCGGAATGAAACTCAACAATATGCCTGTTGGGCAGGACCAAGCCATAAAGAAAACACGCGAGTGCTGGGCAGGACCAAGCCACGGAAGGTGCCTGTTGGCGAAACAGAGCTTAACGAGACCATTAGCGGGATGGAACTCAACAATATGACTGCTGGGCAGGACCAAGCCATAAAGAAAACACGCGACTACTGGGCAGAACCAAGCCACGGAAGGTGCCTGTTGGCGAAACAGGGCTTAACGAGACCATTAGCGGAATGGAACTCAACAATATGATTGCTGGGCAGGACCAAGACATAAAGAAAACACGCGACTGCTGGGCAGGACCAAGCCACGGAAGGTGCCTATTGGCGAAACAGGGCTTAACAAGACCATTAGCGGAATGGAACTCAACAATATGACTGCTGGGCAGGACCAAGCCATAAAGAAAACAAAATCGACTTGGAAAGACCAAGATGTCTGACAAATGGTATAAGTATCTTCTGCAGGGAATACTTCAGGTTGAAAAGATGTTATAGGTTGTATGTAACACCTCAAAACTGGCCCATGCTTGCATGCACATGTTGGAAATTATGGCGTAATGCTCCATGAGGATGGAAATGCTACGCTTTGGAGGATGCAAATGCAATGATGATTATGCGTATGCAAATGCAAAGAGATCTCCTGATAAGGAGACTGCAAGTATCCCAAACGGCTCGACTAGGAGGAAATGATGATCACTGCACTGATCTGATCCATCCTGATGAGGAGGAGACAACTCCGCGGGGAAAGCTATCAATGATGCACCGGCTCTGAACTGCCGCCATTGCCAAAAATAAATTGGACTTTGAGATTGGAGTGCCAAAACCCTGCTGGAGATGGACCCTTCTTGCACTCTGGTGGGGAAGTGGAGACCTCCTGACTTGGCTGGGAACCAGAGGCATGACATTGTTGAGGAAACAACCTGCTGGGGAGGAAAGACACTCCTTGTACTGCTGGGAATTGCCCCTGTTGAGGGAAAACTTCTGCTTGAGGAAACCAAACATCTTTTGCCATTAATGTTGGAGAAGAAATTTAACTTCACTTCCACTGGGGATGACTGGAGACACCCTGGAAAACACCTGTTCTTGTTCAAGTGTAAAGAAATGCTCCTCCTGGGAATCTGCTTTTAGCTCTGTTAGCAACACTTGTACCTGTACCTGCATAAACACAATCGATAGTGCCTGCAACATGGAGAGTTAGTTTGGGACCTGTATGCCCCAGGCTCGTAGCATGAATCATTAGCTGGGCATCTTGACACCCTTTCAGAGTTGTATTAAATGTTTCCGTCCTCCTGCATGAGTTAGAAAGCATTCAAATGTTCATAACACAATATAAATCACAATTTGCTGGACGTTTTCGCAATCAATCAATGCTAGATGAAAAACAAAAACCAGAAGCGAATAGTCACAAGTTGACTAAAATTGATTTTTTATTAATTCGGGAAAAATGGCCATGAATAGGCAATACAAAGGAAGTAGTTCCCTGGAAAGAGGAAACAACCAAAAAGGAAAACAAACTATCCTATTGGCAATGTAAGAAGTGGATCTCATCAAGTGCCAACCCGGTTATGACTTGTATATCCTCAAGACTATCCACTCGCTCTGTCCTTTGAGAAAGATAATTGAATTGGTCTTCAACCCTTAGAATAACCTCAGATGCAGATAGGTTACCGATCTCGCAGACCGCAGTCGTTCGTGTTAGTTCCTCTTTTGCGTGGATCGCCCTTTCGGGTTTGCAATCCACCAGGATACCCTTTTTTTCCTGAGTTGTCCGATGTGGCTTTTCAACTCAGCGGGTGTACATTTTTTCAAGATTTCCCTAATTTTTGCCCGAGCCTTTTATTCTGTTTTTGGCTCGCTGGGATGCCCATTTTTGCCTGGATCTTTATTCTGTTTTTATCCAGCGGGTCCTTTTTACACGAAGTATTTTCTTACTGCGTCTGCGTTGACAGGGGATTGAAAGTCTTCTCCGTCCATGGTTGTCAGCATAAAGGCTCCACCTGAGAAAACCTTTTTAACCACGAACGGTCCTTCATAATTAGGTGTCTATTTGCCCCTGTGATCGTTAAGAGGAGGAACAATCCTTTTCAGCACCAAGTCACCTGGTATGTGCCTCTGTGATCGTACCTTCTTGTCAAAAGCCTGCTTCATCCGCCGCTGATACAACTGTCCATGGCATACAGCTGCTAGACGCTTTTCTTCAATGAGGCTCAATTGATTATATCTGGATCGGAGCCACTCAGCCTCATCTAGCTTAATGTCCATCATCAACCTCAACGAGGGGATTTCCACTTCAATTGGTAGGACTGCCTCCATACCATACACCAGTGAGAACGGTGTTGCCCCTGTTGAAGTACGCACTGACATTCTGTACCCATGCAACGCGAATGATAGCATCTCATGCCAGTCTTTATATGTTACAACCATCTTTTGCACGATCTTCTTGATGTTCTTGTTGGCCGCCTCGACAGTGCCATTCATCTTCGGGCGATATGGAGAAGAGTTATGATGTTCTATTTTAAAATCCCGACACAAGTTAGCCATCATCTTGTTGTTGAGATTAGAACCATTATCAGTAATGATCCTTTCGGGAATTCCGTACCGGAAAATGATGTCTCTTTTAATAAATCGGGCTACCACTTGTTTAGTAACATTGGCATAAGATGTCGCTTCGACCCACTTCGTGAAGTAGTCTATAACAACCAGGATGAAGCGATGCCCATTAGGAGCTGTCGGCTCGATCTTGCCAATCATATCAATGCTCCACATGGCGAACGACCATGGTGAAGACATGACACTCAATGGATTCGGAGGCACATGAACCTTATCGACATAAATCTGACACTTGTGACATTTACGGGAGTACTTACAGCAATTGGATTCCATGGCGATCCAATAATATCCTGATCTCAACAATTTCTTGGCCATAGCATGTTTTCCAGCATGGGTACCAAATGAGCCTTCATGAACCTCTTGCATCAACATGCCTGCTTCGTGTCTATCCACGCATCTGAGCAGAACCATGTCGAAGTTTCGCTTGTATAGCACACCATCTTGATTCAAGAAGAAACCACCTGCTAGCCTTCTGAGGGTCTTCTTGTCTTTACTGGATGCCCCAGCCGGGTATTCTTGAGCCTACAAGAATTTCTTGATATCATGATTCCAGGATTTGTTATCCTCACCACTATCAACTACAAAGACATATGCAGGTCTTTCAAGACGGGAGACCATAATTCGAGGCACAAAATTCTCTTGACAAACTTTAATCATAGACGACAAAGTTGCTAGAGCATCAGCGAACTGGTTTTCATCTCGAGGAATATAATTCAACTTGACTTTGGTGAAGAAAGTTAACAGCCTCCTGACATAATCTTTGTAAGGAACCAAGTGAGGTTGGTGAACTAGCCATTTTCCATTGACTTGGTTCACCACCAGAGCAGAATCTCCAAAGATCTCGAGGTTCTTGACTCGCAAGTTGATTGCCTCTTCCACCCCCATGATGCAAGATTCATACTCTGCCTCACTGTTAGTGCATTCGAAAGTCAACTGAGCAGCTAAAGGTGTATGGACCCCTTCTGGTGAGATGATAACAACACCTACTCCGCTTCCATTCATGTTTACAACTCCGTCAAACATCAAATTCCATTTGGATTCAGGGTCTGGCCCCTCCTCTGGAAGTGGTTCTTCACAGTCTTTCAACTTGAGGAACATGATGTCCTCATCCGGAAACTCGAACTTCATGGGTTGATAATCATCGATTAGCTGCTGAGCCAAGTACTCTGACAATACACTTCCTTTGATTGCCTTTTGCGAAGTGTAATGGATGTCATACTTTGTTAGTATCATTTGCCATCGGGCTACCCTTCCTGTCAGAGCCGGTTTCTCGAAAATGTATTTCACAGGATCCATCTTGGAAATTAAGAGAGTGGTGTGAGTCAGCATGTACTATCTTAGTCGGCGAGCAGCCCATGCCAAAGTGCAGCAAGTTTTCTCGAGTAGTGAGTAACGTGTCTCACAATCGGTAAAATTTTTGCTAAGGTAATAAATGGCGTGCTCTTTTCGACCAGACTCGTCCTGCTGACCCAACACACATCCCATCGATCCTTCAAGCACGGTAAGATACATGATCAAAGGTCTCCCTGGTACCGGAGGCATGAGAATTGGAGGTTCTAGCAGGTATTCTTTGATTCGGTCAAAGGCTTGCTGGTAGTCTTCATTCCATTTAATGGCCTGATTCTTCCTCAGAAGCTTGAAGATGGGCTCATACGTGGCCGTTAGGTGAGAGATAAATCGTGCAATGTAATTTAGTCTCCCTAAGAAACCACACACTTGCTTTTCAGTCTTTGGCTCAGGCATCTCTTGGATGACTTTTACTTTGGCTGGATCAACCTTAATTCCCCGCTCACTAACAATGAAGCCAAGTAGCTTGCCGGAACGGACCCCGAAGGTGCACTTATTCAGATTCAACCTCAATCTGAACTTCCGGAGTCTATCAAACAACTTTGCTAGATTAACCAAGTGCTCTTCTTCTGTTTGGGATTTTGCTATCATATCATCAACATAAACCTCAATTTCATGATGAATCATGTCGTGAAATAGTGTCACAATCGCCCGTTGGTAAGTGGCCCCAGCATTCTTTAGACCAAATGGCATGACCTTGTAACAGAAAGTGCCCTAAGGCGTGATGAAGGTTGTCTTTTCCATATCATCGGGAGACATCTTAATCTGGTTATATCCGGAAAACCCGTCCATGAAAGAGAACACAGAAAACTGAGCAGTATTATCAACAAGCACATCTATGTGAGGCAGAGGGAAATCATCTTTAGGGCCAACCCTGTTCAAATCCATGTAGTCTACACACACCCTAACCTTACCGTCTTTTTTAGGGACCGACACAATGTTGGCAACCCACGGAGGGTAACTGGTCACGGCCAAGAAACCAACATCAAATTGCTTTTGTACTTCTTCTTTTATTTTGATTGCCATATCAGGGTGTGTGCGCCTCAACTTCTGCTTCACTGGAGGACAATCTTCTCTGAGAGGCAACTTGTACACCACAATGTCAGTGTCTAAACCAGGAATATCTTGGTAGGACCATGCGAAGACATCAACATATTCTCGAAGCATAGCAATTAGGCGAGTCTTGATAGATTCTTCCAATGCGGCCCTGATCTTGACTTCTTTCTTGTCTTCTTCGGTACCCAGGTTTATCACTTCGACGGCTTCTTCATGCGGCTGAATCATCTTCTCCTCCTGTTTAAGCAGTCTGGCTAACTCTTCAGGTTGTTCACAATTTTCTTGACCTTCCTCATCGGCTTGATAAATTGGATTGTCGAAGTCATACTCAGCCATAACAGGGTCGTTATTGATAAGATCCGGTGATAAGCACCTGCATGAATGGTGATTCAATCAAGGCTTTAGAAAGAGCTTGAAAAAATGAGAGACATTGCCATTTTAAAACTTTTCTTTCTTTTTGAAAAACAAAAGCAAAAAATGAAAGGCAGAGAACAACATGAATGAATGTGAAACGTCATCTTTATTTATGATTATGAATTGTATTAGGAACAAAAGAACCCTTACAAAAAGCTACTATGCCCCGGGCAAGACATAGTGCTTGAGTACAGAAAACAAAAACAAAGATTATTACTCTTCGAAAGAGGTGACTGAGATAAGCCTTTCAGATGACCAGTTGCTAAGTTGAGTCCCTGGAACAACAGGCCTGATCCACTCATCTAAGTCACAGTCAATATCAACTGCGTCATCCTGCACGGCATTGATGCTTCCGTAATCCACCACTCCCGCACTCGTGAAAGTAACCAGACCTTGAAGACCTCTAGCACTCGGTCCAGATGATGACTTCCCATGATGGTAACCAATCCCAAACATATCTTTCTTTTCTGGCACTTCTACTGGACTGCCCCAACCTTCTCGTATCCCAGATTCTACCACTTCAAGAGCTTGCTTATAAGAGGCTATGGAAACCCCCTTCTTTGGTTCTTCAGAAGAAGCTGCCACTGCAGACGCTTGTTCAGTTTTCAGGGGCTAAAAAGCATGATATGGAGTTTCAACTATTTCGCCATCCATCTCCATATACTTGAATGAAGCCAAATGACTAACAAAAATGTCTTCTTCCCCACTGACAGTTACAATTTGGCCTTCCCAGACGAACTTTAATTTTTGATGAAGTGTGGATGATACCACTCCTGATGAATATATCCAAGGCCTTCCCAGCAAAAAACTATATGTAGGTTGTATATCCATTACGTAGAATGTGGTATTGAAGATTTGTGGACCTACTTTAATTGGTAAGTCCACCTCCCGAATGCTGATCTCCTTGACCCATCAAATTCTCTAACCACCAGGTCGCTGGGCTTTAGAACTACTCCATCATAATCCAACTTCATCAATGCCTTCTTGGGCAAAACATTCAACGACGATCCGGTATCAACCAACATGTGAGAAAGTACTGCGCCCTTACATTCTAAAGAGATATGCAGTTCCCGATTATGAGCACGCCCTTCAGATGTTAGATCCATGTCTGTAAAGCCCAATCCGTGACTGGCATTGATACTAGATACCACTGCTTCCAACTGATTTACTGAAATATCCTGAGGCACATACGCCTTGTTCAGAATATTCAAGAGAGCCTTCCTATGGGAGTCATAACACATTAGCAAGGACAAGATGGAAATCTTCGACGGAGTCTGCTGTAGATGGTCCACAATCTTGTAGTTGCTCTTTTTGATAATCTTCAGAAATTCTTCAGCTTCTTTATCAAAGGTGACGTCTGGATCAGTTACCGGTGCGGGTTCATTGACAACCACTGGCTGCTTCCCTCTTGCCTTAGCATGGGCTTCTGCGGTGTCTCTGGGTGGTATCACACTATTTCTTAGTGTTTCCGGCGCGAATAACCTTCCACTTCTAGTAAAGCCCCCTACTCCAACATTTTCTACTTGAGTTGGGGTCGTACTAGACGTGGCCAACTCTTGCTTCTAGCCGTTACAGTATACTTCACCACCATAATTCCAGGGAATGGCTTTATCGCTCTGATACATTACTGGTCCTGCAGTGGTGATGGTTATCGGTGCCACTCTGGCCTGTGGAGGAACTTGAGATGGATCGTAGAATATGGTTACTGTAGAGACTTCGCTTTCCTTTACAACCTTGTCAAACTGTAACACCCCTTCATTAATCATGCTCTGGATCCCTGCTCTCAACTTCTCACAACCATTTGTAGCTTCAACACATCCTGGACATTCAACTCCACACCCAGGAAAAACACCCTTTTGTGACCAGCAAACTTTAACAACACTCAACGGAGTTTGCAAGTCATCAACGTCACGCACCAAGTTTAAATTCTCCCCTTCATCAACTACCCCAACTGTACCTCTGTGAGGAGGCATGGGGTTCTGAATTACATTAGGAGTAGGAGCAAAGTTGATTGCTTTGGAATCTACCAGGTCTTGGACTACATACTTCAAAGCTCTGCAGTTTTCCGTGGTATGTCCGGGGGCTCCAGAATGAAATTCACATCTAGCGTTCATATCGTAACCCTCAGGGAGTTGCCCCGGCTTCATAGGTTGCAAAGTTCTGAGATGAACCAGCTGGAGTTGTAGGAGATTCTTAAAAAGCTGTGAATAAGACATCGGTGGAGTTTAGAAATGTCTTTCTCTGGTCTTCTGCGGGTAATATGGACGAGGAGCTCTTTATTGATACCCTTGTTGGCGTTGCGGCTGCGGTGGTTGGACTTGTTGTTGAACAGGTTGGGCTGTTATGGTGACGGGGGCCACTTGCTGATAAAAACCTCTGTTACTTCCTCCCCTCTGCGCGTACACTGCCCCGGTCTCTCCTTCTCTCCTCTTCACGAAGGGTTTCTTGATACCAGAATTTGAAGCGCCCCCGTTTTGAATCTTCCCTTGCTTGATCCAACTTTCTATCCTCTCGCCAGTCAAGATGATATCTGAGAATCCACTTGAAGAACATCCAGCTATCCTTTCCATGAAATGCCCAGGGAGGGTATCTAGGAACAGGTCTACCATTTCTCTCTCCAACAAAGGCGGTTGCACTCTAGCGGCCACTTCACGCCACCTTTGTGCGTAATCTTTGAAGCTCTCAGAGCTCTTCTGAGCCAGACTCTGAAGTTGAGTGCGACTGGGTGCCATGTCGATATTATATTGATACTGCTTGAGGAATGATTCTCCCAATTCCTTCCAGCTTCTCACAGAGCTTATCTCTAGCTTCATATACCATTCCAAGGATCCTCCGGAGAGAGTATCCTGGAAGTAGTACATCCAGAGCTTTTCATCCCTAATATGGGAAGCAATTTTCCGGTAGAATGCCTGCAAGTGAGTCTTAGGGCAGGAACTACCGTTATACTTGTCAAAAGTAGGTGGTCTGAATTTGTGAGGAATAACCACCCCGAGGACTAGGCCCATGTTAGACACGTCTATCCCCAAAGTGTCTCTGCACTCGAGGGCTTTGACTTTCTCAGCAAGCATCAAAAAGTGTTGAAGATTTCCTTCTCCGCTGAACCCCATGTCATTGTTGAAAGAAGGGAACTGATCCTTCTGCCTATCTTGTACTGGAATGAAAGTTGTTGTGCCCTGTTCTGGAATTTGAGGTCCACCTGGGCCATTGTTGGTGTTAGGAGGAGTCACTTGCACGTCAGGAGTGGTTACAGGAGGATTAGTATGAGGAGGGTTGATCCCTTGAATTGCATTCCTTAACTCTTGCTGTCCCTGAGCCATCCCTTGCATCATGACCATGAACTCTCCCATTATGGTGCGAAACTCATTAAGCTCAATTTTCATAACATCCATGATTGTCCTCTGGTTGTTGTGAGTTGCATAACGATGCGGGATATTCTGTCGAGGATGCCGGGTCTTGGCTGCTCTCGCAATCTTTGCCTGAAACACAGATAAGTTAAGCAACCTGTAGAAAACCTGCAAAACAAAGAAAAAATGCAAATGATGCGTATGCAATGCAATGTGTTCCTTTTATTCCCAAGGCTTCATTTACTTTCCCATTCTGGTGTTGAGAAAATGTCCCTTGCAAGAAAATCCTGTGTGACATTCAAATTTGAAGTGGTGGCATTTATTTTGTGTTTGTGCAATAGATATAACCAGAGACTTCAGGTAAATCGGAAGACAATTGGAATAACAAAGATCCTTACAAGGTACAAATTCAATATGTCAAGAAAGAAAAGTACATCAAGAAAGAGAGGATTCCCACAACAAGCCTGTGGTAATCCAAGTCATATGAATACAAGACTAAAGCTTAGGAAAGTCTACATCTTGTAATCTCCAACTGAGGCGCTTGACATTTTGCAACATCTGAGCTATATCTGGATGCGTAGGCTCCTGTACAAGCTTCTGAATTAGGATATCCCTAAGGTCAAAGGAGGCATGCAATTCCTCAATTTGTTGTAGGAACACTTTTTCACTTTCCGGGCTTGTAATAGGATCAACCTTGGCTCTCTTCACATCAGCTTTCACTTTCAATTCTTTTATTTCTCTTTGAGCTTCCTTTACTGCTTGTTGGCTTTCTGCTAGAGTTTGGAGACGACTCTTCTCTTGATGATAAGCCTTCTGAAGGAGCTCTCTCTGTCCATCCAAAGAATCCTGAAGACTCTGGACCTCTAGCTTGTGCTTGACTTCCAGCTCCTTCTGCTTCCTCAAATTGTCTTCCCACTTCTCTTGCCATAAGGTGACAGCTTCAATGGCTTCATTCAAATCCTTCCTCTCCTTCCGAAGTTAGGCCACCTTGTGAGTTTCAGCTAATCCCCTTTTCTTGAAGTAGAGTTCTCTCTCCTGAAAGTCCTGCTGCTTGAGCCTGACCATCTCTTCAGCTTTATGAGCTCTTTCCTCCAACTTTTGATTCTGCATCTTCAGTTTCTGACATGAATTGTAGGCTTCTTGATTATCCAACCTGAGTTGCTGAACCAAGGCTTCCAATTTTTGATACTCTTAAAGAGGCACTGAAGTTGTGGGTGCTACCTCCTTAGGGTAGAGAGGTGTTTCCTTAGAGAATGGGAGCAACAAGGTCTTCACACGATCCTCCAACCAGTTGGCAAAAGGATCATAAGTGTTGGGATCCATTCTCCCAAAGTCTTTCTTTCCTTTCATCACTCTAACTTTCCAAGCTTGGGATGCTAGTATGCTCATCTTGAAATTTCCATCTGCTGGAAAGTATAAAGACTCATTTGTATCTTCAATCAAAGGTACATCTCTTAAAGGATAGCCAAATTGTTTCCTGGATAAGATAGGATTGTAGCTGATCCTACCTTTCCTTCCTATCAAGGGCACATTTGGAAAGCTACCACAACTGACCAACATTTATTTGCCCACAAGATCTCTATTACATCCCCAAGCAATGCTAGCTGAGGTTAAGCCCATTAATATTTTGGACCACTTCCAAGACTGTTTCAAATCCTGAAAAGGTCCTGATTTAGGGAGTTACCTTACAAACCAATCAGCAAATAGGGGAGCATAACAATTTACATGTCCCTTCCTCTTTTCATTCCTGTGGTGAACTCCATAGTAGAAGTCAGCTGGGTATTGGATTTCTTCTGGCAAATATAGTGATAGCTTCCATGTTAATTAAACCCTTCTCTCCTGGAAATAAACTGATTCCATACACTATCATGGCTAACAATGCTTTGAAATCTGCCCATTTCTTTCCCAATGCCATGATATGTGCCTCTGTAATAAGAAAATCCAAAGGGATACCCCTACTTTGGCCAGCTTCTAGTCCTATCTTGATTTTGAGCATACTCAAATGACAGACAACAGTGATATCCTCATGAGGAGGGGTCCTCTCTGAAGCATAGTAAGGCATACCTTCTTTAATGGCAATATTCAGCATACTAGAAATCTCCTCTAATGTAGGTGCCAAGATATAATCAGGGAAAACAAATACCCTCAGTTGTGGATCATAGAACTGCAACAAAGAATGCAAGATATCCCTCTGGTCAACTGTGGGCTTGCTCACATAATCCAGGATCTTGCCAAACTCTTTCCTAAAATCATCAAGGACTTTGTCACCCATCAAATTAATCAATCCCTGAATGCTCTCTGTCTCCGGTTGTGGGAACGTATAGTGGACATTTCTTTTCCTTGGAATCTCCATGTTGAAGCAGCAAATATGACCAGAAATGGGAGGTAATGAACCCTGAGAATAAAAAGAACACAAATGATTAATGATGTTATGATGTTATGCAAGGTAAGGCATGTGATCAGTGATGTGTCTGTGTAGTGAATCAAGTGATCAAGTGTCTGTGCAAGGCCACAACATCATCACAAGTATCTCTGATCAGGAGCTCATGATTTCAGAATCCATAATTAATAGAACAAGATCATATCACTGAAGTGTACTGGCATACAAGGGTATGTTGAAGTTTTGGGTTCCTGCAAACCTGTAAACCCCTCCCAATCTCACGGGTGTGCTACTCGGGTCAACATCACGGACTCTCAAAGTCGAATAGCAATAATACGTTCACCATTTCCGAGAAATGGCTCATGACCAAATCAGGGAATCAGTTTGGCATTATATACTACTCAGGGAGGTCTCAGCTGAGTCCAAGGAAACAATCATCCCTCATAAGTCCTCAACTTCAAGCACTGAATCGAGAAACAATAGTACATTCATCCCGAAGGGTACAATACTATCGTCATACGAATAGTTTGCCTTAACTGGATTCTTATGAGAGAACCAGACCATCCTATGCGAGTTCCCAGTGGGCCCTCGGATGCGAGTGGGTTTGCCAACAAATGTGGTCTGCCACTGTCATCACTGGAGAGGGATGTTTCCACAAAGGTTCTCAATGATCGGTCCCCTGACTGCACATAACTATCAAGGTTGTGTATTACCCCAGAAAGATTCTGGCATCAATACATTTCCGAGAAGGTCGCAAGTCAAGGTGTGGAACTCACTACTACCAACATAGCAAGATGCCATGAAGCCAAAGTGACTGTCCACTCTAAGTCCTAGGGTGCACTCGAGCCCCGGTTACGAGCTCATCTCACAGTAACCCCATCCCACAGAAAAAATGAAACCAGCACAGCCAGACAGTCTAGTATAATATGATGCATGGAAAATAAATACTGAAAGTAGTAAATAAATGCGGTAAAGTAAAGCTGTAAAGTAAAACTGTAAATGAAAACAATAAAGCTAAACTAAAGCACACATCAGCAAACAAATAAACACCCAAAGAAACAAAACCAAACAGGTGCTAGGATTGACTCTACGAGGGAAACCAGAGATTCTGGGTTCGATCCCCAGCAGAGTCGCCAGCTGTCGCTCCCGGGATTTTCATCCTAGTACAAACGCGAAAGTGGCGCGGAAAGGGTAGAGTCGCCAGCCATACATTTTTATCCTGAATGAATGGGAAAGGTAATGTTGCAAAAACCTGAGGAAGAAGGAAAGGACAAGGTCCTGCGAACCAAATATCTGGGTTCGGGAGTCGGTTACGACCTGGGAAGGTATTAGCACCCCAGATCGTCTGCCGTACCCGACGGGATCCACGCTTGTTTGTTTTGCTTCAAAGGGTGAGAAATAAGATGCTGCTGAACAAAACTGCTGACTAGAACTGGAATAGAAATGAGAAAGGGAACTAGAGAAAGAGAATAAACAGAAAGAATGGGGACAATGTAGGGAAAATAAAGAATGTGCTCGAATGGGCCCTACCCCACTGCCTACGTACCTCATCAGGAAAATGAGGATCAAAGTCGACGTAGTTCGCCTAACTAGGCGGGAACTATTTTTTGTGGTTTTTATGGCTTGAAATGTGTATGTCTATGCTCAGGTGTTGCAGGCTCGTCCGGTACGAGTGCGTTTACCGTCTTGCATGCGAGACAAGTCGGCGCGAGTTCGCGTTGAGAATGAATGAGATGAGAAAAGAAGTTCCCGCAGGAAAGTCGCTTATTGTTTGTTTTTGCCTTTTATGAGTTTTGCATGAATTTGGTGCAAGGAAGTGAATTCAAACTCTTTTCCATGGAATGTGTACTTGCTACTACATTCCAAGATGGAATAATAGAACAAGCACACCAAGCAAGGAGAATTTATCCAAGACTTGTTTCCTAGGATTAGGGTTTAAGTTCACTAGCTTGTTGAACTTTATTAAGTGTTTTGTAGCTTTTGTGAAGAAATGTCTTTTATGTTTTCTTTGTGAAACAACACCTTGATGAGACTTGTACATCATTCTAGACAAGCTTACACTATTCCAAGATGGAATGAATGTAAGTGCCCCATGGAATAAGGCTATACACAAGGGATCCTTTCATGCATTTATTAAGTCTTTTTGGATTTTGTTTGAAGATAAGAAGAGAAAGACTCAAATGGAGAAAAGGAAAAACTAAAGGGGACTAAGACACAACCCTAATTTATTTATTAAAATGGTGGTCCTATGGTTAGTGAGGTTTTTCTAATCCTAAAGAGCAAAAGGAAAAGAAAGAAGAAAAAGGATGCAACTTACTTCCTAAGGAAGATAAGTTGGTCCTAACAAAGGGGAATCCTACCAACAACAAAATATGGAAGGAAGAAAAAAATGAATTAAATGCATAAAGAAATGCATAAAAATATAAAAGGATGGGGTGTAAGGAAACATACCTTTCCCTCCCTACAAAACAAAGGTTAGTGTGCATTTTATTTAAAATATTAAAGCAACATACACTAATTAAATCCTAATGACTCTAGGACTCAATTTAAAATCTATCTTAATTCTAGAAGACTAAGAATATGCTAAAACAAAAATACAGCACCTACTGCAGTCCCTAATACACAAACAGCTATGAAAACAATGTATAATACAAAGCAACTTTTTACAGCCAGCATGCAGCATGAAAAGGTAGGTGTAAAAAGTCAAATACAGCATGCAAACATGACAAACAACATGTATTTTACAGCACCTATATGCAAAGTCAGCTATGAAATGTAAAATACAGATTTGATTATTTTTATTTTTTAGTGCACAAACTCAATGAAAAATGCACCAACTTCATCATTAACATGCATTTGAGCCTAAATCAACATACACCAATGAAAGAACATGAACATTTTTTAGGATTATAAAAGAATGCACCACATGGTTGATTATGTAACAAGTATGCAAAATGTGGCACATGAATATGGCATATGAACATGATGATCATTGATTATGAACATGCAACATGATAGATCAACAAAAATGCCAAGCTCAATGCAAAATTCAGAATTGAATTGATGTGAATGATATGATCAATTAAGCACAAGAACTTGTATGATCATATGAAGCATTTAATCACTTTTGGCAAAAAACAACATGGCATTTAATCATTTAATCAATCCAACAAGCAAGGATCATAATCATGAAGCACATAGGGGAATTAAGCAGGAACTTGACATGTGAAACAAGTGATTAAAGTGTAGCAAAACACATCTAGAATCAATTATAACACAAATGCATATTTAACACAAAATATGGAAAAGTGAACGGAATCATGTCGAAACGACTCGAAACAAATGAATCGGCCACTGGAAATAGACCAAAAAATTCCCTAAAATCAATACCTAAACATGCATGAACATTATAGGCACTAGGAGTCAAGACTAAGCTATCAAATAAGCTAAAAATCCAAAAATTAACAGCGTTAACCGGTTAACAGTCCTAAAACTGCACTGATTTGTGGCAAAAACGCACGCGTTAACCGGTTAACCAAATGGTCAACCGGTTAACACTGAACCAGAATGTAAAAAAGGTTAAGAAATAAGTGCTTTTGGCCACAAACTCACTTCTAATGATCTCTAACACACCTAGGAACATGTTAACACTAATTTCTACTTAATTGGGGCTTATTTACACATGCTAGATCCTATAACTATCTACACCTTAACTTTTAATCCATTACAAATCACAAATCGCAAGCAACACATAACGAAAACGTAATCGATTACAAGCAATGCGAAAAGCAATTAAAGAACGCCGAAATGGCAAGATGAAGAGAATAACTTAAAGGAGAACTGATTTAGATCACCAACCTACGAAGCGGAGAAGTGCTTCGGTGGATGTTGCAAGAATCGGAGCGTGATCGAAGAGAAAACCAAGAAAACCGCGAATCCGAAAAATAAATGCGTTCTTGATGCTTGAACCTTCGTGCACTTCCGATAAGCCGAAATCCTCACCACAATCAGTAGCTTCTTCTTCCACAATCCACAAAATCAATGGAGGTTGGAGGCTAAGCTTCAAGATCTTCAAGTTTCAATGTGAAACTTGAAGAGCTTCTTCAAAAAGATTTGGTGAAAAGGGAAAATGGAGGAAAAGTGAGAGAGAAAAAGTGATTGTGAGAGAGTGAAAAATTTGGAAACTTGGGACCCTTTTGCAATGAAGTGATTATTGATTATATAGGGGCTAGGCTAGGTATGGGAATGAAGCTAGGTTTAGGAATGAAGCTAGGTTAGTAGTTAGTTAGGGTTAGGGTTGGAGAAGGAATATTCCTTGGAACACTCTAGAAGATGGTAGAACATGGTAGAAGCTTCCAAGGTAAATGGAGTGGAATGAAGTGGAAAAACAAGATGGAAAGAGTGAAAGGAAGTGTGGAAGGAAAGTGGAAGGAAAAGTGGAGGGAAATGATGAAATTAACCACTTTTCAAATGATGTTTTTTTCCTTTGATTTTTTATGATTACTCTATCATTTCTTGACCAAATTTGAACCATAGGATCATTGTAACCCTAATTTCATGATTTTGATCTTAAAAGTCAGGAGTCGACCTTTTTTACCTAGCTCGGTCGCCTTTTCCCCAATTCCTCGATTTTCAGTCATCTGGCCAGTCGAACCTCTTCCAAAATGAATTTATGGACGAAGTTTGAACCCTAGGCACTTGACATCATATATGAGACAATGTAATCCTCTTTGAATCAAAACATCATGCAGAAGCCCAGTAGAAGTAAAACCCTAATTTGGCCCTTTTCTTCAGGAAATGTTGCACTACTTGCCTCCTCTGATCAAATCAAATATTTCCATGGTTTGTGGCTTCAAGTGAAGACTTGTAGGACGTTGTGAACCCTTTGCACAAGGTTGAGAAGCTTTGCGACCCTTTGATTGCCTTGGTATAGCCTTCAGTTGCTCCATCCATTGATCACATACCCATGCCTCAACTATGCTATACATGATGCAATGTTTTTGGTTATTATTTTATGAATCTATGTATGCGAAATGATATGCAAAATGTTGAGGATATGAGAGGGAAAATTTTTGAGGTATTACAGGGGCCCCGAAAACGAAGAAGAAAATGGCTGCCCGCGTCGAGGAGGTAGCTACTAAGCACGAGGTTGGTAGCTCTGGTGCCCCCAGCTCGACCACTGACTCTCCCCAGGCTGTCATCCAACAAACTTCCCCGATACAAATATGGGACAACCCTCTGTCCTCCACCTCTCCTCTTATGAAGTGAAAACGGATGGATGGGTCTCTTGCCCGTTCTGCGACTATGGGTGGCATGGATTCGGGCGAACATGGGAGCTACTTGTTTCCTCCTTGCTACTTGGAGAGGGATTTCTTCAAGTCTGAGGGTTCTGTCGTGGTGGCGGAGCCCGAGGCAAAGACTTTGCTTAACCTAGATGCAACTTCTAGGCGGGAAGATCTGGCCGAGGACATTTCCGCTGTCATCCGGGTCATGGAGACAACTTTGGTGATGTCCGACACTGCTGTCTCCATGATTGTGCTGGAGGAGGCTCTTGAGACTGCTAGGACTGAGAAAGATAAGTTCTCCAAGGACCTGTTTGACTACACGGAGGAGAATATGCTCCATGAGGGGTTGACCTCGGAGTTGGAGAAGGTCAAGCTTGAGCGGGACACCTTAAAAGAGGAGAACCAAAGCTTGAAAGTTTAGGCGGTCGAGCTCAAGAAGGCAACTGAAGAGAACATGAACCTTCGATCCTGAATGGCGCTACTGGAGGGTACTGTCAGTCCTCTTGACGATGAGATCGAAGAGGAGCTAGCCCTCCGTACTCGGGGCGAACTGGTCGGCAGGGTTCGTGAGCTTTGCAAGGACCTAGTTGTGATGTTCAAAGATGGATTTGACAATGCCACCGAGCAGCTCAAGGTCTTGAACCCGAGACTCGTAACTGAAGGGACGACTCATAACTATTGTGTGACCGATGGTGAGGTCATTCGCCGCTTCATTGTTGAGGAGGAACTGGCAAAGGAGGAGGACGACGACAATGAAGAGGAGTAGCTCCGGGCGGAGACCCTTTTTGAATTTCTGGCCTGCGTGCCTTTGTATTGGCCTGCGTGCCCTTTTTTTTAAATGGCCTTCGTGCCTTTTGTTTTGAATATTGATGGCCTATGTGCCCCTCTCATATACTTTGGTGGCCGATTTTGGCCGGTTTTAAATGATATGTTGTTTGTTATCACTGTGTTCGATTATTTAGAATTGTTTATTTATTTTGAACTTTTTGTGCTCGACTTAGTTGGACTCGTCGGTGTAGGGAACCGACAAGGTGGCGGGTTTTATGTCCGCCGTGAGTCGGGATTAGGGTTGCGGTTGGATACCCTAATCTAGGGGCTTGGTCCTTCCCATCGCGAGCTGGGTGCCCTACCGATGTGGTACTGCGGCGTTGGGGCTCGTTCGAGATGTACGACATCGGGGAGGGTTGTGCTTGCCTCATGTGGGCGTTATCCTCCTTTTCGTTTGGCGACGAAGGTCGTGGTCGTAACTTCCATGCCTCCCTGGATTGTCTTTTAGCTATAGTATTGCCTAAGTTTTTTTGTGTTCCATTGTCGAGCAAGTTCTTCACCTTGTAAGTTTTCCAAATAGCAGGCCTCGTTGCCCGTTTTATCCCGGACACAGTACGGGCCTTACCAGTTACCGGCTAGCTTGCCTTCCCGTGGGTTTTTTGATTTCGTCTGAGGATCAGGCTTCCCACCTGAAATTCTCTTTTTATGACTTTCACGTCGTGGCGTAAAGCTATTTTCTGTTTAAGGGATATTCCCCTTAGGGCTGCCTCGGAGCGGATTTCCTCGACGAGGTCCAGCTCGACTCGTAGTGCTTCGTCATTCAGCTCCTCGTTGAGGGGTGCTTCTGTGCGCCTGGTTGGATCTTGGATCTCTACCTGGATGAACGCCTCGGTACCGTATGTTAACCTGAACAGGATCTCCCTAGTCGTGGAATGTGGCGTCGTGTGATACGCCCAAAGGACGCTGTGCAGTTCCTCAACCCACGCCTTTTTCACCTCGCTGAGCTGACATTTCAAACCGCGTAGGATGACTCTGTTAGCCGCCTTAGCTTTCCCGTTGGTTTGAGGGTGCTCGATAGATGTGAAGTGTTATTTTGTGCCTAAACCGACGACGAACTCTTGGAATCCTCCGTCCGTGAACTGTGTTCCGTTATCGGTGATGAGGACTTGGGGTATGCCAAACCGTGCGAGAAAGTTTCTTTTGAAGAATCAGAGGATGTTCTGTGCCGTTATTTTGGCTAAGACTTCTTCTTCGATCCATTTAGTAAAGTAGTCCACCCCCACGATGAGGTATTTGTTTTGTTAGGAGTCGGTCACGAAGGGGCTGAGGATGTCCATTCCCCACCAGGTGAAGGGCCACGGGGAGGAGAGCGTCTTTAGTTCGTTGGGGGGTGCGAGATGCATGTCGGCATGCTTTTGGCACTTGTCACATTTTTTTACGTGTTCTTTAGAGTCGTGTTGCATTGTCGACCAATAATAGCCTACTCGCAGGGCTTTGCGCGCTTATGATCTTCCAACGAGATGCTAGGCGTTGATCCCCCCAGTGTATTTCTCCCAGTATATCGGGGACCTTTTCCTCCTCGACGCATTTGAGTAACGGAATGGAGAATCCCCTTCGGTAGAGTTTTCTCTCAAGGAGAACGTACGAGAATGCCCTCCTTTTGGTCGTGGATGCCTCTTTGGGGTCTGCAGGGAGTTCGTCCTTCGTGAGGTAGTTGTAGATGGGCGGCATCCAGCAGTGAACGTCGCCGATCGTGTTTACTTCGAGCGGGGGAGGTGGTCGTTCGGTACTTGGATGGGGAAGGATTTCTTGGATCACTGACTTGTTTCCACCCTTCTTTCTCGTGCTCGCGAGTTTGGATAGGACGCCAACTCACGGGGAGCGTGCTGTACCTCCCATGTCTCAAATTTTTCGAGTTTTTCTCTCACTAAGGCTAAATATTCGATAAGGTTGTCGTTCTTAGCTTGATATTCTCCTTGTACTTGTGATGCCACAAGTTGAGAGTTTGTGCTTATCTTTACTTCCTTCACCCCTAAGTCCTCGGCTAATCTTAGACCTGCGAGGAAAGCTTCATACTCGGCTTCGTTGTTAGAGGTCGAGAAGGATAACAACAACGAGACCTTGATCAGAATCCCGTCCTCGTTTTTGAGGATGATTCCTGCACCACTTCCCTCTGAGCTGGAGGCACCGTCGATGAAGATTGTCCATTTATGGGTGTTGTTAGTTGGGGTTGGGCTATGTGTCATTTCTGCGATGAAGTCGGCCAGGACCTGAGCTTTCAGAGCTCTCCTGATTTTGTATTGGATGTCGAATTCCGAGAGTTCCAGCGACCATTTCAGCATTCGACCGGCCATGTCTGGTCGGCCGAGGAGTTTCTTTATCGGTTTATCGGTTCTCACTTTAATCGTATGGTCAAGGAAGTAGTGTTGTAGTCTCCTCTCAGCGTTTATCAAGGCTAAGGAGACTTTCTCGATCTATTGGTATCTGAGCTCGGGGCCTTGGAGAGCTTTTCTCGTGAAATAGATAGGTTTCTGCCCCTCGATGGTTTCTCGGATGAGAACGGCGCTAACGGCCTCGGTCGCTACAGACATGTATAGGTACATGGTCTCCTTTTCTAGTGGCCGGGACAGGACCAGAGGCTCGGAGAGTGCTTTTTTTAGGTGAAGCAATGCCTGCTCACACTCTTTGGTCTACTCGAAGGTGGCCTCCTTCTGTAGCAGTTTGAAGAAAGGTAAGGCGTGTTGGGCGGACATGGCGACGAAGCGGGACAAGGAAGCAAGCACACCATTGAAGGACTGAATAGATTTTTTCGATTTTGGGGTTGGGAACTCCGAAAACGCACGACATTTGTCGGGGTTGGCCTCAATCCCACGCTCGGTGAGATAGAAGCCGAGGAACTTCCTTGCACGAACACCGAATGTGCACTCTTCGGGGTTAAACCTCATTTTGCATTGTCTTGCCTGCTCGTAAACCTTGCGGAGGTGTTGTGCGTGGCCTACCTCCTCGTGTGATTTCACGATCATGTCGTCCATGTATACTTCGAGCATGTCCCTGATCTCTCCTCGGAAGACCTTGTTCATCATGCGTTGGTATGTGGCTCCGGCGTTCTTTAGTCCGAAGGGCATTACGTTGTAATAGTAATTTCCCGTCGGGGTCATGAAGGCCGTGTGTCTCTTGTCTGTGTCTGACATATGGATTTGGTTGTATCCACTATATGCGTCCATAAAAGATAAGAGTTTGAAACCTGCAGAGTTGTTGACCAGTTTATCTATGTTAGGGAGAGGAAAAGCATCTTTGGGACAAACCTTATTAAGATCAGTATAATCAACACACATATGCCATTTTCCATTATTTTTTTTAACGAGGACTACATTAGAGAGCCAGGTTATGTACTAGGCTTCAGAAATAAAATTTTCCTCTAAGAGGTCTTTTACAACTCGCTCAGCAGCCTCCGCTTTCTCGGGAGACTGTTTGCGTCTACGCTGTGCTACGGGCTTAACTTCCCGGTCTAAAGCTAACTGATGACAGGCGACCTCAGGGTCGATCCTGGGCATTTCTACGGCGTTCCATGCAAAGAGGTCTGCATTTTCCTTGAGGCGATTGCGAGTTGCTCCCTTGTTTCGGAGGGCAGCCCCGTGCCTATCTTCACAACTCTGTCGGGGTTATCTCCCAAGGGAATGAGCTCGAACTCTCCGTCGGGGACCGGGCGGAATGGATGTGTCGGGGTTTGCCCGTGGATGGGCTCCTGTTCTTCAGTGTTGTCCTCGCCGATGCGACTTTCGAGGTCGATGGCGTTGATTCCCTGGGGGGAGGATGTTCTTCGATCCTGGGTTTCTTGCTATTCCTGGTGTTAATTATGGCACGTCCTTTTACTGCAGCATCGTAACATCTTCGAGCGGCTTCGATGTCACCGTGGACCGTGACTACACGGCCTAACTTGGTGTAGTACTTCATCTTCGGTGGACGGTGGAGGGGACCGCAGTTAATTCGGCCAGAGTTGGGAGGCCGAGGATGCAGTTGTAAAGAGAGGGGCACTCTATCACCAGGAATTGGACTTTGACTTCTCTAGCTGTTTCTTGCTCTCCGAAGGTGACGAGGAGCTCGATATAACCCCATAGTTTTGTTGTGGCCCCATTGATTCCTTGAAGGTCGGATCCAACATACAGGGATAAATTGTTCTTGTCCAGCTTGAGGGTCATGAATAGGTGGACGTACATGATGTCCACCGAACAACCTTGGTCGATCAGGATGCGTCGAACGTCGAAGCGTGCCATCTTGGCCTTTATTAGCAAAGGGATGCTGGAATTGGGGGAACCGCCTGACAGTTCTTCTAGGAAGAAAGATATTGGGTTGAACTTTCCCTGGTACTTTGTCAGTGTTGCCAACTATTCAAGCGCGGTTAACAGGAGTTCGTCAAACTTACGTTTCACTGAGAGGGCAGCGTTTTCGTTGTTCATCCCACCTCCTGATATAACAAGATCTTTCGGGAAGTCTTCCCAGGGACTGAGGGCCGCGAGTCGTCCCTCTGGTCCCGAGTCGGGGAGGTGGAAGTCCTCCAGGTGCGATATGCACATGGCCACTTGATATGAGGAGTCGTCGGGTGGTGTGTCCTCACGAGGTCTCTTATTTTCTTGCTCTTCGTGCCGGGGAGTTTCATTCCTCTTAGTGTACTGTTTGAGGTGTCCTTCCTGAATCAAGATCTCAATTATGTCCTTTAGATGGACGCAGTCTTCGGTCACATGTCCATGACTTCAGTGAAAATGACAGTACTTAGATTTGTCCGTATGGGTCTTGGGTGCAGAGGGTTTGAGGAACCTTACCCTGCCCTGTTTGAAGTCAAAATTGATTCACTCGGCGAGGATGCATTCGCAGGGAGCTATTAGAAATGTATATTCGCTGTAGCGGCCTGCGGGTCCCCTTCCTTCACGGGGCTCACGAGGTTTTTCCTCCCTCCGCCTATCTCCATTGCGGCGGGGAGCGTTGGGGTCCTCGCGCTTGGGGTGGTCGGTCTCACCAGTGTTGCGGTTACTCCGAGCATTGTGGGCAACTTGTTTTTCTTCATATCTAATGTAAGCTTGGGCTTTGTGCAGGAGCTCGTCTAGGGTGCGGGGAGGCTCTATCCCGACCACTCTGCTGAGTTCACTTCCGGGCAAGAGTCCCCTCTCGAGGAGGTATTTCTTCATGTGCTTCGTCGTGTCTACCTCGACGGCTTCTTGGTTGAACCGCTCGATGTACGAGCACAACGTCTCATTCTTCCTTTGCATTATAGCTTCGAGGGTTGCCTTAATTTTGGGATGACATCGGGAGGCTATGAAATGCCTAGTGAACGTGGATTTCATGACTTTCCAGGACGTGATGGACTCTGGGGCCAGACTTTTGTACCAGGCCATGGCTCATTTCCTGAGAGTTGTTGAAAACAACCTGATGTTGTTGCGGTAATCGAGCATAGTGTTGATGTTGTCGACGTGATCATCAGGGTCAGTGGTCACGTCGTAGATGTCCAGCTACGGGGGTTTCTCCATGCCTTTGGGGAGTGGTGCCTCCATAATTGCTCGTGAAAGGGGGAAATGGGGTTCCTCCTCGTCGCTCCTCATCGGGGAAAACTCATCGTTGTCGGGACTCTATTCGTGTTTGGGCGAGGACCTCAATCATCAGTCTCATGGCGTATCCTGGATCTGCTCTTCTTAGGCTCGGGCGAGCGTCGTCCTCGTTGCAGAGGAGAATGTCCCTGTTTCTTCGCAGCTTCTGGACGTTGTAGCGTCCTTCGTCCTTGTTGGGGTCGATCTTACCGTCGATGATCCTCCAGGGCCATGATCCTCTCGTGCTGCTGGTAGAGCACGGAGCTGGCCTGATTAAGGGCGTTCACCATAGCGATCATGGTGACGTCTCCTTCGACGGGAACTGGGATGGGCTGGAATGGAGCGACCGACGGGATTTGAGATTGAGGTTGCTGGATCCCATTATCTTCGGGTTCAGGAGACGGGGTGGAAGGTTTCCCGTCTCTGACGTCAACTTCGTGGTAATTCAGATTGTCCTCCGTCTTGTAGTCGACGAGGGGACGATGATGGTCGTTGGTGTTTTCTCCAGCCATACTGGAAGGATATGGGTATATTTGAGCTTTGATCTTCTTCTGTGGAGGAAGGGGATAACTAGTTTCCCACAGAAGCTGATCTTACCTAATTAGGAGGACCTTCCAGTAATTGAACGCAGACAGCCAAAATGGTTGGAATGGAAAGGGGGTGTACCTGCAAGGCACTCCGATGCCAAAGTAAGTAAGAGGTACAAAAAAATGGTAAGCAAAAAGTGTTTCCGAATACCTGACCCTTTAGTGAAAAAGAGTATTTATAGTGATCCCCAAGCGCTGGGCCAAGATCCTTCCTTGGGCTGGATCAGCGAGGCCCAAGGAAGTACTGCCAATGTACGCGTAAGGAGCGTGTAGACCTAACAAGTAGTCTACTCCTTGGTCCAACTGCCCCTATCTTTCAAGAGATAATATGGGATAGTTGGGTGACGTGGCAAGTGGAATATTTGACCTGTTACTTGCCCGACGTGCCAAGTGTATGCTCGACCCATGAAGCGTCTGCTTGACCGTATAACATGCTTGCCCGAGTGGATGTGCATCTGCTCGACGTATTGGGCCACGGTCCAATACAGTCTCTGGAGGCCCAGTCCAGAACAATATCATTCTAAATGACATAACATGATTTGCATTGATTTCGTGTGATGATGAGATGTAATTGATTTTGTGTATAAATGAGTTATGATGATTGTTCTTATGATGTGACGTAATTGAAGTTGTTATGATGTGACTCAATGCATGTTGTTATGTTTTTAAATTCTCATTCTTATATTACTTTATTGAATGTGAATTTACTCACCATGCCTGCCTTCTGGTGATGGTCTATTATGTCATCCTGTAGATAATCAATGTTAGCTCGGAGTTAGTGAGGTGTCTTGTTAGATAGAAGTGGAGTCATGCTCTGTGTCCAGTAACACCGGGATGAGTTTCGCTTGAGTTGTTTTACTTATTTAAATTTAAGATGTTATTTCTTTTGAGTACTTTTGATTAAATGATGTTCGAAATAATTTATGAGGTTTTAATTTATTAAAGATGAAAGGTGATGTTTTGTTTTCCGCTGCGTATTTGTTCAGAAATGAGATTCAATTGTGTTTTCCGCTGTGTTACGGGACAAAACTCAAATGTGATGATATATGATGTTCTGAGTTATTTGAAGAATGTGATGCCCTTTTATATGAGAAAAACTTTGATTTTTGTAGTTAAAATGTATTATACTTGTGATGGGGTAGAAAGGTTGTTACATATACCGTATCAAACGATTTTATCCGTGCGGTGGCACAGATATCTTACTAGTTGAACTACGAAACTTTAGAGGTAGTCTAGCAAAGATATCTAACATAGCATCAGAATCTGCACCAAAAGATTTATACCAAAAGAAAAAAAGAATCTGCACCAATAGATATAAGGATTAATAGAAACAAATATATTAAACGAACCAGGAACACTATGTGTCATTCCAATATGTTTAGTATAGTCAAGCAATAGTCTTGTCAGGATTGACTATTCTACACAATTGAGCATATGCTTATCATCCTTTCTAAAAACTTTGTACATCGACTTCAATTGAAACCCAGTGCCGAATGAAAGTGTCCTTTTTGCCCTCTTACACTCAGTTCTCAACCTTCTAAGAGGCAAGAGCCCTTGAACTCCACCACAAAGTGGTTCACCATTCTATCATTAAAATCTGCTTCTCCCGGTCACCATTAATTCATACCTTTCATCCTTGAATGTGAATAGAGGAAAATTAAAAGTTCTACCACCAAGATCGCATATACAAATATTTGATCATCAGTAAAAACAACAAAAGAAAGTGTTGTTCTCTTTCCTTGCTCATTATGAATTATCTCTGCTCTCTACAAGTCAATTTCAATAGCAGCTTCCTAGTATCTTCTTTCTCATTCAAGTATATATGATGTAAAGTTGTACTTTAGAAGAGAAAGAGAATATATGGGAAAAGAATTGAGAATTTTGAGTTAGCTTTTATAAATGCGGAATACGAAAGTTATATGATTTCTTGTTCCACACTAGAATAACATTTATTTTTGTTAGAACATGAAGAGAAAGAGGAAGAGGAAGAATCATTTTGAAGCATACATTTGTAATCTGTCACTACATATACATTTTTTAGTGTTTGATTTGAAATAGGCTTGACCTATCATTACAACACGACTATAAATAAAATACAATGGACCCAACTTATTTATTCTTAATAAAGAAGGTATACATACACAAATGAGCCTTTATTAGATGATATAATACATGTGCCCGTTTCCTTCTTTCATTATATTAATTAAAATGAACTACATGTTCAATATTTATTGGAAACACAACAGGGAGTGTATATACTTAAACACAACACAGAAATAAGCTTCACCATTCTACTAATAATCATTCTTTCTGGAACACAACAGGAAGTGCACCACCATCTAAGGCCAATAGAATCTTGCCATTCTCACGGATAACACCAACAGTCCCAGATTCAAACTTACAGCTAGGGCATACCTCTGCAGGGCTCCATTGGATGTTGTAGATGCCTCTAGTTTGTGTCGGAACAATCCTAAAGAAGTTACCATATGATCCAACTGTACTGTCATCCCTTCCGGTTATAATCAACCTCCTTCCACTCGTAGCATCTTTCTCACCCACTCTCCATTCTGTGGACTGTGCGCAACTTGAGGAAGCTACAAATGTTACTCTCAAGTCTCTGTCAAGAAGCACATCGTCCTCATCATGACGAGGGGCAAAAGGTGTGAATACCACCGGAATACCGTGTGCCAATTCACTGGTGACAAGACCAACTTGCAGAGGGCATGGTGCATTTCCAGTGATCAATGAGGAACCTCCTCCATTGCCTGTGATAGCAGGCCTGATGAAGTATTCCTCATCGTCCTCAACTGCGTCGCCACTAGTGTCTATCACAATTTGGGCTATTGATGTTGTTGCCATCAAAAGCCACACATGAGCAAGGATGACTAGGGTCAGGAATCTAGTTGACATTATGGATTAATCTTACAGCTCACACTCTAAGGTTATATGAAAGAGGACTTAGGCTTTTTGTGTGTCTGCTGTTGATTGCTAGGCAAGGTTTTTATAGCGCTAATCATATACCATGCAACGAATAGAGTAATTCATGAGTAAACAAAAGTCCAATTAAATAATTTACTTGATTTTTCATATTGCTTATATGTTACTTTGTTTTGATCGCATGATTTTGATAGGGTGGAAATGGTGAATCTATTCCTAGTTTGAATCGTCCAATTAATGAAGTATATATAGTTGCGTACACAAACCAATATCTACAAGCACGCTAAAACACTGTTGTCTCTTTCACTGTTTTCCTTCTGTCGCTAAATTAATATATATAATTAAAGAAAAGGTTGTATTTCTTGCACATTATTGTATTCTTAAAAGTGTTTCAACGAATATCTATTTTCTAATGTCATTTATATTTATAATATTCAAGACAATTTAATCAGGATGGGATTAACTTGGAATGGTCCTCTAAACCTATAAAATTCTTGATATTGAACGAAATAGATTGGTTTGCAAAATTTGAGGCGACTAAGCTAGGAGATAGAAGAAATATTACGTACTTTAGAAAGATAATTGGATTGAGAACAAAACTCTACAACATTTATCTAATCTGTTTTTGCATTCACAATAACGGTCTCATCACTGATTTTGGAAGATGTACTAGTAATGAATAATTTTCTGCAGCAACTTTTAGAAATTTTTTTTATTACATTCCTTGAGTTTCTTACATCCGAAAAGAAAACAAATTAGCATGGTGCGTAAGAAACTCAAAATATGTAATAAGAAATCCTCGTATTAGATACATAACTATGCTTTATTTAGTTTGGGCTTTATTATTGTCTTAGGAGGAATCTACTTGCTATCCTCCAGTTATACCTGACACATCTCAATCATGGTGAAATTCTATTTTTACCCTTTATTATTTTTTTGAAAATTAAGAATTTTTTAGTGCTATATTGATAATTTTGAAATTTTCGTTAAAAAATACCATTAATTTCAAAATTCCCGATAATTTTTTTTTGTATACTACCACCAATTTCAAATTAACAGTACAGTACTAGTAATTTCGAAATTACCGGTAATGTACTGCGAATTTGAAATTCCCGACAGTGTAAAAAAATATTTTGAAACTTTTGAGATATTTCACTACCGGGAATTTAGAAGTTACCGGTATTGTACTACGAATTTGAAATTTCTGGTAGTGTAAAAAAATTAAATTTTGGAACTTTTGAAAATTTACACTACCGAGAATTTCGAAATTACCGTTAGTGTACTGCGAATTTGAAATTCTAGTAGTGTAAAAAAAACAAAATTTGGAAAATTTTCAATTTTTCACTACCGGGAATTTCGAAATTACCGGTACTATACTGCGAATTTGAAATTCCCGGTAGTGTAAAAAAGAAAATTTTAAAAATTTTAAAAATTTTCAGTACCGGAAATTTCTAAATTTTCGAAAATTTTCAAAAACTGTCGGAAATTTTTACACATTACCGAAAATTTTGAAAGTCCCAGTAGTTAATTTTTTTTCATTTGTTTCAAAATATTTCAAGGGTAGTTTTGCCATTATGAAAAAATGAGGGGGGTGTGTAACACCCCATTTCTACCCAACTTTAATTATAAATCAGAGTTATATAAAAATTCACCAAAATATGGGATATCAAATTTTCAACTTTAAAATCAAATAACAAAGCTTCATTAATGAACTTAGTTCATAAACTACGCAGCAAATTCAAAAAAATTTGCAACTTTAAAACAACTTCAAGTTTATTCAACATCAAATACTTCAACATGGTTTTCAACATGAAACAACTAAAAACGAGTTCATAAACTAAATAAAATTCACAAAAACAAAACATGCATTCATCCCCCCCGAAGTGCTACGTATCAGAGCAACAAACATCAATTTGAGACGACTAAGTACTCGAATCTTGATTACCTGCACGTTACCAACAAAGGGCAACATTCAAACATAAGGGGTGACATATCAAAAAACATAAGCAGGAGTATGATAATCAATATATAAGCAAGAAATCATATAATCACCCACTTCACACAACGAGCAACTTCAACATACAGCTTGCAACCAACCACAATTAACAACATAGATAAAATGCAACTCGAATGTGACTCAACTTATATATGCATATGGTACCATTTGGAGTAAACTCCCAACTTTAAATTTTTCCAGTTTATCGAGGTATCAATAACTTATTTGCTAATCCAAGCCAACTTGAATCGATCGTTCGCTCCACTTGAAAATATGCAAATGTATGCAACTATGAATGACATACAACAAAAACAACAACATAATCAACAACTTAACAACACAACAACGTGAATCAATGTTGGTCAAACGACCTGCAACATAATAAGTTTCCCCAAGATCGGGACAACACGACTATTAGCAACTTAATACAACTTCAACGTGGAAAACGACTAATTACGACTTAAATAAATTAGACAACTAGATTAATTATTTTTAATCCTCACATCTATTATAAGCAACTTATTTTATCTCTACTTAAAGTCTAAGATCGACTCAACTTGAAACGAATGCAAAAATAGTACGAATCGCCAAAAACTGAATTTCCTGCACACCACTCTGCCCATAGGTGTAATGCCCCACTTATTACGTGTATTGCCATAATTCCTTACGCCTATCCTACGCAAACGACTAGAGGGCCTGAAATTCACCTTCCCTTACGCGTAACGCCTGCGTAACTGGGATATGTTATGCGTAATGCCCAGCTTGTTACGCGTTACACCAGATATGTTACGTAAACCACCAGAATGAATACAATCCAATCTCTGCTACGAATTTACATAACCTCATCACTTCATTCAAGCCTATTTGGGTTTCTACATCGATTTTATACTCTGAATCTTCTGTATCTATTCATCTACTAATTTCTATGATTGGTTTTACGAGTCCTGACCTCCTTCTCTACACGAATTTTCTGCAACATTCAGTCTAACAACACAAAAACAAATACAACAACGATTAACACAACATAAACAACTTTTAGAAGAAAAATACAACAAGAACAACACATCATACATGTCAGATTCATACGAAAATGCAGCAACTAAATCATACGAAAAACATAACGACGAAATCCCAACATACATACGAATTATCTAATCCCGATTATGAAATTTGAACCCCATCCTAACCTTGGATTAAAGGCAGCTCGAATTCATCACAAAATCTCCGCGAAAACTCTCAACCTAGCCTCTTCTTGATCTTTCTCTAAGACTTGTTCTATTCTCTTGCAAAATTCTGATTATACCCTAATTAGGTCTTTTGTCTATTTTTTTTACTAAATTATCACTAATCAACTTAATTACTAATAGGCCTAAAATAGCACCCCAACTTTACTACTATCACACCATAACTAAGCCCAATTTAATATTATATCATTAATACTTATTTTATTTATCCGACATAATTAATTTTAAACAACTCAATACCAACTTAACCATCAACTTAATACCAACTCAAACAGCTTAACGACACAAACGAAATAATAACACTTAACAACAAATAATGGGAAAATGCGCGACAATATTTAATTAAATTAATTAATTAAATATGGGTGTTACTTAATTAATTAAATACGGGCGTTACAACTCTCCCCTACCTAGAACATTTTCGTCCTCGAAAATCTTACCTCGCTCAAACAACTTAGGATATGATTCCTGCATCTTGCTTTCCAACTCCCAAGTTATACTTTCTCCGACAGCTCCCAACCAAACAACTTTCGTTAGAGCAATCTCTTTTCCTCTTAAGGTCTTCATTTCACGATCCTCAATTCGTCTGACATTGTCTCCACAGTGAGATTATCTCGTACTTGCACATCATCCATAATGATCACATTAGAAGGATATGAAATATACTTTCGGAGTTGCGACACATGGAACACATCATGCAAATTCGATAAATTTTGCGGTAAATCCACTCTATAAGCAGCATTCCCAACTCTATCTGAAATCTGATACAGATCAATAAAACGAGGAGTAAGCTTCTTAGATTTCAACGCTCTCCCAACACCTGTCACAGGCGTAACTCTTAAAAATACATGATCACCCGCTTGGAATTCTAAATCTTTCATTCGCTTATCATGGTAACTTTTCTGCCGACTTTGAGAAGATTTCATATTCTCTCGAATCAACTTCACCTTCTCTGTTATTATACATGAACTCGATCAATGGAAGAAAAGTATCCTACAGACCTTCCTGCTTAAGTACACAAGCTCTCAAAAAATCCTTCAACGAGTGAATCGTCCTCTCCGCTTGACCATCTATCCGAAGATGATACGCTAAACTCAATCTCAACTTAGAATCCAAAGCTTCTCGCAGAGATGTTACCCTAATTTTGATCATTTCCTCAAGAGATGTTGCACTGCTTGCATTCCTTGGAGCCATTCACTTCTTTCCAAGGCTTGAGGCTTCAAATGGAGACTTGTGTGATGTTTTAGACCCTTTGAACATGATTAAGGAGCTTTGTGACCCTTTGATTGTCTTTGTATAGCCTCTAATTGCTCCAGTCATTGACCACATACCTATGCCTCAACTATGCTACACATGATGCAATGCTTTTTTTTTGTTTATTTTATGAACTTATGTATGCTAAATGCTATGCCAAATGTTTAGGATATGAGAGGGCAAATTTTGAGGTATTACAGCTGCCCCTATTCATCTATCTGCAAGCTTGAATGACTAATTGTGAAAGCTCTTAGACATTCAAGATATGGAGTAATTGAATACTCGAATAAAACCTGGAAATTTGAACTCGGTGGATAATAGATGTGCCATCTGCTTCTTCTTATTATTTTTTGATTTTGACCTCTAAATAGGTAGCGGGAAAAGAACCGGGTGGAACAGGATCATTGTACGTAAACGAGAGCCCAGGCAAACAGGACCGTTGTACAAAATGATAACCTGAGACGTGACTGTTGTACAAAACAAGCCACGGAAAGGAAAGGCATGTTGTACAAAACAGGGCTTTGAACGGGACCATTGTACAAAACGGAACTCGGAAATGTGACTGCTGAGCGAATCAAGCCACAAAAAGAAAGGGCATGTTGTACAAAATAGGGCTTTGAACGAGACCATTGTACAAAACGGAACTCGAAAATGTGACTGCTGAGCGAATCAAGCCACAAAAAGAAAGGGCATGTTGTACAAAACAGGGCTTTGAACAAGACCATTGTACAAAACGGAACTCGAAAATGTGACTGCTGAGCGAATCAAGCCACAAAAAGAAAGGGCCTGTTGTACAAAATAGGGCTTTGAACGAGACCATTGTACAAAACGGAACTCGAAAATGTGACTGCTGAGCGAATCAAGCCACAAAAAGAAAGGGCCTGTTGTACAAAACAGGGCTTTGAACAAGACCATTGTACAAAACGGAACTCAGAACTATGATTGCTGAGCGAATTAAGCCACAAAAAGAAATGACCTGTTGTATAAAACAGGGCTTTGAATGAGACCATTGTATAAAACGGAACTCGGAACTGTGATCGCTGAGCGAATTAAGCCACAAAAAGAAAGATGACAACCTTGACCTTGAAAGACAAAGATGTCTGGTAGATGGTATAAGCATTTTCTGTGGGGAATATCTCAGGTTGAGAAGGTGTTATAGGTTGCATGTAATATACCTCAAAACTAGCCCATGCTGGTATGCATATGTTTGGATTTTATGGTGTAATGCTCCATGATGATGGAAATTCTATGCTTTGGAGGATGCAAATGCAATGATGACTATGCGTATACGAATGCAAAAGGATCTCCTGACAAGGAGACTGCAAGTATCCCCGGTGGCTTGACTGGGGAAATGATTATAACTGCATTAATCTGGTTAATCTCTGTGAGAGGAAACAACTCCGCGGGGACATCTGTTAATGATGCACGGGCTCTGAACTGCCGCTATTGCCAAAAATAAATTGGACTTTAATATTGGAGAGCCAAGACCGTGTTGGAGATGGATCCTTCTTACACTTTGGTGGGAAGTGGAGATCTCCTGACTTGGCTGGGAACCGGAGGTATGGCTCTGCTTGAGGAAGCAAACTGTTGGGAGAGGAAAAACACTCCTTACATTGCTGGGAACTGCCCCTGTATTGAAGGAAAACTTCTGCTTAGGGAGGGAAAACATCTCTTGCCATTAATATTGGAGAAGAAATTCAACTTTACTTCCACTAGGGATAACTGGAGACATCCAGGAAAACACCCGTTCTTGTTCAAGCATAAAGAAAAGTTCCTCCTGGAAATCTGCTTTTAGATCTGTTAACAACACCTGTACCTGTACCTGCATAAACACAATCGATAGTGCCTGTAACATGGAGAGTTAGTTTGGACCTGTATGCCCTAGGCTCATAGCATGATTCATTATCTGGGCATCTCGACACCCTTTCAGAGTTGTATTAAATGTTTCTGTCCTCCTGCATGAGTTAGAAAGCAATCAAATGTTCACAACACAATATAAATCACAATTTGCTAGACGTTTTCGCAATCAATCAATGCTAGATGGAAAAACAAAAAAAAACAGAAGCAAATAGTCACAAGTTGACTGAAATTGACTTTTTTATTGATTTGGAAAAATGGCCATGAATAGGCATTACCAAGGAAGCAATTCCCTGGAAAGAGGAAATAGCCAAAAAGGAAAAAAAAACTATCCTATTGGCAATGTAAGAAGTGGATCTCATCAAGTTTCAACCCTGTTATGACTCGTATATCTTCAAGACGATTCGCTCGCTCTGCCCCTTGACAGAGGTGATTGAACTGGTTTTCAACCTTTAGAATAACCTCAATTGCAGATGAGTTATGAATTTCACAGATCGCAGTCGTTCGTGTTAGTCCCTCTTTTGTATGGATCGCCCTTTGGGTTTTCAATCCACCGGGATACCCTTTTTTGCCTGAGCTGTCCGATGTGGCTTTTCAAATCAGCGGGTGTACATTTTTTTTTCAAGATTTCCCAAATTTTTGCCCGAGCCTTCATTCTGTTTTTGGCTCGTCGGGATGCCCATTTTTGATTGGATCTTTATTCTGTTTATATCCAGCGAGTCCTTTTTTACACGAAGTATTTTCTTACTGCGTCTGCTTTGACAGGGGAATGGAAGTCTTCTCCATTCATGGTTGTCAACATCAAGGCTCCACCTGAGAAAACCTTTTTAAACACAAATGGTCCTTCATAGTTAGATGTCCATTTGCCCCTGTGATCGTTAAGAAGAGGAATAATCCTTTTCAGCACCAAGTCACCTGGTATGTACCTTTGTGGTCGTACCTTGTCAAAAGCCTGCTTCATCCGCCGTTGATACAACTGCCCATGGCATACAACTGCGAGACGTTTTTCTTCAATGAGGCTCAGTTGATTATATCTAGATCGGAGCCATTCAGCTTCATCTAGCTTAAAGTCCATCATTAACCTCAACGAGGGGATTTCAACTTCAATTGGTAGGACCACCTTCATACCATATACCAGTGAGAACGGGGTTGCCCCTGTTGAACTATGCACTGACGTTCTGTACCCATGTAAAGCGAAAGGTAGCATCTCATGCCAGTCTTTGTATGTTACAACCATCTTCTGCACGATCTTCTTGATATTCTTGTTGGCCGCCTCGACAACGCCATTCATCTTCGGACGATATGGAGAAGAGTTGTGATGTTCTATTTTGAAATCCCGACACAAGTCAGCCATCATCTTGTTGTTGAGATTATAACCATTATCAGTAATGATTCTTTCAGGAATTCCGTACAGGCAAATGACGTCTCTTTTAATAAACCGGGCTACCACTTGTTTAGTAACATTGGCATAAGACGCCGCTTCGACCCACTTCGTGAAATAGTCTATAGCAACCAGGATGAAACGGTGGCCGTTGGAAGCTGTCGGTTCGATCTTGCCAATCATATCAATGCCCCACATGGCGAACGGCCATGGTGAAGACATGACACTCAATGGATTCAGAGGCACATGGACCTTATCGGCATAAATCTGACACTTGTGACATTTACGGGAGTATTTACAGCAATCGGATTCCATGGTGATCCAATAATATCCTGATCTCAACAATTTCTTGGCCATAGCATGTCCTCCAGCATGGGTACCAAAGGAGCCTTCATGAACCTCTTGCATCAACAGGTCTGCTTCGTGTCTATCCACGCATCTGAGTAGAACCATGTCGAAGTTTCGCTTGTATAACACACCATCTTGATTCAAGAAGAAACCACCTGCCAGTCTTCTGAGGGTCTTCTTGAATTTATTGGATGCCCCAGCCGGGTATTCGTGAGTCTTCAATAATTGCTTGATATCATGATACCAAGGTTTGTTATCTTCACCATTGTCAACCGCAAAGACATAGGCAGTTCTTATAAGACGGGAGACCATGACCCGGGGCACAAAATTCTCTTGACAAACTTTAATCATAGATGACAAAGTTGCTAGAGCATCAACAAACTGATTTTCGTCTCGAGGAATATAATTCAACTTGACCTCGGTGAAGAAAGTTAGCAGCCTCCTGGTATAATCCCTATAAGGAACTAAATGAGGTTGATGAACTAACCATTTACCATTAACTTGGTTCACCACCAGAGCGGAATCTCCGAAGATCTCGAGGTTCTTGACTCGCAAATTGATTGCTTCTTCAACCCCCATGATACAAGCTTCATACTCTGCCTCATTGTTAGTGTATTCAAAAGTCAATTGAGCAGCTAAAGGTGTATGGACCCCTTCTGGTGAGATGATAACAACACCCACTCCGCTTCCGTTTATGTTCACAGCTCCGTCAAACATCAACTTCCATTTGGATTCAGGGTCTGACCCCTCCTCCGGAAGTGGTTCTTCACTGTCTTTCAACTTGAGGAACATGATGTCCTCATCCGGAAACTCGAATTGCATGGGTTGATAATCTTCAATTGGCTGTTGAGCCAAGTATTTCGACAATAAACTTCCTTTGATTGCTTTTTGCAATGTGTAATGGATATCATACTCCATTAGAATCATCTGCCATCGGGCTACCCTTCCTGTCAGAGCCGACTTCTTGAAAATGTATTTCACAGGATCCATCTTGGAAATTAAGAGAGTGGTGTGGGTCAGCATGTACTGTCTTAGTCGGCGAGCAGCCCATGCCAAAGCGCAACATGTTTTCTCGAGTAGTGAGTAGCATGTCTCACAAACGGTAAACATTTTGCAAAGGTAATAAATGGTATGCTCTTATCGACCAGACTCGTCTTGCTGTCCCAGCACACATCCCATTGATCCTTCGAGCACAGTAAGATACATGATCAAGGGTCTCCCTGGCACTGGAGGCATGAGAATTAGAGGTTCTAGCAGGTATTCCTTGATTCGGTCAAAGGCTTGCTGACAGTCTTCATTCCATTTGATGGATTGATTCTTCCTCAGAAGCTTGAAGATGGGCTCACACATGGCTGTTAGGTGAGAGATAAACCGTGCAATTTAATTTAGTCTCCCTAAGAAACCATGCACTTGCTTTTCAGTCCTTGGCTCAGGAATTTCTTGGATGGCTTTTACTTTGGCTGGATCAACCTCAATTCCCCGCTCACTAACAATGAAACCAAGTAGCTTTCCGGAACGGACCCCGAAGGTGCACTTATTCGGGTTCAACCTCAATCTGAACTTCCGGAGTCTGTCAAACAACTTTGCTAGATTGACCAAGTGATCTTCTTTTGTTTGGGATTTTGCTATCATATCATTAACATAAACCTCAATTTCATGATGAATCATGTCGTGAAATAGCGTCACCATCGCCCATTGGTAAGTGGCCCCAACATTCTTCAGACCAAACGACATAACCTTGTAACAGAAAGTGCCCCAAGGCGTGATGAAGGTAGTCTTTTCCATATCATCAGGAGACATCTTAATCTGGTTATAACCTGAAAACCCGTCCATGAAAGAGAACATAAAAAACTAAGCAGTATTATCAACAAGCACATCTATGTGAGGCAGAGGGAAATCATCTTTAGGGCTGGCCCAGTTCAAATCCCTGTAGTCTACACACATCCTGACCTTACCGTCTTTTTTAGGGACCGGCACAATATTGGCAACCCACGGAGGATAACTGGTCACGGCCAAGAAACCAACATCAAATTGCTTTTGTACTTCCTCTTTTATTTTGATTGCCATATCAGGGTGTGTGCGCCTCAACTTCTGCTTCACCGGCGGGCAGTCTTCTTTCAGAGGAAGCTTGTGTACCACAATGTCAGTGTCTAAACCAGCTATATCTTGGTAGGACCACGCGAAGACATCAACATATTCTCAAAGCATAGCAATTAGACAAGTCTTGATAGATTCTTCTAATGCGGCCCCGATCTTAACTTCTTTCTTGTCTTTTTCGGTACCCATGTTTATCACTTTGACGGCCTCTTCATGCAGCTGAATCATCTTCTCCTCCTGTTTAAGAAGTCTGGCCAATTCTTCAGGTAGTTCGCAATCTTCTTCACCTTCCTCGTCGACTTGATAAATTGGATTGTAACATTCATACTTAGCCATAACAGGGTTGTCATTAATAAGATCCGGTGATGAGCACCTGCATGAATGGTGATTCATGCCAGGCTTTAGAAAAATCTTGAGAAAATGAGAAACATTGCCATTTTAAAACTTTTCTTTCTTTTTGAAAAACAAAAGAAAAAAATGAAAGGCAAAGAACAACATGGATGAATGTGCAACGTCAGGTTTATTTATGATTATGAATTATGTTAGGAAAAAAAGAACCCTTACAAAAAGCTACTATGCCTTGGGCAAGACATAGTGCTTGAGTACAGAAAAGACAGAAACAAAGATTATTACTCTTCGAAGGAGGTGACTGAGATAAGCCTTTCAGACGACCAGTTGCTAAGTTGAGTCCCTGGAGAAGAAGGACTGATCCACTCATCTAAGTCACAGTTACTATCAACTACGTCGTCTTGCACGACACTGATGCTTCCATAATCCACCACTCCCGCACTCGTGAAAGTAACCGGGCCTTGACGACCTCTAGCACTCGGTCCAGATGATGACTGCCCAGGATGGTAACCAATCCCAAACATATCTTTCTTCTCTGGAACTTCTACTGGACTGCCCCAGCCTTCTCGTATCCCAGATTCTACCACTTCAAGAGCATGCTTATAAGAGGCTATGGAAACCCATTTCTTTGGTTCTTCAGAAGAAGCTACCAATGAAGATGCTTGTTCAGTTTTCAGGGGCTCAAAATCCTGACATGGAATTTCAACTATTTCGCCATCCATCTCCACATACTTGAATGAAACCAAATGACTAACGAAAATGTCTTCTTCCCTACTGACTGTTACAATTTGGCCTTCCCAGACGAACTTTAGCTTTTGATGAAGTGTGGATGATACTACTCCTGCTGAATGTATCCAAGGCCTTCCCAACAAACAACTATATTAAGGCTGTATATCCATTACGTAGAATGTGGTATTGAAGATTTGTGGACCTACTTTAATTGGTAATTCCACCTCTCCGAATACTGATCTCCTCGACCCATCAAATGCTCTAACTACCAGGTCGCTAGGCCTTAAAACCACTCCATCATAATCCAAACTCATCAATGCCTTCTTAGGCAGAACATTCAACGATGATCCAGTATCTACCAACACGTGAGAAAGTACCGAACCTTTACATTCTAAAGAGATATGCAGTGCCCGATTATGAGAACGACCTTCTGATGTCAGATCCATGTCTGTAAAGCCCAATCCGTGACTGGCATTGACACTAGATACCACCGCTTCTAACTGATTTACCGAAATATCCTGAGGCATATAAGCCTTGTTCAGAATACTCAAGAGAGCTTTCCTGTGGGAGTCAGAACACATTAGCAAAGACAAGATGGAAATCTTCAACGGAGTCTGCTGCAGATGGTCCACAATCTTGTAATCGCTCTTTTTGATAATTCTCAAAACTTCTTCAGCTTCTTTATCAAAGGTAATGTCTGGATCAGTCACTGGCGTGGGCTCATTGACAACCACTGGCTGTTTCCCTCTTGCCTTAGCCTGGGCCTCTGCGGTGTCTTTGGGTGGTATCACACTATTTCTTAGTGTTTCCGGCGCAAATAATCTTCCACTTCTAGTAAAGCCCCCTACTCCAACATTTTCTACTTGAGCTGGGGTCGTGCTAGACATGACCAAATCTTGCTTCTGGCTGTTACAATATACTTCGCCACCATAATTCCAGGGAATGGCTTTATCACTCTGATATTTGCAGGTCGTCAATATCACACACCAAGTTTAGATTCTCCCCATCGTCAACCACCCCAACCGTACCCCCGTGAGGAGGCATGGGGTTCTGTATTACATTAGGAGTAGGAGCAAAATTAATCGCTTTAGAATCCAGTAGGTCTTGAACAACATGCTTCAGAGCTTTGCAGTTTTCTGTGGTATGCCCGGGAGCTCCGAAATGAAATTCGCACCTGGCGTTTATATCATAACCCTCGGGGATTTGGCCTGGCTTCGGGGGTTGTAGAGTTCAGAGTTGAACCATCTGGAGCTGTAGGATATTCTTCAAAAGTTGTGAATAAGACATCGGCGGAGTTTCGAGATGTCTTTCTTTGTTCTTCTGGGGGTAATATGAACGAGGAGTTCTTTGTTGATACCCTTGTTGGCGTTGCGACTGCAGTGGTTGGACTTGTTGTTGAACAGGTTGAGCTGAGATAGTGACAGGGGCCACTTGTTGATAAAACCCTCTGTTATTTCCTCCCCTCTGCGCGTACACTGCCCCGGTCTCTCCTTCTCTCCTCTTCACAAAGGGCTTCTTGACACCAGAACTCGAAGCGCCCCCATTCTGAATCTTGCCTTGCTTGATTCAGCTTTCCACCCTCTTCCAGTCAAGATGATATCTGAAAACCCATTTGAGGAACATCCAGCTAGCCTCTCCATGAAATTCCCAGGGAGGGTATCCAGGAACAGGTCTACCATTTCTCTCTCCAGCAAAGGTGGTTGTACTCTGGCGGCCACTTCACGCCACCTTTGTGCGTAATCTTTGAAGCTCTCAGAGTTTTTCTGAGTCAGACTTTGAAGTTGAGTACTACTGGGCACCATGTCGATATTATACTGATATTGCTTGAGGAATGCTTCTCCCAATTCCTTCCAGCTTCTCACAGAGCATCTCTCTAGCTTCATATACCATTCCAAGGATCCTCCGGAGAGACTATCCTGGAAGTAGTACATCCAGAGCTTTTCATCCCTAGTATGGGCAGCAATTTTCTGGTAGAATGCCTGCAAGTGAGTTTTAGGGCAGGAGCTACCGTTATACTTGTCAAAAGTAGGTGGCCTGAATTTGGGAGGAATAACCACCCCGGGGACTAGACCCATGTCAGACACATCTATCCCCAAAGTGTCTCTACACTCGAGGGCTTTGACTTTCTCAGTAAGCATCAAAAAGTCCTGAAGATTTCCTTCTTCGCTGAGCCCCATGTCATTATTGAAAGAAGGGAACTGATCCTCCTGCCTGTCTTGCACTGGAGTGAAAGTTGTTGCGCCTTGTTCTGGAACTTGAGGTCCACCTGGGCCATTTTTGGTGTTGGGAGGAGTTACTTGGACGCCAGGAGTGATTACAGGGATATTAGTCTGAGGAGGGTTGAGCCCCTGAATTGCATTTCTTAACTCTTGTTGTCCCTGAGCCATCCCTTGCATCATGACCATGAACTCTCCTATTCTGGTGCGAAACTCATTAAGCTCGGTTTGCATAGCATCTATGACTGTCCTCTGGTTTTTGCGAGTTGCGTAACGATGCGGGATATTCTGTCGAGGATGACGAGTCTTGGCGACCCTCACAATCTTTGCCTGAAATGAAAATAAGTTAAACAACCTGTAGAAAACCTGCAAAACAAAAAAGAAATGCAAATGATGTGTATGCAATGCAACATGTTCCTTTTATTCCCAAGGCTTCCACTACTTTTCCCATTTTGGTGTTGAGAAAAAGATCCCTTGCAAGAAAATCCTGTGTGACATTCAAAATTGAAGTGGTGGCCTTTATTTTGTGTCCGTGCAACAAATATAACCAGAGACTTCAAGTAAATCAAAAGACAATTGAAATAATAAAAGATCCTCACAAGGTACAAATTCAATATGTCACGAGAGAAAAAAGAAGTACATCAAGAAAGAAGGGATTCCCACAACAAGCCCGTGGATAATCCAAGTCATATGCACATACAACTAAAGCTTAGGAAAGTCTACATCCTATAATCTCCAACTGAGGTGCTTGACATTTTGCAACATCTGAGCTATATCTGGATGCGTAGGCTCCTGTACAAGCTTCTGAATTAGGATATCCCTAAGGTCAAAGGAGGCATGCAATTCCTCAATTTACTGTAGGAACACCTTTTCACTTTCCTGGCTTGTAATAGAATCATTCTTAGCTCTCTTGACATCAGCTTTCAACTTTAAATCTTCTATTTCTTTCTGAGCTTCCTTTACTTCTTGTTGGCTTTCTGCTAAACTTTGGAGACGACTCTTCTCTTGATGATAAGCCTTCTGAAGGAGTTCCCTCTGTCCATCCAAAGAATCTTGAAGACTCTTGACTTATAGCTTGTGCTTGACTTCCAGCTCCCTCTGCTTCCTCAAATTGTCCTCCCACTTCTCTTGCCATAAGGTGACAGCCTCATTAGCTTCATTCAAATCCTTCCTCTCTTTCTGAAGCTGGGCCGCCTTGTGAGTTTCAGCTAATTCCCTTTTCTTGAAGTAGAGCTCTCTCTCCTGAAAGTCTTGCTTCTTGAGCCTAACCATCTCTTCAGCTTTGTGAGCTCTTTCCTCCAACTTTTGATTCTGCATATTCAGTTTTTGGCATGAATTGTAAGCTTCTTGATTCTCCAACCTGAGCTGTTGAACCAAGGCTTCCAACTTTTGACAATCTTGAAGAGGAACTGAAGTTGTGGGTGCTACCTCCTTAGGGTAGAGAGGTGTTTCTCTGGAAAATGGGAGTAACAGGGTCTTCACACGATCCTCCAACCAGCTAGTAAAAGGATCATAAGTGTTGGGATCCACTTTCCCAGAATCATTCTTTCCTTTCATCACTCTAACTTCCCAAGATTGGGATAACAACATGCTCTTCTTGAGATTTCCTTCTGCTGGAAAGTACAAAGATTCATTTGCCTCTTCAATTAAAGGCACAACTTTTAATGGATAGCCAAACTGCTTCCTGGACAAGATATTATTGTAACTGATCCCACCTTTCCTTCCTATTAGAGGCACATTTGGGAAACTGCCACAATTGACCAATATTTATTTGCCCACAAGGTCCCTATTGCATCCCCATGAAATGTCAGCTAAGGTTAAGCCCATTAATCTTTTGGACCACTTCCAATATTGTTTCAAATCCTGAAAAGGCCCTGATTTAGGGAGTTGCCTTACAAACCAATCAGCAAATAGGGGAGCACAACAGTTTACATGTCCCTTCCTCTTTTCATTCCTATGGTGAACCCCATAATAAAAGTCACCTAGCAAAGTGGGTACTGGATTTCTTCTGGCAAATATAGTGACAGCTTCCATGTTGATTAAACCATTCTCTCTTGGAAACAAACTAGTCCCATACACTATCAAAGCAAGCAAGGTGTTGAACTTAAACCCTTCTCTCCTGGAAACAAACTTGTTTTCTGAGGCCAGGTCCCGGGCTTCCTTGATAAGAGAATCTAAGAAAAGTCCTTTACCCTTGGTGGCATCCAATTCTCTGCTAACCTTGGACAAGTCTAGAAGAAAAAACTCAGCTATATCTTTGGATGAAAGCATCTTCTCTAAGCCATAGTAAGGAGCACCATTTTTGATGGGGATTTTGAGGATGCTGGATATCTCTTCTAATGTGGGAGCCAAGAAGTAGTCAGGGAAAACAAAAACCCTCAGCTGTGGATCATAAAACTGCAGTAGAGAATGCAAGCTATCCCTCTAGTCAGTGGTTGGCTTATTCACATAGTCTAGGATCTTTCCAAACTCTTTTCTGAAATCATCAAGCACTTTGTCACCCATCAAGCAAATTAACTTCTGAATACCATTTGTCTCTGGATGTGGGAAAGTATAATGGACATTTCTCTTCCTTAGAATCTCCATGTTGAAGCAGCAAATATGACCAGGAATAGGAGGTAATGAACCCTGGGAATAAAAATAACACAAAAATGATTAATGATGTTATGCAAGGCAAGGCATGTGATCAATGATGTGTCTGTGTAGTGAATAAGGTAATCAAGTGTTTGTGCAAGGCCACAACATCATCACAAGTATCTTTCTGATCAGGAGTTCATAATTTCAGAATCCATAATTAGCAGAACAAGATCATATCACTGAAGTATGTTGGCACAATGGGTATGTTGAAGTTTAGGGTTCCTGCAAACCTGTAAACCCCTCCCAATATCACGGGTGTGCTACTTGGGTCAACATCACGGACTCTCAAAGTCGAATAACAATAATACATTCACCATTTCAGAGAAATGGCTCATGACCAAATCAGGGAATCGGTTTACGATTATGTACTACTCAGGGAGGTCTCAGCTGAGTCCAAGGAAACAAACATCCCTCATAAGTCCTCATCTTCAAGCGCTGAATCGAGAAACAATAGTACATTCATCCCGAAGGGTACAATACTATTGTCATACAAACAGTTTGCCTTAACTGGATTCCTATGAGAGAACTAGGCCATCATATGCGAGTTCCCAGTGGGCCCTCGGATGCGAGTGGGTTTGCCAACAAATTTGGTATGCCACTGTCATCATTGGAGAGGGATGTTTCCACAAAGGTTCTCAATGATCGGTCCCCTGACTGCACATAACTATCAAGGTAGTGTATTGCCCCATAAATATTCCGACGTCAATACATTTCCGAGAAGGTCGCAAGTCAAGGCATGGAACTCACAAATACCAACATAGCAAGATGCCATGAAGCCAAAGTGGAACCACTCTAAATCCTAGGTGCACTCAAGTCGGGTATTTAGCTTATCTCACAGTAACAAAGCCCATCCCACAGAAAAAAAATGAAACCAGCACAGTCCAGTATAATGCATGTGATATAAATACTGATAGCAGTAAATAAAGCTGTAAAGTAAATTGTAAATGAAAACAGTAAATAAACACAACAACACACAACACACATATAAACACCCAAAGGAAACAAAAACAAACAAGCGCTAGGATTGACTCTACAAGGGAAACCAGAGATTCTGGGTTCGATCCCCAGCAGAGTCGCCAGTTGTCGCTCCCAGGATTTTCATCCTAGTACAAACGCGAAAGTGGTGCGGAAAAGGTAGAGTCGCCAGCCAAACATTTTTATCCCGGAGGAACGGGAAAGGTAATGTTGCACAAACCTGAGGAATAAGGAAATGGCAAGGTCCTACGAACCAAAGATCTGGGTTCGGGAGTCGGTTACGACCTGGGAAGGTATTAGCACCCCAGATCGTCCGTCGTATCTGAAGGGATCCACGCTTGCTTGCTTGTTTCAAAGGGTAAAAGAATATAACTGCTGCTGAACAAAAGAATAGCTAACTAGAATGGGAATGGAAATGAGAAAGGAACTGGAAAGGAGAATGGAAAGAAAGAGGGAAATGTAGGGAAAATAAAGAATGTGCTCGAACGGGCCCTACCCCGCTGCCTACGTACCTCATCAGGAAAATGAGGATCAGAGTCGATGTAGTTCGCCTAACTAAGACGGGTACTATTTGTTTGTGTTTTTTATGGATGGAACTGCGTATTTCTATGCTCAGGTGTTGCAAGCTCATCTGGAACTAGTGTGTTTACCGTCTTGCATATGAGACAAGTCGTTGCGAGTTCATGTTCAGAATGAGTGAGATGAGAAGAGAATTCCCGCAGGAAAGTCGCTTATTGTTTGTTTTTGCCTTTTAAGAGCTTTGTATGAATTTGGCACAAGGAAGTGAATTCAAACTCTCTTCCATGGAATGTGTACTTGCTACTACATTCCAAGATGGAATGAATGCAAGTGTCCCATGGAATAAGGCTATACACAAGGGATCCTTTCATGCATTTATTAAGTCTTTTTGGATTTGTTTGAAGATGAGAGAAGAAAACTCAAAAGGTAAAGGTCAAAACTAATGGGGACTAAGACACACCCCTAAGTTATCTTATTATGTATAAAGGGCGATCATATGGTTAATGAAGTATTCTAACCTAAGGAGAAGAAAGAACAAGTTAGAATTCAACTTACTTCCTAAGAAAGTTAAGTTGAATCTAAAGAGAGAAAGAGGGAACCTATGAACAAGGCACAAAGTGCCAAGGAAAAACAAATAAATGCATAAGAGATAAAGAATGAAGTGATTACCTCATCTTCCCTCCCTACAAAACAAGAGTTAGCATGACAATGCATATTGAAAGCATAAACAAATGGAAAACTTCACACAAGAATTTACACTAGCTTAGGAAATATGTTAGTGAACTCCTAAGGTCAATACCTAAGCCTAAAGCAACCTATAAGTTGGCATACATAAAAAGTCAGTAGCTAAACTAATTCAAAGGTTTCTAAAGGAATTAAGTGAACTAAAGTCAAACTATGTCCTAAAGCACCACTAAACCCTAAGGATGAAGTTAGAAAGATAACCTAAGTTCTTACTATTGCTAAAATCCCTTAAACTCAAAGGTAAATGCAAAAATCAGAACTTAACACTATATGGAAGTGAAGAAAATGAATGGGTCAAATGGGAAAGAAGGGATTCAAGTTGAAGATATTTAAATATGAGATTGAGAGGTGAGGAGAAACATGTAGAAGCATGATTACAAAGGTACAACAAAAGGACTTAGAAAAGTTCAAAAAAATAGACCAAAGGGACTTGATTTCCCAATACAAAAACCAGGGTCTTAACATGAATTCAAGATGGAAATTAATCTCACCAACAATGGTAAATGAAATGGCATGAAGTATGCTAGGGCTAGGTATCTCAAACTAGGGTTTTTGAACATTCTTAATGGCAAATGGGACATAAAAATATGCAAAGCTTTATATATGAGAAGTGAACATAGAGGAATGACCTAAACATGTTTATAAGACACAAAACAATACTTGGACAAACTTATTTGATGCATTCATGAAGTTTTGAGTGGTTAAGATGAAGGATGAAGGAGAATTAAGTCAAAATGGGGACTATGGTGACTTAAGGTCCAAGTAAACCCTAAAAACAAAGGTAAAAACTCAAGGATGGCTTTCAATGTTAGAGGGCCTATAATATGACTCACAAAAACCAGAAACAAGACCCTAGACTAATGGCATGAGTGCCTTATGCTAATGGGACCAAAGGAAAGGAATAAAAAGATAAAAAATATGACTTGTGAACCAAGCAACTAGAAAAATACTAAATGATCATGAAAAATTATGAAAATTGACAACTCAATACAAAATCCAGAGAGTAGGTTATGTGCAAAAAATCTCATTAAAATTCCTATTTTTGAATGGTTAGTGAAAGGTAGAACTCAATTAAGGTTTTTGTGAATACAAGTGAAAGAAAGGACTCAAAATACCTAAACTAGGACCTAAAAATTCAGAGAAAAATATTTTGGGGACGTTTAATGAGCTATTAAAAGGATGCAAAAAGAATTGGGTCTTTAACATTTGTGGTTTATGAGAACAAAAATATACAAAAGGAATGGTTCAAAATGGGGAAATTGTGAAACAATTAAAAGAGAAATTAATTCTGACTTCAACAATTAATAAAAATAAAATCTAAAAATATGAAAAATTAAGGAAAATTATGAAGATCCTATATGAATTTATTTGGAATTTTTCAATGCTTTTTGGTATTTTTAATAATGCAAAACGAAAATGGAATAAAAGTGAAAAAGAAAATAAAAAGGAATAAAGAAACAATGGCTTGGGGGGTGTTGAAAGTAACAAAAACAACACAAATGGGCTTTACTGAATTACGTTGGGGGTGTGGATAGTGGCTGAAGAATTTTTGTTGACTTTGTGAAGCACGTGATACGCAGGTGGTCATTAATGTGCTGGCTAGTTTATGAACGTTGGATGATCAGGATCCAAAGGATGGGACTTAAAGTTAGGGATAATTAGGGCACACTGTTCAGATCACCGGAGAAGGATTCCGGTCACCTTCTCCGGTGAGACTCTGGTTAAGGCTTGCATCAACTTCCATGAAAATGAAATTTAAAAACACTAATGGAATCTCCTCACTCTCCTGATCAACATACTGTCCTCACATTCCATTTATCATTCATAGAATCACCAAATCGAAGGCAAACAAATCTCAACCTAAAACTGAATCTAAGCTTCTATGAAGCCTATCAACTAGCCAGAGATTGCAATGCTCCTATTGATCTTCAAGCAACATGAAAACAACAAAAATTGATGAAAGTAGGCAAGTAGAATTTCAGAGTGCACCTGAATTGCAGAGCTACCACAAGTTGAGGAAAACCAGAGATGAGAATCCTGAGCTCTTGCTTTGACTTGATCTTTATCAATGAGAGTGAAATAAACACTCTGTAATGTGTGAATCTTGAGAAATCAAAGAAGACACAATGCTGATCAGTATTATGCAGAGATGAAATCTAGGAGCTTCAGGCCATGAGCATCACAAATTTGAACAAGGCATGGTGTTGATGATGGATAGATGAAGATCAAAGCTTGAGATATGAAGATTATGAAGCTTCAATCAAAAATATAATTCCATCACAAAGTTGCAGTATGCGATTATTGAAGATTCAAGTTCAATCCTCCATGAATGTCATGCTTTAGGTGATGATGATGATGATGAATTGAAGAAGAATGAAGAAGATTGATGAAGATTGAAGTTGGATCGAAGCTAAATGCAGAAGGAGTGTAATACCCCAAAATTTTCCCTCTCATATCCCCAACATTTTGTATATCATTTAGCATACATAAGTTCACAAATAATCAAAAACATTGCATCATATGTAGCATAGCTGAGGCATGGGTATGTGATCAATGATTGGAGCAACTAAATGCATTACAAAGGCAATCAAAGGGTCACAAAGCTTCTCAACCTTGTGCAAAGGGTTCACAATATCCCACAAGTCTTCACTTGAAGCCACAAGCCATGGAAATAGGGGGTTTAATCAAAGGAGGCAAGCAATGCAACATTTCTTGATAAAAAGGGCCAAATTAGCATTTCACTTCTACTGGGCTTCTGCATGAAGTTCTAATTCAAAGAGGATTCCATTGTCTCATATATGATATCAAGTGCCTAGGGTTCAAACTTCGTCCACAAATTCATTTTTGAAGAGGTTCAATTGGCCAGTGGACTGAAAATCGAGGAATCGGGGAAGAGGCAACCGAGCTAGGTAAAAAAGGGCCGACTCCTGACTTTTGAGATCGAAATCATGAAATTAGGGTTATAATGATCCTATGGTTCAAATTTGGTCAAGAAATGATGGAGGAATCATAAAAAATCAAAGGAGAAAATCATTTGAAAAGTTTTTAATTTCACATTTCCCTCCATTTTTCCTTCCACCTTCTTTCCACACTTCATTTCATTCCTTCCCTCTTGTTTTTCCACTTCAATTCCACTCCATTTCCCTTGGAAACTTCTACCATGTTCTAGCATCTTCTAGAGTGTTCTAAGGAATATTCCAAGGAATATTCCATGGAATATTCCTTCTCCAACCCTAACCCTAACTAACTACCAACCCTAACTCCATTGTTAAATCCTAACCTCATTACCAAACCATAATTTGGATCCCAAGCCTAATTTTTGGGCCCTAAACCTAAGCCATATTTAATCCATTTTCATCCAAACCAAAAAAAACTCTCTCACAATTTTCATTCACACAAGTTTCTAAATTTTTCATTCTCACACAATCACTTTTTCTCTCTCACTTTTCCTCCATTTCCCTTTATTCACTAAAGCTTTTTTGAAGAAGCTCTTCAAGTTTCACATTGAAACTTGAAGATCTTGAAGCTTAGCCTCCAACCTCCATTGATTTGTGGATTGTGGAAGAAGAAGCTACTGATTTTTGTGAGGATTCCGGCTTATCGGAAGCGCACGAAGGTTCAAGCACAAAGAACGCATTTATTTTGCGGATCTACGGTTTTCTCGGCTTTCTCTTCAATCAAGCTCCGATCCTTGCAACATCCACCGAAGCACTTCTCTGCTTCGTAGGTTGGTGATCTAAATCACTTCTCCTTTAAGTTATTCTCTTCATCTCGCCATTTCAGCATTCTTTAATTGCTTTTAGTTTTGATTTCGATCGATTACGTTTTCGTTATGTGTTGCTTGCGATTTTTGATTTTTAATGGATTAGGATTTAAGGTGTTGATAGTTATAGGTTCTATCATGTGTAAATAAGCCCCAATTAAGTAGAAATTAGTGTTAACATGTTCCTAGGTATGTTAGGGATCATTAGAAGTGAGTTTGAGGCCAAGAGCACTTATTTCTTAACTTTTTTAACATTCTGGATCAGTGTTAACCGGTTAACCATTTGGTTAACCGGTTAACACATGCGTTTTAGCCAAAAACAATGCAGTTTTAGGTCCGTTAACCAATTAACCATTTGGTTAACCGGTTAACGCTGTTGATTTTTGGAATCTTGGCTTATTTGATAGCTTAGTCCTTGTTTCTAGTGCCTCCAATGTTCATACATGTTTAGGTATTGATTTTAGGTAATTTTTGGGTCTATTTCCAGTAGCTCATTCCCCCATTTTGAGTCGTTTCGACGCGTTTCCGTTCATGTTGCATATTATGCGTTTTTGTATTCCTTTATGTATAGCTTGATTCCTTGCATTTTGTTGCCATGTTTATGCATCATTTGGCATGTGAATAATCATGTTGCATTCTCTTTTTACATCTTTTGTTTTGCATTAAGTCATCTTGCATTTTCATTGTATCAATGTATGTTGTATAATCATGTATGTATGTGCATTTGGTTGCATGCTTGATCATATCATTTACATCAATTCAATTCTGAATTTTGCATTGAGTTTGGTAATCTTGTTGAGCTATCATATTGCATGTTCATAATCAATGATTATCATGTTCATATGCCATATTCATGTGCCACATTTTTCTATTACTTGTTGCATAATCAACCATGTGATGCATTCTTGCATAATCCTTCAAAATGTTCATGTTCTTTCATTTATGGATGTTGACTTATGCTCAAATGCATGTTCATGATGAATTTGGTACATGTTTCATTGAGTTTGAACATTAAAAAATGAAAATAACCAAATCTGGATTTTGCATTTCATAGCTGTTTTTGCATATAGGTGTTGTAAAATACATGTTGTTTGTTATGCTTGCATGTTGTATTTATTCTTTTACACATACCTTTTCATGCTGCATGTTGGGTATAAAAAATGGCTTTGTGTTATGCATTGTTTTGGTAGCTGTTTGTGTATTAGGGGTTGTATTATGTGCTGTATTTTTTGTCTTAGCATTCTTTAGTCTTCTAGAATTAAGATAGAATTTAGATTGAGTCCTAGAGTCATTAGAATTTAATTAGTGTATGTTTGCTTTATTATTTTAAATAAAAAATGCACACTAATCTTTTTTTTGTAAAGGGGAAGATTGAGGTAAGTTTCCTTCACCTTATCCTTTATTTTTTATGCATTTCTTTAGGCATTTAATTCATCATTTTCCTTCCATATCTTGTGATTGGTAGGATTCCCCTTTGTTAGGACCAACTTATCTTCCTTAGGAAGTAAGTTGTATCCTTTTTCTTTTCTCTTTTCCTTTTTTCTCCTTAGGAATAGAAAAGCCTCATTAACCTTTAGGACCACCATTTTAATAAATAACTTAGGGTTGTGTCTTAGTCCCCCTTAGTTTTTGTCCTTTTCTCCATTTGAGTCTTCTTTCTCATCTTCAAACAAAAATCCAAAAAGACTTAATAAATGCATGAAAGGATCCCTTGTGTATAGCCTTATTCCATGGGGCACTTGCATTCATTCCATCTTGGAATAGTGTAGACTTGTCTAGCATGATGTACAAGTCTTATCAAGGGGTTATTTCACAAAGAAAAATCTAAAAGACATTTCTTCACAAAATACAAAAAAACACTTAATAAAGTTCAACAAGCTAGTGAACTTAAACCCTAATCCTAGGAAACAAGTCTTGGATAAATTCTCCTTGCTTGGTGTGCTTGTTCTATTATTCCATCTTGGAATGTAGTAGCAAGTACACATTCCATGGAAAAGAGTTTGAATTCACTTCCTTGTGCCAAATTCATGCAAAACTCTTAAAAGGCAAAAACAAACAATAAGCGACTTTCCTGCGGGAATTCTCATCTCATCTCACTCACTCTCAACGCGAACTCGCGACGACTTGTCTCGCATGCAAGACGGTAAATACACTCGTACCAGACGAGCCTGCAACACCTGAGCATAGACATACAGAGTTCCAACTATAAAAAACACAAACAATAGTCCCCTCCTTAGTTAGGCGAACTACGTCGACTCTGATCCTCATGATCCCATGAGGTACGTAGGCAGCGGGGTAGGGCCCGTTCGAGCACATTCTTTATTTTCCCTACATTTCCCCCCTTCTTCCCATTCTCTTTTCCAGTTCCCTTCCTCATTTCCAGTTCAAGTAGTAGTTTTTATTCAGCAACACTTTATTTTCTCACCCTTTGAAACAAACAAACAAGTGTGGATCCCGTCAGGTACGACAGACGATCTGGGGTGCTAATACCTTCCCAGGTCGTAACCGACTCCCGAACCCAGATCTTTGGTTCGCAGGACCTTGTCCTTCCTTCTTCCTTAGGTTTGTGCAGCATTACCTTTCCCGTTCCTTCGGGATAAAAATGTCTGGCTGGCGACACTATCTTTTCCGCGCCACTTTCGCGTTTGTACCAGGATGAAAATCCCAGGAGCGACAGCTGGCGACTCTGCTGGGGATCGAACCCTGAATCTCTGGTTTCCCTTGTAGAGTCAATCCTAGTGCCTGTTTGGTTTTGTTTCTTTGGGTGTTTATCTGTTTGCTGTTGTGTGCTTTAGTTTAGCTTTACTGTTTTTATTTACAGCTTTACTTTACAGCATTTATTTACTGCTTTCAGTATTTATTTTCCATGCATCATATTATACTGGACTGTCTGGTTGTGTTGGTTTTCATTTTTTCTGTGGGATGGGAGTTACTATGAGATAAGCCAAATACCCGGCTTGAGTGCACTATAGGATTAGCGCGGACATGTTGTACTCGCATGGTTACATGATGAGTGGCGATGTGTTCCACACCCAGGTTGCGACCGTCTTTGAACTATCCTGTGTGGGGGGTTTTGCCCCACTTCGGGATACGACCTTGATAGTTATGTGTAGCTGGGGACCGATCATTGAGAACCTTAGTGGAAACAACCCTCTCCAGTGATGACAGTGGCAGACCATATTTGTTGGCAAACCCACTCGCATCTGAGGGGCCATTGGGAACTCGCATAGGATGACCTGGTTCTCTCATAGGAATCCAGTTAAAGCAAATTGTTCATATGACGGTAGTATTGTACCCTTCGAGATGAATGTACTATTGTTTCTCGATTCAGTGCTTGAAGTTGTGGACTTATGAGGGATGCTTGTTTTTCCGGACTCAGCTGAGGCCTCCCTGAGTAGTACATAATGCCAAACTGATTCCCTGATTTGGTCATGAGCCATTTCTCGGAAATGGTGAATGTATTATTGCTATTCGGCTTTGAGAGTCCGTGATATTGACCCGAGTAGCACACCCGTGAGATTGGGAGGGGTTACAGGTTTGCAGGAACCCTAAGACCTTCAACATACCCGCTTTGCCATTGGTTTAGTTTTGTGATCTGGTTCTCTGGTTCTAAGATATGGATCCCGGATTAGAGGGATTGTTATTGTGATATGTTGATATTGCGACCTTGCACCGACACTTGATTACCTGATTCACTACACAAACATATTACAGATCACATGCCTTGCCTTGCATAACATCATGACATCATCAATCATTTGTGTTCTTTTTATTCTCAGGGTTCATTACCTCCCATTTCTGGTCATATCTGCTGCTTCAACATAGAGATTCCAAGGAAAAGAAATGTCCACTATACTTTCCCACAACCTGAGACAGAGAGTATTCAGGGATTGATTAGCTTGATGGGTGACAAAGTCCTTGATGATTTTAGGAAAGAGTATGGCAAGATCCTGGATTATGTGAGCAAGCCCACAGTTGACCAGAAGGATAGCGTGCATTCTTTGCTGCAGTTCTATGATCCACAATTGAGGGTTTTTGATCTCCCTGACTACATCTTGGCTCCCACATTGGAAGAGATATCCAACATCCTCAAAATCCCCATAAAAATGGTGCTCCTTACTAAATGAAGAGAGGAAGGGACATGTAAATTGTTGTGCCCCCTTATTTGTTGAATGGTTTGTAAGGCAACTCCCTAAATCAGGACCTTTTCAGGACTTGAAATAGTCTTGGAAGTGGTCCAAAAGATTAAGGGGCTTAACCTCAGCTGACATTGCTTGGGGATGCAACAGGTACCTTGTAAGGATCTTTGTTATTCCAATTGTCTTCCGATTTACCTGAAGTCTCTGGTTATATCTATTGCACGGACACAAAATAAATGCTACCACTTCAAATTTGAATGACACACAAGATTTTCTTGCAAGGGATATTTTCTCAACACCAAAATGGGAAAGCAATTGAAGCCTTGGGAATAAAAGGAACACATTGCATTGCATACGCATCATTTGCATTTTTTTTTTGTAGGTTTTCTACATGATGCTTAACTTATCTGTGTTTCAGGCAAAGATTGTGAGGGCCGCCAAGACCCGTCATCTTCGACAGAATATCTTGCATCGCTACGCAACTCGCAATAACCAGAGGACAATAATGGATGCTATGCAGACTGAGCTTAATGAGTTTTGCACCAGAATGGGAGAGTTCATGGTCATGATGCAAGGGATGGCTCAGGGACATCAAGAGTTAAGAAATGCAGTTCAAGGGCTCAACCCTCCTCAGACTAATCCTCTTGTGACCACTCCTGACGTGCAAGTGACTCCTCCCAACACCAACAATGGCCCAAGTGGACCTCAAGTTCCAGAACAAGTCACAACAACTTTCATTCCCGTACAAGACAGGCAGGAGGATCAGTTCCCTTCTTTCAAAAATGACATGGGGTTTGGCGGAGAAGTAAATCTTCAAGACTTTTTAATGCTTGCTGAGAAAGTCAAAGCCCTCGAGTGCAGAGGCACTTTGGGGATAGACGTGTATGACATGTGTCTAGTCCCTGGGGTGGTTATTCCTCACAAATTCAGGCCGCCTACTTTTGACAAGTACAACGGTAGCTCTTACCCAAAGACTCACTTGCATGCATTCTACCGAAAGATCGCTGCCCACACTAGGGATGAATAGCTCTGGATGTACTACTTCCAGGATAGTCTCTCCGGAGGGTCCTTGGAATGGTATATGAAGCTAGAGAGAATCTCTGTAAGAAACTGGAAGGAATTGGGAGAAGCATTCATTAAGCAGTATCAATATAATATCGACATGGTGCCCAGTCGCACTCAACTTCAAAGTCTGACTCAGAAGAACTCCGAGAGCTTCAAAGATTATGCGCGAAGGTGGCGCGAAGTGGCCGCTAGAGTGCAACCACCTTTGCTGGAGAGAGAAATGGTAGACCTGTTCCTGGATACCCTCCCTGGGCATTTCATGGAAAGGCTAGCTGGATGTTCCTCAAGTGGATTTTCAGATATCATCTTGATTGGCGAGAGAATAAAAAGTTGGATCAAGCAAGGGAAGATTCAGAACGGGGGCGCTTCGATTTCTGGTGTCAAGAAGCCCTTCGTGAAGAGGAGAGAAGGAGAGACCTGGGCAGTGTACGCACAGAGGGGAGGAAACAATAGAGGTTTTTATCAGCAAGTGGCCCCTGTCACTATCTCAGCTCAACCTGTTTAACAGCAAGTCCAACAACCACATCAACAACGCCAACAAGGGTATCAACAAATAGCTCCTCGTCCATATTACCCCCAGAAGCCCAGAGAAAGACATTTCGAAGCTCCGCCGATGTCCTATTCACAGCTTTTGAAGAATCTCCTACAACTTCAGATGGTTCAACTCCGAACTCCATAACCCCCGAAGCCGGGCCAAATCCCTGAGGGTTATGATACAAACGCCAGATGCGAATTTCATTCCGTAGCTCCCGGGCATACCACGGAGAACTGCAAAACACTAAAGCATGTTGTTCAAGAACTACTGGATTCTAAAGCAATCAACTTTGCTCCTACTCCTAATGTAATTCAGAACCCCACGCCTCCTCACGGAGGTACGGTTGGGGTAGTTGATGAAGGGGAAAATTTAAACTTGGTGCGCGATGTCAAAGACTTGCAGACTCCGTTGAGTGTTGTTAAAGTTTGCTTGTCACAAAAGGGTATTTTTCCTGGGTGTGGAGTTGATTGTCCAGGATGTGCCGAAGTTACAAATGGTTGTGAGCAGTTGAAAGTAGGTATCCAAAGTATGATTAATGTAGGAGTGTTGCAGTTTGACAAGGTTGTAAAGGAAATCGAAGTCTCTACAGTAACCATCTTCTTTGATCCGTCTCAAGTTCCTCCACAGGCCAGAGTGGCACCGATAACCATCACCACTGCAGGACCAGTATTGTATCAGAGTGATAAAGCCATTACCTGGAATTATGGTGGCGAAGTATACTGTAACGGCCAGAAGAAAGAGTTGGCCACGTCTAGTACGACCCCAACTCAAGTAGAAAATATTGGAGTAGGGGGATTTACTAGAAGCGGAAGGTTATTCGCGCCGGAAACACTAAGAAATAGTGTGATACCACCCAGAGACACCACAGAAGCCCATGCTAAAGCAAGAGGGAAGAAGCTAGTGGTTGTCAATGAGCCCGTACCTGTGACTGATCCAGACGTCACCTTTGATAAAGAAGCTGAGGAATTTCTGAGAATTATCAAAAAGAGCAATTACAAGATTGTGGACCATCTGCAGTAGACTCCGTCGAAGATTTCCATCTTATCCTTGCTAATGTGTTATGATTCCCACATGAAGGCTCTCTTGAATATTCTGCACAAGGCGTATGTACCTCAGGATATTTCAGTAAATCAGTTGGAAGCGGTGGTATCTAGCGTCAATGCCAGTCACGGATTGGGCTTTACAGACATGGATCTAACATCTGAAGGGCGTGCTCATAATCGGGCACTGCATATCTCTTTAGAATGTAAAGGTGCAGTACTCTCTCACGTGTTGGTAGATACCGGATCGTCGTTGAATGTTCTGCCCAAGAAAGCATTGATGAAGTTGGATTATGATGGAGTAGTTCTAAAGCCTAGCGACCTGGTAGTTAGAGCATTTGATGGGTTGAGGAGATCGGTGTTCGGGGAGGTGGAGTTACCAATTAAAATAGGTCCATAAATCTTCATTACCACATTCTACGTAATGGATATACAGCCTGCATACGGTTGTTTGCTGGGAAGGCCTTGGATACATTCAGCAGGAGCAGTATCGTCCACACTTCATCAAAAGCTAAAGTTCGTCTGGGAAGGCCAAATTGTAACTGTCAGTGGGGAAGAAGACATTTTTGTTAGTCATCTGGCTTTATTCAAGTATGTGGAGATGGATGGCCAAATAGTTGAGACCCCATGTCAGGCTTTTGAGCCCCTGAAAACTGAACAAGCGTCTGCATGTTGCACCCCAAAATTTTCCCTCACAATACAAGACTTTGTGTGCTAAGAAGGTTCACAAGGTTCACAAGATTCACAACACTTACAAGACCTTTCATGAGGTTCATGAAGTCTACAAGTCACTTTATGAGGTTCACAAGGTTCACAATACCTCCCATGATGTTCACAAGACATTTTATGAGGTTCACAAGACATTTTATGATGGTTCACAAGGTTCACAAAGTTCACAAATAGTCAGAAGATTTGACAATTCCCTCAGACAATGCATTCTCCTAAGCAGTGCATCCAAAACTAGGGTTTTGACTTTAATCAGGCTAAATGGATTTCCAAGACTTCAAGTGAGCTTCATAACATCTTATATGTGTTTAAAAACCCCCATGACAAGTTTCAAGACTTTTCTCAAAGGTTTGCTCAATCAGATGATCAGATAAGTCAAAATCAGTCAAAGTAGTTAAAAAGTCAAACTGAGGTCAACTGTGGTCATACCAAAGTCAAACTTCATGATTTTTTGCCAACATCAAGTATATGAAGTAAAATTCATCATTTGATCAAGGGTTGATCATGATTCATCAAGGAGATTTCAGATCATCAAGAATCAGGAGTTTCTAAATTAGGGTTTCCTCAGTAAAAGTCAACTGAACTTTGACCAGCCATAACTTTCACATGCTTCATCACCAAGTCTCCATCCAAAGCTCATTTTTAAGGAAATTGAATTCTCTACAACTTTGTGTCTCACAAGCCAAGCCCAAAAATGCTTCATTTGGAAGGTATGAGCTAAGACATTATAGGTCCTTTTGAAAGTCAACAAAAAGTCAACAACTTCAAAAGGACATAACTTGAGATTGGTAAATGATATGGGCATGAAACCAGTGGGGTTGGTTAGAGGACTCTTCAAGCTTTCCAAAATGTCCAAGAACACCCTCATAGCATTAAAATTGAAGGATGTGTGCCCTTGCAAAGTTGGGAAATTTTGGGTTGGTTTATGAAGAAAATGGAGGTTTAAAACCAATTTCTTCCAAATGGGCTTGCCATATGATGACCCAATCCACACTATGACTTCATGCACGACCCAAGCCAATAAAAATCAGATTTTTTATTATTTTATTTTTATTTATTTTGATTTAATTCATTAAAAATCATTTTAAATAAAAATAAAATATAAAAGTCTAAGATTTAAATTGGATTAAGCTTCTAGAAAATCATAAATATGATTGGAATTGAAGGGGAAAGAAGATCATGTTGATTTGCCTAAAATAGAAGGTGTTTATACAAAAATATTTGAATTTTAAAGGCTTATCATTGTGAATCTTTTTGGATCAAATCTTCTACACAATGACCTAATTTTTCAGCCTCAATTGATCATCCTATAAGTACTTAACACAACCCTAGCACAAGCCACGAATTTGGAGCCTCCTCAAGAGTAAGTTTGCAAACCAAAAAATCCCTCACAAACTCAAATTCGGTTTCAATCATATAGGGCATTTGAAGGTAATTTGAGAACATAGAAACATTCCTTGAACATCCCAGATGCGATCCCAACTCTTATTTGCATCAAAAGCATCATGAATCACTCAAACTGAATTCAAACATTGAGACATTTATCTTTTTTTCGTTTTCATACATACATGTAATATAAATTGATTGTGATGCTGGATTCATGTTTGTATTGAGCTTGTGAATGTTTCTGGACAAAATAATTTGATTTTTGATGCAGGATTGGAGTTTCACCATAGTTAGGGTTTGCGGCTTCATTTAGGGTTCCATTATTTAGCCCAAATAAACGAATTCTAAAGACATAGAGTGAATGGAAATCTCATTAGGAATTCAATGGTGTAATCAATTTCATGAAATTTTACTGTTTTGTTAGTGTTTGAATTTCGTAGGTGTTGCTGCAATTTGAAAATCGCAGGTAAATTCGCATGTGAAATCGCAGGAAAAGTTGCAGGGCCAGAGGTAGAAGATGACCCCTGCGCGCGTTTCTGGAAATTTGAATTTCATTTTAAATATTTTATGTTTTGTTGTCTGCTTAATATCACAAGCGTACAGCTTGTCCCAGTGGTAAAGCCAACGTGTGTGTTGCTTGAGGGCACTGGTTCGAAACCTGGCTGCAGTGGTTTTGTTATTTTTCATATTTTAATCATTGTACTTAATATATTATATATTATTGTGGACATATTACTAGTAGCGCCCTCCCGGCTGGATGGAAATGATGTTTGTGTGCATTATAAGGGACCTGGGTTCGAATCTCCCCAGGCCTTTTGCTTTTTCCATTATTTTTCTGAGTTTTAGGCTGAAGGAACAAAACCAACTTGACACATTCTGCTTACACCAACGCATGTGTGGCCCAGTGGTTGTGGTTGCTGGCATAAGTTCATGAGGGCAGGAGGTGTTGGGTTCAAACCCCAGCCAGGTAAGTTTCAATTTTTTTGTTTCTTTCTCTGTTTTATTTTGTTTAATTGATTTTGTTTAATTATTTTCTTATTATTAATAATCATGTATATACATATAATTAAATAATTATACAATAACACATATATATATCCTATATCCTCTAAATTCTAAAATTATTTTCTTAATTCAAAAATTAGTTTTTATTTATTTATTATGTATCTAGATTATAATATGTATATATTCCTTAAATTAATTTTGTATATAAACTAAACCCTAATTATTTTCACAAAAACCCTAAATTTCTTTTATTTTAAAACTTAATCATATTTTACAATTTGTTTAAATCTTATTTAAAATAATTAAAATTTTGTAAATATAATTATAACTAATCCTATTTTGCCTAACATGTAAATATTCTATAAATTATTTATAATATAATTTTGCATGTAAATAATTTCTATTATATGTTTAAAATTGCTAATTTTTTAATTATAATTTACTTTTTCATAATATGTTCATAATTTACTTAATTTGTTTATAGTTTTAAATTTTATAATAATTAATATGATTGTTTATAGTTTCTTTTTAACCATTAACATTTTGTTTATTATAATCTTTTATTATTATTAACCATGTTTATTACTAACCCTATTTATTTTTTAATTATGATTATTATTATTATTTTCACTAACCCCAATTATATTGTTTATTTATTTTGCTTATTTATTATTTTGCTTATTATATTTAAATTGCTTTATTATTTTTATTGTAATTGCTCCTGGATGTAATTTTTAAATTATTTATTTTTTTATGTCATGGTTAGTAAAAATAGGGAGTGTAAACATGTATGTTATTTAAAATTAACTTAGATCAATTAATTAAAAGATAAATATTAAATTGAACACTCACACACGTAAGTCGATCTTTGATCGCCATCTCACTTTCTAGGGTTACCTCTCATTGTTGCCTAATCAAAAGGTCAAGTAGGGTGTATAAAGCAAAAAGTCCCTCAAAAATAAAGTCATCTAGTCCCTTAAACAATAAAAGATCAAGTCCCTTAATGGTTGCCTTTATAAAGATCTTGTCCCTTTCGAGTAATGATGACAGTCCCTCCAAAATTGCTCAATACACCCTACAGTTGCCTTCATTAAACAGATGTCCCTCACTTGTCCCTTACATCCAAGGTAATGACTACCTATTCCTTAATAATAGGGATAGTCTTACCACTTAAAGGATTCAAGAACATAAAAGACTTAAACTTAGGGTAGGTTCCTCATAGTTACTTGCTCACTCTTCAAAACTTTTCAAACACTTCACAATTTCAAACAAAAATTTTCAAAACAAAGGTTTATACGCATCCGTACATGGGTCATTATAAACACTTAAGAAAATTTCTATTCACACACTTCACATTTCAAAAACATTTTAAAGTGAGCTAAGTAACTAAGAGCCCATGGATAACCATGGATGTAAAGGGTGCTAACACCTTCCCTTTACATAACCTACCCCCCGGACCCAAAAATCTTTTAAAAAGGTCTTTCCTGTTCTTTTATGCCTTTCCTTTGGATAAAATAAAAGTCGGTGGCGACTCTTGCTATCCGCAACATAACTAAAGTCAGTTCTCCCACCGTGTTACAGAACTGGCGACTCTGCTGGGGATAAAATATCAAAGAGGGGTACCCTTAGGAATTAGATCACTTAAATTGTTTGCCTTGTTTGCTTTACTTTACTTGTTGGGCTCTTATGTGTGAAAGGTCCTAACCCGGATCTAGTGTACCTTAGGTAAATGGCAATAGACCAAGGAAACTGTACGGCGTATACCGATATGGTTGATCTGGTGGCCATAGTTAGTGTGACTTCTTGGTTGGTGCTTATGTTCCTTAAGTCAAGTTGAGGATAATATGAGGCTGCCATATGTTGTCAATACACTAACTAACTTTTAGAACCCTAGTTATCCCATCTTGGCCTTTAGAAAGTAGTGAGATAACCGGCTTTGGTGAAGACTGAAGTTGGTTGATACTCGATGCTACGCTCATTGAGATTCTAAACTTGGAGGGTTTTGGTTGGCAAGTAAGTTGCCTACTGAACAACCACCCTTGTGAAGGATCAATGATATTGAGATCCCTTAGAACATGGTTACTTTTGTAGGACAGGATGAACCATCTAACTTCAGGGGAGGGTACTTACCTTTGAACCTCATGCAAGTCTTTAAACCTAGGGCTATTGTGTGACTTGTTTGTGGGTGCCACATGTTTGTGATTGAGCATAACATCATGACATCATCATGCATCATAAGCATAGCATTTTCCCTAACCATTTCAAGGACCAAAGGATTTATCTTTGTTCTTTGTTGCAGGTCATGGCTTCAGCTCGTAGAAACACCATCAGGATCAACTTTGTGGGCATACCTGCTAAGATTAAAGAGTTGGTTTCTCAAGTGTCTGATCACTCCCAGTTCATCAAGAGACATGGTTACCTATTGGATCTAGTCACTTCAGGGTTCAATGAAGACATGATGAGTGTCCTGTTTCAGTTCTTTGATCCTAAACACCATTGCTTCACATTCCCCGACTACCAGCTGGTTCCAACCATGGAAGAGTTCTCTAAGCTTCTGGGCATACCTGTTCTTGATCAGAAACCATTCACAGGCTTGGAGAAAGAGCTTAAACCTGAGGTTATTACTGCAGCTCTACATCTGAAGAAGTCTGATATTGTTCTAGAAACGAGAAGTGGAGTCAAGGGTGTTCTTGCTAAGGTGTTGATAGAGAAAGCTCAAATGTTTTTGAAGGCTATGAGCTATGATGCTTTTGAGGATATCTTAGCCTTGCTGATTTATGGTTTAGTATTGTTCCCCAATCCAGATCAGTTCATAGATGTTCATGCCATCAACATATTCCTGAGTCACAATCCAGTGCTACATTGCTTGGAGACATCCTACATTCTCTTCACACCCGTACTACAAGGGCAAGGGGAACTTTGATGTGTTGCATATCTTTGCTATCTAGGTGGTTTATTTCTCACCTTCCTCGCTCAGTGATGAAGAATGAGCAAGGGTTCAGATGGTCCAAGAGGATTATGTCACTTTCTCACTCAGATATCCATTGGTGCTCCAGATCTATGGAGAATGTCATTATCATTGACCGTTGTGGGGAGTTTCCTAATGTGCCACTTCTAGGCATAAGAGGAGGCATTACTTACAACCCTTCCTTAGCTCTACGACAGTTTGGTTACGCTCGGAGTGATGGCCCACATGACATGTTGATTCAGGGCATTGTATTTGACTACGACAACGATCTGCAAGGTTACCGTCAGAGATTCATACGAGCATGGGGAAAAGTAAACAAGGTTGACAGCAAGACTCTGGAGCCTAAGTACACTATTCCTATGGAGGCTTATCTCAGATGGGTGCGATCTCGTGCTCAGACTCTCATGATGCCATATCCTGCTATCCTGCCAGTTACCATGGAACCTGTTGCTGAAGGAGACACTACTTATACCATCCTTCACCCAGACATGCCTACTGACATGGAAGACTTGCAGAGATCTTGGGTCCAATTGAAGGAGCAAAGGGATACTTTTGAGGCTCATTACAAAGCAAGCCAAGAAAGAATCTTAGAACTAATAAAGCAACTTCACGAGGAACGGAATCTCAACTCATACCTCAACACAAAGAGGAAACGTCCATGGGAGACTTAAAACCCCATTCCTTGTAAGCCCAAGGGGCAAGCAAATTTATCACTAATAAAAGTTTACTTTTTGGTTGTTTAAGCAAATTTAAGTCCTGCGGTCCTTGAAAACATTGCATATACATTCACATATCATATCATTGCATCACAGGTTTCTTGTGCACAGGTTTCTTATCTTCTCGCTGTTTATTTCAGCAATGGCTCTTGAACAGACTGTCAAAGATCTCCAGGCACAGAATGCACAATTCCAAGAGATGATTCTGAACTTGTCCAAGGGACAAGATGAGTTGAAGACACTGCTGGCTAAGAAGAAGAATCCTGAGGACAACAAGGATGATCAGCTGAAACAACTACAAGCTGAGATGACAGGAATGAGGACCCAGATGAATGACCAGGTGGCTCTTATTCAAAGTTTAGCTCAGGGGCAAGAAGAGCTGAGAACCTTTGTCCACAAACTTCAAAGTGATAGAGTCAGGGATCTAATCGTCAGTCAACCTCCGTTAAAACAAGCTGATTTGGTTGAAAGGAAGATGAGGATAAAAGAAGGTAAGAAACAGGCTGCCATTGATTGTTCTTCAGTTGAAGAAGAAAGACCTGATAAGGTTAATCCACCTCAACACAAGAAATATAGAAGGCAGTTTATCAAGTTCAGCACTCCAATGTCACAAGTTCTGCAATGCTTGTTGGAGATGGAACTAATTTCTTTGAAAAGTTCTCCTCAAAATCCTAAAACCTCCTCTCCTCGCTATAATCCCAAAGCAAGGTGTGGGTATCACTCCAACTGTCCTGGACATGATACTAATAGCTGTTGGGCATTGAAGAAAAAGATTCAAGACCTAATTGATGAAGGAATCCTAGAGGTTACTCCAGAAGGTCAAGTTGAGTTCTACTATCGTCCATCAATCACCAAAGCTGCAAGACAAGTTGCCCAAAGTAACAAGAAAGGAAGTCTACCTATTCCTGTTGAGATATGGGGCACCTTGGGACATCCAAGTGGTAAATTTGATTTCATGGTGAAGTATACTGCTCCTCAAAGTTCACAGATTGCAATTGAGGACATTCAGCCAACTGGATGGGACAACATTTGAATTTTCATTTGTAATTTCTTTTATTTGTTTGAACACTTACTATTATGTTAAACTTTTGTTTTCATTAATGCATTGCATATGTTTGTCTTGAATGAATCCATTCGTTCCACTATATTTTGAATTATGCTTCTTATTTCTATCCTGTGATATTTAACTCCTGATAAAGCTATAAGCCTGTAGAGGGAGGATGACGAAAACAATACCATAATATTAGGCAGTATGCTTTTGAATAGACTATGCTGACGATGTACAGGCATTGTTTCAATTCCTAAACAGTGGAGATATAAGGAAGTTAATCCCTAGTCAACCCTTTTGAGCCTATGAAGTAGGAGTTTTCATTCTCGCACAAATTAAAACCCTTATTCATAACCTGGGGCAGGGTAGTTACTCAGTTAACTCAAATATGCCAATTATCTGTGTTGTACACAACTAATGATGGTTCTCTGTAATCATGAAACCTGACAGTCAATATCCAGCAAAAGAACAATTCACTAAGTCAAAACCTATGAAGGAGACTTAATAAAAAATTAAGACATCCCGTTGACTGTAACCTTGAAATAAACAGTTCAGGCAAAAAGAAGGGATAACAAAGTCAGAAGAAAAAAAGAGGTCACTATGAATCCTCAACAAAGAAAGATGACTGAATGTTCAAATAAATTTTTGGTTTCTGAACCATCATAAATGTCAGTGTTACAATTGCAAACTCATTTGAGCCTCAATGCATAAGTTAACTGAGCATAGGACTGAAGAACATCACGAAGAATGGGTTGGGTACAAATAAATTTGAGCCTTTATCCTTTGTTTCTTAAACCGTGAACCAGGCCACGTTACAACCCTTTAAAAGTCCTAACTGAAGCATGGTTAGTTCGAAAGCGTACTGCTACAAAAAGGTATCCTGACTCCTTTAGGGCTTATTATAAAACTTGAGTTAATATCACAGTTTTCATAAAAATTGTTTTTTCTAAAATAACATTTTTTCAAAAAACTTCAAGACAGACATAAGCATTGCATTTTTGAATATATTTGTTTGCATATACTTGAGTGTTTGATAAACAGAGAAACTTACAGGATGAATGTTCAAAGTCCTTCCAATAAACAAAGTTGCTTCCTGGATCAAAGCCCATGTATACAAAAGGGCATAGTCATTATCTCCCAATCAAGGGGGCAGGCCATGATACTGCCTAACTCATGTGGGGCAATCGGGACAGGATTCAGTTATGTTTAAGTATTCAGGGGCAGATCTCCTCATCTATCTAAGTTACCAAGGGTAACATTACAGACTTCATAATGCCAGGGGCATAATTACTGTTTCCCAATCAAGGGGGCATATCAAGTTACTGGTCACTTCATTTGGGGCAGTCAGGTCCAGATTCAACCGTGCTTAATAGCCATGGGTAGTTTTCCTCATACAGTTGAATTACCAAAGGTGACATTACAGAGTTCACAATACCAGGGGCATATGCTTATGGGGCATTTTGTTTGTTTCTCTTGAGGTAGCTCATTTCAGATACTTCCATTATGGGACAATTCATCATCAACCAAAGGGGCAATGCTTTCTTTTCAAATCTAGTATCTAGAGCGTATATGGTCCATCACAATTTGAAGACACATTCCTCTCATTATGTTACCTTGATATTGGATTCTCAGCAGAAGCCATAATGGAAATTGATTGTCTACGCCAGTAGTATCAGATGGTGTCAGTATCATGTCTTCAGATCCAGCTATGAGGATTTCTGGGAAGGTATTCAGGAAAGTTATGGATTTCAGGAGCTCTAAATCCAATTGGTTATACACTCTCGAAGTTGAAACGATTCTAGTTTCGAGTTCAGCTTTACTTTTCCCTCTGAATCCAGATTTACTTTTACCATAAGCGAAACGTCCATTGGTTGTGTTTTTGAATATGATTGATGTTTACCAGAAATGCATAAATGCTTAATATGATCGATGTTTACCAGAAATGCATGAAAATGCAGTAATAGTATTTACTAAGGACGAATGAGGGAAGGATTCCAACAAAGCTTCACCAGGTTCACTCTTACAAGACAATTACAAATCCCCCAGTAGGGCAAATCCATCTTCATAAAGTCACATCTCCCCTGGAATTTATATCCATCTCTTTTATCCTCATACGGATATTCGGGAATTTACTTTCCAATAAGAGTACGACGAACGAAGACGGGGGTTATATCTACCCTACTATCAAACGAAGACGAAGGTTATATATACCTTACTATCCCCAGCAGACGGGAGGTTTTATATACCTTGCTATCCCCAGCAGACAGGAGGTTATGTATACCTTCTTGTCAAACAAGACGGGAACGAGTGCCCCATATTCTTCAACAACAAACCAGGATTTATTTTCCTGGGCCAGCAGTTGTTATATAAAGATATCCAGACGCTTCAGGCAGCATCATATCATACATACATCATTTACATCATACCATAACATACATATCCATAGATACATAATACATTACTTAAGTGCATCATTATTATACATGCATACATAATACATAAACTAATACTACCATATAGGATGCTACCTTGATTTCAGGTTAATTCTCCAGCAGACAGACTTCATCAACAACTTGTGACTATCAGGACTGCTTTATCCTCCTGAAAGCTTATCATCACATCAGGACTGCTTTATCCTCCTGAAAGCTTCTTATACATCAGGACTGCTTTATCCTCCTGAAAGCTATTAATCCCTCAGGACTGCTTTATCCTCCTGAAAGCTTCTTATACCTCAGGACTGCTGTATCCTCCTGAAAGCATATCATTTCCTCAGGATTGCTTTATCCTTCTGAAGGCATATTATTACCTCAAGACTGCTTTATCCTCCTGAAAGCTTATTATTCCTTCAGGATTGCTTTATCCTCCTGAAAGCTTATCACTGTATCAGGATTGCTTTATCCTCCTGAAAAGTTATCATTCCTCAGGATTGCTTTATCCTCTTGAAAGCTTCTCATCCATCAGGATTGCTTTATCCTCCTGAAGGAATATTATTACCTTGGGCCGTTATTTATCTTCCTAAAGATTACCACTACCTCAGGATTGCTTTATCCTCCTGAAAGCTATCATTATATCTTCATATTCAGGACTGCTTCATCCTCTTGAAAGCTTATCATTCCCTCAGGACTGCTTTATCCTCCTGAAAGCTTACTCCCTCAGGACTGCTTTATCCTCCTGAAAGCTTCTTATACCTCAGGACTGCTGTATCCTCCTGAAAGCATATCATTTCCTCAGGATTGCTTTATCCTTCTGAAGGCATATTATTACCTCAGGATTGCTTTATCCTCCTGAAAGCTTATTATTCCTTCAGGATTGCTTTATCCTCCTGAAAGCTTATCACTGTATCAGGATTGCTTTATCCTCCTGAAAAGTTATCATTCCTCAGGATTGCTTTATCCTCCTGAAAGCTTCTCATCCATCAGGACTGCTTTATCCTCCTGAAAGCTTATTATTACCTCAGGATTGCTTTATCCTCCTGACAGCTTATTACTACCTCAGGACTGCTTTATCCTCCTGATAGCTTATTATTACCTTAGGATTGCTCTATCCTCCTGACAGCTTATTATTACCTCAGGATTGCTTTATCCTCCTGACAACTTATTATTACCTCAGGACTGCTTCATCCTCCTGAAAGCTTATTATCTCATCAGGACTGCTTTATCCTCCTGAAAGCATACTATTACCTCAGGATTGCTTCATCCTCCTGATAGCTCATCACTACCTCAGGATTGCTCTATCCTCCTGACAGCTTATTATTACCTCAGGATTGCTTTATCCTCCTGACAGCTTATTATTACCTCAGGACTGCTTCATCCTCCTGAAAGCTTATTATCTCATCAGGACTGCTTTATCCTCCTGAAAGCATACTATTACCTCAGGATTGCTTCATCCTCCTGATAGCTCATCACTACCTCAGGATTGCTTCATCCTCCTGAAAGATTATTATTACCTCAGGACTGCTTTATCCTCCTGAAAGTTATCATCATTACATCAGGATTGCTTTATCCTCCTGAAAGCATATTGTAAACACCCCAAATTTGCCCTCACCCATTCACACCATGGCTTGTGATCATTCTCATATGCATAAACACAATCATATCATCTCATATCTCATTTTTGATTCACTGCATAGTTTCTAAGTCATCTGCACCTAGGGTTTGTGATCTGAGCAATCCAAAAGCTTCTTGAGCTATTCCAAAGGCCACCAATCACTTCAAAGGTGTCCATGTGTGTTCTTATATCATGTTGCATCCTCTCAAAGTCAAAAATGCAAAAGAATCACAAGAACTGGGATTGGTATGGATGCAGGGCCAAGTTTGACTGCACAGTGGACCTAAAATTAGGGTTTTGGTTTCAGAGGCCATAACTCCAAATTTTTTGGTCATTCTTGTTTCCATTGATCTCTATATGGTATAAGGAATATGCATATCAATTTTCATGAAGAAATTCCATGGGGAAGTCATCTGATTAAGAGTTGACTTTTCAGACAAGTCAGTACAAAATCAGGGCATCTGAGGCCCCCAATGACCCAACCAAGGGGTGATCTTCATCATTTTGAGTGTATATGATCTTTATTTGATCATGGAAGAAGTTCACAAAATTCAAGAATTTGGAGTTTTTGCAAATGTTGACCTTTTGGGCATAGTTGACTTTTCAAGAATGTGTCATTTTAGGCCATTTTTCAAGCCTTGATTCTTGATCCAAAAATGCTTCAAATGGAAAAACTTTGGTCATGAAAGTTGTAGAATACATCTTTCCCTTTTCAAAAAGTACAAGAACATGATCAAATTCTTCTTGGATCAAAAGTTATGGTGTGTCAAAGTTGGCAAAAATCATTGATTTTCAAGATGTGCACTAAATGGAAAATTTGCAAGATCATGTCTCAAGGCCATTTGTAACTTCTAGTTGGCATCAAACCAATGTACAAACATTACTTAAGCCCTAAAAGTCAGAATTGAACCAAGAATGCTCATGTTTCATGGCTTATGGGATGAGAAAATCACATGTGAACCAAAATGAGCCAACTTGCAAAGCTCATGATCACACTTCCTACCACTTGCTACATTGGATGCTGAGCTTTGCTAGCCCTTCCCCTCACCCTTGCTGCGCCAGCCCCATGCTTGTACTAGCCTAGAACCAAGCCATACCTCTCTTACACCAAGAGTGGACTTTTGGCAAAAGTGAACTTACCAATCAATAAAGGCCATGTCAAATCATCTGACCTATAGGATTATTTTATACTATCATTTAGCAAGCAAAACACATCAAGAGGCCAAGCAAAAACAGATCACAAGACACCATATACAAACTCACTCCATTTTGCATTTTTCTTCGAATCTCTCTGCCCAGCTCACAAACACTCAAGCAATTTTCACTAACCATCACACCTTGCCACATTAAGCCTAAACCAACAAAGAACCAGGCCTGAAACAAGCCATAACATCACTTCACCATTTTCACCCCAAGCTGCAATTTCCTTCGAAACACCTTCCACAGCTCACAAACATCCAAACAAACTCCACAAACCTTCTCCACTCATCATCTGGACCACAAAGAACCACTCACATTAGCCTGAAACTGCTTGCATCACCATTGCCATTTTCAACTGAGCTTGAGCAGAAGCTGTTCAAACTCTTCATCTAGCCAGCATAAACTTCTCCAAAGCATTCAAGCATCATCAAGAGGTCATAAGGGTTGGATTTCACAAGGAGGGGAGGTCAGAAAGTTGCTGGAAGTGAAAGCTTCGAATCTCAGGTAGCTCAAGAAATATTTCTCCAGAAATCATTTTTTATGTTCTAAACTTGTTCTCCATGCTTCACTGAGTATCCTGATGCTTTTAGTTTTGGAAATGGTGATGAAATGAGAATTTAATTGATCTCTGAAACTCTGTGACCTAAAAATTTGTTTTGCTCGATTCATGAGTTTGGGGAAGAATAAATTTGTTTTGATTGGGGGTTTTGGTTTGTGAGTGAGTGGGAATCATTTCCATGCTTTTAGATTTCGTTTTAGTTAGGTTTTGAGAGAGTTTGGAGATTTTCAGGTGGGCTTCCCACCGGAGAAGACGACCGGAGGTCTTCTCCGGCCACCTGAAAGTCATTATGCCCTAACCCTGTAATTAATTGTCATTTGAATTTGGACCGTAGGATCAGTTGACTCCATTGACCTCCCGCGCGTGTGAATGGCTCAGATCTGATCATTATGCCCTAATCCATTTAATTAGTTTTATTTAATTATAATTAAATTAATTTGTCCAGAGTGAATCTAGACCCTCCATTCACGCGCGCAGTCCACCCATTCAAACCCAGAATCAATCTCAGCCACTCTTTCTGTTGACTTTTCCTTTTTCTTTATTTTAATTCATTTCTTTTCACTTTATTTGCATAATTAATTTAAAATAGCAAAACTTGTCTAAAAATTATGAAACTTTTTCTCAAGAGTTTTATTAATTTTTAAGACACAAAAACATTTTTATTTTCATTTTTAGCATTTAAAAAGTATTTTAAAATATTTAAAAGATTATTTTTAATTGATTAATGAGAATTAATTTATTAAAAATACTTTTAGGTATTTAAAAATCACCAAAAAATTCATGAAGTGTTCTAAGACATTTAGAAACATTGTCTAACTTTCAAACCAAATTTCTTTTTTGATCTTGATGCATTTTGAGAATTTTTCATTGAATTAAAATCATTTTTATGCATTAATTTGATCCTAAGTTCAAAAAATCATTTCTGCCTATTCATGAGGAGTTGGACATTGATTCTTCTTGCATTGCATTGTGTTTAGCATGTAGTTTTTAAGATTAAATGGCCATGATTTGATCCTTCATTTTCAATTTGTTTGGCATTTCTTTTGTTTAGGAACCCTAAAAAACCCTAGAAACTTGTAAAAGCCATAACTTGAGATAGGTTAGGAATTGAGACTTCTCCTTTGGGCAGTGGTTTAGTATAGGATTAGGGGTTCTTTGAGTGGCATTTTCCATTTTTTATCTTAGGGTTTGCTTCTGTTTTTGACTTTTGTTTGATGTTTGATTCATAAACCCTAATTTGGGCTTTCATATGCATCCATCTTGCATTCTCTTGCATAACATGACTTGCCATGACATTTCAAGCATCCATGTGATTCATTTGACATCTTAAGACGTATAGAAAGCATGTTTGATCATTGCATCATGTATTTGCCTGGTTGTATGCCATGTGCACTTCATAACTTTTCATGTATATCCATGCTTCTTAACTTGCTCCATATGCATCCATGAACTTGTATGATCACTTCCATGTGCTGCCTCATGTTTGTAGCATCTCATAGCATCATTAGCATCATGTATTTTCTTCTGGCTTTGTTTTTCATCATGTCATCTCATCTCATTTTGCATTGCATTGCATCTCCTTCACTAACTTTTCAGGTGGTAAGTTATCTTGAGGAGTGAATTTGCCTTCACTTCTCATAACTTCTCCTCATCTCTGTTTATGCATCCTTGCTGCATTAATGTTTATGTTTGAGTTTGAGCTTGCTCATTCTTTCTTCTTCCCACTTTCTTTCTTCAAGTGACTTGACTTCTTGAATGAAGCAAGTCACTTTGCTTCTCTTGATCCTGTTCATCTGCTTCCTGGTGTTTCCTTTGAAGATTTTCTTGGTGAAACCTCACAAACCTTAGGAACAACCAAGCATGTCAATGATTAGGGTTTTGATTAGTCCCCCACTTAGCTTTTACCTTTGTGTCTCTTTGAGTCATCTCTTCTCACCTCATAATCAGGGATTAAACCCTAAAGGCTTTAAGGCTTTGTGATTAAGCTTATGCCTGCATCCTTCTATTAGGATGGAGTGTATAACTTTAATTCTAAGTGTTAAACCCTTAATGTGTTTAAATCTCTCAATCAATTCATATAATAATCATCAAGACATCACACTTGTAACTTGGGCCTTGCATTAGGGTTCTAATTCTTCCTTAATTGGTTAAGAAGGACTAACCCCAGTGTTAATGGACAAGTCCCCCTCAAGTTGTCTTACAAACCCTAAAAATCACTTCATCATCATACCAGTAAATAAAATCCACTTAATCAAAGGCATGTTTGTCATGAGTTTAATCCCTAATCATGGATTAAGTTGAGGAGCTTTCCTCAGCTTAAACATTCTCATCTATTATCCTTCTATTAGGATGGTGTAATGAGTCTGTTTAATCCTTGATTATGGCTTAACCTCATTACTTAACACTAAACAAAAACAACAAAAACATCTAAATAATCACAAGTAGGTTAATGATCTTAATCCTACATCATGGTGATTAAGTGTGAGATGCTGACTTCACACTTAAGGTATTCTCATTACCCCTAATCAGAGGGAGGATGTGATGAGTTTACTAAATCCATTGGTTTAGGCTTAATCTCATTAACTTATGACACATTTCCAAAAGCAATAAAAGACTGAAAACACAAAAACAAACAATAATCGTCTCCTCCGGGATTCTTTTCTCATCTCATTCACTCACAACCGAGAACTTGCTTCTTCCGTCTAATGCAAGACAGTAAGCACCTGAGCCAGACAGGTCATACACTTGAGCATAGACAAGCAAGCAGTTCACAAGTCAATTCATCTTTCAGTCTCTTTGGGTCGAACTACGATGTTCTGACTTCCTCATTGCACGAGAGGATACGTAGGCATAACTTAACAGTTATCGAACAAAAGTCTCTGTACATTCCCCCTCATTCCAGCTTTATTCTTTAAGCCTCATTATCATGAGCATACTCTTTCCTTACACTGACACTTCCCTTGTATATATCACACTTCACATTCTTTTACACTAACACCTGTACATCCTTTTCCAGCTCCTTTACACACAAATTGCACTGACACTACCCCTCTAAAACACAAATCTTTTAAGCGTGGATCCCGTCGAGTACGACGGACAATCTGGGTGCTAATACCTTCCCAGGTTGTAACCAACCCCCTTTCTCAGTCTCTCTGGTTCGCAACCGTCTTATCCATCTCTTTCTAGGTCTATGCAGCATTGCCTTTCCTCCGGGATAAAAATGCCTAGCTGGCGACTCTATTCATCTCCAGTGAGTTCACGGCAGTGTGTTCTCATTGTTCCCTTTCGCCGACCGTTCGCGTCTGTACCTTCATCTGATCCATTTCATTTGTCGGGAGCGACTGCTTGGCGACTCTGCTGGGGACCCTTATACTGCAACCAGGGCTTCTGGTTCTTTTTGTGGGTTCCTCCTAGCGCTTGATTGATTTGTGTTTACTGGGGTGTTATGTGCTTATTTGTGCTTGTATATTTGTATTTATTATTGCCTTATGTACAGTTGCTTTATTGCTTTCTTTATTGCTTTTGTATATATCATACTGTCATGTTGCTGGCTGGATCTGTTTGTTTGCTTTGATGGGTGGGTGTTCCATTGAGAGTTAAGGTCCTATACCTGGGACCTGAGTGACACCTAGGCTAGAGTGAATCATATTCTTTCCCATTCCATCTCGGTCTGGTGCGGGAATATGAAACACGATTCAGATATGGGTTTCTTCTTGAGAACTCTGTGTTGCAGATTTCCTGCAATGCTAGGGCTATCTGGGAAGCCTGCTAAGTCTGGATGATCTTTTAGAAATTGACCTTCAGAAACTAAGGTGAGTTAGAGGAGGAACTGTTATGGTTATTGTAAACACTGTACCTCCGGGTTAGAAGTGTTTACACTTCTCATAACTGATCCAAGTCTGAGGATCCTTGTTTTAGAACACCACCTGTGAGGGGGTTGGGCTGTTTACAGGTTTGCAGGTACCTTGACCTCAGAATACCCTGTTACCTTGCTTTGATTTAAGAATACTCCATGTTGGAACAGTTCTTGTGATTCTAAACCCTGGACATGTGTCTCTTTATTTGAGTCCCCCACCTTGGTTACTGGACTTATAGACCTCCATCTGGATTTCTTACACACCTGGACTTGTATCAGAGCACTTGATCAGATCCAGCTCAGTCACAAACCCTTTGCATATCATTTGCATACATAACCATTGCATCATACTGACATTTGCTTATTTGTGTTTCAGGGTATCCATCCTCATTTGGTTTTGGTTTTGACCCCATCTTCAGTATTGACCTATCTTCATCAGCACTTGCTTCAGCTATCAGCTACCTGCACCAGCCAGTCAGTGGCCCATTCTTCAGTGTCTTCATCAGCACTTGTCTCTACTCAGTCTCAACATCATGGCTCCAAAGAAAAGCAACATCACCTACCACTTCTTCCAGCCAGAATTAGCAGACATCAGGAGGATTCAGACCCTGATCACTCCAGACCATGTACCATTGTTCAGGGAACACCATGGAGATATACTTGATATGGTCATGGATCTGGACCCTTCACAGAGAAGCCTGATCCACACTTGCCTTCAGTTTTATGATCCCCCACTGAGATGTTTCACTTTTCAGGACTTTCAGTTGGGCCCCTTATTGGAAGAATACTCATCATTAGTTGGTATACCTATCAAGAGAGAAATTCCTTTCAACCCTGAGATGGTCTTTCCAAGTAATGAGGAGATAGCCAAGGCATTGCATCTGGAACCAGTCCTGATAGGGCAGCATGTGACTTCTAAAGCTGGAATCCCAGGCCTGCATCTGGATTTCTTGATCTCTCAAGCCACTTTGAAAGCTTCCTTAGGAGAGTGGAAAGCAGTCTGTGCTTTATTGGCCTTGAGCATATATGGGATTGTACTATTTGCAGATGAGCCTCGTTTTGTTAGTAGGAATGCAATTCATCTGTTCATTCTAAAGAACCCAGTGCCAACCTTATTGGGGGATCTCTACTATTCAGTGCATCAGAGGAATGAAAAGCAGAGGGGAAGATTAGTAAGGTGCTGTGCTCCTTTGTTCCACACTTGGCTTCTCAGGCATTTGCCCAGGACAGATGCATTTTTGAATCCTCATCAGCAGAGAAACTGGGCTGGAAGACTTACTACTCTAACTTCAGCTGATATCAGGTGGTGCACTCAAAGCACAAAAGGCAGAGATATCATCACCAGCTGTGGGCATTTTCCCAATGTGCCCCTAATAGGAGTTAAAGGTAGTATTAATTACAACCCTCTGTTGTTCAAAAGACAATTGGGCTATGCACTGGTCCATATTCCTAAGGCACAGGACTTGGTTGAGACTCTTTATTGTGAAAACAAGCTTAATCTGGCTATTGTTAGGCAGGCAGCCTGGGCCTGGGACAATGTGCAGACTAAAGGGGTAACCATCCTGGGAAAGTGTAACAATGTGGCATCAGCACAATACTATGATTGGTCCCATGCCAGGGCTCAATTCTCTGGGATGCCCTTTACTATAGAAGATATGCCTGGGCCTTCCACAGTACCACCTCCAGCAACTGTCAGCTTAGAGGAGTTTGAGAAGTTGAAAGAGAGAAATGAGAAGTTGACTCAAGCTTTGCAGAAGACCCTCTATGAGAGGAGTGATGGAAGATTGGATATTGAGAGGTTGGAGAAGTTGAAAGTGGAACACTTGGCTAGAATTGAGAAGTCTGAAGATTACATTAAGAAGTCTAGGGCTGGAGAACAAATCCTGAAAAATGCCTGCAAGGAAGCCCAATTCCAGAAGGCTAGAACAGACTTGTATTTGAAGGAAAGTCAGGCCAGGTGGGTCAGGATCACCGAGGCTCGTACCCTGGAGGACAAGAGGGTTCAAGACAAGATGGAACAGATGGAAGCTAATGCAAAAGAGCAACAGGAAGCCCTGGCAGCAGCCCAGAGGGAGATATCGGAGCTGAAGATCAGAGCAGGAGTGAAGAGGTCAAAGGACCAAAGTCAACACAAGAAGTTAACTGCGGCTGTTACTACCCGGAACCTCCTTATCAGGAATCTCACGGAGCGTCCAGCTGATCCTGTGACCGAAGCACTTCTCAAGGAAGTTCGTGAGGATGAGTTTGGTCTTGGTGTTTGACCATTTGCTTGTTGTTGCTTTTATTCCATGTACTTTTATTTTCTTATGATGTATTTTGACCCCTTGGAGGGCTTGTGTTGTAAAAAGAACAAGTTTGTATTATTTTACTTTCTGTAATATATATTTGTGTTGGTTTGCTCCATCTGAGTTTTCTTCAAACAACATCAACAACATCTTCAAGGGTCTGGAAGGGTCAAAACTGAATGCCAAGCCGGATACCTTGAGAACAAATAAGCATACTGCATTGCATGCTAACCTTTTGTTTGTTTTGTAGGTTTTTGTTTTTGTTGTTGCTAACTCTGTTGTGATGCTCAGGAATTATTGCTCGACGACGAGGGTTCCCACTCAACAGACCACACAGATACCCCACCCGTAACAATCTTCCGGGCATACAGATGGATCAGATGCAGCAGGACCTTACAGAGGTCAGGAACCAAATGGCAAACGAAAGATTGGAAATGAGAACACAGATGACGCAGTTCATGGAAGTGATGAACAACATGGCTCAGAGCCAAGAAAGATTGAGAGCCATGGTGGAAAGGCAGAATCAAGAAGAGCCCCATGTGGGGACTGCTGGCACAAGTAACAACGAGAGGGTCCAACCTCATGTCAATCCCCCAGTTTTTGGACCCCATCTCCATCCAGAGGCCAACATTCCTGTCAATATACAAGGGACTGCTACAGCAGGGAGGGTACTGCAAGAAGACCCTCAAGAAGACCAGTTCACAGTAATGGGAGCTGGGGAGGAAGCTTATGATAGAAGATTGGATGAGATAGCTGAGAAGTTAAGATCCTTGGAGTCTCAAAACTCTTTGGGTTTTGATGTCATGGATATGGGCTTGGTAGACGGGGTCAGGATTCCCCACAAGTTTAAGCCTCCATGCTTTGAGAAGTATAACGGGACTTCCTGTCCCCGAACCCATCTGCAATCTTTTCTCGGGAGATTAAAAGCCTATACCATGGATGAGAAGCTATGGATGTTCTACTTTGAGGATAGCTTGACTGGAGCTTCGAGGGAATGGTACTCCCATCTGACAAGAGCAACTATTAGATGCTGGAAGGACCTGGAAGAGGCCTTCATCAGACAGTATCAGTATAATCTGGATATGGCACCCAACAGGACCCTCCTAATGGGAATGTCACAGTCATCTAGAGAGAGCTTCCGAGAATATGCTCAAAGATGGAGACAGCTTGCTGCCGCTGTCCAGCCACCTATGTCGGAAAGGGAAATGGCTGATAGGTTCATGAACACCCTTCAGGGGACTTACATTGATAGGCTAGCTGCCTTCTCGTCTACCAGCTTTGCAGATGTTGTCATAGCCGGGGAGAGAATTGAAAGCCTATTGAAAATGGGTAAGATCTCAGATAATGGTGCAAGCTCATCCAGTAATGCAAGAAAGCCTTTTGCAGGCCCAAGAAGGACTGGTGAGACTAATGCCATCCACACCAACAGGGGTAGGCCCCAATATGTTCACAGATCTGTGGCTGCAGTCACCATCCCTGCTCCAACTCATCCACAACCAGTTTATCAACCTCCTCAGCAAAACTATCAGCAACAACCTCAGTACCATCAACAAAATCAGTATCCTCCGAGAAACTACAACAACAGCAACACCAACAACAATAATCAGCAAAGGCCATTCCAACAAAGGCCATCTCAAGCCAACAGGGTGATCGATCCGATCCCTATGCCATATGCTACATTGCTGCCACAACTCCTGAAACTCAACCTAGTTGAGCTAAGGACGTTGGCACCTCCAGATCCCAACAGTCTACCCAGGAATTACGACTCCAACGCCAGATGTGCCTTCCATTCAAACGCACCTGGCCATAGTACAGAAAAGTGTAGAGCCTTGCATATGAAGGTACAAGACCTGGTAGACTCAAAAGCTCTGAATTTCGCACCACCACCCAATGTCAACAAGAATCCTATGCCGCACCACGGGGGTCCCAGAATTAACGCTATTGAAGAAGACAAGCCGTCTTATTTAATAACCAGTGTGGGTCAGATCCGGACACCGTTGGTAGAAATTAAGGCTCAGCTCTTGGAATGTCAGATGTTCCCAGGATGCGAGTTAGGGTGTGCTTACTGCAATATTTCAGTAAATGGGTGCGATAATCTGAGGAATGGCATAGATGGCCTTATTCAGAGTGGCCAGCTTCAGATCACCACTTCATTTCCAACAAATCCAGCAATCCCATCAGCAACAGTTCATGTATCTCCTACAACTGCAACAACCATTGTTCCCGACAATTCTTCGGCCTCATCAACAAGTACTTCATCCATCATCTCAACTGATCAGCAATCAACAAATTTTTCTTCTACAACTTCAGCTTCACTCCATTTTGAATCTCCTACAACAACAACATCCATCCTTCCGACAATATCTCCTACAACGCCAGCAACAAATCATGAAGATGTCTCAACTGTCACAATATTCTATGATCCAGAAAACAACTCTGCCTACAACTCAGAAAGTGCTGCTCCCATTAGAGCACCAGTCACGATTTATTACGATCCACAAACTATCACAGTTCCTTCAGCAGCTGCCATCAGTCCAGTCACTGTCACGGTGCCTGGACCCGTACCTTATGAAAGCAATAGGGCCATCCCTTGGCACTATGGCTCTGACATATACCGCGAGGGACAAAGAATCACCCTTGAACCATCAACACCTGCACCACAAATAGATAACGTGGGAGGAGGCGGAGGCTTCACCCGAAGCGGACGTCTCTTTGCTCCACAAATTCAAAGACCCACTGCCGAAGCAGAAGCTGCTGCCAAGGCAAAAGGAAAAAGCCCGGTGCAGGAAGATCAAGCTGTTAAGGAAACTTTGAAAACACCATTCGATCAAGAAGTTGATGAGTTCATGAGAATCATCAAAAAGAGTGATTACAAAATCGTGGATCAGCTTCACCAGACGCCATCCAAGATCTCTATCCTCTCATTGCTTATGTGCTCCGAAGCCCATCGGAATGCACTACTCAAAGTCTTGCACGCAGCTTACGTGCCTGAAGAGATCACTGTCAATCAGTTGGAAACCGTGGTTGGAAATGTTACTGCTAGCAATGGGCTAGGGTTCACCAATACTGACTTGACAACGGACGGCCGCAACCATAACAAAGCCTTGCACATCACCATGGAATGTAAAGGCGCAGTCCTTTCCCATGTGCTGGTAGACACAGGGTCATCCCTTAATGTCTTACCAAAGAAGGCCCTGGTGAAGCTAGAGTATGAAGGATTAGCATTGCGTCCCAGCAACCTGGTAGTAAGAGCCTTTGATGGTTCTAAAAGATCGGTTCTAGGGGAAATTGAGCTGCCAGTGACAATTGGCCCACAAACTTTTACAACTATCTTCTATGTGATGGACATTCAGCCTGCCTACAGCTGTTTGTTGGGTAGACCATGGATTCACGCCGCTGGCGCAGTAACGTCTACCCTTCACCAGAAGTTAAAATTTGAGTGGGAAGGCCAAGTTGTTACTATCTGTGGGGAAGAGGATATATTTGTTAGCCATCTGGCTACTTATAAGTATATTGAGATGGATGGGGAGATCCATGAAACAATGAGCCAAGGTTTTGAGGCCTTGAATGTCAATGAAGCATCTGCTGTATCTGGAATCTCCATGTCATCTTATCAACAAGCCCGAAAGGTTGTTGAAGAAGGAACTGCCCAAGGCTGGGGCAAAGTTTTATCTGTGGAGGAAAAGAAGGACAAATTTGGGTTGGGTTACAGACCAACTCAACAGAATCAAGCAGAGGCTGCTGAGAAGCCCGGTTTTGTCAGTGGGGGGATGCTCACCCCTGATGCTATCAACAATTTGGAAGACGAGCTGGAAGAGGAGCGCAATCTGGAGAATTGGATTCGTCCAAAGATCCCGGGGAGCAGTATCTCAAACTGGTCTTCCCAGGAAATTATAAGAGTTACTCATGCAGAGTAATTATTATTTCCTGTATTTTTATAGCATGCATCAAAGTCTTGCATCTTGCCCAAGATGACAAGGCTCATTTTGTAATCGGGCCATCTGTACTTTTTGTGCAAATAAGATTAATCAATGAAATATCAGACATCTTTTTGCAAATGAGTCTTTTTCCTTTTCGTTCACTGTTTTTTCCATTTTTCTTTTTGTACAAAAAATAAATGGCGATGTTTTCAAAATGATAACTTTATTTCACTTTTCTAAGCAAGATTAAAATCAATCACTAAAATGAACAAACTGAACCCTTGCAGAGAGTGCCTTCCAGACAGCACCGACAACAGCACGGCTATGACTTCGTATGACTTTGACAAACCGATCAATCAAGCTGATGAAGGGGTTGAAGAAGAATATGAACTTCCTGAAGAGCTAGCCAGGTTGTTGAGACAAGAGGAAAAGGTTATCACTCCTCACCAGGAGGAGGTTGAAGTGATTAATCTTGGTACAGGTGAAGACGTAAAAGAAGTTAAAATCGGGGCCTGCCTGCAAGACTCAGTGAAGAGACAACTGATTGATCTGCTTCAAGAGTATGTGGATGTGTTTGCTTGGTCGTATCAAGATATGCCAGGGTTGGACACCGATATAGTTGTGCACAAGCTGCCTTTGAGGGAAGAATGCCCACCAGTTAAACAGAAACTGCGCCGTACTCGCCCAGATATGGCAATGAAAATCAAGGAAGAGGTACAAAAGCAATGGGACGCCGGGTTCCTTGCCGTGACTAGCTATCCGCCGTGGGTTGCTAATATAGTACCTGTGCCTAAGAAAGACGGAAAAGTAAGGATGTGTGTTGACTACCGGGATCTGAACAGAGCCAGCCCGAAAGATGACTTCCCGTTACCTCACATTGACGTATTGGTCGATAACACGGCTCAGTTCTCGGTATTCTCCTTCATGGACGGATTTTCAGGATATAATCAGATCAAGATGTCACCTGAAGACATGGAGAAGACAACCTTCATTACACCTTGGGGCACGTTCTGTTACAAAGTGATGCCGTTCGGACTGAAGAACGCTGGTGCCACATATCAACGGGCTATGGTGACATTATTCCACGATATGATCCATAAAGAAATAGAATGTTATGTGGATGACATGATTGCCAAGTCCCTTACGGAGGAAGATCACCTGGTAAATCTGCTGAAGCTATTCAAGCGTCTGAGGAAGTACCAATTGAAGCTGAACCCCAACAAATGCACATTCGGGGTGCGGTCTGGTAAGCTGCTGGGCTTTATTGTAAGCGAGAAAGGGATTGAAGTTGACCCTGATAAAGTCAAAGCTATTCAAGAGATGCCTGCACCGAAAACTGAGAAAGAAGTTCGAGGGTTCTTAGGTCGATTGAACTACATTTCACGGTTCATATCTCACCTTACAGCAACCTGTGAACCCTTGTTCAAACTGTTAAGAAAAGAACAGACGGTCAGGTGGAACGAAGACTGCCAAAGGGCTTTTGACAAGATCAAGGAGTACTTACAAGAGCCTCCAATCCTTATGCCTCCAGTCGAAGGAAGACCTCTGATAATGTACTTAACAGTATTAGAAGAGTCAATGGGGTGTGTGCTGGGCCAGCATGACGAGTCTGGTCGAAAAGAGTATGCAATATACTACCTAAGCAAAAAGTTTACCGACTGTGAACAACGTTATTCACTGCTCGAGAAAACTTGCTGTGCTTTAGCGTGGGCTGCTCGCCGACTGAGACAGTATATGTTGACCCACACTACTTTATTGATCTCAAAAATGGACCCGGTTAAGTACATTTTCGAGAAGCCAGCTCTTACCGGACGGGTTGCAAGATGGCAGATGATTCTCACTGAATATGACATACAGTACACATCTCAGAAAGCCATCAAGGGCAGTGTACTATCTGAATATCTTGCTGAGCAACCCATTGATGACTACCAGCCTATGAGATTTGACTTCCCTGATGAAGACATCATGTTCATAAAATCAAAAGATCATGAAGAGCCTATTCACACTGAAGGGCCTGACCCAGAAGAAGAATGGACTATGATGTTCGATGGGGCTGTCAACATGAATGGTCGTGGTGTTGGTGCAGTACTCATTACACCTAAAGGAGTTCACATGCCTTTCTCGGCAAAACTCACTTTCAACTGCACTAACAACGAAGCTGAATACGAAGCTTGCATTATGGTTCTTGAGGAAGCCATTGACCTCAGGATCAAGACATTGACTGTATTCGGAGATTCAGCTTTGGTAGTCAATCAAACCAACGGAAAATGGTACACCCACCAGGATCATCTGATACCTTACAGGGATTATACAAGAAGGTTATTGACTTTCTTCACAATAGTCAAGCTTGAGTATATCCCTCGGGACGAGAATCAGTTTGCAGATGCTCTTGCTACCATTTCCTCCATGATCAAAGTTCAGGCTGCTAACTTTGTACCTCAGATTTCAGTGTCCAGACTCGATAGACCAGCATATGTATTTGCAGCAGATGTTGTCAAAGACGATAAGCCTTGGTTCCATGACATTAAGTGCTTCTTGGAGGATCAAACATACCCACCTGGGGCATCTTCCAATGATAAGAAGACTTTGAGAAGGCTTGCTGGTAGCTTCTTTCTGAACACTGACGGGTCTTTATACAAAAGGAACTTTGACATGGTACTCCTCAGATGTGTTGACAAGACGGAAGCGGATTTGTTGATGCATGAAGTGCACGAAGGATCTTTTGGTACCCATGCCGGAGGGCATGAAATGGCCAAGAAGTTGCTAAGATCGGGCTATTACTGGATCACAATGGATGCAGACTGTTGTGCTTGCCACAAATGCCAGATCTACGCAGATAAGGTGCATGTGCCTCCCAATCCTTTGAACATCATGTCTTCACCATGGCCCTTCGCCATGTGGGGCATTGATATGATCGGCAAGGTTGAGCCAACTGCTTCAAATGGCCACAGATTCATCCTAGTCGCCATTGACTATTTCACTAAGTGGGTTGAAGCGGCCTCATATGCAAACGTTACAAGACAAGTGGTAGCCAGATTTCTGAAGAGAGATATCATCTGTCGATATGGAGTGCCCGAGCGAATCATTACTGATAATGGTTCCAACTTGAACAACAAAATGATGGCTGAGTTATGCCGGGACTTCAAAATCCAACACCACAATTCTTCTCCTTACAGGCCAAAGATGAATGGCGCTGTTGAGGCAGCAAATAAGAATATCAAGAAGATTGTGCAGAAGATGGTAGTCACTTACAAAGACTGGCATGAAATGCTACCGTTTTCCTTGCATGGGTACCGCACGTCAATCAGAACATCCACTGGGGCAACACCGTATCAGCTTGTGTATGGTACGGAAGCAGTCCTACCTGTTGAAGTTGAATTACCCTCTCTGCGGGTACTAATGGATGTTAAACTGAGTGAAGCAGAATGGGTCCGGTCCCGATTCGAACAACTGAGTCTGATCGAAGAGAAAAGATTGGCTGCAATCTGTCATGGGCAGTTATATCAGAAGAGAATGAAGAGAGCCTTCAATCAGAAAGTCAGGCACCGAGAGTACCAAGTAGGAGATCTTGTGCTGAAGAGAATCCTCCCTCCTCATACAGACCACAGGGGCAAATGGACTCCAAATTATGAAGGACCATTTGCGGTAAAGAAAGTTTTTTCCGGTGGAGCACTGATGCTCAGCACCATGGATGGTGAAGATTTCCCGTCCCCTGTGAATTCAGATGCAGTTAAAAAATACTTCGCATAAAAAATGACCCGCTGGACATAAAAACAGAATGTAAGTCCAGGCAAAAATAGGGCATCCCGGCGAGTCAAAAACAGAATAAAAGACTCGGGCAAAAATAAGGGAAATAAATAAAAAATGTACACCCACTGAGTTGAAAAGCCGCATTGGACAGCTCAGGCAAAAATGGGTATCCCGATGGATTGAAAACCCGAAAGGGCGATCCATGCAAAACAAGGGAATAAGCGAACAACTGCGTCCTGAATTCGTCTGTATTGTCCGCAACATGGTAAGCTTCGAAAGGATCAAGCTTCAATCAGAATCAGCCTTCTTCAGAAAGCAAGACGAGAAGAACGTCAAAAGTCATACGAGTCATAGCGAAAGAGGAAGCTCCTTAAAGCGTCGTCAACATCGCCAGCACTTTGTTTCTCAATTTGTAACAAGCTCTTCATTTTAGGAGATTTGTTTCCTTGACTGTATCTTGCCAATTCAGGGCACATGAATTAATAAAATCAGATTTTTCAGTCATGTCTCGTCTTATACATTTCTATTTGCAAAGAATGTCTGATGTCTCTAAAAAACTGATCGCATAAGTACAAATGCTTTTCTCTAGAAAATAATAAAAAAATACATGCTGGCAGGGAATATATTTACTCTCAAAAGTGCTTAACCCCTATGACGGAATCCAGTAAAGGATACCTCGGGACCATTTGTACGTTTCCTTATCTTTGCAGGATTGCAGGTATCCAGAATGCAACTTGGGGTATGAAAGCTTCACCCTCAGCAAGCTGGCAGGTCATTATCAACTCGGTCTATCTTCCACGTGGCATTGGAAGGTGCCTATTTCCCCAGCGAAGTTGCCAAATCAATACTCGCTCAGTCTTAGCACTTGAGTTGCTTCTTCCCCAGCTGAGTTGCCTCTCATTACTTTCCCCAGCTGAGTTGCCACCTATTACTTATCCCCATCAGAGTTGTCAGGCATCACGGAAGGCGCCCATATCCCCGGCTGAGTCAAGAATCCACCTCAACAGAATTTCTAGGGAGGTCTTGCAGTGATCTCTCTTCCTCCCCAAGCCGAGTTGCCATTTCATCCTCAGCAAGATACAAGAGTCAGGGAATCATCTCCCCACGGAATCCTCAGCCTCTATCCAGAAGAGCAACGCATAAAGAAGTCACAACAGAGCAACGAAAGCTTCTACAGACCCCAGCTGGGTCCCATATTACAAGGATATGTCAATCAGTGACCTATCCCCCCCAAGCAGCTACATCTCATCAGATCTATCAAGGATCTCATCCCCAGCTGGGGTATTCACTCCAAGCAGATCGACCAGAGATCTTTACAGCAATGGGACCCGAGTCCCGAGTCTGTACCCTCGCATAATCATGACATTTGCATCATATTCACCCACAAAGCATAGCATTCCGTCTAAAACGGGGCATTATGGCAAAAATCAAACATAGCATAATCATAAGTCATGTTGTGAATCGAACACTTGTGAATATTAACCATTCATCAGAATGCAGAATACGATACACAAAAATCCCCACCAGGGTCCCCAGCGAGAGCAGTTGCCTCACCAAATCACAAACACCAGTATATACTCCTTTGGACACCCGTCCGTGTCATCACTCCCCAGTAAAGTCGCCTGAACCTCTTTACAAAATAGACCACCCGTATTACAGATATTTCCTGGCACCCGTCCGTGTCATATCACCAGCAGAAAGCCAAGGACATCCTCTTTGCACTCACCTATACCTATATATACACTTTCTTGACACTCGTCCGTGTCATATCCCCAGCGCAGTCACCACTTTTACAACCCATATACTTATTGATATTATTATACTTTTCTCTCCTGACACTCGTCCGTGTCACTCTCCCCAGTAGATAAACACTCATCTATACAATACTCATGCTCACTATTCATGTTACACTTATACAGATACTCGTCCGTATCTTGTATATACTATTTATATACCCACAGATTCGACAATAGTCCTTGTTCTTTGTTAACCAGTTGGTACTCATCCGTACCATCATCTCAGAACATTGCGTCTAGTGTTTGTTTCTACATGATACTCGTCCGTATCATAGTCTTAAGGATGCTCGTCCGCATCTTTAATCCATACACTATGTCAAACACCCGTGTCTTCTTGAATATAGATACTCGTCTGTATCTATTATTCCCCAGAAGAGTCCCTTCAGATGCAACACTCGTCCGTGTTCTTTGTTAACCCGTTGATACTCGTCCGTATCATCATCTCTGAACACGTGTCAGTATTTGTTTCTACCCGATACTCGTCCGTATCATAGTCTTAAGGATGCTCGTCCGCATCTTTAATCTATACACAACATCTAAACACTTATACTTTCTTCTCTTGGTTGTAAATACTCGTCCGTATTTACATCCCCAGTAGATCACCAACAAAACAAATTTTCTTTTTTATCTAACACTCGTCCTGTGTTATGATAGCCTTGAGAGCAGCCGTACCCTGCTAGGTGGTCGTCCTCCACCTCTTGATGGTCGTTCTCCATCATGCTCGTCCGATGGTCGTCCCCATCGTTGACCTTTTATCCGATGGCCGTCCCCATCGTTGATTTTTTAGCAGCCGTCCCCTGCTAGGTGGTCGTCCTCCACCTCTTGATGATCGTCCTTCATCATTTTATCCAATGGCCGTCCCCATTGTTGATTTTTGGTTATCTGACATTCGTCCTATGTCATGATAAACCTCGAGAGCAGCCGTCCCCTGCTAGGTGGTCGTCCTCCACCTCTTGATGGTCGTCCTCCATCATGCTCGTCCGATGGCCGTCCCCATCGTTGACCTTTTATCCGGCATTCGTCCTATGTCGCGATATCTTCGGCAGCCGTACCCTGCCAGGTGGTCGTCCTCCACCTTAGATGACCGTCCCTCATCTTAACCCAACGGAGTAGCCGTCCCCTGCTAGGTGATCGTCCTTCACCTTTGATGATCGTACCTCATCATCTGTTTATTTCATTTATTCTTTAACCCGATGGCCGTCCCCGTCGTGGTCCCTTTTCTTTTTTAGCCCGATGGCCGTCCCCATCGTTGGTTACTTTACTTTATGAACTTGATGGCCGTCCCCGTCATGTTTCATTCGATCCCCAGAAATCTTACAGCTTTACTTGATGGCCGTCCCCATCATAATATCTTATTTTTCTAGCTAGTCGGCCGTCCCCGTCTTGGCTTTACCTTTTATCCCCAGCATGTCGGCCGTCCCCGTCATCGCTTTACTTCACACACTTTGCCCAGCATGTCGGCCGTCCCCGTCATTGCTCTTTACTCAGCAGTCATCCTCTGCTCGACGGTCGTCCTCCGTCGCCCACACTTTACAATATACTTTATTTTTCTTTTACAATCTATATCCCTTTTCTTCATTCTGTGAGTGCAAATTTTGGACTGTCTTTGGTATTCAACCACAAGTTATCTTGTTTGCCTGTTAAGCCGTAGCTTACATCCTGCACAGCTAACTCATGTTTGAATAGGGGCAGCTGTAAACACCCCAAATTTTCCCTCACCCATTCACACCATGGCTTGTGATCATTCTCATATGCATAAACACAATCATATCATCTCATATCTCATTTTTGATTCACTGCATAGTTTCTAAGTCATCTGCACCTAGGGTTTGTGATCTGAGCAATCCAAAAGCTTCTTGAGCTATTCCAAAGGCCACCAATCACTTCAAAGGTGTCCATGTGTGTTCTTATATCATGTTGCATCCTCTCAAAGTCAAAAATGCAAAAGAATCACAAGAACTGGGATTGGTATGGATGCAGGGCCAAGTTTGACTGCACAGTGGACCTAAAATTAGGGTTTTGGTTTCAGAGGCCATAACTCCAAATTTTTTGGTCATTCTTGTTTCCATTGATCTCTATATGGTATAAGGAATATGCATATCAATTTTCATGAAGAAATTCCATGGGGAAGTCATCTGATTAAGAGTTGACTTTTCAGACAAGTCAGTACAAAATCAGGGCATCTGAGGCCCCCAATGACCCAACCAAGGGGTGATCTTCATCATTTTGAGTGTATATGATCTTTATTTGATCATGGAAGAAGGTTGAAGTTCACAAAATTCAAGAATTTGGAGTTTTTGCAAATGTTGACCTTTTGGGCATAGTTGACTTTTCAAGAATGTGTCATTTTAGGCCATTTTTCAAGCCTTGATTCTTGATCCAAAAATGCTTCAAATGGAAAAACTTTGGTCATGAAAGTTGTAGAATACATCTTTCCCTTTTCAAAAAGTACAAGAACATGATCAAATTCTTCTTGGATCAAAAGTTATGGTGTGACAAAGTTGGCAAAAATCATTGATTTTCAAGATGTGCACTAAATGGAAAATTTGCAAGATCATGTCTCAAGGCCATTTGTAACTTCTAGTTGGCATCAAACCAATGTACAAACATTACTTAAGCCCTAAAAGTCAGAATTGAACCAAGAATGCTCATGTTTCATGGCTTATGGGATGAGAAAATCACATGTGAACCAAAATGAGCCAACTTGCAAAGCTCATGATCACACTTCCTACCACTTGCTACATTGGATGCTGAGCTTTGCTAGCCCTTCCCCTCACCCTTGCTGCGCCAGCCCCATGCTTGTACTAGCCTAGAACCAAGCCATACCTCTCTTACACCAAGAGTGGACTTTTGGCAAAAGTGAACTTACCAATCAATAAAGGCCATGTCAAATCATCTGACCTATAGGATTATTTTATACTATCATTTAGCAAGCAAAACACATCAAGAGGCCAAGCAAAAACAGATCACAAGACACCATATACAAACTCACTCCATTTTGCATTTTTCTTCGAATCTCTCTGCCCAGCTCACAAACACTCAAGCAATTTTCACTAACCATCACACCTTGCCACATTAAGCCTAAACCAACAAAGAACCAGGCCTGAAACAAGCCATAACATCACTTCACCATTTTCACCCCAAGCTGCAATTTCCTTCGAAACACCTTCCACAGCTCACAAACATCCAAACAAACTCCACAAACCTTCTCCACTCATCATCTGGACCACAAAGAACCACTCACATTAGCCTGAAACTGCTTGCATCACCATTGCCATTTTCAACTGAGCTTGAGCAGAAGCTGTTCAAACTCTTCATCTAGCCAGCATAAACTTCTCCAAAGCATTCAAGCATCATCAAGAGGTCATAAGGGTTGGATTTCACAAGGAGGGGAGGTCAGAAAGTTGCTGGAAGTGAAAGCTTCGAATCTCAGGTAGCTCAAGAAATATTTCTCCAGAAATCATTTTTTATGTTCTAAACTTGTTCTCCATGCTTCACTGAGTATCCTGATGCTTTTAGTTTTGGAAATGGTGATGAAATGAGAATTTAATTGATCTCTGAAACTCTGTGACCTAAAAATTTGTTTTGCTCGATTCATGAGTTTGGGGAAGAATAAATTTGTTTTGATTGGGGGTTTTGGTTTGTGAGTGAGTGGGAATCATTTCCATGCTTTTAGATTTCGTTTTAGTTAGGTTTTGAGAGAGTTTGGAGATTTTCAGGTGGGCTTCCCACCGGAGAAGACGACCGGAGGTCTTCTCCGGCCACCTGAAAGTCATTATGCCCTAACCCTGTAATTAATTGTCATTTGAATTTGGACCGTAGGATCAGTTGACTCCATTGACCTCCCGCGCGTGTGAATGGCTCAGATCTGATCATTATGCCCTAATCCATTTAATTAGTTTTATTTAATTATAATTAAATTAATTTGTCCAGAGTGAATCTAGACCCTCCATTCACGCGCGCAGTCCACCCATTCAAACCCAGAATCAATCTCAGCCACTCTTTCTGTTGACTTTTCCTTTTTCTTTATTTTAATTCATTTCTTTTCACTTTATTTGCATAATTAATTTAAAATAGCAAAACTTGTCTAAAAATTATGAAACTTTTTCTCAAGAGTTTTATTAATTTTTAAGACACAAAAACATTTTTATTTTCATTTTTAGCATTTAAAAAGTATTTTAAAATATTTAAAAGATTATTTTTAATTGATTAATGAGAATTAATTTATTAAAAATACTTTTAGGTATTTAAAAATCACCAAAAAATTCATGAAGTGTTCTAAGACATTTAGAAACATTGTCTAACTTTCAAACCAAATTTCTTTTTTGATCTTGATGCATTTTGAGAATTTTTCATTGAATTAAAATCATTTTTATGCATTAATTTGATCCTAAGTTCAAAAAATCATTTCTGCCTATTCATGAGGAGTTGGACATTGATTCTTCTTGCATTGCATTGTGTTTAGCATGTAGTTTTTAAGATTAAATGGCCATGATTTGATCCTTCATTTTCAATTTGTTTGGCATTTCTTTTGTTTAGGAACCCTAAAAAACCCTAGAAACTTGTAAAAGCCATAACTTGAGATAGGTTAGGAATTGAGACTTCTCCTTTGGGAAGTGGTTTAGTATAGGATTAGGGGTTCTTTGAGTGGCATTTTCCATTTTTTATCTTAGGGTTTGCTTCTGTTTTTAACTTTTGTTTGATGTTTGATTCATAAACCCTAATTTGGGCTTTCATATGCATCCATCTTGCATTCTCTTGCATAACATGACTTGCCATGACATTTCAAGCATCCATGTGATCCATTTGACATCTTAAGACGTATAGAAAGCATGTTTGATCATTGCATCATGTATTTGCCTGGTTGTATGCCATGTGCACTTCATAACTTTTCATGTATATCCATGCTTCTTAACTTGCTCCATATGCATCCATGAACTTGTATGATCACTTCCATGTGCTGCCTCATGTTTGTAGCATCTCATAGCATCATTAGCATCATGTATTTGCTTCTGGCTTTGTTTCTCATCATGTCATATCATCTCATTTTGCATTGCATTGCATCTCCTTCACTAACTTTTCAGGTGGTAAGTTATCTTGAGGAGTGAATTTGCCTTCACTTCTCATAACTTCTCCTCATCTCTGTTTATGCATCCTTGCTGCATTAATGTTTATGTTTGAGTTTGAGCTTGCTCATTCTTTCTTCTTCCCACTTTCTTTCTTCAAGTGACTTGACTTCTTGAATGAAGCAAGTCACTTTGCTTCTCTTGATCCTGTTCATCTGCTTCCTGGTGTTTCCTTTGAAGATTTTCTTGGTGAAACCTCACAAACCTTAGGAACAACCAAGCATGTCAATGATTAGGGTTTTTATTAGTCCCCCACTTAGCTTTTACCTTTGTGTCTCTTTGAGTCATCTCTTCTCACCTCATAATCAGGGATTAAACCCTAAAGGCTTTAAGGCTTTGTGATTAAGCTTATGCCTGCATCCTTCTATTAGGATGGAGTGTATAACTTTAATCCTAAGTGTTAAACCCTTAATGTGTTTAAATCTCTCAATAAATTCATATAATAATCATCAAGACATCACACTTGTAACTTGGGCCTTGCATTAGGGTTCTAATTCTTCCTTAATTGGTTAAGAAGGACTAACCCCAGTGTTAATGGACAAGTCCCCCTCAAGTTGTCTTACAAACCCTAAAAATCACTTCATCATCATACCAGTAAATAAAATCCACTTAATCAAAGGCATGTTTGTCATGAGTTTAATCCCTAATCATGGATTAAGTTGAGGAGCTTTCCTCAGCTTAAACATTCTCATCTATTATCCTTCTATTAGGATGGTGTAATGAGTCTGTTTAATCCTTGATTATGGCTTAACCTCATTACTTAACACTAAACAAAAACAACAAAAACATCTAAATAATCACAAGTAGGTTAATGATCTTAATCCTACATCATGGTGATTAAGTGTGAGATGCTGACTTCACACTTAAGGTATTCTCATTACCCCTAATCAGAGGGAGGATGTGATGAGTTTACTAAATCCATTGGTTTAGGCTTAATCTCATTAACTTATGACACATTTCCAAAAGCAATAAAAGACTGAAAACACAAAAACAAACAATAATCGTCTCCTCCGGGATTCTTTTCTCATCTCATTCACTCACAACCGAGAACTTGCTTCTTCCGTCTAATGCAAGACAGTAAGCACCTGAGCCAGACAGGTCATACACTTGAGCATAGACAAGCAAGCAGTTCACAAGTCAATTCATCTTTCAGTCTCTTTGGGTCGAACTACGATGTTCTGACTTCCTCATTGCACGAGAGGATACGTAGGCATAACTTAACAGTTATCGAACAAAAGTCTCTGTACATTCCCCCTCATTCCAGCTTTATTCTTTAAGCCTCATTATCATGAGCATACTCTTTCCTTACACTGACACTTCCCTTGTATATATCACACTTCACATTCTTTTACACTAACACCTGTACATCCTTTTCCAGCTCCTTTACACACAAATTGCACTGACACTACCCCTCTAAAACACAAATCTTTTAAGCGTGGATCCCGTCGAGTACGACGGACAATCTGGGTGCTAATACCTTCCCAGGTTGTAACCAACCCCCTTTCTCAGTCTCTCTGGTTCGCAACCGTCTTATCCATCTCTTTCTAGGTCTATGCAGCATTGCCTTTCCTCTGGGATAAAAATGCCTAGCTGGCGACTCTATTCATCTCCAGTGAGTTCACGGCAGTGTGTTCTCATTGTTCCCTTTCGCCGACCGTTCGCGTCTGTACCTTCATCTGATCCATTTCATTTGTCGGGAGCGACACATATCACTACCTCGGGATTGCTTTATCCTCCTAAAAGCATATCACTACTTCAGGATTGCTTTATCCTCCTGAAAGCTATCATTATATCTTCATATTTTGGACTGCTTTATCCTCCAAGAAATGTATATGAAGAACTTTTCTCCAAGTGGCATCTTTAAGCCCACTCAAGCATATTCAACTAGTCACCTGTATCACTCTACGCACCGGTGAGTGCAAATTTTTGGGCTTTTGTGTTCAATCCCCTTCAACCTTCCAGGTCACGACTGGCAAATATACCAATCTAACCCCTCAGGTTTCAGAAAATTGAACAGGGGCAGCTGTTGCACCCCAAAATTTTCCCTCACAATACAAGACTTTGTGTGCTAAGAAGGTTCACAAGGTTCACAAGATTCACAACACTTACAAGACCTTTCATGAGGTTCATGAAGTCTACAAGTCACTTTATGAGGTTCACAAGGTTCACAATACCTCCCATGAGGTTCACAAGACATTTTATGAGGTTCACAAGACATTTTATGATGGTTCACAAGGTTCACAAAGTTCACAAATAGTCAGAAGATTTGACAATTCCCTCAGACAATGCATTCTCCTAAGCAGTGCATCCAAAACTAGGGTTTTGACTTTAATCAGGCTAAATGGATTTCCAAGACTTCAAGTGAGCTTCATAACATCTTATATGTGTTTAAAAACCCCCATGACAAGTTTCAAGACTTTTCTCAAAGGTTTGCTCAATCAGATGATCAGATAAGTCAAAATCAGTCAAAGTAGTTAAAAAGTCAAACTGAGGTCAACTGTGGTCAAACCAAAGTCAAACTTCATGATTTTTTGCCAACATCAAGTATATGAAGTAAAATTCATCATTTGATCAAGGGTTGATCATGATTCATCAAGGAGATTTCAGATCATCAAGAATCAGGAGTTTCTAAATTAGGGTTTCCTCAGTAAAAGTCAACTGAACTTTGACCAGCCATAACTTTCACATGCTTCATCACCAAGTCTCCATCCAAAGCTCATTTTTAAGGAAATTGAATTCTCTACAACTTTGTGTCTCACAAGCCAAGCCCAAAAATGCTTCATTTGGAAGGTATGAGCTAAGACATTATAGGTCCTTTTGAAAGTCAACAAAAAGTCAACAACTTCAAAAGGACATAACTTGAGATTGGTAAATGATATGGGCATGAAACCAGTGGGGTTGGTTAGAGGACTCTTCAAGATTTCCAAAATGTCCAAGAACACCCTCATAGCATTAAAATTGAAGGATGTGTGCCCTTGCAAAGTTGGGAAATTTTGGGTTGGTTTATGAAGAAAATGGAGGTTTAAAACCAATTTCTTCCAAATGGGCTTGCCATATGATGACCCAATCCACACTATGACTTCATGCACGACCCAAGCCAATAAAAATCAGATTTTTTATTATTTTATTTTTATTTATTTTGATTTAATTCATTAAAAATCATTTTAAATAAAAATAAAATATAAAAGTCTAAGATTTAAATTGGATTAAGCTTCTAGAAAATCATAAATATGATTGGAATTGAAGGGGAAAGAAGATCATGTTGATTTGCCTAAAATAGAAGGTGTTTATACAAAAATATTTGAATTTTAAAGGCTTATCATTGTGAATCTTTTTGGATCAAATCTTCTACACAATGACCTAATTTTTCAGCCTCAATTGATCATCCTATAAGTACTTAACACAACCCTAGCACAAGCCACGAATTTGGAGCCTCCTCAAGAGTAAGTTTGCAAACCAAAAAATCCCTCACAAACTCAAATTCGGTTTCAATCATATAGGGCATTTGAAGGTAATTTGAGAACATAGAAACATTCCTTGAACATCCCAGATGCGATCCCAACTCTTATTTGCATCAAAAGCATCATGAATCACTCAAACCGAATTCAAACATTGAGACATTTATCTTTTTTTCGTTTTCATACATACATGTAATATAAATTGATTGTGATGCTGGATTCATGTTTGTATTGAGCTTGTGAATGTTTCTGGACAAAATAATTTGATTTTTGATGCAGGATTGGAGTTTCACCATAGTTAGGGTTTGCGGCTTCATTTAGGGTTCCATTATTTAGCCCAAATAAACGAATTCTAAAGACATAGAGTGAATGGAAATCTCATTAGGAATTCAATGGTGTAATCAATTTCATGAAATTTTACTGTTTTGTTAGTGTTTGAATTTCGTAGGTGTTGCTGCAATTTGAAAATCGCAGGTAAATTCGCATGTGAAATCGCAGGAAAAGTTGCAGGGCCAGAGGTAGAAGATGACCCCTGCGCGCGTTTCTGGAAATTTGAATTTCATTTTAAATATTTTATGTTTTGTTGTCTGCTTAATATCACAAGCGTACAGCTTGTCCCAGTGGTAAAGCCAGCGTGTGTGTTGCTTGAGGGCACTGGTTCGAAACCTGGCTGCAGTGGTTTTGTTATTTTTCATATTTTAATCATTGTACTTAATATATTATATATTATTGTGGACATATTACTAGTAGCGCCCTCCCGGCTGGATGGAAAGGATGTTTGTGTGCATTATAAGGGACCTGGGTTCGAATCTCCCCAGGCCTTTTGCTTTTTCCATTATTTTTCTGAGTTTTAGGCTGAAGGAACAAAACCAACTTGACACATTCTGCTTACACCAACGCATGTGTGGCCCAGTGGTTGTGGTTGCTGGCATAAGTTCATGAGGGCAGGAGGTGTTGGGTTCAAACCCCAGCCAGGTAAGTTTCAATTTTTTTGTTTCTTTCTCTGTTTTATTTTGTTTAATTGATTTTGTTTAATTATTTTCTTATTATTAATAATCATGTATATACATATAATTAAATAATTATACAATAACACATATATATATCCTATATCCTCTAAATTCTAAAATTGTTTTCTTAATTCAAAAATTAGTTTTTATTTATTTATTATGTATCTAGATTATAATATGTATATATTCCTTAAATTAATTTTGTATATAAACTAAACCCTAATTATTTTCACAAAAACCCTAAATTTCTTTTATTTTAAAACTTAATCATATTTTACAATTTGTTTAAATCTTATTTAAAATAATTAAAATTTTGTAAATATAATTATAACTAATCCTATTTTGCCTAACATGTAAATATTCTATAAATTATTTATAATATAATTTTGCATGTAAATAATTTCTATTATATGTTTAAAATTGCTAATTTTTTAATTATAATTTACTTTTTCATAATATGTTCATAATTTACTTAATTTGTTTATAGTTTTAAATTTTATAATAATTAATATGATTGTTTTTCTTTTTAACCATTAACATTTTGTTTATTATAATCTTTTATTATTATTAACCATGTTTATTACTAACCCTATTTATTTTTTAATTATGATTATTATTATTATTTTCACTAACCCCAATTATATTGTTTATTTATTTTGCTTATTTATTATTTTGCTTATTATATTTAAATTGCTTTATTATTTTTATTGTAATTGCTCCTGGATGTAATTTTTAAATTATTTTTTTTTTATGTCATGGTTAGTAAAAATAGGGAGTGTAAACATGTATGTTATTTAAAATTAACTTAGATCAATTAATTAAAAGATAAATATTAAATTGAACACTCACACACGTAAGTCGATCTTTGATCGCCATCTCACTTTCTAGGGTTACCTCTCATTGTTGCCTAATCAAAAGGTCAAGTAGGGTGTATAAAGCAAAAAGTCCCTCAAAAATAAAGTCATCTAGTCCCTTAAACAATAAAAGATCAAGTCCCTTAATGGTTGCCTTTATAAAGATCTTGTCCCTTTCGAGTAATGATGACAGTCCCTCCAAAATTGCTCAATACACCCTACAGTTGCCTTCATTAAACAGATGTCCCTCACTTGTCCCTTACATCCAAGGTAATGACTACCTATTCCTTAATAATAGGGATAGTCTTACCACTTAAAGGATTCAAGAACATAAAAGACTTAAACTTAGGGTAGGTTCCTCATAGTTACTTGCTCACTCTTCAAAACTTTTCAAACACTTCACAATTTCAAACAAAAATTTTCAAAACAAAGGTTTATACGCATCCGTACATGGGTCATTATAAACACTTAAGAAAATTTCTATTCACACACTTCACATTTCAAAAACATTTTAAAGTGAGCTAAGTAACTAAGAGCCCATGGATAACCATGGATGTAAAGGGTGCTAACACCTTCCCTTTACATAACCTACCCCCCGGACCCAAAAATCTTTTAAAAAGGTCTTTCCTATTCTTTTATGCCTTTCCTTTGGATAAAATAAAAGTTGGTGGCGACTCTTGCTATCCGCAACATAACTAAAGTCAGTTCTCCCACCGTGTTACAGAACTGTGGCAGCTTCTCTTGAAGAACCAAAGAAGGGGGTTTCCATGGCCTCTTATAAGCAAGCTCTTGAGTTGGTAGAGTCGGGGGTGCGAGAAGGCTGGGGTAGTCTAGTAGAAGTGCCGGAAAAGAAAGATATGTTCGGAATTGTTTACCATCCTGGGCAGTCATCGTCTGAACCGAGTGCTAAAGGCCGTCAAAGCCCGATTACTTTCACGAGTGCGGGAGTGGTGGATTATGGAAACATCAGTGCCGTGTAGGTTGACGCAGTTGATAGTGACTGTGACTTAGATGAGTGGATCAGGCATGCTATTCCAGGGACTCAACTTAGCAATTGGACATCGGAAAGGCTTATCTCAGTCACCTCTTTCGAAGAGTAATAATTTTTGTTTTTGTTTTTCTGTATTCAAGCACTATGTCTTGCCCGGGGCATAGTAGCTTTTTGTAAGGTTCTTTTGTTCCTAACAAAATTCATAATCATAAATAAAGCTGATGTTTCACATTCATTCATGTTGTCGTTTGTCTTTCATATTTTGCTTTTGTTTTTCAAAAAGAAAGAAAAGTTTTAAACTGGCAATGTTTCTCATTTTCTCAAGCCTTTGCTAAAGCCTTGCATGAATCACCATTCATGCAGGTGCTCTTCACCGGATCTTATCAATGACGACCCTGTTATGGATGACTATGAATTTGACAACCCAATCTATCAAGCCGATGAGGAGGGTGAAAAGGATTGCAAACTACCTGAAGAATTGGCCAGACTGATTAAACAGGAGGAGAAGATGATTCAGCCGCATGAAGAGACTGTCGAGGTGATAAACCTGGGTACCGAAGAAGACAAGAAAGAAGTCAAGATCGGGGCCGCATTAGAAGAATCTATCAAGACTCGTTTAATTGCTATGCTTCGAGAATATGTTGATGTCTTCGCATGGTCCTACCAAGATATGCCTGGTTTAGAAACTGACATTGTGTTGCACAAGTTACCTCTGAGAGAAGACTGCCCGCCAGTGAAGCAGAAGTTGAGGCACACACGTCCTGATATGGCAATCAAGATAAAAGAGGAAATGCAAAAGCAATTCGATGCTGGTTTCTTGGCCGTGACCAGTTAACCTCAGTGGGTTGCCAACATTGTGTCGGTCCCTAAGAAAGACGGTAAAGTCAAGATGTGTGTAGACTACAGGGATTTGAATAGGGCTAGTCCCAAAGATGACTTCCCTCTACCTCACATAGATGTGCTCGTCAATAATACTGCTCAGATTTCGGTGTTCTCTTTCATGGAAGGGTTTTCTGGTTATAACCAGATTAAGACGTCTCCCGATGATATGGAAAAGACAACCTTCATCACACCTTGGGGAACTTTCTGTTACAAGGTTATGCCATTTGGTTTGAAGAATGCTAGAGCCACTTATCAACGGGCGATGGTGATGCTATTTCACGACATGATTCATCATGAAATTGAGGTTTATGTTGATGATATGATAGCAAAATCCCAAACAGAAGAAAAGCACTTGGTTAATCTAGCAAAGTTGTTTGACAGACTTCGGAAGTTCAGATTGAGGTTGAATCCAAATAAGTGCACCTTCGGGGTCCATTCCGGCAAGCTACTCGGCTTCATTGTTACTGAATGGGGAATTGAGATTGATCCAGCCAAAGTAAAAGCCATCCAAGAGATGCATGAGGCAAAGACTGAAAACCAAGTGCGTGGTTTCTTAGGAAGACTAAATTACATTGCACAGTTTATCTCTCACCTAACGGCCACGTGTGAGCCCATCTTTAAGCTTCTAAGGAAAAATCAGGCCATTAAATGGAATGAAGACTGCCAGCAAGCCTTTGAACGAATCAAAGAATACCTGTTAGAACCTCCAATTCGCATGCCTCCGGTACCAGGGAGACCTTTGATTATGTATCTTACCGTGCTTGAAGGACCGATGGGATGTGTGCTGGGTCAGCAAGACGAGTCTGGTCGAAAAAAGCACGCTATTTATTACCTTAGCAAAAAGTTTACCGATTGTGAGACACGCTACTCACTACTCGAGAAAACTTGTTGCGCTTTGGCATGGGTTGCTCGCCGACTAATAAAGTACATGCTGACTCACACCACTCTCTTAATTTCCAAGATGGATCCTGTGAAATACATTTTTGAGAAGCCGACTTTGACAGGAAGGGTAGCCCGATGGCAGATGATACTAACAGAGTATGATATACATTACACTTCGCAAAAGGCAATCAAAGGAAGTGTATTGTCAGAATACTTGGCTCAGTAGCCAATTGATGATTATCAACCTATGAAATTCGAGTTTCCGGATGAGGACATCATGTTCCTTAAGTCGAAAGACTGTGAAGAACCACTTCCGGAGGAGGGGCCAGACCCTGAATCCAAATGGAAGTTGATGTTTGACGGAGCTGTGAACATGAACGAAAGCGGAGTATGTGTCGTTATCATCTCACCAGAGGGGGTCCATTCACCTTTAGCTGCTCGGTTGACTTTCGAATGCACTAACAATGAGGCAGAGTATGAAGCTTGCATCATGGGGGTCGAAGAGGCAATCAACTTGCGAGTCAAGAACCTCGAGATCTTCAGAGATTCTTCTCTGGTGGTGAATCAAATCAATGGAAAATGGCTAGTTCATCAACCTCACTTGGTTCCTTACAGAGATTATGTCAGGAGACTATTAACTTTCTTCACCAAAGTCAAGTTGAATTATATTCCTCGAGATGAAAACCAGTTCGCCGATGCTCTAGAAACTTTGTCGTCTATGATTAAAGTTTGTCAAGAGAATTTTGTGCCTCGAATCATGGTCTCCCGTCTTGAAAGACCTGCTTATGTCTTTGCATTTAATGGTGGTAAAGATAACAAACCTTGGTATCATGATATCAAGAATTTCTTGAAGGCTCAAGAATACCCAACTAGGGCATCCAGTAAGGACAAGAAGACCCTCAGAAGACTGGCAGAAGGTTTCTTCTTGAATCAAGATGGAGTGCTATACAAGCGAAACTTCGACATGGTTCTGCTCAGATGCGTGGATAGACACGAAGCAGACCTGTTGATGCAAGAAGTTCATGAAGGCTCCTTTGGTACCCATGTTGGAGGACATGTTATGGCCAAGAAATTGTTGAGATCGGGATATTATTGGATCACCATGGAATTTGATTGCTGTAAATACTCCCGTAAATGTCACAAGTGTCAGATTTATGCTGATAAGGTCCATGTGCCTCCGAATCCATTGAGTGTCATGTCTTCACCGTGACTGTTCGCCATGTGGGGCATTGATATGATTGGCAAGATCGAGCCGACAGCTTCTAACGGTCACCGTTTTATCCTGGTTGCTATAGACTACTTCATGAAGTGGGTCGAAGAGGCATCTTATGCCAATGTCACTAAACAAGTGGTAGTCCGATTTATTAAAAAAGACATCATTTGCCGGTACGGAATTCCTGAAAGAATCATTATTGATAATGGTTCTAATCTCAACAACAAGATGATGGATGACTTGTGTCGGGATTTCAAAATAGAGCATCACAACTCTTCTCCATATCGCCCGAAGATGAATGGCGTCGTCGAGGCGGCCAACAAGAACATCAAGAAGATCGTGCAGAAGATGGTTGTAACATACAAAGACTGGCATGAGATGCTACCATTTGCGTTGCATGGATACAAAATGTCAGTACGTACTTCAACAGGGGTAACCCCGTTCTCACTGGTGTATGGTATGGAGGCAGTCCTACCAATTGAAGTGGAAATCCCCTCGTTGAGGTTAGTGATGTACATTAAGCTAGATGAATCTGAGTGGCTCCGGTCCAGGTATAATCAATTGAGCCTCATTGAAGAAAAGCGCCTAGTAGTTGTATGTCATGGAAAGTTGTATCAGCGGCAGATGAAACAGGCTTTTGACAAAAAGGTACGACCACAGAGGTACATACCAGGTGACTTGGTGCTGAAAAGGATTCTTCCTCCTCTTAACGATCACAGGGGCAAGTGGACACCTAACTATGAAGGACCGTTCGTGGTTAAAAAGGTTTTCTCAGGTGGAGTCTTGATGCTGACAACCATGGACAGTGAAGACTTCCAATCCCCTGTCAACGCAGACGCAGTAAGAAAATACTTCGTGTAAAAAAAAGATCCGCTGGATAAAAATAGAATGAAGATCCAGGCAAAAAATGGGCATCCTGGTGAGCCAAAAACAGAATAAAAGGCTCGGGCAAAAATTAGGGAAATCTTGAAAAAATGTACACCCGCTGAGTTGAAAAGCCACATTGGACAGCTCAGGCAAAAAAGGGTATCCCGGTGGACTGAAAACCCGAAAGGGCGATCCACGCAAAAGAGGGACTAACATGAACGACTGCGGTCTGCGAAATCTGTAACCCATCTACAACCGAGGTTATTCTAAGGGTTGAAGGCCAGTTCAATTACCTTTCTCAAGGGGCAGAGTGAGCAGATCATCTCGAAGATATACGAGTCATAACCGGGTCGAAACTTGATGAGATCCCATTTATTACATTTCTAATAGGATAGCTTGTTTTCCTTTTTGGTTGTTTCCTCTTTCTAGGGAACTGCTTCCTTTGTACTGCCTATTCATGGCCATTCTTCCAAATCAATAAAAGTTCAATTTCAATCAACTTGTGACTATCTGCTTCTCTTTTTTTTCTTTTCATCTATCACTGATTGATTGCGAAAACGTCAAGAAAATTGTGATTTATATTGTGTTGTGAACATTTGAATGCTTTCTAACTCATGCAGGAGGACAGAAACATTTAATACGACTCTAAAAGGGTGTCAAGAGGCCCATATAATGATTCATGCTATGAGCCTGGGGCATACAATTCCCAAACTAACTCTCCATGTTGCAGGCACTATCGATTGTGTTTGTGCAGGTACAGGTACCGGTGTTGCTAACAGAGCTAAAAGCAGATTCCCAGGAGGAACATTTCTTTACGCTTGAACAGGGACAAGTGTTCTCCAGGGTGTCTCCAGTCATCCCCAGTAGAAGTGAAGTTGGAGTTCTTCTCCAGGATTAATGGCAAAAGATGTTTTCCCTCCCCAAGCAGAAGTCTTCCTTCAATACAGGGGACAATCTCAGCAGTACAAGGAGTGTCTTTCCTCTCCAGCAGTTTGCTTCCTCAGCAGAGTCATACCTCTGGTTCCCAACCAAGTCAGGGGGTCTCTATTTCCCCACCAGAGTGCAAGAAGGGTCCATCTCTAGCAGGGTCTTGACTCTCCAATCTCAAAGTCCAATTTATTTTTGCCAATGGCGGAGGTTCAGAGCCGGTGTAACATTAACAACATTCCCCGTAGAGTTGTTTCCTCCTCACCAGGACTAACCAGATCAATGCAGTGATCATCAGTTCCTCCCCAGTCAAGCCATCTGGGATACTTGCAGTCTCCTTTTCGGAAGATCCTTTGCATTTGCATTTGCATAATAATCCTTGCATTTGCATCCTCCAAAGCGTAGCATTCCCATCATCATGGAGCATTACTCCATAAATCCAAGCATATGCATGCCAGCATGGGCCAGTTTTGAGGTACATTACATACGACCTATAACATCTTCTCAACCTGAAGTACTCCTTGCAGAGGATATCAATATCATTTTCCAGATATCCTTGTCTTTACAAGTCAATGTTTGTCACCCATTCCGCGTCTTGTTTAGTATAACAATCGCGTCGCAGGTTCTTGTTTTGTACGGTTCTGTTTGCCTGGGCTCTCGTTTATGTACAACGATCCCGTTCTATCTTGTCCTATTTCCATTGTGTTTTTGGTTACCGACTGAGGCCGATATACCATTGCATTTCCATTCGAGGATGGTTTCGTGTTAGATCCGAGGATCTTTTGGGAATTGTCATTTGAGGATGGCGTTCTTTTCTTCAAGTCCTTCTGAGGTTAGTCTTGTTGTTGTGGCTATCATTCGAGGATGATAGACCATTTTGAGCTTATTGATTGAGGTCAGTTTGTCTCTTTTGCAAAGCCTGTCTGAGGTCAGTCTTTGTTGTTTTTGGTTACCGACTGAGGCCGTTATACCATTGCGTTTCCATTCGAGGATGGTTTCGTGTTAGATCCGAGGATCTTTTGGGAATTGTCATTTGAGGATGGCATTCTTTTTTCAAGTCCTTCTGAGGTTGGTCTTGTTGTTGTGGCTATCATTCGAGGATGATAGACCATTTTGAGCTTATTGATTGAGGTCAGTTTTTCTCTTTTGCAAAGTCTGTCTGAGGTCAGTCTTTGTGTTTCTTGGTTACCGACTGAGGCCGGTATACCATTGCGTCTCCATTCGAGGATGGTTTCGTTTTAGATCCGAGGATCTTTTGAGAATTGTCATTCGAGGATGGAATTATTTCCTTTAAGTCCTTCTGAGGTTGGTCTTGTTGTTGTGGCTATCATTCGAGGATGATAGACCATTTTGATCTTATTGATTGAGGTCAGTTTGTCTCTTTTGCAAAGTCTGTCTGAGGTCAGTCTTTATGTTTCTGGTTATCGACTGAGGCCGGTATACCATTGCGTCTCCATTAGAGGATGGTTTCGTTTTAGATCCGAGGATCTTTTGAGAATTTTCATTCGAGGATGGAATTCTTTCCTTCAAGTCCTTCTGAGGTTGGTCTTGTTGTTGTGGCTATCATTCGAGAATGATAGACCATTTTGAGCTTATTGATTGAGGTCAGTTTGTCTCTTTTACAAAGTCTGTCTGAGGTAAGTCTTTGTTGTTTTTGGTTATCGACTGAGGCTGGTATACCATTGCGTCTCCATTCGAGGATGGTTTCGTGTTAGATCCGAGGATATTTTGAGAATTGTCGTTTGAGGATGGCATTCTTCCCAATTTATTTTATTTCCCACAGAGTTCAAATTTCCAAGTCTTATTCGAGTATTCAATCACTCCATACATTGAACATCTAAAAGCTCTCGCAATTATTCGTTCAGGCCTGCAGATGATTGAATAGGGGCAGCTGTAATACCTCAAAATTTTCCCTCTCATATCCCCAACATTTTGCATATCATTTAGCATACATAAGTTCACAAATAATCAAAAACATTGCATCATATGTAGCATAGCTGAGGCATGGGTTTGTGATCAATGATTGGAGAAACTAAAGGCATTACAAAGGCAATCAAAGGGTCACAAAGCTTCTCAACCTTGTGCAAAGGGTTCACAATATCCCACAAGTCTTCACTTGAAGCCACAAGCCATGGAAAGAGGGGGTTTAATCAAAGGAGGCAAGCAATGCAACATTTCTTGATAAAAAGGGCCAAATTAGGGTTTACTTCTACTGGGCTTCTGCATGGAGTTATGATTCAAAGAGGATTTCATTGTCTCATATATGATGTCAAGTGCCTAGGTTTCAAACTTCGTCCATAAATTCATTTTTGAAGAGGTTCAATTGGCCAGAGGACTAAAAATCAAGGATTCGGGGAAGAGGCAACCGAGCTAGGTAAAAAAGGGTCGACTCCTGACTTTTGACATCGAAATCATGAAATTAGGGTTACAATGATCCTATGGTTCAAATTTGGTCAAGAAATGATGGAGGAATCATAAAAAATCATAGGAGAAAATCATTTGAAAAGTGTTTAATTTCACATTTCCCTCCACTTTTCCTTCCACTTTCTTTCCACACTTCATTTCATTCCTTCCCTCTTATTTTTCCACTTCAATTCCACTCCATTTCCCTTGGAAACTTCTACCATGTTCTACCATCTTCTTTAGTGTTCCAAGGAATATTCCAAGGAATATTCCTTCTCCAACTCTAACCCTAACTAACTACCAACCCTCGCTCCATTGCTAAATCCTAACCTCATTACCAAACCATAATTTTGGATCCCAAGCCTAATTTTTGGGCCCCAAACCTAAGCCATATTTAATCCATTTTCATCCAAACCAATAAAAACTCTCTCACAATTTTCATTCACACAAGTTTCCAAATTTTTCATTCTCATACAATCACTTTTTCTCTCTCACTTTTCCTCCATTTCGCTTTCTTCACTAAAGCTTTTTTGAAGAAGCTCTTCAAGTTTCACATTGAAACTTGAAGATCTTGAAGCTTAGCCTCCAATCTCCATTGATTTGTGGATTGTGGAAGAAGAAGCTACTGATTTTTGTGAGGATTTCGGCTTATCGGAAGCGCACAAAGGTTCAAGCACCAAGAACGCATTTATTTTGCGGATCTACGGTTTTCTCGGTTTTCTCTTCGATCAAGCTCCGATCCTTGCAACATCCACCAAAGCACTTCTCCGCTTCTTAGGTTGGTGATCTAAGTCACTTCTCCTTTAAGTTATTCTCTTCATCTCGCCATTTTGGCATTCTTTAATTACTTTTCGTTTTGATTGCGATCAATTACGTATTCGCTATGTGTTGCTTGCGATTTGTGATTGTTAATGGATTAGGATTTAAGGTGTTGATAGTTATAGGTTCTATCATGTGTAAATAAGCCCCAATTAAGTAGAAATTAGTGTTAACATGTTCCTGGGTATGTTAGGGATCATTAGAAGCGAGTTTGTGGCCAAAAGCACTTATTTCTTAACTTTTTTCACATTCTGGATCAGTGTTAACCGGTTAACCATTTGGTTAACCGATTAACACATGCGTTTTAGCCACAAACAGTGCAGTTTTAGGTCCGTTAACCGGTTAACCATTTGGTTAACCGGTTAACGCTGTTGATTGCTGGAATCTTGGCTTATTTGATAGCTTAGTCCTTGTTTCTAGTGCCTCCAATGTTCATACATGTTTAGGTATTGATTTTAAGGAATTTTTGTGTCCATTTCCAGTAGCTCATTCCCCCATTTCGAGTCGTTTCGATGCGTTTCCGTTCATGTTTCGTATTATGCGTTTTTGTATTCCTTTGTGTATAGCTTGATTCCTTGCATTTTGTTGCCATGTTTATGCATCATTTGACATGTGAATAATCATGTTGCATTCTGTTTTTACATATTTTTCTTTGCATTAAGTCATCTTGCATTTTCATTGTATCAATGTATGTTGCATAATCATGTATGTACGTGCATTTGGTTGCATGCTTGATCATATCATTTACATCAATTCAATTCTTAATTTTGCATTGAGTTTGGTAATCTTGTTGAGCTATCATATTGCATGTTCATAATCAATGATTATCATGTTCATATGTCATATTCATGTGTCACATTTTTGTATTACTTGTTGCATAATCAACCACGTGATGCATTCTTGCATAATCCTTCAAAATGTTCATGTTCTTTCATTTATGGATGTTGACCTATGCTCAAATGCATGTTCATGATGAATTTGGTACATGTTTCATTGTGTTTGAACATTAAAAAATGAAAATAACCAAATCTGGATTTTGCATTTCATAGCTGTTTTTGCATATAGGTACTGTAAAATACATGTTGTTTGTTATGCTTGCATGTTGTATTTGATCTTTTACACCTACCTTTTCATGCTTCATGCTGGCTATAAAAAATGGCTTTGTGTTATGCATTGTTTTGGTAGCTGTTTGTGTATTAGGGGTTGTAGTAGGTGTTGTATTTTTTTTCTTAGCATTCTTTAGTCTTCTAGAATTAAGATAGAATTTAGATTGAGTCCTAGAGTCATTAGGATTTAATTAGTGTATGTTTGCTTTATTATTTTAAATAAAAAATGCACACTAATCTTTGTTTTGTAGAGGGGAAGATTGAGGTAAGTTTCCTTCACCTTATCCTTTATTTTTTATGCATTTCTTCAGGCATTTAATTCTTCCTTTTACTTCCATATCTTGTGATTGGTAGGATTCCCCTTTGTTAGGACCAACTTATCTTCCTTAGGAAGTAAGTTGTATCCTTTTTCTTTTCTCTTTTCCTTTTTTCTCCTTAGGAATAGAAAAGCCTCATTAACCCTTAGGACCACCATTTTAATAAATAACTTAGGGTTGTGTCTTAGTCCCCCTTAGTTTTTGTCCTTTTTTCCATTTGAGTCTTCTTTCTCATCTTCAAACAAAAATCCAAAAAGACTTAATAAATGAATGAAAGGATCCCTTGTGTATAGCCTTATTCCACGGGGCACTAGCATTCATTCCATCTTGGAATAATGTAGGCTTGTCTAGCATGATGTACAAGTCTTATCAAGGGGTTATTTCACAAAGAAAAATCTAAAAGACATTTCTTCAAAAAATACAAAAAAACACTTAATAAAGTTCAACAGGCTAGTGAAATTAAACCTTAATCCTAGGAAACAAGTCTTGGATAAATTCTCCTTGCTTGGTGTGCTTGTTCTATTATTCCATCTTGGAATGTAGTAGCAAGTACACATTCCATGGAAAAGAGTTTGAATTCACTTCCTTGTGCCAAATTCATGCAAAACTCTTAAAAGGCAAAAACAAACAATAAGCTAATTTCCTGCGGGAATTCTCTTCTCATCTCACTCAATCTCAACGCGAACTCGCGACGACTTGTCTCGCATGCAAGATGGTAAATGCACTCATACCAGACGAGCCTGCAACACCTGAGCATAGACATACGCAGTTCCAGCTATAAAAAACACAAACAATAGTCCCTGCCTTAGTTAGGCGAACTACGTCGACTCTGATCCTCATTATCCTGATGAGGTACGTAGGCAGTGGGGTAGGGCCCGTTCGAGCACATTCTTTATTTTCCCTACATTTTCCCCCTTCTTCCCATTCTCTTTTCCAGTTCCCTTCCTCATTTCCAGTTCCAGATGCAGTTTTTATTCAGCAGCACTTTATTTTCTCACCCTTTGAAACAAACAAACAAGCGTGGATCCCGTCGGGTATAGCGGACGATCTGGGGTGCTTATACCTTCCCAGGTCATAACCGACTCCCGAACCCAGATCTTTGGTTCGCAGGACCTTGTCCTTTCCTTCCTCCTTAGGTTTGTGCAACATTACCTTTCCCGTTCCTTCGGGATAAAAATGTCTGGCTGGCGACTCTATCTTTTCCGCGCCACTTTCGCGTTTGTACCAGGATGAAAATCCCGGGAGCGACAAGGAGAACTTGAGAGAATTTGATGAATGAGGAGTGATATTTTGAGCAAAAGATGAAGTGTCTTCAATGCAGCTATGGTTAATTCTTTATATAGGAGAGGTTAACCTCTAAACTCAGTGTAGTAAACAGTTAAAGCTTGAGTTAACTGAGTCAAGTTAGTTGTGAATTGGTTAGGGTGAGTGAAGTTAGTTGGAGCTCGAGTTGAGGTAAGTTATGGAGCTGATTGAATGTGGCGAGGTTCATGACAATTGGAGTGAGGGTGATGTGATGAAGTATGAAGCTGACAGGATCAATGCTGCATCATGTAGTCTCATATTTGGAAGCTTGCTATTTGGCTTGATTGGGATGGTGATGCATGACAAGTGAGGTAAACCAGCAACCACGAGATCACATCTCCTCCAAGGCAATGATTTTTGGTAATGACTTGTAGAATGGTGTGAATGAGAAGAAGTTATTTGAAGCTTGCTGCATAATGGGATACCTTATCACACAAGCAAACAGTTTGAAACCATGCTTTTCCATGGAAGCTTTCTTCATGACCAAGGCACCAAAACATGTCATCCTTGGACTCAAATTGGAGGAAATGCTCTCTATAGCAAGTTTGTAGTTCAAGTCATCATGGAATAGGGACTCTAGATACCTTAAATATCATCTTGATCATCACAACCCAATACTGCATTATGGGCCTGCGTGCCTTGCCTTGGGCTTGACAAGATGCCCTACACACTTTCAGTTTGAACACCCTCTCTTTTCCTTCCCATAACTCTCAATCCTTTGATCAGATGAAAAATCTTTGAACATCAAAGTTGTTGGAAACACGGCAATGAACAACTTTGTAGTTCAAAGAAAATTAATTTGAGGCCTCTAACATGGAGAAAAATGGCTTGTCTTGTGACCCACCACCTGTTTGATGAATTGCCAGGCAGGGCACGCGCGCTGGCCTGCAAGCTGCCTCGCCCATGACCTAGTTTTGCCTCGATTTTCCTCAACTTTGCGAGATTATATCTCTCTCATTTTTTATGATATGGGTGAGATCCACCTATGGATTTTAAGCTCAAGATGTCCTCTTTAATTGGCTCCAATTAGAATTTTCATAGTTCTCTTATTTTGGGAGAAGGCCTCATTCAAAGTGGCTGCAAAAATGACTAAAACTTGCCATTTTTGGAAACCCTAAATTTCCAAAAATGGTAAGTTTTGGTTTTTCTTTATTTCTCTTGATTCTTCCATCATTTCTTGATCAAATTTGAAACATAGGATCCTTGTAACCCTAATTTCATGATTTTGATCTCAAAAAGCCAGGAGTTGACTTTTTCTTCAGCATGGTTGACTTTTCCCCAAGTTCTTGATTTTCAATCATCTGACCAATTGAACCTCTTCCAAAATGAATTTATGGATGAAATTTTAACCCTATACACTTGTTGTCATATAGAGCACAATGGAATCCACTTTTTCTCAAAAATTCATGGAGAAGCCCTTCACAATTGAAACCCTAATTTTGATCATTTCCTCAGGAGATGTTGCACTGCTTGCATTCCTTGGAGCCACTCACTTCTTTCCAAGGCTTGAGGCTTCAAATGGAGACTTGTGGGATGTTGTAGACCCTTTGAACATGATTGAGGAGCTTTGTGGCCCTTTGATTGTCTTTGTATAGCCTTCAGTTGCTCCAGTCATTGATCACATACCTATGCCTCAACTATGCTACACATGATGCAATGTTTTTTTTGGTTATTTTATGAACTTATGTATGCTAAATGCTATGCCAAATGTTGAGGATATGAGAGGGAAAATTTTGAGGTATTACACATACCAAATCAACATAAAAGTCTCTATCAAAGATATACAACGGGCAACTCAAACACACTAGAGAAGTAGTCACTGATCCCTTAGTCAAAATCTCTACGACCATTCCTTCTTTCATCTCAGACAACTTAAGACCCAACCTCTTAACACAATCAAAAGCAATGAAACAATGGGTAGCACTCGTGTCAATAATAGTAATTATAGGAATACGATTAATGAAACACGTACCTCTGACGAGCTTGTCCTCATTAGTCGCCTGAGTCCTAGCTAAAGCGAACACTTTTCCTCCTGACATTGCCTTTTTTGGCTTCTAGCACTAGCTACCAATATGCCTTTCTTCGCCATAGTTAAAGCATATCATCTCTTTATGCGTGCAATCAGATATTGCATGCCCAACATTTCCACAACAGAAACAACGTTTAACTTCTGCAGTACATACATTACTCTTATGTCTAGCTTGCCCACACTTGAAACAAACAATACAAGAAGGAGCATATCCCCCTGTAACACGGTGGGAGAACTGACTTGGTGTTCTTGTTTGACAAAAACATGTGCGGATAGCAAGAGTCGCCACCGACTTTTATTTTATCCAATAGGAAAGGGTATAAAAGAACAAGAAAGACCTTTTAAAATTTTTCAGTTCAGGGATAGGTTATATAAAGGGAAGGTGTTAGCACCCTTTATATCCATGGTTATCCACGAGCTCTTAGTTACTTAGCTCACTTGTTTGTTAGAAAATAAATGTGAAGTGTATGTTTAGAAATTTTCATAAGTCTTTGTAATGATCCTCGTATGGATGTATACAAAGCTTTGAGTTTTTGAAAATTGTTTGAAAGTGAGGTGTGAAAAAGAAATTCTAAAATATGAGCAAGTAACTAAGAACTACCTACCATAGACTAGTCTTTCATATTTCTTTATTTCCTTTCAAGGGTAAGACTGTCCCTACTATTAAGGAGTAGGTAGTCATTTACCTTGGATTTATTAAGGGACGGGCGTAGGTTCATCGTATGGTCAACGAAGGCAATTTGTAGGGGTGTCTTTAGCAATTTGTAGGGATTATCATCATTTATTCCGTAGGGTCATCGAGAGACAAGATCATTTATTCCGTAGGCAACTTCGAAGGGACTATGATCTTTTCAACTTTGAATGGACTTGATGATTTATCTGTTTGAAGGGTTATTGCTTAAGACACCCCTATTTTCGAGGGACTTGACCATATTAAAAGCAACCAAGAGGGGAACCCTAAAAAGTGTAGATGGCGATCGTAGAACGATTGCCTTGCATGTGTGAATCCCATTTTCAAATATTTATCTTGATAATTAATTTTCTAAGTCCATGGTTCATTTAATTCTTGGCACGCCCTATGTTACTAACCACACAGTAAATATAAAAACAATGACATAAATTAAAAGGCAGAAAATAAAATTCCTACACTATTAAATGGCTTCGGGGAAATTACATAATAATAATGACAAAAAATGAAAACTAATTATTACAAAGGCGAAGCAGTTACATAATCAGGCAAACAGTGAATGAATTAACATAAACATGAGTGAAAATATGAAATAAAAAAAGGTTTGCAAGTTAGGGTTAAGGTTTATAAAAAAATTTAGGTTTAGAAATTTTTTAGGGTTTATAAAAATTAGGGTTTAAAATAAAAATTTTAGGGTTTAATTATAAAGTTTTTAGGGTTTAATTATAAACCTAAATATAACAAAATAATAATAATAATTTTTTTAATAAAAATGTTAACCTAAATCTAATAAAAAAATTGTTAAGAAAATAATGAAATGTTTAAAAAGTTAATTACAAATTAGTTAAAAGCCAATTAGGTTAACCATGTTTAAAATATATAAATTAATTAATTAATTAAAGAAATTAAAAAAACAATGAAAAATTGCCAAAATACATGGGGTGGGAATTAAACCCACGCCCATACCTTCCCATTCCAGCCTCAGACCTTTGCCACTGGGTCATTGTGCGCTTGCGTTATAGAATTGAAAAAAAAATATTTTAAAGTTGAAGAAAATCATAAGTTTCTAAAAAAACGCCACAGGTTAGGTTTGAACCCACACCCTCAGTTGCAACAAGCGCCCTTCCATCCACTGGGCCAATGCGCCACTTGTGATATTATTATGAAACATATAAATAATAAAATAAGTTAAAATTTGAATTATAAACACGCGCGCGAAGCCCATCGTCTTCAACCTCTGGCTTGTGAATTTTTCTACGGAATGGCTACGAATTAGCTATAAAAATTCCCTAGCTAATTAACCTACAAATCTCAATCATTCGAAACATGTAAATTAGTTCAAATTAATCATACCAATCGATTGCAAAAGAATCCTACATTCCAAATATCTCATCATCTTGTCTTTAAATCGTCTCAATTGAAAGTCCCTAAATACAAACTCCAAACCCTAGGTATGGCGTCTTTCGATTCCTGTAGTAAAACTCAAAACCAATTGCCCAGAAAGATTCCAAAATTCAAAACAAACAAGAATATATGATCAAATGCAGTTTGTAATACATATATAACATAAATCAAAATTCAAGAAAAAACAAGGAAATATGGAATCGGTTTATGCGTCTTGCTATGATTTTGATGATGGTAATGATTGAGACATGATAAAGGAACCTCAAGGAAGCTATTGCAACTTTAGAAACCTTTGAATGTGGCTGGAATTGCAAAACCGAATTTGAACTTTTGGTGTAATTTTTGAAATATGAAAGTGGTTCTTGAGTTATGAATTTCGTGTGCAATCCTTATGTTCTTGTTATGCTTATGTAGTAGAATGATTTTAGGTTAAAATTTGGGCCTTGGATGCATGGATTTCAATTGCTTGATGATGAAGAAACCAACTTGTTATTTTTGTTCAAAAAATCAAATATTATAATTCCATTTGAGTTTTGCACGAATTTGGAGTGTATCAATCATCTTGAATGTCATATATTTGATCCCAAAACAAACTTCAAATCAAAATTTTTATTTTCATAATTTATTTTAATTAAAAATGATTTTAAATGATTAAAATAAAAATAATATAAAATAAAATAATAAAAATCATAAAAATAGTCATTGGGTCGTGGATGTGCTTATCTTCAAGTTTGGATTGAAATACTATAGGCCCATTTGGAAAAAATTGAAGTTATGGCCTTTTTTGCTTCATACACCTCTTAAAAATTACCAAACTTTGACAATGTATAACTTTCTCAATTTTGAATCCATGAAAGTGATCTAGGACTTTTTAGAAAGCTTAAAGTGTCCTCTAATCAAACCTTTGGCCCCATGTCCATATCATTTACCATTTTTAAATTATGAGATTTGGAAAAAGTTTACTTTTTGTTGACTTTCAAAAAGACCTATAATGTTTTAGCTCATATCTTTAAAATGAAGCATTTTTGGACTTGGCTTGTGAGACACAAAGTTGTAGAGAATTGGATTTCCTTCAAAATGAGCTTTTTATGGGAAATGTTTGATGAAGTATGTGAAAGTTATGGATGGTTTAAGTTCAGTTGACTTTTCCTATACAAAACCCTAATTTAGTAACTCCTGATTTTTGATGATTATGAGGTTTCCTTGATGAATCATGATCAACCCTTGATCAAATGATGAATTTCACCTCATAATATTGATGTTGACCAAAAATCTTGAAGTTTGACTTTATGTTGACCATAATTGACTTATTGACCAAGTTAACTGATTTTTGGGTATCTGAGCATCTGACTGGCCAAACTTGTGAGGAAAGCTTTGAAACTTGTCATGGGGATTCTTTAAGGTATGTGGGGTGTTATGAAGTCCACTTGAGGCTTTGGAAGTCCAATTTGCTTGGGGAAAATCAAAAACCTAGTTCTACATCCATTGTTCAGGTGGAGGCTTTGTCTGGTGAAACCTTCAATCCCCTTGACCAATTGAGAATCTTGTAACTATTAAGAGACCTCTTGAGACACATCATTTGGAAGATGGGCGGGAAAATTTTGGGGTACAACACCCCCACTAGTTCTCTGGCCCAAATCAACTTTTTTCTTACCCTTACCAGTTGAAGTATCATAAGGCTTGCCACAGTTATGCTGATTCTTGCCCCTTCTATCAATAACAATCTTGTAGTGAGCATTGTTATCTTCCTCGAAGATCCTGCAACTATTAACCAGATCAACAAAAACATGAATCTTTTGATACCCTACCGCTTTCTTAATCTCCGAACGCAACTCGTTCTCAAACTTGATGCACTTCGAAAATTCAGCAGTCGCTGTATCATGGTGCGTATAGAACTTCGACAACTCCATGAACTTTGCAGCATAATCCGTCACTGATATATTCCTCTGTTTCAGCATAAGGAATTCAATCACTTTCTTACCATGCACATCTTCAGGGTAATACTTCCTCATAAACTCTCTACAAAAAACAACCCAAGTGATCTCTTCACCTGCAGCTTCCAACCATTCTCTGGTTTCTAACCACCAATCATCACCCTCAACTGCCAACATATGAGTTCCATAACGAAACTTCTGTGATGGAGTGCAATCCATCATGCGGGGAATTCTTGGCATATGCAGCCATTTTACGACAAAACATCAGAAAATGGATTTTCGAACAAGTATGCCTTTTGTATTTCTCAAACTCAGGAACTTTGAACTTATCAGGCATAACCAAGTCAGAAACCAAACACATGTCTACTGCAGCAGCACCAAAGACATCTTTTCCTTATAAACCCTTTACTATCTTTTCAAGAGTCAAGCATTGTTCTCTAACTTCATCCATGTATCCAGGTTCACCTTGACGTTTAACTTATGGACCAACAACATGGTACACAAAAGGAGAATTATGATAAGTAGCTTGAGTAACAATATGTACAACAGGTTAAGGTTCGACAAATGCTGAAGTTGAAAATACTGGCAAAATGGATGGAGAAAACATTGGAGTAGTTGTAGAGATTGGAACGTAATCCGGAGGTAACCCAAATTCTGGCCAAGTAGAAGCTTGTTGCTGAATCACAAGAGGGTCAACAACAACAGTTGAAACTTCAGAAATCACAATCCTTTAAGGTAGTTCACCTCGAGCAATCAAAACTTGCATCATTTTAGTGAGCCTGGTCATACTGGACTTCAACTCATCGATTTCCAATCGGACTTCCATATTGTGTTGTTCTTGGTCTTCCATTTTCAATCTGATAGAAGCTCTAGTTCCATATTTGTGTTGAGGAAACAACTTGACGGGTATCAGACAACCGAAGAAGGAAACAACTGGGATGAGTTCCCGCACAACTCGGATGAATGCAAGAATATGTGAGAATGCAATGATATGCGATGTTCACTTTCATGTCAGGAAACAACTCAATTATTGCAAAAATGATCAACATCAAGAACACGATCATGAAAAATCTTGACAAAAAGGGATAATTGCTTTGTCCAATATTTGCAATAATCTGAATTTTTTTCCTTAAGAAATGGTTGTGATGATGTTTATGATGAATGCATGGATGTAACAACCACAAACAAGATCACGCAAAACACATAGGTTCAATGGTTCGGATCGTGAGTATGGAGTCAAGGGATAAGAACCAACAACCCATAAAGGCATGTACTAAGGTTTGTCTTCATTGTACTTGCAGAAACCAAAAGAGTTCTAACAGAGGTTCCCGGAGTTAGCAACCATCTATAGAATATTATTGGTACATTGGACTACTCCCCAACCAATAACATTCTTAAGAAAGACCTCATCCCGAGTGTAGTATCACATGACAACCACCTCAAATCTACACCTGTATAGCTTCTGCATTACGTTCCTAAAATGGCTTGGATGGGTTAAGGGTTCTACGGTCCTCAACATGATCAACTCCAGGTCGGAAAAGTAATGCAATGATAAGACTACTCGTCATGATATCAGTAATCCAAGTGATCCTAGCTGAGTGGAGATTATCGAATTGATATCGCTTTGGACTACTCTGTCGTGTATCACTTTGAATATTTTCGTCCTATCATAAGTTCACTCAGATCCGGGTATAAGATCTATCTCACTCACAAAGGATCTCCAAAACAGAACATAACAAACAATAACAAAAAAATCAAACCAAAGTAATAAATAAATCAAAGTAGGCTGAACCCGCTTAGAGACTACTCCCCAGCAGAGTCGCCACTTTTCTGCAGCGGTAAAATCGTGAGTGTAAGCTATTGGTTAACTTAACTCAAAGTAAACAGAGTCGCCAATGCGCCTTTATTTTATTCCAAATGAAAAAGGAAAAAAGAGAGAATAAATCCTAATAAATCTAAAAGTGAAAAGCTAAAAGATTAAGCAGAGAACGAGTAATGGGTTGGTTACATAATGGGAAGGTTTTAAGCACTCAAAATGTCCGTGATACTCCACGAAAGCCCTTTGAAATATTTATTGCTTTTGGTTTGAAAATTGTTTGTTAAAAGAGATTGAAGAGATAAGAAGAGAAATGTTTCTTAAGATTTTTGTGTTTGACGAGACGGGCGTCTCATGCCTACGTACCCACGACGTGCAATGTGAGATCAAAACCCTGTAGTTCGTGGTATAGCTGATGGGTTATTCAGATTGTGTTATAAAAGTTGGGAGTGTATATTGTTGATGTCTTGTGGCTCTATTTTTTAAAATTTTTTTTGTACAGAAAATAAAATGGGCTTAATAAAAAATACAATGGGCTTTAGTTCTTTCTATTTTTTTGGATATATATATATATATATATATATATATATATATATATATATATATATATATATATATATATATATATATATATAAAAGAAGAAATGGGTTTAAGAAAAAAATTAATGAATTAAAAAAAAAGATATTGATTCGGAAATGAAATGAATAAAAATATGAAGTATGGGAATTAAAATGGTAGTGAATATAGAATTTGATATTAAAAAAAATGGAAAGTTTGAAGGTGAATAATCGGAATAGATCGGATAACGGAAATATGGATGAGGTAAAAACAAAATGGTAACTAGAAAAAATGTATGAATCGGATAATGGACGAAGCGATGATTTCTTATTTTTTAGCCCAAAACCAAATCTTGATTTTTCTTGCACAAGCCACTTGATTAGAATGAATACAGTCACTCCTGAACCACTGAATAATTTGCCAATCAAGCCACCGCCATTTGAATCGTCTGAAATTTGTCCTGATTATTTAAAATAATACTTAGGAAAATAAATCCACAGATGAACCACTGATGAATTGTCAAACCCTCAATCAAGCCAATATAAATCAAACTTCAATATGAACTACTGTTCGATAACCTGAAGAATTTCAACACATGACAACTTAAACTTTGAATACACATTGCCTGTGAAATAACCACTGGCACAAATATCTTGCAGTTGAAACAAACTTTTGATAGCTTGAACAAGATTAGGTCAAGCTTTCATTTGAATCGAATCATAACTGAACAACCACATCTGAATTGAAATCATTGTCTTGTCTTTGAAAACCTGCAACACAGAGAGAAGAATAAGCAATTTGCGACATATTTTTGCTATTTTGGTTAGAAGTTAGTAAATATAAACAAATAAAGGCAAATAAAAACACGGTGATCCCCTGTGAGGCATAAACCTGCAACTAAAAAGGATAAACTAAATAGTGTGTGATCTTGTTTGTATGCAAGATGCAGATTAGATGCGAAAAATCTTAGGATAGAAAATTAGGATGTGACAGGGTGTCCCTGATTTCCTAATATAATGACATTGATTCCTATTTTAAGAGTAATTTCACTACATTTTCATTATCATGTTATTGTATGATTATTCTTAACGCAAAATCCATATTGGAAAATACCGTTTTCGATTACAGTTAAGTTAGGTCTGAAAAACTTGATTTAACGCTTTTCATACAATAATATTTTATTAGACATCGCCGATGAATTGGGATGCCATAATTTAACCGTGTAATTTTTGGTATTTTTAAAAGCTCGGGATTCTCTCTATACAACCAAGGAATTGGGGTATAGAGAGAATACCAAAGAGTTTTATTTAAAGAAATTTTGGAAAACTAATCTTGAAAGACCGTAATGATTTGGCCTACTGGTGTTTTTGCTAATTTAGGGACATTGTCATTAAAAGGGATTTCATACACCTTCCCTAGTGTTATTCTCATATTTGTTATCACATCTTATTTACTTCTTACTTGCTTTTATTCATAGAGTCTAACTTAGAACTTTTCCAAAACAACCAAAGACTTTTGTTCAATGGAATTTTGCAAATTAAACTTATTTTTCTTTAGCAGTCCGCAAGAGATCGACACGGGGGATAACCTCAATTATTACTACATTGATATAATAGTACATTTGCTATTTTAATGACCAGAAGGCCTCGAGGAATAAGAGAAACTGAGATATTAAACGAACCAGGAACACTAAGTGTCATTCCAATATGTTTAGTATAGTCAAGCAATAGTCTTGTCTGGATTGACTATACTACACAATTGCACATATGTGCTTATCCTTTCTAAAAAATACGTACATCGACTTCAATTGAAACCGAGTGCTGAATCAAATTTGTATTTGTTGAAAGGAAAAGTAAGAATCATATTGAAGCACACATTTGTAATCTGTCACTAAATTTTTTTTTTTTAATGTTTGATTTGAAATAGGCCTGGCCTATCATTACAAGATGACTATAAATAAAATACAAGGGACCCAACTTATTTATTCTCAGTAAAGAAAGTATACATACACAAATGAACCTTTATTCCATGATAAAAATACATGTGCCCCTTTCCTTCTTTCATTATATTAATTAAAATAAACTATATGTTCAATATTTATTGGAAACACAACAGGGAGTGTATATACTTAAACACAACACAGAAATAAGCTTCACCATTCTACTAATAATCATTCTTTCTGGAACACAACAGGAAGTGCACCACCATCTAAGGCCAATAGAATCTTGCCATTCTCACGGATAACACCAACAGTCCCAGATTCAAACTTACAGCTAGGGCATACCTCTGCAGGGCTCCATTGGATGTTGTAGATGCCTCTAGTTTGTGTCGGAACAATCCTAAAGAAGTTACCATATGATCCAACTGTACTGTCATCCCTTCCGGTTATAATCAACCTCCTTCCACTCGTAGCATCTTTCTCACCCACTCTCCATTCTGTGGACTGTGCGCAACTTGAGGAAGCTACAAATGTTACTCTCAAGTCTCTGTCAAGAAGCACATCGTCCTCATCATGACGAGGGGCAAAAGGTGTGAATACCACCGGAATACCGTGTGCCAATTCACTGGTGACAAGACCAACTTGCAGAGGGCATGGTGCATTTCCAGTGATCAATGAGGAACCTCCTCCATTGCCTGTGATAGCAGGCCTGATGAAGTATTCCTCATCGTCCTCAACTGCGTCGCCACTAGTGTCTATCACAATTTGGGCTATTGATGTTGTTGCCATCAAAAGCCACACATGAGCAAGGATGACTAGGGTCAGGAATCTAGTTGACATTATGGATTAATCTTACAGCTCACACTCTAAGGTTATATGAAAGAGGACTTAGGCTTTTTGTGTGTCTGCTGTTGATTGCTAGGCAAGGTTTTTATAGCGCTAATCATATACCATGCAACGAATAGAGTAATTCATGAGTAAACAAAAGTCCAATTAAATAATTTACTTGATTTTTCATATTGCAAGCTTGCTTACTTTGTTTTGATCGCATGATTTTGATAGGGTGGAAATGGTGAATCTATTCCTAGTTTGAATCGTCCAATTAATGAAGTATATATAGTTGCGTACACAAACCAATATCTACAAGCACGCTAAAACACTGTTGTCTCTTTCACTGTTTTCCTTCTGTCGCTAAATTAATATATATAATTAAAGAAAAGGTTGTATTTCTTGCACATTATTGTATTCTTAAAAGTGTTTCAACGAATATCTATTTTCTAATGTCATTTATATTTATAATATTCAAGACAATTTAATCAGGATGGGATTAACTTGGAATGGTCCTCTAAACCTATAAAATTCTTGATATTGAACGAAATAGATTGGTTTGCAAAATTTGAGGCGACTAAGCTAGGAGATAGAAGAAATATTACGTACTTTAGAAAGATAATTGGATTGAGAACAAAACTCTACAACATTTATCTAATCTGTTTTTGCATTCACAATAACGGTCTCATCACTGATTTTGGAAGATGTACTAGTAATGAATAATTTTCTGCAGCAACTTTTAGAAATTTTTTTTATTACATTCCTTGAGTTTCTTACATCCGAAAAGAAAACAAATTAGCATGGTGCGTAAGAAACTCAAAATATGTAATAAGAAATCCTCGTATTAGATACATAACTATGCTTTATTTAGTTTGGGCTTTATTATTGTCTTAGGAGGAATCTACTTGCTATCCTCCAGTTATACCTGACACATCTCAATCATGGTGAAATTCTATTTTTACCCTTTATTATTTTTTTGAAAATTAAGAATTTTTTAGTGCTATATTGATAATTTTGAAATTTTCGTTAAAAAATACCATTAATTTCAAAATTCCCGATAATTTTTTTTTGTATACTACCACCAATTTCAAATTAACAGTACAGTACTAGTAATTTCGAAATTACCGGTAATGTACTGCGAATTTGAAATTCCCGACAGTGTAAAAAAATATTTTGAAACTTTTGAGATATTTCACTACCGGGAATTTAGAAGTTACCGGTATTGTACTACGAATTTGAAATTTCTGGTAGTGTAAAAAAATTAAATTTTGGAACTTTTGAAAATTTACACTACCGAGAATTTCGAAATTACCGTTAGTGTACTGCGAATTTGAAATTCTAGTAGTGTAAAAAAAACAAAATTTGGAAAATTTTCAATTTTTCACTACCGGGAATTTCGAAATTACCGGTACTATACTGCGAATTTGAAATTCCCGGTAGTGTAAAAAAGAAAATTTTAAAAATTTTAAAAATTTTCAGTACCGGAAATTTCTAAATTTTCGGAAATTTTCAAAAACTGTCGGAAATTTTTACACATTACCGAAAATTTTGAAAGTCCCAGTAGTTAATTTTTTTTCATTTGTTTCAAAATATTTCAAGGGTAGTTTTGCCATTATGAAAAAATGAGGGGGGTGTGTAACACCCCATTTCTACCCAACTTTAATTATAAATCAGAGTTATATAAAAATTCACCAAAATATGGGATATCAAATTTTCAACTTTAAAATCAAATAACAAAGCTTCATTAATGAACTTAGTTCATAAACTACGCAGCAAATTCAAAAAAATTTGCAACTTTAAAACAACTTCAAGTTTATTCAACATCAAATACTTCAACATGGTTTTCAACATGAAACAACTAAAAACGAGTTCATAAACTAAATAAAATTCACAAAAACAAAACATGCATTCATCCCCCCCGAAGTGCTACGTATCAGAGCAACAAACATCAATTTGAGACGACTAAGTACTCGAATCTTGATTACCTGCACGTTACCAACAAAGGGCAACATTCAAACATAAGGGGTGACATATCAAAAAACATAAGCAGGAGTATGATAATCAATATATAAGCAAGAAATCATATAATCACCCACTTCACACAACGAGCAACTTCAACATACAGCTTGCAACCAACCACAATTAACAACATAGATAAAATGCAACTCGAATGTGACTCAACTTATATATGCATATGGTACCATTTGGAGTAAACTCCCAACTTTAAATTTTTCCAGTTTATCGAGGTATCAATAACTTATTTGCTAATCCAAGCCAACTTGAATCGATCGTTCGCTCCACTTGAAAATATGCAAATGTATGCAACTATGAATGACATACAACAAAAACAACAACATAATCAACAACTTAACAACACAACAACGTGAATCAATGTTGGTCAAACGACCTGCAACATAATAAGTTTCCCCAAGATCGGGACAACACGACTATTAGCAACTTAATACAACTTCAACGTGGAAAACGACTAATTACGACTTAAATAAATTAGACAACTAGATTAATTATTTTTAATCCTCACATCTATTATAAGCAACTTATTTTATCTCTACTTAAAGTCTAAGATCGACTCAACTTGAAACGAATGCAAAAATAGTACGAATCGCCAAAAACTGAATTTCCTGCACACCACTCTGCCCATAGGTGTAATGCCCCACTTATTACGTGTATTGCCATAATTCCTTACGCCTATCCTACGCAAACGACTAGAGGGCCTGAAATTCACCTTCCCTTACGCGTAACGCCTGCGTAACTGGGATATGTTATGCGTAATGCCCAGCTTGTTACGCGTTACACCAGATATGTTACGTAAACCACCAGAATGAATACAATCCAATCTCTGCTACGAATTTACATAACCTCATCACTTCATTCAAGCCTATTTGGGTTTCTACATCGATTTTATACTCTGAATCTTCTGTATCTATTCATCTACTAATTTCTATGATTGGTTTTACGAGTCCTGACCTCCTTCTCTACACGAATTTTCTGCAACATTCAGTCTAACAACACAAAAACAAATACAACAACGATTAACACAACATAAACAACTTTTAGAAGAAAAATACAACAAGAACAACACATCATACATGTCAGATTCATACGAAAATGCAGCAACTAAATCATACGAAAAACATAACGACGAAATCCCAACATACATACGAATTATCTAATCCCGATTATGAAATTTGAACCCCATCCTAACCTTGGATTAAAGGCAGCTCGAATTCATCACAAAATCTCCGCGAAAACTCTCAACCTAGCCTCTTCTTGATCTTTCTCTAAGACTTGTTCTATTCTCTTGCAAAATTCTGATTATACCCTAATTAGGTCTTTTGTCTATTTTTTTTACTAAATTATCACTAATCAACTTAATTACTAATAGGCCTAAAATAGCACCCCAACTTTACTACTATCACACCATAACTAAGCCCAATTTAATATTATATCATTAATACTTATTTTATTTATCCGACATAATTAATTTTAAACAACTCAATACCAACTTAACCATCAACTTAATACCAACTCAAACAGCTTAACGACACAAACGAAATAATAACACTTAACAACAAATAATGGGAAAATGCGCGACAATATTTAATTAAATTAATTAATTAAATATGGGTGTTACTTAATTAATTAAATACGGGCGTTACAACTCTCCCCTACCTAGAACATTTTCGTCCTCGAAAATCTTACCTCGCTCAAACAACTTAGGATATGATTCCTGCATCTTGCTTTCCAACTCCCAAGTTATACTTTCTCCGACAGCTCCCAACCAAACAACTTTCGTTAGAGCAATCTCTTTTCCTCTTAAGGTCTTCATTTCACGATCCTCAATTCGTCTGACATTGTCTCCACAGTGAGATTATCTCGTACTTGCACATCATCCATAATGATCACATTAGAAGGATATGAAATATACTTTCGGAGTTGCGACACATGGAACACATCATGCAAATTCGATAAATTTTGCGGTAAATCCACTCTATAAGCAGCATTCCCAACTCTATCTGAAATCTGATACAGATCAATAAAACGAGGAGTAAGCTTCTTAGATTTCAACGCTCTCCCAACACCTGTCACAGGCGTAACTCTTAAAAATACATGATCACCCGCTTGGAATTCTAAATCTTTCATTCGCTTATCATGGTAACTTTTCTGCCGACTTTGAGAAGATTTCATATTCTCTCGAATCAACTTCACCTTCTCTGTTATTATACATGAACTCGATCAATGGAAGAAAAGTATCCTACAGACCTTCCTGCTTAAGTACACAAGCTCTCAAAAAATCCTTCAACGAGTGAATCGTCCTCTCCGCTTGACCATCTATCCGAAGATGATACGCTAAACTCAATCTCAACTTAGAATCCAAAGCTTCTCGCAGAGATGTTACCCTAATTTTGATCATTTCCTCAAGAGATGTTGCACTGCTTGCATTCCTTGGAGCCATTCACTTCTTTCCAAGGCTTGAGGCTTCAAATGGAGACTTGTGTGATGTTTTAGACCCTTTGAACATGATTAAGGAGCTTTGTGACCCTTTGATTGTCTTTGTATAGCCTCTAATTGCTCCAGTCATTGACCACATACCTATGCCTCAACTATGCTACACATGATGCAATGCTTTTTTTTTGTTTATTTTATGAACTTATGTATGCTAAATGCTATGCCAAATGTTTAGGATATGAGAGGGCAAATTTTGAGGTATTACAGCTGCCCCTATTCATCTATCTGCAAGCTTGAATGACTAATTGTGAAAGCTCTTAGACATTCAAGATATGGAGTAATTGAATACTCGAATAAAACCTGGAAATTTGAACTCGGTGGATAATAGATGTGCCATCTGCTTCTTCTTATTATTTTTTGATTTTGACCTCTAAATAGGTAGCGGGAAAAGAACCGGGTGGAACAGGATCATTGTACGTAAACGAGAGCCCAGGCAAACAGGACCGTTGTACAAAATGATAACCTGAGACGTGACTGTTGTACAAAACAAGCCACGGAAAGGAAGGGCATGTTGTACAAAACAGGGCTTTGAACGGGACCATTGTACAAAACGGAACTCGGAAATGTGACTGCTGAGCGAATCAAGCCACAAAAAGAAAGGGCATGTTGTACAAAATAGGGCTTTGAACGAGACCATTGTACAAAACGGAACTCGAAAATGTGACTGCTGAGCGAATCAAGCCACAAAAAGAAAGGGCATGTTGTACAAAACAGGGCTTTGAACAAGACCATTGTACAAAACGGAACTCGAAAATGTGACTGCTGAGCGAATCAAGCCACAAAAAGAAAGGGCCTGTTGTACAAAATAGGGCTTTGAACGAGACCATTGTACAAAACGGAACTCGAAAATGTGACTGCTGAGCGAATCAAGCCACAAAAAGAAAGGGCCTGTTGTACAAAACAGGGCTTTGAACAAGACCATTGTACAAAACGGAACTCAGAACTATGATTGCTGAGCGAATTAAGCCACAAAAAGAAATGACCTGTTGTATAAAACAGGGCTTTGAATGAGACCATTGTATAAAACGGAACTCGGAACTGTGATCGCTGAGCGAATTAAGCCACAAAAAGAAAGATGACAACCTTGACCTTGAAAGACAAAGATGTCTGGTAGATGGTATAAGCATTTTCTGTGGGGAATATCTCAGGTTGAGAAGGTGTTATAGGTTGCATGTAATATACCTCAAAACTAGCCCATGCTGGTATGCATATGTTTGGATTTTATGGTGTAATGCTCCATGATGATGGAAATTCTATGCTTTGGAGGATGCAAATGCAATGATGACTATGCGTATACGAATGCAAAAGGATCTCCTGACAAGGAGACTGCAAGTATCCCCGGTGGCTTGACTGGGGAAATGATTATAACTGCATTAATCTGGTTAATCTCTGTGAGAGGAAACAACTCCGCGGGGACATCTGTTAATGATGCACGGGCTCTGAACTGCCGCTATTGCCAAAAATAAATTGGACTTTAATATTGGAGAGCCAAGACCGTGTTGGAGATGGATCCTTCTTACACTTTGGTGGGAAGTGGAGATCTCCTGACTTGGCTGGGAACCGGAGGTATGGCTCTGCTTGAGGAAGCAAACTGTTGGGAGAGGAAAAACACTCCTTACATTGCTGGGAACTGCCCCTGTATTGAAGGAAAACTTCTGCTTAGGGAGGGAAAACATCTCTTGCCATTAATACTGGAGAAGAAATTCAACTTTACTTCCACTAGGGATAACTGGAGACATCCAGGAAAACACCCGTTCTTGTTCAAGCATAAAGAAAAGTTCCTCCTGGAAATCTGCTTTTAGATCTGTTAACAACACCTGTACCTGTACCTGCATAAACACAATCGATAGTTCCTGTAACATGGAGAGTTAGTTTGGACCTGTATGCCCTAGGCTCATAGCATGATTCATTATCTGGGCATCTCGACACCCTTTCAGAGTTGTATTAAATGTTTCTGTCCTCCTGCATGAGTTAGAAAGCAATCAAATGTTCACAACACAATATAAATCACAATTTGCTAGACGTTTTCGCAATCAATCAATGCTAGATGGAAAAACAAAAAAAAACAGAAGCAAATAGTCACAAGTTGACTGAAATTGACTTTTTTATTGATTTGGAAAAATGGCCATGAATAGGCATTACCAAGGAAGCAATTCCCTGGAAAGAGGAAATAGCCAAAAAGGAAAAAAAAACTATCCTATTGGCAATGTAAGAAGTGGATCTCATCAAGTTTCAACCCTGTTATGACTCGTATATCTTCAAGACGATTCGCTCGCTCTGCCCCTTGACAGAGGTGATTGAACTGGTTTTCAACCTTTAGAATAACCTCAATTGCAGATGAGTTATGAATTTCACAGATCGCAGTCGTTCGTGTTAGTCCCTCTTTTGTATGGATCGCCCTTTGGGTTTTCAATCCACCGGGATACCCTTTTTTGCCTGAGCTGTCCGATGTGGCTTTTCAAATCAGCGGGTGTACATTTTTTTTTCAAGATTTCCCAAATTTTTGCCCGAGCCTTCATTCTGTTTTTGGCTCTTCGGGATGCCCATTTTTGATTGGATCTTTATTCTGTTTATATCCAGCGAGTCCTTTTTTACACGAAGTATTTTCTTACTGCGTCTGCTTTGACAGGGGAATGGAAGTCTTCTCCATTCATGGTTGTCAACATCAAGGCTCCACCTGAGAAAACCTTTTTAAACACAAATGGTCCTTCATAGTTAGATGTCCATTTGCCCCTGTGATCGTTAAGAAGAGGAATAATCCTTTTCAGCACCAAGTCACCTGGTATGTACCTTTGTGGTCGTACCTTGTCAAAAGCCTGCTTCATCCGCCGTTGATACAACTGCCCATGGCATACAACTGCGAGACGTTTTTCTTCAATGAGGCTCAGTTGATTATATCTAGATCGGAGCCATTCAGCTTCATCTAGCTTAAAGTCCATCATTAACCTCAACGAGGGGATTTCAACTTCAATTGGTAGGACCACCTTCATACCATATACCAGTGAGAACGGGGTTGCCCCTGTTGAACTATGCACTGACGTTCTGTACCCATGTAAAGCGAAAGGTAGCATCTCATGCCAGTCTTTGTATGTTACAACCATCTTCTGCACGATCTTCTTGATATTCTTGTTGGCCGCCTCGACAACGCCATTCATCTTCGGACGATATGGAGAAGAGTTGTGATGTTCTATTTTGAAATCCCGACACAAGTCAGCCATCATCTTGTTGTTGAGATTATAACCATTATCAGTAATGATTCTTTCAGGAATTCCGTACAGGCAAATGACGTCTCTTTTAATAAACCGGGCTACCACTTGTTTAGTAACATTGGCATAAGACGCCGCTTCGACCCACTTCGTGAAATAGTCTATAGCAACCAGGATGAAACGGTGGCCGTTGGAAGCTGTCGGTTCGATCTTGCCAATCATATCAATGCCCCACATGGCGAACGGCCATGGTGAAGACATGACACTCAATGGATTCAGAGGCACATGGACCTTATCGGCATAAATCTGACACTTGTGACATTTACGGGAGTATTTACAGCAATCGGATTCCATGGTGATCCAATAATATCCTGATCTCAACAATTTCTTGGCCATAGCATGTCCTCCAGCATGGGTACCAAAGGAGCCTTCATGAACCTCTTGCATCAACAGGTCTGCTTCGTGTCTATCCACGCATCTGAGTAGAACCATGTCGAAGTTTCGCTTGTATAACACACCATCTTGATTCAAGAAGAAACCACCTGCCAGTCTTCTGAGGGTCTTCTTGAATTTATTGGATGCCCCAGCCGGGTATTCGTGAGTCTTTAATAATTGCTTGATATCATGATACCAAGGTTTGTTATCTTCACCATTGTCAACCGCAAAGACATAGGCAGTTCTTATAAGACGGGAGACCATGACCCGGGGCACAAAATTCTCTTGACAAACTTTAATCATAGATGACAAAGTTGCTAGAGCATCAACAAACTGATTTTCGTCTCGAGGAATATAATTCAACTTGACCTCGGTGAAGAAAGTTAGCAGCCTCCTGGTATAATCCCTATAAGGAACTAAATGAGGTTGATGAACTAACCATTTACCATTAACTTGGTTCACCACCAGAGCGGAATCTCCGAAGATCTCGAGGTTCTTGACTCGCAAATTGATTGCTTCTTCAACCCCCATGATACAAGCTTCATACTCTGCCTCATTGTTAGTGTATTCAAAAGTCAATTGAGCAGCTAAAGGTGTATGGACCCCTTCTGGTGAGATGATAACAACACCCACTCCGCTTCCGTTTATGTTCACAGCTCCGTCAAACATCAACTTCCATTTGGATTCAGGGTCTGACCCCTCCTCCGGAAGTGGTTCTTCACTGTCTTTCAACTTGAGGAACATGATGTCCTCATCCGGAAACTCGAATTGCATGGGTTGATAATCATCAATTGGCTGTTGAGCCAAGTATTTCGACAATAAACTTCCTTTGATTGCTTTTTGCAATGTGTAATGGATATCATACTCCATTAGAATCATCTGCCATCGGGCTACCCTTCCTGTCAGAGCCGACTTCTTGAAAATGTATTTCACAGGATCCATCTTGGAAATTAAGAGAGTGGTGTGGGTCAGCATGTACTGTCTTAGTCGGCGAGCAGCCCATGCCAAAGCGCAACATGTTTTCTCGAGTAGTGAGTAGCATGTCTCACAAACGGTAAACATTTTGCAAAGGTAATAAATGGTATGCTCTTATCGACCAGACTCGTCTTGCTGTCCCAGCACACATCCCATTGATCCTTCGAGCACAGTAAGATACATGATCAAGGGTCTCCCTGGCACTGGAGGCATGAGAATTAGAGGTTCTAGCAGGTATTCCTTGATTCGGTCAAAGGCTTGCTGACAGTCTTCATTCCATTTGATGGATTGATTCTTCCTCAGAAGCTTGAAGATGGGCTCACACATGGCTGTTAGGTGAGAGATAAACCGTGCAATTTAATTTAGTCTCCCTAAGAAACCATGCACTTGCTTTTCAGTCCTTGGCTCAGGAATTTCTTGGATGGCTTTTACTTTGGCTGGATCAACCTCAATTCCCCGCTCACTAACAATGAAACCAAGTAGCTTTCCGGAACGGACCCCGAAGGTGCACTTATTCGGGTTCAACCTCAATCTGAACTTCCGGAGTCTGTCAAACAACTTTGCTAGATTGACCAAGTGATCTTCTTTTGTTTGGGATTTTGCTATCATATCATTAACATAAACCTCAATTTCATGATGAATCATGTCGTGAAATAGCGTCACCATCGCCCATTGGTAAGTGGCCCCAACATTCTTCAGACCAAACGACATAACCTTGTAACAGAAAGTGCCCCAAGGCGTGATGAAGGTAGTCTTTTCCATATCATCAGGAGACATCTTAATCTGGTTATAACCTGAAAACCCGTCCATGAAAGAGAACATAAAAAACTAAGCAGTATTATCAACAAGCACATCTATGTGAGGCAGAGGGAAATCATCTTTAGGGCTGGCCCAGTTCAAATCCCTGTAGTCTACACACATCCTGACCTTACCGTCTTTTTTAGGGACCGGCACAATATTGGCAACCCACGGAGGATAACTGGTCACGGCCAAGAAACCAACATCAAATTGCTTTTGTACTTCCTCTTTTATTTTGATTGCCATATCAGGGTGTGTGCGCCTCAACTTCTGCTTCACCGGCGGGCAGTCTTCTTTCAGAGGAAGCTTGTGTACCACAATGTCAGTGTCTAAACCAGCTATATCTTGGTAGGACCACGCGAAGACATCAACATATTCTCAAAGCATAGCAATTAGACAAGTCTTGATAGATTCTTCTAATGCGGCCCCGATCTTAACTTCTTTCTTGTCTTTTTCGGTACCCATGTTTATCACTTTGACGGCCTCTTCATGCAGCTGAATCATCTTCTCCTCCTGTTTAAGAAGTCTGGCCAATTCTTCAGGTAGTTCGCAATCTTCTTCACCTTCCTCGTCGACTTGATAAATTGGATTGTAACATTCATACTTAGCCATAACAGGGTTGTCATTAATAAGATCCGGTGATGAGCACCTGCATGAATGGTGATTCATGCCAGGCTTTAGAAAAATCTTGAGAAAATGAGAAACATTGCCATTTTAAAACTTTTCTTTCTTTTTGAAAAACAAAAGAAAAAAATGAAAGGCAAAGAACAACATGGATGAATGTGCAACGTCAGGTTTATTTATGATTATGAATTATGTTAGGAAAAAAAGAACCCTTACAAAAAGCTACTATGCCTTGGGCAAGACATAGTGCTTGAGTACAGAAAAGACAGAAACAAAGATTATTACTCTTCGAAGGAGGTGACTGAGATAAGCCTTTCAGACGACCAGTTGCTAAGTTGAGTCCCTGGAGAAGAAGGACTGATCCACTCATCTAAGTCACAGTTACTATCAACTACGTCGTCTTGCACGACACTGATGCTTCCATAATCCACCACTCCCGCACTCGTGAAAGTAACCGGGCCTTGACGACCTCTAGCACTCGGTCCAGATGATGACTGCCCAGGATGGTAACCAATCCCAAACATATCTTTCTTCTCTGGAACTTCTACTGGACTGCCCCAGCCTTCTCGTATCCCAGATTCTACCACTTCAAGAGCATGCTTATAAGAGGCTATGGAAACCCATTTCTTTGGTTCTTCAGAAGAAGCTACCAATGAAGATGCTTGTTCAGTTTTCAGGGGCTCAAAATCCTGACATGGAATTTCAACTATTTCGCCATCCATCTCCACATACTTGAATGAAACCAAATGACTAACGAAAATGTCTTCTTCCCTACTGACTGTTACAATTTGGCCTTCCCAGACGAACTTTAGCTTTTGATGAAGTGTGGATGATACTACTCCTGCTGAATGTATCCAAGGCCTTCCCAACAAACAACTATATTAAGGCTGTATATCCATTACGTAGAATGTGGTATTGAAGATTTGTGGACCTACTTTAATTGGTAATTCCACCTCTCCGAATACTGATCTCCTCGACCCATCAAATGCTCTAACTACCAGGTCGCTAGGCCTTAAAACCACTCCATCATAATCCAAACTCATCAATGCCTTCTTAGGCAGAACATTCAACGATGATCCAGTATCTACCAACACGTGAGAAAGTACCGAACCTTTACATTCTAAAGAGATATGCAGTGCCCGATTATGAGAACGACCTTCAGATGTCAGATCCATGTCTGTAAAGCCCAATCCGTGACTGGCATTGACACTAGATACCACCGCTTCTAACTGATTTACCGAAATATCCTGAGGCATATAAGCCTTGTTCAGAATACTCAAGAGAGCTTTCCTGTGGGAGTCAGAACACATTAGCAAAGACAAGATGGAAATCTTCAACGGAGTCTGCTGCAGATGGTCCACAATCTTGTAATCGCTCTTTTTGATAATTCTCAAAACTTCTTCAGCTTCTTTATCAAAGGTAATGTCTGGATCAGTCACTGGCGTGGGCTCATTGACAACCACTGGCTGTTTCCCTCTTGCCTTAGCCTGGGCCTCTGCGGTGTCTTTGGGTGGTATCACACTATTTCTTAGTGTTTCCGGCGCAAATAATCTTCCACTTCTAGTAAAGCCCCCTACTCCAACATTTTCTACTTGAGCTGGGGTCGTGCTAGACATGACCAAATCTTGCTTCTGGCTGTTACAATATACTTCGCCACCATAATTCCAGGGAATGGCTTTATCACTCTGATATTTGCAGGTCGTCAATATCACACACCAAGTTTAGATTCTCCCCATCGTCAACCACCCCAACCGTACCCCCGTGAGGAGGCATGGGGTTCTGTATTACATTAGGAGTAGGAGCAAAATTAATCGCTTTAGAATCCAGTAGGTCTTGAACAACATGCTTCAGAGCTTTGCAGTTTTCTGTGGTATGCCCGGGAGCTCCGAAATGAAATTCGCACCTGGCGTTTATATCATAACCCTCGGGGATTTGGCCTGGCTTCGGGGGTTGTAGAGTTCAGAGTTGAACCATCTGGAGCTGTAGGATATTCTTCAAAAGTTGTGAATAAGACATCGGCGGAGTTTCGAGATGTCTTTCTTTGTTCTTCTGGGGGTAATATGAACGAGGAGTTCTTTGTTGATACCCTTGTTGGCGTTGCGACTGCAGTGGTTGGACTTGTTGTTGAACAGGTTGAGCTGAGATAGTGACAGGGGCCACTTGTTGATAAAACCCTCTGTTATTTCCTCCCCTCTGCGCGTACACTGCCCCGGTCTCTCCTTCTCTCCTCTTCACAAAGGGCTTCTTGACACCAGAACTCGAAGCGCCCCCATTCTGAATCTTGCCTTGCTTGATTCAGCTTTCCACCCTCTTCCAGTCAAGATGATATCTGAAAACCCATTTGAGGAACATCCAGCTAGCCTCTCCATGAAATTCCCAGGGAGGGTATCCAGGAACAGGTCTACCATTTCTCTCTCCAGCAAAGGTGGTTGTACTCTGGCGGCCACTTCACGCCACCTTTGTGCGTAATCTTTGAAGCTCTCAGAGTTTTTCTGAGTCAGACTTTGAAGTTGAGTACTACTGGGCACCATGTCGATATTATACTGATATTGCTTGAGGAATGCTTCTCCCAATTCCTTCCAGCTTCTCACAGAGCATCTCTCTAGCTTCATATACCATTCCAAGGATCCTCCGGAGAGACTATCCTGGAAGTAGTACATCCAGAGCTTTTCATCCCTAGTATGGGCAGCAATTTTCTGGTAGAATGCCTGCAAGTGAGTTTTAGGGCAGGAGCTACCGTTATACTTGTCAAAAGTAGGTGGCCTGAATTTGGGAGGAATAACCACCCCGGGGACTAGACCCATGTCAGACACATCTATCCCCAAAGTGTCTCTACACTCGAGGGCTTTGACTTTCTCAGTAAGCATCAAAAAGTCCTGAAGATTTCCTTCTTCGCTGAGCCCCATGTCATTATTGAAAGAAGGGAACTGATCCTCCTGCCTGTCTTGCACTGGAGTGAAAGTTGTTGCGCCTTGTTCTGGAACTTGAGGTCCACCTGGGCCATTTTTGGTGTTGGGAGGAGTTACTTGGACGCCAGGAGTGGTTACAGGGATATTAGTCTGAGGAGGGTTGAGCCCCTGAATTGCATTTCTTAACTCTTGTTGTCCCTGAGCCATCCCTTGCATCATGACCATGAACTCTCCTATTCTGGTGCGAAACTCATTAAGCTCGGTTTGCATAGCATCTATGACTGTCCTCTGGTTTTTGCGAGTTGCGTAACGATGCGGGATATTCTGTCGAGGATGACGAGTCTTGGCGACCCTCACAATCTTTGCCTGAAATGAAAATAAGTTAAACAACCTGTAGAAAACCTGCAAAACAAAAAAGAAATGCAAATGATGTGTATGCAATGCAACATGTTCCTTTTATTCCCAAGGCTTCCACTACTTTTCCCATTTTGGTGTTGAGAAAAAGATCCCTTGCAAGAAAATCCTGTGTGACATTCAAAATTGAAGTGGTGGCCTTTATTTTGTGTCCGTGCAACAAATATAACCAGAGACTTCAAGTAAATCAAAAGACAATTGAAATAATAAAAGATCCTCACAAGGTACAAATTCAATATGTCACGAGAGAAAAAAGAAGTACATCAAGAAAGAAGGGATTCCCACAACAAGCCCGTGGATAATCCAAGTCATATGCACATACAACTAAAGCTTAGGAAAGTCTACATCCTATAATCTCCAACTGAGGTGCTTGACATTTTGCAACATCTGAGCTATATCTGGATGCGTAGGCTCCTGTACAAGCTTCTGAATTAGGATATCCCTAAGGTCAAAGGAGGCATGCAATTCCTCAATTTACTGTAGGAACACCTTTTCACTTTCCTGGCTTGTAATAGAATCATTCTTAGCTCTCTTGACATCAGCTTTCAACTTTAAATCTTCTATTTCTTTCTGAGCTTCCTTTACTTCTTGTTGGCTTTCTGCTAAACTTTGGAGACGACTCTTCTCTTGATGATAAGCCTTCTGAAGGAGTTCCCTCTGTCCATCCAAAGAATCTTGAAGACTCTTGACTTATAGCTTGTGCTTGACTTCCAGCTCCCTCTGCTTCCTCAAATTGTCCTCCCACTTCTCTTGCCATAAGGTGACAGCCTCATTAGCTTCATTCAAATCCTTCCTCTCTTTCTGAAGCTGGGCCGCCTTGTGAGTTTCAGCTAATTCCCTTTTCTTGAAGTAGAGCTCTCTCTCCTGAAAGTCTTGCTTCTTGAGCCTAACCATCTCTTCAGCTTTGTGAGCTCTTTCCTCCAACTTTTGATTCTGCATATTCAGTTTTTGGCATGAATTGTAAGCTTCTTGATTCTCCAACCTGAGCTGTTGAACCAAGGCTTCCAACTTTTGACAATCTTGAAGAGGAACTGAAGTTGTGGGTGCTACCTCCTTAGGGTAGAGAGGTGTTTCTCTGGAAAATGGGAGTAACAGGGTCTTCACACGATCCTCCAACCAGCTAGTAAAAGGATCATAAGTGTTGGGATCCACTTTCCCAGAATCATTCTTTCCTTTCATCACTCTAACTTCCCAAGATTGGGATAACAACATGCTCTTCTTGAGATTTCCTTCTGCTGGAAAGTACAAAGATTCATTTGCCTCTTCAATTAAAGGCACAACTTTTAATGGATAGCCAAACTGCTTCCTGGACAAGATATTATTGTAACTGATCCCACCTTTCCTTCCTATTAGAGGCACATTTGGGAAACTGCCACAATTGACCAATATTTATTTGCCCACAAGGTCCCTATTGCATCCCCATGAAATGTCAGCTAAGGTTAAGCCCATTAATCTTTTGGACCACTTCCAATATTGTTTCAAATCCTGAAAAGGCCCTGATTTAGGGAGTTGCCTTACAAACCAATCAGCAAATAGGGGAGCACAACAGTTTACATGTCCCTTCCTCTTTTCATTCCTATGGTGAACCCCATAATAAAAGTCACCTAGCAAAGTGGGTACTGGATTTCTTCTGGCAAATATAGTGACAGCTTCCATGTTGATTAAACCATTCTCTCTTGGAAACAAACTAGTCCCATACACTATCAAAGCAAGCAAGGTGTTGAACTTAAACCCTTCTCTCCTGGAAACAAACTTGTTTTCTGAGGCCAGGTCCCGGGCTTCCTTGATAAGAGAATCTAAGAAAAGTCCTTTACCCTTGGTGGCATCCAATTCTCTGCTAACCTTGGACAAGTCTAGAAGAAAAAACTCAGCTATATCTTTGGATGAAAGCATCTTCTCTAAGCCATAGTAAGGAGCACCATTTTTGATGGGGATTTTGAGGATGCTGGATATCTCTTCTAATGTGGGAGCCAAGAAGTAGTCAGGGAAAACAAAAACCCTCAGCTGTGGATCATAAAACTGCAGTAGAGAATGCAAGCTATCCCTCTAGTCAGTGGTTGGCTTATTCACATAGTCTAGGATCTTTCCAAACTCTTTTCTGAAATCATCAAGCACTTTGTCACCCATCAAGCAAATTAACTTCTGAATACCATTTGTCTCTGGATGTGGGAAAGTATAATGGACATTTCTCTTCCTTAGAATCTCCATGTTGAAGCAGCAAATATGACCAGGAATAGGAGGTAATGAACCCTGGGAATAAAAATAACACAAAAATGATTAATGATGTTATGCAAGGCAAGGCATGTGATCAATGATGTGTCTGTGTAGTGAATAAGGTAATCAAGTGTTTGTGCAAGGCCACAACATCATCACAAGTATCTTTCTGATCAGGAGTTCATAATTTCAGAATCCATAATTAGCAGAACAAGATCATATCACTGAAGTATGTTGGCACAATGGGTATGTTGAAGTTTAGGGTTCCTGCAAACCTGTAAACCCCTCCCAATATCACGGGTGTGCTACTTGGGTCAACATCACGGACTCTCAAAGTCGAATAACAATAATACATTCACCATTTCAGAGAAATGGCTCATGACCAAATCAGGGAATCGGTTTACGATTATGTACTACTCAGGGAGGTCTCAGCTGAGTCCAAGGAAACAAACATCCCTCATAAGTCCTCATCTTCAAGCGCTGAATCGAGAAACAATAGTACATTCATCCCGAAGGGTACAATACTATTGTCATACAAACAGTTTGCCTTAACTGGATTCCTATGAGAGAACTAGGCCATCATATGCGAGTTCCCAGTGGGCCCTCGGATGCGAGTGGGTTTGCCAACAAATTTGGTATGCCACTGTCATCATTGGAGAGGGATGTTTCCACAAAGGTTCTCAATGATCGGTCCCCTGACTGCACATAACTATCAAGGTAGTGTATTGCCCCATAAATATTCCGACGTCAATACATTTCCGAGAAGGTCGCAAGTCAAGGCATGGAACTCACAAATACCAACATAGCAAGATGCCATGAAGCCAAAGTGGAACCACTCTAAATCCTAGGTGCACTCAAGTCGGGTATTTAGCTTATCTCACAGTAACAAAGCCCATCCCACAGAAAAAAAATGAAACCAGCACAGTCCAGTATAATGCATGTGATATAAATACTGATAGCAGTAAATAAAGCTGTAAAGTAAATTGTAAATGAAAACAGTAAATAAACACAACAACACACAACACACATATAAACACCCAAAGGAAACAAAAACAAACAAGCGCTAGGATTAACTCTACAAGGGAAACCAGAGATTCTGGGTTCGATCCCCAGCAGAGTCGCCAGTTGTCGCTCCCAGGATTTTCATCCTAGTACAAACGCGAAAGTGGTGCGGAAAAGGTAGAGTCGCCAGCCAAACATTTTTATCCCGGAGGAACGGGAAAGGTAATGTTGCACAAACCTGAGGAATAAGGAAATGGCAAGGTCCTACGAACCAAAGATCTGGGTTCGGGAGTCGGTTACGACCTGGGAAGGTATTAGCACCCCAGATCGTCCGTCGTATCTGAAGGGATCCACGCTTGCTTGCTTGTTTCAAAGGGTAAAAGAATATAACTGCTGCTGAACAAAAGAATAGCTAACTAGAATGGGAATGGAAATGAGAAAGGAACTGGAAAGGAGAATGGAAAGAAAGAGGGAAATGTAGGGAAAATAAAGAATGTGCTCGAACGGGCCCTACCCCGCTGCCTACGTACCTCATCAGGAAAATGAGGATCAGAGTCGATGTAGTTCGCCTAACTAAGACGGGTACTATTTGTTTGTGTTTTTTATGGCTGGAACTGCGTATTTCTATGCTCAGGTGTTGCAAGCTCATCTGGAACTAGTGTGTTTACCGTCTTGCATATGAGACAAGTCGTTGCGAGTTCATGTTCAGAATGAGTGAGATGAGAAGAGAATTCCCGCAGGAAAGTCGCTTATTGTTTGTTTTTGCCTTTTAAGAGCTTTGTATGAATTTGGCACAAGGAAGTGAATTCAAACTCTCTTCCATGGAATGTGTACTTGCTACTACATTCCAAGATGGAATGAATGCAAGTGTCCCATGGAATAAGGCTATACACAAGGGATCCTTTCATGCATTTATTAAGTCTTTTTGGATTTGTTTGAAGATGAGAGAAGAAAACTCAAAAGGTAAAGGTCAAAACTAATGGGGACTAAGACACACCCCTAAGTTATCTTATTATGTATAAAGGGCGATCATATGGTTAATGAAGTATTCTAACCTAAGGAGAAGAAAGAACAAGTTAGAATTCAACTTACTTCCTAAGAAAGTTAAGTTGAATCTAAAGAGAGAAAGAGGGAACCTATGAACAAGGCACAAAGTGCCAAGGAAAAACAAATAAATGCATAAGAGATAAAGAATGAAGTGATTACCTCATCTTCCCTCCCTACAAAACAAGAGTTAGCATGACAATGCATATTGAAAGCATAAACAAATGGAAAACTTCACACAAGAATTTACACTAGCTTAGGAAATATGTTAGTGAACTCCTAAGGTCAATACCTAAGCCTAAAGCAACCTATAAGTTGGCATACATAAAAAGTCAGTAGCTAAACTAATTCAAAGGTTTCTAAAGGAATTAAGTGAACTAAAGTCAAACTATGTCCTAAAGCACCACTAAACCCTAAGGATGAAGTTAGAAAGATAACCTAAGTTCTTACTATTGCTAAAATCCCTTAAACTCAAAGGTAAATGCAAAAATCAGAACTTAACACTATATGGAAGTGAAGAAAATGAATGGGTCAAATGGGAAAGAAGGGATTCAAGTTGAAGATATTTAAATATGAGATTGAGAGGTGAGGAGAAACATGTAGAAGCATGATTACAAAGGTACAACAAAAGGACTTAGAAAAGTTCAAAAAAATAGACCAAAGGGACTTGATTTCCCAATACAAAAACCAGGGTCTTAACATGAATTCAAGATGGAAATTAATCTCACCAACAATGGTAAATGAAATGGCATGAAGTATGCTAGGGCTAGGTATCTCAAACTAGGGTTTTTGAACATTCTTAATGGCAAATGGGACATAAAAATATGCAAAGCTTTATATATGAGAAGTGAACATAGAGGAATGACCTAAACATGTTTATAAGACACAAAACAATACTTGGACAAACTTATTTGATGCATTCATGAAGTTTTGAGTGGTTAAGATGAAGGATGAAGGAGAATTAAGTCAAAATGGGGACTATGGTGACTTAAGGTCCAAGTAAACCCTAAAAACAAAGGTAAAAACTCAAGGATGGCTTTCAATGTTAGAGGGCCTATAATATGACTCACAAAAACCAGAAACAAGACCCTAGACTAATGGCATGAGTGCCTTATGCTAATGGGACCAAAGGAAAGGAATAAAAAGATAAAAAATATGACTTGTGAACCAAGCAACTAGAAAAATACTAAATGATCATGAAAAATTATGAAAATTGACAACTCAATACAAAATCCAGAGAGTAGGTTATGTGCAAAAAATCTCATTAAAATTCCTATTTTTGAATGGTTAGTGAAAGGTAGAACTCAATTAAGGTTTTTGTGAATACAAGTGAAAGAAAGGACTCAAAATACCTAAACTAGGACCTAAAAATTCAGAGAAAAATATTTTGGGGACGTTTAATGAGCTATTAAAAGGATGCAAAAAGAATTGGGTCTTTAACATTTGTGGTTTATGAGAACAAAAATATACAAAAGGAATGGTTCAAAATGGGGAAATTGTGAAACAATTAAAAGAGAAATTAATTCTGACTTCAACAATTAATAAAAATAAAATCTAAAAATATGAAAAATTAAGGAAAATTATGAAGATCCTATATGAATTTATTTGGAATTTTTCAATGCTTTTTGGTATTTTTAATAATGCAAAACGAAAATGGAATAAAAGTGAAAAAGGAAATAAAAAGGAATAAAGAAACAATGGCCTGGGGGGTGTTGAAAGTAACAAAAACAACACAAATGGGCTTTACTGAATTACGTTGGGGGTGTGGATAGTGGCTGAAGAATTTTTGTTGACTTTGTGAAGCACGTGATACGCAGGTGGTCATTAATGTGCTGGCTAGTTTATGAACGTTGGATGATCAGGATCCAAAGGATGGGACTTAAAGTTAGGGATAATTAGGGCACACTGTTCAGATCACCGGAGAAGGATTCCGGTCACCTTCTCCGGTGAGACTCTGGTTAAGGCTTGCATCAACTTCCATGAAAATGAAATTTAAAAACACTAATGGAATCTCCTCACTCTCCTGATCAACATACTGTCCTCACATTCCATTTATCATTCATAGAATCACCAAATCGAAGGCAAACAAATCTCAACCTAAAACTGAATCTAAGCTTCTATGAAGCCTATCAACTAGCCAGAGATTGCAATGCTCCTATTGATCTTCAAGCAACATGAAAACAACAAAAATTGATGAAAGTAGGCAAGTAGAATTTCAGAGTGCACCTGAATTGCAGAGCTACCACAAGTTGAGGAAAACCAGAGATGAGAATCCTGAGCTCTTGCTTTGACTTGATCTTTATCAATGAGAGTGAAATAAACACTCTGTAATGTGTGAATCTTGAGAAATCAAAGAAGACACAATGCTGATCAGTATTATGCAGAGATGAAATCTAGGAGCTTCAGGCCATGAGCATCACAAATTTGAACAAGGCATGGTGTTGATGATGGATAGATGAAGATCAAAGCTTGAGATATGAAGATTATGAAGCTTCAATCAAAAATATAATTCCATCACAAAGTTGCAGTATGCGATTATTGAAGATTCAAGTTCAATCCTCCATGAATGTCATGCTTTAGGTGATGATGATGATGATGAATTGAAGAAGAATGAAGAAGATTGATGAAGATTGAAGTTGGATCGAAGCTAAATGCAGAAGGAGTGTAATACCCCAAAATTTTCCCTCTCATATCCCCAACATTTTGTATATCATTTAGCATACATAAGTTCACAAATAATCAAAAACATTGCATCATATGTAGCATAGCTGAGGCATGGGTATGTGATCAATGATTGGAGCAACTAAATGCATTACAAAGGCAATCAAAGGGTCACAAAGCTTCTCAACCTTGTGCAAAGGGTTCACAATATCCCACAAGTCTTCACTTGAAGCCACAAGCCATGGAAATAGGGGGTTTAATCAAAGGAGGCAAGCAATGCAACATTTCTTGATAAAAAGGGCCAAATTAGCATTTCACTTCTACTGGGCTTCTGCATGAAGTTCTAATTCAAAGAGGATTCCATTGTCTCATATATGATATCAAGTGCCTAGGGTTCAAACTTCGTCCACAAATTCATTTTTGAAGAGGTTCAATTGGCCAGTGGACTGAAAATCGAGGAATCGGGGAAGAGGCAACCGAGCTAGGTAAAAAAGGGCCGACTCCTGACTTTTGAGATCGAAATCATGAAATTAGGGTTATAATGATCCTATGGTTCAAATTTGGTCAAGAAATGATGGAGGAATCATAAAAAATCAAAGGAGAAAATCATTTGAAAAGTTTTTAATTTCACATTTCCCTCCATTTTTCCTTCCACCTTCTTTCCACACTTCATTTCATTCCTTCCCTCTTGTTTTTCCACTTCAATTCCACTCCATTTCCCTTGGAAACTTCTACCATGTTCTAGCATCTTCTAGAGTGTTCTAAGGAATATTCCAAGGAATATTCATGGAATATTCCTTCTCCAACCCTAACCCTAACTAACTACCAACCCTAACTCCATTGTTAAATCCTAACCTCATTACCAAACCATAATTTGGATCCCAAGCCTAATTTTTGGGCCCTAAACCTAAGCCATATTTAATCCATTTTCATCCAAACCAAAAAAAACTCTCTCACAATTTTCATTCACACAAGTTTCTAAATTTTTCATTCTCACACAATCACTTTTTCTCTCTCACTTTTCCTCCATTTCCCTTTATTCACTAAAGCTTTTTTGAAGAAGCTCTTCAAGTTTCACATTGAAACTTGAAGATCTTGAAGCTTAGCCTCCAACCTCCATTGATTTGTGGATTGTGGAAGAAGAAGCTACTGATTTTTGTGAGGATTCCGGCTTATCGGAAGCGCACGAAGGTTCAAGCACAAAGAACGCATTTATTTTGCGGATCTACGGTTTTCTCGGCTTTCTCTTCAATCAAGCTCCGATCCTTGCAACATCCACCGAAGCACTTCTCTGCTTCGTAGGTTGGTGATCTAAATCACTTCTCCTTTAAGTTATTCTCTTCATCTCGCCATTTCAGCATTCTTTAATTGCTTTTAGTTTTGATTTCGATCGATTACGTTTTCGTTATGTGTTGCTTGCGATTTTTGATTTTTAATGGATTAGGATTTAAGGTGTTGATAGTTATAGGTTCTATCATGTGTAAATAAGCCCCAATTAAGTAGAAATTAGTGTTAACATGTTCCTAGGTATGTTAGGGATCATTAGAAGTGAGTTTGAGGCCAAGAGCACTTATTTCTTAACTTTTTTAACATTCTGGATCAGTGTTAACCGGTTAACCATTTGGTTAACCGGTTAACACATGCGTTTTAGCCAAAAACAATGCAGTTTTAGGTCCGTTAACCAATTAACCATTTGGTTAACCGGTTAACGCTGTTGATTTTTGGAATCTTGGCTTATTTGATAGCTTAGTCCTTGTTTCTAGTGCCTCCAATGTTCATACATGTTTAGGTATTGATTTTAGGTAATTTTTGGGTCTATTTCCAGTAGCTCATTCCCCCATTTTGAGTCGTTTCGACGCGTTTCCGTTCATGTTGCATATTATGCGTTTTTGTATTCCTTTATGTATAGCTTGATTCCTTGCATTTTGTTGCCATGTTTATGCATCATTTGGCATGTGAATAATCATGTTGCATTCTATTTTTACATCTTTTGTTTTGCATTAAGTCATCTTGCATTTTCATTGTATCAATGTATGTTGTATAATCATGTATGTATGTGCATTTGGTTGCATGCTTGATCATATCATTTACATCAATTCAATTCTGAATTTTGCATTGAGTTTGGTAATCTTGTTGAGCTATCATATTGCATGTTCATAATCAATGATTATCATGTTCATATGCCATATTCATGTGCCACATTTTTCTATTACTTGTTGCATAATCAACCATGTGATGCATTCTTGCATAATCCTTCAAAATGTTCATGTTCTTTCATTTATGGATGTTGACTTATGCTCAAATGCATGTTCATGATGAATTTGGTACATGTTTCATTGAGTTTGAACATTAAAAAATGAAAATAACCAAATCTGGATTTTGCATTTCATAGCTGTTTTTGCATATAGGTGTTGTAAAATACATGTTGTTTGTTATGCTTGCATGTTGTATTTATTCTTTTACACATACCTTTTCATGCTGCATGTTGGGTATAAAAAATGGCTTTGTGTTATGCATTGTTTTGGTAGCTGTTTGTGTATTAGGGGTTGTATTATGTGCTGTATTTTTTGTCTTAGCATTCTTTAGTCTTCTAGAATTAAGATAGAATTTAGATTGAGTCCTAGAGTCATTAGAATTTAATTAGTGTATGTTTGCTTTATTATTTTAAATAAAAAATGCACACTAATCTTTTTTTTGTAAAGGGGAAGATTGAGGTAAGTTTCCTTCACCTTATCCTTTATTTTTTATGCATTTCTTTAGGCATTTAATTCATCATTTTCCTTCCATATCTTGTGATTGGTAGGATTCCCCTTTGTTAGGACCAACTTATCTTCCTTAGGAAGTAAGTTGTATCCTTTTTCTTTTCTCTTTTCCTTTTTTCTCCTTAGGAATAGAAAAGCCTCATTAACCTTTAGGACCACCATTTTAATAAATAACTTAGGGTTGTGTCTTAGTCCCCCTTAGTTTTTGTCCTTTTCTCCATTTGAGTCTTCTTTCTCATCTTCAAACAAAAATCCAAAAAGACTTAATAAATGCATGAAAGGATCCCTTGTGTATAGCCTTATTCCATGGGGCACTTGCATTCATTCCATCTTGGAATAGTGTAGACTTGTCTAGCATGATGTACAAGTCTTATCAAGGGGTTATTTCACAAAGAAAAATCTAAAAGACATTTCTTCACAAAATACAAAAAAACACTTAATAAAGTTCAACAAGCTAGTGAACTTAAACCCTAATCCTAGGAAACAAGTCTTGGATAAATTCTCCTTGCTTGGTGTGCTTGTTCTATTATTCCATCTTGGAATGTAGTAGCAAGTACACATTCCATGGAAAAGAGTTTGAATTCACTTCCTTGTGCCAAATTCATGCAAAACTCTTAAAAGGCAAAAACAAACAATAAGCGACTTTCCTGCGGGAATTCTCATCTCATCTCACTCACTCTCAACGCGAACTCGCGACGACTTGTCTCGCATGCAAGACGGTAAATACACTCGTACCAGACGAGCCTGCAACACCTGAGCATAGACATACAGAGTTCCAACTATAAAAAACACAAACAATAGTCCCCTCCTTAGTTAGGCGAACTACGTCGACTCTGATCCTCATGATCCCATGAGGTACGTAGGCAGCGGGGTAGGGCCCGTTCGAGCACATTCTTTATTTTCCCTACATTTCCCCCCTTCTTCCCATTCTCTTTTCCAGTTCCCTTCCTCATTTCCAGTTCAAGTAGTAGTTTTTATTCAGCAACACTTTATTTTCTCACCCTTTGAAACAAACAAACAAGTGTGGATCCCGTCAGGTACGACAGACGATCTGGGGTGCTAATACCTTCCCAGGTCGTAACCGACTCCCGAACCCAGATCTTTGGTTCGCAGGACCTTGTCCTTTCCTTCTTCCTTAGGTTTGTGCAGCATTACCTTTCCCGTTCCTTCGGGATAAAAATGTCTGGCTGGCGACACTATCTTTTCCGCGCCACTTTCGCGTTTGTACCAGGATGAAAATCCCAGGAGCGACAGCTGGCGACTCTGCTGGGGATCGAACCCTGAATCTCTGGTTTCCCTTGTAGAGTCAATCCTAGTGCCTGTTTGGTTTTGTTTCTTTGGGTGTTTATCTGTTTGCTGTTGTGTGCTTTAGTTTAGCTTTACTGTTTTTATTTACAGCTTTACTTTACAGCATTTATTTACTGCTTTCAGTATTTATTTTCCATGCATCATATTATACTGGACTGTCTGGTTGTGTTGGTTTTCATTTTTTCTGTGGGATGGGAGTTACTATGAGATAAGCCAAATACCCGGCTTGAGTGCACTATAGGATTAGCGCGGACATGTTGTACTCGCATGGTTACATGATGAGTGGCGATGTGTTCCACACCCAGGTTGCGACCGTCTTTGAACTATCCTGTGTGGGGGGTTTTGCCCCACTTCGGGATACGACCTTGATAGTTATGTGTAGCTGGGGACCGATCATTGAGAACCTTAGTGGAAACAACCCTCTCCAGTGATGACAGTGGCAGACCATATTTGTTGGCAAACCCACTCGCATCTGAGGGGCCATTGGGAACTCGCATAGGATGGCCTGGTTCTCTCATAGGAATCCAGTTAAAGCAAATTGTTCATATGACGGTAGTATTGTACCCTTCGAGATGAATGTACTATTGTTTCTCGATTCAGTGCTTGAAGTTGTGGACTTATGAGGGATGCTTGTTTTTCCGGACTCAGCTGAGGCCTCCCTGAGTAGTACATAATGCCAAACTGATTCCCTGATTTGGTCATGAGCCATTTCTCGGAAATGGTGAATGTATTATTGCTATTCGGCTTTGAGAGTCCGTGATATTGACCCGAGTAGCACACCCGTGAGATTGGGAGGGGTTACAGGTTTGCAGGAACCCTAAGACCTTCAACATACCCGCTTTGCCATTGGTTTAGTTTTGTGATCTGGTTCTCTGGTTCTAAGATATGGATCCCGGATTAGAGGGATTGTTATTGTGATATGTTGATATTGCGACCTTGCACCGACACTTGATTACCTGATTCACTACACAAACATATTACAGATCACATGCCTTGCCTTGCATAACATCATGACATCATCAATCATTTGTGTTCTTTTTATTCTCAGGGTTCATTACCTCCCATTTCTGGTCATATCTGCTGCTTCAACATAGAGATTCCAAGGAAAAGAAATGTCCACTATACTTTCCCACAACCTGAGACAGAGAGTATTCAGGGATTGATTAGCTTGATGGGTGACAAAGTCCTTGATGATTTTAGGAAAGAGTATGGCAAGATCCTGGATTATGTGAGCAAGCCCACAGTTGACCAGAAGGATAGCGTGCATTCTTTGCTGCAGTTCTATGATCCACAATTGAGGGTTTTTGATCTCCCTGACTACATCTTGGCTCCCACATTGGAAGAGATATCCAACATCCTCAAAATCCCCATAAAAATGGTGCTCCTTACTAAATGAAGAGAGGAAGGGACATGTAAATTGTTGTGCCCCCTTATTTGTTGAATGGTTTGTAAGGCAACTCCCTAAATCAGGACCTTTTCAGGACTTGAAATAGTCTTGGAAGTGGTCCAAAAGATTAAGGGGCTTAACCTCAGCTGACATTGCTTGGGGATGCAACAGGTACCTTGTAAGGATCTTTGTTATTCCAATTGTCTTCCGATTTACCTGAAGTCTCTGGTTATATCTATTGCACGGACACAAAATAAATGCTACCACTTCAAATTTGAATGACACACAAGATTTTCTTGCAAGGGATATTTTCTCAACACCAAAATGGGAAAGCAATTGAAGCCTTGGGAATAAAAGGAACACATTGCATTGCATACGCATCATTTGCATTTTTTTTTTGTAGGTTTTCTACATGATGCTTAACTTATCTGTGTTTCAGGCAAAGATTGTGAGGGCCGCCAAGACCCGTCATCTTCGACAGAATATCTTGCATCGCTACGCAACTCGCAATAACCAGAGGACAATAATGGATGCTATGCAGACTGAGCTTAATGAGTTTTGCACCAGAATGGGAGAGTTCATGGTCATGATGCAAGGGATGGCTCAGGGACATCAAGAGTTAAGAAATGCAGTTCAAGGGCTCAACCCTCCTCAGACTAATCCTCTTGTGACCACTCCTGACGTGCAAGTGACTCCTCCCAACACCAACAATGGCCCAAGTGGACCTCAAGTTCCAGAACAAGTCACAACAACTTTCATTCCCGTACAAGACAGGCAGGAGGATCAGTTCCCTTCTTTCAAAAATGACATGGGGTTTGGCGGAGAAGTAAATCTTCAAGACTTTTTAATGCTTGCTGAGAAAGTCAAAGCCCTCGAGTGCAGAGGCACTTTGGGGATAGACGTGTATGACATGTGTCTAGTCCCTGGGGTGGTTATTCCTCACAAATTCAGGCCGCCTACTTTTGACAAGTACAACGGTAGCTCTTACCCAAAGACTCACTTGCATGCATTCTACCGAAAGATCGCTGCCCACACTAGGGATGAATAGCTCTGGATGTACTACTTCCAGGATAGTCTCTCCGGAGGGTCCTTGGAATGGTATATGAAGCTAGAGAGAATCTCTGTAAGAAACTGGAAGGAATTGGGAGAAGCATTCATTAAGCAGTATCAATATAATATCGACATGGTGCCCAGTCGCACTCAACTTCAAAGTCTGACTCAGAAGAACTCCGAGAGCTTCAAAGATTATGCGCGAAGGTGGCGCGAAGTGGCCGCTAGAGTGCAACCACCTTTGATGGAGAGAGAAATGGTAGACCTGTTCCTGGATACCCTCCCTGGGCATTTCATGGAAAGGCTAGCTGGATGTTCCTCAAGTGGATTTTCAGATATCATCTTGATTGGCGAGAGAATAAAAAGTTGGATCAAGCAAGGGAAGATTCAGAACGGGGGCGCTTCGATTTCTGGTGTCAAGAAGCCCTTCGTGAAGAGGAGAGAAGGAGAGACCTGGGCAGTGTACGCACAGAGGGGAGGAAACAATAGAGGTTTTTATCAGCAAGTGGCCCCTGTCACTATCTCAGCTCAACCTGTTTAACAGCAAGTCCAACAACCACATCAACAACGCCAACAAGGGTATCAACAAATAGCTCCTCGTCCATATTACCCCCAGAAGCCCAGAGAAAGACATTTCGAAGCTCCGCCGATGTCCTATTCACAGCTTTTGAAGAATCTCCTACAACTTCAGATGGTTCAACTCCGAACTCCATAACCCCCGAAGCCGGGCCAAATCCCTGAGGGTTATGATACAAACGCCAGATGCGAATTTCATTCCGTAGCTCCCGGGCATACCACGGAGAACTGCAAAACACTAAAGCATGTTGTTCAAGAACTACTGGATTCTAAAGCAATCAACTTTGCTCCTACTCCTAATGTAATTCAGAACCCCACGCCTCCTCACGGAGGTACGGTTGGGGTAGTTGATGAAGGGGAAAATTTAAACTTGGTGCGCGATGTCAAAGACTTGCAGACTCCGTTGAGTGTTGTTAAAGTTTGCTTGTCACAAAAGGGTATTTTTCCTGGGTGTGGAGTTGATTGTCCAGGATGTGCCGAAGTTACAAATGGTTGTGAGCAGTTGAAAGTAGGTATCCAAAGTATGATTAATGTAGGAGTGTTGCAGTTTGACAAGGTTGTAAAGGAAATCGAAGTCTCTACAGTAACCATCTTCTTTGATCCGTCTCAAGTTCCTCCACAGGCCAGAGTGGCACCGATAACCATCACCACTGCAGGACCAGTATTGTATCAGAGTGATAAAGCCATTACCTGGAATTATGGTGGCGAAGTATACTGTAACGGCCAGAAGAAAGAGTTGGCCACGTCTAGTACGACCCCAACTCAAGTAGAAAATATTGGAGTAGGGGGATTTACTAGAAGCGGAAGGTTATTCGCGCCGGAAACACTAAGAAATAGTGTGATACCACCCAGAGACACCACAGAAGCCCATGCTAAAGCAAGAGGGAAGAAGCTAGTGGTTGTCAATGAGCCCGTACCTGTGACTGATCCAGACGTCACCTTTGATAAAGAAGCTGAGGAATTTCTGAGAATTATCAAAAAGAGCAATTACAAGATTGTGGACCATCTGCAGTAGACTCCGTCGAAGATTTCCATCTTATCCTTGCTAATGTGTTATGATTCCCACATGAAGGCTCTCTTGAATATTCTGCACAAGGCGTATGTACCTCAGGATATTTCAGTAAATCAGTTGGAAGCGGTGGTATCTAGCGTCAATGCCAGTCACGGATTGGGCTTTACAGACATGGATCTAACATCTGAAGGGCGTGCTCATAATCGGGCACTGCATATCTCTTTAGAATGTAAAGGTGCAGTACTCTCTCACGTGTTGGTAGATACCGGATCGTCGTTGAATGTTCTGCCCAAGAAAGCATTGATGAAGTTGGATTATGATGGAGTAGTTCTAAAGCCTAGCGACCTGGTAGTTAGAGCATTTGATGGGTTGAGGAGATCGGTGTTCGGGGAGGTGGAGTTACCAATTAAAATAGGTCCATAAATCTTCATTACCACATTCTACGTAATGGATATACAGCCTGCATACGGTTGTTTGCTGGGAAGGCCTTGGATACATTCAGCAGGAGCAGTATCGTCCACACTTCATCAAAAGCTAAAGTTCGTCTGGGAAGGCCAAATTGTAACTGTCAGTGGGGAAGAAGACATTTTTGTTAGTCATCTGGCTTTATTCAAGTATGTGGAGATGGATGGCCAAATAGTTGAGACCCCATGTCAGGCTTTTGAGCCCCTGAAAACTGAACAAGCGTCTGCATGTTGCACCCCAAAATTTTCCCTCACAATACAAGACTTTGTGTGCTAAGAAGGTTCACAAGGTTCACAAGATTCACAACACTTACAAGACCTTTCATGAGGTTCATGAAGTCTACAAGTCACTTTATGAGGTTCACAAGGTTCACAATACCTCCCATGATGTTCACAAGACATTTTATGAGGTTCACAAGACATTTTATGATGGTTCACAAGGTTCACAAAGTTCACAAATAGTCAGAAGATTTGACAATTCCCTCAGACAATGCATTCTCCTAAGCAGTGCATCCAAAACTAGGGTTTTGACTTTAATCAGGCTAAATGGATTTCCAAGACTTCAAGTGAGCTTCATAAAATCTTATATGTGTTTAAAAACCCCCATGACAAGTTTCAAGACTTTTCTCAAAGGTTTGCTCAATCAGATGATCAGATAAGTCAAAATCAGTCAAAGTAGTTAAAAAGTCAAACTGAGGTCAACTGTGGTCATACCAAAGTCAAACTTCATGATTTTTTGCCAACATCAAGTATATGAAGTAAAATTCATCATTTGATCAAGGGTTGATCATGATTCATCAAGGAGATTTCAGATCATCAAGAATCAGGAGTTTCTAAATTAGGGTTTCCTCAGTAAAAGTCAACTGAACTTTGACCAGCCATAACTTTCACATGCTTCATCACCAAGTCTCCATCCAAAGCTCATTTTTAAGGAAATTGAATTCTCTACAACTTTGTGTCTCACAAGCCAAGCCCAAAAATGCTTCATTTGGAAGGTATGAGCTAAGACATTATAGGTCCTTTTGAAAGTCAACAAAAAGTCAACAACTTCAAAAGGACATAACTTGAGATTGGTAAATGATATGGGCATGAAACCAGTGGGGTTGGTTAGAGGACTCTTCAAGCTTTCCAAAATGTCCAAGAACACCCTCATAGCATTAAAATTGAAGGATGTGTGCCCTTGCAAAGTTGGGAAATTTTGGGTTGGTTTATGAAGAAAATGGAGGTTTAAAACCAATTTCTTCCAAATGGGCTTGCCATATGATGACCCAATCCACACTATGACTTCATGCACGACCCAAGCCAATAAAAATCAGATTTTTTATTATTTTATTTTTATTTATTTTGATTTAATTCATTAAAAATCATTTTAAATAAAAATAAAATATAAAAGTCTAAGATTTAAATTGGATTAAGCTTCTAGAAAATCATAAATATGATTGGAATTGAAGGGGAAAGAAGATCATGTTGATTTGCCTAAAATAGAAGGTGTTTATACAAAAATATTTGAATTTTAAAGGCTTATCATTGTGAATCTTTTTGGATCAAATCTTCTACACAATGACCTAATTTTTCAGCCTCAATTGATCATCCTATAAGTACTTAACACAACCCTAGCACAAGCCACGAATTTGGAGCCTCCTCAAGAGTAAGTTTGCAAACCAAAAAATCCCTCACAAACTCAAATTCGGTTTCAATCATATAGGGCATTTGAAGGTAATTTGAGAACATAGAAACATTCCTTGAACATCCCAGATGCGATCCCAACTCTTATTTGCATCAAAAGCATCATGAATCACTCAAACCGAATTCAAACATTGAGACATTTATCTTTTTTTCGTTTTCATACATACATGTAATATAAATTGATTGTGATGCTGGATTCATGTTTGTATTGAGCTTGTGAATGTTTCTGGACAAAATAATTTGATTTTTGATGCAGGATTGGAGTTTCACCATAGTTAGGGTTTGCGGCTTCATTTAGGGTTCCATTATTTAGCCCAAATAAACGAATTCTAAAGACATAGAGTGAATGGAAATCTCATTAGGAATTCAATGGTGTAATCAATTTCATGAAATTTTACTGTTTTGTTAGTGTTTGAATTTCGTAGGTGTTGCTGCAATTTGAAAATCGCAGGTAAATTCGCATGTGAAATCGCAGGAAAAGTTGCAGGGCCAGAGGTAGAAGATGACCCCTGCGCGCGTTTCTGGAAATTTGAATTTCATTTTAAATATTTTATGTTTTGTTGTCTGCTTAATATCACAAGCGTACAGCTTGTCCCAGTGGTAAAGCCAACGTGTGTGTTGCTTGAGGGCACTGGTTCGAAACCTGGCTGCAGTGGTTTTGTTATTTTTCATATTTTAATCATTGTACTTAATATATTATATATTATTGTGGACATATTACTAGTAGCGCCCTCCCGGCTGGATGGAAATGATGTTTGTGTGCATTATAAGGGACCTGGGTTCGAATCTCCCCAGGCCTTTTGCTTTTTCCATTATTTTTCTGAGTTTTAGGCTGAAGGAACAAAACCAACTTGACACATTCTGCTTACACCAACGCATGTGTGGCCCAGTGGTTGTGGTTGCTGGCATAAGTTCATGAGGGCAGGAGGTGTTGGGTTCAAACCCCAGCCAGGTAAGTTTCAATTTTTTTGTTTCTTTCTCTGTTTTATTTTGTTTAATTGATTTTGTTTAATTATTTTCTTATTATTAATAATCATGTATATACATATAATTAAATAATTATACAATAACACATATATATATCCTATATCCTCTAAATTCTAAAATTATTTTCTTAATTCAAAAATTAGTTTTTATTTATTTATTATGTATCTAGATTATAATATGTATATATTCCTTAAATTAATTTTGTATATAAACTAAACCCTAATTATTTTCACAAAAACCCTAAATTTCTTTTATTTTAAAACTTAATCATATTTTACAATTTGTTTAAATCTTATTTAAAATAATTAAAATTTTGTAAATATAATTATAACTAATCCTATTTTGCCTAACATGTAAATATTCTATAAATTATTTATAATATAATTTTGCATGTAAATAATTTCTATTATATGTTTAAAATTGCTAATTTTTTAATTATAATTTACTTTTTCATAATATGTTCATAATTTACTTAATTTGTTTATAGTTTTAAATTTTATAATAATTAATATGATTGTTTATAGTTTCTTTTTAACCATTAACATTTTGTTTATTATAATCTTTTATTATTATTAACCATGTTTATTACTAACCCTATTTATTTTTTAATTATGATTATTATTATTATTTTCACTAACCCCAATTATATTGTTTATTTATTTTGCTTATTTATTATTTTGCTTATTATATTTAAATTGCTTTATTATTTTTATTGTAATTGCTCCTGGATGTAATTTTTAAATTATTTATTTTTTTATGTCATGGTTAGTAAAAATAGGGAGTGTAAACATGTATGTTATTTAAAATTAACTTAGATCAATTAATTAAAAGATAAATATTAAATTGAACACTCACACACGTAAGTCGATCTTTGATCGCCATCTCACTTTCTAGGGTTACCTCTCATTGTTGCCTAATCAAAAGGTCAAGTAGGGTGTATAAAGCAAAAAGTCCCTCAAAAATAAAGTCATCTAGTCCCTTAAACAATAAAAGATCAAGTCCCTTAATGGTTGCCTTTATAAAGATCTTGTCCCTTTCGAGTAATGATGACAGTCCCTCCAAAATTGCTCAATACACCCTACAGTTGCCTTCATTAAACAGATGTCCCTCACTTGTCCCTTACATCCAAGGTAATGACTACCTATTCCTTAATAATAGGGATAGTCTTACCACTTAAAGGATTCAAGAACATAAAAGACTTAAACTTAGGGTAGGTTCCTCATAGTTACTTGCTCACTCTTCAAAACTTTTCAAACACTTCACAATTTCAAACAAAAATTTTCAAAACAAAGGTTTATACGCATCCGTACATGGGTCATTATAAACACTTAAGAAAATTTCTATTCACACACTTCACATTTCAAAAACATTTTAAAGTGAGCTAAGTAACTAAGAGCCCATGGATAACCATGGATGTAAAGGGTGCTAACACCTTCCCTTTACATAACCTACCCCCCGGACCCAAAAATCTTTTAAAAAGGTCTTTCCTGTTCTTTTATGCCTTTCCTTTGGATAAAATAAAAGTCGGTGGCGACTCTTGCTATCCGCAACATAACTAAAGTCAGTTCTCCCACCGTGTTACAGAACTGGCGACTCTGCTGGGGATAAAATATCAAAGAGGGGTACCCTTAGGAATTAGATCACTTAAATTGTTTGCCTTGTTTGCTTTACTTTACTTGTTGGGCTCTTATGTGTGAAAGGTCCTAACCCGGATCTAGTGTACCTTAGGTAAATGGCAATAGACCAAGGAAACTGTACGGCGTATACCGATATGGTTGATCTGGTGGCCATAGTTAGTGTGACTTCTTGGTTGGTGCTTATGTTCCTTAAGTCAAGTTGAGGATAATATGAGGCTGCCATATGTTGTCAATACACTAACTAACTTTTAGAACCCTAGTTATCCCATCTTGGCCTTTAGAAAGTAGTGAGATAACCGGCTTTGGTGAAGACTGAAGTTGGTTGATACTCGATGCTACGCTCATTGAGATTCTAAACTTGGAGGGTTTTGGTTGGCAAGTAAGTTGCCTACTGAACAACCACCCTTGTGAAGGATCAATGATATTGAGATCCCTTAGAACATGGTTACTTTTGTAGGACAGGATGAACCATCTAACTTCAGGGGAGGGTACTTACCTTTGAACCTCATGCAAGTCTTTAAACCTAGGGCTATTGTGTGACTTGTTTGTGGGTGCCACATGTTTGTGATTGAGCATAACATCATGACATCATCATGCATCATAAGCATAGCATTTTCCCTAACCATTTCAAGGACCAAAGGATTTATCTTTGTTCTTTGTTGCAGGTCATGGCTTCAGCTCGTAGAAACACCATCAGGATCAACTTTGTGGGCATACCTGCTAAGATTAAAGAGTTGGTTTCTCAAGTGTCTGATCACTCCCAGTTCATCAAGAGACATGGTTACCTATTGGATCTAGTCACTTCAGGGTTCAATGAAGACATGATGAGTGTCCTGTTTCAGTTCTTTGATCCTAAACACCATTGCTTCACATTCCCCGACTACCAGCTGGTTCCAACCATGGAAGAGTTCTCTAAGCTTCTGGGCATACCTGTTCTTGATCAGAAACCATTCACAGGCTTGGAGAAAGAGCTTAAACCTGAGGTTATTACTGCAGCTCTACATCTGAAGAAGTCTGATATTGTTCTAGAAACGAGAAGTGGAGTCAAGGGTGTTCTTGCTAAGGTGTTGATAGAGAAAGCTCAAATGTTTTTGAAGGCTATGAGCTATGATGCTTTTGAGGATATCTTAGCCTTGCTGATTTATGGTTTAGTATTGTTCCCCAATCCAGATCAGTTCATAGATGTTCATGCCATCAACATATTCCTGAGTCACAATCCAGTGCTACATTGCTTGGAGACATCCTACATTCTCTTCACACCCGTACTACAAGGGCAAGGGGAACTTTGATGTGTTGCATATCTTTGCTATCTAGGTGGTTTATTTCTCACCTTCCTCGCTCAGTGATGAAGAATGAGCAAGGGTTCAGATGGTCCAAGAGGATTATGTCACTTTCTCACTCAGATATCCATTGGTGCTCCAGATCTATGGAGAATGTCATTATCATTGACCGTTGTGGGGAGTTTCCTAATGTGCCACTTCTAGGCATAAGAGGAGGCATTACTTACAACCCTTCCTTAGCTCTACGACAGTTTGGTTACGCTCGGAGTGATGGCCCACATGACATGTTGATTCAGGGCATTGTATTTGACTACGACAACGATCTGCAAGGTTACCGTCAGAGATTCATACGAGCATGGGGAAAAGTAAACAAGGTTGACAGCAAGACTCTGGAGCCTAAGTACACTATTCCTATGGAGGCTTATCTCAGATGGGTGCGATCTCGTGCTCAGACTCTCATGATGCCATATCCTGCTATCCTGCCAGTTACCATGGAACCTGTTGCTGAAGGAGACACTACTTATACCATCCTTCACCCAGACATGCCTACTGACATGGAAGACTTGCAGAGATCTTGGGTCCAATTGAAGGAGCAAAGGGATACTTTTGAGGCTCATTACAAAGCAAGCCAAGAAAGAATCTTAGAACTAATAAAGCAACTTCACGAGGAACGGAATCTCAACTCATACCTCAACACAAAGAGGAAACGTCCATGGGAGACTTAAAACCCCATTCCTTGTAAGCCCAAGGGGCAAGCAAATTTATCACTAATAAAAGTTTACTTTTTGGTTGTTTAAGCAAATTTAAGTCCTGCGGTCCTTGAAAACATTGCATATACATTCACATATCATATCATTGCATCACAGGTTTCTTGTGCACAGGTTTCTTATCTTCTCGCTGTTTATTTCAGCAATGGCTCTTGAACAGACTGTCAAAGATCTCCAGGCACAGAATGCACAATTCCAAGAGATGATTCTGAACTTGTCCAAGGGACAAGATGAGTTGAAGACACTGCTGGCTAAGAAGAAGAATCCTGAGGACAACAAGGATGATCAGCTGAAACAACTACAAGCTGAGATGACAGGAATGAGGACCCAGATGAATGACCAGGTGGCTCTTATTCAAAGTTTAGCTCAGGGGCAAGAAGAGCTGAGAACCTTTGTCCACAAACTTCAAAGTGATAGAGTCAGGGATCTAATCGTCAGTCAACCTCCGTTAAAACAAGCTGATTTGGTTGAAAGGAAGATGAGGATAAAAGAAGGTAAGAAACAGGCTGCCATTGATTGTTCTTCAGTTGAAGAAGAAAGACCTGATAAGGTTAATCCACCTCAACACAAGAAATATAGAAGGCAGTTTATCAAGTTCAGCACTCCAATGTCACAAGTTCTGCAATGCTTGTTGGAGATGGAACTAATTTCTTTGAAAAGTTCTCCTCAAAATCCTAAAACCTCCTCTCCTCGCTATAATCCCAAAGCAAGGTGTGGGTATCACTCCAACTGTCCTGGACATGATACTAATAGCTGTTGGGCATTGAAGAAAAAGATTCAAGACCTAATTGATGAAGGAATCCTAGAGGTTACTCCAGAAGGTCAAGTTGAGTTCTACTATCGTCCATCAATCACCAAAGCTGCAAGACAAGTTGCCCAAAGTAACAAGAAAGGAAGTCTACCTATTCCTGTTGAGATATGGGGCACCTTGGGACATCCAAGTGGTAAATTTGATTTCATGGTGAAGTATACTGCTCCTCAAAGTTCACAGATTGCAATTGAGGACATTCAGCCAACTGGATGGGACAACATTTGAATTTTCATTTGTAATTTCTTTTATTTGTTTGAACACTTACTATTATGTTAAACTTTTGTTTTCATTAATGCATTGCATATGTTTGTCTTGAATGAATCCATTCGTTCCACTATATTTTGAATTATGCTTCTTATTTCTATCCTGTGATATTTAACTCCTGATAAAGCTATAAGCCTGTAGAGGGAGGATGACGAAAACAATACCATAATATTAGGCAGTATGCTTTTGAATAGACTATGCTGACGATGTACAGGCATTGTTTCAATTCCTAAACAGTGGAGATATAAGGAAGTTAATCCCTAGTCAACCCTTTTGAGCCTATGAAGTAGGAGTTTTCATTCTCGCACAAATTAAAACCCTTATTCATAACCTGGGGCAGGGTAGTTACTCAGTTAACTCAAATATGCCAATTATCTGTGTTGTACACAACTAATGATGGTTCTCTGTAATCATGAAACCTGACAGTCAATATCCAGCAAAAGAACAATTCACTAAGTCAAAACCTATGAAGGAGACTTAATAAAAAATTAAGACATCCCGTTGACTGTAACCTTGAAATAAACAGTTCAGGCAAAAAGAAGGGATAACAAAGTCAGAAGAAAAAAAGAGGTCACTATGAATCCTCAACAAAGAAAGATGACTGAATGTTCAAATAAATTTTTGGTTTCTGAACCATCATAAATGTCAGTGTTACAATTGCAAACTCATTTGAGCCTCAATGCATAAGTTAACTGAGCATAGGACTGAAGAACATCACGAAGAATGGGTTGGGTACAAATAAATTTGAGCCTTTATCCTTTGTTTCTTAAACCGTGAACCAGGCCACGTTACAACCCTTTAAAAGTCCTAACTGAAGCATGGTTAGTTCGAAAGCGTACTGCTACAAAAAGGTATCCTGACTCCTTTAGGGCTTATTATAAAACTTGAGTTAATATCACAGTTTTCATAAAAATTGTTTTTTCTAAAATAACATTTTTTCAAAAAACTTCAAGACAGACATAAGCATTGCATTTTTGAATATATTTGTTTGCATATACTTGAGTGTTTGATAAACAGAGAAACTTACAGGATGAATGTTCAAAGTCCTTCCAATAAACAAAGTTGCTTCTTGGATCAAAGCCCATGTATACAAAAGGGCATAGTCATTATCTCCCAATCAAGGGGGCAGGCCATGATACTGCCTAACTCATGTGGGGCAATCGGGACAGGATTCAGTTATGTTTAAGTATTCAGGGGCAGATCTCCTCATCTATCTAAGTTACCAAGGGTAACATTACAGACTTCATAATGCCAGGGGCATAATTACTGTTTCCCAATCAAGGGGGCATATCAAGTTACTGGTCACTTCATTTGGGGCAGTCAGGTCCAGATTCAACCGTGCTTAATAGCCATGGGTAGTTTTCCTCATACAGTTGAATTACCAAAGGTGACATTACAGAGTTCACAATACCAGGGGCATATGCTTATGGGGCATTTTGTTTGTTTCTCTTGAGGTAGCTCATTTCAGATACTTCCATTATGGGACAATTCATCATCAACCAAAGGGGCAATGCTTTCTTTTCAAATCTAGTATCTAGAGCGTATATGGTCCATCACAATTTGAAGACACATTCCTCTCATTATGTTACCTTGATATTGGATTCTCAGCAGAAGCCATAATGGAAATTGATTGTCTACGCCAGTAGTATCAGATGGTGTCAGTATCATGTCTTCAGATCCAGCTATGAGGATTTCTGGGAAGGTATTCAGGAAAGTTATGGATTTCAGGAGCTCTAAATCCAATTGGTTATACACTCTCGAAGTTGAAACGATTCTAGTTTCGAGTTCAGCTTTACTTTTCCCTCTGAATCCAGATTTACTTTTACCATAAGCGAAACGTCCATTGGTTGTGTTTTTGAATATGATTGATGTTTACCAGAAATGCATAAATGCTTAATATGATCGATGTTTACCAGAAATGCATGAAAATGCAGTAATAGTATTTACTAAGGACGAATGAGGGAAGGATTCCAACAAAGCTTCACCAGGTTCACTCTTACAAGACAATTACAAATCCCCCAGTAGGGCAAATCCATCTTCATAAAGTCACATCTCCCCTGGAATTTATATCCATCTCTTTTATCCTCATACGGATATTCGGGAATTTACTTTCCAATAAGAGTACGACGAACGAAGACGGGGGTTATATCTACCCTACTATCAAACGAAGACGAAGGTTATATATACCTTACTATCCCCAGCAGACGGGAGGTTTTATATACCTTGCTATCCCCAGCAGACAGGAGGTTATGTATACCTTCTTGTCAAACAAGACGGGAACGAGTGCCCCATATTCTTCAACAACAAACCAGGATTTATTTTCCTGGGCCAGCAGTTGTTATATAAAGATATCCAGACGCTTCAGGCAGCATCATATCATACATACATCATTTACATCATACCATAACATACATATCCATAGATACATAATACATTACTTAAGTGCATCATTATTATACATGCATACATAATACATAAACTAATACTACCATATAGGATGCTACCTTGATTTCAGGTTAATTCTCCAGCAGACAGACTTCATCAACAACTTGTGACTATCAGGACTGCTTTATCCTCCTGAAAGCTTATCATCACATCAGGACTGCTTTATCCTCCTGAAAGCTTCTTATACATCAGGACTGCTTTATCCTCCTGAAAGCTATTAATCCCTCAGGACTGCTTTATCCTCCTGAAAGCTTCTTATACCTCAGGACTGCTGTATCCTCCTGAAAGCATATCATTTCCTCAGGATTGCTTTATCCTTCTGAAGGCATATTATTACCTCAAGACTGCTTTATCCTCCTGAAAGCTTATTATTCCTTCAGGATTGCTTTATCCTCCTGAAAGCTTATCACTGTATCAGGATTGCTTTATCCTCCTGAAAAGTTATCATTCCTCAGGATTGCTTTATCCTCTTGAAAGCTTCTCATCCATCAGGATTGCTTTATCCTCCTGAAGGAATATTATTACCTTGGGCCGTTATTTATCTTCCTAAAGATTACCACTACCTCAGGATTGCTTTATCCTCCTGAAAGCTATCATTATATCTTCATATTCAGGACTGCTTCATCCTCTTGAAAGCTTATCATTCCCTCAGGACTGCTTTATCCTCCTGAAAGCTTACTCCCTCAGGACTGCTTTATCCTCCTGAAAGCTTCTTATACCTCAGGACTGCTGTATCCTCCTGAAAGCATATCATTTCCTCAGGATTGCTTTATCCTTCTGAAGGCATATTATTACCTCAGGATTGCTTTATCCTCCTGAAAGCTTATTATTCCTTCAGGATTGCTTTATCCTCCTGAAAGCTTATCACTGTATCAGGATTGCTTTATCCTCCTGAAAAGTTATCATTCCTCAGGATTGCTTTATCCTCCTGAAAGCTTCTCATCCATCAGGACTGCTTTATCCTCCTGAAAGCTTATTATTACCTCAGGATTGCTTTATCCTCCTGACAGCTTATTACTACCTCAGGACTGCTTTATCCTCCTGATAGCTTATTATTACCTTAGGATTGCTCTATCCTCCTGACAGCTTATTATTACCTCAGGATTGCTTTATCCTCCTGACAGCTTATTATTACCTCAGGACTGCTTCATCCTCCTGAAAGCTTATTATCTCATCAGGACTGCTTTATCCTCCTGAAAGCATACTATTACCTCAGGATTGCTTCATCCTCCTGATAGCTCATCACTACCTCAGGATTGCTCTATCCTCCTGACAGCTTATTATTACCTCAGGATTGCTTTATCCTCCTGACAGCTTATTATTACCTCAGGACTGCTTCATCCTCCTGAAAGCTTATTATCTCATCAGGACTGCTTTATCCTCCTGAAAGCATACTATTACCTCAGGATTGCTTCATCCTCCTGATAGCTCATCACTACCTCAGGATTGCTTCATCCTCCTGAAAGATTATTATTACCTCAGGACTGCTTTATCCTCCTGAAAGTTATCATCATTACATCAGGATTGCTTTATCCTCCTGAAAGCATATTGTAAACACCCCAAATTTGCCCTCACCCATTCACACCATGGCTTGTGATCATTCTCATATGCATAAACACAATCATATCATCTCATATCTCATTTTTGATTCACTGCATAGTTTCTAAGTCATCTGCACCTAGGGTTTGTGATCTGAGCAATCCAAAAGCTTCTTGAGCTATTCCAAAGGCCACCAATCACTTCAAAGGTGTCCATGTGTGTTCTTATATCATGTTGCATCCTCTCAAAGTCAAAAATGCAAAAGAATCACAAGAACTGGGATTGGTATGGATGCAGGGCCAAGTTTGACTGCACAGTGGACCTAAAATTAGGGTTTTGGTTTCAGAGGCCATAACTCCAAATTTTTTGGTCATTCTTGTTTCCATTGATCTCTATATGGTATAAGGAATATGCATATCAATTTTCATGAAGAAATTCCATGGGGAAGTCATCTGATTAAGAGTTGACTTTTCAGACAAGTCAGTACAAAATCAGGGCATCTGAGGCCCCCAATGACCCAACCAAGGGGTGATCTTCATCATTTTGAGTGTATATGATCTTTATTTGATCATGGAAGAAGTTCACAAAATTCAAGAATTTGGAGTTTTTGCAAATGTTGACCTTTTGGGCATAGTTGACTTTTCAAGAATGTGTCATTTTAGGCCATTTTTCAAGCCTTGATTCTTGATCCAAAAATGCTTCAAATGGAAAAACTTTGGTCATGAAAGTTGTAGAATACATCTTTCCCTTTTCAAAAAGTACAAGAACATGATCAAATTCTTCTTGGATCAAAAGTTATGGTGTGTCAAAGTTGGCAAAAATCATTGATTTTCAAGATGTGCACTAAATGGAAAATTTGCAAGATCATGTCTCAAGGCCATTTGTAACTTCTAGTTGGCATCAAACCAATGTACAAACATTACTTAAGCCCTAAAAGTCAGAATTGAACCAAGAATGCTCATGTTTCATGGCTTATGGGATGAGAAAATCACATGTGAACCAAAATGAGCCAACTTGCAAAACTCATGATCACACTTCCTACCACTTGCTACATTGGATGCTGAGCTTTGCTAGCCCTTCCCCTCACCCTTGCTGCGCCAGCCCCATGCTTGTACTAGCCTAGAACCAAGCCATACCTCTCTTACACCAAGAGTGGACTTTTGGCAAAAGTGAACTTACCAATCAATAAAGGCCATGTCAAATCATCTGACCTATAGGATTATTTTATACTATCCTTTAGCAAGCAAAACACATCAAGAGGCCAAGCAAAAACAGATCACAAGACACCATATACAAACTCACTCCATTTTGCATTTTTCTTCGAATCTCTCTGCCTAGCTCACAAACACTCAAGCAATTTTCACTAATCATCACACCTTGCCACATTAAGCCTAAACCAACAAAGAACCAGGCCTGAAACAAGCCATAACATCACTTCACCATTTTCACCCCAAGCTGCAATTTCCTTCGAAACACCTTCCACAGCTCACAAACATCCAAACAAACTCCACAAACCTTCTCCACTCATCATCTGGACCACAAAGAACCACTCACATTAGCCTGAAACTGCTTGCATCACCATTGCCATTTTCAACTGAGCTTGAGCAGAAGCTGTTCAAACTCTTCATCTAGCCAGCATAAACTTCTCCAAAGCATTCAAGCATCATCAAGAGGTCATAAGGGTTGGATTTCACAAGGAGGGGAGGTCAGAAAGTTGCTGGAAGTGAAAGCTTCGAATCTCAGGTAGCTCAAGAAATATTTCTCCAGAAATCATTTTTTATGTTCTAAACTTGTTCTCCATGCTTCACTGAGTATCCTGATGCTTTTAGTTTTGGAAATGGTGATGAAATGAGAATTTAATTGATCTCTGAAACTCTGTGACCTAAAAATTTGTTTTGCTCGATTCATGAGTTTGGGGAAGAATAAATTTGTTTTGATTGGGGGTTTTGGTTCGTGAGTGAGTGGGAATCATTTCCATGCTTTTAGATTTCGTTTTAGTTAGGTTTTGAGAGAGTTTGGAGATTTTCAGGTGGGCTTCCCAAGACGACCGGAGGTCTTCTCCGGCCACCTGAAAGTCATTATGCCCTAACCCTGTAATTAATTGTCATTTGAATTTGGACCGTAGGATCAGTTGACTCCATTGACCTCCCGCGCGTGTGAATGGCTCAGATCTGATCATTATGCCCTAATCCATTTAATTAGTTTTATTTAATTATAATTAAATTAATTTGTCCAGAGTGAATCTAGACCCTCCATTCACGCGCGCAGTCCACCCATTCAAACCCAGAATCAATCTCAGCCACTCTTTCTGTTGACTTTTCCTTTTTCTTTATTTTAATTCATTTCTTTTCACTTTATTTGCATAATTAATTTAAAATAGCAAAACTTGTCTAAAAATTATGAAACTTTTTCTCAAGAGTTTTATTAATTTTTAAGACACAAAAACATTTTTATTTTCATTTTTAGCATTTAAAAAGTATTTTAAAATATTTAAAAGATTATTTTTAATTGATTAATGAGAATTAATTTATTAAAAATACTTTTAGGTATTTAAAAATCACCAAAAAATTCATGAAGTGTTCTAAGACATTTAGAAACATTGTCTAACTTTCAAACCAAATTTCCTTTTTGATCTTGATGCATTTTGAGAATTTTTCATTGAATTAAAATCATTTTTATGCATTAATTTGATCCTAAGTTCAAAAAATCATTTCTGCCTATTCATGAGGAGTTGGACATTGATTCTTCTTGCATTGCATTGTGTTTAGCATGTAGTTTTTAAGATTAAATGGCCATGATTTGATCCTTCATTTTCAATTTGTTTGGCATTTCTTTTGTTTAGGAACCCTAAAAAACCCTAGAAACTTGTAAAAGCCATAACTTGAGATAGGTTAGGAATTGAGACTTCTCCTTTGGGCAGTGGTTTAGTATAGGATTAGGGGTTCTTTGAGTGGCATTTTCCATTTTTTATCTTAGGGTTTGCTTCTGTTTTTGACTTTTGTTTGATGTTTGATTCATAAACCCTAATTTGGGCTTTCATATGCATCCATCTTGCATTCTCTTGCATAACATGACTTGCCATGACATTTCAAGCATCCATGTGATTCATTTGACATCTTAAGACGTATAGAAAGCATGTTTGATCATTGCATCATGTATTTGCCTGGTTGTATGCCATGTGCACTTCATAACTTTTCATGTATATCCATGCTTCTTAACTTGCTCCATATGCATCCATGAACTTGTATGATCACTTCCATGTGCTGCCTCATGTTTGTAGCATCTCATAGCATCATTAGCATCATGTATTTTCTTCTGGCTTTGTTTCTCATCATGTCATCTCATCTCATTTTGCATTGCATTGCATCTCCTTCACTAACTTTTCAGGTGGTAAGTTATCTTGAGGAGTGAATTTGCCTTCACTTCTCATAACTTCTCCTCATCTCTGTTTATGCATCCTTGCTGCATTAATGTTTATGTTTGAGTTTGAGCTTGCTCATTCTTTCTTCTTCCCACTTTCTTTCTTCAAGTGACTTGACTTCTTGAATGAAGCAAGTCACTTTGCTTCTCTTGATCCTGTTCATCTGCTTCCTGGTGTTTCCTTTGAAGATTTTCTTGGTGAAACCTCACAAACCTTAGGAACAACCAAGCATGTCAATGATTAGGGTTTTGATTAGTCCCCCACTTAGCTTTTACCTTTGTGTCTCTTTGAGTCATCTCTTCTCACCTCATAATCAGGGATTAAACCCTAAAGGCTTTAAGGCTTTGTGATTAAGCTTATGCCTGCATCCTTCTATTAGGATGGAGTGTATAACTTTAATTCTAAGTGTTAAACCCTTAATGTGTTTAAATCTCTCAATCAATTCATATAATAATCATCAAGACATCACACTTGTAACTTGGGCCTTGCATTAGGGTTCTAATTCTTCCTTAATTGGTTAAGAAGGACTAACCCCAGTGTTAATGGACAAGTCCCCCTCAAGTTGTCTTACAAACCCTAAAAATCACTTCATCATCATACCAGTAAATAAAATCCACTTAATCAAAGGCATGTTTGTCATGAGTTTAATCCCTAATCATGGATTAAGTTGAGGAGCTTTCCTCAGCTTAAACATTCTCATCTATTATCCTTCTATTAGGATGGTGTAATGAGTCTGTTTAATCCTTGATTATGGCTTAACCTCATTACTTAACACTAAACAAAAACAACAAAAACATCTAAATAATCACAAGTAGGTTAATGATCTTAATCCTACATCATGGTGATTAAGTGTGAGATGCTGACTTCACACTTAAGGTATTCTCATTACCCCTAATCAGAGGGAGGATGTGATGAGTTTACTAAATCCATTGGTTTAGGCTTAATCTCATTAACTTATGACACATTTCCAAAAGCAATAAAAGACTGAAAACACAAAAACAAACAATAATCGTCTCCTCCGGGATTCTTTTCTCATCTCATTCACTCACAACCGAGAACTTGCTTCTTCCGTCTAATGCAAGACAGTAAGCACCTGAGCCAGACAGGTCATACACTTGAGCATAGACAAGCAAGCAGTTCACAAGTCAATTCATCTTTCAGTCTCTTTGGGTCAAACTACGATGTTCTGACTTCCTCATTGCACGAGAGGATACGTAGGCATAACTTAACAGTTATCGAACAAAAGTCTCTGTACATTCCCCCTCATTCCAGCTTTATTCTTTAAGCCTCATTATCATGAGCATACTCTTTCCTTACACTGACACTTCCCTTGTATATATCACACTTCACATTCTTTTACACTAACACCTGTACATCCTTTTCCAGCTCCTTTACACACAAATTGCACTGACACTACCCCTCTAAAACACAAATCTTTTAAGCGTGGATCCCGTCGAGTACGACGGACAATCTGGGTGCTAATACCTTCCCAGGTTGTAACCAACCCCCTTTCTCAGTCTCTCTGGTTCGCAACCGTCTTATCCATCTCTTTCTAGGTCTATGCAGCATTGCCTTTCCTCCGGGATAAAAATGCCTAGCTGGCGACTCTATTCATCTCCAGTGAGTTCACGGCAGTGTGTTCTCATTGTTCCCTTTCGCCGACCGTTCGCGTCTGTACCTTCATCTGATCCATTTCATTTGTCGGGAGCGACTGCTTGGCGACTCTGCTGGGGACCCTTATACTGCAACCAGGGCTTCTGGTTCTTTTTGTGGGTTCCTCCTAGCGCTTGATTGATTTGTGTTTACTGGGGTGTTATGTGCTTATTTGTGCTTGTATATTTGTATTTATTATTGCCTTATGTACAGTTGCTTTATTGCTTTCTTTATTGCTTTTGTATATATCATACTGTCATGTTGCTGGCTGGATCTGTTTGTTTGCTTTGATGGGTGGGTGTTCCATTGAGAGTTAAGGTCCTATACCTGGGACCTGAGTGACACCTAGGCTAGAGTGAATCATATTCTTTCCCATTCCATCTCGGTCTGGTGCGGGAATATGAAACACGATTCAGATATGGGTTTCTTCTTGAGAACTCTGTGTTGCAGATTTCCTGCAATGCTAGGGCTATCTGGGAAGCCTGCTAAGTCTGGATGATATTTTAGAAATTGACCTTCAGAAACTAAGGTGAGTTAGAGGAGGAACTGTTATGGTTATTGTAAACACTGTACCTCCGGGTTAGAAGTGTTTACACTTCTCATAACTGATCCAAGTCTGAGGATCCTTGTTTTAGAACACCACCTGTGAGGGGGTTGGGCTATTTACAGGTTTGCAGGTACCTTGACCTCAGAATACCCTGTTACCTTGCTTTGATTTAAGAATACTCCATGTTGGAACAGTTCTTGTGATTCTAAACCCTGGACATGTGTCTCTTTATTTGAGTCCCCCACCTTGGTTACTGGACTTATAGACCTCCATCTGGATTTCTTACACACCTGGACTTGTATCAGAGCACTTGATCAGATCCAGCTCAGTCACAAACCCTTTGCATATCATTTGCATACATAACCATTGCATCATACTGACATTTGCTTATTTGTGTTTCAGGGTATCCATCCTCATTTGGTTTTGGTTTTGACCCCATCTTCAGTATTGACCTATCTTCATCAGCACTTGCTTCAGCTATCAGCTACCTGCACCAGCCAGTCAGTGGCCCATTCTTCAGTGTCTTCATCAGCACTTGTCTCTACTCAGTCTCAACATCATGGCTCCAAAGAAAAGCAACATCACCTACCACTTCTTCCAGCCAGAATTAGCAGACATCAGGAGGATTCAGACCCTGATCACTCCAGACCATGTACCATTGTTCAGGGAACACCATGGAGATATACTTGATATGGTCATGGATCTGGACCCTTCACAGAGAAGCCTGATCCACACTTGCCTTCAGTTTTATGATCCCCCACTGAGATGTTTCACTTTTCAGGACTTTCAGTTGGGCCCCTTATTGGAAGAATACTCATCATTAGTTGGTATACCTATCAAGAGAGAAATTCCTTTCAACCCTGAGATGGTCTTTCCAAGTAATGAGGAGATAGCCAAGGCATTGCATCTGGAACCAGTCCTGATAAGGCAGCATGTGACTTCTAAAGCTGGAATCCCAGGCCTGCATCTGGATTTCTTGATCTCTCAAGCCACTTTGAAAGCTTCCTTAGGAGAGTGGAAAGCAGTCTGTGCTTTATTGGCCTTGAGCATATATGGGATTGTACTATTTGCAGATGAGCCTCGTTTTGTTAGTAGGAATGCAATTCATCTGTTCATTCTAAAGAACCCAGTGCCAACCTTATTGGGGGATCTCTACTATTCAGTGCATCAGAGGAATGAAAAGCAGAGGGGAAGATTAGTAAGGTGCTGTGCTCCTTTGTTCCACACTTGGCTTCTCAGGCATTTGCCCAGGACAGATGCATTTTTGAATCCTCATCAGCAGAGAAACTGGGCTGGAAGACTTACTACTCTAACTTCAGCTGATATCAGGTGGTGCACTCAAAGCACAAAAGGCAGAGATATCATCACCAGCTGTGGGCATTTTCCCAATGTGCCCCTAATAGGAGTTAAAGGTAGTATTAATTACAACCCTCTGTTGTTCAAAAGACAATTGGGCTATGCACTGGTCCATATTCCTAAGGCACAGGACTTGGTTGAGACTCTTTATTGTGAAAACAAGCTTAATCTGGCTATTGTTAGGCAGGCAGCCTGGGCCTGGGACAATGTGCAGACTAAAGGGGTAACCATCCTGGGAAAGTGTAACAATGTTGCATCAGCACAATACTATGATTGGTCCCATGCCAGGGCTCAATTCTCTGGGATGCCCTTTACTATAGAAGATATGCCTGGGCCTTCCACAGTACCACCTCCAGCAACTGTCAGCTTAGAGGAGTTTGAGAAGTTGAAAGAGAGAAATGAGAAGTTGACTCAAGCTTTGCAGAAGACCCTCTATGAGAGGAGTGATGGAAGATTGGATATTGAGAGGTTGGAGAAGTTGAAAGTGGAACACTTGGCTAGAATTGAGAAGTCTGAAGATTACATTAAGAAGTCTAGGGCTGGAGAACAAATCCTGAAAAATGCCTGCAAGGAAGCCCAATTCCAGAAGGCTAGAACAGACTTGTATTTGAAGGAAAGTCAGGCCAGGTGGGTCAGGATCACCGAGGCTCGTACCCTGGAGGACAAGAGGGTTCAAGACAAGATGGAACAGATGGAAGCTAATGCAAAAGAGCAACAGGAAGCCCTGGCAGCAGCCCAGAGGGAGATATCGGAGCTGAAGATCAGAGCAGGAGTGAAGAGGTCAAAGGACCAAAGTCAACACAAGAAGTTAACTGCGGCTGTTACTACCCGGAACCTCCTTATCAGGAATCTCACGGAGCGTCCAGCTGATCCTGTGACCGAAGCACTTCTCAAGGAAGTTCGTGAGGATGAGTTTGGTCTTGGTGTTTGACCATTTGCTTGTTGTTGCTTTTATTCCATGTACTTTTATTTTCTTATGATGTATTTTGACCCCTTGGAGGGCTTGTGTTGTAAAAAGAACAAGTTTGTATTATTTTACTTTCTGTAATATATATTTGTGTTGGTTTGCTCCATCTGAGTTTTCTTCAAACAACATCAACAACATCTTCAAGGGTCTGGAAGGGTCAAAACTGAATGCCAAGCCGGATACCTTGAGAACAAATAAGCATACTGCATTGCATGCTAACCTTTTGTTTGTTTTGTAGGTTTTTGTTTTTGTTGTTGCTAACTCTGTTGTGATGCTCAGGAATTATTGCTCGACGACGAGGGTTCCCACTCAACAGACCACACAGATACCCCACCCGTAACAATCTTCCGGGCATACAGATGGATCAGATGCAGCAGGACCTTACAGAGGTCAGGAACCAAATGGCAAACGAAAGATTGGAAATGAGAACACAGATGACGCAGTTCATGGAAGTGATGAACAACATGGCTCAGAGCCAAGAAAGATTGAGAGCCATGGTGGAAAGGCAGAATCAAGAAGAGCCCCATGTGGGGACTGCTGGCACAAGTAACAACGAGAGGGTCCAACCTCATGTCAATCCCCCAGTTTTTGGACCCCATCTCCATCCAGAGGCCAACATTCCTGTCAATATACAAGGGACTGCTACAGCAGGGAGGGTACTGCAAGAAGACCCTCAAGAAGACCAGTTCACAGTAATGGGAGCTGGGGAGGAAGCTTATGATAGAAGATTGGATGAGATAGCTGAGAAGTTAAGATCCTTGGAGTCTCAAAACTCTTTGGGTTTTGATGTCATGGATATGGGCTTGGTAGACGGGGTCAGGATTCCCCACAAGTTTAAGCCTCCATGCTTTGAGAAGTATAACGGGACTTCCTGTCCCCGAACCCATCTGCAATATTTTCTCGGGAGATTAAAAGCCTATACCATGGATGAGAAGCTATGGATGTTCTACTTTGAGGATAGCTTGACTGGAGCTTCGAGGGAATGGTACTCCCATCTGACAAGAGCAACTATTAGATGCTGGAAGGACCTGGAAGAGGCCTTCATCAGACAGTATCAGTATAATCTGGATATGGCACCCAACAGGACCCTCCTAATGGGAATGTCACAGTCATCTAGAGAGAGCTTCCGAGAATATGCTCAAAGATGGAGACAGCTTGCTGCCGCTGTCCAGCCACCTATGTCGGAAAGGGAAATGGCTGATATGTTCATGAACACCCTTCAGGGGACTTACATTGATAGGCTAGCTGCCTTCTCGTCTACCAGCTTTGCAGATGTTGTCATAGCCGGGGAGAGAATTGAAAGCCTATTGAAAATGGGTAAGATCTTAGATAATGGTGCAAGCTCATCCAGTAATGCAAGAAAGCCTTTTGCAGGCCCAAGAAGGACTGGTGAGACTAATGCCATCCACACCAACAGGGGTAGGCCCCAATATGTTCACAGATCTGTGGCTGCAGTCACCATCCCTGCTCCAACTCATCCACAACCAGTTTATCAACCTCCTCAGCAAAACTATCAGCAACAACCTCAGTACCATCAACAAAATCAGTATCCTCCGAGAAACTACAACAACAGCAACACCAACAACAATAATCAGCAAAGGCCATTCCAACAAAGGCCATCTCAAGCCAACAGGGTGATCGATCCGATCCCTATGCCATATGCTACATTGCTGCCACAACTCCTGAAACTCAACCTAGTTGAGCTAAGGACGTTGGCACCTCCAGATCCCAACAGTCTACCCAGGAATTACGACTCCAACGCCAGATGTGCCTTCCATTCAAACGCACCTGGCCATAGTACAGAAAAGTGTAGAGCCTTGCACATGAAGGTACAAGACCTGGTAGACTCAAAAGCTCTGAATTTCGCACCACCACCCAATGTCAACAAGAATCCTATGCCGCACCACGGGGGTCCCAGAATTAACGCTATTGAAGAAGACAAGCCGTCTTATTTAATAACCAGTGTGGGTCAGATCCGGACACCGTTGGTAGAAATTAAGGCTCAGCTCTTGGAATGTCAGATGTTCCCAGGATGCGAGTTAGGGTGTGCTTACTGCAATATTTCAGTAAATGGGTGTGATAATCTGAGGAATGGCATAGATGGCCTTATTCAGAGTGGCCAGCTTCAGATCACCACTTCATTTCCAACAAATCCAGCAATCCCATCAGCAACAGTTCATGTATCTCCTACAACTGCAACAACCATTGTTCCCGACAATTCTTCGGCCTCATCAACAAGTACTTCATCCATCATCTCAACTGATCAGCAATCAACAAATTTTTCTTCTACAACTTCAGCTTCACTCCATTTTGAATCTCCTACAACAACAACATCCATCCTTCCGACAATATCTCCTACAACGCCAGCAACAAATCATGAAGATGTCTCAACTGTCACAATATTCTATGATCCAGAAAACAACTCTGCCTACAACTCAGAAAGTGCTGCTCCCATTAGAGCACCAGTCACGATTTATTACGATCCACAAACTATCACAGTTCCTTCAGCAGCTGCCATCAGTCCAGTCACTGTCACGGTGCCTGGACCCGTACCTTATGAAAGCAATAGGGCCATCCCTTGGCACTATGGCTCTGACATATACCGCGAGGGACAAAGAATCACCCTTGAACCATCAACACCTGCACCACAAATAGATAACGTGGGAGGAGGCGGAGGCTTCACCCGAAGCGGACGTCTCTTTGCTCCACAAATTCAAAGACCCACTGCCGAAGCAGAAGCTGCTGCCAAGGCAAAAGGAAAAAGCCCGGTGCAGGAAGATCAAGCTGTTAAGGAAACTTTGAAAACACCATTCGATCAAGAAGTTGATGAGTTCATGAGAATCATCAAAAAGAGTGATTACAAAATCGTGGATCAGCTTCACCAGACGCCATCCAAGATCTCTATCCTCTCATTGCTTATGTGCTCCGAAGCCCATCGGAATGCACTACTCAAAGTCTTGCACGCAGCTTACGTGCCTGAAGAGATCACTGTCAATCAGTTGGAAACCGTGGTTGGAAATGTTACTGCTAGCAATGGGCTAGGGTTCACCAATACTGACTTGACAACGGACGGCCGCAACCATAACAAAGCCTTGCACATCACCATGGAATGTAAAGGCGCAGTCCTTTCCCATGTGCTGGTAGACACAGGGTCATCCCTTAATGTCTTACCAAAGAAGGCCCTGGTGAAGCTAGAGTATGAAGGATTAGCATTGCGTCCCAGCAACCTGGTAGTAAGAGCCTTTGATGGTTCTAAAAGATCGGTTCTAGGGGAAATTGAGCTGCCAGTGACAATTGGCCCACAAACTTTTACAACTATCTTCTATGTGATGGACATTCAGCCTGCCTACAGCTGTTTGTTGGGTAGACCATGGATTCACGCCGCTGGCGCAGTAACGTCTACCCTTCACCAGAAGTTAAAATTTGAGTGGGAAGGCCAAGTTGTTACTATCTGTGGGGAAGAGGATATATTTGTTAGCCATCTGGCTACTTATAAGTATATTGAGATGGATGGGGAGATCCATGAAACAATGAGCCAAGGTTTTGAGGCCTTGAATGTCAATGAAGCATCTGCTGTATCTGGAATCTCCATGTCATCTTATCAACAAGCCCGGAAGGTTGTTGAAGAAGGAACTGCCCAAGGCTGGGGCAAAGTTTTATCTGTGGAGGAAAAGAAGGACAAATTTGGGTTGGGTTACAGACCAACTCAACAGAATCAAGCAGAGGCTGCTGAGAAGCCCGGTTTTGTCAGTGGGGGGATGCTCACCCCTGATGCTATCAACAATTTGGAAGACGAGCTGGAAGAGGAGCGCAATCTGGAGAATTGGATTCGTCCAAAGATCCCGGGGAGCAGTATCTCAAACTGGTCTTCCCAGGAAATTATAAGAGTTACTCATGCAGAGTAATTATTATTTCCTGTATTTTTATAGCATGCATCAAAGTCTTGCATCTTGCCCAAGATGACAAGGCTCATTTTGTAATCGGGCCATCTGTACTTTTTGTGCAAATAAGATTAATCAATGAAATATCAGACATCTTTTTGCAAATGAGTCTTTTTCCTTTTCGTTCACTGTTTTTTCCATTTTTCTTTTTGTACAAAAAATAAATGGCGATGTTTTCAAAATGATAACTTTATTTCACTTTTCTAAGCAAGATTAAAATCAATCACTAAAATGAACAAACTGAACCCTTGCAGAGAGTGCCTTCCAGACAGCACCGACAACAGCACGGCTATGACTTCGTATGACTTTGACAAACCGATCAATCAAGCTGATGAAGGGGTTGAAGAAGAATATGAACTTCCTGAAGAGCTAGCCAGGTTGTTGAGACAAGAGGAAAAGGTTATCACTCCTCACCAGGAGGAGGTTGAAGTGATTAATCTTGGTACAGGTGAAGACGTAAAAGAAGTTAAAATCGGGGCCTGCCTGCAAGACTCAGTGAAGAGACAACTGATTGATCTGCTTCAAGAGTATGTGGATGTGTTTGCTTGGTCGTATCAAGATATGCCAGGGTTGGACACCGATATAGTTGTGCACAAGCTGCCTTTGAGGGAAGAATGCCCACCAGTTAAACAGAAACTGCGCCGTACTCGCCCAGATATGGCAATGAAAATCAAGGAAGAGGTACAAAAGCAATGGGACGCCGGGTTCCTTGCCGTGACTAGCTATCCGCCGTGGGTTGCTAATATAGTACCTGTGCCTAAGAAAGACGGAAAAGTAAGGATGTGTGTTGACTACCGGGATCTGAACAGAGCCAGCCCGAAAGATGACTTCCCGTTACCTCACATTGACGTATTGGTCGATAACACGGCTCAGTTCTCGGTATTCTCCTTCATGGACGGATTTTCAGGATATAATCAGATCAAGATGTCACCTGAAGACATGGAGAAGACAACCTTCATTACACCTTGGGGCACGTTCTGTTACAAAGTGATGCCGTTCGGACTGAAGAACGCTGGTGCCACATATCAACGGGCTATGGTGACATTATTCCACGATATGATCCATAAAGAAATAGAATGTTATGTGGATGACATGATTGCCAAGTCCCTTACGGAGGAAGATCACCTGGTAAATCTGCTGAAGCTATTCAAGCGTCTGAGGAAGTACCAATTGAAGCTGAACCCCAACAAATGCACATTCGGGGTGCGGTCTGGTAAGCTGCTGGGCTTTATTGTAAGCGAGAAAGGGATTGAAGTTGACCCTGATAAAGTCAAAGCTATTCAAGAGATGCCTGCACCGAAAACTGAGAAAGAAGTTCGAGGGTTCTTAGGTCGATTGAACTACATTTCACGGTTCATATCTCACCTTACAGCAACCTGTGAACCCTTGTTCAAACTGTTAAGAAAAGAACAGACGGTCAGGTGGAACGAAGACTGCCAAAGGGCTTTTGACAAGATCAAGGAGTACTTACAAGAGCCTCCAATCCTTATGCCTCCAGTCGAAGGAAGACCTCTGATAATGTACTTAACAGTATTAGAAGAGTCAATGGGGTGTGTGCTGGGCCAGCATGACGAGTCTGGTCGAAAAGAGTATGCAATATACTACCTAAGCAAAAAGTTTACCGACTGTGAACAACGTTATTCACTGCTCGAGAAAACTTGCTGTGCTTTAGCGTGGGCTGCTCGCCGACTGAGACAGTATATGTTGACCCACACTACTTTATTGATCTCAAAAATGGACCCGGTTAAGTACATTTTCGAGAAGCCAGCTCTTACCGGACGGGTTGCAAGATGGCAGATGATTCTCACTGAATATGACATACAGTACACATCTCAGAAAGCCATCAAGGGCAGTGTACTATCTGAATATCTTGCTGAGCAACCCATTGATGACTACCAGCCTATGAGATTTGACTTCCCTGATGAAGACATCATGTTCATAAAATCAAAAGATCATGAAGAGCCTATTCACACTGAAGGGCCTGACCCAGAAGAAGAATGGACTATGATGTTCGATGGGGCTGTCAACATGAATGGTCGTGGTGTTGGTGCAGTACTCATTACACCTAAAGGAGTTCACATGCCTTTCTCGGCAAAACTCACTTTCAACTGCACTAACAACGAAGCTGAATACGAAGCTTGCATTATGGTTCTTGAGGAAGCCATTGACCTCAGGATCAAGACATTGACTGTATTCGGAGATTCAGCTTTGGTAGTCAATCAAACCAACGGAAAATGGTACACCCACCAGGATCATCTGATACCTTACAGGGATTATACAAGAAGGTTATTGACTTTCTTCACAATAGTCAAGCTTGAGTATATCCCTCGGGACGAGAATCAGTTTGCAGATGCTCTTGCTACCATTTCCTCCATGATCAAAGTTCAGGCTGCTAACTTTGTACCTCAGATTTCAGTGTCCAGACTCGATAGACCAGCATATGTATTTGCAGCAGATGTTGTCAAAGACGATAAGCCTTGGTTCCATGACATTAAGTGCTTCTTGGAGGATCAAACATACCCACCTGGGGCATCTTCCAATGATAAGAAGACTTTGAGAAGGCTTGCTGGTAGCTTCTTTCTGAACACTGACGGGTCTTTATACAAAAGGAACTTTGACATGGTACTCCTCAGATGTGTTGACAAGACGGAAGCGGATTTGTTGATGCATGAAGTGCACGAAGGATCTTTTGGTACCCATGCCGGAGGGCATGAAATGGCCAAGAAGTTGCTAAGATCGGGCTATTACTGGATCACAATGGATGCAGACTGTTGTGCTTGCCACAAATGCCAGATCTACGCAGATAAGGTGCATGTGCCTCCCAATCCTTTGAACATCATGTCTTCACCATGGCCCTTCGCCATGTGGGGCATTGATATGATCGGCAAGGTTGAGCCAACTGCTTCAAATGGCCACAGATTCATCCTAGTCGCCATTGACTATTTCACTAAGTGGGTTGAAGCGGCCTCATATGCAAACGTTACAAGACAAGTGGTAGCCAGATTTCTGAAGAGAGATATCATCTGTCGATATGGAGTGCCCGAGCGAATCATTACTGATAATGGTTCCAACTTGAACAACAAAATGATGGCTGAGTTATGCCGGGACTTCAAAATCCAACACCACAATTCTTCTCCTTACAGGCCAAAGATGAATGGCGCTGTTGAGGCAGCAAATAAGAATATCAAGAAGATTGTGCAGAAGATGGTAGTCACTTACAAAGACTGGCATGAAATGCTACCGTTTTCCTTGCATGGGTACCGCACGTCAATCAGAACATCCACTGGGGCAACACCGTATCAGCTTGTGTATGGTACGGAAGTAGTCCTACCTGTTGAAGTTGAATTACCCTCTCTGCGGGTACTAATGGATGTTAAACTGAGTGAAGCAGAATGGGTCCGGTCCCGATTCGAACAACTGAGTCTGATCGAAGAGAAAAGATTGGCTGCAATCTGTCATGGGCAGTTATATCAGAAGAGAATGAAGAGAGCCTTCGATCAGAAAGTCAGGCACCGAGAGTACCAAGTAGGAGATCTTGTGCTGAAGAGAATCCTCCCTCCTCATACAGACCACAGGGGCAAATGGACTCCAAATTATGAAGGACCATTTGCGGTAAAGAAAGTTTTTTCCGGTGGAGCACTGATGCTCAGCACCATGGATGGTGAAGATTTCCCGTCCCCTGTGAATTCAGATGCAGTTAAAAAATACTTCGCATAAAAAATGACCCGCTGGACATAAAAACAGAATGTAAGTCCAGGCAAAAATAGGGCATCCCGGCGAGTCAAAAACAAAATAAAAGACTCGGGCAAAAATAAGGGAAATAAATAAAAAATGTACACCCACTGAGTTGAAAAGCCGCATTGGACAGCTCAGGCAAAAATGGGTATCCCGATGGATTGAAAACCCGAAAGGGCGATCCATGCAAAACAAGGGAATAAGCGAACAACTGCGTCCTGAATTCGTCTGTATTGTCCGCAACATGGTAAGCTTCGAAAGGATCAAGCTTCAATCAGAATCAGCCTTCTTCAGAAAGCAAGACGAGAAGAACGTCAAAAGTCATACGAGTCATAGCGAAAGAGGAAGCTCCTTAAAGCGTCGTCAACATCGCCAGCACTTTGTTTCTCAATTTGTAACAAGCTCTTCATTTTAGGAGATTTGTTTCCTTGACTGTATCTTGCCAATTCAGGGCACATGAATTAATAAAATCAGATTTTTCAGTCATGTCTCGTCTTATACATTTCTATTTGCAAAGAATGTCTGATGTCTCTAAAAAACTGATCGCATAAGTACAAATGCTTTTCTCTAGAAAATAATAAAAAAATACATGCTGGCAGGGAATATATTTACTCTCAAAAGTGCTTAACCCCTATGACGGAATCCAGTAAAGGATACCTCGGGACCATTTGTACGTTTCCTTATCTTTGCAGGATTGCAGGTATCCAGAATGCAACTTGGGGTATGAAAGCTTCACCCTCAGCAAGCTGGCAGGTCATTATCAACTCGGTCTATCTTCCACGTGGCATTGGAAGGTGCCTATTTCCCCAGCGAAGTTGCCAAATCAATACTCGCTCAGTCTTAGCACTTGAGTTGCTTCTTCCCCAGCTGAGTTGCCTCTCATTACTTTCCCCAGCTGAGTTGCCACCTATTACTTATCCCCATCAGAGTTGTCAGGCATCACGGAAGGCGCCCATATCCCCGGCTGAGTCAAGAATCCACCTCAACAGAATTTCTAGGGAGGTCTTGCAGTGATCTCTCTTCCTCCCCAAGCCGAGTTGCCATTTCATCCTCAGCAAGATACAAGAGTCAGGGAATCATCTCCCCACGGAATCCTCAGCCTCTATCCAGAAGAGCAACGCATAAAGAAGTCACAACAGAGCAACGAAAGCTTCTACAGACCCCAGCTGGGTCCCATATTACAAGGATATGTCAATCAGTGACCTATCCCCCCCAAGCAGCTACATCTCATCAGATCTATCAAGGATCTCATCCCCAGCTGGGGTATTCACTCCAAGCAGATCGACCAGAGATCTTTACAGCAATGGGACCCGAGTCCCGAGTCTGTACCCTCGCATAATCATGACATTTGCATCATATTCACCCACAAAGCATAGCATTCCGTCTAAAACGGGGCATTACGGCAAAAATCAAACATAGCATAATCATAAGTCATGTTGTGAATCGAACACTTGTGAATATTAACCATTCATCAGAATGCAGAATACGATACACAAAAATCCCCACCAGGGTCCCCAGCGAGAGCAGTTGCCTCACCAAATCACAAACACCAGTATATACTCCTTTGGACACCCGTCCGTGTCATCACTCCCCAGTAAAGTCGCCTGAACCTCTTTACAAAATAGACCACCCGTATTACAGATATTTCCTGGCACCCGTCCGTGTCATATCACCAGCAGAAAGCCAAGGACATCCTCTTTGCACTCACCTATACCTATATATACACTTTCTTGACACTCGTCCGTGTCATATCCCCAGCGCAGTCACCACTTTTACAACCCATATACTTATTGATATTATTATACTTTTCTCTCCTGACACTCGTCCGTGTCACTCTCCCCAGCAGATAAACACTCATCTATACAATACTCATGCTCACTATTCATGTTACACTTATACAGATACTCGTCCGTATCTTGTATATACTATTTATATACCCACAGATTCGACAATAGTCCTTGTTCTTTGTTAACCAGTTGGTACTCATCCGTACCATCATCTCAGAACATTGCGTCTAGTGTTTGTTTCTACATGATACTCGTCCGTATCATAGTCTTAAGGATGCTCGTCCGCATCTTTAATCCATACACTATGTCAAACACCCGTGTCTTCTTGAATATAGATACTCGTCTGTATCTATTATTCCCCAGAAGAGTCCCTTCAGATGCAACACTCGTCCGTGTTCTTTGTTAACCCGTTGATACTCGTCCGTATCATCATCTCTGAACACGTGTCAGTATTTGTTTCTACCCGATACTCGTCCGTATCATAGTCTTAAGGATGCTCGTCCGCATCTTTAATCTATACACAACATCTAAACACTTATACTTTCTTCTCTTGGTTGTAAATACTCGTCCGTATTTACATCCCCAGTAGATCACCAACAAAACAAATTTTCTTTTTTATCTAACACTCGTCCTGTGTTATGATAGCCTTGAGAGCAGCCGTACCCTGCTAGGTGGTCGTCCTCCACCTCTTGATGGTCGTTCTCCATCATGCTCGTCCGATGGCCGTCCCCATCGTTGACCTTTTATCCGATGGCCGTCCCCATCGTTGATTTTTTAGCAGCCGTCCCCTGCTAGGTGGTCGTCCTCCACCTCTTGATGATCGTCCTTCATCATTTTATCCAATGGCCGTCCCCATTGTTGATTTTTGGTTATCTGACATTCGTCCTATGTCATGATAAACCTCGAGAGCAGCCGTCCCCTGCTAGGTGGTCGTCCTCCACCTCTTGATGGTCGTCCTCCATCATGCTCGTCCGATGGCCGTCCCCATCGTTGACCTTTTATCCGGCATTCGTCCTATGTCGCGATATCTTCGGCAGCCGTACCCTGCCAGGTGGTCGTCCTCCACCTTAGATGACCGTCCCTCATCTTAACCCAACGGAGTAGCCGTCCCCTGCTAGGTGATCGTCCTTCACCTTTGATGATCGTACCTCATCATCTGTTTATTTCATTTATTCTTTAACCCGATGGCCGTCCCCGTCGTGGTCCCTTTTCTTTTTTAGCCCGATGGCCGTCCCCATCGTTGGTTACTTTACTTTATGAACTTGATGGCCGTCCCCGTCATGTTTCATTCGATCCCCAGAAATCTTACAGCTTTACTTGATGGCCGTCCCCATCATAATATCTTATTTTTCCAGCTAGTCGGCCGTCCCCGTCTTGGCTTTACCTTTTATCCCCAGCATGTCGGCCGTCCCCGTCATCGCTTTACTTCACACACTTTGCCCAGCATGTCGGCCGTCCCCGTCATTGCTCTTTACTCAGCAGTCATCCTCTGCTCGACGGTCGTCCTCCGTCGCCCACACTTTACAATATACTTTATTTTTCTTTTACAATCTATATCCCTTTTCTTCATTCTGTGAGTGCAAATTTTGGACTGTCTTTGGTATTCAACCACAAGTTATCTTGTTTGCCTGTTAAGCCGTAGCTTACATCCTGCACAGCTAACTCATGTTTGAATAGGGGCAGATGTAAACACCCCAAATTTTCCCTCACCCATTCACACCATGGCTTGTGATCATTCTCATATGCATAAACACAATCATATCATCTCATATCTCATTTTTGATTCACTGCATAGTTTCTAAGTCATCTGCACCTAGGGTTTGTGATCTGAGCAATCCAAAAGCTTCTTGAGCTATTCCAAAGGCCACCAATCACTTCAAAGGTGTCCATGTGTGTTCTTATATCATGTTGCATCCTCTCAAAGTCAAAAATGCAAAAGAATCACAAGAACTGGGATTGGTATGGATGCAGGGCCAAGTTTGACTGCACAGTGGACCTAAAATTAGGGTTTTGGTTTCAGAGGCCATAACTCCAAATTTTTTGGTCATTCTTGTTTCCATTGATCTCTATATGGTATAAGGAATATGCATATCAATTTTCATGAAGAAATTCCATGGGGAAGTCATCTGATTAAGAGTTGACTTTTCAGACAAGTCAGTACAAAATCAGGGCATCTGAGGCCCCCAATGACCCAACCAAGGGGTGATCTTCATCATTTTGAGTGTATATGATCTTTATTTGATCATGGAAGAAGGTTGAAGTTCACAAAATTCAAGAATTTGGAGTTTTTGCAAATGTTGACCTTTTGGGCATAGTTGACTTTTCAAGAATGTGTCATTTTAGGCCATTTTTCAAGCCTTGATTCTTGATCCAAAAATGCTTCAAATGGAAAAACTTTGGTCATGAAAGTTGTAGAATACATCTTTCCCTTTTCAAAAAGTACAAGAACATGATCAAATTCTTCTTGGATCAAAAGTTATGGTGTGACAAAGTTGGCAAAAATCATTGATTTTCAAGATGTGCACTAAATGGAAAATTTGCAAGATCATGTCTCAAGGCCATTTGTAACTTCTAGTTGGCATCAAACCAATGTACAAACATTACTTAAGCCCTAAAAGTCAGAATTGAACCAAGAATGCTCATGTTTCATGGCTTATGGGATGAGAAAATCACATGTGAACCAAAATGAGCCAACTTGCAAAGCTCATGATCACACTTCCTACCACTTGCTACATTGGATGCTGAGCTTTGCTAGCCCTTCCCCTCACCCTTGCTGCGCCAGCCCCATGCTTGTACTAGCCTAGAACCAAGCCATACCTCTCTTACACCAAGAGTGGACTTTTGGCAAAAGTGAACTTACCAATCAATAAAGGCCATGTCAAATCATCTGACCTATAGGATTATTTTATACTATCATTTAGCAAGCAAAACACATCAAGAGGCCAAGCAAAAACAGATCACAAGACACCATATACAAACTCACTCCATTTTGCATTTTTCTTCGAATCTCTCTGCCCAGCTCACAAACACTCAAGCAATTTTCACTAACCATCACACCTTGCCACATTAAGCCTAAACCAACAAAGAACCAGGCCTGAAACAAGCCATAACATCACTTCACCATTTTCACCCCAAGCTGCAATTTCCTTCGAAACACCTTCCACAGCTCACAAACATCCAAACAAACTCCACAAACCTTCTCCACTCATCATCTGGACCACAAAGAACCACTCACATTAGCCTGAAACTGCTTGCATCACCATTGCCATTTTCAACTGAGCTTGAGCAGAAGCTGTTCAAACTCTTCATCTAGCCAGCATAAACTTCTCCAAAGCATTCAAGCATCATCAAGAGGTCATAAGGGTTGGATTTCACAAGGAGGGGAGGTCAGAAAGTTGCTGGAAGTGAAAGCTTCGAATCTCAGGTAGCTCAAGAAATATTTCTCCAGAAATCATTTTTTATGTTCTAAACTTGTTCTCCATGCTTCACTGAGTATCCTGATGCTTTTAGTTTTGGAAATGGTGATGAAATGAGAATTTAATTGATCTCTGAAACTCTGTGACCTAAAAATTTGTTTTGCTCGATTCATGAGTTTGGGGAAGAATAAATTTGTTTTGATTGGGGGTTTTGGTTTGTGAGTGAGTGGGAATCATTTCCATGCTTTTAGATTTCGTTTTAGTTAGGTTTTGAGAGAGTTTGGAGATTTTCAGGTGGGCTTCCCACCGGAGAAGACGACCGGAGGTCTTCTCCGGCCACCTGAAAGTCATTATGCCCTAACCCTGTAATTAATTGTCATTTGAATTTGGACCGTAGGATCAGTTGACTCCATTGACCTCCCGCGCGTGTGAATGGCTCAGATCTGATCATTATGCCCTAATCCATTTAATTAGTTTTATTTAATTATAATTAAATTAATTTGTCCAGAGTGAATCTAGACCCTCCATTCACGCGCGCAGTCCACCCATTCAAACCCAGAATCAATCTCAGCCACTCTTTCTGTTGACTTTTCCTTTTTCTTTATTTTAATTCATTTCTTTTCACTTTATTTGCATAATTAATTTAAAATAGCAAAACTTGTCTAAAAATTATGAAACTTTTTCTCAAGAGTTTTATTAATTTTTAAGACACAAAAACATTTTTATTTTCATTTTTAGCATTTAAAAAGTATTTTAAAATATTTAAAAGATTATTTTTAATTGATTAATGAGAATTAATTTATTAAAAATACTTTTAGGTATTTAAAAATCACCAAAAAATTCATGAAGTGTTCTAAGACATTTAGAAACATTGTCTAACTTTCAAACCAAATTTCCTTTTTGATCTTGATGCATTTTGAGAATTTTTCATTGAATTAAAATCATTTTTATGCATTAATTTGATCCTAAGTTCAAAAAATCATTTCTGCCTATTCATGAGGAGTTGGACATTGATTCTTCTTGCATTGCATTGTGTTTAGCATGTAGTTTTTAAGATTAAATGGCCATGATTTGATCCTTCATTTTCAATTTGTTTGGCATTTCTTTTGTTTAGGAACCCTAAAAAACCCTAGAAACTTGTAAAAGCCATAACTTGAGATAGGTTAGGAATTGAGACTTCTCCTTTGGGAAGTGGTTTAGTATAGGATTAGGGGTTCTTTGAGTGGCATTTTCCATTTTTTATCTTAGGGTTTGCTTCTGTTTTTAACTTTTGTTTGATGTTTGATTCATAAACCCTAATTTGGGCTTTCATATGCATCCATCTTGCATTCTCTTGCATAACATGACTTGCCATGACATTTCAAGCATCCATGTGATTCATTTGACATCTTAAGACGTATAGAAAGCATGTTTGATCATTGCATCATGTATTTGCCTGGTTGTATGCCATGTGCACTTCATAACTTTTCATGTATATCCATGCTTCTTAACTTGCTCCATATGCATCCATGAACTTGTATGATCACTTCCATGTGCTGCCTCATGTTTGTAGCATCTCATAGCATCATTAGCATCATGTATTTGCTTCTGGCTTTGTTTCTCATCATGTCATCTCATCTCATTTTGCATTGCATTGCATCTCCTTCACTAACTTTTCAGGTGGTAAGTTATCTTGAGGAGTGAATTTGCCTTCACTTCTCATAACTTCTCCTCATCTCTGTTTATGCATCCTTGCTGCATTAATGTTTATGTTTGAGTTTGAGCTTGCTCATTCTTTCTTCTTCCCACTTTCTTTCTTCAAGTGACTTGACTTCTTGAATGAAGCAAGTCACTTTGCTTCTCTTGATCCTGTTCATCTGCTTCCTGGTGTTTCCTTTGAAGATTTTCTTGGTGAAACCTCACAAACCTTAGGAACAACCAAGCATGTCAATGATTAGGGTTTTTATTAGTCCCCCACTTAGCTTTTACCTTTGTGTCTCTTTGAGTCATCTCTTCTCACCTCATAATCAGGGATTAAACCCTAAAGGCTTTAAGGCTTTGTGATTAAGCTTATGCCTGCATCCTTCTATTAGGATGGAGTGTATAACTTTAATCCTAAGTGTTAAACCCTTAATGTGTTTAAATCTCTCAATAAATTCATATAATAATCATCAAGACATCACACTTGTAACTTGGGCCTTGCATTAGGGTTCTAATTCTTCCTTAATTGGTTAAGAAGGACTAACCCCAGTGTTAATGGACAAGTCCCCCTCAAGTTGTCTTACAAACCCTAAAAATCACTTCATCATCATACCAGTAAATAAAATCCACTTAATCAAAGGCATGTTTGTCATGAGTTTAATCCCTAATCATGGATTAAGTTGAGGAGCTTTCCTCAGCTTAAACATTCTCATCTATTATCCTTCTATTAGGATGGTGTAATGAGTCTGTTTAATCCTTGATTATGGCTTAACCTCATTACTTAACACTAAACAAAAACAACAAAAACATCTAAATAATCACAAGTAGGTTAATGATCTTAATCCTACATCATGGTGATTAAGTGTGAGATGCTGACTTCACACTTAAGGTATTCTCATTACCCCTAATCAGAGGGAGGATGTGATGAGTTTACTAAATCCATTGGTTTAGGCTTAATCTCATTAACTTATGACACATTTCCAAAAGCAATAAAAGACTGAAAACACAAAAACAAACAATAATCGTCTCCTCCGGGATTCTTTTCTCATCTCATTCACTCACAACCGAGAACTTGCTTCTTCCGTCTAATGCAAGACAGTAAGCACCTGAGCCAGACAGGTCATACACTTGAGCATAGACAAGCAAGCAGTTCACAAGTCAATTCATCTTTCAGTCTCTTTGGGTCGAACTACGATGTTCTGACTTCCTCATTGCACGAGAGGATACGTAGGCATAACTTAACAGTTATCGAACAAAAGTCTCTGTACATTCCCCCTCATTCCAGCTTTATTCTTTAAGCCTCATTATCATGAGCATACTCTTTCCTTACACTGACACTTCCCTTGTATATATCACACTTCACATTCTTTTACACTAACACCTGTACATCCTTTTCCAGCTCCTTTACACACAAATTGCACTGACACTACCCCTCTAAAACACAAATCTTTTAAGCGTGGATCCCGTCGAGTACGACGGACAATCTGGGTGCTAATACCTTCCCAGGTTGTAACCAACCCCCTTTCTCAGTCTCTCTGGTTCGCAACTGTCTTATCCATCTCTTTCTAGGTCTATGCAGCATTGCCTTTCCTCCGGGATAAAAATGCCTAGCTGGCGACTCTATTCATCTCCAGTGAGTTCACGGCAGTGTGTTCTCATTGTTCCCTTTCGCCGACCGTTCGCGTCTGTACCTTCATCTGATCCATTTCATTTGTCGGGAGCGACACATATCACTACCTCGGGATTGCTTTATCCTCCTAAAAGCATATCACTACTTCAGGATTGCTTTATCCTCCTGAAAGCTATCATTATATCTTCATATTTTGGACTGCTTTATCCTCCAAGAAATGTATATGAAGAACTTTTCTCCAAGTGGCATCTTTAAGCCCACTCAAGCATATTCAACTAGTCACCTGTATCACTCTACGCACCGGTGAGTGCAAATTTTTGGGCTTTTGTGTTCAATCCCCTTCAACCTTCCAGGTCACGACTGGCAAATATACCAATCTAACCCCTCAGGTTTCAGAAAATTGAACAGGGGCAGCTGTTGCACCCCAAAATTTTCCCTCACAATACAAGACTTTGTGTGCTAAGAAGGTTCACAAGGTTCACAAGATTCACAACACTTACAAGACCTTTCATGAGGTTCATGAAGTCTACAAGTCACTTTATGAGGTTCACAAGGTTCACAATACCTCCCATGAGGTTCACAAGACATTTTATGAGGTTCACAAGACATTTTATGATGGTTCACAAGGTTCACAAAGTTCACAAATAGTCAGAAGATTTGACAATTCCCTCAGACAATGCATTCTCCTAAGCAGTGCATCCAAAACTAGGGTTTTGACTTTAATCAGGCTAAATGGATTTCCAAGACTTCAAGTGAGCTTCATAACATCTTATATGTGTTTAAAAACCCCCATGACAAGTTTCAAGACTTTTCTCAAAGGTTTGCTCAATCAGATGATCAGATAAGTCAAAATCAGTCAAAGTAGTTAAAAAAGTCAAACTGAGGTCAACTGTGGTCAAACCAAAGTCAAACTTCATGATTTTTTGCCAACATCAAGTATATGAAGTAAAATTCATCATTTGATCAAGGGTTGATCATGATTCATCAAGGAGATTTCAGATCATCAAGAATCAGGAGTTTCTAAATTAGGGTTTCCTCAGTAAAAGTCAACTGAACTTTGACCAGCCATAACTTTCACATGCTTCATCACCAAGTCTCCATCCAAAGCTCATTTTTAAGGAAATTGAATTCTCTACAACTTTGTGTCTCACAAGCCAAGCCCAAAAATGCTTCATTTGGAAGGTATGAGCTAAGACATTATAGGTCCTTTTGAAAGTCAACAAAAAGTCAACAACTTCAAAAGGACATAACTTGAGATTGGTAAATGATATGGGCATGAAACCAGTGGGGTTGGTTAGAGGACTCTTCAAGCTTTCCAAAATGTCCAAGAACACCCTCATAGCATTAAAATTGAAGGATGTGTGCCCTTGCAAAGTTGGGAAATTTTGGGTTGGTTTATGAAGAAAATGGAGGTTTAAAACCAATTTCTTCCAAATGGGCTTGCCATATGATGACCCAATCCACACTATGACTTCATGCACGACCCAAGCCAATAAAAATCAGATTTTTTATTATTTTATTTTTATTTATTTTTATTTAATTCATTAAAAATCATTTTAAATAAAAATAAAATATAAAAGTCTAAGATTTAAATTGGATTAAGCTTCTAGAAAATCATAAATATGATTGGAATTGAAGGGGAAAGAAGATCATGTTGATTTGCCTAAAATAGAAGGTGTTTATACAAAAATATTTGAATTTTAAAGGCTTATCATTGTGAATCTTTTTGGATCAAATCTTCTACACAATGACCTAATTTTTCAGCCTCAATTGATCATCCTATAAGTACTTAACACAACCCTAGCACAAGCCACGAATTTGGAGCCTCCTCAAGAGTAAGTTTGCAAACCAAAAAATCCCTCACAAACTCAAATTCGGTTTCAATCATATAGGGCATTTGAAGGTAATTTGAGAACATAGAAACATTCCTTGAACATCCCAGATGCGATCCCAACTCTTATTTGCATCAAAAGCATCATGAATCACTCAAACCGAATTCAAACATTGAGACATTTATCTTTTTTTCGTTTTCATACATACATGTAATATAAATTGATTGTGATGCTGGATTCATGTTTGTATTGAGCTTGTGAATGTTTCTGGACAAAATAATTTGATTTTTGATGCAGGATTGGAGTTTCACCATAGTTAGGGTTTGCGGCTTCATTTAGGGTTCCATTATTTAGCCCAAATAAACGAATTCTAAAGACATAGAGTGAATGGAAATCTCATTAGGAATTCAATGGTGTAATCAATTTCATGAAATTTTACTGTTTTGTTAGTGTTTGAATTTCGTAGGTGTTGCTGCAATTTGAAAATCGCAGGTAAATTCGCATGTGAAATCGCAGGAAAAGTTGCAGGGCCAGAGGTAGAAGATGACCCCTGCGCGCGTTTCTGGAAATTTGAATTTCATTTTAAATATTTTATGTTTTGTTGTCTGCTTAATATCACAAGCGTACAGCTTGTCCCAGTGGTAAAGCCAGCGTGTGTGTTGCTTGAGGGCACTGGTTCGAAACCTGGCTGCAGTGGTTTTGTTATTTTTCATATTTTAATCATTGTACTTAATATATTATATATTATTGTGGACATATTACTAGTAGCGCCCTCCCGGCTGGATGGAAAGGATGTTTGTGTGCATTATAAGGGACCTGGGTTCGAATCTCCCCAGGCCTTTTGCTTTTTCCATTATTTTTCTGAGTTTTAGGCTGAAGGAACAAAACCAACTTGACACATTCTGCTTACACCAACGCATGTGTGGCCCAGTGGTTGTGGTTGCTGGCATAAGTTCATGAGGGCAGGAGGTGTTGGGTTCAAACCCCAGCCAGGTAAGTTTCAATTTTTTTGTTTCTTTCTCTGTTTTATTTTGTTTAATTGATTTTGTTTAATTATTTTCTTATTATTAATAATCATGTATATACATATAATTAAATAATTATACAATAACACATATATATATCCTATATCCTCTAAATTCTAAAATTGTTTTCTTAATTCAAAAATTAGTTTTTATTTATTTATTATGTATCTAGATTATAATATGTATATATTCCTTAAATTAATTTTGTATATAAACTAAACCCTAATTATTTTCACAAAAACCCTAAATTTCTTTTATTTTAAAACTTAATCATATTTTACAATTTGTTTAAATCTTATTTAAAATAATTAAAATTTTGTAAATATAATTATAACTAATCCTATTTTGCCTAACATGTAAATATTCTATAAATTATTTATAATATAATTTTGCATGTAAATAATTTCTATTATATGTTTAAAATTGCTAATTTTTTAATTATAATTTACTTTTTCATAATATGTTCATAATTTACTTAATTTGTTTATAGTTTTAAATTTTATAATAATTAATATGATTGTTTATAGTTTCTTTTTAACCATTAACATTTTGTTTATTATAATCTTTTATTATTATTAACCATGTTTATTACTAACCCTATTTATTTTTTAATTATGATTATTATTATTATTTTCACTAACCCCAATTATATTGTTTATTTATTTTGCTTATTTATTATTTTGCTTATTATATTTAAATTGCTTTATTATTTTTATTGTAATTGCTCCTGGATGTAATTTTTAAATTTTTTTTTTTTTTTATGTCATGGTTAGTAAAAATAGGGAGTGTAAACATGTATGTTATTTAAAATTAACTTAGATCAATTAATTAAAAGATAAATATTAAATTGAACACTCACACACGTAAGTCGATCTTTGATCGCCATCTCACTTTCTAGGGTTACCTCTCATTCTTGCCTAATCAAAAGGTCAAGTAGGGTGTATAAAGCAAAAAGTCCCTCAAAAATAAAGTCATCTAGTCCCTTAAACAATAAAAGATCAAGTCCCTTAATGGTTGCCTTTATAAAGATCTTGTCCCTTTCGAGTAATGATGACAGTCCCTCCAAAATTGCTCAATACACCCTACAGTTGCCTTCATTAAACAGATGTCCCTCACTTGTCCCTTACATCCAAGGTAATGACTACCTATTCCTTAATAATAGGGATAGTCTTACCACTTAAAGGATTCAAGAACATAAAAGACTTAAACTTAGGGTAGGTTCCTCATAGTTACTTGCTCACTCTTCAAAACTTTTCAAACACTTCACAATTTCAAACAAAAATTTTCAAAACAAAGGTTTATACGCATCCGTACATGGGTCATTATAAACACTTAAGAAAATTTCTATTCACACACTTCACATTTCAAAAACATTTTAAAGTGAGCTAAGTAACTAAGAGCCCATGGATAACCATGGATGTAAAGGGTGCTAACACCTTCCCTTTACATAACCTACCCCCCGGACCCAAAAATCTTTTAAAAAGGTCTTTCCTATTCTTTTATGCCTTTCCTTTGGATAAAATAAAAGTCGGTGGCGACTCTTGCTATCCGCAACATAACTAAAGTCAGTTCTCCCACCGTGTTACAGAACTGTGGCAGCTTCTCTTGAAGAACCAAAGAAGGGGGTTTCCATGGCCTCTTATAAGCAAGCTCTTGAGTTGGTAGAGTCGGGGGTGCGAGAAGGCTGGGGTAGTCTAGTAGAAGTGCCGGAAAAGAAAGATATGTTCGGAATTGTTTACCATCCTGGGCAGTCATCGTCTGAACCGAGTGCTAAAGGCCGTCAAAGCCCGATTACTTTCACGAGTGCGGGAGTGGTGGATTATGGAAACATCAGTGCCGTGTAGGTTGACGCAGTTGATAGTGACTGTGACTTAGATGAGTGGATCAGGCATGCTATTCCAGGGACTCAACTTAGCAATTGGACATCGGAAAGGCTTATCTCAGTCACCTCTTTCGAAGAGTAATAATTTTTGTTTTTGTTTTTCTGTATTCAAGCACTATGTCTTGCCCGGGGCATAGTAGCTTTTTGTAAGGTTCTTTTGTTCCTAACAAAATTCATAATCATAAATAAAGCTGATGTTTCACATTCATTCATGTTGTCGTTTGTCTTTCATATTTTGCTTTTGTTTTTCAAAAAGAAAGAAAAGTTTTAAACTGACAATGTTTCTCATTTTCTCAAGCCTTTGCTAAAGCCTTGCATGAATCACCATTCATGCAGGTGCTCTTCACCGGATCTTATCAATGACGACCCTGTTATGGATGACTATGAATTTGACAACCCAATCTATCAAGCCGATGAGGAGGGTGAAAAGGATTGCAAACTACCTGAAGAATTGGCCAGACTGATTAAACAGGAGGAGAAGATGATTCAGCCGCATGAAGAGACTGTCGAGGTGATAAACCTGGGTACCGAAGAAGACAAGAAAGAAGTCAAGATCGGGGCCGCATTAGAAGAATCTATCAAGACTCGTTTAATTGCTATGCTTCGAGAATATGTTGATGTCTTCGCATGGTCCTACCAAGATATGCCTGGTTTAGAAACTGACATTGTGTTGCACAAGTTACCTCTGAGAGAAGACTGCCCGCCAGTGAAGCAGAAGTTGAGGCACACACGTCCTGATATGGAAATCAAGATAAAAGAGGAAATGCAAAAGCAATTCGATGCTGGTTTCTTGGCCGTGACCAGTTAACCTCAGTGGGTTGCCAACATTGTGTCGGTCCCTAAGAAAGACGGTAAAGTCAAGATGTGTGTAGACTACAGGGATTTGAATAGGGCTAGTCCCAAAGATGACTTCCCTCTACCTCACATAGATGTGCTCGTCAATAATACTGCTCAGATTTCGGTGTTCTCTTTCATGGAAGGGTTTTCTGGTTATAACCAGATTAAGACGTCTCCCGATGATATGGAAAAGACAACCTTCATCACACCTTGGGGAACTTTCTGTTACAAGGTTATGCCATTTGGTTTGAAGAATGCTAGAGCCACTTATCAACGGGCGATGGTGATGCTATTTCACGACATGATTCATCATGAAATTGAGGTTTATGTTGATGATATGATAGCAAAATCCCAAACAGAAGAAAAGCACTTGGTTAATCTAGCAAAGTTGTTTGACAGACTTCGGAAGTTCAGATTGAGGTTGAATCCAAATAAGTGCACCTTCGGGGTCCATTCCGGCAAGCTACTCGGCTTCATTGTTACTGAATGGGGAATTGAGATTGATCCAGCCAAAGTAAAAGCCATCCAAGAGATGCATGAGGCAAAGACTGAAAACCAAGTGCGTGGTTTCTTAGGAAGACTAAATTACATTGCACAGTTTATCTCTCACCTAACGGCCACGTGTGAGCCCATCTTTAAGCTTCTAAGGAAAAATCAGGCCATTAAATGGAATGAAGACTGCCAGCAAGCCTTTGAACGAATCAAAGAATACCTGTTAGAACCTCCAATTCGCATGCCTCCGGTACCAGGGAGACCTTTGATTATGTATCTTACCGTGCTTGAAGGACCGATGGGATGTGTGCTGGGTCAGCAAGACGAGTCTGGTCGAAAAAAGCACGCTATTTATTACCTTAGCAAAAAGTTTACCGATTGTGAGACACGCTACTCACTACTCGAGAAAACTTGTTGCGCTTTGGCATGGGTTGCTCGCCGACTAATAAAGTACATGCTGACTCACACCACTCTCTTAATTTCCAAGATGGATCCTGTGAAATACATTTTTGAGAAGCCGACTTTGACAGGAAGGGTAGCCCGATGGCAGATGATACTAACAGAGTATGATATACATTACACTTCGCAAAAGGCAATCAAAGGAAGTGTATTGTCAGAATACTTGGCTCAGTAGCCAATTGATGATTATCAACCTATGAAATTCGAGTTTCCGGATGAGGACATCATGTTCCTTAAGTCGAAAGACTGTGAAGAACCACTTCCGGAGGAGGGGCCAGACCCTGAATCCAAATGGAAGTTGATGTTTGACGGAGCTGTGAACATGAACGAAAGCGGAGTATGTGTCGTTATCATCTCACCAGAGGGGGTCCATTCACCTTTAGCTGCTCGGTTGACTTTCGAATGCACTAACAATGAGGCAGAGTATGAAGCTTGCATCATGGGGGTCGAAGAGGCAATCAACTTGCGAGTCAAGAACCTCGAGATCTTCAGAGATTCTTCTCTGGTGGTGAATCAAATCAATGGAAAATGGCTAGTTCATCAACCTCACTTGGTTCCTTACAGAGATTATGTCAGGAGACTATTAACTTTCTTCACCAAAGTCAAGTTGAATTATATTCCTCGAGATGAAAACCAGTTCGCCGATGCTCTAGAAACTTTGTCGTCTATGATTAAAGTTTGTCAAGAGAATTTTGTGCCTCGAATCATGGTCTCCCGTCTTGAAAGACCTGCTTATGTCTTTGCATTTAATGGTGGTAAAGATAACAAACCTTGGTATCATGATATCAAGAATTTCTTGAAGGCTCAAGAATACCCAACTAGGGCATCCAGTAAGGACAAGAAGACCCTCAGAAGACTGGCAGAAGGTTTCTTCTTGAATCAAGATGGAGTGCTATACAAGCGAAACTTCGACATGGTTCTGCTCAGATGCGTGGATAGACACGAAGCAGACCTGTTGATGCAAGAAGTTCATGAAGGCTCCTTTGGTACCCATGTTGGAGGACATGTTATGGCCAAGAAATTGTTGAGATCGGGATATTATTGGATCACCATGGAATTTGATTGCTGTAAATACTCCCGTAAATGTCACAAGTGTCAGATTTATGCTGATAAGGTCCATGTGCCTCCGAATCCATTGAGTGTCATGTCTTCACCGTGACTGTTCGCCATGTGGGGCATTGATATGATTGGCAAGATCGAGCCGACAGCTTCTAACGGTCACCGTTTTATCCTGGTTGCTATAGACTACTTCATGAAGTGGGTCGAAGAGGCATCTTATGCCAATGTCACTAAACAAGTGGTAGTCCGATTTATTAAAAAAGACATCATTTGCCGGTACGGAATTCCTGAAAGAATCATTATTGATAATGGTTCTAATCTCAACAACAAGATGATGGATGACTTGTGTCGGGATTTCAAAATAGAGCATCACAACTCTTCTCCATATCGCCCGAAGATGAATGGCGTCGTCGAGGCGGCCAACAAGAACATCAAGAAGATCGTGCAGAAGATGGTTGTAACATACAAAGACTGGCATGAGATGCTACCATTTGCGTTGCATGGATACAAAATGTCAGTACGTACTTCAACAGGGGTAACCCCGTTCTCACTGGTGTATGGTATGGAGGCAGTCCTACCAATTGAAGTGGAAATCCCCTCGTTGAGGTTAGTGATGTACATTAAGCTAGATGAATCTGAGTGGCTCCGGTCCAGGTATAATCAATTGAGCCTCATTGAAGAAAAGCGCCTAGTAGTTGTATGTCATGGAAAGTTGTATCAGCGGCAGATGAAACAGGCTTTTGACAAAAAGGTACGACCACAGAGGTACATACCAGGTGACTTGGTGCTGAAAAGGATTCTTCCTCCTCTTAACGATCACAGGGGCAAGTGGACACCTAACTATGAAGGACCGTTCGTGGTTAAAAAGGTTTTCTCAGGTGGAGTCTTGATGCTGACAACCATGGACAGTGAAGACTTCCAATCCCCTGTCAACGCAGACGCAGTAAGAAAATACTTCGTGTAAAAAAAAGATCCGCTGGATAAAAATAGAATGAAGATCCAGGCAAAAAATGGGCATCCTGGTGAGCCAAAAACAGAATAAAAGGCTCGGGCAAAAATTAGGGAAATCTTGAAAAAATGTACACCCGCTGAGTTGAAAAGCCACATTGGACAGCTCAGGCAAAAAAGGGTATCCCGGTGGACTGAAAACCCGAAAGGGCGATCCACGCAAAAGAGGGACTAACACGAACGACTGCGGTCTGCGAAATCTGTAACCCATCTACAACCGAGGTTATTCTAAGGGTTGAAGGCCAGTTCAATTACCTTTCTCAAGGGGCAGAGTGAGCAGATCATCTCGAAGATATACGAGTCATAACCGGGTCGAAACTTGATGAGATCCCATTTATTACATTTCTAATAGGATAGCTTGTTTTCCTTTTTGGTTGTTTCCTCTTTCTAGGGAACTGCTTCCTTTGTACTGCCTATTCATGGCCATTCTTCCAAATCAATAAAAGTTCAATTTCAATCAACTTGTGACTATCTGCTTCTCTTTTTTTTCTTTTCATCTATCACTGATTGATTGCGAAAACGTCAAGAAAATTGTGATTTATATTGTGTTGTGAACATTTGAATGCTTTCTAACTCATGCAGGAGGACAGAAACATTTAATACGACTCTAAAAGGGTGTCAAGAGGCCCATATAATGATTCATGCTATGAGCCTGGGGCATACAATTCCCAAACTAACTCTCCATGTTGCAGGCACTATCGATTGTGTTTGTGCAGGTACAGGTACCGGTGTTGCTAACAGAGCTAAAAGCAGATTCCCAGGAGGAACATTTCTTTACGCTTGAACAGGGACAAGTGTTCTCCAGGGTGTCTCCAGTCATCCCCAGTAGAAGTGAAGTTGGAGTTCTTCTCCAGGATTAATGGCAAAAGATGTTTTCCCTCCCCAAGCAGAAGTCTTCCTTCAATACAGGGGACAATCTCAGCAGTACAAGGAGTGTCTTTCCTCTCCAGCAGTTTGCTTCCTCAGCAGAGTCATACCTCTGGTTCCCAACCAAGTCAGGGGGTCTCTATTTCCCCACCAGAGTGCAAGAAGGGTCCATCTCTAGCAGGGTCTTGACTCTCCAATCTCAAAGTCCAATTTATTTTTGCCAATGGCGGAGGTTCAGAGCCGGTGTAACATTAACAACATTCCCCGTAGAGTTGTTTCCTCCTCACCAGGACTAACCAGATCAATGCAGTGATCATCAGTTCCTCCCCAGTCAAGCCATCTGGGATACTTGCAGTCTCCTTTTCGGAAGATCCTTTGCATTTGCATTTGCATAATAATCCTTGCATTTGCATCCTCCAAAGCGTAGCATTCCCATCATCATGGAGCATTACTCCATAAATCCAAGCATATGCATGCCAGCATGGGCCAGTTTTGAGGTACATTACATACGACCTATAACATCTTCTCAACCTGAAGTACTCCTTGCAGAGGATATCAATATCATTTTCCAGATATCCTTGTCTTTACAAGTCAATGTTTGTCACCCATTCCGCGTCTTGTTTAGTATAACAATCGCGTCGCAGGTTCTTGTTTTGTACGGTTCTGTTTGCCTGGGCTCTCGTTTATGTACAACGATCCCGTTCTATCTTGTCCTATTTCCATTGTGTTTTTGGTTACCGACTGAGGCCGATATACCATTGCATTTCCATTCGAGGATGGTTTCGTGTTAGATCCGAGGATCTTTTGGGAATTGTCATTTGAGGATGGCGTTCTTTTCTTCAAGTCCTTCTGAGGTTAGTCTTGTTGTTGTGGCTATCATTCGAGGATGATAGACCATTTTGAGCTTATTGATTGAGGTCAGTTTGTCTCTTTTGCAAAGCCTGTCTGAGGTCAGTCTTTGTTGTTTTTGGTTACCGACTGAGGCCGTTATACCATTGCGTTTCCATTCGAGGATGGTTTCGTGTTAGATCCGAGGATCTTTTGGGAATTGTCATTTGAGGATGGCATTCTTTTTTCAAGTCCTTCTGAGGTTGGTCTTGTTGTTGTGGCTATCATTCGAGGATGATAGACCATTTTGAGCTTATTGATTGAGGTCAGTTTTTCTCTTTTGCAAAGTCTGTCTGAGGTCAGTCTTTGTGTTTCTTGGTTACCGACTGAGGCCGGTATACCATTGCGTCTCCATTCGAGGATGGTTTCGTTTTAGATCCGGGGATCTTTTGAGAATTGTCATTCGAGGATGGAATTATTTCCTTTAAGTCCTTCTGAGGTTGGTCTTGTTGTTGTGGCTATCATTCGAGGATGATAGACCATTTTGATCTTATTGATTGAGGTCAGTTTGTCTCTTTTGCAAAGTCTGTCTGAGGTCAGTCTTTATGTTTCTGGTTATCGACTGAGGCCGGTATACCATTGCGTCTCCATTAGAGGATGGTTTCGTTTTAGATCCGAGGATCTTTTGAGAATTTTCATTCGAGGATGGAATTCTTTCCTTCAAGTCCTTCTGAGGTTGGTCTTGTTGTTGTGGCTATCATTCGAGAATGATAGACCATTTTGAGCTTATTGATTGAGGTCAGTTTGTCTCTTTTACAAAGTCTGTCTGAGGTAAGTCTTTGTTGTTTTTGGTTATCGACTGAGGCTGGTATACCATTGCGTCTCCATTCGAGGATGGTTTCGTGTTAGATCCGAGGATATTTTGAGAATTGTCGTTTGAGGATGGCATTCTTCCCAATTTATTTTATTTCCCACAGAGTTCAAATTTCCAAGTCTTATTCGAGTATTCAATCACTCCATACATTGAACATCTAAAAGCTCTCGCAATTATTCGTTCAGGCCTGCAGATGATTGAATAGGGGCAGCTGTAATACCTCAAAATTTTCCCTCTCATATCCCCAACATTTTGCATATCATTTAGCATACATAAGTTCACAAATAATCAAAAACATTGCATCATATGTAGCATAGCTGAGGCATGGGTTTGTGATCAATGATTGGAGAAACTAAAGGCATTACAAAGGCAATCAAAGGGTCACAAAGCTTCTCAACCTTGTGCAAAGGGTTCACAATATCCCACAAGTCTTCACTTGAAGCCACAAGCCATGGAAAGAGGGGGTTTAATCAAAGGAGGCAAGCAATGCAACATTTCTTGATAAAAAGGGCCAAATTAGGGTTTACTTCTACTGGGCTTCTGCATGGAGTTATGATTCAAAGAGGATTTCATTGTCTCATATATGATGTCAAGTGCCTAGGTTTCAAACTTCGTCCATAAATTCATTTTTGAAGAGGTTCAATTGGCCAGAGGACTAAAAATCAAGGATTCGGGGAAGAGGCAACCGAGCTAGGTAAAAAAGGGTCGACTCCTGACTTTTGACATCGAAATCATGAAATTAGGGTTACAATGATCCTATGGTTCAAATTTGGTCAAGAAATGATGGAGGAATCATAAAAAATCATAGGAGAAAATCATTTGAAAAGTGTTTAATTTCACATTTCCCTCCACTTTTCCTTCCACTTTCTTTCCACACTTCATTTCATTCCTTCCCTCTTATTTTTCCACTTCAATTCCACTCCATTTCCCTTGGAAACTTCTACCATGTTCTACCATCTTCTTTAGTGTTCCAAGGAATATTCCAAGGAATATTCCTTCTCCAACTCTAACCCTAACTAACTACCAACCCTCGCTCCATTGCTAAATCCTAACCTCATTACCAAACCATAATTTTGGATCCCAAGCCTAATTTTTGGGCCCCAAACCTAAGCCATATTTAATCCATTTTCATCCAAACCAATAAAAACTCTCTCACAATTTTCATTCACACAAGTTTCCAAATTTTTCATTCTCATACAATCACTTTTTCTCTCTCACTTTTCCTCCATTTCGCTTTCTTCACTAAAGCTTTTTTGAAGAAGCTCTTCAAGTTTCACATTGAAACTTGAAGATCTTGAAGCTTAGCCTCCAATCTCCATTGATTTGTGGATTGTGGAAGAAGAAGCTACTGATTTTTGTGAGGATTTCGGCTTATCGGAAGCGCACAAAGGTTCAAGCACCAAGAACGCATTTATTTTGCGGATCTACGGTTTTCTCGGTTTTCTCTTCGATCAAGCTCCGATCCTTGCAACATCCACCAAAGCACTTCTCCGCTTCTTAGGTTGGTGATCTAAGTCACTTCTCCTTTAAGTTATTCTCTTCATCTCGCCATTTTGGCATTCTTTAATTACTTTTCGTTTTGATTGCGATCAATTACGTATTCGCTATGTGTTGCTTGCGATTTGTGATTGTTAATGGATTAGGATTTAAGGTGTTGATAGTTATAGGTTCTATCATGTGTAAATAAGCCCCAATTAAGTAGAAATTAGTGTTAACATGTTCCTGGGTATGTTAGGGATCATTAGAAGCGAGTTTGTGGCCAAAAGCACTTATTTCTTAACTTTTTTCACATTCTGGATCAGTGTTAACCGGTTAACCATTTGGTTAACCGATTAACACATGCGTTTTAGCCACAAACAGTGCAGTTTTAGGTCCGTTAACCGGTTAACCATTTGGTTAACCGGTTAACGCTGTTGATTGCTGGAATCTTGGCTTATTTGATAGCTTAGTCCTTGTTTCTAGTGCCTCCAATGTTCATACATGTTTAGGTATTGATTTTAAGGAATTTTTGTGTCCATTTCCAGTAGCTCATTCCCCCATTTCGAGTCGTTTCGATGCGTTTCCGTTCATGTTTCGTATTATGCGTTTTTGTATTCCTTTGTGTATAGCTTGATTCCTTGCATTTTGTTGCCATGTTTATGCATCATTTGACATGTGAATAATCATGTTGCATTCTGTTTTTACATATTTTTCTTTGCATTAAGTCATCTTGCATTTTCATTGTATCAATGTATGTTGCATAATCATGTATGTACGTGCATTTGGTTGCATGCTTGATCATATCATTTACATCAATTCAATTCTTAATTTTGCATTGAGTTTGGTAATCTTGTTGAGCTATCATATTGCATGTTCATAATCAATGATTATCATGTTCATATGTCATATTCATGTGTCACATTTTTGTATTACTTGTTGCATAATCAACCACGTGATGCATTCTTGCATAATCCTTCAAAATGTTCATGTTCTTTCATTTATGGATGTTGACCTATGCTCAAATGCATGTTCATGATGAATTTGGTACATGTTTCATTGTGTTTGAACATTAAAAAATGAAAATAACCAAATCTGGATTTTGCATTTCATAGCTGTTTTTGCATATAGGTACTGTAAAATACATGTTGTTTGTTATGCTTGCATGTTGTATTTGATCTTTTACACCTACCTTTTCATGCTTCATGCTGGCTATAAAAAATGGCTTTGTGTTATGCATTGTTTTGGTAGCTGTTTGTGTATTAGGGGTTGTAGTAGGTGTTGTATTTTTTTTCTTAGCATTCTTTAGTCTTCTAGAATTAAGATAGAATTTAGATTGAGTCCTAGAGTCATTAGGATTTAATTAGTGTATGTTTGCTTTATTATTTTAAATAAAAAATGCACACTAATCTTTGTTTTGTAGAGGGGAAGATTGAGGTAAGTTTCCTTCACCTTATCCTTTATTTTTTATGCATTTCTTCAGGCATTTAATTCTTCCTTTTACTTCCATATCTTGTGATTGGTAGGATTCCCCTTTGTTAGGACCAACTTATCTTCCTTAGGAAGTAAGTTGTATCCTTTTTCTTTTCTCTTTTCCTTTTTTCTCCTTAGGAATAGAAAAGCCTCATTAACCCTTAGGACTACCATTTTAATAAATAACTTAGGGTTGTGTCTTAGTCCCCCTTAGTTTTTGTCCTTTTTTCCATTTGAGTCTTCTTTCTCATCTTCAAACAAAAATCCAAAAAGACTTAATAAATGAATGAAAGGATCCCTTGTGTATAGCCTTATTCCACGGGGCACTAGCATTCATTCCATCTTGGAATAATGTAGGCTTGTCTAGCATGATGTACAAGTCTTATCAAGGGGTTATTTCACAAAGAAAAATCTAAAAGACATTTCTTCAAAAAATACAAAAAAACACTTAATAAAGTTCAACAGGCTAGTGAAATTAAACCTTAATCCTAGGAAACAAGTCTTGGATAAATTCTCCTTGCTTGGTGTGCTTGTTCTATTATTCCATCTTGGAATGTAGTAGCAAGTACACATTCCATGGAAAAGAGTTTGAATTCACTTCCTTGTGCCAAATTCATGCAAAACTCTTAAAAGGCAAAAACAAACAATAAGCTAATTTCCTGCGGGAATTCTCTTCTCATCTCACTCAATCTCAACGCGAACTCGCGACGACTTGTCTCGCATACAAGATGGTAAATGCACTCATACCAGACGAGCCTGCAACACCTGAGCATAGACATACGCAGTTCCAGCTATAAAAAACACAAACAATAGTCCCTGCCTTAGTTAGGCGAACTACGTCGACTCTGATCCTCATTATCCTGATGAGGTACGTAGGCAGTGGGGTAGGGCCCGTTCGAGCACATTCTTTATTTTCCCTACATTTTCCCCCTTCTTCCCATTCTCTTTTCCAGTTCCCTTCCTCATTTCCAGTTCCAGATGCAGTTTTTATTCAGCAGCACTTTATTTTCTCACCCTTTGAAACAAACAAACAAGCGTGGATCCCGTCGGGTACAGCGGACGATCTGGGGTGCTTATACCTTCCCAGGTCATAACCGACTCCCGAACCCAGATCTTTGGTTCGCAGGACCTTGTCCTTTCCTTCCTCCTTAGGTTTGTGCAACATTACCTTTCCCGTTCCTTCGGGATAAAAATGTCTGGCTGGCGACTCTATCTTTTCCGCGCCACTTTCGCGTTTGTACCAGGATGAAAATCCCGGGAGCGACAAGGAGAACTTGAGAGAATTTGATGAATGAGGAGTGATATTTTGAGCAAAAGATGAAGTGTCTTCAATGCAGCTATGGTTAATTCTTTATATAGGAGAGGTTAACCTCTAAACTCAGTGTAGTAAACAGTTAAAGCTTGAGTTAACTGAGTCAAGTTAGTTGTGAATTGGTTAGGGTGAGTGAAGTTAGTTGGAGCTCGAGTTGAGGTAAGTTATGGAGCTGATTGAATGTGGCGAGGTTCATGACAATTGGAGTGAGGGTGATGTGATGAAGTATGAAGCTGACAGGATCAATGCTGCATCATGTAGTCTCATATTTGGAAGCTTGCTATTTGGCTTGATTGGGATGGTGATGCATGACAAGTGAGGTAAACCAGCAACCACGAGATCACATCTCCTCCAAGGCAATGATTTTTGGTAATGACTTGTAGAATGGTGTGAATGAGAAGAAGTTATTTGAAGCTTGCTGCATAATGGGATACCTTATCACACAAGCAAACAGTTTGAAACCATGCTTTTCCATGGAAGCTTTCTTCATGACCAAGGCACCAAAACATGTCATCCTTGGACTCAAATTGGAGGAAATGCTCTCTATAGCAAGTTTGTAGTTCAAGTCATCATGGAATAGGGACTCTAGATACCTTAAATATCATCTTGATCATCACAACCCAATACTGCATTATGGGCCTGCGTGCCTTGCCTTGGGCTTGACAAGATGCCCTACACACTTTCAGTTTGAACACCCTCTCTTTTCCTTCCCATAACTCTCAATCCTTTGATCAGATGAAAAATCTTTGAACATCAAAGTTGTTGGAAACACGGCAATGAACAACTTTGTAGTTCAAAGAAAATTAATTTGAGGCCTCTAACATGGAGAAAAATGGCTTGTCTTGTGACCCACCACCTGTTTGATGAATTGCCAGGCAGGGCACGCGCGCTGGCCTGCAAGCTGCCTCGCCCATGACCTAGTTTTGCCTCGATTTTCCTCAACTTTGCGAGATTATATCTCTCTCATTTTTTATGATATGGGTGAGATCCACCTATGGATTTTAAGCTCAAGATGTCCTCTTTAATTGGCTCCAATTAGAATTTTCATAGTTCTCTTATTTTGGGAGAAGGCCTCATTCAAAGTGGCTGCAAAAATGACTAAAACTTGCCATTTTTGGAAACCCTAAATTTCCAAAAATGGTAAGTTTTGGTTTTTCTTTATTTCTCTTGATTCTTCCATCATTTCTTGATCAAATTTGAAACATAGGATCCTTGTAACCCTAATTTCATGATTTTGATCTCAAAAAGCCAGGAGTTGACTTTTTCTTCAGCATGGTTGACTTTTCCCCAAGTTCTTGATTTTCAATCATCTGACCAATTGAACCTCTTCCAAAATGAATTTATGGATGAAATTTTAACCCTATACACTTGTTGTCATATAGAGCACAATGGAATCCACTTTTTCTCAAAAATTCATGGAGAAGCCCTTCACAATTGAAACCCTAATTTTGATCATTTCCTCAGGAGATGTTGCACTGCTTGCATTCCTTGGAGCCACTCACTTCTTTCCAAGGCTTGAGGCTTCAAATGGAGACTTGTGGGATGTTGTAGACCCTTTGAACATGATTGAGGAGCTTTGTGGCCCTTTGATTGTCTTTGTATAGCCTTCAGTTGCTCCAGTCATTGATCACATACCTATGCCTCAACTATGCTACACATGATGCAATGTTTTTTTTGGTTATTTTATGAACTTATGTATGCTAAATGCTATGCCAAATGTTGAGGATATGAGAGGGAAAATTTTGAGGTATTACACATACCAAATCAACATAAAAGTCTCTATCAAAGATATACAACGGGCAACTCAAACACACTAGAGAAGTAGTCACTGATCCCTTAGTCAAAATCTCTACGACCATTCCTTCTTTCATCTCAGACAACTTAAGACCCAACCTCTTAACACAATCAAAAGCAATGAAACAATGGGTAGCACTCGTGTCAATAATAGTAATTATAGGAATACGATTAATGAAACACGTACCTCTGACGAGCTTGTCCTCATTAGTCGCCTGAGTCCTAGCTAAAGCGAACACTTTTCCTCCTGACATTTCCTTTTTTGGCTTCTAGCACTAGCTACCAATATGCCTTTCTTCGCCATAGTTAAAGCATATCATCTCTTTATGCGTGCAATCAGATATTGCATGCCCAACATTTCCACAACAGAAACAACGTTTAACTTCTGCAGTACATACATTACTCTTATGTCTAGCTTGCCCACACTTGAAACAAACAATACAAGAAGGAGCATATCCCCCTGTAACACGGTGGGAGAACTGACTTGGTGTTCTTGTTTGACAAAAACATGTGCGGATAGCAAGAGTCGCCACCGACTTTTATTTTATCCAATAGGAAAGGGTATAAAAGAACAAGAAAGACCTTTTAAAATTTTTCAGTTCAGGGATAGGTTATATAAAGGGAAGGTGTTAGCACCCTTTATATCCATGGTTATCCACGAGCTCTTAGTTACTTAGCTCACTTGTTTGTTAGAAAATAAATGTGAAGTGTATGTTTAGAAATTTTCATAAGTCTTTGTAATGATCCTCGTATGGATGTATACAAAGCTTTGAGTTTTTGAAAATTGTTTGAAAGTGAGGTGTGAAAAAGAAATTCTAAAATATGAGCAAGTAACTAAGAACTACCTACCATAGACTAGTCTTTCATATTTCTTTATTTCCTTTCAAGGGTAAGACTGTCCCTACTATTAAGGAGTAGGTAGTCATTTACCTTGGATTTATTAAGGGACGGGCGTAGGTTCATCGTATGGTCAACGAAGGCAATTTGTAGGGGTGTCTTTAGCAATTTGTAGGGATTATCATCATTTATTCCGTAGGGTCATCGAGAGACAAGATCATTTATTCCGTAGGCAACTTCGAAGGGACTATGATCTTTTCAACTTTGAATGGACTTGATGATTTATCTGTTTGAAGGGTTATTGCTTAAGACACCCCTATTTTCGAGGGACTTGACCATATTAAAAGCAACCAAGAGGGGAACCCTAAAAAGTGTAGATGGCGATCGTAGAACGATTGCCTTGCATGTGTGAATCCCATTTTCAAATATTTATCTTGATAATTAATTTTCTAAGTCCATGGTTCATTTAATTCTTGGCACGCCCTATGTTACTAACCACACAGTAAATATAAAAACAATGACATAAATTAAAAGGCAGAAAATAAAATTCCTACACTATTAAATGGCTTCGGGGAAATTACATAATAATAATGACAAAAAATGAAAACTAATTATTACAAAGGCGAAGCAGTTACATAATCAGGCAAACAGTGAATGAATTAACATAAACATGAGTGAAAATATGAAATAAAAAAAGGTTTGCAAGTTAGGGTTAAGGTTTATAAAAAAATTTAGGTTTAGAAATTTTTTAGGGTTTATAAAAATTAGGGTTTAAAATAAAAATTTTAGGGTTTAATTATAAAGTTTTTAGGGTTTAATTATAAACCTAAATATAACAAAATAATAATAATAATTTTTTTAATAAAAATGTTAACCTAAATCTAATAAAAAAATTGTTAAGAAAATAATGAAATGTTTAAAAAGTTAATTACAAATTAGTTAAAAGCCAATTAGGTTAACCATGTTTAAAATATATAAATTAATTAATTAATTAAAGAAATTAAAAAAACAATGAAAAATTGCCAAAATACATGGGGTGGGAATTAAACCCACGCCCATACCTTCCCATTCCAGCCTCAGACCTTTGCCACTGGGTCATTGTGCGCTTGCGTTATAGAATTGAAAAAAAAATATTTTAAAGTTGAAGAAAATCATAAGTTTCTAAAAAAACGCCACAGGTTAGGTTTGAACCCACACCCTCAGTTGCAACAAGCGCCCTTCCATCCACTGGGCCAATGCGCCACTTGTGATATTATTATGAAACATATAAATAATAAAATAAGTTAAAATTTGAATTATAAACACGCGCGCGAAGCCCATCGTCTTCAACCTCTGGCTTGTGAATTTTTCTACGGAATGGCTACGAATTAGCTATAAAAATTCCCTAGCTAATTAACCTACAAATCTCAATCATTCGAAACATGTAAATTAGTTCAAATTAATCATACCAATCGATTGCAAAAGAATCCTACATTCCAAATATCTCATCATCTTGTCTTTAAATCGTCTCAATTGAAAGTCCCTAAATACAAACTCCAAACCCTAGGTATGGCGTCTTTCGATTCCTGTAGTAAAACTCAAAACCAATTGCCCAGAAAGATTCCAAAATTCAAAACAAACAAGAATATATGATCAAATGCAGTTTGTAATACATATATAACATAAATCAAAATTCAAGAAAAAACAAGGAAATATGGAATCGGTTTATGCGTCTTGCTATGATTTTGATGATGGTAATGATTGAGACATGATAAAGGAACCTCAAGGAAGCTATTGCAACTTTAGAAACCTTTGAATGTGGCTGGAATTGCAAAACCGAATTTGAACTTTTGGTGTAATTTTTGAAATATGAAAGTGGTTCTTGAGTTATGAATTTCGTGTGCAATCCTTATGTTCTTGTTATGCTTATGTAGTAGAATGATTTTAGGTTAAAATTTGGGCCTTGGATGCATGGATTTCAATTGCTTGATGATGAAGAAACCAACTTGTTATTTTTGTTCAAAAAATCAAATATTATAATTCCATTTGAGTTTTGCACGAATTTGGAGTGTATCAATCATCTTGAATGTCATATATTTGATCCCAAAACAAACTTCAAATCAAAATTTTTATTTTCATAATTTATTTTAATTAAAAATGATTTTAAATGATTAAAATAAAAATAATATAAAATAAAATAATAAAAATCATAAAAATAGTCATTGGGTCGTGGATGTGCTTATCTTCAAGTTTGGATTGAAATACTATAGGCCCATTTGGAAAAAATTGAAGTTATGGCCTTTTTTGCTTCATACACCTCTTAAAAATTACCAAACTTTGACAATGTATAACTTTCTCAATTTTGAATCCATGAAAGTGATCTAGGACTTTTTAGAAAGCTTAAAGTGTCCTCTAATCAAACCTTTGGCCCCATGTCCATATCATTTACCATTTTTAAATTATGAGATTTGGAAAAAGTTTACTTTTTGTTGACTTTCAAAAAGACCTATAATGTTTTAGCTCATATCTTTAAAATGAAGCATTTTTGGACTTGGCTTGTGAGACACAAAGTTGTAGAGAATTGGATTTCCTTCAAAATGAGCTTTTTATGGGAAATGTTTGATGAAGTATGTGAAAGTTATGGATGGTTTAAGTTCAGTTGACTTTTCCTATACAAAACCCTAATTTAGTAACTCCTGATTTTTGATGATTATGAGGTTTCCTTGATGAATCATGATCAACCCTTGATCAAATGATGAATTTCACCTCATAATATTGATGTTGACCAAAAATCTTGAAGTTTGACTTTATGTTGACCATAATTGACTTATTGACCAAGTTAACTGATTTTTGGGTATCTGAGCATCTGACTGGCCAAACTTGTGAGGAAAGCTTTGAAACTTGTCATGGGGATTCTTTAAGGTATGTGGGGTGTTATGAAGTCCACTTGAGGCTTTGGAAGTCCAATTTGCTTGGGGAAAATCAAAAACCTAGTTCTACATCCATTGTTCAGGTGGAGGCTTTGTCTGGTGAAACCTTCAATCCCCTTGACCAATTGAGAATCTTGTAACTATTAAGAGACCTCTTGAGACACATCATTTGGAAGATGGGCGGGAAAATTTTGGGGTACAACACCCCCACTAGTTCTCTGGCCCAAATCAACTTTTTTCTTACCCTTACCAGTTGAAGTATCATAAGGCTTGCCACAGTTATGCTGATTCTTGCCCCTTCTATCAATAACAATCTTGTAGTGAGCATTGTTATCTTCCTCGAAGATCCTGCAACTATTAACCAGATCAACAAAAACATGAATCTTTTGATACCCTACCGCTTTCTTAATCTCCGAACGCAACTCGTTCTCAAACTTGATGCACTTCGAAAATTCAGCAGTCGCTGTATCATGGTGCGTATAGAACTTCGACAACTCCATGAACTTTGCAGCATAATCCGTCACTGATATATTCCTCTGTTTCAGCATAAGGAATTCAATCACTTTCTTACCATGCACATCTTCAGGGTAATACTTCCTCATAAACTCTCTACAAAAAACAACCCAAGTGATCTCTTCACCTGCAGCTTCCAACCATTCTCTGGTTTCTAACCACCAATCATCACCCTCAACTGCCAACATATGAGTTCCATAACGAAACTTCTGTGATGGAGTGCAATCCATCATGCGGGGAATTCTTGGCATATGCAGCCATTTTACGACAAAACATCAGAAAATGGATTTTCGAACAAGTATGCCTTTTGTATTTCTCAAACTCAGGAACTTTGAACTTATCAGGCATAACCAAGTCAGAAACCAAACACATGTCTACTGCAGCAGCACCAAAGACATCTTTTCCTTATAAACCCTTTACTATATTTTCAAGAGTCAAGCATTGTTCTCTAACTTCATCCATGTATCCAGGTTCACCTTGACGTTTAACTTATGGACCAACAACATGGTACACAAAAGGAGAATTATGATAAGTAGCTTGAGTAACAATATGTACAACAGGTTAAGGTTCGACAAATGCTGAAGTTGAAAATACTGGCAAAATGGATGGAGAAAACATTGGAGTAGTTGTAGAGATTGGAACGTAATCCGGAGGTAACCCAAATTCTGGCCAAGTAGAAGCTTGTTGCTGAATCACAAGAGGGTCAACAACAACAGTTGAAACTTCAGAAATCACAATCCTTTAAGGTAGTTCACCTCGAGCAATCAAAACTTGCATCATTTTAGTGAGCCTGGTCATACTGGACTTCAACTCATCGATTTCCAATCGGACTTCCATATTGTGTTGTTCTTGGTCTTCCATTTTCAATCTGATAGAAGCTCTAGTTCCATATTTGTGTTGAGGAAACAACTTGACGGGTATCAGACAACCGAAGAAGGAAACAACTGGGATGAGTTCCCGCACAACTCGGATGAATGCAAGAATATGTGAGAATGCAATGATATGCGATGTTCACTTTCATGTCAGGAAACAACTCAATTATTGCAAAAATGATCAACATCAAGAACACGATCATGAAAAATCTTGACAAAAAGGGATAATTGCTTTGTCCAATATTTGCAATAATCTGAATTTTTTTCCTTAAGAAATGGTTGTGATGATGTTTATGATGAATGCATGGATGTAACAACCACAAACAAGATCACGCAAAACACATAGGTTCAATGGTTCGGATCGTGAGTATGGAGTCAAGGGATAAGAACCAACAACCCATAAAGGCATGTACTAAGGTTTGTCTTCATTGTACTTGCAGAAACCAAAAGAGTTCTAACAGAGGTTCCCGGAGTTAGCAACCATCTATAGAATATTATTGGTACATTGGACTACTCCCCAACCAATAACATTCTTAAGAAAGACCTCATCCCGAGTGTAGTATCACATGACAACCACCTCAAATCTACACCTGTATAGCTTCTGCATTACGTTCCTAAAATGGCTTGGATGGGTTAAGGGTTCTACGGTCCTCAACATGATCAACTCCAGGTCGGAAAAGTAATGCAATGATAAGACTACTCGTCATGATATCAGTAATCCAAGTGATCCTAGCTGAGTGGAGATTATCGAATTGATATCGCTTTGGACTACTCTGTCGTGTATCACTTTGAATATTTTCGTCCTATCATAAGTTCACTCAGATCCGGGTATAAGATCTATCTCACTCACAAAGGATCTCCAAAACAGAACATAACAAACAATAACAAAAAAATCAAACCAAAGTAATAAATAAATCAAAGTAGGCTGAACCCGCTTAGAGACTACTCCCCAGCAGAGTCGCCACTTTTCTGCAGCGGTAAAATCGTGAGTGTAAGCTATTGGTTAACTTAACTCAAAGTAAACAGAGTCGCCAATGCGCCTTTATTTTATTCCAAATGAAAAAGGAAAAAAGAGAGAATAAATCCTAATAAATCTAAAAGTGAAAAGCTAAAAGATTAAGCAGAGAACGAGTAATGGGTTGGTTACATAATGGGAAGGTTTTAAGCACTCAAAATGTCCGTGATACTCCACGAAAGCCCTTTGAAATATTTATTGCTTTTGGTTTGAAAATTGTTTGTTAAAAGAGATTGAAGAGATAAGAAGAGAAATGTTTCTTAAGATTTTTGTGTTTGACGAGACGGGCGTCTCATGCCTACGTACCCACGACGTGCAATGTGAGATCAAAACCCTGTAGTTCGTGGTATAGCTGATGGGTTATTCAGATTGTGTTATAAAAGTTGGGAGTGTATATTGTTGATGTCTTGTGGCTCTATTTTTTAAAATTTTTTTTGTACAGAAAATAAAATGGGCTTAATAAAAAATACAATGGGCTTTAGTTCTTTCTATTTTTTTGGATATATATATATATATATATATATATATATATATATATATATATAAAAGAAGAAATGGGTTTAAGAAAAAAATTAATGAATTAAAAAAAAAGATATTGATTCGGAAATGAAATGAATAAAAATATGAAGTATGGGAATTAAAATGGTAGTGAATATAGAATTTGATATTAAAAAAAATGGAAAGTTTGAAGGTGAATAATCGGAATAGATCGGATAACGGAAATATGGATGAGGTAAAAACAAAATGGTAACTAGAAAAAATGTATGAATCGGATAATGGACGAAGCGATGATTTCTTATTTTTTAGCCCAAAACCAAATCTTGATTTTTCTTGCACAAGCCACTTGATTAGAATGAATACAGTCACTCCTGAACCACTGAATAATTTGCCAATCAAGCCACCGCCATTTGAATCGTCTGAAATTTGTCCTGATTATTTAAAATAATACTTAGGAAAATAAATCCACAGATGAACCACTGATGAATTGTCAAACCCTCAATCAAGCCAATATAAATCAAACTTCAATATGAACTACTGTTCGATAACCTGAAGAATTTCAACACATGACAACTTAAACTTTGAATACACATTGCCTGTGAAATAACCACTGGCACAAATATCTTGCAGTTGAAACAAACTTTTGATAGCTTGAACAAGATTAGGTCAAGCTTTCATTTGAATCGAATCATAACTGAACAACCACATCTGAATTGAAATCATTGTCTTGTCTTTGAAAACCTGCAACACAGAGAGAAGAATAAGCAATTTGCGACATATTTTTGCTATTTTGGTTAGAAGTTAGTAAATATAAACAAATAAAGGCAAATAAAAACACGGTGATCCCCTGTGAGGCATAAACCTGCAACTAAAAAGGATAAACTAAATAGTGTGTGATCTTGTTTGTATGCAAGATGCAGATTAGATGCGAAAAATCTTAGGATAGAAAATTAGGATGTGACAGGGTGTCCCTGATTTCCTAATATAATGACATTGATTCCTATTTTAAGAGTAATTTCACTACATTTTCATTATCATGTTATTGTATGATTATTCTTAACGCAAAATCCATATTGGAAAATACCGTTTTCGATTACAGTTAAGTTAGGTCTGAAAAACTTGATTTAACGCTTTTCATACAATAATATTTTATTAGACATCGCCGATGAATTGGGATGCCATAATTTAACCGTGTAATTTTTGGTATTTTTAAAAGCTCGGGATTCTCTCTATACAACCAAGGAATTGGGGTATAGAGAGAATACCAAAGAGTTTTATTTAAAGAAATTTTGGAAAACTAATCTTGAAAGACTGTAATGATTTGGCCTACTGGTGTTTTTGCTAATTTAGGGACATTGTCATTAAAAGGGATTTCATACACCTTCCCTAGTGTTATTCTCATATTTGTTATCACATCTTATTTACTTCTTACTTGCTTTTATTCATAGAGTCTAACTTAGAACTTTTCCAAAACAACCAAAGACTTTTGTTCAATGGAATTTTGCAAATTAAACTTATTTTTCTTTAGCAGTCCGCAAGAGATCGACACGGGGGATAACCTCAATTATTACTACATTGATATAATAGTACATTTGCTATTTTAATGACCAGAAGGCCTCGAGGAATAAGAGAAACTGAGATATTAAACGAACCAGGAACACTAAGTGTCATTCCAATATGTTTAGTATAGTCAAGCAATAGTCTTGTCTGGATTGACTATACTACACAATTGCACATATGTGCTTATCCTTTCTAAAAAATACGTACATCGACTTCAATTGAAACCGAGTGCTGAATCAAATTTGTATTTGTTGAAAGGAAAAGTAAGAATCATATTGAAGCACACATTTGTAATCTGTCACTAAATTTTTTTTTTTTAATGTTTGATTTGAAATAGGCCTGGCCTATCATTACAAGATGACTATAAATAAAATACAAGGGACCCAACTTATTTATTCTCAGTAAAGAAAGTATACATACACAAATGAACCTTTATTCCATGATAAAAATACATGTGCCCCTTTCCTTCTTTCATTATATTAATTAAAATAAACTATATGTTCAATATTTATTGGAAACACAACAGGGAGTGTATATACTTAAACACAACACAGAAATAAGCTTCACCATTCTACTAATAATCATTCTTTCTGGAACACAACAGGAAGTGCACCACCATCTAAGGCCAATAGAATCTTGCCATTCTCACGGATAACACCAACAGTCCCAGATTCAAACTTACAGCTAGGGCATACCTCTGCAGGGCTCCATTGGATGTTGTAGATGCCTCTAGTTTGTGTCGGAACAATCCTAAAGAAGTTACCATATGATCCAACTGTACTGTCATCCCTTCCGGTTATAATCAACCTCCTTCCACTCGTAGCATCTTTCTCACCCACTCTCCATTCTGTGGACTGTGCGCAACTTGAGGAAGCTACAAATGTTACTCTCAAGTCTCTGTCAAGAAGCACATCGTCCTCATCATGACGAGGGGCAAAAGGTGTGAATACCACCGGAATACCGTGTGCCAATTCACTGGTGACAAGACCAACTTGCAGAGGGCATGGTGCATTTCCAGTGATCAATGAGGAACCTCCTCCATTGCCTGTGATAGCAGGCCTGATGAAGTATTCCTCATCGTCCTCAACTGCGTCGCCACTAGTGTCTATCACAATTTGGGCTATTGATGTTGTTGCCATCAAAAGCCACACATGAGCAAGGATGACTAGGGTCAGGAATCTAGTTGACATTATGGATTAATCTTACAGCTCACACTCTAAGGTTATATGAAAGAGGACTTAGGCTTTTTGTGTGTCTGCTGTTGATTGCTAGGCAAGGTTTTTATAGCGCTAATCATATACCATGCAACGAATAGAGTAATTCATGAGTAAACAAAAGTCCAATTAAATAATTTACTTGATTTTTCATATTGCTTATATGTTACTTTGTTTTGATCGCATGATTTTGATAGGGTGGAAATGGTGAATTTATTCCTAGTTTGAATCGTCCAATTAATGAAGTATATGTAGTTGCGTACACAAACCAATATCTACAAGCACGCTAAAACACTTTTATCTCTTTCGTTGTTTTCCTTCTGTCACTAAATTAATATATATAATTAACCAAAAGGTTGTATTTCTTGCACATTATTGTATTCTTAAAAGTATTTCAACGAATATCTATTTTCTAATGTCATTTTGTTTATAGTATTCAAGACTATTTAATCAGGTGGATGGGATTAACGAGGTATGGCCCTTTAACCTCTAAAATTTTTGAAAAATTTGTGGCGACTAAGCTAGGAGATAGAAGAATATTATAGAAAGATAATTGGATTGAGAACAACACTCTACAACATTTAACTAATCTGTTTTTGCATTCACAGTAACGGCCTCATGTCATCACTGATTTTGGAAGATGGAATAGTAATGAATAATTTTCTGCAGGTACTATAAGATACATACCTAATCCTTTATTTAGTTTGGGCTTTATTATTGTCTTAGGAGGAATTTACTTGCCATCCCCCAGTTATACCTAGCATCCTTCAATCATGGTGAAATTCTATTTTTATCTTTTAAATGTTTTTAAATTTATGAAATTTTTAGTGTTATATTGGTAATTTTGAAATTTTCGATAAAAAATACAGGTAATTTCGAAATTACCGGTAAAAAAATAATTTTGTTTTTTCTACACTATCTCCAATTTCAAATTCGCAGTACAATACCGAGAATTTTTAAAATTATCAGTATTGTACTGTGAATTTGAAATTCCCAGTAGTGTAACAAAAATATTTTGAAACTTTTGGAAATTTTCACTACCAGGAATTTAGGAATTACTGATATTGTACTGCAAATTTGATTCTCGGTAGTGTAAAAACACAAATTTTGGAACTTTTGAAAATTTAAACTATTGAGAATTTCGAAATTACCGTTACTGTACTGCGATTTTGAAATTTCAGTAGTGTAAAAAAATAAATTTTGGAACTTTTGCAATTTTTCACTATCGGGAATTTCGAAATTACAGGTACTGTACTACGAATTTGAAATTCACGGTAGTGTAAAAAAAAATCAAACTTTGGAACTTTTAAAGTTTTTCACTACCGTAAATTTCGAAATTATCGGTATTGTATTGTGAAATTTTTAAAATTTTTCACACATTAACAGAAATTTTGAAATTTCTGGTAGTTAAAATTTTTTCATTTGTTTCAAAAAATTTCAAGGGTAGTTTTGCCATTTTGAAAAAATGGGGGTGCCAAGTATAATTGGGGTGGCGAGTAGATTCCTCTTGTCTTAGTCTTTGTGTTGGCTCATACCTTTGTATATATTTCACTTTTACTTGATCTTTTGGGTTTAAGTGGAATAATTCAATTTGAATAATATCATGGTGTCAAATGCGATTTATTTCCTTTTTTCATTTCTTCTATAATATGTGATCGATGCTTTTCACTCTTTGTTTTCAATAGCATTTGTTTATCGTGTCCGTTAAATTGTCCTTAGTTGCATTGCATTTCATCGTTTTTCTAAGATTTTGCGAGTTTTAGTCAAGCATGTGTGGTTTTTTGCATTTTGTCACTTCTAGTTACTTTTGGCTTTGATTTGGTTGTTTTATGTCGTGTTTTCAGGTACGCAGGAAGTTATTGATCGGACACGCGCGGAGCGGTCGTCCAAGTGCGAAAAACGGGATTTTGGAGAAGGTTCAGAAGTCTGACACAAGTGCCTGTGTCACCTGACAAAGCCCATGTCAAGAGGCCTGTGATAGAGAAGGAATCAAGAAGGGAGAAAAGGCAAGTCAGCAGCTTGACACGCCCGCCCATGTCACAGAACACGACCCGTGTCAGGTCTTGTTATGAGGATGCACCTAAGCTTTGGAGATCTAGCAGCCTAGCACAGCCCCCCATGTCATGGGACACGACCCGTGTCAGGGCTCTTGAAGGAGGCATTTTTATTATTTTATTTTATTACACTTTAGTGATCTTCGGGGGTATTTTGGGTTTTTCGCTTAGCTGTTTGGGGTCTGATACATTAGGTTGATTGTTTGAGGAGAAAAAACTTGATTTTAAGATTGGATTTTATTTTTGTTCTGGAGATTGTACGCACGAGTTTTAGGAGAAAGGCGATCTTGTAACCGCGGAAGCCATTGAAGATCATCTGAACCTTATTACAAGTGTAATGTCTTTTCCTTATTTTTATAGTTTTTTTATTGTTATTGTAAACATGAGAAGCTAAGCCCCCTAATGCTTAGGGGTGTCCCTGATTTCCTTTGTAATGACATTGACCTTTTTATTGTAATAATTTCACTGCATTCTCATAATCGTTATGTTGTTTGATCGTTCGTACTGCAAAACCTAAATTGGAAAATAAGGTTTTCGATCTAAGGTTAACCGTAGGTTGGAATATCATAGTTAACGCCTTTTTCAAACAACAATATTTTATTAGACATCACCAAGGAATTAGGATGCCATAATTTAACCGTAAAACTTTTAGTATTCTAAAAGCTTGGTATTCTTTCTATACAACCAAGGAATTGGGGTATAGAGAGAATACCAAAGAGTTTTCCTTAAAGGAATTTTTGAAAACTAATCTTGAAATGCGGTAATGATTTAACATTGTGGTGAAATTTCTAATAATAAGTTATTTGTCATTATAAGGGTTTTCATACACCTTCCATAGTGTTATTCTCTTATTTGTCATAACAACTTATTTTTATTGAGTACTTTTACTTTGTCATTTGTAATTTCAAAAGACAATTTTAATACAACCCTAGGACTTTTTGTTCAATTGTTTTGCATTAAACTTATTTTGCCTGCGCAGTCCTCAAAAGACCGACACTGGAGAAAAAACCCCTATTATTACTACATCGAAAAAATAATACACTTGCTACTTTACCTATCAATATGGTATCAAAAGTTTAACCCTAATATCTTCATCTTCTTCTTTTTTCCTGCATTATCAAATATTCACCCTTCCTTTCCCAATTCTACAATGGCATCCGAGGATGACACAGGTAAGAAATCCATCACAAAATAAACCTCAAACAATTCAACTACAACCAACAACCTTTCTGATCTTGCAATGAATTCAAGAAACGTGTTTTATCTTCATCCATGAGAAAATCCAGGTGCTACCACTGTTGCACTTCCATTAGATGACAACAATTACCATAACTGAAGAAGGTCCATGCGTCATGCTCTCACCTCTAAGAACAAGCTCAGTTTCAGCAAGGGTAATCTTCCAAAACACCTTGGATTAACAGGACTTTATCGCCTCACATCTCCCAAAACACAATTTGTTTTGAGTCTGCATACGATCTTTGGGATGATCTCCATGACAGATTCACCAAAGGTAATCACTTTCACTTTTCTTATCTTATACGTGAACTTCATTCTATTCAACAATGTGACAAATATCTGTCAACCTATTTCACTGATCTCAAAATCCTATGGGATGAACTTGAATATTTGTGTCCTACACCTTTTTGCACATGTGTAACACCGTGTACTTGTGATTTTGCCAAAGTTGTGCGCAAATACAAACACATGGAGTATGTAACATGTTTCTTGAAGGGTTTGAATGATAATTACCACAATATTCGCACCCAAATTCTTCTTCTTGATACTCTTCCTAACATTAGTCGTGTATACTCTTTAATTGCTCAACAAAAAATTATTCCTATACCGGCTTCAAGTTCTAGCTCCAACATTATGTATGCTAACAACAACAACAACAACAACAATGCTCGGGGAAACGGAAAAAGTAACTCAAAACCCTTTATGGCCTTCACCAATTGTAGAAATACCAACCATATTATTGACACCTGCTACTTCAAGCATGGATTTCAAGCCTACACAAACTCAAGACAAGGATGTCAGTATTTCCAAATATATTTTCAACATCTCTTGCTCCTACTTCAACAATCAAGGAAGGATACTCAATTAACCAAGAATGATTCCACTTCTACTCCTAATAAGGCCATCATTTCAAGTATTGTTAACATAGGCTGAAAGCTCTAAGGGTTTAGACAAGATTTTGGTAAAACATAAATATTGAAGACATGACTACTTGAAGAATACTGACAAGAAACACAGATGTTGAATGCAATGTCCTATCATGAAGACTCGACATCTTGGAGTGTTATAGGTGAGTTTGACCGAACTAGGTTAGCAAATTATTATGTTATTTATCATTTTGCAGTTATACAACTATGTTATTACAGTTACTGATCAAACATGTCGAGATAGATGTTGGAACATTTGACATACTCGTGTGTTGATATTGTTGAATATCAGTCTGCACGTGTTGCCCTTGTTTAGTTGTTGGAGAGATCAATGTCTTGGCGTGTGGTTAGGACATATGTGATCTACTTACCAGAATTTTAATTGGTATGAGAGCATGCATTTTGTCTGTGTCTAGATGAGATCTTTGGGAGATGCTTTCTAGTGTTAAACAAGGAGAAGTTAATATGATCATCATTGTGATATACTTGAAAGGTATCGATGGATGGGAGTAGTGTTCTAGGTCAAAGGGAATAACTATTGATGGTTGTTCAAAACTTTTGTGAATTTTCTATTGGTGCTAGTGTTCGTTGATGATGTCCAATAAGATGGTTTTCCATATTTCTTGAAGGCAATTGAAGTTGTTCATTGGTTTTCCGTTGCTTGTGTTTCTGATTGGAAGAATCTTGTTGGCTTAAGTTTTTGATGATGAAAAAAGATCTATTCTTGGGAATCGATTGAGATGATCGTTGTCTAGAGAGAATAGATGGTGGAATCTATTCTTGATCTTGCTTGTGCTCGTGAAGATATCAGCATCATAAAAGCCCTAATCTTTCCAAAATCGGGAGCACAAGAATAAAGAGGGTTGTTGGTTGTTGGTGATGATATCTTGATCCTTGGAAGGGTAATTTCTTCAGTACCCCGAAGAATAATTGGAGGAAACTAAGTTGAGTTTTTGTTTGTCAATTCTTGGTCTATGAATTTGATAAACAACATGATCATGAAGGAAATTTCCAAAGATACTTGAGATGTCTCTCAAGTCCACTCATAAAGGAAATTTATAATCATGATCAGAGGTATATGATCTTGGTCTGGTATTCATTCTAAAGATGGCTCTCTAAGGGCTTCTAGTTATCATATGTGAAAAGGGTGAAGAATATCAAACTTAAAGAAAGTGGATGTGAATTATTGTCACCATCCACGACCTACAAGAAAGTGTATGTAGCTCAAATCCAAAGGTTGTTCTAGTCTGCAGGGAGACTTCATTTCAGTTGAAAGGGATCCTCGTTGAAGAAGAAGAAGATAAGAAAGTCAATTGAAGGAAAGTTGAGTCAAGGATGTGAGTCTTGATGTCTTAACATTGGAAAGGATACAAAATATCTACAACTAAAGGATACTGAATAAGGATTTAAGACCAATTTCTATTTGTGAAAGTCACAAGTATTTAATTGATTATCCTTGTTTGCCGTAGCTGAAGACATGATGAATCATCAGGAGGTACAACATCTATAGCTACAACCTAGAGGATGAATACAATCAAGATTATCTTGGAAGACTTCAAAGGGACATGTGTTCAATCAGATGTTGAAACATAAGTTAGTATGTGCAAAATCCTAATGGCTTAAGGAGTGACTGTTCAGATCAATGGGAAGAAGATTTCATATACTTTGGAAACCAAATCTTAGGATGATAACCAAAGGTGTTGGTAACCCTCTCCGGACAAATTCTTCAAAGGCTTGTGATCCACCTAGAGAGTTTCTAGAATAGAAACTGGTCTAGTTTATAAAGACTCTTAGAGGATACTACTTGGATCAGATTATTTCTGATCTAAGAGTAGAAATGTCAAGGATCACTATCATCATGCTTGAAAGAGTACTAAGAAGAGAAAATAGAATATCAGGGTAAAAGGTCTAGGATTTTTTTCTTTGAAGAAATCAATAAGTCTTCACTCAAGGATAGTTGGACTTCAGTGTGGTGCTTAAAAGTAGGATAGAGGTTGTTTACTAAAACTTAAAAGTGTTATCAAGTATATAATATCATGAAAGTCTTGTTCTATTAGGGTTGAAAAGTTATCAAAGTGGCATGATAACTTGAAACTTGTTAAGGCTGAAACTGAAAAAGCTAGATCATTAACTGGATGTCTTATCAAATGTTCTAACATCAATCTACATATCTGGATGATTTCACCGAGGGGTTTAGCTACCTTCAATCAACTGATCATTTTAGGAATGTAAGTTGTTGATACTTCAAAAAAGATCCTCTAATGTAGATTGTGGAAGCTGCAAATATGGGAGATATTACATGTTCTAGTCTTGGTGTATCTAAGACATCTTAAAATGTAGTAGGTGGAATATATAACTTGAAGATCAAGCTACATTGGTGAATAAAAAGAACTTTTGGAAATCTAAAGGAAGATGAGTTAACTAAACTATGGCATTTGGTTGTTCTCAAACATGAATCCAAGGATTGGATCTTATGGAAGAAGCTCTAATAAACTGAAGATGATTTTAGTGGTTATGGAGATTTTATTTCTCTCTATGACGGTCTGAGTTCTTGAAGATCAACATGGTGAAGTTGTACTCTATAGAGAATTTCTAAGGCATGAAGATAGCAAGAGATGCAGTTGAGGTTTGTGATATATGAAAGATGTTTCAACTAATGTTAGAACATAATTTGGTTGTGATATATCTGGAGAAGAATATCTTGTATAAGAAGCGTTGTAACTCATCATACGGGACAATGATGAGATGAAGATTGTCATAGTTATAAAGGTGGTTCTTTCTACATACCTAGTCAGACGGAAGTGGATTAGACTAAATCCCATGGAGCAAGCAAGCCAAGTATTTCTATTTAGAAGCATAGAGAACTCTTTTCTCCACAACTATGGAATTATACTGGTGGTATTTTGAAAATATCATGAGTCTTTAGAATGGTCTCTGTCTGAAAAATCTATGTCTAAGTTCTACAAAGGTGTTGGTTCTTTTGAAGACAAGAAAAAGTAACAATGTCTGATTGAATATCAGGATATTTTTCAGGATATTGTTTAGGTCTTAAAGATCAGCAATTGGTTACAACTACGGTGTTCATTTGTACTTGTCAGGAGAGTGTTGAAAGCGTGTATCTTGATTGTGCATACGAGTTAGGACTCGTATTTCAAGGAGAATCAGTCCAAACTAATTAATTGAGTTATGGACGGTGCATAGTCTTCATTGTTGATAAATTCTTCCTCATCTCATTGATTTGTCTACCTAGTAACTGGTAGTCATTAATCCTTTTCTTTAATCTCATTTCCTTTTGCCTCTACCCAGTGACAAGTAGCAGGTGGTATTGTCTCATTTGTATTCAATTGGTTACATTTGCTTTTACTTTATCTCTACCCAGTGACTGGTAGTGGATAATATGTTCTCGGCTTAATCTTTCTCTCCCTTGTGGATTTTAATACTTAGTTTGGTTGAGGTTTTCCCCAGTGAAGTTATTTTACTGTTAAGTCTTCTCTATTGAGCTTTACCTTTTGATTGTATTTTCAGGTGCAGTCATCCCCAGGTTGAGTTAGTCATCCAGTGATTTATTTTCTCGGTGAACTTTCTCGTCGTTTCTTTATTTTATCTAACAAATTTTATTCCTTTTTCTTCTCCAACTTTTGTTCGTCTCTTGTGATGCTTTATTTCCCCACAGAGATCCTGGATTTTCATATCATTTCATATTCATATCATTTCATGGTCTTTTAGGGCCAAAAATGCGGTTTTCTATATTTAAGTCTCTCCTATATTGTCGAGACGAAGATGTCAAACTTCATATCTCCAGATTGAAGAAACTTAAATAGGGGCAGCAGTAGCACCGTATTTTTTCCCCTAAGATTTCTCATATTTTCATTTGCATCACTGCATACAAACAAGATCGTACATTGGTACTCTTATCCCTTTTCAGTTGTGGGTTTATGCCTCGCAGGGATCACTATGCTTATGCAAGCTTCGTAATTGTTTTATTTGTTTGTTTATGTTTACTAACCTCTAATCAAAATCTAAAAATAATGTGTTTTTCCTTTATTAACTTTTCAGGAAGAAGTAAAAAATATCAAAGCAGTTCCTCGGCTCGAACGTATTTCATCTTAACAAAGTCAAAGTTGATCTGCAAGCAATTCAAATTCATCTCATCATAGATTTCTCGGTTTTTTATTAATTACTTTTCAAGTAATTCCAAGGTTCATGTGTTTTTTCCACATCTTCTTTGACAAGCAAAGAAATCGAGCCGAAATCACAACAGTGCGGCAAAAAACCTTATTTTCCAAATTTTTAACTAAGTAATCGGTTACTCATGAGGAATTTTGAAAACATTTTGGCAGCAACTTCAAATTCTTCAATTTTGGCACCAAATTCATTTTTTATCACATGTGGAATATTCTAGATCACTTCCATTTAATTCCCATACATCATAATTAATTCATATCATGTATCTTCATTAACCACTACTCTTTTGTTAATTTCCCTCCAAATTTGAATTCCAAACCTAATTTTGATTTTCCAAACCAAGCTCCAATCCACCTATTTCCCATACCAAAACTCTATAAATAGAATCCTCGTTTCATTCATCAAGCTTTGGAGAGCCAAAAAACCTCTTGCATATTATCTCCCCAAACCACAAAATTAACTAAAGCTCACATTTCTTCTTTTGAAAGTTAACAAGAATTCACATTGAATCTTGTTCAACTTTGAGCTAAACCCTTCATCCCACTTGTTTTCCTTCATCAATTTCAGTATATCAAAGCTTGTTTGTGTAGATCTTGAAGCAATTTGGAGCTAATTTCATATTCTGAGTGTTAATTCATCATTCACCCTTATTGAAGCTTCATCTTCATCTTCCATAATGTAGATCATCGGTGACTTGTGTTACTCGATCCTTTGGATCTTGTAATTGTTTTTTAATACTGTTTTTTATTGTGGTTTTACTTTAAAATTCGTGCAAATTCAGTCCTATGATCATAATGTGTTTGGAAAAAGTTTTGAAAGAGGATCATGCTGGATTTTGCCTATTTTTGTCACTCTGCGCATACAATAACCGGTTACCACATATGGAGTAACCGTTTACTCAGTGTTAAATTTCCACAAGAATTGCGTTTTTGAACTATGTAACCAGTTACCCTATATGGTGTAACTAGTTACTCTGAAGCATAATTGAATTTTTTTCCTTACTTGTTTGGGGCTGTTTTGGTGCTTTCTTGTTTCTTTTTCCCCTCTTTTGTTATTTTAGTCTTGGAATACATTATTGAGATCAATTTCTCTTTAATTTTAATGGACTTCAGATATCGATTAGAGTAGATTAATATTCATTAATTTAAATCTATCTTCAAATGAAAATTTAAATTCATGAGAGGTGCTTTGGAATAGTCATATGTTTTTTACACATGGATCTATCAATTAAAGGTGATTGAACTTAAAGATGGAAGGACCTTAAAAGAGTTGTTCAATTTGGCTCTTCTCCACCCCTCCCTCTAATTCTCCTTTCTCTTTTGATCGATGAATGTCTTATGGATCCTAGAATTTCTTTGTTGAATTCTTGATCAAGACGAGATTGTTACCTATTTTATTTTTGTGCGGAATTGTTTACGGATGATGATCTACATATCATTCATCTAACATGCATTATCACTAACATTAGTTACCTTATTTGGTATTGACCGGACTTATTGTAGGGTGACTTATATATAAGTTACTTGGTGGTTACTTAACATAGCGCTGCATTTGTCCCTCTCTCTTCCTTATCACGACTTGAACTTTCGTGGCTCGAACCATGATTGGTTGTGTAAGCTCAAACATGGTTATTATTTTGTGTTAAGATCATAATCTCAAATCTTGTTGTAGAGGCTTTGATTCTATCAATCTTATGACAAGTTTTCGTTAAATATGACTTAAGCACATCGTTCAACCATATAGTTCAAGATGCGAGATGGAATATTCGGTGTTGCCTTTAAGACTTTTGGCTTTGTTTTCTTTGTGGATGATTAAGTTCACCACATTATTGTAACTTTTTTTATGTTTCTTTCTTACTCCCTATCCTTTTATTTTTACTTCTTGCCCCCCTCTCTTATTTCTTACGCTTTATATAATCCATTATCATCTTTATGTTTATGTCATTTTTTGTGTGTCCACTTGGACTTTATTATCTATTGTGCTTTTCTATTTTCTTGTCTATCTTGGATACCAAAAATATTAATAAAGGCCTAAACACTTTAAAAGAGTTGTTCTTAATTGTGGACTATGGTTACTATCCAGTGCATTGGAAGATTTCTTTACTTGGATTGTGGACTTATGGACTTAGTATTAGGATGTATCCCCTTGCTTGGATTATTATGAAGTTGGTACTTTAGCCTTTATTTGGATTATTTGCTCAAGAGGATGGAATTCTATGTTACTTATGCTTTGAAGTGTCCCCAAGTGGTTATAACTTTCCTACCTGATCGCGACTTTCTGAGTCTAACGGTTATTAACTGCAAGTGCACAGTCTATCGTGTAGTAATTAAAGATATTGATCCCACAGAGATCAATGTCAACCTACTGTACTTTGTTGTTACTTTGTAAAGCTAAGGTGAATGATGTTTGATTAATACGAAACTAAAACTAGAACTTAAAATAAAACTAAGAAAATTAGATAACAAAGAGGGACCGGAATATGAATTCCGCGTTCCTAAAGGACTTGGTAATTCGGTTACTAATTAGATTATAACTTAGTTCCGTAGAATAAATTGACTTAAAGACTCTGCCTCACGCTCTCGCGGTATTAACTAAAACCATACTTCCTAATCCCCAAGATTTTGCTCTCGTTCGCCCGGTAATTAAGAAAAATATTTTGAAAGCTAATATTATCCTAAACGTATCTAAAGCGCTCTCATTGTATTTAAATTTGTTGCCTAATTTCCACTATCTGGTTCGATCCCCATGCTCTCGTTGTGCCGATTCTAACCTTAATTAATTTCTCACTCTCGTGACAAAACCGTGTTAAGTAACCTCTCACTCTCGTGACAAAACTACTTAAATTAAACTTGGAATTAAAACCAAATCAGAATTCTAATCATAAGTTTGCAACTATTATATTCTACTGAGTCTCGCCGATAACGACGGTCCTAATATGTGAGATTCAAAACTATTTGGCTAGACATGGACATGAAAATAAATATGCAATTACGATAATAAATTAAAGATGATAACATAACTCGGAAATTTAAATAAGAAGGCGATGAAAATATAAATAGGCGATTAAATAAGAAGGCGAGAAAGATAAATAAATAAATAAACCTGGAATTAATTGATGCTTGAATCATACATTGAACTCTTGAATTCTTGAATGCGAATCAAAAAAATAAAATACGAAAAAGAAAGAATCCTAAAACTAATGTTTGTAATAGTCCTCCGATGTGGAGAACTATTACTTTTACATAAAATAAAGATACTTAAAAACTAAACAAGGAAAAATGGTGCAAGAGATGATTGAAAAATGGTGCAAGAGATGGGTGAAATGCTGGGGAGTAATCTCTTAGTGGATTCGGCCTATTTATTTACTGCTTTGGTTTGATTTGTTTGTTATTTGTTTGTTCTGTTTCATTTTTGGTGATCCTCTATTAGTGAGATAGACTCTAACCCGAATCTGAGTTGAACTTATAATAGGACGGTGATATTCGAAGCGATACGCGATTGAGTAGTCCAAAGCTATATCAATTTGATAATCTCCACTCGGTTAGGATCTCTTGGATTATCAATGTCATGATGAGTAATCGTACGTGGCATTATTTTCCGACCTTAAGCTGATCATACTGAGGACCGTAGAACCATTAACCCATCCAAGCCAATTTAGGAACGTAGTGCGGAAACTATCAGGGTTTAAACCTATGGTGGTTGTCACGCAATAATACACTCCAAAGAGGTCTATTTTAAGAATGTTATCGGTTGGGGAGTAATCCAATGTACCGATAATATTCTAAAGATGGTTGTTAACTCCGGGCACCTCTGTTAGCACCCTTTTGGTTTTCTGCAGGTACAATGAAGACAAAACCTTAGTACTTACCTTTGTGGGAGGTGTTCTGCTACCTTAACTTCATGCTCGTGACTTCTTCTATCTTGTTTGTGGTTGTTGCATACATGCACTCATGCATTCATGAGCATTAGTGGTTATGGTTATGAATGTTGAAAGGAGGAACACAAGGAAGTACAGTTTCAAGAACCCTAATCTAATAGAGTTGAGAAAACTAGGAGCTTTAGTGGTTGACACCCAATATTTCCTGAAATGTTATGGAAAGCTCTTGTTTATCTTGGATACCGATGTACCAGAGGGGATTCTCCCTACCTTTGCTCAGTTTTATGATCCTTTGCATCATTATTTCAGCTTTCCTGATTATCAGCTTGTGACGACCTTGGAGGAGTACTCTCATTGGATTGGTTTACCTATTTTTTACAAGGAATTTCTTTTTAGTGGTTTAGAGAAGGAGCTTACAACCAAAGTCATCGCTAAATCACTTTTTCTCAAAGAGATAGATCTTAGCGGGAAGTTTCTTCCAAAAGGGAGTGTCTGTGGTATTAATGCCAAGTTCTTAATAGGGAAAGCTTCTACTTCTCTTACTTTGGGTCATAAGGATGCATTCGAGGCTATTCTTGCTTTTCTTATTTATGGGATTGTCTTGTTTCCTAACTTAGATGGTATTGTTGACGAGAGTGCCATTCAGATTTTCTTGAAGAGAAATTCGGTACCTACTTTTCTTGGAGACATGTATCATGTCTTTCATTATAGGACCTCTAAAGGTGATGGAGAGACTGTATGTTGTACGCCTCTTTTCTATAGGTGGTTTATTTTGCACCTACCAAAGTTCAATGTCTTCAAGGATAATAGAGAGAAACGAAGATAGTTTCAAAGGATTATGTCTCTTTCTCATAAGGATATGACTTGGTATTGTTCCGATTATGATAATGGAGTGCTTATTGACGGCTGTGGAGAGTTTCCTAATGTACCTCTTCTTGGTACACGTGGAGGAATTAGTTACAACCCTATTCTTGCTAGGCGACAGTTGGGATATTGCTTAAAGGACATACCAAGCAACCTTTCATTATCCAGTTTCTTCTTTCTTATTGGTGCAAATCATGTAGAAATGAAGAAAAAAAAAGATTGCTCATTCTTGGCATGCGGTTCATTGGAAAGAGAAGGGTCAATTGGGAGGACAACACCTTGCTCCCTCCGAATGCTACATCTAGTGGGTTCGATCTAGGGCTTCCAAGCTCAAGATGCCTAATCCACCCGAGGAGCCTTTGTTTCCTATACTACCATTTTCCGCTTTTCTTCCTCCCATTGATGAGAAGTTTGCTCTTCAAGAAGAGTTAGACATGATGAAGAAAGAGAAAGAAGAATAGTTCCTTGAGAAGACGACAATGCAAGAGCAATTGAAGAAGAGAGTTTATCTCATTGAGTTACTTGAGCGGCGTGTTACGAAGAGGCCAAGAGAGGATTTATTTTCCTCTAGTACTCCATCTACCATTCCTCATGCATCTGGTGCTTGGAAGGCTATTGTTGACCAGTTGGTGAAGGATAAGGAAGACATGGAGAATTGGTACAAGAAAGAGATTAAGAGGATTCACATGATCCCCTAGGCCTAGGCCTAGTTTACCTTTCTCTCATGAATTAGGATTGTTGAGACTTGTACTTCACTTGTAATCCTGACTTTGATTTTAACGAAAATAAGTTTTTAGTACTTCAAAAAGCACTACTTTTATAAATATTTCAATTTATCTTATAGTCCTTTGAAATATTTGCATTTACATACACATACCATGCATCATGCCAGCATTGGTCTTGCTTCTTGAGTGTTGTGAAAGGATCTTATGTTGTTTCTTAGTCTTTATTCAGTTCTCCTGTCAAGCTGACTCATAAGGTTGATACTCAAGCTAATCGAAGGAAGATGTTGGAAGCCTTACAACAAGAGAATCGAGAGCTGCACAAGGAAGTTTCATGTAACGCCCATACAATATATATCTAGAATAATACCATACGTGTGTTAATTTTTGGTACTGACACCATCATAAGATGCCTAATAGCATAATTCACATTCTTGACCAATTCTAAAACAAATACTAAAATGGCACAAGACATGAAATTTATACTAAAACAAAATACTAAGATCAATACAATATCCATTATTGTACAAAGATACATAAATACACAGCGGAAGACTAAACCTATGCTTCACTTGAAACATCTCGAGCATAGCTCCACTTGTAAATCAAACATGCAAAAGAAACCTGAAAAACAACAACAATAGTGGGGTGAGATGTCAACATCTCTTTGGGTTCCCTATCTTAGAGTTCTCTCGGCATTAAGGGTTCAATCTAAACATTCTCTAGTCTTTGGCCACTTCTCGTACAAGAAATAAAATAGAATGGAACATAAGTCCAAGCCTACTCTCAAAGCCAAACGAGTGGAACATCTACCTCAAGTCTTTACGGACGCTTCACGCGGGACTAAAGGAAACCCACCTAAAGACTTAATCAAGACCTTATGGAGGAATCGATATAACACTCACCAAAGTCTTTACGGATGCTTCCCGTGGGACTAAGAATAACCCACCTCAATACTTACTCAAGACATCCTGCATAAATCAGTGTAGTACTCACCTCAAGCCTTTATGGATGCTTCCCGTGGGACTCAAAGCAACCTACCTCAAGACTTACTCAAGACCTAACGGATGTCCCAGTGTAACACATACCTCAAGTCTTTACGGATGTCCCAGTGTAATACATACCTCAAGTCTTTACGGATGCTTCCCGTGGGACCAAAGTCAACCCACATCAAGACTTACTCAGACTTTTATGGAGGACCTAGCGTATTACAAAAATCAAGCCGCTATCCCCTTCTCACTACGCGGTACCTTAAGCCTTTATGGATGCTTCTCGTAGGACTAAGAATAACCCACCTCAAGACTCTACGGAGGACACCGTGTAATACACACCTCTAGTCTTTAGGATGCTTCCCGTGGGACTAAAGATAACCTACCTCAAGACTTACTCAAGACTATCCTGAAGGCCTAATGTATAGCACGCTATCAGTTTGCAACAACCTAGGTAAAATTAGGCATCTCACAACTCATACCATCTAACAATTTCTAATCACAATACTAGGCCACACTGTTGGTTTATGGTAAGATTTCCTCACTCTTCTCTATTCTTGATGCTTTTAATTATATAGTTCTTAAACATATAATTCTAATTCTTTTAGTTTAAATACCACCATTAAACATTTCTCACAAGAATCTCATTGTCTCTATTTCCATTCAATCCTCACGATTATCGCATATTTCACAACTTGCTCAATACCATAATTCCTTAACTAACATAATTAGGGTTAATCAGAAAAGTCGGGTAAAAGTCGGGAAAAAGTCGAGTAAAAATTGTATCATTTAGCATCATCAATTAGTAAATGTTTTCAGCTTCGAATCGATGTGCGGAACACTAAAAATGGATACCCGGATCACAAGTTATGAAAAAAAAATATAATTCAGCTGAAAGCTACAGTTTACGAGGCGAACTCAGAAAATTTCTACAATTCGCGGGGCGAACTGGGAAAAATTCTGCTAAAAACCAGCTACGGGAAACCATTCCCAAAACCTCCAAATTTCATAAAAGTGCACTAAAAGAGAGGAATCCAATCATAAATATGCATATAATCATATACCAAACATCATACTTAGGTTTTATCGAGTTTTTAACAGATTAATCTTTCGATTCTAAGATTTTCTATCAAAAACCTAAAAACTCATAAGTTCTAAAACTCAACTAAAATCTAGAACAAAAGCTTCTAATTATGAACCCACCTTTCAAATGAAGAGGAGGTTGGTGAAGATGAAGATTTGATGAAGAAATGGTGATGATCCAAGCTTTCCCTCTTCTAGGGTTTTCCTCTCCTTTTCCTTCTTTTCTTCTCTTCTCCCTTTTCTTTCTTTCTTTCTTTTCTTCTCACTAACTTTCTTTTCCTTTCTTTTCCTTATAAATCAAACAAATCATATTTATCAGTTAGTAACACTAACTGGTCCAATTTTAGAGTATCCAAAATATCTCTGAGTCGAATATTTAATAAAGCCTTTGCGTCAGATAATACTAATTAATCTTAATTAATATTATCTAGAGCGTTTAATTAAATACGGGGTATTACATCCTCCCCTCCTTTAATTGAAATTAGTCCTCGAATTTCCTTTACTCACCCACAACGACAATTTACAACATTATCTTAGATCCATACTTATCCTTAATTCTCTTACATATTCTGACATAATTATATTTCAAATCGACTTCGCGGTTGAAAATCCTCGTTTCATAACAAATCAAACCCTGTGTCCTTACTCATATGCTCGTTTCCAATATTGGGTTAACTTCCAACTTACTATTTTCGCGATTCATCTGTTGCTTCATACCAAAACACTTAGTCTCATTCCTCACTCGGAGAAAACATACCATGATAATTCCTTCCATTGAGTCATAACACATAACATAACACTCCGGCTTGATTTCAGAACTTTCAACACTTGGCAAGGTTCCACAAGGTATCTTGGCGAAATCTTAACCACATACAATTTTCCAACGAAACTTTTATTACAATCCTTCAATCACTAAAACCATTTCAAAAGTTGTCAAACGACTTCATTACCAATTCCACTTGATCTTATATCAAAACTGTAACCATTTACATCGGACACTTCATTTTTTCGGTATCTTACCATAGACAACCCACTTAGAACAAGATTCTCTTACTTCGACACTTAAATAAATCTCTTCAATTCTCATAATCTAATAGAACTCTTTCATCTGTCTCCCTCCACTATGCTTCCAAAGCCTAACAGTGGAGATACCACGAATTCTCAAGCAATACCAAGTAATTGGTAGTCTGCGGAGAAAACACTTATTTATCGGAGCTCTCACCAACCAATAGAATAAGAACTTGTAAACATGCAACGATAGAACAATTCACTTGTTCTTCTTGTTAACAACAATCCAACTCAAAATTATCAATTAGTCCACACTACTTGCAACATGATTCTCATTTGCGGTCTCTAAACACGTGCAACAAGCGTCCGTCGTTCACCACTCAAAATAACACAGAACGGGCACAACATGCAGATCACAAACTCCAACAAGCGACAAATAGAACTAACATTCTGTTATGGTCACAACACGAATACTCAAAGGAAAGGCTCGATTCCACTCTTACAATGATGTTATAAAAAGGGTCTTAGTCGCAGGCTAACACTTGATTCATCCACAAATAAAACCAACACATAATCCTTATCGGGTAAAACAAAATGATGAACATCTAATCTCTAGTATACAACTTTGTCCTCTCTCTCTAAATTCCTTGGCCAGATTTAGTATCAACAACAACATCCACAATCTTGCTAGAGGCATATTCCAAATACTTCGATTATTCACAAATACAAGAGTTTTCCCTTACACCTGAAGACTGAGGTAAAGCACTCCCCTGAAAAACCTTATTGTCTCTGCTTACATAACAATCGGGGTTCCCTTACCCGCTGCTAATTATTATATAGAACGTTTTCACAGCTTCCCATCGGTACCAAGAACGCTTCGATCGGGCACTCAAGTCCAAATATATGCATCTTAGAAAATATCCAATTTTCCAAAACTTAACAATGATAACCGGTCACTACCAGGAGGGTAACCGATTACTCAGTGCAATCCTGGACTTCCAGTAGCTAAAGGAGATTTAGAAACACAATTTTGTAATCGAGTACTACTCAGAGGGTAATCCGATTAATCAAACAGATAAGCAAACTTCTGGTCTTCATTGTTACATAAACCTCCCAAACTCATCCCAATCACATCCAAAAGTTACAGCCATACCCACCGACGATTCCACATATATAGTAGTCACACCACCAGAGTCCTAATGAGCGATCCGTCATTGCTCACACTTCCTTAACTTTAGTCTTAATAACAACTTAATAACTCGATAGTACATTCGTCCAAGAATATTTTTCGATATCGCTTTCTCATAATACATTGTCATTATTGTTCCCATATCGTGTTCACTTCACGTTCTGTGGTAATCCTCTCATACTCAAACATAATTCATCTTACTAGAACTCTCCCGACACTAAAGGGCTTACTTTTTCACTTATCACAATCTTATATAGTCCATACCAAATACGCCTCAAGTCACTAAATAAAGCTTGTTCTTTCTTCGACATTATACTTTATACTATTCATTAGGTAACTCAATATTTCTGAATTAATCCCTTACTAAAATATAACACCCTGATGTATTACTCTAAACTTTGTCTCTTCGGTCATAACCGGATATACAACTCTAGTCTATTATCCTTCGTCCGGGGTATACTTGTCTCACTAGAAGCGTATAATCACGTCCTTGTGTTTTCCCTTCACGCTTCACCACGACTTTAGGTTCCCATAAAACAACATTCTTAACTTTTAACTTTTAGCCATCCATAAGGTATTATCCAATTACATTCCTTGAAGTACTCTTATTCATCGACAATACCCCCGTGATCTTAGTACTGAAACACTGACAATTAACTCATTCCTGAACTTACGTAACACATTCTACAAAGCACCCTCTCTCTTCGCGGAATGAGATTTCTCAACACACTTGTCCGTACCAGTGACTAATCCTGATCCACCAGTAGCTTTACATATTCCTTGATACACTGGCCACTCATCTTGTAGATATCTGTACTTTTCAGACTCTATCCATTTCCAAGGGATTTCTCGAACAACATACTACACTGCAACTTCATGTTACAGAAAGTAAAACTCTTATGAAGACTCCAATTGAGCTGACCAAAGCTCCCTCTAATGGCAACTCCTGGCCTGAGCCTACTCCCTCAACCCAAGTTACGACAACACTTCAGAGTCCTCATGGTCGCACAACCACGATTCTACCTATCACTTACATAGCATTAGGTTGATCAGGCCCAATACTACATAATATGATATTAAGAACCATGCCGTCAAGACACACTTAAGAGGCAGGAAAGACTTACTTATGATATTTCAAGGCTAGGTCGAGGATACGACCTGCTCTGATACCAACTGTAATGCCCATACAATATATATCTAGAATAATATCATACAAGTGTTAATTTTTGGTACTGACACCATCATGAGATGCCTAATAGCATAATTCACATTCTTGACCAATTCTAAAACAAATACTAAAATGGCACAAGACATGGAATTTATACTAAAAACAATACTAAGATCAAGACAATATCCATTATTGTACAAAGATACATAAATACACAGTGGAAGACTAAAACTATGCTTCACTTGAAACATCCCGAGCATAGCTCCACTTGTAAATCAAACATGCAAAAGAAAGCTGAAAAACAACAACAATAGTGGGGTGAGATATCAACATCTCAGTGGGTTCCCTATCTTAGATTTCTCTCGGCTCTAAGGGTTCAATCTAAACATTCTCTAGTCTTTGGCCACTTCTCGTACAAGAAATAAAATAAAATGGAACATAAGTCCAAGCCTACTCTCAAATCCAAACGAGTGGAACATCTACCTCAAGTCTTTACGGATGCTTCACGCGGGACTAAAGGCAACCCACCTCAAGACTTAATCAAGACCTTACGGAGGAATCGATATAACACTCACCAAAGTATTTATGGATGATTCCCGTGGGACTAAGAATAACCCACCTCAAGACTTACTCAAGACATCCTACGTAAACTAGTGTAGTACTCACCTCAAGCCTTTACGGATGCTTCCCGTGGGACTCAAAGTAACCCACCTCAAGACTTACTCAAGACCTTACGGAGGATCTAATAACATACACACCTAAAATGTTTACGGATGTCCCAGTGTAATACATACCTCAAGTCTTTACGGATACTTCCTGTGGGACCAAAGTCAACCCACCTCAGGACTTACTCAGACTTTTACGGAGGACCTAGCGTATTACACAAATCAAACTACTATCCCTGTCTCATTATGCGGTACCTCAAGCCTTTACGGATGCTTTTCGTGGGACTAAGAATAATCCACCTCAAGACTTACTCAAGACTCTACGGAGGACACCGTGTAATACACACCTCAAGTCTTTACAAATGCTTCCCGTGCGACTAAAGATAACCCACTTCAAGACTTACACAAGACTATTTTGGAGGCCTAGTGTATAGAACGCTAATGGTTCGCAACAACCTAGGTAAAACTAGGCATCTCACAACTCCGACCATCTAACAATTTCTAATCACAATACTAGGCCACACTATTGGTTTATGGTTAGATTTTCTCACTCTTCTCCATTCTTGATGCTTTTAATTATATAGTTCTAAAACATATAATTCTAATTCTTTTATTTTAAATATCACCATTAAACACTTCTCGCAATAATCTCATTGTCTCTATTTCCATTCAATCCTCACGATTATCGCATATTTCACAACTTGCTCAATACCACAATTCCATAACTAACATAATTACGGTTATTCGGAAAAGTCAGGTAAGAGTAGGGAAGAAGTCGTGTAAAAATAGTATCTTTTTGCATCATCAATTAGTAAATGTTTTCAGCTTCGAATTAATATGCGGAACACTAAAAACGGATACTCGAATCACAAGTTATGAAAAAAAAAACATAATTCAGCTAAAAGCTACAGTTCGCGGGGCGAACTCAGAAAATATCTACAGTTCGCGGGGCAAACTGGGAAAATTTCTGCTAAAAACCAGCTACAGGAAACCATTCCCAAGACCTCCAAATTTCACAAAAGTGCACCAAAACAGAGGAATCCAATCACAAATATGCATATAATCATATACCAAACATCATACTTAGGTTTTATCGAGTTTTTAACCGATTAATCTTTCGATTCTAATATTTTCTATCAAAAAACTAAAAACTCATAAGTTCTAAAACTCAACCAAAATCTAGAACAAAAGCTTCTAACTATGAACCCACCTTGCAAATGAAGAGGAGGTTGGTGAAGATGATGATTTGATGAAGAAATGGTGATGATACAAGCTTTCCCTCTTCTAGGGTTTTCCTCTCCTTTTCCTTCTTTCCCTTCTCTTCTCCCTTTTCTCCCTTTTCTTTCTTTTCTTCTTTCTAACTTTCTTTTCCATTATTTTCCTTATAAACCAAACAAATTATATTTATCAGTTAGTAACACTAACTGGTCCATTTTGAAAGTATCAAAAATATCTCTGAGTCGAATATTTAATAAAGCCTTTATGTCAGATAATACTAATTAATCTTAATTAATAATATCCAGAGCGTTTAATTAAATATGGGATATTACATTTCATCTCTGAAGGATAGCTTGGAAAGGATCACTGCCATGATGGAAATCTTGGTGGCTGCTCAGAATCAGCCACCCCCTATTCCTAATTCTCCGATAAAACATACAGTCATCTTTGAGATTATCAGTACATCGATTCCTGCTGAAACTATCATTTATCCTCGATACCACGTGCCTTCCAGCACACCATGGGGTATGCTGGTTGATTTCATTTCTGCTGGTTATCTTCCTCCTCCTCCAGAGACTGTTACATTTAATATTCTTCAGTCGTTGATGACTACTGCACCGCATGTGATGCACACTACTCTACACCATGATGAAATGATTTACCATGCTGAGCCCAGTGAAGGTGCTAGTGTGATTGAAATACTTGATAATTTTCAAGGCCGTTTTGCTGAGATACAGAAAGAGATGAAGGCATTGAGGCATAAAGATTTGATTGGTAAAAATGCTTATGATCTCTATTTGGTTCCTAATTACAAGGTTCTGTACAAGTTCAGGCTGCCTGAGTTCGAGAAGTATAAGGGAAATACTTGTCCTCTGAGTCACCTGACTATGTATGCTAGAAAGATGTCTGCTCAGACAGACAATGATCAGCTGCTGATTCATTATTTCCAAGATAGTCTGACTGGTGCAGCCATGAGATGGTACATGAGTTTGGATAGCAGTCAAATCAAGACTTTCAATGATTTGGGAGATGTTTTTGTTAGGAAATACAAGTATAATGTTGATATGGCACCAGAAAGAGATCAACTTCGTGTTATGTCCCAGAAGCACAGAGAAACTTTCAAAGAGTATGCACAGAGATGGCGCGAACTAGCAACCCAGATTATTCCTCCTTTGGAAGAGAAAGAGATGACGAAGATCTTTTTGAAGACTTTAGGTTCTTTCTACTATGAGAAAATGATTGCAAGTGCTCCTTCTGATTTCACTAAAATGGTGAGTATGGGGATGCGACTAGAAGAAGGTGTTCGTGAGGGACGATTGAGAAAAGATAGTAGTAATGGATCGAACTCTAAGAGGTTCAACTTTGGTAAGAAGAAAGAAGGTGAGACTAATGTTGTGTCTCGTGAAAGTTACAAAAGACCTCGTGGTCGTGAGAATCACCATCAACAATATGTAGCTTCTGTAACTCTGATGATTAATGTGACTCAAATTGTGTCGGTAGCTCCAAAGTATCAGTCTCGTTATCAACAACCTTATGTGCAACAGAGTGGTAATCAACAGGTTCGTGCTAATCCGAATTTTGATTCCATTCCAATGTTGTATGCGGATTTGTTTCCATCTCTGATTAAGAAGAATCTTGTGCAAACATGTTCTCCGTCTCCAGTTCCAAAGTTTATCCCATAGTGGTATAAGCCAGAGGCTCACTGTGCTTTTAATCAAGGTGCCCCGGGGCATGATATTGTGAACTGTTATCCATTGAATTTCGAAGTACAAAAATTGATAAGGAGCAATGTTCTGTCTTTCAATGATGTTAATCTAAATGTGAAGACAAATCCACTTCCACAACATGGTAATACGTCTGTGAACATGGTTGATGGTTGTTCTGGTTTGTTCAAGATTTATGAGGTCCGCCATATTCGAAGGTCTTTGGTTGATATGCATGCTTTCTTGAGTGAATATCATGATATTGATCACGATTATGCTGAATGTTGTATTTGTTCAGTGAACCCTCATGGTTGTGTGATTGTTAAGAGATACATTCAAAAAATGATGGATGATAAGTTGATTGAAGTGACAACGAAAAGAGACGAGTATGACAATGAAGTGAATGTTATTGTGCCTCAGTTCAATAATCCTGAGAAGGTTGTTCCTGAGAATGTGGTTATTTCTTTTGATAGCCGCAAATATGTTGTTACTCCATTAGTGATCAATTTTCCTGACCCAATGTCGTATGAGTCTGATAAAGTTATTCCATACCGGTATAATGCTACGATGATAGAAAATGGTAAGGAAATTCCTATTCCTTCTCCAAAGTCTGTGGTTAGCATTGTTGATGTGACAAAGGTTACTCGAAGTGGTAGAGTTTATGCTTTGGATCCTCTGAAGAGAGTTGAAGATACAAGTGCAAGTAAACAGATTGAGGAAGTTATTTCTCGATCAGTTCAATTTGATGATTCCAGTTTGAAAGATAGTGAAGATGAGGTGTTGAAATTGATAAAGAAGAGTGAGTATAACGTTACTGAGCAGTTGTTTCACACTCCATCGAAGATATCAGTTTTATCACTCTTGATGTGCTATGAGGCTCATAGGCAGTATTTGCAGAAGATTCTTGATTAAGCTTATGTTGATCATGATGTGACTGTTGATTAGTTTGATAGTATTGTGGCTAATATCACATCGTACAACAATATGAGTTTCTGTTATGATGACTTTCCTGAAGAAGGAAGGAACCATAATTTGGCTCTGCATATTTCAGTGAACTGTCAGGAAGATGTTATTTCTAAAGTGTTGGTTTATACCGAGTCTTCTATGAATGTGATGCCGAAGTCGACTTTGTCAAGGCTTACATACCAAGGTACTCCCATGAGTCATAGTGGGATTATTGTGAAAACTTTTGACGGATCGAAGAAGACAGTAGTAACACCCCAAATTTTCCCTCTCCTGTTTAGCATCATCATCATATCATAATCATCATCAGTATGTCATGTCCTTAGCATATTGCATAGAAAAATGAGGCATAGTACTTGCATGTTCCAGCATAAGGTATATGATCAATTATCAGGGAAATTCAAAGATCACAAGGCATGTTACAAGTTTGATATCAAGGTCAAGGGTTTAAAAAGAGATTGAGGATCAAAATCAGATCAAAATGGTTGGCGCCAGGGTATTCCCGAGGTTTCCCACTAAAAGGAGGGAAAATTCAAAATTCACTAGCATTAACCGGTTAACGGATTGGTTAACCGGTTAACGGTTGCGAATTTTGAATTCCAGCAGCATTTTCAGCATGTGCTTTTGGCTCCAATTTTCAAGTTTCTGATTTTTATTCATTTTTGAATTAATTGGAAATTAAAGAGAAGGATCTAGAGCACTTATCCAAGCCTAACCCCATTGCTAAATCCTAATCACATTGCCAAACCATAATTTTGGATCCCAAGCCTAATATTTGGGCCGCAAACCTAAACCATATTTAATCCATTTCTCTCCAAACCCAGGGGGAGCTCTCTCATAATTTCCATTCTCATTCTGAATTTTCACTCTTCTCTCTCACAATTCTCTTACTTTTTCTCTCCCAATTTTCCAAATTCACTAAGAGTTCCTCTTTGAAGATCAAATAACCTTGCCTTAAGGTGCGTGGATCTTGGAACTAGACCTTCATCCATAGCTTCTTTGCATCTTTTTGCTGGTTTAATTGGTGATTCAGATCTGGTTTGGGATCTAGAAGTGCTTTTGGATCCAAAATTCTGCATCAAGACATTGTTCTTGCATTTATTTTGCATGGAGTGTGAAGCTTAGCACTGGATCTTCAAATTTTGCACGAGATCTATCATTTTCAGCTCAATCAACAATTACCAAAGCATACCTCAACTTTGTAGGTAGGTTAATTTCAGATCTAGCTCTGTTTTAGCTTATTTGCATGCTTGCGCTTTAGATCCACCATGTGCTTGCGTATTTGCTTGTGTTGCTTGAATTGATTGATTGATTGGTAATTGGATCTATGTATTAATGTTCATGAGCTTGATGATGCCATTTAATGTGAATTGATCCACTTATTTCATGCTCAATTGATTGTTGGTCTGGTGTAAGATTAGTTGAATAAGTTGGTTGTGAGCTGATTTTCTGTAGGAATTGCTGTTGTTTCTTCAGTGTTAACCGGTTAACGGATTGGTTAACCGGTTAAAACACCTGTTTCTGTGCTGTTTTTCTGCAGGTTTTGACTGGTTAACCGGTTATCGCTTTGGTTAATCGGTTAACACTGAAGCAGTATGCCATATTTGCTTTATTTTGGGCTTGTTTGATCCCCTTACTTGTTTTAAATGCTATGGATCATTATGTGATAGTTGAATATGCTAGTTTAGGTTGATTTTCTTGCTGGTTGATGCATGCTTCTGTGTTCTCGACACGTAAATGCTTGTATGTGCAAGGTTTGACATGTTTGTTTAACTTGGTTTTCTAGAACTTTGAACACGCCGTTTCCATGAGTTTAGATTATGATCATGTGTTGGATTTTGCTAACACTTGCAGGGGCTCATGGTTAGAGAAGTGTGTATGTTCATCCATATTTCAACTCTTCATCCTTTCCTTTTAAGTTGCTTTCTCTTTGTGCTTTTTTTTATGTGCCTTATGTCATCATGTGTTGCAACTGTCTTCTTCCCCCTTTAGGAGCAACTTATCTCCTTTAGAGGAGTAAGTTTCTTGCTAGCTCTCTTCTCCTCTTCTCTTTTTCTCCTCTTTGGTTTTTCTTTCTTCTTCATTAGGATAGTTGAGACCACACTAACCTAGGTTCATCCATGCATGATAACATTAGGATTTGTTAGTCCCCCTTTAGTTATTTTACTTTTGCTCCTTTGGTTTCTTTCTCTTCTCATCTCAAAACCAAAACCTAAAAATACACTTAATAATGGTTGAGGTAGCCTTGTGTGTATGGACTTATTCCATGGGGCACTTGTAGTCTTCCCATCTTGGGATAGTACAAGCTTGTCTAGCATGATGTACAAGTCTAATCATGAGACTACTTTCACAAAGAAAATCATAAAAAGACTTCTTCACAAAAATTACGAAAAAGCACTTAATAAATTCAACGAGTTAGTGAGCTTAGGCCCTAATCTCTGGAACCAAGTTTTGGGGATCTTCTCCTTACTTGGTGTTCTTGTTCTATTATTCCATCTTGGAATGTAGTCGCGAGTACACATTCCATGGAAAAGAGCTTGAGTTCATTCTCTCGTGCCACACCAATAAAAAGCTCTAAAAAACACAAACATACAATAAGCGTCTTTCCTTCGGGAATTCTTTTCTCATCTCATTCCCTCCGTCCGTGAACTTGCTTCTTCTTGTCATTACGCAAGACAGTTACGCATTCGCCGTTCGAGCCTGCAACACCTGAGCATTGACATAGGCAGTTCAAGCCTTAATTCACAAGCAATCTTTTCTACCCCTAGTTAGGGAAACTACGACGACTCTGATCCTCATGTCCAGTGAGGTATGTAGGCAACGGGGTAGGGCCCATTCGAGCACAATCTTTATTTTCCCTACATTTTTCCTCTTTATTTTGTTTTTAGTTCTTTTTCTCATTCCAGTTCATTTTTAGTTTGGGAGCAGCTTTCATTCCTTCACCCTTTGAAACTTTTTCTTTGCAAGCGTGGATCCTGTCGGGTATGGAGGACGATCTGGGGTGCTAATACCTTCCCAGGTCGTAACCGACTCCCGATCTCAGATTCTTTGGTTCGCAGGACATTTGTCCTTCCGTTTCTTTTCTTCTGGTTTGTGCAGCATTACCATTCTCGTTCCTTCGGGATAAAAATGCATGGCTGGTGACTCTAACCTCTTTCCGTGCCACTTTCGCATTTGTACCAGGATGGAAATCCAGGGAGCGACAGCTGGCGACTCTGTTGGGGACTGCCTAACCAGAGTTATCTCTGGTTCCCTTGAGAGTAAATCCTAGCGCTTGCGTGTTTCTGTTTCGTGGGGTGTTGATTGTTTGTTGTTGCGTGTTTATTTTACTGCTGTTTATTTACAGTTTATTTACAGCTTTATTTACAATTTTCAGTATTTTATTTTCATGCATCATATATATTATACTGGACTGTCTGGCTGTGCTAGTTTCCTTTTTTCTGTGGGATTGGGAATTGTTACTAAGAGATGAGCTCGTAACCGGGGCTCGAGTGCACCCTAGGACTTAGAGTGGACAGTCACTTTGGCTTCATGGCATCTTGCTATGTTGGTAGTAGTGAGTTCCACACCCAGACTTTTAACCTTCTTGGAAATGTATTCATGCCGAAATCTTTCTGGGTTAATACACAACCTCGATAGTTATGTGCATCTGGGGACTGATCATTAAGGACCTTTGTGGAAACATCCCTCTCCAGTGGTGACAGTGGCAGACCATATTTCGTGGCAAACCCATTCGCACCCGAGGGCCCACGAGGAACTCGCATAGGACGGCCTGGTTCTTTAATAGGAACTCAGTCAAAGCATCTGGTCGTATGACGATAGTATTGTATCCTTCGGGATGAATTTACTATTGTTTCTCAATTCCAGCGCTTGAAGCTGGGAACTTATAAAGGATGCTTGTTTTTCCCGGACTCACGCTGAGGCCTCCCTGAGTAGTACATAATGCCAAACCGATTCCCTGATTTGGTCATGAGCCATTTCTCAAAAATGGTGAACGTATTATTGCTATTCGGCTTTGAGAGTCCGTGATGTTTGACCCGGATCACACCCGTGAGATTGGGAGGGGTTTACAGGTTTGCAGGAACCCTTGACCTCATCATACCTCATTGCCAGTAGAGTTCTATGATTTGATAAGGCTACATGGATTTGGATCTTTGATTTTTGGGCTTATTCAAAACTGAATTCTTGTTTCATGAGGCTTTATTCAGAGGATTTTGGTTCTTGATCACTTGGGTCCCGTGTTCCGTATCCAGACAGTCCTAGTGGTTAATCATGTGCCTGCATTGCATTTTGCATCGCATCATACTCGCATTAACTATTTGTGGTTCCATTTCAGGTCATCATTTATCCTTTGTATCCAGTTCTGGTATTCATTACTCCTCAAAAGAGTTTGAAAAGTCAGTTTCCAAAGAAAAGTCATCTGGAGTATTTTCTGTGAAAATACCAGAACTGGGGCACATTAATGTTGGAACATGGAAACATGAATAGTTACATTGCATGCATATAACGTGTTTGTTGTTTTGCAGGAATTTCTCCAGTGTTCTAATGTTCATGTCACTTTCAGGAACTATAGCTCCCAAGAAGGTTTAGAGACAACCAACGGTGCACAAATACCCTAAAAGGTGAACAGAGAGAGAGCAATGGATCAGATGCAAGCAGATCTGGCTGACTTAAGGACGAGAATGGACAACTTCATGACCCTCATGGATGGGATGGTCAAACTCAAGAGCGTCTGCGCGAAATGTCGGAGAACAATCAAGTCAGGAACAATGGAACAGTAGATGGAGGTAATCGCAATGGGGCTGGCACCCGTCACGTTGAAATCCCTGTGGTTCAACCAGGAGTCACTATTGTCAATGATGGAGTGAATAATATGCAGGTGGATGGGCAGGACGAGCAGTTCGCTTGCTGGATGAGGCATAAGGCCAAGGGGTTGACATGAATAGAAGGTTCGAAGAAATGGCTGAGCAGATTCGTGCTATTCAGTCTCAGGGTTCTCTGGGATTTGACATCACTGATTTGGGCTTGGTGCCAGGGGTGAGAATTCCCTACAAGTTCAAGGTTCCCACTTTTGATAAGTACAACGGCACGGCGTGCCCGAAAACTCATCTTCAGTCTTTTGTGGGGAGAATTGTTGCGCATACAGATGATGAAAAGTTGTGGATGTACTACTTCCAGGATAGTCTTGTAGGAGCTTCCTTGGAATGGTACATGAAGCTGAGCAGGGTCAACATTCGAAGCTGGAAGGATCTAGCTGAGGCATTTGTAAAGCAGTATCAGTATAATTTGGATATGGCTCCAAATCGTACCCAGTTGCAGACAATGTCTCAAAGTGCTAAGGAAGGGTTCAAAGAGTACGCCCAGAGGTGGCGTCAGCTTGCTGCTCAACTACAACCTCCCTTGTTGGAGAATGAAATGGCAGACATGTTTATAGGAACGCTGTAAGGGGTGTTTATTGAGAGACTGGCGTCTTGTTCGGCAACAAAGTTCAATGACATTGTGATAGCTGGAGAAAGGGTTGAAACTCTTTTGAAAATGGGGAAGATTCAAGACACTAGTGCAAGTAGCTCAAGTGGTGTGAGAAAGGCTTTCAGTGGACCTCCAAGAAGAAGGGAGGGAGAAACTAATGCTGTGTACGGTCGAGGTCGGGGCCGCGGATATAGAGGATCTTATGAGCAGGTGGCCATTGTCACCATCCCCACAAGTCCTGTGCAACAGCAGCAACAGCTGCAACATAATAACTATCAGCAAAGACCATATCAACAGAGGAAAGCTCGTCCAGCTAACAGGGTGCTCAAAGCCATTCCGATGACATACACAACTCTGCTCCAGAGATTGTTAGACTTGAACTTGGTGCAGTTGAGGACGTTAGCACCACCTCCACCTGGAGAGCTTCCAGTGGGGTATGATGCTAATGCAAGATGCGTATTTCATTCAGGAGCTCCCAGGCACTCAACGGAGAAGTGCAAGGCATTGCAGCATAAGGTCCAAGACTTGATTGATTCAAAGGCAATTAAATTTGCACTGCCTCCAAATGTTACATCAAACCCCATTCCAAATCATGGAGGGGCTAGGATAAACGCTATCGGTAGTGGTGAGAAGTTGAACCTGATCTTGAATGTGGATGAAGTGAAGACTTTCTTGCTAGTAATGAAAGATAGATTGCTGAAAGGGCAAGTATTCCCAGGGTGTGGCTATGAATGCTAAGTTTGTTTGAATTCAGTTAACGGTTGTGGGGATTTGAAAGCTGGGCTGCGGTGTTTGATTGACGAGGGGTCGCTACAGTTTGACAGAGTTGCCTATAGGAGTGGTTGTATGTCTACAATGAAAATCTATTTTGATCCTGCTGAAGTTCCTGCCCGGAGAGAACCAGTGACTATCTATGTTCCAGAAGTGAGTCCAGTGACCATTACTGTTCCGGGACGAGTCCCTTGTGTTGATGACAAAGCCATCCCTTGGCACTATGGTTCGGATGTGTACGTAGAAGGCCAGAAGGTGGAGATTAAAGCAGTAACAATTGACCCGACATTCGTGAATGTTGGAGGAGTTGGTGGATTTGCGCGAAGTGGGCGTCTCTTTGCTCCTCAAACTCTTAGAGGTGATCCTGAAGCTGAAGCTACTACAAAAGCTAAGGGTAAACAGATAGCAACTGAAAGGGTGACAACTCCTGCTGCCGGTCAGGGCACTTTTGAAAAGGAAGTCGAGGATTCATGAGAATAATTAAGAAAAGCGACTATAAGGTGGTTGAACAGCTGAATCAGACCCCGTCCAAGATATCCATTCTATCGGTGCTGATGTGTTCCCAAGCTCATCGAGAGGCTTTGTTAAAAGTTTTGCAAATGGCGTATTTACCACAAGAGATAACTGTAAACCAGTTAGAGGCTGTGGTAGGCAGGGTAAACTCCAGCCATGGGTTGGGATTCACATATAGAGATCTCACTTCTGAAGGACATAATCACAACAAAGCCTTGCATATCACCATGGAGTGTAAGGGTGTTGTTCTATTACACGTCCTGGTAGATACATGCTCTTCTCTCAATGTGCTCCCTAAGAAGGCCTTAATGAAGCTGAACGTTGATGGCATCGTCTTGCGACCCAGCGGTTTGATTATGAAAGACTTTGATGGGTCCCGAAGATCTGTGCTTGGGGAGGTGGAGCTACCTGTAAAGATTGGGTCTCAGGTGTTCAAGAGTACTTTCTATGTTATGGATATTCAACCCGCTTATAGCTGTTTGCTGGGACGTCCCTGGATTCACGTTGCTGGCGCAGTAACATCCACGTTGCATCAGAAATTGAAGTATGTGGTAGACGGTCAGGTTATTACTGTGTGCGGAGAAGAGGATATTTTCGTAAGCCATCTTTCGACTTTTAAGTATGTGGAAATGGACGGGGAGATCCATGAGACACTTTGCCAAGCATTTGAGACGGTCAATGTCAGTAATTTGTCTCCAGCAGTTCAAAACAGCGAGAAGGAATGGACTCCTATCTACTCCTACAAGCAAGCTAAGGAGGTAGTTCAATCCGGAAATGCCCAGGACTGGGGAAAGCTGTTAGAAGTGGAAAAGAAGGATGACAAGTTTGGTCTCGGATATCAACCTGGTCAGTCCAGCTGGTCTCATGGCTGTAAGCCTATAGCATTCACTAGCGCCGAAATGCTCGACTACAGCAATGTTTGTGCAACAGATGCAGATAGGGATAGTGAATGCGACTTGGATAACTGGATTCACCCATGCGTACCTGGGGAGGAGCTCCAGAACTGGTCTGCTGAAGATTTTGTTCAAGTTACTTGGCAGTCAAAGTAATTTTCTTTGTTTCCATTTTATCATACTGCATGTCAAATCCTGCACTCTGCCCAAGGTGCATGGATCCATATGTAGGGCCACCATGTTTTTAATGCATTTACTCTTTTTCCATGAAATAAAGGACGTTTTTAGGCAAATTGTGTTCCCTTTCTTTCGTTTTAAAAATTTTCACACAAATAAAACGACAATGTTTTTCTTTCCTGTGCTTTTATGTGTTTGTGTCTCCTGAGAAAAATCCCGATTATGAAATAAGCACATCACTTGTGCAGTGTTGATCATTCTGATTCCTGTGACAACGTTCCTGCTATGACTATGCATGACTTCGACAATCCTATCTACCAAGCTGATGAAGGGATTGAGGAAGACTGTGAACTCTCGGAAGAATTGGTCAGGTTGTTGAAACAAGAGGAAAGGGTCATTCAACCTCATCAGGAAGAATTAGAGATCATCAACATTGGATCTGAAGATGTAAAGAGAGAGATAAAGATTGGGGTCAGTCTGCAGGCCGAGGTAAAGAAGGAGTTGATCGGTATGCTACGTGAGTATGTGGATATCTTCACCTGGTCGTATCAGAATATGCCAGGTTGGATACTGACATCGTTGTGCACAAGCTGCCATTGAAGGAAGACTGTCCTCCCGTAAAGCAAAAGCTGAGAAGAACTAGCCTTGATATGGCTATGAAGATCAAGGAGGAAGTTCAAAAACAGTGGGATGTCGGGTTCCTTGTTGTGACCAGTTACCCACCTTGGGTAGCTAACACTGTGCCGGTACCAAAGAAAGACGGTAAGGTCCGGATGTGCGTTGATTATCGGGATCTGAACAGAGCAAGTCCAAAGGATGACTTTCCATTACCTCACATTGATGTACTGGTAGATAACACCGCTCAGTTCTCGGTATTTTCTTTCATGGATGGCTTCTCCGGGTATAATTAGATCAAGATGGCACCGGAAGACATGGAGAAAACGACGCTCATTACCCCGTGGGGTACATTCTGTTACAAGGTTATGCCCTTTGGATTGAAGAATGTTGGGGCAACGTATCAACGGGCTATGGTAACTTTGTTCCACGATATGATACATAAAGAAATTGAATACTATGTGGACGACATGATTTCCATGTCCCAGGACGAAGAAGGGCATCTGGTCAATCTCAAAAAGTTGTTTGATAGGTTGATAAAGTACAAATTGAGGTTGAATCCTAACAAATGTACATTCGGAGTGCGTTCCGGTAAGTTGCTGGGTTTTATTGTTAGTCAAAGAGGAATCGAGGTAGATCCTGCAAAAGTAAAAGCAATACAAGACATGCATGTACCGAAAACAGAAAAAGAAGTGCGTGGGTTTTTAGGGAGGTTGAATTACATTTCTCGGTTTATATCTCATCTAACTGCCACATGCGAGCCAATATTCAAATTGTTAAGAAAAGAGCAAACGGTCAGGTGGAATGAGGACTGTCAAAGAGCCTTTGAAAAGATAAAAGAATATTTGCAGGAGCCTCCGATTCTAATGCCTCCAGTTCCAGGACGACCACTTATCATGTACTTGACTGTGTTAGAAGGGTCGATGGGGTGTGTTCTAGGCCAACATGACGAGTCTGGTCGAAAAGAGCATGCTATTTACTACCTTAGCATAAAGTTTACCGACTGTGAATCCCGTTACTCACTGCTTGAGAAAACTTGCTGCGCTTTGTTATGGGTTGCTCGCCGACTGAGGCAGTACATGTTGACCCATACCACACTGCTAATCTAAAAAATGGACCCCGTCAAGTACATTTTCGAGAAACCAGGATTAACCGGAAGGGTTGCAAGGTGGAAAATGATCTTAACAGAGTATGATATACAATATACTTCCCAGAAAGCCATCAAAGGAAGTGTATTGTCAGATTATCTTGCACAACAACCGCTTGAAGACGAATATCAGCCGATGAAGTTTGATTTCCCTGATGAGGACATCGTGTACCTCCAGGCAAGAGATTGCATGGAACCACTTCCGGAGGAGGGGCCAGACCCTGAATCCAAATGGAAATTGATGTTTGATGGGGCCGTCAATATCAACGGACGTGGAGTTGGTGTTGTTCTTATCACTCCCGAAGGTGTTCACTTTCCCTTCGCTGCTAGAATTACTTTTGGCTGCACCAACAATGAAGCGGAATACGAGGCATGCATAATGGGAATAGAGGAGGCTATTAATCTTCGAATTAAGACCCTCGAGATATTCGGAGATTCAGCCCTCGTTATCAATCAGATTACCGGCAAGTGGTATACACATCAAGAACAATTAATTCTTTATAGGGATTATGCCAGAAGACTGTTGACGTTCTTCACAACAGTTAAGCTACAATATATACCACACGATGTGAATCAATTCGCCAATGCATTGGCTACTCTTTATTCGTCCATCAAAGTCTTGTGTTGGAACTATGTGCCCAGGATTGACATTTCCAGGCTTGACACACCAGCTTATGCTTTCTCTGTAGATGCAGTGTCTGATGAGAAACCTTGGTATTTTGATATCAAGCTTTTCTTGGAAAAACAAGAATACCCAGTTGGAGCATCATCCAACGACAAGAAGACCTTGAGACGACTTGCTGCTAGTTTCTTCTTGAACGCAGACGGAGTTCTGTATAAGAGGAACTTTGACATGGTTTTGCTCAGATGCGTGGATAGACACGAAGCAGGCCTGTTATTACAAGAAGTACACAAGGGATCTTTCGGTACTCATGCAGGAGGACATGCAATGGCTAAGAAGTTGCTGAGATCAGAGTATTATTGGCAAAAATGGATGCAGATTGTTGTTCATACGCCCGTAAATGCCACAAGTGCCAGATATATGCAAAAAAAGTGCATGTTCCTCCTAGCCCACTCAACGTCATGTCATCTCATTGGCCCTTCTCTATGTGGGGAATTGACATGATCGGGAAGATAGAGCCTACTGCTTCAAACGGTCATTGTTTCATCTTGGTTGCGATCGATTACTTCACCAAGTGGGTTGAAACAGTATCTTATGCCAATGTCACTTGTCAAGTGGTAGCCAAATTTCTAAAAAGAGACATCATTTGCAGATACGGAGTGCCCGAGCGAATCATTACTGATAATGGTTCCAACTTAAACAACAAGATGATGGCAGAACTGTGTCGAGACTTCTAGATTCAACATCACAATTCTTCTCCTTACCGGCCAAAGATGAATGGTGTGGTAGAGGCAGCTAACAAGAATATATTGTGAAAAAGATGGTTGTCACTTACAAAGATTGGCATGAGACGTTACCATTCGCACTGCATGAGTACCGAACGTTAGTCAGGACGTCAACTGGGGCAACTCCTTTCTCCTTAGTGTATGGCATGGAGGTAGTTTTTCCAGTTGAGGTAGAAATTCCTTCATTGCGTGTGATGATGGACGTGAAGCTTGATGAGGCTGAGTGGGTACATGCCCGATATAATCAATTGTGTCTAATTGAGGAAAAGAGATTAGCGGCTATCTGTCATGGTCAGCTTTATCAAAGGAGAATGAAGCGAGCATTCGACCAATGAGTACGTACTCGGGATTATCAAGTATGTGAGATTGTGCTCAAGAGGATCATTCCTCTAGGTTCAGATCACAGGGGCAAGTGGACCCCAAACTACGAAGGCCCATTCATAGTGAAGAAAGTTTTCTCAGGTGGGGCGCTGATGCTCACTACTATGGATGGAGAAGATTTCCAGTCTCCTGTTAACTCGGGCGCTGTTAAAAAATACTTCGCATAAATAGACCCGCTAGACACAAAAACAGAATTAAAGTCCAGGCAAGAAAAGGGCATCCCGGTGAGCTAAAAACAGAATAAAAGCTCAGGCAAAATTTAGGGAAATAAATGAAAAGATGTACACCCGCTATGTTGAAAAGCCACATCGGACAGCTCAGGCAAAAAAGGGTATCCCGATGGATTGAAAACCCGAAAGGGCGATCCAAGTAAAACAAGGAAATAAGCGAACAATTGCGATCTGGGTAATCTGAACCAAATCACCGTTTTATGCAGTATGACAATATCAGAAGGATAGGAATTAGTCCCCTCATCTTCTTCAAAAAGCAAAGGCAAGAACAGAAAGTCTTGAAGACATGCTGGTCATAGCAAGAAGGAAACTCATTGGAACGCTATGTACATTGACATTAGGATAGTTTCTTTTCTCAATTTTTATGGTAGTTACCTCTTTCCAGGTAGTTACTTCCTGATGTAAAACTTTTCCTATTCAGAGGCCTCTCAATAAATGAATATTCAGTCAAAAGTCGTGTTGTGTTGTGTTTTATTTGTTTGCAAAAATGTCCTGAGTTTTTGGCAAAAAAAAAGAGCATTGCATTTGAAACATGTTGATTTTTCTGGAAAAAAAATTGACATGGAAGGAAACAGTTAAAAATTATCTTTGAGTGTCGGGTGACAATGGATGAGCAGATCATACCATGCAAATCCCCAGGGCACCTGTGTGTATACTGTTGTTGCAGGTTTTACAGGGCGGTGTTGCACTTCCCCAAACAGATAATGCTCCCCAAGTGAGCTATAACAGTGAGATCCCTAGCGGAAGTTCAAATCTAATCAAAGGTGGTGTCTTCCCCAAGCGGAGGTTGTTCTTCCCGAGAAAAATATATTTACCCCCGGTAGAGTTCAGATGGAACCATCCCCAGCTGAGTCAGAGTAGGGTGGTATCCTCAGCAGAACTTCAAAACCCATTCGAAGTGGTTTGTCCCCAATCAGAGTCTGTGTCCATATGGGCTATTCCCCACGAGCAACTGAATACCTGTTTCCCCACAGAGTTGAAATTTTCAGAATCCTCTCCCTAGTCAGAGTTAGGCATCGTCAAAGCCTTTGACCAGATTCCCCTGCAGAGTCGGGATTATTGTTACCAATCAGGGCATTCCGTTTGTTACTCGTCCGCATTTCCTGGCACTTGTCTATGTTGGATATCCGTTGGTGCTCATCCACATTTCCCGACCCTTGTCTGTGTTAGATATCCGTTTGGTGCTCGTCTGCATTTCCCGACACTTGTCTGTGTTGGATATCCATTTGGTGCTCGTATGCATTTCTCGGCACTTGTCTGTGTTGGATATCCGTTTGGTGCTCATCTGCATTTCCCGACACTTGTCTGTGTTGGATGTCTGTTAGGTGCTCGTCTGCATTTCCTGGCACTCGTTTGTGTTGGGTATCCATTTTGTGCTCGTCTGCATGCTCTACAACACTCGTCTATGTTTGATGGTTGCTCGTCTGTGTCTCCCTCAACACTCGTCCATGTTTGATGTGTGATAGTTGCTCGTCTTCATTCTCAACACTTGCTGGTTTCTGAATTATTCTTTGTTCATTTCTCCCCGGCAGAGTTATGTTTCTTACTGGGATGTCGTTTCTCGTTTGCTTTCCCCAGCAGTCGCCTGTGTGTGGTGAATGTCGTTGCTCGTCTACACCCCCAACACTCGTCTGTGTTTGATTTGGTTGATGTTCGTCCGCAACTCTTAACACACGTCCGTGTTTAATGTTTGATAGCTGCTCGTCTGCATCGCCCCAACACTCGTCTGTATTCACACTTTGTCGTTGCTCGTATGCTTTCCCCAGCAGTCGCCTATGGTTGGTAGATGATGTTGCTTGTCCGCACTTCCCAGTGCTCGTCTGTGTTTAATACATGTTTGATGCTCGTATGCATTCTTTCGGCACTCGTCTGTGTGCAACATCCATTTGATGCTCGGCACTCTTCTGTGTTTGATATTTGCTTGTTGCTCGTCTGCAGTCCCCAACACTCGTCTGTGTTTGTTATCTGTTTGAAGCTCGCTCGCGTTGTTTGGATACTCGTCTATATCATCCTTCCCAATCGTCTATGTTAGCTTATATCCATATGAATGTTGATTTGATAATTTCTCTGGTACTCGTCTGTATTGCTACTCCAAATGCTCGTCTGTATTGGATCTCTGGTATTCGTCTATATCAGTGGCTGATATTTGTCTATATCGTTGCCTGAAGTGCTCGTCTGTGTTTCATAGATCATCGTCGGATATTTGTTTGTATTATTGACTTATGGTGCTCGTCTGTGTTCTCTTGATGATCATCCGATACTCGTCCGTATCGAAGAGGTTTGAAGTCCTGACGGTGGGATTAAACGTCAAAATGGTTACTGGTCCTGACGTAACAGGTATATCTGAATGAGGTTCATCTGTCTCAAAGACTACTTATCTATATAAGATTTGTGAAGAGGGTTCGTCAAATCCTAATGTTACACCTGGCGTAACAGGTTTTCTCAAAGAAGACTCGTCTGTCTTAGAACATATGTCTACGGATAACAAATGAAGAGGGTGCGTCTATCCTGATTATGCATGTCTATCCCACAAACTTAAGTGCATTACTGGTCCTGGCGTAACAGGTTTATCCGAAGGAAGTTCGTCTGTTTCAGATCATATATTGCAAAATGTATGACGACTCGTATGTCCAATCCCTGGCGTGACAGGTTTGTTCGAGGAAGACTCGTCTGCCTAGGTTTTCTGTCTGAAGTAACAGTGCAACTTGGAAGGAGCTCGTCTGCTTTCTCCCCACTTACGTCTCCAAAGCATCATTTGGTTGGGTTTATTTCCCGTTACTTGAATTCTCCAGCAGAGAGAAAATTTCTGGTCTTCTTGGTATTCAACCACAGTTCATCTTGAATGGTCGATAGCCGTGCTACCGTCCTTTTCAAATTAACAGTTGCTTGAATAGGGGCAGCTGTAACACCCCAAATTTGCCTTCTCCTGTTTAGCATCATCATCATATCATAATCATCATCAACATGTCATGTCCTCAGCATATTGAATAGAAAAATGAGGCATAGTAATTACATGTTCCAGCATAAGGTATATGATCAATTATCAGGGAAATTCAAAGATCACAAGGCATGTTACAAGTTTGATATCAGGGTCAAGGGTTTAAAAAGAGATTGAGGATCAAAATTAGATCAAAATGGTTGGCGCCGGGGTATTACTGAGGTTTCCCACCAAAAGGAGGGAAAATTCAAAATTCACTGGCGTTAATCGGTTAACGGATTGGTTAACCGGTTAACGGCTGCGAATTTTGAATTCCAACAGCAATTTCAGCATGTGCTTTTGGCTCCAATTTTCAAGTTTCTGATTTTTATTCATTTTTGAATTAATTGGAAATTAAAGAGAAGGATCTAGAGCACTTATCCAAGCCTAACCCATTGCTAAATCCTAATCACATTTCCAAACCATAATTTTGGATCCCAAGCCTAATTTTTGGGCCCCAAACCTAAACCATATTTAATCCATTTCTCTACAAACCAAGGGGGAGCTCTCTCATAATTTACATTCTCATTCTGAATTTTCACTCTTCTCTCTCACAATTCTCTCACTTTTTCTCTCCCAATTTTCCAAATTCACTAAGAGTTCCTCTTTGAAGATCACATAACCTTGCCTTAAGGTGTGTGGATCTTGGAACTAGACCTTCATCCATAGCTTCTTTGCATCTTTTTGCTGGTTTAATTGGTGATTCAGATCTGGTTTGGGATCTAGAAGTGCTTTTGGATCCAAAATTCTGCATCAAGACCTTGTTCTTGCATTTATTTTGCATGGAGTGTGAAGCTTAGCACCGGATCTTCAAAGTTTTGCGTGAGATCTATCGTTTTCAGCTTAATCAACAATTACCAAAGCATACCTCAGCTTTGTAGGTTGGTTAATTTCAGATCTAGCTCTGTTTTAGCTTATTTGCATGCTTGCGCTTTAGATCCACCATGTGCTTGCGTATTTGCTTGTGTTGCTTGAATTGATTAATTGATTGGTAACTGGATCTATGTATTAATGTTCATGACCTTGATTATGCCATTTAATGTGAATTGATCCACTTATTTCATGCTCAATTGATTGCTGGTCTGGTGTAAGATTGGTTGAATAAGCTAGTTGTGAGCTGATTTTATGCAGGAATTGTTGTTGTTTCTTCAGTGTTAACCGGTTAAAGGATTGGTTAACCGGTTAACGCACCTGTTTCTGTGCTGTTTTTCTGCAGGTTTTGACTGGTTAACCGGTTAACGCTTTGGTTAACCGGTTAACACTGAAGCAATATGCCATATTTGCTTTATTTTGGGCTTGTTTGATCCCCTTACTTGTTTTAAATGTTATGGATCATTATGTGATAATTGAATATGCTAGTTTAGGTTGATTTTCTTGTTGGTTGATGCATGATTCCGTGTTCTCGGCACGTAAATGCTTGTATGTGCAAGGTTTGACATGTTTGTTTAACTTGGTTTTCTAGAACTTTGAACACGCCATTTCCATGAGTTTTGATGATGAACATGTGCTGGATTTTTCTAACACTTGCAGGGGCTCATGGTAAGAGAAGTGTGGATGTTCATCCACATTTCAACTCTTCATCCTTTCCTTTTAAGTTGCTTTCTCTTTGTGCTTTTTTTTATGTGCCTTATGTCATCATGTGTTGCAACTTTCTTCTTCCCCCTTTAGGGGCAACTTATCTCCTTTAGAGGAGTAAGTTGCTTGCTAGCTCTCTTCTCCTCTTCTCTTTTGCTCCTCTTTGGTTCTTCTTTCTTCTTCATTAGGATAGTTGAGACCACACTAACCTAGGTTCATCCATGCATGATAACATTAGGATTTGTTAGTCCCCCTTTAGTTATTTTACTTTTGCTCCTTTGGTTTCTTTCTCTTCTCATCTCAAAACCAAAACCTAAAAAAACACTTAATAATGGTTGAGGTAGCCTTGTGTGTATGGACTTATTCCATGGGGCACTTGTAGTCTTCCCATCTTGGGATAGTACAAGCTTGTCTAGCATGATGTACAAGTCTAATCATGAGACTACTTTCACAAAGAAAATCATAAAAAAGACTTCTTCAGAAAAATTACAAAAAAGCACTTAATAAATTCAACGAGTTAGTGAGCTTAGGCCCTAATCTCTGGAACCAAGTTTTAGGGATCTTCTCCTTACTTGGTGTGCTTGTTCTATTATTCCATCTTGGAATGTAGTAGCAAGTACACATTCCATGGAAAAGAGCTTGAGTTCATTCTCTTGTGCCACAACAATAAAAAGCTCTAAAAAACACAAACAAACAATAAGTGTCTTTCCTTCGGGAATTTTTTTCTCATCTCCTTTGCTAAGAAGAATGTTATGCATATGTCTTCTCTCAAGGATGCTCTGTGCGTACTCGAAACCGGTCGATCTGACGGTTAGGGAAGAGTTATTGATGTTGTTGATAACAAAGAAGGATTTGGTATTTGTTTTACACCAGGTGTGGCTCTCAACGACCTGAAGACTATTCGGGAAGGATTCCGAAGTGTTGGGTTTATCAATGATCATTCCGTTGCTGCCATCATTGAAGATGATGCAGATGAAGAAATGCCTAACTTTGTTACGCACGGAAAGATTTGCAAAATCTGGATTACTGTTGATGTTCCTTCTATTGTTCATGCTTCAAAGTAATTTGTTTTATTTTCTTTCAAAAATCCTTTCACTCTGCCTAAGGTGAAAGTGATGTTTGTCGGGCTTTGTTTCAAATTTTATCATCATCAATAAAATATTATTTTGTTTTTCCATATGTGTTTTTCCTTTTTGCTTTATTCTGAAAAATGATAACATAAAAAACCCAAAATAATAATAATAATCATTGTTTATCTACATAATATTTGCACTTTTGTTCATACTCTAAAATGAAATCATTGTGCAGATTGATTGATAAACCGATTTAAAAAAATGATCCTATGCCCACTCCCAAATTTGAATTCCCTATGTTCGAAGTTGAGGAAGATGATGTTGAAGATATTCCTGATGAGATTTCCCGGTTGCTTGAGCACGAGGAGAAGGTTATTCAGTCTCATGGAGAGTCTATTGAAATGGTCAACTTGAGTTCTGAAGATGATAAGAAAGAAGTCAAGATTGAAGCATTGCTTGGTGTAAACACCCCAAATTTTCCCTCACTAATTTCAAACCATTGGCTTGTGATCTTTCATGTCTGCATTAGTATAAGCATACCATCTCATATTGCATTTGGTTTCACTACATTAGTTCAAGTTCATCTGCATCTAGGGTTTGTGATCTGAGCAGTCCAAGGATCCATCTGAGCCCCTCCAAAGGTCTCCAATCATTCCAATAGGTTCCATGTGTGTTCTATAATCATATTATATCCCTCAAAGATCAAGGAAGTCAAGAAATCACAAGAACTGGCAAGGCATGGAAGCAGAGCTAGGGTTTCACTGCACAGATGACCTGAAATTAGGGTTTTGGTTTCAGAGGCCATAACTCCATTTTTTTTGGTCATTCTTGTTTCTAATAGTCTCAATATGTTATAAGGATAATGTGTACCAAGTTTGATGAAGAAATTCATTGTGGAAGTCATTTGTTCACTGGGTAACTTCTTGAGCAAGTCAAAGCAAAATCAGGACATCTGAGGCCCCCAACAATGGAACTCAAGGGGTATTTTCATCAAATTGAAGTTATATGATCTTTATTTGATCATTTAAGTGCTTGGAAGTTCACAAAATTGAAGAAATTTGAGCTAAACCAAAAGTTGCCAAAAATGGAAATGACTTGTAATGGAAACTTTCCATTTTTGGAAAGTTCTTCAACCTCCTCTTTCTCAACCAAAAATGCTTCAAATGAACAATTGTTGGTCATGAAAGTTGTAGATTGGATCATTCCCTTTTCAAAAAGTACAAGAACGTGTCCTAATTCATTATGGAACTCAAGTTATGGCCTTGCAAAGTTGGCAAAAATCCTATAATTTTCACTTTCACACCAAAGAGGATTTTTTGCAATTTCACATGCCAAGATATTTTGTGACCTCTAATGCATCTCTAAGCATCATACAAACATAATACAACTCATTGTGATCAGAATTTCCCAAAGAATCATTCAAATTCATGCCTTGAACTTCAAGAAATTCCAAAAGGGCCAAAGTTCCTCAAAATTGCAAAATGGTACAAAACCTTTCATACATTTGTTACAGCTCATCAAATCTGATCCATGAGCCTTCCTTGATCTCTGCTGAACCAAGAGATGCCCAAATCCAAGCCTGCCATGTGCCCATACCTCAAGTACAACCAACCTTGACTTTTTGCAAATCACCCCATACCAATCACCACAGGCCACCACCCACTTTCTGACCTATCAAGACTTGATATGCGGACTCAAAGGAAGCCATAACACACAACACACAAGCCTGAATCATCAGATACACCAAGTTTCACAAAATCACCATCAACCTTCAAGCTTTCGATTCTCTCTGCTCATCCACTCAAACCACAAACCAACTTCACCATTCAACTCACCATCATCAATAGAACCTTTCCCAACCATTAGACAAGCTTGAAAGCCCCTGAAAGAAAGACACGATTTCAGACCAGTTGGGTTGCAACCACTCAAACCAGCTCATTTCAGCTCATTCAAAGCCTTGCAACATCATCAGGGGATCAAGTGGAGGCCATTTGCACAAGAGAGAGGTCCAGATAGCTCAAACTGAGGAAGCTCAAGCTCGGGTATCATCAAGAACTTTTTTTTTTCCACAAATGTAATTTTAAGTTCCTAAATGAATCTATGTGATGTGCTGATCATGCTGATGCCTTTATTTTTGAAAATGGTTAAGAAATGAGGATTTCGTGAACTTCTGAAAGTTTTGACCTAAAAATGTTCTTCTTCGATTCTTCATTTTGATGCATGAGAAATTGTTTTTGTTGCTGGATTTGTGTTCTATGATGTTTAAGGATTGATTCTGGAGCTTTAGGGGTCTTGGGGTTGAGTTTTAAGTGTTTCAGGTGAGGGGAGTGGCCGGAGAAGACGAACGGAGCATTGTTCCAGCCGTCTGAGATTAATTAGGGTTTTAATTAGGGTTAGTGTGAGTTTGAATGAGGAGCGTTGGATCATTGTTTCCCATGTTTGTTGGAGGGCCAGGATGTGTCCATTTAATTATAATTATGATTAATTAGTTTAATTAATTAGGATTAAATTAAAAATGCAAGTTTGAATCTCAGTCTTTGATCTGCACGCCAGTCAACCCTTATTCCCCAGCTTTAAACCTAAGCCTTTGGATCCTCATACTTTCATTTAATTTATTTTTTATTTCATTTAAATTGCATTTTCTTTATCATTTTATTTAAAATACTTAGAAAAATCCCAAAAATATTTCCTTCTGCATTTTAATTCTAAATATTTTTCTTCGCTAAAAAAAATTTTTATTTTTATTTTTTGCATTAAAAAAGCATTTTAAAAATATTTAAATGTTTATTTTAATTAATTAATGGAAATAAATTAATTAAAATATCATTTAGGTTTCTAAAAATCCCAAAAAACTTCACATTGCATCTTAGGACATTTAGAAACATTGTCAAACCATTCATACAAATTTCTTTTTGGTTTTGATCCAATTTTGACATTTTTCTTGAATTTAGGGTTCATAAAATTCCCTTTTTGGAACCCTAACTTTGAAAATTATTTTCTGCCTAACCATGAATGGTTTGACAATGATTATTTTTGCATTGTTTTCCATATAACATGTAGTTTCTAGGATATATTTGTCATGGATTTATCTTTCATTTTCAATTTGATTTGCATTTTTCCTTTTGAGGTACCCAAAAACCCTAGTAAACTTAGAAACATCATAACATCTTTAGGGTTAAGACTTAGATCTTCTCCTTTGGGGTGTGATATGATATGGGGTTAGGGTTTGTTTGAGCTTGATTTCAAATTTTTATCATGTGAATTGCTTCTGTCTTGATCATTTGCATCTCATCCTTTCATGTAACCCTAATTTTGCATCCTTACTTGCATCTTGCATTGCATTGCATGAACATATGAACTTGTCATGACATTTTAAGCACTTGTATGCCATCTTAGATATCTTAAGACATTACTTTAACATTGCTTGGTCATTTCTTCATACATTTGCTATGCTTTGCATCCATTTCATTTCATAAATATCCATGTGTTTTCATGCTTCCCACATGCCTCATATGCATTCATTCCCTTGTATGAAAACACATGTGCACCTTGTATGCTCTCACATCATCTCATAGCCTCATTTGCATCATGTGTTTGTTTCTGGTTTTGTTTCTTTGTCATTACATATGCATCTTTTCATGTCATTTCTTTCTTTATGCACCTTGTACTAACATTTTCAGGTGGTAAGTAATTTGAGAAGTGAATTTGCCTTCACTTCTCATTTCTTTTCATCTTCTTCATATGCATCCTTGCTGCATGTTTCTTTGTCTTTGAATGGGCTTTCCCATTCATGTTTATCTTTCACTTTCTTCCTCTAAGTTACTTATCTTCTTCAATGAAGTAAGTAACTTATTCATCTACTTCTTCCTCTTTCCATCTGCTTTCTTCCATTGGTGGCTTCTTTGAAGATCTCTTTTAAGCCTTACAAACCATAGGAACATCCAAGCATGACAATAGTTAGGGTTGTGATTAGTTCCCCTTTAGCTTTTACCTTTGTGTCTTATTTGTGTCTCTCATATCATCTCATCATTAGAGACTAATTCTTTAAGGTTTTAGGACTTTGAAATTAGGGTTATGCCTGGATCCTTCTCTTAGGATGGAGTGTATAACTTTAATTCTAAGTGTTAAACCTTTAATTTGTTTAAACCTCTTAATCAATCCACTTAATAACCACTAAGACACTAACTTGTAACTTGGGCCTTACATTAGGGTTCTAATTCTTCCTTTATGGTTAAGAAGGACTAACCCTAGTGTTTAATGGACAAGTCCCCCTCAAGTTGTCTTACAAACCATAAAATTCACTTCTTGATTTCATCCTTAATTAAAATCCACTTTAATAAAGGCTTGTCATCTAATGATTTTAATCCCTAATCATGGATTAAGTTGAGGTATCTTCCTCAGCTTAAGTGTGCTCATCTATTATCCTTCTATTAGGATGGTGTAATGAGTTCACTAATCCTTGATTATGGCTTAAACTAATTACTTAACATTAAACACAAAAAACCAAAAACACCTAAATAATCACAAGTAGGTTAATGATCTTAATCCTACATCATCATGGTAATTAAGTTGAGATGTTTATCTCATACTTAAAGTATTCTCATTATCCCTAATCATGGAGGATATAATGAGTTTACAACCTTTGATTTAGGCTTAAGCTCATTACCCTATGACAAACACCAAAAACAATAAAAGATTGAAAACACCAAAAACAAACAATAATCGTCTCCTTTGGGATTCTTTTCTCATCACCTTCATTCACAAACGAGAACTTGCTTCTTCCGTCTAATGCAAGACAGTTAGCACTCGAGCCAGACGAGTCATACACTTAAGCATAGACAAGCAAGCAGTTCATCAGTCAATTTATCTTTCAGTCTCTTTGAGTCTGTAAACACCCCAAATTTGCCCTCACCCCTTCACACCATGGCTTGTGATCACCTCATATGCATAAACACAAACATATCATCTCACATCTCATTTTTGATTCACTGCATAGTTTCTAGGGCATCTGCACCTAGGGTTTGTGATCTGAGCAATCCCAAAGCATCTTGAGCCATTCCAAAGGCCACCAATCATTTCAAAGTGGTCCATGTGTGTTCTTATGTCATATTCCCTCTCCTCAAAGTCAAAAATGCAGAGGAATCACAAGAACTAGGGTTTGAGTGGATGCAGAGCCAGGATGAACTGCACAGTTGACCTAAAATTAGGGTTTTGGTTTCAGAGGCCATAACCCCAATTTTTTTGGTCATTCTTGTTTCCATTGGTCTCTATATGGTATAGGGAGTATGCATATCAATTTTCATGAAGAAATTCCATGGGGAAGTCATCTGATCAAGGGTTGACTTTTCAGACAAGTCAGTGTAAAATCAGGGCATCTGAGGCCCCCAATGACCCAACCAATGGGTGATCTTCATCATTTTGAGTGTATATGATCTTTATTTGATCATGGAAGAAGTTTGAAGTTCATAGAAATCAAGAATTTAGGGTTTTTGCAAATGTTGACTTTTGGGCATAGTTGACTTTTCAAGATTGCATCATTTTGGGTCATTTTTCAAGCCATGATTCTTGATCCAAAAATGCTTCAAATGGAAAAACTTTGGTCATGAAAGTTGTAGATCTCATTTTTCCCTTTTCAAAAAGTACAAGAACATGATCAAACTCTTCTTGAATCAAAAGTTATGGCAATGCAAAGTTGGCTAAAATCCTTGATTTTCAAGGCATGCCCTAAGTGAGAATTTTGCAAAATCTTGGACCAATGCATATTGCAGCCTCTAATTCATTTCAAACCAGCACATAAACTTTCTCTAAGTCCTAAAAATCAGAAATGAACTAAGAATGCCCATGGTTTCATGTTTGGTTGGACAAAGAATCACATGTGAACCAAAGTTACAACAACTTGCAAAACCACTCATAACATTTTACCAACTTGCTGCCTTGAATGCTGGACCAAGCCTAGCCTTTCCCTTCACTTTGCTGCGCAGCCCATGCCCATTGTACTTGCCTAGAGTCAAGCCATGCTTGCCTTACACAAAAGGTGGACTTTATGCAAAAGTAAACATCCCAATCACCACAGGCCATGTCACATCCTCTGGCCACTTGGATTAAAGTAACATATCATTTTGCAAGCCATTCCATGTACTAAGCAAGGCTGAAACCATTCACACAATGACATTCACAAAAACACACCACATTGCAACTTGCTTCGAATCTGCCTCCACAGCCTGAAAACACTTCAACCATTTTCACCATTCAACTCACCTTGTTCCATAGACCACAAAGCACCAAGAACACAAGCCTGAAACAGCCTGAACATCTCACTGCCATTTCTCACTTCATTTTGCAGTTTCATTCGAAACTCTCACCATAGCTCAAAAACACACAAACAAACACCACAGACCTTCTCCATTCATCCTCAGGATCACAAACAACCCCTCACCATGACCTGAAAGTGCCAGAAACTCCATTGTCATTTCTGACCAAGCTTGAGCAGGAGCTTTCGAATCTCATTATCCAGCCAACTTAAACTCCTTTTGAGCATTCAAGCATCTTCTGTGGACCAAGTGGAGTGGATTGCACAAGGAGAAGTGGCCAGAAAGTCCTCAAATTGAAAGCTCCAAATCTCAGGTAGCTCGAAAATTATTTTTCCAGAAATCATTTTTCTTGTTACAAACTTGTTCTATGTGATTCACTGATCATCCTGATGTTCTTAGTTTTTGAAATGGCTTTGATTTGAGTATTTAATTTGTCTCTGAAGCTTGCGTGCCCTAGTTTTTATTTCTTTCGATTCAGCTTGTTTAGGAAGAGGAAATGTGTTTTGAGAGAGGGGTTTGATTCGTGAGAGGATGGAGATCATTTCTATGTTCTTAGTTTTCATTTTTGATACGATTTGAGGGGTTTGGGGATTTTTCAGGTGAGGTGCTGGCCGGAGAAGACGACCGGAGGTCTTCTCCGGCCACCTGAGAGTGATTATGCCCTAATTGCGTCATTAACTTCAGTTTGAATTTGAGCCGTAGATGGCCTTTGACCTGTTGACTTCCCTCTCTTTTGGATGGCCCAGATCAGCTTGCTTAGCCCTAATCCACGTGTTAGCCTAATTAATCCATAATTTAATTAATTTAATCAGAGTCAACCTGGACCCTTGGATGACGCGCGCAGTCAACCAATTTAAACTCAGAATCAATCTCATCCATCCATCCTGATTACTTCCTATTTTATTTGATTTTAATTCATTTTTATTTCAATTAACTTGTATAATTATTTTAAAATAGCAAAAATATCTTAAAAATTATGAAACTTTTTCTTAAAAGTTTTATTAATTTTTAAGACCCAAAAACATTTTTATTTTATTTTTTATCATTGAAAAAGTATTTTTAAATATTTAAAAGATTATTTTTAATTGATTAATGGAAATTAATTTGTTAAAAATACTTTTAGGTATTTAAAAATTACAAAAAAATTCATGAAATGTTCTAAGACATTTAGAAACATTGTCCAACCTTCAAACCAAATTTCTTTTTTGATCTTGATGCATTTTAAGAATTTTTCATTGAATTAAATCATTTTTTATGCATTACTTTGATCATGGATTCAAAAATTCATTTCTGCCTATTGGAGAAGGTTGAGACATTGATTCTTCTTGCATTGTTTTGTGTTTGGCATGTAGTTTCTAGGGTAAAATGGCCATGATTTGATCTTGCATTTTCTATTTGTTTGGCACTTCTTTTGTTAAGAACCCTAAAAAACCCTAATAACTTGTAAAAATCATATCTTGAGATTGGTTGAGAGTTGAGAGTTCCCCTTTGGGCAGTGGTTTATTATAGGTTTAGGGTTTCTTTGGGTAGCATTTTCCATTTTTTATCTTAGGGTTTGTTTCTGTTTTGGGTTTTTGTTTGGTGTTTGATCCATAAACCCTAATTTGGGCTTCCTCTTGCATCCTTCTTGCATTCTCTTGCATAACATGACTTGTCTTTGCATTTTATACATTCTTGTGTTTCATTTGACATCTTAAGACATGTAGGAAGCATGTTTGATCATTGCATCACATATTTGCCATGCCATTTGCCTTGTATGCTCCTTAACTTTTCATGTATATCCATGCTTCTAAGCTTGCATCATTTGCATCCATGATCTTGTATGAACATCTCCATGTCTTGCCTCATGTTTGCAGCACCTCATAACATCATAATCATCATCAACATGCTTCTGGTTTTGTTTAGCATCATACCATTTCATCCCATCTTGCATTGCATTGCATTTCTTTCTAACATTTCAGGTGGTAAGTAAACTTGAGAAGTGAATTTGCCTTCACTTCTCATAACTTTTCTTTTCATCTCTCTTGCATCCATTGCTGCATTTTATTTGTGTTTGAGTTTGAGCTTGCTCATTCTTCTCCCTCCCACTTTCTTTCTTCAAGTGACTTGACTTCTTGAATGAAGCAAGTCACTCTGCTTCTCTTGATCTTATTCATCTGCTTCCTGGTGGCTCCTCTGAAGATTTGTTCTTGAAAACCACACAAACCTTAGGATCAACCAAGCATGACAATGAATTAGGGTTTTGATTAGTCCCCCTCATAGTTTTTACCTTTGTGTCTCTCTTTGAGTCTTCTCTCCTCATCTCATAATCAGGGACTAAACCCTAAAGGCTTTAAGACTTTGTGATTAAGCTTATGCCTGCATCCTTCTCTTAGGATGGAGTGTATAACTTTAATCCTAAGTGTTAAACCCTTAATGTGTTTAAATCTCTTAATCAATCCATCTAATAATCATCAAGACATCACACTTGTAACTTGGGCCTTGCATTAGGGTTCTAATTCTTCCTTAATTGGTTAAGAAGGACTAACCCTAGTGTTAATGGACAAGTCCCCCTCAAGTTGTCTTACAAATCATAAAACACACTTCTTCATCTCACCATTTAATAAAATCCACTTAATAAAGGCTTTGTTTTGTCATGGGTTTAATCCCTAATCATGGATTAAGCTGAGGAGCTTTCCTCAGCTTAAACATTCTCATCTATCATCCTTCTTTTAGGATGGTGTAATGGGTCTGTTTAATCCATGATTATGGCTTAACCTCATTACTTAACACTAAACAAAAACCACAAAAACATCTAAATAATCACAAGTAGGTTAATGATCTTAATCCTGCATCAAAGGTGATTAAGTGTGAGAATCTGACTTCACACTTAAGGTATTCTCATTACCCCTAATCAGAGGGAAGATGTGATGAGTTTACTAACCCATTGGTTTAGGCTTAAGCTCATTAACTTATGACAAACTTCAAAAGCAATAAAAGACTGAAAACTCAAAAAACAAACAATAATCGTCTCCTCCGGGATTCTTTTCTCATCACCTTCACTCATAAACGAGAACTTGCTTCTTCCGTCTAATGCAAGATAGTTTGCACCTGAGCCAGACAGGTCATACACTTGAGCATTGACAAGCAATCAGTTCACAAGTCAATTCATCTTTCAGTCTCTTTGGGTCGAACTACGGTGTTCTGACTTCCTCATTGCACGAGAGGATACGTAGGCATAACTTAACAGTTATCGAACAAAAGTCTCTGTACATCCCCCCTCCTTCTAGCCTTATTCTTTAGCCTCATTATCATGAGCATTTCACTTTTTTCTTACGCTGACACTATACATACTACACTTTACACTTTTTTACACTGACACCTGTACATTCTTTTCCAGTTTCTTTTATACACAAATTGCACTGACACTACCCCTTTAAAACACAAATCTTTTAAGCGTGGATCCCGTCGAGTACGGCGGACAATCTGGGTGCTAATACCTTCCCAGGTTGTAACCAACCCCCTTTCTCAGTCTCTCTGGTTCGCAACCGTCTTATCCATCTTTTTCTAGGCCTATGCAGCATTGCCTTTCCCCCGGGATAAAAATGCCTAGCTGGCGACTCTATTCATCTCCAGTGAGTTCACGGCTGTGTGTTCTCATTGTCCCTCTCGCCGACCGTTCGCGTCTGTACCCTTATCTGACCCTGTTTCATTTATCGGGAGCGACAGCTTGGCGACTCTGCTGGGGATGGCTTATACTGCAACCAGGGCTTCTGGTTCTTTTTGTGGGTTCCTCCTAGCGCTTGTTTGATTTGTGTTTACTGGGGTGTTATGTGCTTGTTTGTGCTTGTATTTATTTTTGTTTATTGCTTTATGTACAGTTACTTTACTGCTTTCTTTATTGCATTTATATATATCATACTGTCATTGTTGCTGGCTGGATCTGTTGTTTGCCTTGGTGGGTGGGTGTTTCATTGAGAGTTAAGGTCCTATACCTGGGACCTGAGTGACACCTAGGCTAGAGTGAATCATATTCTTTCCCATTCCATTTCGGTCTGGTGCGGGAATATGAGACACGGTTCAGATATGGGTTTCTTCTTGAGAACTCTGTGTTGCAGATTTCCTGCAATGCTAGGGCTATCTGGGAAGCCTGCTAAGTCTGGATGACCTTTTAGTATTGACCTTCAGAAACTGAGGTGAATTAGAGGAGGAATTGTTATGGTTATTGTAAACACTGTACCTCCGGGTTAGAAGTGTTTACACTTCTCATAACTGATCCAAGTCTGAGGATCCTTGTTCTAGATCATCACCTGTGAGGGGGTTGGGCTGTTTACAGGTTTGCAGGTACCTTGACCTCAGAATACCATGTTACTTTGATTTGTTAAGAGTACTCCATGTTGGATAGTTCTTGTGATTCTAAACCCAGGACTTGTGGTTCTTTATTTGAGCCCCCCACCCTGGTTACTGGATTTATAAACCTCATCTGGATTTCTTACACACTTGGACCTATATCAGGGCATTTTGATCAAATCCAGCTCAGTCACAAACCCTTGCATTTCATTTGCATACATACCCATTGCATCATATTAACATTTGCTTATTTGTGTTTCAGGGTATCCACCTTCATCTGGTTTTGGTTTTGACCCCATCTGCTATATTGACCTATCTCCACCAGCACTTGCTTCAGCTTGTCAGCCATATACTTCAGTTACTTGCACTAGCCAGCCATTGGCCCACTCCTCAGCATCTTCATCAGCACTTATTCTACTCAGTCTCAGCACTTATGGCTCCAAAGAAAAGCAACATCACTTATCATTTCTTCCAACCAGACTTATCAGACATCAGGAGGATCCAGACCCTGATCACCCCAGATCACATACCTTTGTTCAGGGAGCATTATGGGGATATACTTGACTTGGTTATGGATTTGGACCCATCTCAGAGAAGCCTGATCCATACCTGTATTCAGTTTTATGACCCCCCTTTGAGATGCTTCACCTTTCAAGACTTCCAGTTGGGGCCTTTATTAGAAGAATACTCATCTTTGATTGGTTTGCCTATCAAGAGAGAAATCCCTTTCAACCCTGAAATGGTCCCTCCCAGCAATGGAGAGATAGCAAAAGCTTTGCACCTGGAGCTTGTTTTGGTTGAGCAACACATGACCTCTAAAGCTGGGATCCCTGGATTTCATCTGGACTTCCTGATTTCTCAAGCTAGTCTGAAAGCCTCCCTGGGAGAGTGGAAAGCTGTTTGTGCTCTGTTGGCCTTAAGTGTATATGGAATTGTGTTGTTTGCAGATGAGCCATGATTCATTAGCAAGAATGCAATCCATTTGTTCATCCTAAAGAACCCAGTGCCAACTTTATTGGGGGATCTTTACTATTCAGTGCATCAGAGGAATGAAAAACAGAGGGGCAGACTAGTGAGGTGTTGTGCTCCATTATTCCATGCTTGGCTTCTCAGGCATCTGCCCAGGACAGATGCATTTCTCAATCCTCATCAGCAGAGTAACTGGGCTAAGAGACTCACTGTTCTAACTTCAGCAGATATCAGATGGTGTACTCAAAGCACCAAGGGCAGAGATATCATTACAAGCTGTGGGCACTTTCCCAATGTGCCTTTAATAGGGGTCAAGGGAAGTATCAATTACAACCCTCTGCTGTTCAGAAGGCAGTTGGGCTATGCATTGGTCCATACTCCTAAGACACAGGACCTGATTGAGACCCTCTACTGTGAGAACAAGATTAGTTTGGTTGTTGTTAGGCAGGCTGCCTGGGCCTGGGATCATGTTCAAACTAAGGGAATCACCATTCTGGGTAAGTGCAATAATGTGGCATCAGCACAATATTATGAGTGGTCCCATGCTAGGGCCCAATTCTCTGGAATGCCCTTCACCATAGAAGACATGCCTGAGTCATCTTCAGCACCACCCCCTGCCACTATCAGTTTGGAAGAGTTTGAGAGCTTGAAGGAAAGAAATGAGAAGTTAACCCAGGCTTTGCAGAAGACCCTCCGGGAGAGGAGTGAAGGTGTGAGGGAGATTGAGAGATTGGAGAAATTAAGAGTGGAACACTTGACTAAAATTGAGAAGTCTGGAGATTATATCAACAAGTCTAAAGCTGGTGAACAGATTCTGAAGAATGCTTGTAAAAAAGCCCAGTTCCAGAGAGCAAGGACAGACTTGTATTTGAAAGAGAGTCAGACCAGGTGGGTCCGGATCACTGAGGCCCGTACTCTAGAAGACAAGAGAGTTCAAGACAAGATGGGACAGATGGAAAAAGCCCTGGCGGCAGCCCAGAAGGAAATATCAGAGCTAGAAATCAGAGCTGGAGTGAAGAGGTCTAAGGACCAAAGTCAGAACAAGAAGTTGGCTGCAGCTGTTGCAACAAGAAACCTTCTCATCAGAGGTCTCACGGAGCGTCCGGCTGATCCTGTGACCGAAGCACTTCTTAAGGAAGTTCGTGAGGATGAGTTTGGCCTTGGAGTTTGATCATTTGCTTGTTGTTGTTCCTATTCTATGTACTTTTACCTTTTTGCGATGTATTTTGACCCCTTTAAGGGCTTGTGTTGTAAAATGAACAAGTTGTATTATTTCATCTTATGTAATATATTTGTGTTGGTTTCTATCTGGGTTCACTTCAAAAGCAACTTCAACAGCATCATCTTCAAGGGTCTGGAAGGGTCAAAACTGAATGCCAAACCGGATACCTTGAGAGCAAATAAGCATAACTGCATTGCATGCTAACCCTTTTGTTGGTTTTGTAGGTTTTGTTTTGTTGTTGCTAACCTCTGTTGTGATGTTCAGGAATTATTGCTCGCCGCCGGGTATTTCCTCTCAACAGGCCACACAGGTACCCAACTAGAAACAACCTTCCGGGAATTCAGATGGATCAGATGCAGCAAGACCTTACGGAGGTCAGAAACCAGATGGCCAACGAAAGGTTGGAGATGAGAACTCAGATAACACAGTTCATGGAAGTAATGAACAATTTAGCTCAAAGCCAGGAGAGGCTCAGAGCCTTGGTAGAAGGGAGGAATCAAGATGAGCCCCATGTGGGGACTGCCGGCACAAGTAACAATGAACGGGTGCAACCCCATGTTAACCCTCCTGTGTTTGGCCCACATCTACATCCTGAGATTAACATTCCTGCAAATGTTCAAGGAACAGCCACCGCAGCCAGGGTACTTCAAGAAGATCCTCAGGAGGACCAATTTACAGTAATGGGTGCTGGAGAGGAAACTTATGATAGACGATTGGAGGAAATAGCTGAGAAGTTGAGATCACTGGAGTCTCAAAATTCTTTGGGCTTCGACGTCATGGACATGGGTTTGGTAGACGGGGTCAGGATCCCCCATAAGTTCAAGCCTCCTTGTTTCGAAAAGTATAATGGGACTTCATGCCCCCGGACTCATTTGCAATCATTTCTGGGAAGGCTGAAGGCCTATACGATGGATGAGAAGCTCTGGATGTTTTACTTCGAAGACAGCTTGACTGGAGCATCAAGGGAATGGTATTCCCATTTGACAAGGGCAACTGTAAGATGCTGGAAGGACCTGGCAGAGGCCTTCATTAGACAGTATCAATACAACTTAGACATGGCACCCAACAGGACTCTCCTAATGGGAATGTCACAGTCGTCAAGGGAAAGTTTCCGAGAATATGCCCAGAGATGGAGGCAATTGGCTGCTGCCGTTCAACCACCAATGTCTGAGAGAGAAATGGCAGACATGTTTATGAACACTCTCCAGGGAACGTATATTGACAGGTTGGCTGCTTTCTCTTCCACTAGCTTCGCAGATGTTGTTATAGCTGGGGAGAGAATTGAAAGCCTGTTAAAAATGGGTAAGATCTCTGATAATGGTGCCAGCTCGTCCAGTAGTACAAGAAAGCCTTTTGCAGGCCCGAGAAGAACTGGCGAGACCAATGCCATTCACACCAACAGGGGTAGGCCCCAATATGTTCAAAGGTCAATAGCAGCAGTCACTATCCCTGCTCCAGCTCATCCTCAGCCAGTCTATCAACCTCCGCAACAAAACTTCCAACAACAACCTCAGTATCAGCAGAATCAGTATCCTCCAAGGAACTACAACAACAACAACAACAACAATCAACAAAGGCCATTCCAACAGAGGCCATCCCAAGCTAACCGAGTGATCGACCCGATCCCAATGCCGTATGCTGCCTTGCTGCCACAACTTCTGAAACTCAACCTGGTTGAGCTAAGAACGTTGGCACCTCCGGATCCCAACAGTCTACCAAGGAACTATGACTCCAATGCTAGGTGTGCTTTTCATTCAAACGCACCTGGTCACAGTACAGAAAAATGCAGGGCTCTGCATATGAAGGTACAAGACTTGGTAGACTCTAAGGCTCTGAATTTTGCACCGCCGCCCAATGTCAATAAAAACCCAATGCCAAACCATGGTGGTCCCCGAATTAATGCTATTGAAGAAGACCAACCGTCTTATTTAATAACCAGTGTGGATCAGATCAGGACGCCATTGGTGGAAATCAAAGCTCAACTCCGCGAAAACCAAATATTTCCGGGGTGTGAACTAGGGTGTCCCTATTGTAATATTTCATGGAATGGGTGTGAGGACCTGAGGAACGGCATTGACAGCCTTATTCAGAGTGGTCTGCTACAGATCACTACATCATTTCCGACAAATCCGACAACTTCATCAGCAACGGTTTCAGAACCTCCTACAAATGCAGCAACTATTGTTCCCGACAATTCATCAGCACCACCGACAAGTACTTCATCTGTCCTCCCAAATGATCAGTTTTCAACAGTTTCTCCTGCTACAACTTCAGCTTCATTCCATTTCGAATCTCCATCAACAACAACAACAGTCCTTTCAACAGTACCTCCTACAACACCAGCAATCAATCATGAAGATGTCTCCACTGTTACCATATTCTACGATCCTGAAAATAATTCCGCCTACCATTCAGAAGGTGCTGCTCCCACCAGAGCACCAGTTACAATCTTTTATGATCCACAGACAATTACAGTCCCTTCAGCAGCAGCAATCAGTCCAGTCACTGTCACGGTGCCTGGACCAGTACCATATGAGAGCAACAGGGCCATCCCTTGGCACTATGGCTCTGACGTGTATTGCGAAGGAAAAAGAATCACTCTTGAAACATCAACACCTGCACCACAAATTGACAATGTGGGGGGAGGCGGAGGCTTCACTCGAAGCGGACGTCTCTTTGCTTCACAAGTTCAAAGACCTACTGCCGAAGCAGAAGCTGCTGCCAAGGCAAAGGGAAAAGGCCCGGTGCAGGAAGATCCAGCTGCCAAAGAAGCCCTGAAGACACCGTTTGATCAGGAAGTTGATGAGTTTATGCGAATCATCAAAAAGAGTGATTATAAAGTTGTGGATCAACTTCACCAGACTCCATCCAAAATCTCTATCCTCTCACTGCTTATGTGCTCCGAAGCCCATCGGAATGCACTACTTAAAGTCCTGCACGCAGCTTACGTGCCTGAGGAGATTACTGTCAACCAATTGGAAACCGTGGTTGGAAATGTTACTGCTAGCAATGGGCTAGGGTTCACCAATTCTGACCTGACAGTGGATGGCCGCAACCACAACAAAGCCTTGCACATAACCATGGAATGCAAAGGAGCTGTCCTTTCTCATGTGCTGGTGGACACAGGTTCTTCCCTGAATGTTTTACCAAAGAAGGCTCTGGTGAAGCTAGAATACGATGGATTGGCATTGAGACCCAGCAACCTGGTGGTAAGAGCCTTTGATGGTTCTAAGAGATCGGTTCTGGGAGAGATTGAGCTACCTGTGACAATTGGCCCACAGACCTTTAAAACTATCTTTTATGTGATGGACATTCAGCCCGCCTACAGCTGTTTGTTGGGTAGACCCTGGATTCACGCCGCCGGCGCAATAACGTCTACCCTTCACCAAAAGTTAAAATTTGAGTGGGAAGGCCAAGTTGTCACAATCTGTGGAGAGGAGGACATTTTTGTCAGCCACCTGGCAACCTATAAGTACATTGAAATGGATGGGGAGATCCATGAAACAATGAGCCAGGGGTTTGAAGCTTTGAATGTGAATGAAGCATCTGCTGTATCTGGTACTCCAATGTCATCATACCAACAAGCCCGGAAGGTTGTTGAAGAAGGAACTGCCCTAGGCTGGGGCAAGGTTTTAGCTGTGGAGGAGAAGAAGGACAAGTTTGGGTTGGGTTACAGACCAACTCAACATCAAGCAAAGGCTGCTGCAGAGCCAGGTTTTGTCAGTGGGGGGATGCTTACCCCCAATGCTATCAACTGTCTGGAAGACGAGCTGGAAGAGGAGCGCAATCTGGAGAATTGGATTCGTCCAAAGATCCCGGGGAGCAGTGTCTCGAACTGGTCTTCCCAGGAAATTATAAGAGTTACTCATGCAGAGTAATTATTATTTCCTGTATTTTTATAGCATGCATCCAAGTCTTGCATCTTGCCCAAGATGACAAGACTCATTTTGTAATCAGGGCCATCTGTACTTTTGTGCAAACAAGATTAAATTAATGAAATATCAGACATCTTTTTGCAAACAAGGCTTTTTCTTTTCTGCTCACTGGTTTTTTCCATTTTTCTTTTTGTACAAAAATAAATGGCGGTGTTTTCAAAATGATAACTTCATTTCACTTTTTTCTAAAGCAAGATTAAAATCAATCACTAAAATGAACAAACTGAACCCTTGCAGAGAGTGCCTTCCTGACAGCACCGACAACAGCACGGCTATGACACCGTATGACTTTGACAATCCAATCAATCAAGCTGATGAAGGGGTTGATGAAGAATATGAGCTTCCTGAAGAGCTAGCTAGGTTGTTGAGACAAGAGGAAAAGGTCATTACTCCTCACCAGGAGGAGATTGAAGTGATTAATCTTGGTACGGATGAAGACGTGAAGGAGGTTAGAATCGGGGCCTGCCTGCAAGACTCAGTGAAGAGACAACTGATAGATCTGCTTCAAGAGTATGTTGATGTGTTTGCTTGGTCGTATCAAGACATGCCAGGGTTGGATACCGACATTGTTGTGCACAAGCTGCCTCTAAGGGAAGAATGCCCACCAGTCAAACAGAAGCTGCGCCGAACTCGCCCAGACATGGCTATGAAAATCAAGGAAGAGGTACAAAAGCAATGGGACGTCGGGTTCCTTGCTGTGACTAGCTATCCACCGTGGGTTGCTAATATAGTACCTGTGCCTAAGAAAGACGGCAAAGTAAGAATGTGTGTTGACTACCGGGATCTGAACAGAGCCAGCCCGAAAGATGACTTCCCATTACCTCACATTGATGTATTGGTGGATAACACGGCTCAGTTCTCGGTATTCTCCTTCATGGATGGATTTTCAGGATATAATCAGATCAAGATGTCACCTGAAGACATGGAGAAGACAACATTCATTACACCTTGGGGCACGTTCTGTTACAAAGTGATGCCATTCGGACTGAAGAATGCTGGTGCCACATATCAACGGGCTATGGTGACATTGTTCCACGATATGATCCACAAGGAAATAGAATGTTATGTGGATGATATGATCGCCAAGTCCCTTACAGAGGAAGATCACCTGGTGAATCTGCTGAAGTTGTTCAAGCGACTGAGGAAGTACCAACTAAAGTTGAACCCCAACAAATGCACATTCGGGGTGCGATCCGGTAAGCTGCTGGGCTTTATTGTAAGCGAGAAAGGGATTGAAGTTGACCCTGATAAAGTCAAAGCTATTCAAGAAATGCCTGCGCCGAAAACTGAGAAAGAAGTTCGAGGGTTCTTAGGTCGATTGAACTACATTTCACGGTTCATATCTCACCTTACAGCGACCTGTGAACCCTTGTTCAAGCTGTTAAGAAAAGAACAGACGGTCAGGTGGAACGAAGATTGCCAGAAGGCTTTTGACAAGATCAAGGAGTATCTTCAAGAACCTCCAATCCTTATGCCTCCAGTTGAAGGAAGACCTCTGATAATGTACTTAACAGTATTAGAAGAGTCGATGGGGTGTGTGTTGGGCCAGCATGACGAGTCAGGTCGAAAAGAGTATGCAATATACTACCTAAGTAAAAAGTTTACCGACTGTGAACAGCGTTATTCACTGCTCGAGAAAACTTGCTATGCTTTAGCGTGGGCTGCTCGCCAACTGAGGCAGTATATGTTGACCCACACTACCTTACTAATCTCAAAAATGGATCCAGTTAAGTACATTTTCGAGAAGCCAGCTCTTACCGGACGGGTTGCAAGATGGCAGATGATTCTTACAGAATACGACATACAGTACACCTCTCAAAAAGCCATCAAGGGCAGTGTATTGTCTGAATATCTTGCTGAGCAACCCATTAATGACTACCAGCCTATGAGGTTTGACTTCCCCGATGAGGACATCATGTTCATTAAAACAAAAGATCATGAAGAGCCTATTCACACTGAAGGGCCTGACCCGGAGGAAGAATGGACTATGATGTTTGATGGGGCTGTTAACATGAATGGTCGCGGTGTTGGTGCAGTACTCATTACACCCAAAGGAGTTCACATGCCTTTCTCGGCAAAACTCACTTTCAACTGCACTAACAACGAAGCTGAATACGAAGCTTGCATTATGGGTCTTGAGGAAGCCATTGACCTCAGGATTAAGACATTGACCGTATTCGGAGATTCAGCTTTGGTAGTCAATCAAACCAATGGAAAATGGTACACCCACCAGGATCATCTGATACCATACAGGGATTATACAAGGAGGTTACTGACTTTCTTTACAACAGTCAAGCTTGAGTATATCCCTCGAGACGAGAATCAGTTTGCAGATGCTCTGGCTACCATTTCATCAATGATCAAAGTTCAAACGGCCAACTTTGTACCTCAGATTTCAGTGTCCAGACTTGATAGACCAGCATATGTATTTGCAGCAGATGTTGTCAAAGATGATAAGCCTTGGTTCCATGACATTAAGTGCTTCTTGGAGGATCAAACATACCCGCCTGGGGCATCTTCCAATGATAAGAAGACTTTAAGAAGGCTTGCTGGTAGTTTCTTTCTGAACACTGATGGGTCTTTATATAAGCGGAACTTTGATATGGTACTCCTCAGATGTGTTGATAAGACAGAAGCAGATTTGCTGATGCATGAAGTGCACGAAGGATCTTTTGGTACCCATGCTGGAGGACATGCAATGGCTAAAAAGTTGTTAAGATCAGGCTATTACTGGATCACAATGGATGCAGACTGTTGTGCTTACGCCAGAAAATGTCATAAGTGCCAGATCTACGCGGATAAGGTGCATGTGCCTCCCAATCCTTTGAACATCATGTCTTCACCATGGCCCTTTGCTATGTGGGGCATTGATATGATTGGCAAGATTGAGCCAACTGCTTCAAATGGTCACAGATTTATCCTGGTCGCCATCGACTATTTCACCAAGTGGGTTGAAGCAGCCTCATATGCAAATGTTACTAGGCAAGTGGTAGCCAGATTTCTGAAGAGAGATATCATCTGTCGGTATGGAGTGCCCGAGCGAATCATTACTGATAATGGTTCCAATTTAAACAACAAAATGATGGCAGAGCTGTGCCGGGACTTCAAGATCCAACATCACAATTCTTCTCCTTACAGGCCAAAGATGAATGGCGCTGTTGAGGCAGCGAATAAGAATATTAAGAAGATTGTGCAGAAGATGGTAATCACATACAAAGACTGGCATGAAATGCTACCGTTTGCCTTGCATGGGTACCGCACGTCAATCAGAACATCCACTGGGGCAACACCGTATCAGCTTGTATATGGTATGGAAGCAGTCCTACCTGTTGAAGTTGAACTACCCTCGTTACGGGTATTAATGGATGTTAAACTGAGTGAAGCAAAATGGGTTCGGTCCCGATTCGAACAACTGAGTCTGATTGAAGAGAAAAGATTGGCTGCAATTTGTCATGGGCAGTTATATCAGAAAAGAATGAAGAAAGCCTTTGATCAGAAAGTCAGGCATCGAGAGTACCAAGTAGGGGATCTTGTGTTGAAAAGAATCCTCCCTCCTCATACAGACCACAGGGGCAAATGGACTCCAAATTATGAAGGACCATTCGTTGTAAAGAAAGTTTTCTCTGGTGGAGCGCTGATGCTCAGCACCATGGATGGTGAAGGTTTCCCGTCCCCTGTGAATTCAGATGCAGTTAAAAAATACTTCGCATAAAATGACCCGCTGGACATAAAAACAGAATGTAAGTCCAGGCAAAAATGGTCATCCCGGCGAGTCAAAAACAGAATAAAAGACTCGGGCAAAAATAAGGGAAATAAATGAAAAAATGTACACCCGCTGAGTTGAAAAGCCGCATTGGACAACTCAGGCAAAAATGGGTATCCCGATGGATTGAAAACCCGAAAGGGCGATCCATGCAAAATAAGGGAATAAACGAACAACTGCATTCTGAATTCGTCTGTATCGCTTACAACTTAGAAAGCTTCGACGGAATCAAGCTTCAATCAGAATCAACTTTCTTCAGAAAGCAAGACGAGAAGAACGTCATTGTCATACGAGTCATAGCAGGAGAGGAAGCTCCTCAAAGCGTCGCCAACACTGCCAGCATTTTGTTTCTCAATTTGTAACAATCTCCTCATTTCAGGGGATTTGTTTCTTTGACTGTATCTCGCCAATTCAGGGCATATGAATTAATAAAATCAGATTTTTCAGTCATGTTTCGTCTTGTACATTTTTATTTACAAAGGATGTCTGATGTCTCTAAAAAACTAGTTGCATAAGTACAGATGCTTTTCTCCCAAAAGTAATAATAATAAAACACATGCTTGCAGGGAATATACTTACTCGTGAGAATGCTTAACTCCTTTGACGGAATTCAGTGAAGGATACCTCGGGACCTTTTGTGCGTTTCCTTATCTTTGCAGGATTGCAGGTATCCAGAACGCAACCTGGGGCATGCAAGTTACGTTTCAGCAAGCTGGCAAATCATTATCAACTCGGTCTATCTTCCACGTGGCACTGGAAGGTGCCCACTTCCCCAGCAAAGTTGCCAAATCAACATACACTCAATCTCAGCATCTGAAATGCTCTATCCCCAGCTGAGTTGCCGCTTGTTGCTCTCCCCAGCTAAGTTGCCTCTCACAATTCCCCAGCCGAGTTGCCATGTCATCCTCAGCTGAATACAGAAGTCAGGGAACCATCTCCCCACAGAGTTCCAGCCTCTATCCAGAAGAGCAACGCATGAAGAGATCACAACAGAGTGAAGAAAGCTTCTACAAACCCCAGCTGGGCCTCTCATTTATAAGGATAGGTCTATTAATGACCTGTATCCCCAAACAGATACATCATTGGATCTACCAATGATCTCATCCCCAACTGGGAGGTCCATTTCCAACAGATCGACCAGAGATCTTCGCAGTGACGGGATCCGAATCCCAGTGTGGTATCTTTGCATAATCATGGCATTTGCATCATACTATCCCCTCAGAGCGTAGCATTCCGTCTAATACGGAGCATTACGGCAAAAAAATCAAACGCATAGCATAATCATAAGCCATGTTATGAATTAACACTTGTGAATAATAACCGTTCATCATCATTGTACAGAAATCCTCACCAGAGTCCCAGCAAAAGCAATTGCCTCACAAATCACAAACACCAGTATGTACACCTTTTGGCACCCGTCCGTGTCATCACTCCCCAGTGAGGTTGCCTGAATACACTCTACAAACAAAATCACCCGTATTACAAATACTTCATGACACCCGTCCGTGTCATATTACCAGCAGAAAGCCAAAGACATCCTCTTTGCACCCACACATATACTTATATATACATTTTCTTGACACCCGTCCGTGTCATATCCCCAGCGCAGTCGCTTACACCTTTATCACCCATACACTTGTTAATATTTTACTTTTCTTTTTGACACTCGTCCGTGTCACTCTCCCCAGCAGATAAACACTCATCTATACATTATATATACTCACTACTCATGGTACACTTATACAGATACTCGTCCGTATCTTGTATACATCATCACTCATATCCCCACAGATTCGACAGTAGTCCTGGTTCTTTGTTAACCAGTTGGTACTCGTCCGTATCATCATCTCAGAACATTGCGTCTAGTGTTTGTTTCTACATGATACTCGTCCGTATCATAGTCTTAGGGATGCTCGTCCGCATCTTTAATCCATACACCGTGTCAAACACTTATGTCTTCTTGGATATAGATACTCGTCTGTGTCTACTATTCCCCAGAAGAGTCCTTTCAGATGCAACACTCGTCCGTGTTCTTTGTTAACCAGTTGATACTCGTCCGTATCATCATCTCAGAACATGTGTCAGTACTTGTTTCTACATGATACTCGTCCGTATCATAATCTTAAGGATGCTCGTCCGCATCTTTAATCTATACATAATACCAAACACTTATACTTTCCTTTCTTGGTTGTGAACGCTCGTCCGTGTTCACTATATCCCCAGTAGATCACCAACAAAGCATCTTCTTTTATCTGACACTCGTCCTGTGTCATGATAACCCTGAGAGCAGCCGTACCCTGCTGAGTGGTCGTCCTCCACTTCTTGATGGTCGTCCTCCATCATGCTCATCCGATGGTCGTCCCCATCGTTGTTTTTAGCAGTCGTCCCCTGCTAGGTGGTCGTCCTCCACCTCTTGATGATCGTCCTTCATCACTTTATCCAATGGCCGTCCCCATTGTTGATTTTGGTTATCTGACATTCGTCCTATGTCATGATAAACCTTGAGAGCAGTCGTACCCTGCTGAGTGGTCGTCCTCCACTTCTTGATGGTCGTCCTCCATCATGCTCGTCCGATGGCCGTCCCCATCGTTGACCTTTTCTATCCGATGGCCGTCCCCATCGTTGATATTTTCGGCAGCCGTACCCTGCCAGGTGGTCGTCCTCCACCTTTGATGGCCGTCCCCATCATATTCCTTTTATCCCCAACAGAGCAGCCGTCCCCTGCTAGGTGATCGTCCTTCACCTTTGATGGCCGTACCCCATCATCTGTTTTTTTCATTCATTCTTTAACCCGATGGCCGTCCCCGTCGTGGTCCCTTTTCCTTTTAACCCGATGGCCGTCCCCATCGTCGGTTACTTTGCTTTATGAACTTGATGGCCGTCCCCGTCATGTTTCATTAACCCCCAGAGAATGCTACAACTTTATCTTGATGGTCGTCCCCATCATGATATTTTATTTTTCCCAGCTAGTCGGCCGTCCCCGTCTTAGCTTTACCTTTTATCCCCAGCATGTCGGTCGTCCCCGTCATTGTTTTATTTCCTACACTTTCCCAGCATGTCGGCCGTCCCCGTCATTGCTATTTACCCAGCAGTCGTCCTCTGCTCGACGGTCGTCCTCCGTCGCCCACACTTTACAATATACTTTATTTTTCTTGTACAATCTATATCCCTTTTCTTCTTCATTTTGTGAGTGCAAATTTTGGACTGTCTTTGATATTCAACCACAAGTTATCTTGTTTGCCTGTTAAGTCGTTGCTTACATCCTGCACAGCTAACTCATGTTTGAATAGGGCCAGCTGTAAACACCCCAAATTTGCCCTCACCCCTTCACACCATGGCTTGTGATCACCTCATATGCATAAACACAAACATATCATCTCACATCTCATTTTTGATTCACTGCATAGTTTCTAGGGCATCTGCACCTAGGGTTTGTGATCTGAGCAATCCCAAAGCATCTTGAGCCATTCCAAAGGCCACCAATCATTTCAAAGTGGTCCATGTGTGTTCTTATGTCATATTCCCTCTCCTCAAAGTCAAAAATGCAGAGGAATCACAAGAACTAGGGTTTGAGTGGATGCAGAGCCAGGATGAACTGCACAGTTGACCTAAAATTAGGGTTTTGGTTTCAGAGGCCATAACCCCAATTTTTTTGGTCATTCTTGTTTCCATTGGTCTCTATATGGTATAGGGAGTATGCATATCAATTTTCATGAAGAAATTCCATGGGGAAGTCATCTGATAAAGGGTTGACTTTTCAGACAAGTCAGTGTAAAATCAGGGCATCTGAGGCCCCCAATGACCCAACCAATGGGTGATCTTCATCATTTTGAGTGTATATGATCTTTATTTGATCATGGAAGAAGTTTGAAGTTCATAGAAATCAAGAATTTAGGGTTTTTGCAAATGTTGACTTTTGGGCATAGTTGACTTTTCAAGATTGCATCATTTTGGGTCATTTTTCAAGCCATGATTCTTGATCCAAAAATGCTTCAAATGGAAAAACTTTGGTCATGAAAGTTGTAGATCTCATTTTTCCCTTTTCAAAAAGTACAAGAACATGATCAAACTCTTCTTGAATCAAAAGTTATGGCAATGCAAAGTTGGCTAAAATCCTTGATTTTCAAGGCATGCCCTAAGTGAGAATTTTGCAAAATCTTGGACCAATGCATATTGCAGCCTCTAATTCATTTCAAACCAGCACATAAACTTTCTCTAAGTCCTAAAAATCAGAAATGAACTAAGAATGCCCATGGTTTCATGTTTGGTTGGACAAAGAATCACATGTGAACCAAAGTTACAACAACTTGCAAAACCACTCATAACATTTTACCAACTTGCTGCCTTGAATGCTGGACCAAGCCTAGCCTTTCCCTTCACTTTGCTGCGCAGCCCATGCCCATTGTACTTGCCTAGAGTCAAGCCATGCTTGCCTTACACAAAAGGTGGACTTTATGCAAAAGTAAACATCCCAATCACCACAGGCCATGTCACATCCTCTGGCCACTTGGATTAAAGTAACATATCATTTTGCAAGCCATTCCATGTACTAAGCAAGGCTGAAACCATTCACACAATGACATTCACAAAAACACACCACATTGCAACTTGCTTCGAATCTGCCTCCACAGCCTGAAAACACTTCAACCATTTTCACCATTCAACTCACCTTGTTCCATAGACCACAAAGCACCAAGAACACAAGCCTGAAACAACCTGAACATCTCACTGCCATTTCTCACTTCATTTTGCAGTTTCATTCGAAACTCTCACCATAGCTCAAAAACACACAAACAAACACCACAGACCTTCTCCATTCATCCTCAGGATCACAAACAACCCCTCACCATGACCTGAAAGTGCCAGAAACTCCATTGCCATTTCTGACCAAGCTTGAGCAGGAGCTTTCGAATCTCATTATCCAGCCAACTTAAACTCCTTTTGAGCATTCAAGCATCTTCTGTGGACCAAGTGGAGTGGATTGCACAAGGAGAAGTGGCCAGAAAGTCCTCAAATTGAAAGCTCCAAATCTCAGGTAGCTCGAAAATTATTTTTCCAGAAATCATTTTTCTTGTTACAAACTTGTTCTATGTGATTCACTGATCATCCTGATGTTCTTAGTTTTTGAAATGGCTTTGATTTGAGTATTTAATTTGTCTCTGAAGCTTGCGTGCCCTAGTTTTTATTTCTTTCGATTCAGCTTGTTTAGGAAGAGGAAATGTGTTTTGAGAGAGGGGTTTGATTCGTGAGAGGATGGAGATCATTTCTATGTTCTTAGTTTTCATTTTTGATACGATTTGAGGGGTTTGGGGATTTTTCAGGTGAGGTGCTGGCCGGAGAAGACGACCGGAGGTCTTCTCCGGCCACCTGAGAGTGATTATGCCCTAATTGCGTCATTAACTTCAGTTTGAATTTGAGCCGTAGATGGCCTTTGACCTGTTGACTTCCCTCTCTTTTGGATGGCCCATATCAGCTTGCTTAGCCCTAATCCACGTGTTAGCCTAATTAATCCATAATTTAATTAATTTAATCAGAGTCAACCTGGACCCTTGGATGACGCGCGCAGTCAACCAATTTAAACTCAGAATCAATCTCATCCATCCATCCTGATTACTTCCTATTTTATTTGATTTTAATTCATTTTTATTTCAATTAACTTGTATAATTATTTTAAAATAGCAAAAATATCTTAAAAATTATGAAACTTTTTCTTAAAAGTTTTATTAATTTTTAAGACCCAAAAACATTTTTATTTTATTTTTTATCATTGAAAAAGTATTTTTAAATATTTAAAAGATTATTTTTAATTGATTAATGGAAATTAATTTGTTAAAAATACTTTTAGGTATTTAAAAATTACAAAAAAATTCATGAAATGTTCTAAGACATTTAGAAACATTGTCCAACCTTCAAACCAAATTTCTTTTTTGATCTTGATGCATTTTAAGAATTTTTCATTGAATTAAATCATTTTTTATGCATTACTTTGATCATGGATTCAAAAATTCATTTCTGCCTATTGGAGAAGGTTGAGACATTGATTCTTCTTGCATTGTTTTGTGTTTGGCATGTAGTTTCTAGGGTAAAATGGCCATGATTTGATCTTGCATTTTCTATTTGTTTGGCACTTCTTTTGTTAAGAACCCTAAAAAACCCTAATAACTTGTAAAAATCATATCTTGAGATTGGTTGAGAGTTGAGAGTTCCCCTTTGGGCAGTGGTTTATTATAGGTTTAGGGTTTCTTTGGGTAGCATTTTCCATTTTTTATCTTAGGGTTTGTTTCTGTTTTGGGTTTTTGTTTGGTGTTTGATCCATAAACCCTAATTTGGGCTTCCTCTTGCATCCTTCTTGCATTCTCTTGCATAACATGACTTGTCTTTGCATTTTATACATTCTTGTGTTTCATTTGACATCTTAAGACATGTAGGAAGCATGTTTGATCATTGCATCACATATTTGCCATGCCATTTGCCTTGTATGCTCCTTAACTTTTCATGTATATCCATGCTTCTAAGCTTGCATCATTTGCATCCATGATCTTGTATGAACATCTCCATGTCTTGCCTCATGTTTGCAGCACCTCATAACATCATAATCATCATCAACATGCTTCTGGTTTTGTTTAGCATCATACCATTTCATCCCATCTTGCATTGCATTGCATTTCTTTCTAACATTTCAGGTGGTAAGTAAACTTGAGAAGTGAATTTGCCTTCACTTCTCATAACTTTTCTTTTCATATCTCTTGCATCCATTGCTGCATTTTATTTGTGTTTGAGTTTGAGCTTGCTCATTCTTCTCCCTCCCACTTTCTTTCTTCAAGTGACTTGACTTCTTGAATGAAGCAAGTCACTCTGCTTCTCTTGATCTTATTCATCTGCTTCCTGGTGGCTCCTCTGAAGATTTGTTCTTGAAAACCACACAAACCTTAGGATCAACCAAGCATGACAATGAATTAGGGTTTTGATTAGTCCCCCTCATAGTTTTTACCTTTGTGTCTCTCTTTGAGTCTTCTCTCCTCATCTCATAATCAGGGACTAAACCCTAAAGGCTTTAAGACTTTGTGATTAAGCTTATGCCTGCATCCTTCTCTTAGGATGGAGTGTATAACTTTAATCCTAAGTGTTAAACCCTTAATGTGTTTAAATCTCTTAATCAATCCATCTAATAATCATCAAGACATCACACTTGTAACTTGGGCCTTGCATTAGGGTTCTAATTCTTCCTTAATTGGTTAAGAAGGACTAACCCTAGTGTTAATGGACAAGTCCCCCTCAAGTTGTCTTACAAATCATAAAACACACTTCTTCATCTCACCATTTAATAAAATCCACTTAATAAAGGCTTTGTTTTGTCATGGGTTTAATCCCTAATCATGGATTAAGCTGAGGAGCTTTCCTCAGCTTAAACATTCTCATCTATCATCCTTCTTTTAGGATGGTGTAATGGGTCTGTTTAATCCATGATTATGGCTTAACCTCATTACTTAACACTAAACAAAAACCACAAAAACATCTAAATAATCACAAGTAGGTTAATGATCTTAATCCTGCATCAAAGGTGATTAAGTGTGAGAATCTGACTTCACACTTAAGGTATTCTCATTACCCCTAATCAGAGGGAAGATGTGATGAGTTTACTAACCCATTGGTTTAGGCTTAAGCTCATTAACTTATGACAAACTTCAAAAGCAATAAAAGACTGAAAACTCAAAAAACAAACAATAATCGTCTCCTCCGGGATTCTTTTCTCATCACCTTCACTCATAAACGAGAACTTGCTTCTTCCGTCTAATGCAAGACAGTTTGCACCTGAGCCAGACAGGTCATACACTTGAGCATTGACAAGCAATCAGTTCACAAGTCAATTCATCTTTCAGTCTCTTTGGGTCGAACTACGGTGTTCTGACTTCCTCATTGCACGAGAGGATACGTAGGCATAACTTAACAGTTATCGAACAAAAGTCTCTGTACATCCCCCCTCCTTCTAGCCTTATTCTTTAGCCTCATTATCATGAGCATTTCACTTTTTTCTTACGCTGACACTATACATACTACACTTTACACTTTTTTACACTGACACCTGTACATTCTTTTCCAGTTTCTTTTATACACAAATTGCACTGACACTACCCCTTTAAAACACAAATCTTTTAAGCGTGGATCCCGTCGAGTACGGCGGACAATCTGGGTGCTAATACCTTCCCAGGTTGTAACCAACCCCCTTTCTCAGTCTCTCTGGTTCGCAACCGTCTTATCCATCTTTTTCTAGGCCTATGCAGCATTGCCTTTCCCCCGGGATAAAAATGCCTAGCTGGCGACTCTATTCATCTCCAGTGAGTTCACGGCTGTGTGTTCTCATTGTCCCTCTCGCCGACCGTTCGCGTCTGTACCCTTATCTGACCCTGTTTCATTTATCGGGAGCGACAGCTTGGCGACTCTGCTGGGGATGGCTTATACTGCAACCAGGGCTTCTGGTTCTTTTTGTGGGTTCCTCCTAGCGCTTGTTTGATTTGTGTTTACTGGGGTGTTATGTGCTTGTTTGTGCTTGTATTTATTTTTGTTTATTGCTTTATGTACAGTTACTTTACTGCTTTCTTTATTGCATTTATATATATCATACTGTCATTGTTGCTGGCTGGATCTGTTGTTTGCCTTGGTGGGTGGGTGTTTCATTGAGAGTTAAGGTCCTATACCTGGGACCTGAGTGACACCTAGGCTAGAGTGAATCATATTCTTTCCCATTCCATTTCGGTCTGGTGCGGGAATATGAGACACGGTTCAGATATGGGTTTCTTCTTGAGAACTCTGTGTTGCAGATTTCCTGCAATGCTAGGGCTATCTGGGAAGCCTGCTAAGTCTGGATGACCTTTTAGTATTGACCTTCAGAAACTGAGGTGAATTAGAGGAGGAATTGTTATGGTTATTGTAAACACTGTACCTCCGGGTTAGAAGTGTTTACACTTCTCATAACTGATCCAAGTCTGAGGATCCTTGTTCTAGATCATCACCTGTGAGGGGGTTGGGCTGTTTACAGGTTTGCAGGTACCTTGACCTCAGAATACCATGTTACTTTGATTTGTTAAGAGTACTCCATGTTGGATAGTTCTTGTGATTCTAAACCCAGGACTTGTGGTTCTTTATTTGAGCCCCCCACCCTGGTTACTGGATTTATAAACCTCATCTGGATTTCTTACACACTTGGACCTATATCAGGGCATTTTGATCAAATCCAGCTCAGTCACAAACCCTTGCATTTCATTTGCATACATACCCATTGCATCATATTAACATTTGCTTATTTGTGTTTCAGGGTATCCACCTTCATCTGGTTTTGGTTTTGACCCCATCTGCTATATTGACCTATCTCCACCAGCACTTGCTTCAGCTTGTCAGCCATATACTTCAGTTACTTGCACTAGCCAGCCATTGGCCCACTCCTCAGCATCTTCATCAGCACTTATTCTACTCAGTCTCAGCACTTATGGCTCCAAAGAAAAGCAACATCACTTATCATTTCTTCCAACCAGACTTATCAGACATCAGGAGGATCCAGACCCTGATCACCCCAGATCACATACCTTTGTTCAGGGAGCATTATGGGGATATACTTGACTTGGTTATGGATTTGGACCCATCTCAGAGAAGCCTGATCCATACCTGTATTCAGTTTTATGACCCCCCTTTGAGATGCTTCACCTTTCAAGACTTCCAGTTGGGGCCTTTATTAGAAGAATACTCATCTTTGATTGGTTTGCCTATCAAGAGAGAAATCCCTTTCAACCCTGAAATGGTCCCTCCCAGCAATGGAGAGATAGCAAAAGCTTTGCACCTGGAGCTTGTTTTGGTTGAGCAACACATGACCTCTAAAGCTGGGATCCCTGGATTTCATCTGGACTTCCTGATTTCTCAAGCTAGTCTGAAAGCCTCCCTGGGAGAGTGGAAAGCTGTTTGTGCTCTGTTGGCCTTAAGTGTATATGGAATTGTGTTGTTTGCAGATGAGCCACGATTCATTAGCAAGAATGCAATCCATTTGTTCATCCTAAAGAACCCAGTGCCAACTTTATTGGGGGATCTTTACTATTCAGTGCATCAGAGGAATGAAAAATAGAGGGGCAGACTAGTGAGGTGTTGTGCTCCATTATTCCATGCTTGGCTTCTCAGGCATCTGCCCAGGACAGATGCATTTCTCAATCCTCATCAGCAGAGTAACTGGGCTAAGAGACTCACTGTTCTAACTTCAGCAGATATCAGATGGTGTACTCAAAGCACCAAGGGCAGAGATATCATTACAAGCTGTGGGCACTTTCCCAATGTGCCTTTAATAGGGGTCAAGGGAAGTATCAATTACAACCCTCTGCTGTTCAGAAGGCAGTTGGGCTATGCATTGGTCCATACTCCTAAGACACAGGACCTGATTGAGACCCTCTACTGTGAGAACAAGATTAGTTTGGTTGTTGTTAGGCAGGCTGCCTGGGCCTGGGATCATGTTCAAAATAAGGGAATCACCATTCTGGGTAAGTGCAATAATGTGGCATCAGCACAATATTATGAGTGGTCCCATGCTAGGGCCCAATTCTCTGGAATGCCCTTCACCATAGAAGACATGCCTGAGTCATCTTCAGCACCACCCCCTGCCACTATCAGTTTGGAAGAGTTTGAGAGCTTGAAGGAAAGAAATGAGAAGTTAACCCAGGCTTTGCAGAAGACCCTCCGGGAGAGGAGTGAAGGTGTGAGGGAGATTGAGAGATTGGAGAAATTAAGAGTGGAACACTTGACTAAAATTGAGAAGTCTGGAGATTATATCAACAAGTCTAAAGCTGGTGAACAGATTCTGAAGAATGCTTGTAAAGAAGCCCAGTTCCAGAGAGCAAGGACAGACTTGTATTTGAAAGAGAGTCAGGCCAGGTGGGTCCGGATCACTGAGGCCCGTACTCTAGAAGACAAGAGAGTTCAAGACAAGATGGGACAGATGGAAAAAGCCCTGGCAGCAGCCCAGAAGGAAATATCAGAGCTAGAAATCAGAGCTGGAGTGAAGAGGTCTAAGGACCAAAGTCAGAACAAGAAGTTGGCTGCAGCTGTTGCAACAAGAAACCTTCTCATCAGAGGTCTCACGGAGCGTCCGGCTGATCCTGTGACCGAAGCACTTCTTAAGGAAGTTCGTGAGGATGAGTTTGGCCTTGGAGTTTGATCATTTGCTTGTTGTTGTTCCTATTCTATGTACTTTTACCTTTTTGCGATGTATTTTGACCCCTTTAAGGGCTTGTGTTGTAAAATGAACAAGTTGTATTATTTCATCTTATGTAATATATTTGTGTTGGTTTCTATCTGGGTTCACTTCAAAAGCAACTTCAACAGCATCATCTTCAAGGGTCTGGAAGGGTCAAAACTGAATGCCAAACCGGATACCTTGAGAGCAAATAAGCATAACTGCATTGCATGCTAACCCTTTTGTTGGTTTTGTAGGTTTTGTTTTGTTGTTGCTAACCTCTGTTGTGATGTTCAGGAATTATTGCTCGCCGCCGGGTATTTCCTCTCAACAGGCCACACAGGTACCCAACTAGAAACAACCTTCCGGGAATTCAGATGGATCAGATGCAGCAAGACCTTACGGAGGTCAGAAACCAGATGGCCAACGAAAGGTTGGAGATGAGAACTCAGATAACACAGTTCATGGAAGTAATGAACAATTTAGCTCAAAGCCAGGAGAGGCTCAGAGCCTTGGTAGAAGGGAGGAATCAAGATGAGCCCCATGTGGGGACTGCCGGCACAAGTAACAATGAACGGGTGCAACCCCATGTTAACCCTCCTGTGTTTGGCCCACATCTACATCCTGAGATTAACATTCCTGCAAATGTTCAAGGAACAGCCACCGCAGCCAGGGTACTTCAAGAAGATCCTCAGGAGGACCAATTTACAGTAATGGGTGCTGGAGAGGAAACTTATGATAGACGATTGGAGGAAATAGCTGAGAAGTTGAGATCACTGGAGTCTCAAAATTCTTTGGGCTTCGACGTCATGGACATGGGTTTGGTAGACGGGGTCAGGATCCCCCATAAGTTCAAGCCTCCTTGTTTCGAAAAGTATAATGGGACTTCATGCCCCCGGACTCATTTGCAATCATTTCTGGGAAGGCTGAAGGCCTATACGATGGATGAGAAGCTCTGGATGTTTTACTTCGAAGACAGCTTGACTGGAGCATCAAGGGAATGGTATTCCCATTTGACAAGGGCAACTGTAAGATGCTGGAAGGACCTGGCAGAGGCCTTCATTAGACAGTATCAATACAACTTAGACATGGCACCCAACAGGACTCTCCTAATGGGAATGTCACAGTCGTCAAGGGAAAGTTTCCGAGAATATGCCCAGAGATGGAGGCAATTGGCTGCTGCCGTTCAACCACCAATGTCTGAGAGAGAAATGGCAGACATGTTTATGAACACTCTCCAGGGAACGTATATTGACAGGTTGGCTGCTTTCTCTTCCACTAGCTTCGCAGATGTTGTTATAGCTGGGGAGAGAATTGAAAGCCTGTTAAAAATGGGTAAGATCTCTGATAATGGTGCCAGCTCGTCCAGTAGTACAAGAAAGCCTTTTGCAGGCCCGAGAAGAACTGGCGAGACCAATGCCATTCACACCAACAGGGGTAGGCCCCAATATGTTCAAAGGTCAATAGCAGCAGTCACTATCCCTGCTCCAGCTCATCCTCAGCCAGTCTATCAACCTCCGCAACAAAACTTCCAACAACAACCTCAGTATCAGCAGAATCAGTATCCTCCAAGGAACTACAACAACAACAACAACAACAATCAACAAAGGCCATTCCAACAGAGGCCATCCCAAGCTAACCGAGTGATCGACCCGATCCCAATGCCGTATGCTGCCTTGCTGCCACAACTTCTGAAACTCAACCTGGTTGAGCTAAGAACGTTGGCACCTCCGGATCCCAACAGTCTACCAAGGAACTATGACTCCAATGCTAGGTGTGCTTTTCATTCAAACGCACCTGGTCACAGTACAGAAAAATGCAGGGCTCTGCATATGAAGGTACAAGACTTGGTAGACTCTAAGGCTCTGAATTTTGCACCGCCGCCCAATGTCAATAAAAACCCAATGCCAAACCATGGTGGTCCCCGAATTAATGCTATTGAAGAAGACCAACCGTCTTATTTAATAACCAGTGTGGATCAGATCAGGACGCCATTGGTGGAAATCAAAGCTCAACTCCGCGAAAACCAAATATTTCCGGGGTGTGAACTAGGGTGTCCCTATTGTAATATTTCATGGAATGGGTGTGAGGACCTGAGGAACGGCATTGACAGCCTTATTCAGAGTGGTCTGCTACAGATCACTACATCATTTCCGACAAATCCGACAACTTCATCAGCAACGGTTTCAGAACCTCCTACAAATGCAGCAACTATTGTTCCCGACAATTCATCAGCACCACCGACAAGTACTTCATCTGTCCTCCCAAATGATCAGTTTTCAACAGTTTCTCCTGCTACAACTTCAGCTTCATTCCATTTCGAATCTCCATCAACAACAACAACAGTCCTTTCAACAGTACCTCCTACAACACCAGCAATCAATCATGAAGATGTCTCCACTGTTACCATATTCTACGATCCTGAAAATAATTCCGCCTACCATTCAGAAGGTGCTGCTCCCACCAGAGCACCAGTTACAATCTTTTATGATCCACAGACAATTACAGTCCCTTCAGCAGCAGCAATCAGTCCAGTCACTGTCACGGTGCCTGGACCAGTACCATATGAGAGCAACAGGGCCATCCCTTGGCACTATGGCTCTGACGTGTATTGCGAAGGAAAAAGAATCACTCTTGAAACATCAACACCTGCACCACAAATTGACAATGTGGGGGGAGGCGGAGGCTTCACTCGAAGCGGACGTCTCTTTGCTTCACAAGTTCAAAGACCTACTGCCGAAGCAGAAGCTGCTGCCAAGGCAAAGGGAAAAGGCCCGGTGCAGGAAGATCCAGCTGCCAAAGAAGCCCTGAAGACACCGTTTGATCAGGAAGTTGATGAGTTTATGCGAATCATCAAAAAGAGTGATTATAAAGTTGTGGATCAACTTCACCAGACTCCATCCAAAATCTCTATCCTCTCACTGCTTATGTGCTCCGAAGCCCATCGGAATGCACTACTTAAAGTCCTGGACGCAGCTTACGTGCCTGAGGAGATTACTGTCAACCAATTGGAAACCGTGGTTGGAAATGTTACTGCTAGCAATGGGCTAGGGTTCACCAATTCTGACCTGACAGTGGATGGCCGCAACCACAACAAAGCCTTGCACATAACCATGGAATGCAAAGGAGCTGTCCTTTCTCATGTGCTGGTGGACACAGGTTCTTCCCTGAATGTTTTACCAAAGAAGGCTCTGGTGAAGCTAGAATACGATGGATTGGCATTGAGACCCAGCAACCTGGTGGTAAGAGCCTTTGATGGTTCTAAGAGATCGGTTCTGGGAGAGATTGAGCTACCTGTGACAATTGGCCCACAGACCTTTAAAACTATCTTTTATGTGATGGACATTCAGCCCGCCTACAGCTGTTTGTTGGGTAGACCCTGGATTCACGCCGCCGGCGCAATAACGTCTACCCTTCACCAAAAGTTAAAATTTGAGTGGGAAGGCCAAGTTGTCACAATCTGTGGAGAGGAGGACATTTTTGTCAGCCACCTGGCAACCTATAAGTACATTGAAATGGATGGGGAGATCCATGAAACAATGAGCCAGGGGTTTGAAGCTTTGAATGTGAATGAAGCATCTGCTGTATCTGGTACTCCAATGTCATCATACCAACAAGCCCGGAAGGTTGTTGAAGAAGGAACTGCCCTAGGCTGGGGCAAGGTTTTAGCTGTGGAGGAGAAGAAGGACAAGTTTGGGTTGGGTTACAGACCAACTCAACATCAAGCAAAGGCTGCTGCAGAGCCAGGTTTTGTCAGTGGGGGGATGCTTACCCCCAATGCTATCAACTGTCTGGAAGACGAGCTGGAAGAGGAGCGCAATCTGGAGAATTGGATTCGTCCAAAGATCCCGGGGAGCAGTGTCTCGAACTGGTCTTCCCAGGAAATTATAAGAGTTACTCATGCAGAGTAATTATTATTTCCTGTATTTTTATAGCATGCATCCAAGTCTTGCATCTTGCCCAAGATGACAAGACTCATTTTGTAATCAGGGCCATCTGTACTTTTGTGCAAACAAGATTAAATTAATGAAATATCAGACATCTTTTTGCAAACAAGGCTTTTTCTTTTCTGCTCACTGGTTTTTTCCATTTTTCTTTTTGTACAAAAATAAATGGCGGTGTTTTCAAAATGATAACTTCATTTCACTTTTTTCTAAAGCAAGATTAAAATCAATCACTAAAATGAACAAACTGAACCCTTGCAGAGAGTGCCTTCCTGACAGCACCGACAACAGCACGGCTATGACACCGTATGACTTTGACAATCCAATCAATCAAGCTGATGAAGGGGTTGATGAAGAATATGAGCTTCCTGAAGAGCTAGCTAGGTTGTTGAGACAAGAGGAAAAGGTCATTACTCCTCACCAGGAGGAGATTGAAGTGATTAATCTTGGTACGGATGAAGACGTGAAGGAGGTTAGAATCGGGGCCTGCCTGCAAGACTCAGTGAAGAGACAACTGATAGATCTGCTTCAAGAGTATGTTGATGTGTTTGCTTGGTCGTATCAAGACATGCCAGGGTTGGATACCGACATTGTTGTGCACAAGCTGCCTCTAAGGGAAGAATGCCCACCAGTCAAACAGAAGCTGCGCCGAACTCGCCCAGACATGGCTATGAAAATCAAGGAAGAGGTACAAAAGCAATGGGACGCCGGGTTCCTTGCTGTGACTAGCTATCCACCGTGGGTTGCTAATATAGTACTTGTGCCTAAGAAAGACGGCAAAGTAAGAATGTGTGTTGACTACCGGGATCTGAACAGAGCCAGCCCGAAAGATGACTTCCCATTACCTCACATTGATGTATTGGTGGATAACACGGCTCAGTTCTCGGTATTCTCCTTCATGGATGGATTTTCAGGATATAATCAGATCAAGATGTCACCTGAAGACATGGAGAAGACAACATTCATTACACCTTGGGGCACGTTCTGTTACAAAGTGATGCCATTCGGACTGAAGAATGCTGGTGCCACATATCAACGGGCTATGGTGACATTGTTCCACGATATGATCCACAAGGAAATAGAATGTTATGTGGATGATATGATCGCCAAGTCCCTTACAGAGGAAGATCACCTGGTGAATCTGCTGAAGTTGTTCAAGCGACTGAGGAAGTACCAACTAAAGTTGAACCCCAACAAATGCACATTCGGGGTGCGATCCGGTAAGCTGCTGGGCTTTATTGTAAGCGAGAAAGGGATTGAAGTTGACCCTGATAAAGTCAAAGCTATTCAAGAAATGCCTGCGCCGAAAACTGAGAAAGAAGTTCGAGGGTTCTTAGGTCGATTGAACTACATTTCACGGTTCATATCTCACCTTACAGCGACCTGTGAACCCTTGTTCAAGCTGTTAAGAAAAGAACAGACGGTCAGGTGGAACGAAGATTGCCAGAAGGCTTTTGACAAGATCAAGGAGTATCTGCAAGAACCTCCAATCCTTATGCCTCCAGTTGAAGGAAGACCTCTGATAATGTACTTAACAGTATTAGAAGAGTCGATGGGGTGTGTGTTGGGCCAGCATGACGAGTCAGGTCGAAAAGAGTATGCAATATACTACCTAAGTAAAAAGTTTACCGACTGTGAACAGCGTTATTCACTGCTCGAGAAAACTTGCTATGCTTTAGCGTGGGCTGCTCGCCAACTGAGGCAGTATATGTTGACCCACACTACCTTACTAATCTCAAAAATGGATCCAGTTAAGTACATTTTCGAGAAGCCAGCTCTTACCGGACGGGTTGCAAGATGGCAGATGATTCTTACAGAATACGACATACAGTACACCTCTCAAAAAGCCATCAAGGGCAGTGTATTGTCTGAATATCTTGCTGAGCAACCCATTAATGACTACCAGCCTATGAGGTTTGACTTCCCCGATGAGGACATCATGTTCATTAAAACAAAAGATCATGAAGAGCCTATTCACACTGAAGGGCCTGACCCGGAGGAAGAATGGACTATGATGTTTGATGGGGCTGTTAACATGAATGGTCGCGGTGTTGGTGCAGTACTCATTACACCCAAAGGAGTTCACATGCCTTTCTCGGCAAAACTCACTTTCAACTGCACTAACAACGAAGCTGAATACGAAGCTTGCATTATGGGTCTTGAGGAAGCCATTGACCTCAGGATTAAGACATTGACCGTATTCGGAGATTCAGCTTTGGTAGTCAATCAAACCAATGGAAAATGGTACACCCACCAGGATCATCTGATACCATACAGGGATTATACAAGGAGGTTACTGACTTTCTTTACAACAGTCAAGCTTGAGTATATCCCTCGAGACGAGAATCAGTTTGCAGATGCTCTGGCTACCATTTCATCAATGATCAAAGTTCAAACGGCCAACTTTGTACCTCAGATTTCAGTGTCCAGACTTGATAGACCAGCATATGTATTTGCAGCAGATGTTGTCAAAGATGATAAGCCTTGGTTCCATGACATTAAGTGCTTCTTGGAGGATCAAACATACCCGCCTGGGGCATCTTCCAATGATAAGAAGACTTTAAGAAGGCTTGCTGGTAGTTTCTTTCTGAACACTGATGGGTCTTTATATAAGCGGAACTTTGATATGGTACTCCTCAGATGTGTTGATAAGACAGAAGCAGATTTGCTGATGCATGAAGTGCACGAAGGATCTTTTGGTACCCATGCTGGAGGACATGCAATGGCTAAAAAGTTGTTAAGATCAGGCTATTACTGGATCACAATGGATGCAGACTGTTGTGCTTACGCCAGAAAATGTCATAAGTGCCAGATCTACGCGGATAAGGTGCATGTGCCTCCCAATCCTTTGAACATCATGTCTTCACCATGGCCCTTTGCTATGTGGGGCATTGATATGATTGGCAAGATTGAGCCAACTGCTTCAAATGGTCACAGATTTATCCTGGTCGCCATCGACTATTTCACCAAGTGGGTTGAAGCAGCCTCATATGCAAATGTTACTAGGCAAGTGGTAGCCAGATTTCTGAAGAGAGATATCATCTGTCGGTATGGAGTGCCCGAGCGAATCATTACTGATAATGGTTCCAATTTAAACAACAAAATGATGGCAGAGCTGTGCCGGGACTTCAAGATCCAACATCACAATTCTTCTCCTTACAGGCCAAAGATGAATGGCGCTGTTGAGGCAGCGAATAAGAATATTAAGAAGATTGTGCAGAAGATGGTAATCACATACAAAGACTGGCATGAAATGCTACCGTTTGCCTTGCATGGGTACCGCACGTCAATCAGAACATCCACTGGGGCAACACCGTATCAGCTTGTATATGGTATGGAAGCAGTCCTACCTGTTGAAGTTGAACTACCCTCGTTACGGGTATTAATGAATGTTAAACTGAGTGAAGCAAAATGGGTTCGGTCCCGATTCGAACAACTGAGTCTGATTGAAGAGAAAAGATTGGCTGCAATTTGTCATGGGCAGTTATATCAGAAAAGAATGAAGAAAGCCTTTGATCAGAAAGTCAGGCATCGAGAGTACCAAGTAGGGGATCTTGTGTTGAAAAGAATCCTCCCTCCTCATACAGACCACAGGGGCAAATGGACTCCAAATTATGAAGGACCATTCGTTGTAAAGAAAGTTTTCTCTGGTGGAGCGCTGATGCTCAGCACCATGGATGGTGAAGGTTTCCCGTCCCCTGTGAATTCAGATGCAGTTAAAAAATACTTCGCATAAAATGACCCGCTGGACATAAAAATAGAATGTAAGTCCAGGCAAAAATGGTCATCCCGGCGAGTCAAAAACAGAATAAAAGACTCGGGCAAAAATAAGGGAAATAAATGAAAAAATGTACACCCGCTGAGTTGAAAAGCCGCATTGGACAACTCAGGCAAAAATGGGTATCCTGATGGATTGAAAACCCGAAAGGGCGATCCATGCAAAATAAGGGAATAAACGAACAACTGCATTCTGAATTCGTCTGTATCGCTTACAACTTAGAAAGCTTCGACGGAATCAAGCTTCAATCAGAATCAACTTTCTTCAGAAAGCAAGACGAGAAGAACGTCATTGTCATACGAGTCATAGCAGGAGAGGAAGCTCCTCAAAGCGTCGCCAACACTGCCAGCATTTTGTTTCTCAATTTGTAACAATCTCCTCATTTCAGGGGATTTGTTTCTTTGACTGTATCTCGCCAATTCAGGGCATATGAATTAATAAAATCAGATTTTTCAGTCATGTTTCGTCTTGTACATTTTTATTTACAAAGGATGTCTGATGTCTCTAAAAAACTAGTTGCATAAGTACAGATGCTTTTCTCCCAAAAGTAATAATAATAAAACACATGCTTGCAGGGAATATACTTACTCGTGAGAATGCTTAACTCCTTTGACGGAATTCAGTGAAGGATACCTCGGGACCTTTTGTGCGTTTCCTTATCTTTGCAGGATTGCAGGTATCCAGAACGCAACCTGGGGCATGCAAGTTACGTTTCAGCAAGCTGGCAAATCATTATCAACTCGGTCTATCTTCCACGTGGCACTGGAAGGTGCCCACTTCCCCAGCAAAGTTGCCAAATCAACATACACTCAATCTCAGCATCTGAAATGCTCTATCCCCAGCTGAGTTGTCGCTTGTTGCTCTCCCCAGCTAAGTTGCCTCTCACAATTCCCCAGCCGAGTTGCCATGTCATCCTCAGCTGAATACAGAAGTCAGGGAACCATCTCCCCACAGAGTTCCAGCCTCTATCCAGAAGAGCAACGCATGAAGAGATCACAACAGAGTGAAGAAAGCTTCTACAAACCCCAGCTGGGCCTCTCATTTATAAGGATAGGTCTATTAATGACCTGTATCCCCAAACAGATACATCATTGGATCTACCAATGATCTCATCCCCAACTGGGAGGTCCATTTCCAACAGATCGACCAGAGATCTTCGCAGTGACGGGATCCGAATCCCAGTGTGGTATCTTTGCATAATCATGGCATTTGCATCATACTATCCCCTCAGAGCGTAGCATTCCGTCTAATACGGAGCATTACGGCAAAAAAATCAAACGCATAGCATAATCATAAGCCATGTTATGAATTAACACTTGTGAATAATAACCGTTCATCATCATTGTACAGAAATCCTCACCAGAGTCCCAGCAAAAGCAATTGCCTCACAAATCACAAACACCAGTATGTACACCTTTTGGCACCCGTCCGTGTCATCACTCCCCAGTGAGGTTGCCTGAATACACTCTACAAACAAAATCACCCGTATTACAAATACTTCATGACACCCGTCCGTGTCATATTACCAGCAGAAAGCCAAAGACATCCTCTTTGCACCCACACATATACTTATATATACATTTTCTTGACACCCGTCCGTGTCATATCCCCAGCGCAGTCGCTTACACCTTTATCACCCATACACTTGTTAATATTTTACTTTTCTTTTTGACACTCGTCCGTGTCACTCTCCCCAGCAGATAAACACTCATCTATACATTATATATACTCACTACTCATGGTACACTTATACAGATACTCGTCCGTATCTTGTATACATCATCACTCATATCCCCACAGATTCGACAGTAGTCCTGGTTCTTTGTTAACCAGTTGGTACTCGTCCATATCATCATCTCAGAACATTGCGTCTAGTGTTTGTTTCTACATGATACTCGTCCGTATCATAGTCTTAGGGATGCTCGTCCGCATCTTTAATCCATACACCGTGTCAAACACTTATGTCTTCTTGGATATAGATACTCGTCTGTGTCTACTATTCCCCAGAAGAGTCCTTTCAGATGCAACACTCGTCCGTGTTCTTTGTTAACCAGTTGATACTCGTCCGTATCATCATCTCAGAACATGTGTCAGTACTTGTTTCTACATGATACTCGTCCGTATCATAATCTTAAGGATGCTCGTCCGCATCTTTAATCTATACATAATACCAAACACTTATACTTTCCTTTCTTGGTTGTGAACGCTCGTCCGTGTTCACTATATCCCCAGTAGATCACCAACAAAGCATCTTCTTTTATCTGACACTCGTCCTGTGTCATGATAACCCTGAGAGCAGCCGTACCCTGCTGAGTGGTCGTCCTCCACTTCTTGATGGTCGTCCTCCATCATGCTCATCCGATGGTCGTCCCCATCGTTGTTTTTAGCAGTCGTCCCCTGCTAGGTGGTCGTCCTCCACCTCTTGATGATCGTCCTTCATCACTTTATCCAATGGCCGTCCCCATTGTTGATTTTGGTTATCTGACATTCGTCCTATGTCATGATAAACCTTGAGAGCAGTCGTACCCTGCTGAGTGGTCGTCCTCCACTTCTTGATGGTCGTCCTCCATCATGCTCGTCCGATGGCCGTCCCCATCGTTGACCTTTTCTATCCGATGGCCGTCCCCATCGTTGATATTTTCGGCAGCCGTACCCTGCCAGGTGGTCGTCCTCCACCTTTGATGGCTGTCCCCATCATATTCCTTTTATCCCCAACAGAGCAGCCGTCCCCTGCTAGGTGATCGTCCTTCACCTTTGATGGTCGTACCCCATCATCTGTTTTTTTCATTCATTCTTTAACCCGATGGCCGTCCCCGTCGTGGTCCCTTTTCCTTTTAACCCGATGGCCGTCCCCATCGTCGGTTACTTTGCTTTATGAACTTGATGGCCGTCCCCGTCATGTTTCATTAACCCCCAGAGAATGCTACAACTTTATCTTGATGGCCGTCCCCATCATGATATTTTATTTTTCCCAGCTAGTCGGCCGTCCCCGTCTTAGCTTTACCTTTTATCCCCAGCATGTCGGCCGTCCCCGTCATTGTTTTATTTCCTACACTTTCCCAGCATGTCGGCCGTCCCCGTCATTGCTATTTACCCAGCAGTCGTCCTCTGCTCGACGGTCGTCCTCCGTCGCCCACACTTTACAATATACTTTATTTTTCTTGTACAATCTATATCCCTTTTCTTCTTCATTTTGTGAGTGCAAATTTTGGACTGTCTTTGATATTCAACCACAAGTTATCTTGTTTGCCTGTTAAGCCGTTGCTTACATCCTGCACAGCTAACTCATGTTTGAATAGGGGCAGCTGTAAACACCCCAAATTTGCCCTCACCCCTTCACACCATGGCTTGTGATCACCTCATATGCATAAACACAAACATATCATCTCACATCTCATTTTTGATTCACTGCATAGTTTCTAGGGCATCTGCACCTAGGGTTTGTGATCTGAGCAATCCCAAAGCATCTTGAGCCATTCCAAAGGCCACCAATCATTTCAAAGTGGTCCATGTGTGTTCTTATGTCATATTCCCTCTCCTCAAAGTCAAAAATGCAGAGGAATCACAAGAACTAGGGTTTGAGTGGATGCAGAGCCAGGATGAACTGCACAGTTGACCTAAAATTAGGGTTTTGGTTTCAGAGGCCATAACCCCAATTTTTTTGGTCATTCTTGTTTCCATTGGTCTCTATATGGTATAGGGAGTATGCATATCAATTTTCATGAAGAAATTCCATGGGGAAGTCATCTGATAAAGGGTTGACTTTTCAGACAAGTCAGTGTAAAATCAGGGCATCTGAGGCCCCCAATGACCCAACCAATGGGTGATCTTCATCATTTTGAGTTTATATGATCTTTATTTGATCATGGAAGAAGTTTGAAGTTCATAGAAATCAAGAATTTAGGGTTTTTGCAAATGTTGACTTTTGGGCATAGTTGACTTTTCAAGATTGCATCATTTTGGGTCATTTTTCAAGCCATGATTCTTGATCCAAAAATGCTTCAAATGGAAAAACTTTGGTCATGAAAGTTGTAGATCTCATTTTTCCCTTTTCAAAAAGTACAAGAACATGATCAAACTCTTCTTGAATCAAAAGTTATGGCAATGCAAAGTTGGCTAAAATCCTTGATTTTCAAGGCATGCCCTAAGTGAGAATTTTGCAAAATCTTGGACCAATGCATATTGCAGCCTCTAATTCATTTCAAACCAGCACATAAACTTTCTCTAAGTCCTAAAAATCAGAAATGAACTAAGAATGCCCATGGTTTCATGTTTGGTTGGACAAAGAATCACATGTGAACCAAAGTTACAACAACTTGCAAAACCACTCATAACATTTTACCAACTTGCTGCCTTGAATGCTGGACCAAGCCTAGCCTTTCCCTTCACTTTGCTGCGCAGCCCATGCCCATTGTACTTGCCTAGAGTCAAGCCATGCTTGCCTTACACAAAAGGTGGACTTTATGCAAAAGTAAACATCCCAATCACCACAGGCCATGTCACATCCTCTGGCCACTTGGATTAAAGTAACATATCATTTTGCAAGCCATTCCATGTACTAAGCAAGGCTGAAACCATTCACACAATGACATTCACAAAAACACACCACATTGCAACTTGCTTCGAATCTGCCTCCACAGCCTGAAAACACTTCAACCATTTTCACCATTCAACTCACCTTGTTCCATAGACCACAAAGCACCAAGAACACAAGCCTGAAACAACCTGAACATCTCACTGCCATTTCTCACTTCATTTTGCAGTTTCATTCGAAACTCTCACCATAGCTCAAAAACACACAAACAAACACCACAGACCTTCTCCATTCATCCTCAGGATCACAAACAACCCCTCACCATGACCTGAAAGTGCCAGAAACTCCATTGCCATTTCTGACCAAGCTTGAGCAGGAGCTTTCGAATCTCATTATCCAGCCAACTTAAACTCCTTTTGAGCATTCAAGCATCTTCTGTGGACCAAGTGGAGTGGATTGCACAAGGAGAAGTGGCCAGAAAGTCCTCAAATTGAAAGCTCCAAATCTCAGGTAGCTCGAAAATTATTTTTCCAGAAATCATTTTTCTTGTTACAAACTTGTTCTATGTGATTCACTGATCATCCTGATGTTCTTAGTTTTTGAAATGGCTTTGATTTGAGTATTTAATTTGTCTCTGAAGCTTGCGTGCCCTAGTTTTTATTTCTTTCGATTCAGCTTGTTTAGGAAGAGGAAATGTGTTTTGAGAGAGGGGTTTGATTCGTGAGAGGATGGAGATCATTTCTATGTTCTTAGTTTTCATTTTTGATACGATTTGAGGGGTTTGGGGATTTTTCAGGTGAGGTGCTGGCCGGAGAAGACGACCGGAGGTCTTCTCCGGCCACCTGAGAGTGATTATGCCCTAATTGCGTCATTAACTTCAGTTTGAATTTGAGCCGTAGATGGCCTTTGACCTGTTGACTTCCCTCTCTTTTGGATGGCCCAGATCAGCTTGCTTAGCCCTAATCCACGTGTTAGCCTAATTAATCCATAATTTAATTAATTTAATCAGAGTCAACCTGGACCCTTGGATGACGCGCGCAGTCAACCAATTTAAACTCAGAATCAATCTCATCCATCCATCCTGATTACTTCCTATTTTATTTGATTTTAATTCATTTTTATTTCAATTAACTTGTATAATTATTTTAAAATAGCAAAAATATCTTAAAAATCATGAAACTTTTTCTTAAAAGTTTTATTAATTTTTAAGACCCAAAAACATTTTTATTTTATTTTTTATCATTGAAAAAGTATTTTTAAATATTTAAAAGATTATTTTTAATTGATTAATGGAAATTAATTTGTTAAAAATACTTTTAGGTATTTAAAAATTACAAAAAAATTCATGAAATGTTCTAAGACATTTAGAAACATTGTCCAACCTTCAAACCAAATTTCTTTTTTGATCTTGATGCATTTTAAGAATTTTTCATTGAATTAAATCATTTTTTATGCATTACTTTGATCATGGATTCAAAAATTCATTTCTGCCTATTGGAGAAGGTTGAGACATTGATTCTTCTTGCATTGTTTTGTGTTTGGCATGTAGTTTCTAGGGTAAAATGGCCATGATTTGATCTTGCATTTTCTATTTGTTTGGCACTTCTTTTGTTAAGAACCCTAAAAAACCCTAATAACTTGTAAAAATCATATCTTGAGATTGGTTGAGAGTTGAGAGTTCCCCTTTGGGCAGTGGTTTATTATAGGTTTAGGGTTTCTTTGGGTAGCATTTTCCATTTTTTATCTTAGGGTTTGTTTCTGTTTTGGGTTTTTGTTTGGTGTTTGATCCATAAACCCTAATTTGGGCTTCCTCTTGCATCCTTCTTGCATTCTCTTGCATAACATGACTTGTCTTTGCATTTTATACATTCTTGTGTTTCATTTGACATCTTAAGACATGTAGGAAGCATGTTTGATCATTGCATCACATATTTGCCATGCCATTTGCCTTGTATGCTCCTTAACTTTTCATGTATATCCATGCTTCTAAGCTTGCATCATTTGCATCCATGATCTTGTATGAACATCTCCATGTCTTGCCTCATGTTTGCAGCACCTCATAACATCATAATCATCATCAACATGCTTCTGGTTTTGTTTAGCATCATACCATTTCATCCCATCTTGCATTGCATTGCATTTCTTTCTAACATTTCAGGTGGTAAGTAAACTTGAGAAGTGAATTTGCCTTCACTTCTCATAACTTTTCTTTTCATCTCTCTTGCATCCATTGCTGCATTTTATTTGTGTTTGAGTTTGAGCTTGCTCATTCTTCTCCCTCCCACTTTCTTTCTTCAAGTGACTTGACTTCTTGAATGAAGCAAGTCACTCTGCTTCTCTTGATCTTATTCATCTGCTTCCTGGTGGCTCCTCTGAAGATTTGTTCTTGAAAACCACACAAACCTTAGGATCAACCAAGCATGACAATGAATTAGGGTTTTGATTAGTCCCCCTCATAGTTTTTACCTTTGTGTCTCTCTTTGAGTCTTCTCTCCTCATCTCATAATCAGGGACTAAACCCTAAAGGCTTTAAGACTTTGTGATTAAGCTTATGCCTGCATCCTTCTCTTAGGATGGAGTGTATAACTTTAATCCTAAGTGTTAAACCCTTAATGTGTTTAAATCTCTTAATCAATCCATCTAATAATCATCAAGACATCACACTTGTAACTTGGGCCTTGCATTAGGGTTCTAATTCTTCCTTAATTGGTTAAGAAGGACTAACCCTAGTGTTAATGGACAAGTCCCCCTCAAGTTGTCTTACAAATCATAAAACACACTTCTTCATCTCACCATTTAATAAAATCCACTTAATAAAGGCTTTGTTTTGTCATGGGTTTAATCCCTAATCATGGATTAAGCTGAGGAGCTTTCCTCAGCTTAAACATTCTCATCTATCATCCTTCTTTTAGGATGGTGTAATGGGTCTGTTTAATCCATGATTATGGCTTAACCTCATTACTTAACACTAAACAAAAACCACAAAAACATCTAAATAATCACAAGTAGGTTAATGATCTTAATCCTGCATCAAAGGTGATTAAGTGTGAGAATCTGACTTCACACTTAAGGTATTCTCATTACCCCTAATCAGAGGGAAGATGTGATGAGTTTACTAACCCATTGGTTTAGGCTTAAGCTCATTAACTTATGACAAACTTCAAAAGCAATAAAAGACTGAAAACTCAAAAAACAAACAATAATCGTCTCCTCCGGGATTCTTTTCTCATCACCTTCACTCATAAACGAGAACTTGCTTCTTCCGTCTAATGCAAGACAGTTTGCACCTGAGCCAGACAGGTCATACACTTGAGCATTGACAAGCAAGCAGTTCACAAGTCAATTCATCTTTCAGTCTCTTTGGGTCGAACTACGGTGTTCTGACTTCCTCATTGCACGAGAGGATACGTAGGCATAACTTAACAGTTATCGAACAAAAGTCTCTGTACATCCCCCCTCCTTCTAGCCTTATTCTTTAGCCTCATTATCATGAGCATTTCACTTTTTTCTTACGCTGACACTATACATACTACACTTTACACTTTTTTACACTGACACCTGTACATTCTTTTCCAGTTTCTTTTATACACAAATTGCACTGACACTACCCCTTTAAAACACAAATCTTTTAAGCGTGGATCCCGTCGAGTACGGCGGACAATCTGGGTGCTGATACCTTCCCAGGTTGTAACCAACCCCCTTTCTCAGTCTCTCTGGTTCGCAACCGTCTTATCCATCTTTTTCTAGGCCTATGCAGCATTGCCTTTCCCCCGGGATAAAAATGCCTAGCTGGCGACTCTATTCATCTCCAGTGAGTTCACGGCTGTGTGTTCTCATTGTCCCTCTCGCCGACCGTTCGCGTCTGTACCCTTATCTGACCCTGTTTCATTTATCGGGAGCGACAGAGTCGAACTACGGTGTTCTGACTTCCTCATTGCACGCGAGGATACGTAGGCATAACTTAACTGTTATCGAACAAAACTCTCTGTGTCTTCCCCCTCTTTCAGCATTCTTTTTTTAAGCCTTAGCTCCTGAGCATTCACCCTTTTTCACTGACACTTGTATATTCTTTTCCAACTTTTGCACACAGATAACACATACACTACCCCTTTAAACACAATCTTTTAAGTGTGGATCCCGTCAAGAACGACGGACAATCTGGGTACTAATACCTTTCCAGGTTGTAACCAACCCCTTTCTCAATTTCTCTGGTTCGCAATCGTCTTATCCATCGTTTTCTAGGTTTATGCAGCATTACCTTTCCTTCGGGATAAAAATGCCTAGCTGGTGACTCTATTCATTTCATTTCTTCAGTTTCTCCTTTCGCCGACCGTTCGTGTCTGTACACTATCTGACCAGGTGTCTTTTCGGGGGAGCGACAACTTGGCGACTCTGCTGGGGAACCTTATACTGCAACCAGGGCTTCTGGTTCTTTTTGTGGGTTCCTCCTAGTGCTTGTTTGATTTGTGTTTACGGGGGTGTTATGTGCTACTTGTGCTTATTTATTGCTTTATTTATTACTTTTTTTACAACTTTATTTATTGCTTTCGTTTACAGTTTTTTATGCATTTCATACTGTCATTATCATATGCTGGATCTGTTGTTTCCTTGGTGGGTGGGGTATCATTGAGTGATTAAGGTCCTATACCTGGGACCTGAGTGACACATAGGCTAAAGTGGCTTCATATTCTTTCCCATTCCATTTCAGTATGGTGCGGGTATATGAACATGGTTCAGACATGGGTTTCTTCTTGAGAACTTTGTGCTGTAGATTTCCTGTAGTACTAGGGCTATCTGGGAAGCCGGCTAAGTCTGGATGACCTTTTTATGACCTTCAACATCTGAGGTGAATTAGAGGAGGATCTTTTATGGTTATTGTAAACACTGTACCTCCGGGTTAGAAGTGTTTACACTTTTCATAACTGATCTAAGTCTGAGGATCCTTGTTCTAGAACAATACATGTGAGGGGGTTAGGATGTTTACAGGTTTGCAGGAACCCTTGGCCACATCATACCCTGTTACTAGTTTTGTTTTAAGAATGCACCACTTTGGACAGTTATTGTGATTACCCTGGATTTGTGACTCTTTATTTGAGCCCCCCACCTGGTTACTGGACTTCTAAGCCTCCATCCGGACCTATGAACACATATGGACCTTATCAAGGTAGATATCAGATCCAGCTCATAATCACAAACCCTTTGCATATCATTTTGCATACATCATTTTTGCATCATTTAAAATTTGCCTATTAGTTTTACAGGGTATCCACCTCATTATCTTTGGTTTGGTTTTGACCCATTCTGTTGCTCAGACTTCTTCAGTTATCTTCTCTAGTGCCTTTATCAGTTTATCAAATTCTGCTCCAACTATCTTCATCAGAGACTCATCTCCAGCATCTCATTCAGTGACCTTCATCAGCAGTTGCTCTCAGCTTCTTCACCTGCATCCATTATCAGCATGGACACTTCAAGAAAGAGCAACATCACATACCACTTCTTTGAGCCCACCTTGACTGGTATCAGGCAAATCCAGTCACTCATTACTCCTGGTCATGTCCCACTTTTCAAAGAACATTATGGGGGCATATGGGACATGGTCATGGACCTGGATGCATCCCAGAGGAGCATGATCCATTCTTGCTTACAGTTTTATGATCCTCCTATCAGATGCTTTACATTTCCTGATTTTCAGTTGGGACCTCTACTTGAAGAATTTTTCATGTTGTTAGGAGTTCCCATCAGGAGGGGGATTCCTTTTGAACCCTGAGATGGTTGCTCCCAAAAATGAAGACATAGCCAGGGCATTGCATTTGGAGCCTGCCCTCATTGATCAGAGCATGACTACCAAGGCTGGAGTTCCAGGCCTTCACTTAGATTTCTTGATCTACCAGGCCACCTTGCATGCTACAGCAGGGAAGTGGGATGCTGTTTGTCCTCTCTTGGCACTCAGTATATATGGAGTTATCTTGTTTGTAGATGAGCCAAAGTTTGTAAGCAAGAATGCTATTCCCCTGTACTTTTTAAGAGACAATTGGGGTATGCTTTGGTTCATCCTCCGAGGGGACAAGACTTGACTGAGACCCTCTATTGTGAAATCCATCACAACTGTGCTGTTGTCAGACAGGCAGCCTGGGCCTGGGACAACATTCAGACTAAAGGGACAGTTATTTTGGGCAAATGCAACAACATTGCTTCAGCACAGTATTTTGATTGGTCTCGTACCAGGGCTCAGATCATCCGGATGCCATTTACCTTGGAAGATACACCTGGTCCTTCAACAGTCCAACCTGCAGCCACTATCAGTTTGGAAGAGTTTGAGAAGTTGAAGGAAAGGAACACTCAACTCTCTGAAGCCTTGAAGAAGACTCTCTGGGAGAGAAATGATAGTTGTCTGGATAATGAGAGGTTAGAGAGGCTCAGGATTGAGCACTTGACCAAGATTGAGAAGACGGATGACTACATCAGGAAGGCTAGAGCAGGAGGGCTTGTGTTGGAGAATGCTTGCAAGGAAGCAAAGACTCACAAGGCTAGGGCAGAGCATTACTTAGAGGAGAGTCAGGCTAGGTGGATCAAGATCACTGAGGCCCCTGCACAAGAAGATCAGAGGACTCAAGCTAAGATAGAGCAGCCGAAGGCTAATGAGAAGAAGCATCAGGAGGCATTATTAGCAGCACAGAAGGAAATCTCAGAATTAAAACTCCGGGCGGGGTTGAAGAGGTCAAAGGATCAGGATAAGCATAAGAGGTTGACCAGTGCCATTGCTACCAGGAACCTCCTCATCAGGACTATCACAGAACACCCAGTAGGTCCAGTGACTGAAGCCCTCCTGAAGGAAGTCAGAGAGGATGACTTTGGATTATATTTTTGACTCTTTTGCTTGTACTTTTCTTTTGTTGTACTTTTGATTTTTTGTTGTATTTTGACCCACCATGGGGATGTTGTTGTAATCAAACTATGTATTTTCACTCTTTGTAATATATGTGGTTTGTATTATTTTTAGTGGGCTTAATCTCTCTTCATCATCAGCATTTCCTCGAGGTCTGGAAAGGTCAAAACCAAAGAACCAAACCTGATACCCTTGGAAGACAAATAGGCATTCTGCATGGCATACTAACATTTTCTTTGTTTTGTAGGTCTTTGTTTTGTTTTTGTTTCTCACTTTTTGTGGTTTCAGGAAACATTGCTCGCAGAAGAGTGTTCCATGTCAACAGAATACACCAGTACCCGACAAGAAACAACCTTTCGGGGCTACAGATGGATCAAGTTCAGCAAGACTTGAATGAAATAAGGACCCAAATGGCTAATGAGATGGTTGAGATGAAGAATCACATGACCCAATTCATGACTGTAATGACTGGTCTAGCTCAGAGCCAGGAAAGACTAAGGGAGTTGGTTGAGAGACAAACTCCTGAAGAACACCATCCAGGTACAGGAGGTACCAGTAACAACGATCACGTGCAGCTTCGCACTGATCCACCAAAGTTTGGACCTCATATGAATCCAGAGATTAATGCCATAAGAAATACCCAGGGTAACACTGTTGGAGGAAGGATCTTGCAAGAGGATCCTCAAGAGGAGCAGTTTACTGTGGTCGGGGCTGGAGACAAAGTTTATGACCGTCGGTTGGATGAAATTGCAGAGAAGCTGAGGTCTCTTGAATCCCAAAACTCCCTAGGTTTTGATGTCATGGACATGGGATTGGTGGAAGGTGTGAGAATTCCTCACAAGTTCAAACCCCCGTGTTTTGAAAGATACAATGGTACTTCCTGCCCTCGTACCCATCTCCAATCTTTCTTGGGGAGATTGAAAGTCTACACCATGGATGAGAAACTGTGGATGTTTTACTTTGAGGACAGTCAGACCGGGGCATCCCGAGAATGGTACTCCCGCTTGGCCAGAGCCACAGTAAGAAACTGGAAAGACTTGGCTGAAGCTTTTATCCGTCAGTATCAATATAACCTGGACATGGCTCCAAACAGGACCCTTCTAATGGGAATGTATCAATCTTCCCGTGAAAGCTTCAGAGAATATGCCCAAAAGTGGAGGCAACTGGCTGTTGCAGTTCAACCCCCCATGTCTGAAAGGGAGATGGCAGACATGTTCATGAATACCCTCCAGGGAACGTATATTGACAGATTGGCTGCATTTTCTTCTACCAGCTTTGTAGATGTGGTGATAGCTGGGGAAAGAATAGAGAGCCTATTGAAGATGGGGAAGATCTCCGACAACGGTGCCAATTCAAGCAGTGCAAGGAAGCCATTTGCTGGGCCCCATAGATCTGGTGAGACAAACTTTGTGCACATGGGAAGAGGGAGACCCCAGTACATGCCCAGAACAGTTGATGTTGTTACTATCCCTGCTTCATCTCCTCAGCATACTCAACAACCACAAAACTTTCCGCAACAACAACAGTTTCCGCAACAAAGATCCTACAACAACAACAATAACAATCAACAACAACTCCCTTTTCAACAGCGGCCATCTCAGATCAACATGGTGATTGACCCTATTCCAATGCCATATGCTACACTGCTGCCACAACTCCTAAAGCTCAATCTTGTTGAGTTGAGGACATTGGCTCCACCTAATCCTCAGAACCTTATGAGAAACTATGATGTCAATGCTAGGTGTGCTTTTCATTCCAACGCACCTGGCCACTCTACGGAAAAATGCAGGGCTCTGCATATGAAGGTCCAGGATCTGGTAGATTCAAAGGCCCTGAACTTTGCTCCTCCTCCCAATGTCATGAAAAATCCTATGCCAAGCCATAGTGGGCCAATGATTAATGCTATAGAGGAAGGCTCACCCATGAGTTTAATAGAAGACATTGCATGTATTCAGACACCTCTGGCAGAGGTTAAAGCCCAGCTTTTGAAATGCCAAGTGTTTCCTGGTTGTGAGGCCTATTGTGAATTATGCAAACTCTCCGAGAATGGGTGTGCGAGCTTAAGGAATGGCATTAATGGTTTGATTAGAGAAGGCATTCTGCAAATTACCACAACTGCTTCTACAATACCAACAACCCTTTTGCCAACAACAAGTGAATCTTCTACAAATACAACAACCATTGTTCCGAGTGATTCTCCTACAACTACAACAACCATTGTTCCTACTGATTCATTAATAACTTCAATAACCAATTCATCCATCACTTCAGCAAACAACAGTTCCATTTCATATCCTTCTACAACTCCAGTAACCACCAATAACGACGTTTCCAAAGTTACAATTTATTGTGACCCGACAACGGTCCCGAACTCCAGCAACTTTCAACAACCTCAACAACAGTTTCAACCATGCTTCAATTCACCACCACCAACATCCACCAGAGGTCCTGTTACTATTTTCTATGATCCACAGACAATTACGGTTCCAATATCTGCTGCAGTAAGCCTAGTCACTATCACGGTGCCCAGGCCAATTCCATATGATAAAGACAGTGCCATACCATGGCATTATGGTGCTGACCTATACTGCAACGGAGAAAAAGTCCTTCTTGATTCTCCAGTTCTCACTCCCCAAGTGGACAATGTCGGGGGAGGCGGAGGCTTCACCTGAAGCGGACGTCTCTTTGCGTCACAAGCCCCCAGAACCAACACTGAGGCAGAGGCTGCTGCCAAAGCCAAAGGAAAGAGTGTGATACCTGAAGAACCTGCACAAAAAGAGACTCATAAATCATCCTTTGATCAGGATGTGGATGAATTTATGAGGATAATTAAAAGAAGTGACTATAAAGTTGTGGACCAGCTCCACCAGACTCCTTCAAAGATCTCTATACTATACCTGCTGCTGTGTTCTGAAGCCCATCGGGATGCACTACTCAAAGTTCTACATGCTGCCTACGTGCCAGAGGAGATCACAGTCAATCAACTTGAAACAGTGGTTTCAAATGTCAATACTAGCCATGGGCTAGGTTTCACTGATGCTGATTTGACAACAGAAGGACGTCACCATAGCAAAGCTTTGCACATAACTCTAGAGTGCAAGGGAGCTGTACTATCTCATGTTCTTGTAGACACTGGGTCCTCACTCAATGTCTTACCCAAGAAAGCTCTTGTCAAGCTCGAATATGATGGAATAGCTCTCCGACCAAGCAATCTTGTGGTCAGGGCTTTTGATGGCTCCAAGAGGTATGTTCTTGGAGAGGTGGAGCTACTAGTGATAATCGGTCCACAAGTCTTTAAGACTACTTTATACGTGATGGACACTTAGTCGGCATATAGCTGTTTGTTAGGTCGACCATGGATTCACGCCGCAGGCGCAATAACGTCGACCCTTCACCAGAAATTGAAATATAAGTGGGAAGGACAGATTATCACCATCTGTGGTGAGGATGACATATTTGTTAGCCATCTGGCTACTTACAAGTATATTGAGATGGATGGTGAAATCCATGAGACTATGAGCCAAGGGTTCGAGGCCCTGAATGTCAATGAGGCGACGACTGAAGTATTTGCTGCATCCCATGAGGACAGGATGGGTACTTCAATTGTCTCCTATCAGCAAGCCCGGAAGGTTGTTGAAGATGGTAACGCCCAAGGCTGGGGCAAGTTGCTGCCAGTGGAGAAGAAGGAGGAAAAATTTGGTTTGGGTTACAGACCATTACGACAAGGTCAATCAGAGGTTGCAAAGGAGCCCAAGTTCATCAGTGGGTGGATGCTCACCCCAGATGCTGTTAACAACCTGGAAGACGAGGCGGAAAGTGACCGCAACCTGGAGAGTTGGTTACGTCCAAGGATCCCGGGGCACCAAGTCCTTAACTGGTCTTCCCAGGAAATTATAAGGGTTACTCCTGCAGAGTAATTATTATTTCCTGCCTTTTTAGCATGCATCAAGTCCTGCATCTTGCCCAAGGTGTCAGGACTCATTTTGTAATAGGGCCATATTGTAATTTTGTGCAAATGGATTCATCAATGAATATCAGACATCTTTTGCAAACGAGTCTCTTTTTTTTCGCTCACTGTCTTTTCATTTTTCCCTTTTGTACAAAACAATAAAATGGCAATGTTTTCAAAATAAATAACTTCATTTTCACTTTTTCTAAACAAAGATTAAAATTGATCACTAAACCAATCTCAACCCTTGCAGAGATTATCCTCCAGATTTCACCGACAATAGCACTGCTATGACCTTGTATGACTTCGACAATCCAATTAATCAAGCTGATGAAGGGGTTGAAGAAGACTATGAGTTACCTGAAGAGTTAGCTAGGTTGTTGAGACAAGAAGAGAAAGTGATCACTCCTCATCAGGAGGAGGTTGAAACGGTGAACCTTGGTACCGAAGAAAACTTGAAAGAAGTGAAGATTGGGGCCGGTCTGCAGACTTCAGTAAAAGAACAACTTATTGACATGCTGCGAGAATACGTTGACGTCTTTGCTTGGTCCTATCAAGACATGCCAGGTCTTGACACTGACATTGTTATGCACAAGCTGCCTGGGCTGGCAGTTTCTTCCTTAACGCTGATGGTTCATTATACAAGCGAAACTTTAACATGGTACTGCTCAGATGTGTTGACAAGAAAGAAGCAGACTTGCTGATGCACGAGGTGCATGAAGGATCTTTCGGTACCCATGCCGGAGGACATGCAATGGCTAAGAAATTATGAAGATCAGGTTACTACTGGATCACAATGGATGCAGATTGTTGTGCCTATGCCAGAAAGTGCCATAAATTCCAGATCTATGCAGACAAAGTGCATGTGCCTCCAAATCCTTTGAACGTAATGTCTTCACCCTGGCCCTTTGCCATGTGGGGCATTGACATGATTGGAAAGATTGAACCGACTGCTTCGAATGGCCATAGATTCATCCTGGTAGCCGTTGATTACTTCACCAAATGGGTTGAAACAACCTCGTATGCAAACGTTACCAGACAAGTGGTAGCCAGATTCTTGAAAAGAGACATCATCTGTCGATATGGAGTACCCGAGCGAATCATTACTGATAATGGTTCCAATTTGAACAACAAAATGATGGCAGAGCTGTGCCGGGACTTCAAAATTCAACATCACAACTCTTCTCCTTACAGGCCAAAGATGAATGGTGCTGTTGAGGCAGCTAACAAAAACATCAAGAAGATTGTGCAGAAGATGGTGGTTACTTACAAAGACTGGCATGAAATGCTACCGTTTTCCTTGCATGGGTACCGTACCTCAATCAGAATGTCTACCGGGGCAACGCCATATCAACTTGTGTATGGTATGGAGGCTGTCCTACCTGTTGAAGTTGAGCTACCCTCCTTACGGGTACTGATGGATGTCAAGCTGAATGAAGCAGAATGGGTCCGATCTCGGTACAATCAATTGAATCTGATCGAAGAAAAAAAGTTAGCTGCAATCTGTCATAGGCAACTATATCAGAAAAGGATGAAGAAAGCCTTCGATCAGAAAGTCAGGATTCGGGAATACCAAGTGGGAGATCTTGTGCTGAAAAGAGTTCTTCCTCCTCATACAGACCACATGGGCAAATGGACTCCAAATTACGATGGTACATTCATAGTGAAGAAGGTTTTCTCTGGTGGAGCACTGATGCTCACTACTATGGATGGTGAAAATTTCTTGTCCCCTGTGAATTCAGATGCAGTTAAAAGATACTTCACATAAAAGACCCGCTGGACATAAAAACAGAATGTAAGTCCAGGCAAAAATAGGGCATCCCGGCGAGTCAAAAACAGAATAAAAGACTCGGGCAAAAATAAGGGAAAATTAAAAAACAATGTGTACACCCGCTGAGTTGAAAAGCCACATCGGACAACTCAGGCAAAAATGGGTATCCCGGAGGATTGAAAACCCGAAAGGGCGATCCATGCAAAATTAGGGAATAAGCGAACAACTGCATTCTGAATTCGTCTGTATCACTAACAACACGACAAGTTTCGGAAAGATAAAACATCAGTCGGAATCAACCTTCTTCAGAAAGCAAGATGAGAAGAGCGTCAAGGTCATACGGGTCATAGCAAAGGAAGCTCGCCGGAGCATCGTCAACATTGCAAACACTTTTACTTTTTCAATTTGTAACAATCTCCTCATTCTAGGGGATTTGTTTCTCTGCCTGTATTTGCCAATTTAGGGCACCCAGATTAATAAAATCAGAGTTTTTCGTCACACCTCTTCTTGTACATTTTTGTTTCGTTTGCAAAATGTCCAATATCCATGATATAATATTTGCATAAAACAAATGAGCCATTCTTAATAAATGCTTGCAGGAAATGTATTTACTCTCAGGAATATCTAACTCCTAAGACGAAATCCGGTAAGGGATACCTCGGGATGCTTGTGCGTTTTTTGTCTTAATAGATTGCAGGTACTCAATGCGCAACATGGGACATGCCAGACACACTATCCCCAGCATATCTCCTCCCTAAACAGCATCCGAAATGCTTTTCCCCAGCGGAGTTGTCAATAGTCTCCTCATCCCTAGCAGGAGTCTATTCAACAGGAGCTTCCCCAGTCGGGATCCCCATAGAGTCCTCTAGGAAGATCATTCAGTGATATTTCCTTCCCCGAGCAGAGTGCCAGGTCTCTCAAAGATAAAAGAACTATCTCCCCGCAGAGTTCCAACCTCTCCCCAGAAGAGCAATGCCTGAAATTCTTACAGAACAAAGTGACGGAAGCTTCCTTATCCCCAACTGGGTTTCTCCTTACAGGATAGGGCTACCATTGATCTAGTTCCCCAAGCAGAGCTATATATCTTAGCAAATCGACCAATGATCTTCCCCAGCTGGGATACTCCTCCAAGCAGATCAGCCAGAGATCTTCACTACAGCGGGATCCAAATCCTGAATCAGTTTCTCTTTTTCATAATCATAGCATTTGCATCACTTTTCCCCATAAACCATAGAATTCTGTCTAATATGGAGCATTACGGAAACAATCAAACATTTGCATGATCATAAGCCAGTTTCGAGCTAGTCACCTGCAAGCACCATCAATATCTCATCAGCAATGTATATAAAACTCATGTCCCTTGCAAATAAAAGCCAAAGCATCCCTTTTGCACTCTCCAACACAAATGCCTATTCATATATACTCTTGCGACACTTATCCGTGTCATATCTTTCCCCTACAGATATAAACCAAAACATCCTCTTTGCATACCCTTTTGACACTTGTCTGTGTCATGTTTCCCCAGCACGGTTGCCAAAACACTTGTTGCAAACCAAACACTTCTCTATAAGACACTCTTGTCGACACCCGTCCGTGTCATCCTATCCCCACAGGTCACTGAAACACCTTTTACACTCTCATATAAAAATATATATTCATAACTTATACACTTTCTCCTTTTGACACTCGTCCGTGTCATACTTTCCCCAGCAAGTTGAATACTTGTCCGTGTCTTGCTCATACTTCACAGTACTCACTCATACTTATACAGATACTCGTCCGTATCTTGTATATATTATCATTCCCCCCACAGATTCGACACTCGTCCGTGTTCTTTGTTAACCAGTTGGTACTCGTTCGTATCATCATCTCTGAACATGCGTCAGCGTTTGTTTCTACCGATACTCGTCCGTATCATGGTCTTAAGGATGCTCGTCCGCATCTTTAATCTATACACAGCGTCAAAACAATTATACCTTTTATTCTTGAGCGTGAGCACTCGTCCGTGTTTACCATCCCCAGTAAGTCGCCAGCAAAGCAACCTTTTCTTCTATCCGACATCCGTCCTATGTCGTGATACTTTCGGCAGCCGTACCCTGCCAGGTGATCGTCTTTCACCTTTGGATGACCTTCCCTCATCCTTTCCCCAGCGGAGTCTCCATTTTTGGAACCCTTCTTTATCCGACATTCGTCCTATGTCGTGATATTTAGCAGCCGTCCCCTGCTAGGTGATTGTCCTTCACCTTTTGATGACCGTCCCTCATCATTTTATTCGATGGTCGTCCCCATCGTTGATCTTGTTATCCGACATTCGTCCTATGTCATGATAAACCCCGAGAGCAGTCGTACCCTGCTAGGTGATCGTCCTTTATCTCTTGATGATCGTCCTTCATCATGCTTATTTGGTGTCCGTCCCCATCGTCGACCTTTTCTATCCAACATTCGTCCTATGTCGTGATAAAGAGCAGCCGTCCCTTGCTAGGTGATCGTCCTTCACCTTTGATGACCGTCCCTCATCATTATTTCGTTTATTCTTTAAACCGATGGCCGTCCCCATCATTGCCTTTATTTTTAATCCCTAGAGAACCTTGTTACTTTACTTGATGGTCGTCCCCATCATGATCTCCATATTTCCCCAGCTTGTCGGTCATCCCCGTCATTGCTTTACTTACCGTTGTACCCCCAGTAGTCGTCCTCTGCTCGATGGTCGTCCTCCATCGCTTTCATTTGATAATCATACTATAATTTCTTTTACAATTTATATCCCTTTTCTTCTTCTCCCCAGTGAGTGCAAATTCCGGACTGTCTTTGGTATTCAACCACAAGTTATCTTGTTTGTCTGTTAAGCCCGTCGCTTACATCCTGCACAACTAACTCATGTTTGAATAGGGGCAGCTGTAAAAACCCCAAATTTGCCCTCACTAATTTCACACCATTGGCTTGTGATCTTTCATGTCTATATTAGTATAAGCATACCATCTCATATTGCATTTTGTTTCACTGCATTAGTTCAAGTTCATCTGCATCTAGGGTTTTTGATCTGAGCAGTCCAACGATCCATCAGAGCCACTCCAAAGGTCTCCAATCATTCCAAGAGGGTCCATATGTGTTCTATCATCATATTATATCCCTCAAAGATCAAGGAAGTCAAGAAATCACAAGAACTGGCAAGGCATGGAAGCAGAGCTAGGGTTTCACTACACAGATGACCTAAAATTAGGGTTTTTGTTTCAGAGGCCATAACTCAAAATATTTTGGTCATTCTTGTTTCTAATAGTCTCAATATGTTATAAGGATCATGTGTACCAAGTTTGATGAATAAATTCATTGTGGAAGTCATTTGTTCACTGAGTAACTTCTTGAGCAAGTCAGAGCAAAATCAGGGCATCTGAGGCCCCCAACAATGGAACCCAAGGGGTATTTTCATCAAATTGAAGTTGTATAATCTTTATTTGATCATTTAAGTGCTTGGAAGTTCACAAAATTGAAGAAATTTGAGCTAAACCAAAAGTTGCCAAAAATGGAAATGACTTGTAATGGAAACTTTCCATTTTGGGAAAGTTCTTCAACCTCCTCTTTCTCAACCAAAAATGCTTCAAATGAAAAATTGTTGATCATGAAAGTTGTAGATTTGATCATTCCATTTTCAAAAAGTACGAGAACATGTCCTAATTCATTATGGAACTCAAGTTATGTCCTTGCAAAGTTGGCAAAAATCCTATAATTTTCACTTTCACACCAAAGAGGATTTTTTGCAATTTCACATGCCAAGATATTTTGTGACCTCTAATGCATCTCTAAGCATCATACAAACATAATACAACTCATTGTGATCAGAATTTCCCAAATAATCATTCAAATTCATGCCTTGAACTTCAAGAAATTCCAAAAGGGCCAAAGTTCCTCAAAATTGCAAAATGGTACAAAACCTCTCATACATTTGTTACAACTCATCAAATCTGATCCATGAGCCTTCCTTGATCTCTGCTGAACCAAGACATGCCAAAATCCAAGCCTGCCATGTGCCCATACCTCAAGAACAACCAACCTTGACTTTTTGCAAATCACCCCATACCAATCACCACAGGCCATCACCCACTTTCTTACCTATCAAGACTTGTTATATGGAATCAAAGGAAGCCATAACACACAACACACAAGCCTGAATCATCAGATACACCAAGTTTCACAAAATCACCCTCAACCTTCAAGCTTTCGATTCTCTCTGCTCAGCCACTCAAACCACAAACCAACTTCACCATTCAACTCACCATCATCAATAGAACCTTTCCCAACCATTAAACAAGCTTGAAAGCCCCTGAAAGCAAAACACGATTTAAGACCAGTTAGGTTGCAACCACTCAAACCAGCTCATTTCAGCTCATTCAAAGCCTTGCAACATCATCAGGGGATCAAGTGGAGGCCATTTGCACAAGAGAGAGGTCCAGATAGCTCAAACTGAGGAAGCTCAAGCTCAAGTATCATCAAGAACTTTTTTTTCCAGAAATGTAATTTTAAGTTCCTAAATGAATCTATGTGATGTGTTAATCATGCTGATGTCTTTATTTTTGAAAATGGTTAAGAAATAAGGATTTCATGAACTTCTGAAAGTTTTGACCTAAAAATGTTCTTCTTCGATTCTTCATTTTGATGCATGAGAAATTGTTTTGTTGCTGGATTTGTGTTCTATGATGTTTAAGGATTGATTCTGGAGCTTTAAGGGTCTTGGGGTTGAGTTTTGAGTGTTTCAGGTAAGGGGAGTGGCCGGAGAAGACGACCGGAGCACTGTTCCGGCCGTCTGAGATTAATCAGGGTTTTAATTAGGGTTAGTGTGAGTTTGAATGAGGAACGTTGGATCATTGTTTCCCGCGTGTGTTGGAGGGCCAGGATGTGTCCATTTAATTATAATTATGATTAATTAGTTTAATTAATTAGGATTAAATTAAAAAAGCCAGTTTGAATCTCAGCCTTAGATCTGCACGCCAGTCAACCCTCATTCTCCAGCTTTAAACCTCAGCCTTTGGATCCTCATACTTTCATTTAATTTATTTTTTATTTCCTTTAAATTGCATTTTCTTTATAATTTTATTTAAAATACTTAGAAAAATCCCAAAAATATTTCCTTCTGCATTTTAATTCCAAATATTTTTCTTCACTCAAAGAACACTTTTATTTTTATTTTTTAGATTAAAAAAGCATTTTAAAAATATTTAAATGTTTATTTTAATTAATTAATGGAAATTAATTAATTAAAATACCATTTTGGTTTCTAAAAATCCCAAAAAAATTCACATTGCATCTTAGGACATTTAGAAACATTGTCAAACCATTCATACAAATTTCTTTTTGGTTTTGATCCAATTTTGACATTTTTCTTGAATTTAGGGTTCATAAAATTCCCTTTTCGGAACCCTAACTTTGAAAATTCTTTTCTGCCTAACCATGAAGGGTTTGACAGTGATTCTTTTTGCATTGTTTTCCATATAGCATGTAGTTTCTAGGATATGTTTGTCATGAATTTATCTTTCATTTTCAATTTGATTTGCATTTTTCCTTTGGAGGTACCCAAAAACCCTAGTTAACTTAGAAAAATCATAACTTTCTTAGGGTTAAGACTTAGACCTTCTCCTTTGGGGTGTGATATCATATAGGGTTAGGGTTTGTTTGAGCTTGATTTCAAATTTTTATCATGTGACATTCTAAGCACTTGTATTCCATCTTAGACATCTTAAGACACTACTTGAACATTGCTTGGTCATTTCTGCATACATTTGCTATGCTTTGCATCCATTTCATTTCATAAATATCCATGTTTTTTCATACTTCCCACATGCCTCATATGCATTCATTCCCTTGTATGATCACACATGTGACCCTTGTATGCTCTCACATCATCTCATAGCCTCATTTGCATCATGTGTTTGTTTCTGGTTTTGTTTCTTTGTCATTACATATGCATCTTTTCATGTCATTTCTTTCTTTATGCACCTTGTACTAACATTTTCAGGTGGTAAGTAATTTGAGAAGTGAATTTTCCTTCACTTCTCATTTCTCTTCATCTTCTTCATATGCATCCTTGCTGCATTTTTCTTTGTCTTTGAATGGGCTTTCCCATTCATGTTTATCTTTCACTTTCTTCCTCTAATTTACTTATCTTCTTCAATGAAGTAAGTAACTTATTCATCTACTTCTTCCTCTTTCCATCTGCTTTCTTCCATTGGTGGCTTCTTTGAAGATCTCTTTTAAGCCTTACAAACCATAGGAACATCCAAGCATGACAATAATTAGGGTTGTGATTAGTTCCCCTTTAGCTTTTACCTTTGTGTCTTCTTTGTGTCTCTCTTCTCATCTCATCATTAGAGACTAAACCTTTAAGGTTTTAGGACTTTGGAAACAGGGTTATAACTACATCCTTCTCTTAGGATGGAGTGTATAACTTTAATCCTAAGTGTTAAACCTTTAATTTGTTTAAATCTCTTAATAACCACTAAGACACTAACTTGTAACTTGGGCCTTACATTAGGGTTCTAATTCTTCCTTTATGGTTAAGAAGGACTAACCCTAGTGTTTAATGGACAAGTCCCCCTCAAGTTTTCTTACAAACCATAAAATTCACTTCTTGATTTCATCCTTAATTAAAATCCACTTTAATAAAGGCTTGTCATCTAATGATTTTAATCCCTAATCATGGATTCATGTTGAGGTATCTTCCTCAGCTTAAGTGTGTTCATCTATTATCCTTCTATTAGGATGGTGTAATGAGTTCACTAATCCTTGATTATGGCTTAAACTCATTACTTAACACTAAACACAAAAACCCAAAAACACTTAAATAATCACAAGTAGGTTAATGATCTTAATCCTACATCATCATGGTAATTAAGTTGAGATGTTTATCTCATACTTAAAGTATTCTCATTATCCCTAATTAGGGAGGATATAATGAGTTTACAACCTTTGATTTAGGCTTAAGCTCATTAACCTATGACAAACACCAAAAACAATAAAAGATTAAAAAAACCAAAAACAAACAATAATCGTCTCCTTCGGGATTCTTTTCTCATCACCTTCATTCACAAACGAGAACTTGCTTCTTCCGTCTAATGCAAGACAGTTAGCACTCGAGCCAGACGAGTCATACACTTGAGCATAGACAAGCAAGCAGTTCATCAGTCAATTTATCTTTCAGTCTCTTTGAGTCGAACTACGGTGTTCTGACTTCCTCATTGCACGCAAGGATACGTAGGCATAACTTAACTGTTATCGAACAAAAGTCTCTGTGTCTTCCCCCTCTTTCAGCATTCTTTTTATAAACCTCAGCTCCTGAGCATTCACCCTTTTGCACTGACATTTGTATATTCTCTTCCAGCTTTTGCACACAGATAGCACATACACTACCCCTTTAAACACAATATTTTAAGCGTGGATCCCGTCGAGTACGACGGACAATCTGGGTGCTAATACCTTCCCAGGTTGTAACCAACCCCCTTTCTCAGTTTCTCTGGTTTGCAACCGTCTTATCCATCTTTTTCTAGGTTTATGCAGCATTACCTTTCCTCCGGGAAAAAAATGCCTAGCTGGCGACTCTATTCATTTCATTTCTTCATTTTCTCCTTTCGCCGACCGTTCGCGTCTGTACCCTATCTGACCAGGTGTCTTTTCGGGGGTGCGACACTTGGTTCTGGCGTTAAGAAGAGGATGGTAGAGCTTCTTAGAGAGTATATTGATGTATTTTTTGGTCTTATCAGGACATGCCGGGTCTTGATACTAATATTGTGGAGCATAGATTGCCGCTGAAGCCTGAATGTCCACTTGTGAAGCAAAAGTTAAGAAGAACTCATCCTGATATGGCAGTAAGGATCAAAGAGGAGGTTCAAAAGAAGATTGATGCAGGTTTTCTTATGAAATCTAATTATCCTCAATGGGCGGCCAATATTGTGCCCTTTCCAAAGAAAGACAGAAAAGTCCGAATGTGTGTTGATTACATTGATGTGTTGGTAGATAATACAACTAAGTTTGATGTGTTATCTTTTATGGACGAATTTTTCGGTTATAATCAAATTAAGAAGGCACCCGAGGACATGGAAAAGACCACATTTATTACACTATGGGGAACATTATGCTATAGAGTGATGCCCTTTGGATTGAAGAATGCTGGTGCGATATACCAAAGAGATATGACCCCACTTTTCCATGATATGATGCACAAAGAAATTGAGGTATATATTGATAATATGATCGCTAAGTCGAGGACTAAAGAGGATCATGTTGAACATTTACTGAAGTTGCTTCAGAGATTAAGGAAGTTTAAGCTTTGTTTGAATCCAAACAAGTGCACGTTTGGTGTAGATTCTGAAAAGTTGTTAGGTTTCATTGTCAGCCAAAGAGGCATTGAAGTTGATCCTGATAAAGTGAAAGCTATTCGGGAAATGTTTGCTCCAAGAACTGAAAAACAAGTTAGAGGATTCTTGGGCCGTTTGAATTATATTTCGAGGTTTATCTCTCACATGACTGCCACATGTGCTTCGATCTTCAAGCTACATCAGAAAGACCAAGGTTGTGTCTGGACAGATGATTGTCAGAAGGTGTTTGAAAGTATCAAAGAATATCTGCTTGAACCTCCTATCTTGTCTCCTTCGGTGGAAGGTAGATTGTTAATTATGTACTTGACTGTGTTGGAAGATTTCATGGGTTGTGTGCTTGGTCAGCAAGATGAATCTGGAAGAAAAGAATATGTGATTTACTACTTGAGTAAGAAATTCACTGATTGTGAGTCTCGGTACTCCATGCTTGAAAAAACTTGTTGCGCCTTAGCTTGGGCTGCAAAGCGTCTTCGCTAGTATATGCTGAATCATACAACCTGGTTGATCTCTAAAATGGATCCAATCAAGTATATCTTTGAAAATCCTGCTTTGACTGGGAGGATTGCTCGTTGGCAAATGTTGTCAGAATATGATATCGAGTACCGAGCTCAAAAGGCTATAAAAGGTAGTATCTTGGCTGACCATTTGGCACATCAACCGATTGATGATTACCAACCTATCAAGTTTGATTTACCAGATGAGGATGCGATGTATTTGAAAATGAAAGATTATGATTACCCTTTTACTGAGGAAGGGCTGGAGCCTGGATCTCGACGGGGTTTAGTTTTTGATGGTGCTGTAAATACACGTGGAAGAGGAATTGGGACAATGATCATTACTCCCCATGGTTCACATATTCCTTTTGATGCAAGATTGACTTTCCCTTGTACCAATAATGAAGTTGGGTATGAAACATGTATTATGGGTCTTGAGGAAGCTATTGATATTAGGATTAAGCATCTTGATGTGTATGGAGATTCTGCCTTGGTAATCAATCAGATCAAGGGTAAACGGGTAACTCATCAACCTCACTTGATCCCTTATAGAGATTATGCCAGGAGGATATCCACTTTCTTCACTAAATTTGAGTTTTATTATGTGCCTCGTGATGAAAAATCTGATGGCAGATGCTTTGGAAACTATAGCTTCTACGGTAAAGGTGCACCAATGGAATGACGCTCCCGTGATCAGAGTGATGCGGCTTGAAAGACCAGCTCATGTGTTTACAGTTCAAGAGGTCCATGATGAAATGCCTTGGTATCATGATATTAAAGGTTTTCTCTAGAGTCAAGAATACCCACTTGGGGCATCCGATAAAGATAAAAGGACTTTGAGGAGATTGGCAGGCAATTTCTTCTTGAATGGAAATGTTCTTTATAAGAGGAATTTTGACATGGTCTTGCTCAGATGCGTGGATAGACACGAAGCAGACATGTTAATGAAAGAAATTCATGAAGGATCTTTTGGTACTCATGCTAATGGGCATGCAATGGCTAAAAAGATGTTGAGAGCATGTTACTATTGGCTGAAAATGGAATCTGATTGTTGCAAGTATGTGAAAAAGTGCCATAAGTGCCAAGTGTATGCTGATAAGATTCATGTGCCACCAACTCATCTCAATATAATTTCTTCCCTATGGCCTTTCTCTATATGGGGAATTGATATGATTGGTATGATTGAACTCAAGGCTTCGAATAGACATCGTTTTATTCTCGTGGCAATTGACTACTTCTCCAAGTGGGTGGAAGCGACATCATTTGCTAATGTGACCAAGCAAGTTGTAGTTCGGTTTATCAAGAATAATATTATCTGCAGATATGGTGTTCCGAATAGAATAATTACTAATAATGGTTTGAACTTGAATAATAAGATGATGAAAGAGCTTTGTGACGAATTCAAGATTCAAAACCATAATTCTTCTCCTTATAGACCGATGATGAATGGGGTTGTTGAAGCTTCGAATAAGAATATTAAGAAGATCATTCAGAAGATGGTTGTGACATATAAGGACTGGCATGAGATGCTCCCTTTTGCATTGCATGGGTATCGCACATTTGTCCGCACTTCAACAGGCGAAACCCTTTTCTCACTTGTTTTATGGTACAAAAGCAGTGTTCCCCGTGGAGGTTGAGATCCCATCAATGAGAGTTCTGATGGAAGCCAAGTTGACTGAGGCTGAATGGTGTCAAAATAGATTTGATCAGTTGAATTTGATTGAGGAAAAAAGAATAACATCTTTGTGTCATGGTCAGTTGTACCAGCAAAGAATGAAGAAATCTTTTGACAAGAAGGTCAAACCTCGTGTATTAAGTGAAGGCGACCTCGTGCTAAAAAAGATCTAGTTTTTCATTACAGATTCTCGGGGAAAGTGGACTCCGAACTATGATGGTCCATATGTTGTTAAGAAAGCCTTCTCTGGCGGTTCATTAATTCTTTTAACTATGGATGGCGAGGAGATCATTCGTCCTGTGAATGTGTATGCATTCAAGAAATACTTCTCCTAAAAAAGAAAAGAACAACTCGCTAAGTCAAAAACCTAAAAGGGCGGCTTAGGCAAAAATGAGCGTCTTGGTGGATTGAAAACCCGAAAGGGAGGTCCAGGCAAAAGTTAGAGACATAAACAGAAATAATTATCCCGGTAGATTGAAAACCTGAAAGGGAAATCTAGGAAAAAGTTAGGGATCATAGCAAGTAACTTTATAGACAGGCTGGATCACTTGTAGCAATTGAGGATTTCATATTCTATCCTTCAATAGAATTGTCCATCTAAGATTCTTATTCACTCACCCTTGAGTGAAGTTTCGGACACAGTGGAGTTCAAAGTTAATAGGGAGAGTAGTGATCATTGTATTCCAATGTAGTCATTTTCCATGTATTTACCATTTTTAAAACTTGTAATGATCCATAGAGTCATGCCATTTACTGACTACCATTCTATCAATGAATTTAAGCTTTTATCCAATTATTTGCAATTATTTACATTGTTTATGTTTACAAAACTTCAATTTATTGTTGATGATGATTTTTGAAACAAATTTAATAAATTTAGTCTTTGAAGATTATAAAAACATTTTTCTTTTGATCTGTGAACAAAGAAAGGATATCAATAGTGATTCCAGGGATGGTAAAGTCTGGATGTGTGTTACTTATCTTTCCCAAAGCAGGGTTTGATCTGTTTGTGTCCATATGGAATTCCTGAATAGTCCTGACATGTTGATATAATGATGTTTTTCTCCCTAAATGGCAAGCATGAGCAACAATGATTTATTGAATGAATGTTCCTAGTTTGAGTTCCAATGTCTTCCCTAGAAGAATTGTTGGAAGGGATGCTCTTAAGAATCCCCAACTGAGTTTTGATCTCTTCTTCAGCAGCTTATGTTTGACTTGAGAAGCATTGGGAATCCTCAGACGAATTCTTGTTCCTCAGCTTGAGTTGGTTGTATTGCTTGGCAGAAGTATTGATATAGCAATAAGTTTAGAGGTTTTCTTTCACCTGATGGTGGGTATTGATTTAAAATTCCTTGTAACTATGTTTTGGCTATGATGTTAACTTCTGGGATACCCATGTGGATCAACAATTCCGAAATTTTTAGTGATGAATGATCTCAAAAGATCTTTCCCATAGATCCCCAATAGGTATGCGTGTGATGGTTTCTAGCATGTTCCTATATGATCCTCAGCCATCTTGAACTCTTTTCCCAAGCGAAGCAGAAGTGGTATGACGGTTATTCCACGTAGAGTTTGATTCTTAACAAGAACACTTTTGTTCCTAGAAAGGATTGTGGAAGCTTTTCCCCATCCCCGGCATATTATTACCTTTCCTCAGCAGGGTGGTATCCCTATGCAGAGTTGATGTTTGATGTTTGATAATTCAGTAGGCTATGCTTTATTTGCATCACTGGTAGACCTTTACCTTGTTTCCCCAAACAGAGTTGTGAAGATAATTGTCCCCATCAGAGTTTAACATGGACGTTTCCCTGTTTCCCCAAATAGTGGAAGATTTCATGTTGTTGTATCTCCGATGTGTTATCCTCTTAGAGTGGAACTTCTGATGTTATCCTTTTACGGATTCTTGAAGATTTCTTTGTGGATTGGATCCCTAGAAGATGTTTCCTCAATTTGAGTTATGCCTTGTAGTAGGATTTTATTCCTTTGATGGCTTTTGATGTTCCCCTGCAGGATTTCAAATAGAATCTCCAGCATGAATCCCAACATTGTTGCCTTGGGATTAGCCGAGTATCTGGTTGTTGTGTTGTTTATGTCACTCGTTGCTTATCTTTATGTCTGTTTTGTTAGCATATTCATACGCATATTCATACGCATAATCATAGCATCATGTGCTTGCATTCTTGCATTTATCATCGTTCCCCGCTCTTTGGTGTGGATTTTCCCACAGAGTGCATGTATTGTCTTCCTCTCAAATTAGAGTGTCGACCATTAAGCAGAAAGTGTTTATCCTTCCTAAATTCCCCATTGAGTTTGTTCCACGTGGATGATACTGATTCAGTTTCCTCCCCAGTTTATTATCTGGATGGAACTTTCCCCAGTTGAGATATTTCTTCCTCGGGATGAGTCTTGTTTGACCGCTTCTCTCCAACTTGTTCTTGGATTGAACTTTGGTCCCCTTAGTGAGTAATATTGATTTGGAATAAAGCTATCGTTGGTTGGTAGTGGGCAATAATTTCTCCAGTTTAAGTATATTACTTTGGAATTAAGCTATCAATTATTCGATAGTGGGTAATATTACCAAGTTAATCAAGCTCATTTCTTGTGCTCCTACCCAATAAATCCAGTAGTTGAGAATTCTTTTAACATCTACAAATTTTTATACCTAGTAAACAGGTAGTAGAGGTTATCTTTCTTTGTTTTGCTCCTACCCAGTAAATCGGCAGTTGATGATTCTTTTCCAACTCGGTATTCCTCCATTTTTGGACTCAAATACTTGATTGGTTAATATTCCCTGGAAGAGTATTTACTCTTCCTTGTTGAACTTTTTACCTTGATTATATAATTATTTTCCCCAAGTTGAATCAACTATCCAATGATTTATTTTCCTGGTAAACTCTTTTGGTGTCAGTTGTTTTCCCCAGTGGGATTTTCTTTTGTGTTCCCAAGCTTTTGCTTTCCTCTGGTGGTCATATTGTCCCCACAGAGATCTTGGGTTTGCATATCATATCATATCATGTTCTCTTAGGACAAAAATTGGGTTTTTTGTATTTAAGTCTCTCCCATCTTGCAGAGACAAAGATGTCAATCTTCATATCTCTAGATTGAAGAAACTTAGATAGGGGCAGCTGTAACACCCTAATGTTTTCCCTAAGATTTCTTCACATTTCATCAGCATCTTGCATACAAACAAGATCGCATTGGTTGCTCGGTTCTTCTCGGGTATAGGTTTATGTCTCACAGGGGATCATCGTTGCTTTTAATTGCTTTATTTGTTTATGATTACTAACCATTAATTAAAATCCAAAAATATATTATGTTTTTCTTTCACTAACATTTTCGGGAATAGGAACAATTGAAAATGCAAAAAATAGCAGTCCTGCAGCTCGAGTAAAATTTCACAGACAAAAGTCGAAGTTGATCCGCAAGTAATTCAAATTTATCTGATCAAGGATTTCCCAAGTTAATTGATCCATTCAAGGAATTCCAATATTCATGTGTTTATTTCCATGCCTTCTTCGACGTACAAAAAGAATCGGGACACAACAATCAAGCAATCATGTTTGAACAAAAAATTCAAATTTATGCTTGGTTAACCGGTTAACCATTTCCAGTGTATTTTGGTTAACCGGTTAACCAGGGCGAAATTTGAATTTTTTTATTCAAATTCAGCACCCTTGATCTCATTTCGAATATTCTATATCCATTTCCCTCTGATTTCTCTACATCACTTTGATCATTTCCTACCATAAACCTTCACTAATCACCACTCTTTTCCATTTCCCACCAAATTTTCAATTACCAAACCTAATTTTAATTACCAAATCAAGCTCCATTCCACAAAATTCCAATACCTAAATCTTTAAATATCACTTTAATTTCATTGATTCAACAAGCTTTGGAGAGCCAACAAATCTCTGGCAAAATACTCCCCCAAAACAAAAATACCACTAAAGCTCTTATTTCCTTTTTTTGAAGTTATCAAGAATTCACATTGAATTCTTGATCAACTTTAGCTAAACCTTCATCCTATTCTTTTCTTGTTCATCAATTGCAGTAGATCTAGCTTGATTTGGTCCAATTTGAAGAAGTGCTTTTGGTAATTCACTCTTTCCATAAACTCATCTTCATCTTCATCATCAACATTCAAGATGTAGATCTTTGGTGCCTTTGATTCTAGATCCTTTGGATCTTAATTTGTTGTTTGATTGCAGGGATTTCATTGTATTTTGGTTTTAAAATTCGTGCAAATTCAGATCATGATCATCAAGTGTTTGAAAAAAGGTTTTGAAAATGGATCATACTGAATTTCAACATTTTCTGCTTTAGGTTTAGTGTTAACCGGTTAACCATTTTCAGTGTAATTTGGTTAACCGGTTAACCAGTTTAAAATTGCGCATGTTTTGAAAACTGGTTGCGTTAACTGGTTAACCATTTCCAGTGCATTTTGGTTAACCGGATAACACAAGTCAGAGGCTGTTTTTGGTTTATTTTAAGCTCATTTTTGGTTCCTCTTTCTTCTTCTTCTTCTTCCTCCTTTTTATTTTTACCTTGGGAAGCACTTTTGTAAGTGATTTCTCTTTAATTTCAATGAACTTTGGGTGTAGATTAGAGTAGTTAATGTTCATTAATTCAAAACTACCTTTAAGTGAATTATTTAATTCATTTAGGGTACTTTGCATTAGTGATACATTTTCATGCTTGAATCCACCAAGATGAGTGATTAAACTTAAAGATGGAAGAATACCATAAATGTGACTCAATTTGGTATTCATATTTAGTTTTGTGCGGTATTGCATTCGGATAGCGATTTACATATCGTTTATCTCGCATGCATTAGCACTAACATTGTTCACCTTAATTGGTGGTGGCCGGACTCATTTGTAAGGTAATTACTTCGTAAATTACTCGGCGATTGCTTAACATAAACCTAAATGTGTCCCTAATTCGGAATAAAAATCTAATTTGATACTTGCACTTTCATGGACCGGACCTCTTGTTGATCGCGTAATCCCAAAGTGTTTGATCATATTTCATTAAGAATAAAGACTTATGAATTTTTGATGTGTAGGTGCTTTGTTTCTCCCAATCGCCTTTCAAATTTCATTGAATTTGATTCGATTTTCCTTGATTAATCGCTATAGTGTAAGATACTAAACGGATCTGGTTGCCTTTCGATTTTGGTTACTCTTTTGGTTGTGGTTGATTAAGTTCACCATGCCATTATTATGTAAATATTATTATACTATTACTACTATTAATATTCTAGATTCTTGCACTTTAATTTCTCTTGCAACTAACATTTAAGTTCTTGCACCTTTATTGCTTTTATTTTATTTTATTCTCTATTATGCTTTATTCATCCATTATCATATTTATATTTCTTGCTCTTATTTTTGTTATATTGATCTTCCTTTTGTCCATTTGGACACAAAAATATTAATAAAGGATTAAATCTCTAAAAAACACTTGTGACTTTAATCTTTGGACTATTGGTTACTATCATTGACATTGGAATGGAGTTTTGGATTTAGACTTTAGGACATTGGCATTGGTACTTGCCTTTATTTGGCCATTTGCTAGCTTATAAGGATGGAACTCTTATGCTCATAATTGGAAGTATCATCAAGTTTGGTTAGATCTTTCTTCCTTTATCTCCTTATTTTCTTTTCTAGGATAGTCCATTCATCTCCACCCCTTCTTTAATTTTCAAAATCTTCTCTCTTTTTGAAAGGATTATTGTTTTCCAAAATCATCACTTCTTTAATAAATAAAACATTGACTTTTGTCAAGTGGATTTTACTATTTTCTTTTCTCTTAAAAATCAATAAATCTAACCATCTTAACTTTAATTCAAAAAATAAAAAGAACCAAACCCATTCAAGTTGTTTTGTGCCTTTGTGTACTTTTGTTTATTTTCTTTAAAAAAGTGTCGATTATGAGTCATTATTCTTTAGTCGGGTGCAAGTCTCTCAATCTCCATGGTTGTAGTTTGATGTAATTGTATATCTTGTCCTTCTTGGGGGTTTAGTGGCATAATCGTTGATTTTATCCGAGTTGGCGCCCTCCCCATAATGATGTATAAGTCCATACCTTCATTCTCATGGAAGATTTGTTTGGCCATCCACTTGAAGATGACAAATTTTCTTCACTTAATAAAATCAAACATAACCAACGCTTTTCACTATTTGTACCACAAACTACGGGGTTTTGATCTCGCATTGCACATTGTAGATACGTAGGCATGAGGTGGTAAACCTCTCCAAAAACAAAAATATTAAAAAATAATTATTCTCTCATCCCTTCACTCTCTTTTAACAAACCATTTTCAAACCAAAAGCAGTAAATTTTTCAAAGGGCTCCCGTGGAGTACCACTTACATTTTGGGTGCGTAAAACCCTCTTATTGTGTAACCTATCCCCTTACCCGGTTCTTTGTAGTGTTTCTTTAGCTTTTTGCTTTTAGATTCATTAGGATTTATTCGCTCTATTTTCCTTTTCCTCTTGGAATAAAATAAAAGTGCGGTGACAACTCTATTTACTTTGAGTTAAGTTAACCAATAGCTTACACTCATAATTTTACCGCTACACCCGGTAATTAAAAAAGATATTTTGAAAGCTAATATTATCCTAAACGTATCTAAAACGCTTTCGCTGAATTTAGATTTGTTGCCTAATTTCCATTATCTGTTTCGATCCCCACACTCACGCTGTGCCGGTTCTAACCCTAATTAATTTCTCACTCTCGTGACAAAACTGTGTTAAGTAACCTCTCACTCTCGTGACAAAACTACTTACATTTAACTTGAAAATTAAAAATAAAACTAAATTCTAATCATAAGTTTGCAACTATTATATTCTATCGAGTCTCGTCAGTAACGACGGTCCTCATACGCTAGACTCAAAACTATTTAGCTAGACATGGATAGGAAAATAAATATGCAATTACGATAATAAATTAGAGACGATAACATAATTCGGAAATTTAAATAAGAAGGCAATGAAAATATAAATAGGCGATTAAATAAGAAGGCGAGAGATATAAATAAATAAATAAATCTGGAATTAATTGATGCTTGAATCATACATTGAACTCTTGAATTCTTGAATGCGAATCGAAAAAATAAAATACGGAAAAGAAAGAATCCTAAAACTAATGTTCGTAATAGTCCTCCGATATGGAGAACTATTAATTTTACATAAAATAAAGAAACTTAAAAACTAAAAGGAAAAATGGTGCAAGAGATGGGTGAAAAAGGAGATGTTGATTCAAGTAGCAGGGGATGCAAATTATAGCCTCTAGACTTTGGTTTGTTGAGAACTTGAAGGAATGGATTTAGCTTAGGCCTTGACTGATGAAATTGGACTGAGGTTGATTAGGGTGGAGATAATTTCTCTGTTGAGTGAGAAGAAAACACAAGAACGACTCTTTTTGCTTTGACTTCTGTTTTATAAATAGGTTATTTGACTTGAGCTTGAGACGAGCGTTTGACAATTGAGACGATCATCATGAAAATGAGACGATCAACTTGATGTGATGTTGGGCGTTGTAAACACCCAAAATTTTCCCTCTCTCTTTCTCACAACTTGACTTATGATCCCTCATACTGCATAGCATATCATCACATTTCACATTGCATGTTTTTCCTTTAGCAACTCATTGCATAGCTGCATAGCTAGGGTTTGTGATCAGATGAATCTTAGAAATGGTTTGAACTATCTCAGAGGCCTTGAAGCATTCCAAGAGGGTCCATGAGTGTTCTATGATCATATTATGCCTCCAAGTTTGCTTTGAAGTCACAAAATCTCAGAGGATTGCAGAGTTGCCCAGGCAGGCTCAGGGTTCCTGCACAGATTACCAGAAATTAGAGTTTTGGATTTGAGGCCCTTACACTCAAATTTTTTTGCCATTCTTGGTTCTATTGGTCTATATATGTTATAAGGAGCATGTGTATCAAATTTGAAGCAAAAATTCCTTGTGGAAGTCATCTAACCAAATGGTAATTTGTTGTGCAAGAAAAGTCAGAATCAGGGCATCTGAGGCCACCAACAAGGGTTCCAAAGAGTCATCTTCATCAATTTTAGGTCCCATGATCTCTATTTTATCTTAGGGATGCTTGGAAGTTCACAAAATGGAAGAATTATGAGCCATTTGAAAAGTTTCTATTTTTGGGCATGACTTGTAATGGAAACTTTCCATTTTGGGAAAGATCTTCAACCTCCTCTTTCTTGATCAAAAAAGCTTCAAATGAATTTTCCTTAAACATGAAAGTTGTAGATTTGATCTTCCCATTTTCAAAAAGTACAAGAACTCCTCTTGATTCATCCTAGAACTCAAGATATGGCAAGTCAATGTTGGGAAAAATCTCGTAATTTTCAAGTTCATTCCAAAGAGGGAAATGTGCAATTTTGATTTCCAAGCCTTCTCATGACCTCTAATGCATTGCTACACATCATAACAACATAATGCAGCTTGCCTTTACTAGAATTGAGCCTTGAACTAAAGGATTCCATGACTTGCTTCTCAAGAAATCACAAAGAGGGAAAAATGCAAAACCGATGCAAACTCTTGAATCAAGTGTTACAGCTCACAACTTTCAATCCAATGGTGTTCCTTGAACTCAGCTGATGCAGTAAAGGCCCTCAAAACATCTCTCACCATGCCATACCTCAAGTACACCAAACCTTGACTTTTTGCAATTTCCCCCATACTCTTGGAATAGTGATCAACAACCTCTACAAACCTACTCTATGATCCATTCACACTTTATGGGAGAGATATAGAAACACACAAGAGCTGAGAACAAGCAGATACTCAGATTGCACAAAATTCCCAAAAAGCTTCCCTTCTTCGATTCTCACTCCACAACCATCAAACTTCAAAAATTCTTCCACCATTCAATCACACATAACCTAAGGATCATTTCCCACCCATCACCATGGCCTGAAAAACAACATATCAAGACCTTATTTTCTACCATATCAGAACTGGAATCCTCAAACCAATCATTATAAGCTTCATCCAAGCACTCCATTAGCTTCAGAGGGACCAAAGGAGTTGATTTGCACAAGGGGGAGGCTCTGAAAGCTCATCTTTGAAAAGCTTCAGTTTAGGTATAGCTCAAGAACATGTTTTCCAGAAATCATTTTTCTTGTTATATTATGAATCTACATGTTCTAAGGATCATCCTGATATGTTTAAATTTGAAAATGATCAAGAAATGAGCATGTATGATGGTTCTGAAACTCTGCCCGTGTTTGAATGTTTGCTTCGATTTGCTTGATTCTTGTGAAATAAATGCTATTTGATGATTGATTTGTATTCTATGATGTTTGGGGTTCGATTATGGGCAGGATTGATGAGTTTTAGAAGCTTGTAGGTGGAGTTAGGGTTGAGAGCTGGCCGGAGAAGATGATCGGAGCTCATCTCCGGTCACCTGAAAGTGATTAGGGCTAATCACAATTAGTTGCCCAGTTTGAATGCTGACCTCCAGATCTTGATTAGTTTAAGTGCGTGGACGGCTTATATTAGGTCATTAAACCCTAATTCTATTTAATTAATTAAAACAAAAAGTAAAAAGCTCAGAAAAAACCATGGCCCTTGGATCACGTGTGCAAGCCCAGTTTGAATGTAGGCCTTAGGATCTCCATACTCTTGGTCAAGCTAACTGGCCTTCTGGACCCTTGATCTCTCTCTCACGCAATCTCATCCATCCATCCAACATACTTTTAATTTTATTTTATTTTATTTCATTTCTTTTGTTTTATTTATTAAAAATACCAAAACATTTTATAAAATTCTGATTTTTTGCATCATTGTTCAAATTAATTTTCAGAAACCAAAAACATTTTTATTTTTAATTTTTTCATTAAAAATATATTTTTAAATAATTTAATTGTATTATTTAATTCATTCATTCATTTTAATTAATTAAAAATACTTTTAGGTATCTAAAAATCACCAAAAAATCATGAAGCGTTCTTACATGTTTAGAACAATTTAAAAACTCATTTCACAAATTTCTTTTAGGGTTTGATCACATTTTGACAATTAATCATGAATTAGGGTTTCTAAATTTCCTATTTTTCTAACCCTAACTTCAAAAATTCATTTCTGATCAACCAAGATGAGTTTGTGAATGATTATTTCTGCATTCTTTCATAATTTGCATGTAGTATCTAAGGTATTTACCTCATATTTTTGCATTGCATTTTCCATTTGTTTGACATTTTTCATGAAGAGGTACCCAAAATCCTAGCCCAACTTAGAAAAACCATAACTCGACTTTGGTTTAGCTTCTGACTTCCATCTTTGGGGAGTGATCTTATATGTGTTTAGGGTTCATTTGGTTGCAATTTCAATTTTTTATCATGTGTTATGCTTCTGTTTTGATCATGTGCATCTCATACTTTCTAAAAACCCTAATTTGCCATGTTCATTTGCATTCATCTTTGCATACCTTCATCATGTGAACTTGTCATGACATCTCATGCATTTGTATGTCATCTTATGCATCTTAAGACATGTGTGAATATTGGTTGATCATTGTTGTATCCATTTGGTATGTTTTACATCCATTACATCTTATGTATGTTCATGTGTTCTTAAGCTTCTAACATGCTTGTTTTTTTTCATCCATCACTTGTATGATTATACATATGCATTGTATATGACTTTGCATCTCTCCATGACACATTTACATCATGTATCCACTTCTGGTTGGAATCATTGCATCTTCATTTGCCTTATTGCCTTTTGTTTCACACCTTATGTGTTCATACTAACTATTCAGGGGCTTATGGTAAGTTGTTTAGGATGTGGATTTGCCTCCACATCCAATCTCTTCTTATCTCTTCATTTGCATCTTTACATGTCTTCGAAGTGAATTTGATTCACTTGTGTCCTATATTGCTCCTTTCTTTCTCTTAGGCTACTTAACTTCTTCAGGAAGTAAGTAACCTATTCTTCTCCCTCTTATCTTTTCATCTGCTTCTTCTTCCTTGGTGGCCATTTGAAGACTTTCTGAAGATCTTTCTTAAGCCTCACAAACCATATGAATATCCAAGCATGATAACTTTAGGGTTTTACATAGTCTCCCCCTAGTTTTTTTTACCTTTGAGTCTCCTTGAGTCTCTGTTTCTCACCTCATAATCAAGGCTAAACAATTAAAGTTTTGGGGCTCTGTATTAGGGTTATGCATGTATCCTTATCTTAGGATGGAGTGTATAACTTTAATACTTAGTGTTAAACCTTTAAGTTGTTTACACCTCCTAATCAAAACACCTAATAATCATTAAGACTTAAGCTTGTAACTTGGGCCTTATATTAGGGTTACATCTCTTCCTGTTGGTTCAGAAGGACTAACCCAAGTGTTTAACGGACAATTCCCTCTCAAGTTTAGTCTTACAAACATAAAATTCATTTCTTAATCTAACATTTAATTAAAATCCACTTTAATAAAGGATTGTTATATAATGAATTTAGTCCCTAACCATGGATTAAGTTGAGGTATCTTCCTCATCTTAAGTGTCCTCATCTATTATCCTTCTCTTAGGATGGTGTAATGAGTTCACTAATCCCTGATTAGAGATTAAACTCATTACTTAACACAAAACAAAATCCAAAAACACTTAATAATCACAAGTAGGTTAATGATCTTAATCCTGCATCATTAGGGTAATTAAGTTGAGATTTTCATCTCATACTTAAGTAGGCTCATTATCCCTGATCAGGGAGGATATAATGAGTATACACCCTTTGATTTAGGCTTAAGCTCATCAACTTATGTAAAACACCAAAAAACAATAAAAAACTGAAAACACAAAAACAAACGATAAGCGTCTCCTCCGGGATTCTTTTCTCATCACATTCACTCTGAAAACGAGAACTCGCTTCTTCGGTCTAATGCAAGACAGATAACACTCGAGCCAGACGAGTCATACACTTGATCATAGACAAGTAAGTAGTTCACAACAAAAACATCCAGTCTCTTTAAGTCGAACTACGGTGTTCTGACTTCCTCATTGCACGAGAGGATACGTAGGCATAACTTAACAATTATCGAACAAAAGTCTCTTTGTCCCCCCTTTTCTCCTCTTTCTGTTTCTCTCTCTTTAGCCTCAGTTTTAAGCACTCACCTTCTTCTCGCACTGACACTCTGTACATCCTTTTCTCCCTAGCTTTTTATGCACAATTTAGCACATACACTATCCCCTTTTAAACACAATCAAGTACGTGTGGATCCGTTCGAGTACAACGGACGATCTGGGTGCTAATACCTTTCCAGGTCGTAACCAACCCCCTTTCACACAATCAAGTACGTGTGGATCCGTTCGAGTACAACGGACGATCTGGGTGCTAATACCTTTCCAGGTCGTAACCAACCCCCTTTCTCAGTTTCTTTGGTCTTATCCATACCCTTCCAAGTTTATGCAACATTACCTTTCCTTTGGGATAAAAATTCCTAACTGACGACTCTATTCAACCTCAACCTCCTACATCGTTGACATTTCGCGTTTGCACCCGGATGGAAATCCGGGGAGCGACAGCTTGGCGACTCTGTTGGGGACCTTTGTAACCAGGGCTTCTGGTTCTTTTGTGGGTTTCTCCTAGCGCTTGTTTGTTTGTGTTTATTGGGGGTGTTATGTTCTATTTGTGTTTATTGTTTTCGCTTTATTTACTGCTTCCTGTACAACTTTATTTACTGCATTTACTTTATTGCTTTCATTTACTGCTTTCTGCATTTCATCATTCTTATTGCATCACTGTGCTGGATTATTGTTACCTTGGTGGGAGGTGTATTCCAGTGAGAAAGGCTCAACACAAAGGCCTAAGTGACACATATGATTAGAGTGGTTTCATATTCTTTCCCATTCCATTTCGGTCTGGTGCGGGAATATGAAAACACGGTTCAGACATGGGTTTCCTTTTGAGAACTCTGTGCAACGGATTTCCTGTAGTCTTAGGGCTATCTGGGAAGCCTGCTAAGTCTGGATGACCTTTTAGATGACCTTCAGCATCTGAGATGAATTAGAGGAGGATTCTTTATGATTAGGGTAAACACTGTACCTCCGGGTTAGAAGTGTTTACACTTCTCATAATAGATTTGAATCTGAGGATCCTTGTTCTAGAACAATACCTGTGAGTGGGTTGGGTTGTTTACAGGTTTGCAGGAACCCTTGACCTCAACATACATTGTTACTGGATTTTGTTCTTAAGGTTGTACTATTTTGGACTAGTTCTTTGAAACTTTGGATTATTAACTCTTTATTTGAGTCCCCCACCTGGTTACTGGTTCTCAGACTTCCCTTCGAAACTCTGAACACTCATGGACCCTACCAAAGGCAACTGATAATCCAACACATGATCACAAACCCTTGAATATCATAAGCATACATCATATTGCATCATTTAACATTTTGTCTATTTGTTTTACAGGGTATCCATCTTCTCTTGGTTTGGTTTTGACCGTTCTTCTGCTTAGATATCTGCCTCAACACTTCTTCAGCTATCTTCTTCAGCTATCTTCTTCAGTCATCCTCTTCAGTTATCTCCCTCAGCACACATCTTCAACATGGATTCAACCAGGAAAAGCAACATCACCTACCACTTCTTTGAGTATCCTCTAGCATGCATCAGATAGATACAGGCTTTTATCACCCCTAATCATGTTCCCTTATTCAGAGAGCATTATGGTGGGATCCTGGACATGATCATGGATTTGGACACATTGCAGAGGATCATGATTCATACCTGTCTTCAGTTCTATGACCCTCCTCTCCGTTGCTTCACTTTCCCAGATTTTCAGATTGGTCATTTACTGGAAGAATACTCTATGTTATTGGGTGTCCCTATCAGAAGAGGAATCCCTTTCAATCCTGAAATGACTCCTCCAAGGAATGAAGACATAACCAAGGCATTACATCTGGAAGTAACCACCATTGATGAGCACATGACTTCCAAGGCTGGAATCCCAAGCCTCCATCTGGATTTCTTGGTCACTCAAGCTACAAAGCAAGCTAGAATAGGGAATTGGGAAACTGTCTGTGCTCTCCTAGCCCTGAGCATTTATGGTATCATCTTGTTTGTAGACGAGCCTAAGTTTGTAATCAAGAATGTCATCCATATCTTCATGCTAAAGAACCCGGTTCCTACCTTATTGGGAGATTTCTACTACTCAGTTCATCATAGGAATGAGAAATAGAGAGGAAGACTAGTAAGGTGTTGTGCACCTCTTTTCTACAGTTGGTTGATGAAGCATATGCTGAAGACAGAAGCTTTCCTGAATCCACACCAATCAAGGAATTGGGCTAAGAGGATGATTACCCTTACTTCAGAAGATATCAGGTGGTGTACTCAGAACACCAAGGGTCGAGACATAATAACAAGTTGCGGGCTAACTCACAGATCGAAACACCAATGAACTAACTCACATATCGGATCCCTCACAAGAAAACTAATCCATCTATGTTTTAAATCTTGCTTATCTAGTTCACAATTTAAGTTGGTGTCAACTTTTGTGTGTATATTATTTATCTGTTTTGAATGTTATCGATCTCTTATAATCATGGTTCATAACTTAAAACCTTATTCTCACTTTCTTATGCACTTTTTTTATATAAACCATGAAAGCAAATCTGTTTTAGAAAATAATATGCTAAAGAAATAAGTTACTATCTCAACGAAGTCAGGCTCTGATACTAGAGCTGAAGAACGTGGATAAATCTGGAAACGAGTATATGATTGTATGTATGTATGCACTATATGATTGTAGCTTTAAGCCCAAATAATTGTCATAACTACTGTACTTCCCGACTGTAACACAATTTGTAACTAACCAAAGCATGCTATTTCTAACTAACTTTTATTGACTCATTTGATTCTTCATTCTCATACTTCAATGCACAGCACAATGGGAACGACGGTTTCTAATCCGCAACTTGTGTCCGGATGAATTAGCACCATAGTACCTCTATCTACCAAGGTTTTTCAAACGTTTTAGCACATCTTTTTCGCCAGTGAGTTCCCTGACCAAACCTTCATAATGCAATATTGCAGGAGTAATTGTTACATAAACACACATGGATGCTGCAAAAGGTTCATTATTTAAATAACTTATTACCATTTGTATAGTCGCAACAATCATTAAGACCGATTCTCAAATCTGTTTCATATATTCTATTGAATTCATAAACATTGAAACCCTAAACTAACAGTAAAGAATCTAATAGTCAGATTTCATTCATAAACATTGAAATCCTAAACTAACTATTTTATTTTTGAAATGAAATTAATGTCTAACCTTATGAGAACTCCAAAATCAGCCACAATCACTGGAGTCTAAAGATGATTTCACCTACACATTGGAGACAACACATTGAAATCAATATGGATTGAAAGAGATGAGATGAGAAGAGAAGCGATGAGATGAGTTGGAAGAGAGATGAGATGGAAGCAATGAGATGAGACCTGAGAAGACGATGATGAACGGCGATGAGAACGACAATGAGAACGACGATGAAAAGCTGATGAAACGAGATGGAAATGAAAATGTTTTTGATGTTTCATTATTTTTATGAAATAGTTATTTTCATTAAATTAATATTAATTATTAAATAACTATTTTATAAATTTTCACTTGTTTAGCATAACATAGATTATTTATTTTTTAAATTGTTTAAATAATTCATTATTTATTTTTATGAAATAGCTAAATTGTGTTAAAATGTTTAGATTATTCATTAAATAAAAATGTTTAAATTGTTTACCATATATTTTAAAAATGACTAGAAAATGTTTTTTTACTAAATTCTTTTATCAATATTAATAAAAATACTATTTCATAAAAAAACACACTTTAAAATAAATATTAATAAAAAAAATTAATTTAAAATATATTTTCTAAAACAGAAATTTTTTAACAAATAAAAATAAATAAATGTTTTTATTAAATTAATTTAGTGATTTTCATTAAATTAATATTAATTATTAAATAACCATTTTAGAAGTTTTTAATTGTTTACCATAGATGTTTTTTATAAATGACTAGAAAATGTTTTAATTTAAATAGGTGGGAAATTAAGCACAAACAATTAAAAAATAAGCACAAACAATTTAAAAACACATTTTAAAACACAATTAAAAATAAATAAATAAATAGGGAGGCAAATGCAAAAATGGTGGGAAAAGAAATATATTTTATCCTTAGCGTCGGCCATGATGCGACGCTAATGTTTGTATGAAATAACAAAAATAAATAAATAAATAGGGGAAAACGAAAAAATGGTGGGAAATGAAATATATTTCGCTCCAAAGAAATATCATTAGCGTCGGCCTTGATGCGACACTAATGTTTGTATGAAATAACAAAATTAAATAAATAAATAAATAGGGGAAAACGAAAAACTGGTGGGAAATGAAATATATTTTGCGCCAATGAAATATATTTAGCGTCGGCCATTTTGCGACGCTAATGTGTTTATAAAATAATAAATAAATAATAAATTAATACATTGGGTTTGTTAATGTTTTAGCGCCGGCCTAGGCCGACACTACCATTTAAGTCATAATAGAGTAATAAATATTAAATGGATAATCATATTAGCGTCCGTTCTTTGTGACGTGAAATTGACACTAATAGCGTCGGAGTCGTGGCCGACACTAATATATTGTAGCTAAAATGCATTTTTCTTGTAGTGATACCCAAATGTGCCACTTATTGGAGTAAAGGGTTGCATCAATTACAATCCTTTACTTTTTAAGAGACAGTTTGGATATGCTTTGATACATCCACCTAGGGAACAAGACTTGGCAGAGTCTCTCTACTGTGCTTTTCAGAATAATCATGCCATTGTCCGACAAGCAGCCTGGGATTGGGACAACATACAGACTAAAGGGACAGCTATTTTGGGGAAATGCAACAACATAGCCTCTGCTCAGTACGCTGAATGGTCACGCGTCAGAGGACATATTACTCGTATTCCATTCACCCTGGAAGATGTACTAGGGCCATCAGCAGTTGAGCCCACAGCTACAGTAAGCCTGGAAGAGTTTGAAAAACTAAAGGAAAGAAACACTCAGCTAGCTGAAGCTTTGAAGAAGACCCTTTAGGAAAGGAATGATGGTCGTCTGGACATTGAGAGGTTGGAGAAGCTACACATCAAGCATGCAACCAAAATTGATAAGACTGAATACTTCATCAGGAAAGCCCGAGCAGGGGAACTTGTGTTGAAGAACACATGCAAAGAGGCAAAGATTCAAAGAGAAAGAGTTGAACATTATCTGGAGGAAAGTCAGGATATGTGGGTTAGGATAACTAAGGCTCGTCTGAAAGAAGACCAGAAGATGCAAGCCAAGATAGAGCAGTTAGAAGCCAATGAGAAAAGAAGCCAATAGGCACTGATAGCAGCTCAAAAGGAGATCTCAGAGTTGAAACTCCAAGCGGGTTTAAAGAGATCCAAAGAACAGGACAAATATCAGAAGTTGACAAATGCCATTGCAACCAGAAACCTTCTCATCAGAACCATCACAGAGCACCCAGTTGGACCAGTGACTGATGCTCTCCTGAAGGAAGTCAGGGAGGATGCATATGGATTGGATGTTTGACTTCTCTTTGTATTTGTTTTTATACTTTAATTCACCATGGTGATTTTGTTTGTTGTATTCTTAAATTTGTTGTATTTTGATTCGCCATGGGAGTTTGTTTGGTTGTAATTCATGAACTATTTGTACTTTGGCATTGCCACTTGTATTTTTTATGATTATGTATTGGATTTTATCATGGACTTCGTTTGCTTCAACATCTTCATCTTCTCAAGAAAGGCCTGGAAAGTCAAAACCAAGAACCAAACCGGATACCGTCTAAAGACAAATAGACATATTGCATTGCATGCAAATCTTACATCCTTTGTTTTGCAGGTATTTTGTTGTTTGTTTTCTCACTTTGTTGATTGTTTCAGGAAATATTGCTCATAGGAGGGTCTTTCCCATCAATCGCATCCATAGATATCTAACTCGACACAACCTTCTGAGTCTACAAATGGATCAGCTACAACAGGAACTGACAGATGTGAGGACTCAGATGATTGATATAAGGACAGAAGTGAGGACTCAGATGAATCAATTCATGGCTGTGATAACTGGGCTGGCATAGACCCAAGAAAGATTGAGGGAGTTAGTCGAGCGGTAAACTCCAGAAGATAACCATGCAGGCACTAGGGGTACAAGTAACAATGTGCGCGATCAACCGCGAACAACTCCGGTAGTGTTTGGACCTCACAATAATCCTGAAGTTAATATTCTTGGGGATGGCCAAAGGAACACTAGAGATCATATCCTGCAAGAAGACCCTCAAGATGAGCAGTTTACAGTGTTGGGTGTTGGGGCAGATGAAGCTTATGATCGTCGTCTAGACGAGATATCTGAGAAGCTGAGATCCCTGGAATCTCAGAACTCTTTGGGATTCGATGTGATGGATATGGGCTTAGTTGAAGGGGTGAGGATTCCTCACAAGTTCAAACCTCCGTGTTTTGAAAAGTATAATGGAACCTTCTTTCCTCGTACTCACCTGCAATCTTTTCTGGGAAGGTTGAAAGCATAAACCATGGACGAGAAACTGTGGATGTTTTACTTTGAAGACAGTTTAACCGGGGCATCAAGAGAATGGTATTCACACTTGTTAAGGGCTACCGTCAGGAACTGGAAAGACTTAGCTGAGGCCTTTATACACCAATATCAGTACAACCTGGATATGACACCCAATAGGACCCTCTTGATGGGTATGTATCAATCTGCAAGGGAACGTTTCTATGAGTACGCTCAAAGGTGGAGACAACTCGCTGTCGCTGTCCAGCCACCTATGTATAAAAGGGAGATGGCTGATATGTTCATGAATACCTTGCAAGGGACCTACATTGATATACTTGCTTCTTTCTCTTCCACTAGTTTTGCTGACGTGGTCATAGCGGGAGAGAGAATTGAAAGCCTATTGAAGATGGGTAAGATTTCTGACAACGGTGCTAGCTCCAGCAATGCAAAGAAACCCTTCTCAGGACCTCGAATGACAGGAGAGACCAATGCAATACATGTTAATAAAGGTAGACCTTAGTACTTGAAAAGATCAGTGGTTGTTGTCACCATTCCTACTCTAGCACCTCAGCAACAGTTTCCTCAACAGCAACAACAGTATCCTCCACAACAACAAAGATCTTACAACAACAACCAACAACAACGTCCTTTTCAACAAAGGCCTTCTTAGGTTAACAGGGTGATCGATCCCATCCCGATGCCCTATGCAGCCTTACTCCCACAAATATTGAAGCTTAACCTGACTGAACTACGAACTTTGGCTCCACCAGATCCTTTGAATCTTCCAAGGAATTATGATGTCAACTTCAGGTGTGCTTTTCACTCCAATGCACCTGGCCATTCAATAGAGAAGTGCATGGCCCTGCACATGAAAGTCCAAGATCTGATTGACTCCAAAGCTTTGAATTTTGCACCTCCACCAAATGTCACAAAGAATCCAATACCGAATCACGGTGGGCCAAGGATTAATGCTATTGAGGAGGACCAACCAACATTTGTGATTGAGTACATTGCAAGTATTCAAACACCACTGGCCGAAGTGAAAGCTCGGCTATTAAAGTTCCAAGTGTTTCCGGGTTGTGAGGCCCATTGTGAAGCTTGCAAAGTTTCTGCCAATGGTTGTGCAAATATGAAGAATGGTATTAGCAATCTTATCAAAGAAGGCATCATGCAAATCACATTAACGGTTCCATCTTCTATAAAGACAACAAAAACCTCTTCTACAACTCCAGCAAACATTACCTCAACAGAATCTTCTACAACGCCAGCAAAAGTCATTTCAACGAAAACGGCTACAACAACAACAAACACTTGTGACGACATCTCAACAGTTACCATTTACTATGATCAAGCAACCATTCATGTTCCGGAATCTCTCAACAATGACTTTCAACAACACCCACATCAGCAACTTTATGCACCTGTGCCATCTTTAATCAGACCTCCTGTCACCATCTACTATGATCCACAGACTATCACAACTCCTTCTTCTGCTGCAATTAGTCTGGTGACCATCACGGTGCCTGGACCAGTTCCTTATGATAACAACGGTGATGTGCCTTTGCATTATGGTTTAGATCTTTACTGCCATGGAAAGAAGATCACTATTGACTCCTCAATACCTGTACCAAAAATTGACAATGTTGGGGGAGGCGGATGCTTCACTCGAAGCAGACGTCTTTTCGCTTCACATTTTCCCAGAGTCAACGCTGAAGCAGAAGCTGCTGCTAAAGCAAAAGGAAAAAATGTGGTACCAGAAGAACACGCTGCAAAAGAAACTCAGAAGACACCCTTTGATCAGGATGTAGACGAGTTTATGAGGATCATCAAAAAAAGTGATTACAAAGTTGTGGATCAACTCCACCAAACACCCTCCAAGATCTCCATACTATCCCTGCTCATGTGTTCTGAGGCTCACCGGAATGCACTGCTTAAAGTCCTGCACGTAGCTTATGTGCCTGAAGAGATCGCAGTCAATTAGTTAGAAACAGTGGTTGCAAATGTCAATACTAATCATGGACTAGGTTTCACCAATGCTGACTTGACTACGAAGGGGCGTAATCACAACAAAGCTTTGCATATCACCCTGGAATGTAAAGGTGTTGTGTTGTCTCATGTCCTTGTTGATACCGGATCATCACTCAACGTGCTACCAAAGAAGGCTTTAGTCAAGCTGGAGTATGATGGTCTTGCACTCCGTACAAGTAACCTAGTTTTCAGAGCTTTTGATGGTTCTAAGAGATCAGTTCTCAGAGAGATTGAGCTACCTGTGGTAATTGGCCCACAAGTCTTCAAAACTACCTTCTACGTGATGGACATACAACCTGCCTACATTTGTTTGTTGGGTCGACCCTGGATTCACGCCGCTGGCGCCGTAACATCGACCCTTCACCAGAAGTTAAAATATGAGTGGGAAGGCCAAATTATCACCATTTGTGGAGAAGAGGACATCTTTGTCAGTCACTTGGCTACATACAAGTACATAGAGATGGATGGGGAGATCCATGAAACCATGAGTCAGGGTTTCGAAGCTTTGAACATCAACGAAGCTACCACTAAGGTGTTTGCTGCATCCCAAAAGGAAAGGATGGGCACCTTAATTGCTTCTTACAAATAGGCTCGGAAGGTTGTGGAATAAGGGAATTCCCAAGGCTGGGGCAAGTTGCTGAAGGTGGAGATGAAAGAAGACAAATTCGGTTTGGGTTACAGACCATCCCGACAAGTTCCAGAGGAGGCTGTTAAGGCTCCCAAGTTCATGAGTGGGGGAATGTTGACCCCAAATATTGTCAATACTTTGGAAGACGAGGCTGAGAGCGCTATAACCTGGAAAGTTGGATTTGTCCAAGAGTCCCAGGCCAACAAGTCCTCAACTAGTCTTCCCAGGAAATTATAAGGGTTACTACTGTAAAGTAATTATTATTTCTTGTTTTAAGCATGCATCAAAGTCCTGCATCTTGCCCAAGATGTCGGGACTCATTTTCTAATAGGGCCATATGTATTTTGTGCAAATTGAATATTAATGAACAATGGACATCTTTTTGCAAATGATCTTTTTCGCTCCCTGTCTTTTCATTTTTGTTATTTTCGCACAAAACAATAAATGGCATTGTTTTTTCTCAATAATAACTTCATTCACTTTTTCTAAATAAGATAAAATCAATCACTAAAATGAACCAAATATCTACCCTTGCAGAGATAGCCTTCCAGATTGCACCAACAACAACACTGCTATGACCTCGCATGACTTCGACAATCTGATTAATCAAGCAGATGAAGGGGTTGAAGAAGATTACGATCTACCTGAAGAGTTAGCCAGGTTATTGAGACAAGAGGAAAAGGTGATTGCTCCTCATCAGGAGGAGGTTTAGCCTATCAATCTTGGTACTGAGGAAGATGTGAAAGAAGTAAAGATTGGGGCCAGTCTGCAAGCTCCGGTAAAGGAACAACTTATCAGTATGCTGCGAGAATTTGTCGATGTCTTCGCTTAGTCCTATCAAGACATGCCAGGTTTGGATACATATATTGTCATGCACAGGCTGCCATTGGACGAGGATTGTCCGTCGGTCAAATAGAATTTGCGCCGTACTCGCCCGAATATGGCCATGAAAATCAAAGAAGTACTAAAGTAGTGGGACGCCGGTTTTCTTGCTGTAACTTGGTAGACACACATCAATGCAAAACAGAATTTTCAAGCAACGAAACTTCACTTTATGCAGAAAAATTACAGATGAAAAATACGAAGAACACACGAGATTTGCTTAGGAAGTTCCCCTACCGTCCTCACTAAGGGTACTCTTCCCCTAATTCACAAACCAAATTGGGATCTTTTATTGATATTGTAATGTTAATACAAGAAGAAAATAGGAATAACAAACCAATCATAATTTTGATTGTTGCTATAACTCTTCTTGCCCCTTGATTCAAGGTGAACCAAGTCTTACACATGCATCGAACAAACCTCCGATTAATTGCTCCCCTCTTGCAAGAATTAACAATTCTCACAACTTTGAGCACGGTCGGTTTAATTTGATGCTTGTTAACCCACACCATTCTTCATAACTCTCTGGTTACCGTGATATATATGAACAATCACCTTGATCTTCAAAACTCTTCAATCGGCTGAATCTACGAATGAATGATGCGAGCAAAACCCCCAAATCACAATAATCTTGGAGGATAAATCCTCAAGGTTTATACAAGAAAAACCCATAAATATCTCAACCCAAACTGAAATCACAATTTCACTGTTTGAATGTTATCACCTTGATCTTGCACTTTGATCAACAAAAATTGTTTTGTGTAATTGTTGATGAATGCTAGAGAAGGAGAAGATGAAGAGAGAACTTGTGTGTCTATTTCACTTTTCTTGTTAGTTTACACAAAATAATATGATAACTATTGTCGCTCCCGAAGATTTGCATCCTGGTACAAGCGCAAACGGTCGGCGAAAGGAGAAATGAAATGAAGATGAAAAGAGTCGCCAGCTAGGCATTTTTATTCCGAAGGAAAGGTAATGCTGCATAAACCTAGAAAAAAGATGGATAAGACAGTCGTGAACCAGAGAAACTGAGAAAGGGGGTTGGTTACAACCTGGGAAGGTATTAGCACCCAGATTGTCCATCGTACTCGACGGGATCCATGCTTGAAAGATTGTGTTTAAAGGGGTAGTGCATGTGCTATCTGTATGCAAAAGCTGGAAAATAAATATACAAGTGTCAGTGCAAAAGGGTGAATGCTCAGGAACTGAGGCTTAGAAAAAGAATGCTGAAAGAGGGGGATGACAAAGAGACTTTTTTTCGATAACAGTTAAGTTATGCCTACGTATCCTCTCGTGCAATGAGGAAGTCAGAACACCGTAGCTCGACTCAAAGAGACTGGAAAATGAATTGATTGTGAATAGCTTGCTTGTCTATGCTCAAGTGTATGACTCGTCTGGCTCGAGTGCTAACTGTCTTGCATTAGATGGAAGAAACAAGTTCCCGTTTTCAGAGTGAATATGATGAGAAAATAATCCCGAAGGAGACGGTTATTATTTGTTTTTGTGTTTTCAGTTTTGTTATTGTTTTTGGTGTTTTGCATAAGTTGATGAGCTTAAGCCTAAATTAAGGGTTTGTAAGCTCATTATATCCTCCTTGATTAGGGATAATGAACCTACTTAAGTATGAGATAAGCATATCAACTTAATTACCATGATGATGTAGGATTAAGATCATTAACCTACTTGTGATTATTTAGATGTTTTTTTGGGTTTTTGTTTAGTGTTAAGTAATGAGTTTAATCTCTAATCACAGATTAGTAAACTCATTACACCATCCTAATAAAAGGATAATAGATGAGAACACTTAAGCTGAGGAAGATACCTCAACTTAATCCATGGTTAGGGATTAAATTCATTATATAACAAGCCTTTATTAAATGGATTTTAATTAAAGGGTAAGATTAAGAAGTGGATTTTATGGTTTGTAAGGCAACTTGAGGAGGACTTGTCCATTAAACACTAGGGTTAGTCCTTCTTAACCATAAGATAGAATTAGAACCCTAATGTAAGGCCCAAGTTACAAGATAAAGTCTTGGTGGTTATTAAGATGATTTGATTAAGAGGTTTAAACAAATTAAAGGTTTAACACTTAGGATTAAAGTTATACACTCCATCCTAAGAGAAGGATACAGGCATAACCCTAATTCCAAAGTCCTAAAGCTTTAAGAGTTTAGTCTCTGATTATTGAGATGAGAAGAGAGACTCAAGGAGACTCAAAGGTAAAAAGCTAAGGGGGACTAATCACAACCCTAATTATTATCATGCTTGGATGTTCCTATGGTTTGTAAGGCTTAAGAAAGATCTTCAAGGAAGCCACCAATGGAAGAAGCAGATGGAAGGAGGAGGAAGCAGAAGAATAAGTTACTTCATTGAAGAAGATAAGTAACTTAAAGAAAGAAAGTGAGAAAGATGGAACATAAGTGAATCAAATTCAATTCAAATACAAATAAAATGCAAATGAAAGAGATAAGAAGATGTGAGAGATGAAGGCAAATCCACCTCCTAAAGTAACTTACCAAACCTGAAATGGTTAGCATGAATGCATAAAGTATAAAGCATAAAGAAATGAAATGAAATGAGATGAAATGACCAAAGTCAGAAGTATTTATGCAATGTAAATGTCATGTAAGATGATGCAAAGGCAAACAAGATGCATATGTGTGATCATACAAGAATGAGATGTCATGTAAGCATGCTTTGAAGTTTGAAAACACATGAAAGTTTTGAAATGAAATGAATGCAACACATGGAAAATGGATGAAGAAATGATCAAGAGAGGTTCTAACATGTCCTAAGATGTCTAAGATGACATATGAATGCATGAAATGTCATGGAAAATTCATGTAATGATGCATATGCAAGGTGAATGCAAATGAACACACAAAATTAGGGTTACATGGACATGTGAGATGCAAATGGACAAAACAGAAGTAAATGACATGATAAAAATTTGTAATTAAGCTCACACAATCCCTAATCCCATATTAGGTCATACCCCAAAGGACAAAGTCAGAAGCCTAACCAATCAAAAGTTATGATTTTCCTAAGTTTTCTAGGGTTTTTGGGTGGTTCAAAGGGAAAAATGCAAATCAATTTGAAAATACAAGATAAATTCATGAGGAAAATTACCTATAAACTACATGCAATATGGAACACAATTCAAAAAGAATCAACTTCAAACTCTTCTTGGTTAGGCAGAAATGATTTTTCAAAGTTAGGGTTTAAAAATGTGATTTTTATGACCCTTAATTCAAAGAAAATAGGCAAACTATGATCAAACCTAAAAAGAAATTTGTGTGAAGAGTTTGAAAATGTTTCTAAATTCATTGGGATGTTTCATGATTTTCTTGGTGATTTTTAGAAACCTAAATGTATTTTTAATTAATTAAAAGACTTTAATTAATAAAAAATAACATTTAAATATTTTAAAAATTCTTTTTCAATGCAAAAAATAAAATAAAAATCATTTTTGGAATGAGAAAAATATTTAAAGTCAGAATGCAAAAGAAAATATTTTTTGGAAATGTTTTGGTATTTTAAATAAATTATGCAAGAAAATGCAATAAAAATGAAATAAAAATGAATAAAAATGAAAGGTATGCGTATCCAAGGGCTGAGATTCAAATTCAGGGGGAAGGGGTTGACTGCGCGTGCAGATCAATGGCTGACATTCAAACTGGGTTTTAATTATGTTTTATATTTAATTAATCAGGATTAAAAACTAACGGCGCATCTGGACCACTCATTTCCTAACCCTAATCACCATCCAACGGACACACACGCATCTGGGCAACTAACACTAATTAGGGTTCTAATTACTCTCAGGTGACCAGAGCTAGCTCCGGTCATCTTCTCCGGCAAGCCAAACAACCCAACTTCTTCCCTAGGTCAAATTAAACCCTCTAACTCTCCAGAATCACTCAACTAACAACCCTAAACACGAATCCAACAACAAAATCCATTTATGTTTCATCAAAAGCAAGATTCGAAGCAAAATGGAAAATTACACAAAACTTTCAGAAGTTCAATACATGTTCATTTCTCAATCATTTTCAAAACTAAACATATCAGGATGATCAGCTAAACATGTAGAAGCATTTAAGAACTTAAAATAAGAGTTCATGAAAATTTGTTCAACATAGCTACCTGAGTTGAAGCTTTGTGTTCTTGAGCTTTCAGACCTCTCTCTTGGTTCAAATCCACCTCAATGAACTTCCTGATGATGATGAGAAGCATAGAGCAAGCTTGTATGACCTGGTTTGAGAGTTTCAGTTCCTCTGCACCAAGAATCGTGTTTTTGTTTGGCTGTGTTTTAGGCTATAGTGATGGGTGGGAAATGATCCTTAGTTCATGTGGAGATGATTGGTGAAAAAAGATTGAAGTTTCAGTGGTTGTATGATGAGTTTCGAAGAGAGGAAGTTTTTGAGGGATTTTGTGAATTCTGAGTTGAGGGATGATTCAGGCTCTTGTGTGTTATGAAATGGCTTGCATAATGTTTGTTTAAGCCAATGGGATTGCTCAGATAGTTGTTGTGGCACAGGCTGATTGGTATGGGGTGTTTTGTAAAAAAAGTCAAGATTTGTGTACTTGAGGTATGGGCCATGGAAGGTCTGGTTTTTTGGGGTGTCTAGCCTCAGCAAGATTCATGGAGAGCCATAGAATCAAGATTATGCAGCTGGCACAAGTGGATGGAAGGATCCAAGGCATTTTGTAATTTTTGAGAGTTTTGGCCCTTTTATGATTTCTTGAAGTTCAAGTCATGAAAAGTTGGGCCAATTCTGATGTTTAGAGGTTTTCTTGACATGTTGTGAAGTGTTTGTGCATATTAGAAGTCATTAGAATGCTTGAACATGCCAAAATGCAAAATCCCTCTTTGACATGAAACTTGAAATTATAGGATTTTTGCCAACTTTGAAAGGCCATATCTTGAGTTCTATGATGAATCAAGACATGTTCTTGTACTTTTTGAAAAGGGAAAGACCCATTCTACAACTTTCATGACCAAGAATTTTTCATTTAAAGCATTTTTGGTTATGAAAGAGGAGGTTGAAAAACTTTTCCAAAATGGAAAGTTTACATTTCAAGTCATTTCCAAAAATGGAAAGTTTGCAATTGGCTCAAAATTCTTCAATATTGTGAACTTCCAACCACTTATAAGATCAAATAAAGATCATAGAACCTAAATTTGATGAAAATACCCCTTTGGTTCCATTGTTGGGTGCCTCAGATGCCCTGATTTTGACTTAACTTACTCAAAAAGTTACCCAGTGAACAGATGACTTCCACAATGAATTTCTTCATCAAACTTGGTACAAATGATCCTTATGACATATTAAGACCATTAGAAACAATAATGACCCAAAAACTTGGAGTTAAGGCCTCTGAAACCAAAACCCTAATTTTGGTCATTTTGGTCATCTGTGTAGTGAAACCCTAGCTCTGCTTCCTAGCCTTTGCCAGTTCTTGTGATCCCTTGACTTTCATGAACTTTGAGGAGTATAATATGATCATAGAACACACATGGACTCTCTTGGAAATATTCAAGACCATTGGGATGGCTCAGATGGATTCTTGGATTGCTCAGATCACAAACCCTAGATGCAGATGAACTTGAACTATGTAGTGAAACAATTATGCAATATGAGGTGGTATGCTTATGCTTATGCACAAATGAAGGATCACAAGCCATGGGGTTATATGAGTGAGGGAAAATTTGGGGTATTTACAACTATTTATATGGGTTAGTAAAAGAATAAGAAAATTAAAACAAAAGGAAGAGAGAGAGAGAGAGAGAGAGAGAAATTAAATGATGCACTCACAAACAATAATAAGTCGACCTGCTTGCCTTTTTTAGTCAACCTGTTTGGATATACAGGAATGTGTCTACCTATAGAAATATGTGAGTCGACTTGTTTGTGACTTTGAGCCGACCTAAAAATGTCCCTCAGTCAGCGTGTTGGGACCCGTGAGTTCCAAGTAATAAAAACACCATTTGAGTCAACCTAACACTTTCATTGAGTTGACTCAAATTTCTCTAACTGAATGAGTCGACCTGTTTAGGTGATTGAGTCTACTCATCCCTTTGAAAACACTACAATATCCTTTTCTGATGAATTCTTCTTGCTTATTGTGGTCCAATAAGCCTTCTTAAAGGACCTTTTATGTTTCACAAAAGGACCTCTACAAAAAAAAACATACACATATAAACATAAAGTGTGTTAGTATAAGTAAAAAAAATAATAACACATCAATCATATTTGGTAAGTACCCGTATCTCACACCATATATTATCTTTACCAGCTTTCTGTTGGTGTAAGCCCTAGAGGCCAATACTTTTGGTACTTCTATCAAATTATTTATTAATAATAAAAGGAATCTTCTTTATTATGTTTGTTTTTCCAAAATGATAAATTCCCTAGAATAGCTTGTTCGTTTAATGAAATATTAAATGTGACTTAATCATGAGATTCCATTAAACATAAGGACATTATTCTTAAAGCATCCATAGTCGATATTTAATGTGAAATGGGATAACCTTAAAGCATTAAGACTATTATGTAGATAAAATAATGATCATATCTCATGAATCACGGATAAGAAGTTATCAAGTCTTTATATAGATATGAATATTAGAAGTAATATTTATACTGGAGTGACCAACTATGAGAGTATTACATATAATGTTATGAAAAGTGTCATAAGTTACTCTTATGGTGATAGTGGTGTATACCACCCTTCGAACTGAAATGACTATGGACCCTTGATGTATAGTCAAGTACTTTATTGCTAATCAAAAGTTGTCTATAACTGGATGATCATAAAGACAGTTGATGGATACCTCACAAAGCATGTTGAGGAACATGAGTAGCCTAGATGGAATTTTCCCATCCTGTATAACAAAATAAATGTCTAAGGGCCCAATATTGAACTGGACAAGGATGACATGGTATATTCCTTGTGTTCAATATAGAGATAAGCACAAACGGGTAATTGTACGCATAAATACTATCACAAAAGGTTTTGTCAGATCACATGACAGTTTTGTGACTTGGGTAGCAGTGATGTGTTGCTAGATACCGCTCACTATTTATTATGTTAAATACATGATTTAATATAATTATCAACGTCGCGAAATCCTACAAGGTGACACACATAAGGACAATTAGAGAAGAAGTGGAATAAATAAGGCACACCGTAAGGTACAATGCACTTGAATGGAATACGAAATATGGTAAGGTACCATATGATATAATAATAATAGTTATTATTAATTTTATAATAGTTATAAATATAATAATAATTAAATTATGGTTATTATAATAATAGTTATTATATTAAAATAATATTATTATTATTGAGTTGGGTTTTTAGGTTAAAGCCCACACAAGTAGTTCTATAAATAGAACCCTTGTGAAGAAGCTCAAATGTTGTTGTTTTGAAAAACCCTAGCCGTATTCCTTTTTTCTCTCCTTTCACTCTAAACCTTCAATCGTAACCAGCTAGCAATGTGACTGAGTAGAGGTGTTGTTCATCGTACAACGCTCGTGATCAAATCAGAATCAAAGGTTTCAAGCGCCACAAGAGGTAATTATTTTATCACAGATCATGACCTTTCGTAAGGATCTCTAAAGGGAAATTTTTGTTTTCCGCTGCGTTTATATCGCAAATTTCCCTTCAGTGGTATCAGAGCCACTTACGAAACCTTGAGTCTGGTAATTGTTTACTTTCTGTCAATTTTATTTTAATTGGATTAAAACACGTAAAATTAAATCAAATCCGGATATTGAATTTTGGCATTAGATTGTGTACGGTTTGGATGGTTAATATTGACTATGCTTCAATATCCGACAATAGTATGGTGAAGCAGCGATATGTCCATCGTACATTAGTTACACATATATGATTGATCTAATTCATATATGATATGATTAATTTAAATGCAAATATTGTATATTGGATATACTGTTTTTTTTTCATCAATTAAAATCACGTAATGATTATCATTCAGTTGTGCGATCTGTAGTTATCTACTTCAGAATCCGACTTTAGTATGGTGAAGCAATAACATACAGATCAATCATACGAAATTATTAATCATGGTGGTTTGATAGTATGAGATTGATGCGTTAAAATTTATGACGGCACAAGGGTTGCACCGTCATGTGATGGTCGTCATGTGATGCATGACGGCCGTCGTAGACTTGTGACGGTCGTCTTTGATTTGTGACGGGCTTCACGTACATTTGACGGTGCAAGGGTTGCGTCAATAATGTCTACAATAATAATAAAAGGGTATATTATTATTTTTCCAAAATTTAATTTGATTTGTTTTATTAACCAGATTTAAATTAATAATAATAAAATTGTTTTGTTAATTTTGTGTGTGGTGATCAGTTATGGCCTTAGTTTAATTTTGTTTTGTTTTTGGATTTTATAAATACGACCTGCGTGTCGTGCCTCTCTCTTATTCTCTTCATGTAATTTCTTTTCTCATCTCACTACCTCGTATTTAAAATGAGTTTCTTTGATGTAATGAATTATTATGAAGAAAGAGAAGACCACAAAAAGAAGGACAACCTTGGAGATCTTGCTTGGTGAAGTGAAGATCATTATTAGGTTTAGCTTAGTTCTCTCATTGACTTGGGAGAACAATTGCGCTAGGGGCCATAACTATTTCATGTGTTTGTATGTTGATATAAATATTGTATGTATGTTGATGCATGTGTGAGGAACGATTTATATGATAAATAACCGTGAGATCAAATTAATTAAAATTCCCTCAGAACTAAATATTAAGTATTTTGCTTTCCAAATTTTAGAACCCATCAAGACTAGTATTGAATTATGTAGGTTTCGCATAACGCGAGGTGCATATTCTATATTGGTAAGGTGTAATGGGATAAATGTAATATCCAATTTCTAAAATAATGGGTCAAACTTAACTAAACAAAATATAATAAGATTATATATGTTTAGAAGCAAGAGTTGGGAATGATCCATATGATGGATTGGAATAAGGAGTTATTCACAAAACTGAAATATTCGAGAATTGTATTGGATGCAATTGGAAGGAGTTCCTACCTAAATAGCCGATTTTGTGTAATTAGCCTAACGTTGACTTAAAACAAAGCGAAATATGGATCTTGATCCACTAAAAAATCTTCCAACGAGATTTTCCAAATCAAATGGTGAGGGTCATTTGTTTTGAGTAAAATAGTGGGAGCATATTTAATTAAAGGCCTAATTGAATATGTTTAATGATACTAATATCTCTACCATCTTTTAATGTAGATTACCATGACAAACAACACATCTAATAACATTTTGCTAACAATCCTTAATAAGAAAAAATTGTATGGGACAATTTTTTTAGATTGGCACCGAAATTCGAGGATTGTCCATAAAAAGTTGTATGTCTTAGAGACACCTGTTCCTGATGAGGAACCTCCTAGTTCTTCTCCTAAGGCTGAAAGAGATGATTATAAGAAGCATGTCGATGATGCCAATTCTATTTTGATGGTCAGTAATGGAAAGAAACAGAACAAAAGGCCAACCAAGCAGGGTGGTAAATGGAAAGGCAAGGAAGTTTTCAAACCCAAACATATTGCACCTGTTTTGAAGCCTAGTGGAGGCATAGCTAAGGAAGGAACTTGCTTCTATTGTGGTAAGACCGGACACTGGAAGAGAAACTGCCCAAAGTACCTGGAAGATAAGAAGAATGGAGTGGAGACTTCAACTTTAGGTATTTTTGTTATAGAAATTAATTTATCTACTTCTGCATCATGGGTATTAGATATTAGATGAGGCTCTCACATTTGTACCAATGTGCAGGGATTAAAAAGGAGTAGAGTTTTGGAAAACGGTGAAGTTGACCTATAAGTTTGCAATGGAGCAAAGGTTGTTGCTTTAGCTATAGGAATTTAGATTTGACTTTACCTACTGGTTTAATAATTCAGTTAGAGAACTGTTATTATGTACCTGCAGTTAATAGGAATATTATTTCCTTTTCTTGTTTGGACAAGTTTGGTTTTTCATTTATAATAAAGAACAATTGTTTCTCTATTTATTTTAATGATATATTATATGCTACTGCACAAATGAACAATGGATTATATGTCCTTGATCTTGAAATTCCAATTTATAACATTAATAATAAAAGAATGAAACCTAATGAGTTAAATCCAAGTTACCTTTGGCATTATCTCTTAGGCCATATAAATGAGAAACGCATTTCCAAACTCCATAAAGATGGACTATTAGATTATTTTGATTACGAATCATATGATACATGCAGATCTTGTTTAATTGGAAAAATGAAAAAGACCTAATTCACAGGAAAATGTGAAAGGGAAAATGATCTTTTTGCCCTCATACATACTAATGGATGTGGACCACTGAACATACCTGCCAGAGGAGATTTTCAATACTTCATCACATTTACTGATGATTTCAGTAGATATGGTTATGTGTATTTAATAAAACACAAATCTGAATCCTTTGAAAAGTTCAAGGAGTTCAAGAATGAAGTACAAAACCAATTAGGTAAGAATATTATAACTCTTTGATCAGATAGAGGAGGTGAATATTTAAGCCTAGAGTTTGATGACCATTTAAAAGAATGTGGGATTCTATCCCAACTCACTCCTCCTGGAACACCACAATGTAATAGTGTATATGATAGAAGAAATCAAACCTTATTAGACATGGTATGATCTATGATGAGTCACGCCGATCTTCCAAACTCCTTTTGGGGACATGCACTACTGACAACAACTTACACACTTAATTGTGTTCCATCCAAAAAGGTAGAAAAGACACCATATGAGATATGGAGTGGTAAGAAACCACATATGTCTTACATGTAGGTTTAGGGTTATGAAGTTTATGTGAAACGAAAAGTTTCATCTAATCTTGAGCCCAAATCTGACAAATGCTTATTTGTAGGTTATCCTAAAGAAACAAGAGGATATTACTTCTACAATCCTTCTGAAGGCAAAATGTTTGTCGCTCGAACTAGAGTCTTCTTGGAAACGGATTTTATTTCCAAAGGAATCGGTGGGAGGAAAGTAGAGCTTGAAGAAATTCAAGAATCACAAAGTATTGATATACCTATAGAGAAATTAGAGCAGGAATCACATACAGTTGTAGAAGAGCAACTTGCTCAAGTAGAACAAAACCAGAGTAGGTCGAGCAGGATACATCACCAACCAGAGAGATATGGATATCTCATAACTAATCAAGGTGATTTATTACTCATGGATCAAGATGAGCCTTTAACTTACCAAGAGACCATAACTGGTCCTAAGTCTGAGAAGTGGCTAGAAGCCGTGAAATCTGAAATGGATTCCATGTACACAAACCAAGTTTGGACTTTGGTAGAGCCTCCAATAGGAGTCAATCATATAGGATACAAGTGGGTCTTCAAATAGAAGACTGACATGGATGGTAAGGTACATACCTATAAGGCAAGATTGGTTGTTAAAGGTTATAAAAAAATTCATGGGATAGACTATGATGAAATGTTTTCACCAGTTGCAATGCTTAAATCTGTTCAGATTTTACTTTCTATCGTTGCATATCATGATTATGAAATATGGAAGATGGATGTCAAGACTGCTTTCTTTAATGGGAATCTTCTTGAAGATGTGTACATGACACAACCTGAAGGATTTGACATACCTGTCGCTCCCCAGATTTCCATCCTGGTACAAACGTGAAAGTGGCGCAGAAAAGAGGTAGAGTCGCCAGCCAGGAATTTGTATCCCGAATGAATGGGAATGGTAATGCTGCACAAACCAGAAGAAAGAAGAGGAAGGACACGGGTCCTGCAAACCAAAGAGACTGAGTTTGGGAGTCGGTTATGACCTGGGAAGGTATTAGCACCCCAAATTGTCTGCCATACCCGATGGGATCCACGCTTGCAAAGAAATTTGTTTCAAAGGGTGAAGGAATGAAAGTTGCTGCAAGGAAAAGGAACTGAAACTGGATAAGAAAGAAAAGAAAGGGGAAAATGTAGGGAAAATAAAAGAGTGTGCTCGAATGGGCCCTACCCCGCTGCCTACGTACCTCACTGGACATGAGGATCAGAGACGCCATAGTTCCCCTAACTAGGGGTAGAAAAGATCGCTTGTGAATTAAGGCTTGAACTGCCTATGTCAATGCTCAGGTGTTGCAGGCTCGGACGACGAGTGCGTAATCGTCTTGCAAAATGACAAGAAGAAGCAAGTTCACGGACGAAACGAAGGATATGAGAAAAGAATTCCCGAAGGAAAGACGCTTTTTGTTTGTTTGTGTTTTTAAGAGCTTTTTATTTGTGTGGCACAAGAGAATGAACTCAAGCTCGTTTCCATGGAATGTGGACTTGTACTACATTCCAAAATGGAATAATAGAACAAGCACACCAAGCAAGGAGAATGTATCTAGGACTTGTTTCCAAAGGCAAGGGCCTAAATTCATTGACTTGTTGAATTTATTAAGTGTTTTAGTGATTGAAGATGAAGATGTGTTTTTTAGGGTTTTTCTTGATGAAGATGACTTCATGATCCAACTTGTGCATCATGCTAGACAAATGCATTATTCCAAGATGGAATGAATACATATGCCCCATGGAATAAGGCTATTACACAAGAAGTCACTTCTTTTTATTAATGTTTTTTTAGGTTTTGTTTTGAGATGAGAAGAGAAAGAAACTAAAGGAGAAAAAAGGTAAAAGTCTAAAATGGGGGAAGACTAATCCTAATGTTATCATGCAAAAGAGGTCCTAAGGTTAGTGAGGTTTCAACTATCCTAAGAAGAAGAAAGAAGAAACAAAGAGGAGCAAGAATAAGAAGGGAGCAAGAGCTAGCGAGTAACTTACTCGTCTAAAGGAGATAAGTTGCTCCTAAAGGGGGAAGAAAATAGTTGCAACACATGATGGCATAGGGCACATCAAAAGCACAAAGAGAAAGCACTTAGAAAGAGAGAAGGATGAAGAGTTGAAATGTGGATGAACATCCACACTTCTCTTACCATTAACCCCTGAAATGTTAGCAAAATTCCAGCAAGTTCATCAATAAAATCATGGGATGACATGCTTAAAGCTCATACCAACCAAGATCAAACAATCATATCAAACATGGCACAAACAAGCATTTACGTGTTGAGAACATGGAAGCATGCATCAATCATCAAGAAAATCACCCAAGCCATCATATTCAATGATCATATAATGATCCATGGAATTTAAAACAAGTAAGGGGATCAAACATGATATTAATAACTCAAAAATGGCTCACTGCTTCAGTGTTAACCGGTTAACCATGCCAAAACCTGCATAAAACAGCATAAATCAGGTGCATTAACCAGTTAACCAATCTGTTAACCGATTAACGCTGTTAAGACAACAACAAATCCTGCAAAAACCAGCCTGCAAAAATCCTTTTCCAAACAATCTTATACCAGACCATCAAGCATATGAACATGAAAATAATGCATCAATTCACATTAAATGGCATCATGAAGCTTATAAACATCCACACATAGATCCGGTTACCAATCAATCGATCAAATCAAGCAACACAAGCAAATAAGCAAGCACATGGCGGATCTAAAGCGCAAGCATGCAAATAAGCTAAAAATAGAGCTAGATCTGAAATTAACCAACCTACAAAGCTGAGGTATGCTTTGGTAATTGTTGATCGAGCTGAAAATGATAGATCTCGTGCAAGACTTTGAAGATCCGGTGCTAAGCTTCACACTCTGTGCAAAATAAATGCAAGAACAAGCTCTTGATGCAGGATTTTGGATCCGAAAACACTTCTAGATCCCAAGCCAGATCTGAATCACCAATTAAACCAGCAAAAAGATGCAATGAAGCTATGGATGGAGGTCTAGTTCCAAGATCTACACACCTCAAGGCAAGGTTGTGTGATCTTCAAAGAGGAACTTTGAGTGATTTGGAAAATTGGTTGAGAAAAGTGAGAGAATTGTGAGTGAGAAGAGTGAAAATTCAGAAATGAGAGTGAAAAAATCAGAGAGAGGTCCCTTTGGTTTGGAGAGAAATGATTAAATATGGTTTAGGTTTGGGGCCCAAAAATTAGGCTTGGGATCCAAAATTATGGTTTGATAGTGAGATTAAGACTTTGCAATGGGATTAGGCTTGGACAAGTGCTCTAGATCCTTCCTTTTAATTTCCAATTAATTCAAAATGAATAAAAATCAGAAAATGGAAATTGGAACAAAAATCACACATGCTGAATTGCTGTTGGAAATTCAAAATTCGTGGCCGTTAACCAGTTAACCAATCCGTTAACCGGTTAACGCCAGTGAATTTTGAATTTCCCTCCTTTTGGTGGGAACCTTCAAAAATAAGCCGGTGCCAACCGTTTTGATCTGATTTTGGTCCTCAATCCTTTTTAAAGCTTTGACCCTGATGTCCACCTTGTAACCTGCCTTGTGAGCTTTGAATTTCCCTGATGATTGATCACATGCCTTATGCTGGAATATGCGAGTGCCATGCTTCATTTTTCTATGCGATATGCTAAGGACATGACATGCTGATGATTGATTATGATATGATGATGATGCTAAATAGGAGAGGGAAAATTTGGGGTGTTTACAGCTGCCCCTATTCAAGCAACTGTTAATTTGAAGAGGACGGTAGCACGGCTATCGACCGTTCAAGATGAACTGTGGTTGAATACCAAGAAGACCTGAAATTTGCACTCTGCTGGAGAATGCAAGCAATGGGAAATAAACCCAAAACTAAATGACGATTTGGCGACTGAGATGGGGAGAAAGGAGACGAGCTCCTTCCAAGTTGAACTGTTACTTCAGATAGAAAAACCTAGACAGATGAGTCTTCCTTGAACAAACCTGTTATGACAGGTGCTAGACATACAAGCCCTCTTCAAATAAACCTGTTACGCCAGGTGCTGGACATACGAGCCCCCATACATCTTGCAATATATGATCTGAGACAAACGAACCTCCTTTGGATAAACCTGTTATTCCAGGACCGGTGATGCACTTAAGTCTGTGGGATAGACATGCATAATTAGGATAGACGAACCCTTCTCATATGTTATTCATAGACATATGGTTTAAGACAGACGAGTCTTCTTTGAGCAAACCTGTTACGCCAGGTGCAATATTAGGATTTGACGAACCCTCTTCACAAATCTTGCGCAGATAAGTGGTCTCTGAGACAAACGAACCTCCTTCGGATAAACCTGTTACGCCAGGAACGGTAACCATTTTGACTTTTAATCCCACCGTCAGGACTTCAAACCTCTTCAATACAAACGAGCATTGGACGATCATCAAGAGAACACAAATGAGTGCCAAAAGTCAATGATACAGACGAATATCAGACGATGATCCAAGAAAAACAAACGAGCGTTTCAGGCGACGATACAGACGAATATCAGCCATTAATACAGACGAATACCAGAGATCTAATACAGACGAGCATTTGGAGTAACAATACAGACGAGTACCAGAGATCCAACACAGACGAGCAATTGTAGTAGCGATACAGACGAGTACTAGAGCAAATACCAAGTCACCATTCAATGGATATAAGTCGACACAGAGAAGTGTGGGGCGATATAGACGAGTATCCAACGAGCTTCAAATAAATAACAAACACAGACGAGTGTCGGGGACTGCAGACAAGCAATAAACCAAATTTTCAAACACAGACGAGTGCTGAGCATCAAACGGATGTTACCCACAGAAGAGTGTCGAAGAATGCAGACGAGCATCAAACAACTATAACACACAGACGAACGCTGAGCAATGCAGACGAGCATCCGTATTTACCAACCATAGGCGACTGCTAGGGAAAGCAAACGAGCAATGACATCCCAGTAATAAACACGACTCTGTCGGGGATAAAATTTCACAAACGAGCGAGTGTTGGGAACGCAGACGAGCAACCAGCAGATATCAAACATCAAGCACAAACGAATGCTGAATTATGCAGACGAGCAAAAGGCGAGCACAAACGAGTGCTGAGGAGTGCATACGAGCATCAATCAATCATCAAGCACGGATGAGAGTTGAGAAGTGCGGACGGGCACAAAACGGATATTCAACACCGACAAGTTCCGGAAGATGCAGACGAGCACACTTCGAAATGCCCTGATTGGCAACAAATGATCCCGACTCTGCAGGGGAATTCTGGTCAAAGGCTTTGACGATGCCTAAATCTGATTGGGGAAATGAATGATGGCTTGCATGATCTCATAGCCAAAATAGATTGGCAACTTCTCTGAGGAATATTTCGATGATGGGAGTGAAACCTAAACATGAACTCTGTGGGGATTAACCGTCTTCAGACTCGACTGAGGAAGAGGCTTGGTCAGCCCCTAGTTGGGACTTTGCTGGGAAAACAAGCATTGCTCGCTGGAGAAACTGCTTGGTTAAATAACTCTTGCTGGGGAGAGAATTCTGACAATTCTAACTCTGTGGGGAAACATGGCGTCCAGTCGCTTGCTGGGGAGAGCCTTATTGCTAACTCCGCTTAGGGACTTTATAGGAGAAGAACTGTTCTATTAACCCTGGAATTCCGCTTGGGAAATAATCAAGATCTCTTGGCAACACTCGGATGATGAGCAAATGTCTGCAGTATCCTGTCATACCGGCCAAAAATAAATTGGTGGACCTGCTAGGGATACTTCATGATGGTTTTATACTAATCATGAACTCCGAGGAAGAGACGACCTCCTGATTCGGTTGGGGAATATCCAGTCAAAATGTCTTCTACCCGCCACAACTCTCTTCGGTCGAATTTGAAACTCCGCTGAGGATTCCACTTGCTCTAGCTCAGCTGGGGAAGATTCCATCGGACTCTACTGGGGAAAACACGTCTTTCTTATGAAGAACGACCACCATTTGGGGACATCACCCTCTTTGATTAGATTTGACAATCTTCTAGGGATTTAAATTTCCATAGCTCTACTGGGGAGCACTCTTTGCTTGGGGAAGTGCAACATCATCCTGCAAAACCTACAACAACAGTATACACACATGTGCCCCGGAGATTTGCATGGTATGATCTGTTCATCCATTGTCACCCGACAATCAAATATTTTTTTAATTGTTTCCCTGTCATGTCAATTTTTTTTTAGAAAAATCAAACTATTACAAATGCAATGCTCTTTTGCCAAAAGTTCAGGACATTTTTGCAAACAAAGAAAACACAACACAGTTTTATGACTGAATATTCATTTATTGAATGGCATCTGAATAGGCAAAGTTTTACATCAGGAAGCAACTACCTGGAAAGAGGTAGCTACCATAAAATTGAGAAAAGAAACTATCCTAATGGCAATGTACACGACATTCCAATGAGTTTCCTTCTTGCTATGACTGGCAAGTCTTCAAGACTTTATGTTCTTGCCTTTGCTTTCTGAAGAGGAGGAGGGGACTGATTCCTACCCTTATGAGATTGTCAGACTGCATGAAACGGTGCTTTGGTTCAGATTACCCGGATCACAGTTGTTCGCTTTTTTCCTTTGTTTTGCGTGGATTGCCCTTTCGGGTTTTCAATCCACCGGGATACCCTTTTTTGCCTGAGCTGTCCGATGTGGCTTTTCAACTCAGCGGGTGTACATTTCTTCATTTTATTTCCCTAAATTTTTCCCGAGCTTTTTATTCTGTTTTTAGCTTGTCGGGATGCCCTTTTCGTGCCTGGACTTTTAATTCTGTTTTTGTGTCCAGCGGGTCTATTTATGCGAAGTATTTTTTAACTGCGTCCGAGTTAACAGGAGATTGGAAATCTTCTCCATCCATAGTAGTGAGCATCAATGCTCCACCTGAGAAAAATTTCTTCACTATGAATGAGCCTTCGTAGTTTGGGGTCCACTTGCCCCTGTGATCTGAACCTGGAGGAACGATCCTCTTAAGTACAAGCTTGCGTACTTGATACTACCGAGTACGTATTCATTGGTCGAATGCTCGCTTCATTCTCCTCTGATAAAGCTGACCATGACAGATAACCGCTAATCTCTTTTCCTCAATTAGGCACAATTGATTGTATCGGGTACGTACCCACTCAGCCTCATCGAGCTTCACTTCCATCATCACACACAACGAAGGAATTTCTACTTCAACAGGAAAGACTTCCTCCATACCATACACCAACGAGAAAGGAGTTTCCCCAGTTGACGTCCTGACCGATGTTCGGTACTCATGCAGTGTAAATGGTAACATCTCATGCCAATCTTTGTAAGTGACAACCATCTTCTGCACAATCTTCTTAATGTTCTTATTAGCTGCCTCTACCGCACCATTCATCTTTGGCCGGTAAGGAGAAGAATTGTGATGTTGAATCGTGAAGTCCTGGCACAATTCTGCCATCATCTTGTTGTTTAAATTGGAACCATTATCAGTAATGATTCGCTCGGGCACTCCGTATCTGCAAATGATGTCTCTCTTCAGAAATCTGGTTACCACTTGACTAGTGACATTGGCATAAGATGCCGATTCAACCCACTTGGTGAAATAATCAATCGCAACCAATATGAAACAATGACCGTTTGAAGCAATAGGCTTTATCTTCCCGATCATGTCAATGCCCCACATAGAAAAGGGCCAAGGAGATGACATGACGTTGAGCGGGCTCGGAGGAACATGCACTTTGTCTGCATAAATCTGGCACTTGTGGCACTTACGGGCGTATGAACAATAGTTTCATCCATTGTTAACCAATAATACCCCGATCTCAATAACTTCTTAGCCATTGCATGCCCTCCTGCATGAGTACCGAAAGATCCCTCGTGGACTTCTTGCATTAACAGGCTTGCTTCGTGTTTATCCAAGCATCTGAGAAAAACCATGTCAAAATTCCTCTTATGCAAAACCCCATCTGTATTCAAGAAGAAACTAGCAGCAAGCCGTCTCAAGGTCTTCTTGTCATTGGATGATGCCCCAATTGGGTACTCTTGTTTTTCTAGGAAAAGCTTGATATCAAAGTACCAAGGTTTCTCATCAGACACTACGTCTACAGAGAGAACGTAAGCTGGTGTGTCAAGCCTAGAGATGTCAATCCTGGGCACATAGTTCCAACATAAGACTTTGATGGACGAAGAAAGTGTAGCCAATGCATTGGCAAATTGATTCTCATCTTGTGGTATATACTGAAGCTTAACTGTTGTGAAGAACGTCAACAGTCTTCTGGCGTAATCTCTATAAGGAATTAAGTGTTCTTTATGTGTATACCACTTGTCGGTAATCTGGTTGATAACGAGGGCTGAATCTCCGAATATATCGAGGGTCTTAATCCGAAGATTAATAGCCTCCTATATTCCCATTATGCACGCCTCGTATTCCGCTTCATTGTTGGTGTAGCCAAAAGTAATTCTGGCAACGAAGGGAAAATGAACACCTTCGGGAGTGATAAGAGCAACACCAACTCCACGTCCGTTGATATTGACTGCCCCATCAAACATCAACTTCCATTTGGATTCAGGGTCTGGCCCCTCCTCCAGAAGTGGTTCCTCGTAATCTCTTGCCTGGAGGTACACGATGTCCTCATCAGGGAAATCAAACTTCATCGGCTGGTAGTCATCTTCAAGCGGTTGTTGTGCAAGATAATCCGACAATACACTTCCTTTGATGGCTTTCTGGGTAGTATAATGTATACCATACTCTGTTAAAATCATTTTCCACCTTGCAACCCTTCCGGTTAATGCTGGTTTCTCAAAAATATACTTGACGGGGTCCATTTTTGAGATTAGCAGTGTGGTATGGGTCAACATGTACTGCATCAGTCGGCAAGCGGCCCATACCAAAGTGCAACAAGTTTTCTCGAGCAGTGAGTAACGGGATTCACAGTCGGTAAACGTTTTTCTAAGGTAGTAAATAGCATACTCTTTTCGACCAGACTCATCATGTTGGCCTAGAACACACCCCATCGAGCCTTCTAACACAGTCAAGTACATGATAAGCGGCCGTCCTGGAACTGGAGGCATTAGAATCGGAGGTTCCTGCAAATATTCTTTTATCTTTTCAAAGGGTCTTTGACAGTCCTCATTCCACCTGACCATTTTCTCTTTTCTCAACAATTTGAATATCGGCTCGCATGTGGCAGTTAGATGAGATATAAACCGAGAAATGTAGTTCAATCTCCCTAAAACCCACACACTTCTTTTTCTGTTTTCGGTGCAGGCATATCTTGTATTGCTTTTACTTTTATAGGATCTACCTCGATTCCTCTTTGACTGACAATGAAACCCAACAACTTACCGGAACGCACTCCGAATGTGCACTTGTTTGGATTCAACCTCAATCTATACTTTATCAACCTGTCGAACAGCTTTTTGAGATTAACCAGATGCTCTTCTTCGTCCTGAGACTTGGAAATCATGTCGTCCACATAGCATTCAATTTCCTTATGTATCATATCATTGAACAGAGTTACCATAGCCCGTTGATACGTTGTCCCGGTGTTCTTCAATCCAAAGGGCATAACCTTATAATAGAATGTACCCCACGGGGTAATGAACGTCGTTTTGTCCATGTCTTCCGGTGCCATCTTGATCTGATTATACCCGGAAAAGCCATCCATGAAGGAAAATACCGAGAATTGAGCGGTGTTATCTACCAACACATCGATGTGAGGTAATGGAAAGTCATCTTTTGGACTTTCTCTATTTAGATCCCGATAATCGACGCACATTCGGACCTTGCCATCTTTCTTCGGTACAGGCACGATGTTAGCTACCCAAGGTGGGTGACTAGTCACAGCAAGGAACCCGGCATCCCATTGTTTCTGAACTTCCTCCTTGATCTTCATAGCCATATCAGGGCTAGTTCTTCTCAACTTTTGTTTCACGGGAGGACAGTCTTCCCTTAATGGCAGCAAGTGCACAACGATGTCAGTATTTAGCCCTGGCATATCTTGATACGACCAGGCGAAGATATCCACATATTCACGTAGCATACCAATAAATTCCTTCTTTACCTTGGCCTGCAGACTGGCCCCAATCTTTATCTCTCTCTTTACATCTTCAGTCCCGATGTTGATGATCTTTATTTCTTCCTGATGAGGTTGAATGACCCTTTCTTCTTGTTTCAACAACCTGACCAATTCTTCTGGGAGTTCACAGTCTTCCTCAACCCCTTCATCAGCTTGGTAGATAGGATTGTTGAAGTCATGCATAGTCATAGCAGGAACGTTGTCACAGGAATCTGAATGATCAACACTGCACAAGATGTGCTTGTTTCAGAAACTGAAGGAGACACAAACACACAAAAACGCAGGAAAGAAAAACATTTCCATTTTACTTGTTTTGTGAAAAATCTAAAACGAAAGAAAGAGAACATGATTTTCTTGAAACAATTTCCTTTATTTCATGGAAAAGAAAATGCATTAAAACATGGTGGCCCTACATATGGATCCATGCACCTTGAGCAGAGTACAGGATTTGACATGCAGTATGATAAAAAATGGAAACAACGAAAATTACTTTGACTTCCAGGTAACTTGAACAAAATCTTCAGCAGACCAGTTCCGAAGCTCCTACCCAGGTACGCATGAGTGAATCCAGTTATCCAAATTGCACTCACTATCTCCATCGGCATCTGTTGCACAAACATTGTTGTAGTCGAGCATTCCAGCGCTAGTGAACACTATGGTCTTACCGCCATAAGACCAGCTAGACTGACCAGGTTGATATCCAAGACCAAACTTGTCGTCTTTCTTTTCCATTTCCAGCAACTTGCCCCAGCCCTGGGCATTTCCGGATTGAACTACCTCCATAGCTTGCTTGTAGGAGTAGATAGGAGTCCCTTCCTTCTCACTGTTCTGAACTGCTGGAGACAAATTACTGACATTGACCATCTCAAAAGCTTGACAAAGTGTCTCATGGATCTCCCCATCCATTTCTACGTACTTGAAGGTTGACAGATGGCTCACGAAAATGTCTTCTTCTCCGCATACAGTGATGAACTGGCCGTCTACCACATACTTCAACTTCTGATGCAACGTGGATGTTACCGCGCCAGCAGCATGAATCCAGGGACGTCCCAGCAAATAGCTATAAGCGGGTTGAATATCCATAACATATAATGTGATTTTGAATATTTGAGACCCAATCTTCACCGGAAGCTCTACCTCCCCAAACACAGATCTTCGGGACCCATCAAAGGCTTTCACAATCAAATCACTAGGTCGCAAGACGATGCTGTAACACCCCAAATTTTCCCTCTTCATTTTAAGCATCATATCATAGCATACTCATCATACTCACATCATTTCCTCAGCATCATATCATGGAAAGATGAAGCATAACATCCCTCATGTCCTAGCATGAGCATATGGTCATCTGTGGAGTTCCCAGATGCATTTCAAGCCATGACAAGGGTCTCGATGAGTTTGTACAAGTTATGTGGTGAGTCTATACTCCAATTACAAGATCAAATCCATTGGCAAAAGCTCATAAGATTGCATGATCATCAGAGATCTCCGGACAAGGCAAAGCTCCTATGCAGTACACCCAAATCAGGGTTTGGGATTCAATCACCAAGACCTCACAACTTTGGCCATTTCTTGTGGGCCAAGTCTTCTATATGTTGAGAGGATCCTATGTGTCAAATTTCATGATAAAATTCCATGTGGAAGTCAGACAATGCCTCAGTTGCTTGCAGATGAAGGAAAAAGTCAACAGAGCCCTGAAAAAGTCAATTGTAAGACTTCGAGGGATTCAACCCCTTTCTTCTAGCCAAGGGATGTTCTTATAATATTAGAAGAGATTTGGCAAGATCAGGGATCAAAATCAGATCAATTTGGTAGGCACCGGCTTATTTTTTGAAGTTTCCCACCAAATGGAGAGAAATTCAAAATTCATTGGCGTTAACCGGTTAACAGATTGGTTAACCGGTTAACGGCCACGAATTTTGAATTTCGAGCAGCATTTCAGCATGTGTGATTTTTGCTCCATTTTTCATTTTTCTGATTTTATTCATTTTTGAATTAATTGGAAATTAAAGGAAAGATCTAGAGCTCTTGTCCAAACCTAATCCCATTGCTACATCCTAATCACACTACCCAAACCTTAATTTTGGATCCCAATCCTAATTTTTGGGCCCCAAACCTAAACCATATTTAATCATTTCTCTCCAAACCAAAAGGGTCTTCCCTCATTTTTCACTCTCATTTTCTGAATTTTCACTCCTCTCACTCACAATTCTCTCCCAATTTTCCAAATCACTCAAAGTTCCACTTTGAAGATCACACAACCTTGCCTTGAGGTGTGTAGATCTTGGAACTAAACCTCCATTCACAGTTTCTTTGCATCTCTTTGCTGGTTTTATTGGAGATTCAGATCTGGTTTGAGACCTAGAAGTGCTTTTGGATCCAAAATTCTGCATCAAGAGTTTGTTCTTGCATTTATTTTGCATGGAGGGTGGAGCTTAGCATCGGATCTTCAAGGTTTTGCGCGAGATCTCTCATTTTCAGCTTAATCAACAATTACCAAAGCATACATTAGCTTTGTAGGTTGGTTAATTTCAGATCTAGCTCTGTTTTTAGTTTATTCGCATGCTTGTGTTTTAGATCCGCCTTGTGTTTGCGTATTTGCTTGTATTGAGTGAATTGGTTGATTGATTTGTGACCGGATCCGTGTATTAGTGTTCATGAGCTTCATGATGCCTTTTAATGTGAATTGATGTACTATTTTCATGTTCAAATGCTTGCTGGGCTGGTATGAGATTGTTTGGAATAAGCTGGTTGGGAGCTGAATTTTGCAGGTTTTTGTTGTTGTCTCAACAGTGTTAACCGGTTAACGGATTGGTTAACCGGTTAACGCACCTGGTTTTTGCTGTTTTACGCAGGTTCTGGCATGGTTAACCGGTTAACGGATTGGTTAACCCGTTAACACTGAAGCAGTGGGCTACTTTTGAGTTATTTTTGGCGTGTTTGATCTCCATACTTGTCCTAAGTACCATGGATCATTATATGATCATTGAGCATGTTTGTTTGAGTGATTTTCTCGCTGATCAATGCATGCTTCCGTGTTTTCGACACGCAAATGTTTTTTTGTGCCATGTATGATTTAATTATGTGATCTTGATTGGTGTGAACTTTGAGCATGTTATTGCCTTGATTTTATTAATAAGCATTTGCTGGATTTTGCTAACCTTGCAGGGGCTTTGGTAATTGTGAGGTGTGGGAATTGAGTTCCACATCTCCAATTCTCATCTCTTCCTCTTATGTTTATGTGAACTAACCCTTTGTTGTTGGGCTTAGGCCTTTCTCACCCCTTCTTCTATCTTCTTCTCTTCTTCTTTCCTTCTCCATTAGGATAGAAACCACACTAACCCTTAGGACCTCCATGCATGTTAACACTTAGGATTATTTTAGTCCCCCTAGAATTTTTCCTTTGAGATCCTTTGGTGCTCTCTCTTCTCATCTTCAAACTTAATTCTAATTCACTTAATAAAGGTTGAGTACTTTCATGTGACATGAGACTTTGCTATGAGATACTTGCACGCGTTCCGTTTCGGGGCGAAATATGGGTCATCACTCGTGGTGGATAGGTCCTAGCATGAATACTTCGCAAAGAAAAGCTAAAAACACTTCTTAACCAAAAAAAACCACAAAAATACTTAATAATGGTAATAGGCCAGTGTGCTCAAGCCTTCACTTGTGGGACTAGCTTTGGGGATTTCCTCCATAGATAGGTGTGCCTCTTGCGCATTCCATTTCGGGATGGTGTGAGATGTACACATCCCATTGAGTAAGACTTAGGTACACTCACCTATGCAAACCTTCACTCATAAAAGCTTCATAAAAAACACCAAACAAACAATAAGCGTCTTTCCTTCGGGAATTCTTTTCTCACCTCATTCGCTCTGTACGCTAACTTGCCCCTACTTGTCACTTTGCAAGACGGTTACGCACTCGTCGTCCGAGTTTACAACACCTAAGCATTGGCATAGGCAGTTCAAGCTTTAATTCACAAGCAATTTTCCTTTGTTACCCCTAGTTAGGGGAACTACGGCGTCTCTGATCCTCATTATCCTGATGAGGTACGTAGGCAGCGGGGTAGGGCCCGTTCGAGCACAATCTTTATTTTCCCTACCTTTTTCCTTTTGCTTTCTTATTCAGTTCTTTTCCAGTTCCAGTTTCTTTTCATTTTCATTTCTTTTGCTGCAGCTTTCATGCCCTCACCCTTTGAAATAGTTTCTTTCGCAAGCGTGGATCCCGTCGGGTACGGCGGACGATCTGGGTGCTAATACCTTCCCAGGTTGTAACTGACTCCCGAACTCAGTCTCTTTGGTTCGTAGGACCTGTGTCATTCCTCTTTCTTTTCTTCTGGTTTGTGCAGCATTACCATTCCCTTTCTTCAGGATAAAAATGCCTGGCTGGCGACTCTATTCTTTTTCCGCGCCACTTTCGCGTTTGTACCAGGATAGAAATCCGGGGAGCGACAGTTGGCGACTCTGCTGGGGACCGAACCCAGAATCTCTGGTTCCCCTGTGAGTCTCTCCTAGCGCTTGTTTGATTGCTGTTGCATTGGGTGATGTTTGTTAGTTATGGCTTGTTGTATTTTATTGTTGTTGTTTTTACCGCTTTATTTACAGTTTTCAGTATTTATTTTCCGCATCATATATCATACTGGACTGTCTGGACTGGTTTTCTGTTTGGTGGGCTCGGGTGATACTGTTTCTGAGAGATAAGCCAAGTACCCGGCTTGAGTGCACCCTAGGATTAGAGTGGACATATTGTATTCGCATGTGACATGATGAGTGGCGATGTGTTTCACGCCCAGATTGCGACCGTCTTGGAAATATCTTGTGTGGGGATTTCCTCCACTTCGGGATAGGACCTTGATAGTTATGTGCATCTGGAGACCGATCATTGAGAACCTTTGTGGAAACAACCCTCTCCAGTGGTGGCAGTGGCAGACCACATTTTGTGGCAAACCCATTCGCACCCGAGGGACCACTGGGGACTCGCATAGGATGGTCTGGTTCTCTTATAGGAACTCAGTCAAAGCATCTGGTCGTATGACATTAGTACTGTATCCTACGGGCTGAATGTACTATTGTTTCTCGATTTCAGCGCTTGAAGCTGGGGACTTATAAGGGATGCTTGTTTTTCCCGGACTCAGCTGAGGCCTCCATGCGTAGTACATAATGCTTAACCGATTCCCTGATTTGGTCATGAGCCATTTCTCGGAAATGGTGAAAGTATTATTGCTATTCGGCTTTGAAAGTCCGTGATGTTTGACCCGGAGCACACCTGTGAGATTGGGAATGGGTTTACAGGTTTGCAGGAACCCTTGACCTCATCATACCCTTGTTACCAGTACAGTTCATGTTATGATACAGTTACTTTGGTTCCGGAGATCTGGTTTTCTTGTTCTGGTATTCTTGATACTGTGGTCCTGAGATCTTCTTCAGAGAGTTATAATTATCAGAGAGTGTGACTCATTGGACTTTTGGTTTGCCAGTTATTCAGAGGGGCCCTTGTCAGTGTCCAGACTCCAGACAGTCCCAGATGACCATATGTCTTTGCATTTGCATCTGCATTGCATCATTGCATCATTAATCATTGTTTTGTTTTTCATTCACAGGTTCATATCTCAGCTTCCGGTTCCGGTATCCTCTTCAAAGATGGAAGATCCTCGCAAGCAGAATATTCACTTCAAGTTCTTTGACATCAAGGTTGGCCTGTTGAAGAAGATGGTAAAGCTGATTACACCCAACCATGTGGAGAGATTCAGAAAAGCTTACGGGAGTATTCTTGATGTGGTGGTAGAGCTAGATCCTTCCGAGAGGAGTGCCATTCATACTTTGCTTCAGTATTATGATCCTCAGCTCCGTTGCTTCACGTTTCCTGATTTTCAGTTGGGCCCTATGCTGGAGGAGTATGCTCTGATCCTGGGTGTGCCGGTTCGAGACCAGGTTCCTTTCAATGCCGAGATGAGTAGACCTGCACCTGAGGCTATTGCTAAGGCTCTTTATTTGAGCCCTTCTGTTGTGAAGTCTTTGACCATCATTAAAGGAGGTGTGCCTGGGTTTTCTTTGGAGGCTCTGGTGAAGAAGGCGGAAGAGTTAGCTGTTGAGGAAGAATGGGATGCTGTCTGTGCTATCTTGGCTCTTTCTATCTATGGCATTATATTGTTTGCAGATATGGAGAAGTTCATAGATGCGAATTCCATACATCTCTTTTTGCTGAAGAATCCTGTGCCTACCTTACTCGGTGACTTGTATTACTTAGTGCATTACAAGACTGAGAAGAAGAGGGGAGGTCTGGCTCGCTGTTGTGCTCCCTTATTTCACATATGGTTCATGAGGCATCTGCCTAGTACGGGAGTGTTTAGTGACCACACCTTGGTATGGGCTCAGAAGCTGGAAAAGTTGCTTGCCAAGGATGTCAGGTGGATTACTCAAAGGCTACAAGGTGCACGTTTCATCACTAGTTGCGGAAGTTATCTTAGTGTGCCGTTATTGGGAGTAACTAGAGGGATTAATTACAATCCAATCCTGTTAAGAAGACAATTGGGATACGCTTTGAGAGAGGTGCCAGAAGAACTGAAGTTGACCCCTATTTTCTACTTCTCAGTGAAAGACAATATGCCCTTAGTGAGGAAGGTTGCGGGAGCTTGGAAGTGCATTAAGGGAGAAGGGATAGCTAGCTTCGGAAAGTGCAACAATCAGACATTCCCAGAGTATGAAGCTTGGTTGAAAGACAGAGCTAGAAGAGTTTTGTTGCCATTTTCAACACCAGTTCCCCCAGTTGTTGAGTCCATTGATACTATGTCTTTGGAGGAGTTCAAGAAGTTGGAAGCCCAGCTACATGCAGTTAGAGTTGAAAATACTGAGATGGTAAGCCTGTACCACCAAGCCAACAGGGCCAAGATTGAAGCCGAAGAGAAGTTGTTGAAGATGCAGACTACCTTGGAGGCCAAGGAGAAGAACTTTGTTGGTAGAGAAGCCCATTTACGCAGGTTAGGGATGATGGAAGCCCAAAGAGAAGCTGAGCGCAAGAAGAATTCAAAGATCCTCAAAGATGCTCGTCAGTCTATTGTCTGGTTGCGGGAACAGAGAGAACAAGAGCTGAAGCAATATAAGGAAAAAGAAGAGTTCTTTGAAGTCCAGATGGCTTACAAAAAAGAAGAGGTGGAGCAAGTCCACAAGATTCGCAGAGAGAAGACTCATCAGCTAGCAGATAGTCAGCAAGCTCTTGAAGCAGCACTCAAAGAGATTGAAGACCTCAAGTTGATGGCTGGGGTCAAGAAGGTCAGGTCTGATGTGGGGTTTAGTGATGGAGCTTTAGGGTCCTCAGGCGGTGGTTTTGCTTCTTAGTTTGCTTTTCTTGTATCTGGATTACCTACAGGCATGTTGTAGGAGTCCTAGCTGTTTGTTTTCTTTTCAGAAACTTGTACCCTACGGGATTCTGTTTTATTTTCCTAATGGGTTGATTTATGTTATGTCTTCTTTTTCACCATTTCTTGGTTTGCTTGCTGTTATGGCTTGAATGTGGTTTCTCGCAAAGGTTTCTGAAAGTCGAGGATCAGTGCCCATCTGGTTTTCTTTGCTAAATACCGGAACCGGGGCATGAATGACCTGGGATTGGAAACATAAACAACTGCATTGCATTCATATAACCTGTTTGTTGTTTTGCAGGTGTTGTCTCAGTTACTAACGTGTTTTGTGTGTCAGGCACTATAGCTCCCCGTAAAGTTCGGGAACAACCAGTAGCGCATCGGTATCCGACAAAGATTAACAGAGAACGAGCCATGGACCAGATGCAAGCGGACTTGGCAGATCTGAGACTGAGAATGGATAACTTTATGACGTTGATGGCCGGCATGGGGTAGAACCAAGAGCGTCTGTGGGAGATGATTGAGAATCAGAACAGGAACACTGCTGCTGCTGCTACTACTGACAATCGTACCGGTGCGGGCGCACGTCAGGTTGAAATTCCTATTGCTCAACCAGGAGTGACTATCACCAATGATGGGTTGAATAACATTCAGATGGACAATCATGAAGACCAGTTCACTCTACTTGACGAAGCTGAAGGTCAAGGTGCTGAGATGAACAAGAGGTTCGAAGAGATGGCTGAGCAAATCAAAGCTATTTAGTCCTAGAGTTCCTTGGAATTTGACATAACAGATTTGGGCTTGGTTCATGGGGTCAGGATCCCATACAAGTTCAAAGTTCCAACCTTTGAAAAGTATAATGGCACTGCATGCCCGAAAACCCATCTTCAATCGTTCGTTGGGAGAATTGCTACTCACACGGATGATGAGAAACTATGGATGTATTATTTTCAAGACAGCTTGGTAGGAGCTTCTCTGGAATGGTACATGAAGCTCAGTAGGATCAATATCAAGAGTTGGAAGGATCTAGCTGAAGCCTTTGTGAGGCAGTATCAATACAACTTGGACATGGCTCTGAACCGCACGCAGTTGCAGCACATGGCTCGGGCAGCAAAAGAAGGCTTCAAAGAATATGCCCAGAGGTGGCGCCAGCTCGCTGCCAGAGTACAACCACCGCTGCTAGAGAACGAAATGTCTGACATGTTTATGGGTACTCTACAGGGTGTTTTTCTTGAAAGGTTGGCATCTAGTTCCGCCACTAAATTCAACGATATTGTTATTGCTGGTGAAAGAGTTGAGACATTGCTGAAAATGGGGAAGATACAAGACCCTAGTGCTAGTAGCTTTAATGGAGCGAGGAAAGCTTTTAGTGGACCTCCTAGAAGACGAGAGGGCGAGACGAATGCTGTATTCGGCCGAGGACGGGGCCGAGATTACAGAAGACAATATGAACATGTGGCTGCTATCACAGTTCCTTCAGCTCCAGTACAATAGATGCTACCTCCACCTCCACAACAACATCAACAACAACAACAACCTCGTACTAAGTATCAGCAGAGACCGTATCAGCCAAGGCCAACTCGCCCGGCTAATAGGGTGATTGAGGATATCCCTATGACCTATGTTGCCTTACTTCCAAGACTATTAGATTTGAACCTGATTCAACTGAGGACTTTGGCACCCCCACCTCCTGGAGAGCTTCCAATGAGTTATGATGTCAACGCGCGATGCGCTTTCCACTCTGGAGTACCCGGGCACTCGATTGAGAAGTGCAGGGCTTTGCATCACAAGGTTCAGGATCTTGTAGACTCTAAGGCAATCAACTTTGCACCGCTGCCGAATGTTAACTCGAACCCTATGCCTAATCATGGAGGGGCAAGAGTCAATGCTGTTGAGGGTGGTGACAAGTTGAGTCTGGTGCTGAGTATCGATGAAGTGAAGACCTCCTGGAGGGTAGTGAAAGAGAGACTGCTGAAGGGTCAAGTTTTCCCTGGCTGTAGCTTTGATTGTGAAGACTGTTTGAATGCTGAGAATGGCTGTGAGAAATTGAAGATGGGTTTGCAGGGTTTGATTGATGCTGGATCCTTGCAATTCAGTAAAGTTGGTAATGAAGAGGCTGATGATGTGTCAACCATTACTATTTTCTACGATGAAGCTGACATGCCTGTCAGGAGAGAACCGGTTACAATCTATGCTCCTCAGATTAGTCCCGTGACCATCACAGTACCTGGGCCTGTGCCGTACACAGACGATAGAGCCATTCCTTGGCATTATGGCTCGGATGTATATGTAGCTGGGCAGAGGATTGAGAGCAGATCTGTTGTCGCTGACCCGACTGTAGAGAACGTCGGAGGAGTAGGGGGTTTCACTCGAAGTGGTAGGTTATTCGCTCCCCCTGCACTGAGAGGGGATCCTGAGGCCGAGGCTTCGTCCAAAGCCAAAGGAAAGCATGTTGTGAATGATGAATCAACTACTCCTGTTGCTGGGCAGGGTACGTTTGAGAAAGAAGTCGAGGAATTCATGAGGATTATTAAAAAGAGTGACTACAAGGTGGTTGATCAACTGAACCAAACGCCTTCAAAGATATCCATCTTGTCACTGCTGATGTGCTCTCCCGCACACCGAGAGGCCTTACTGAAAGTCCTGCAAATGGCCTACGTTCCTCAGGAGATTATTGTCAACCAACTAAAAGCTGTTGTTGGAAGCGTCAATCCAAGTCATGGCTTAGGCTTTACTGACAGAAACCTCACGTCGGAGGGCAGAAACCACAACAAAGCACTACACATCACAATGGAGTGCAAGGGCGCTGTGCTGTCTCATGTTCTTGTAGACACAGGCTCTTCCTTGAATGTGCTTCCGAAGAAGGCATTGATGAAGCTTAATATTGATGGGATTGTCCTGACACCGAGTGATCTGGTGGTTAAAGCTTTCGATGGATCGAGGAGATCAGTTTTTGGAGAGGTTGAGCTGCCCGTCAAGATAGGCTCTCAAGTCTTCAAAAGTGTTTTCTATGTTATGGACATCCAGCCTGCATATAGCTGTTTGTTGGGAAGGTCGTGGATACACGCTGCTGGAGCCGTTACTTCAACCCTGCATCAGAAGCTTAAATACGTGGTGGACGGCCAGGTCATCACAGTTTGTGGGGAAGAGGATATATTCGTTAGCCATTTGTCGACATTTAAGTACGTAGAGATGGATGGGGAAATCCATGAGACTTTATGCCTAGCTTTTGAAGCAGACGTCAGCATCCTGACTCCTGTGGAGAAGAGAAATGAAAAGGAGGGTACGTCTATTCATTCCTACCGGGAAGCAAAGGAGGTTGTTCAATCAGGCAGTGCCCAGGGCTGGGGTAAGCTGTTGGAGCTGGAAAAGAAAGATGATAAATTTGGCTTAGGGTATCAGCCTGGTGGTTCTACTTCAGGTGGTAAGGCTATCACGTTCACAAGTGTTGGGTTGCTCAACCACGATCAGATCTGTACAGTAAGCCAAGATGGGGATAGTGACGGAGACTAGGACAATTGGATCCACTCGTGTGCGCCCGATGAGGAGCTAGGAAATTGGTCTGCAGAAGACATTGTTCAAGTCACCTGGCTCGCAGAGTAATTATTTTGTTTCCTTTTATTAGCATACTGCATTGTCAAATCCATCATTCTGCCCAAGATGTTTGTATCCATTGTATTGGGCCACCATGTTTTATATGCATCTTATTTTTTCTATGAAATAAAAGGACATTTTCAGACAAACTATGTTCTCCTTCTTTGTTTTAAAACTTTTCACAAAATATAAAAAAAATGGCAATGTGTTTTTCCTTTTTGTTTTTGTGTTAGCGTCTCTTTTTCAAAATAAGCAGATTCTGAATAAGCACATCATCTGTGCAGTGTTGATCATTCGGATTCCACAGATAACGTTCCTGCTATGACTATGCATGACTTTGACAATCCAGTCTACCAAGCTGATGAAGGGGTTGAGGAAGATTGTGACTTCCCTGAAGAATTAGCCAGATTGTTGAAACAAGAGGAACGGGTTATTCAGCCTCATCAAGAAGAGATTGAGATCATCAACCTTGGCAGTGAAGATGCAAAGAAGGAAATCAAGATTGGGGCCAGTCTGTAGGCCGACGTCAAGAAAGAGCTGATCAGTATGCTGAGAGAGTATGTGGATATCTTTGCTTGGTCATATCAAGATATGCCAGGGTTGGATACCGACATCGTGATGCATAAGCTACCTCTGAGAGAGGATTGTCCTCCTGTAAAGCAAAAATTGAGAAGAACTCGCCCTGACATGGCGATGAAGATTAAAGAGGAGGTTCAGAAGCAGTGGGATGTCGGGTTCCTTGATGTGACTAGTTACCCACCTTGGGTAGCTAACATTGTTCCTGTACCTAAGAAGGACGGCAAGGTCCGGATGTGCGTTGACTATCGGGATTTGAACAGAGCAAGCCCAAAAGATGATTTTCTGTTGCCACACATTGACGTGTTGGAGACAATACTGCTCAATTCTGTGTTCTCCTTCATGGATGGCTTCTCCGGATATAACCAGATCAAGATGGCGTCGGAAGATATGGAGAAGACAACGTTCATTACCCCGTGGGGTACATTCTACTATAAGGTCATGCCCTTTGGTTTGAAGAACGCCGGGGCAACCTATCAACGGGCGATGGTCACATTGTTCCATGACATGATCCACAAGGAGATCGAATGTTATGTGGACGATATGATTGCAAAGTCCAGAGACGAAGAGGAGCATCTGGTCAACTTGAAGAAGCTTTTTGATAGACTGATCAAGTACAAGCTGAGGTTGAATCCAAACAAGTGCACTTTCGGAGTGCGTTCCGGGAAATTGCTGGGTTTCATTGTAAGTCAAAGAGGAATTGAGGTAGATCCTGCTAAAGTAAAAGCTATTCAAGATATGCCTGCACCTAGGATAGAAAAAGAAGTGCGCGGGTTTTTAGGGAGGTTGAACTACATTTCTCGGTTCATATCTCATCTAACTGCCACGTGCGAACCAATATTCAAACTGCTAAGAAAAGAGCAAACGGTCAGGTGGAACGATGACTGCCAAAGAGCTTTCGATAAAATAAAAGAATATTTGCAGGAGCCTCCAATTCTAATGCCTCTAGTGGAAGGAAGACCATTAATCATGTACTTGACCATGCTAGAAGGGTCAATGGGGTGTGTGTTAGGCCAACATGACGAGTTTGGTCGAAAAGAGTATGCCATTTATTACCTTAGCAAAATGTTTACCGACTGTGAATCCCGATATTCACTGCTCGAGAAAACTTGTTGCGCTTTGGTATGGGCTGCTCGCCGACTGAGGCAGTACATGTTGACTCATACCACACTTCTCATTTCCAAGATGGATCCTGTCAAGTACATCTTTGAGAAACCAGCGTTGACCGGAAGGGTTGCTAGGTGGCAGATGATTTTAACTGAATACGACATCCAGTATACTTCTCAGAAAGCCATCAAGGGAAGTGTATTGTCAGATTACCTTGCCCAGCAACCTCTTGAGGATGATTATCAGCCAATGAAGTTTGATTTCCCCGATGAGGACATCATGTATCTCAAAACAAACGATTATGAGGAACCACTTCCGGAGGAGGGGCCTGACCCTGAATCCAAATGGAATTTGATGTTTGATGGGGCCGTCAATATCAATGGTCGTGGAGTTGGTGCCGTACTCATTACTCCCGAAGGTGTTCATTACTCCCGTAGGTGTTCATTTACCCTTCGGATTAAGAACCTCGATATATTCGGAGATTCAGCCCTCATCATTAACCAAGTTACCGGCAAGTGGTATACACATCAAGAGCATCTAATTCCATACAGGGATTATGCTAGAAAACTGTTGACGTTCTTCACGACAGTTAAACTTCAGTACATACCACGTGATGAAAATCAGTTCGCCGATGCATTGGCCACTCTCTCTTTGTCGATTAAAGTCTTGTGTTGGAATTATGTGCCAAAAATTGATATATCCAGGCTTGACGGTCCAGCTTATGTCTTCTCTGTAGACGCCGTGTCTGACGAGAAACCTTGGTATTTTGATATCAAGTTATTCCTGGAAAAGCAAGAATACCCAACTGAGGCATCTTCCAATGATAAGAAGACCTTGAGGCGACTTGCTGCTAGCTTCTTCTTGAACACAGACGGGGTTTTGTACAAGAGAAACTTCGACATGGTCTTGCTCAGATGCGTGGATAGACACGAAGCAAGCCTGTTGATGCAGGAAGTCCACGAAGGATCTTTCGGTACCCATGCAGGAGGGCATGCTATGGCGAAGAAATTGCTGAGATCAGGGTATTACTAGATGACAATGGATGCAGACTGTTGCTCATTCGCTCGTAAGTGCCACAAGTGCCAAATATATGTAGACAAAGTGCATGTTCCTCCAAGCCCGCTCAACGTCATGTCATCTCCTTGGCCCTTTTCTATGTGGGGCATTGACATGATCGGGAAGATCGAGCCAACTGCTTCGAATGGTCATCGCTTCATCCTGGTCGCGATTGATTACTTTACCAAATGGGTAGAAGCAGCGTCTTATGCCAACGTCACTCGTCAGGTGGTGGCAAGATTTCTGAAAAGAGATATTATATGTAGATATGGAGTGCCCGAAAGGATCATTACTGATAATGGTTCTAATCTCAACAACAAGATGATGGCAGAATTGTGTCGGGACTTCAGGATACAACATCACAATTCTTCTCCTTACCGACCAAAGATGAATGGTGCAGTAGAGGCAGCTAACAAGAATATCAAGAAGATTGTGCATAAAATGGTTGTCACCTATAAAGATTGGCATGATATTTACCATTTGCTTTGCATGGGTACCGAACGTCAGTCAGGACGTCAACCGGGGAAACTCCCTTCTCTCTGGTGTATGGCATGGAAGCAGTCCTGCCTGTTGAAGTAGTGATTCTTTCACTGCGCGTGATGATGGATGTCAAGCTGGATGAGGCTGAATGGGTGCGTGCTCGTTATAATCAGCTATGTCTAATTGAGGAAACGAGATTAGCGGCTATCTGTCATGGTCAGCTTTATCAGAGGAGAATGAAGCGAGCATTCGACCAACGAGTACGTACTCGAGAGTATCAAGTGGGAGAGCTTGTATTGAAGAGGATCGTTCCTCCAAGTTCAGATCACAGGGGCAAGTGGACCCCAAACTACGAAGGACCATTCATAGTGAAGAAAGTCTTCTCAGGAGGAGCACTGATGCTCACCACTATGGATGGAGATGACTTCCAGTCCCCTGTTAACTCGGACGCAGTTAAAAAATACTTTGCATAAAGAGACCCACTGGACACAAAAACAGAATTATAGTCCAGGAAAAAAAAGGGCATCCCGGCGAGCTAAAAACAGAATAAAAGCTCGGGAAAAAATTAGGGAAATAAATAAAAACAATGTACACCCGCTGAGTTGAAAAGCCACATTGGACAGCTCAGGCAAAAAAGGGTATCCCGGTGGATTGAAAACCTGAAAGGGCGATCCACGCAAAACAAGGGAATAAGCGAACAACTGCGATCCGAGTTATCTGAACCACATCATCGTTTCGTACAACTTGACAATATCAGAAGGATAGGAAGCAGTCCCCTCATCCTCTCAGAAAGCCGAAGCAGAATGGAGAGTCTCGAAGACATGCAGGTCATAGCAGAAATGGAACTCCTTGGAATGCCGTGTACATTGCCATTAGGATAGTTTCTTTTTCTCAATTTTTATAGTGGCTACCTCTTTCCAGGTGGTTGCTTCCTGTTGTAAAATATTTTCCTATTCAGAGGCCATTCAATAAAAAGAATATTCAGTCAAAAAGTTGTGTGTGTTTATTTTTGTTTGCAAAATGTCCTGAATTTTTGGCAAAAATAGCATTGCATCTAAACATGGTGATAATTTTGAAAAGAAAACTGACATATAGGGAAACTGTAACCCTCTTTGAGTGTCGGGTGACGACGGATGAACAGATCATTCCACGCAAATCCCCGGGGCACACATGTGTTTTCTGTTTTTGCAGGTTGCAGGATGGCGTCGCATTCTCTCAAGAAATTTACTCTTCCCCAGTAGAGTATCTCCCCAAGCAGAGATTTCTCCCAGCAGGTATCTGAAAGCTTGACCTTTCCAGCAGAGATTTCCTCCAACCAAGCCTTGGCAGTAGCCCAAGCAGGTTCTTCTTCCCCAGTGAAGTAGCAGTGCATGTCTCCCCAGCGGAGTATGCCCAGCAGGTATCAGAACGCCTGACATTACCAGAGGTGGAATTATCAGAATTCTATCCTCAGCAAGAGTCCTTCCCCAGCAGGTGGGATTGAAAGCCTGATGTCCCCTCGGAGTCTTGAATCAGCAGATGCTCTCCCCAGCTAGAGTATGATTGAAGAAGATTCCCCAGCCAAGTCTGGAGATGATCTTGTCCCCACAGAGTTCATATTTAATGTTCACTCCGTCCGTGAAATATTTCCCAGCAAAATTGCCATACTTTTGGGTATTTGATGATACAGCCAGGTATTCATCACCTCAGTCAGAGTTGAGTGTCCAGACCTCTTGACTTGTCTTCCCCTGCAGAGTTGTATTCCTTGCTGCCAATCAGGCATTTGTTTGTTGCTCGTCTACAACTTTTCAACACTCGTCCGTGTTATCCCTAAGCAAGATTTTCCCCAGCAGGGGCATGTTACTGCTTCATTGCTGCTCATCTCCATCTCTCAACATTCGTCAGTGTTAGCTCCTTGGTATTGCTCGTTTTCTTTCCCCAACAGTGGTTTATGATTGCCTTGATATTGCTCGTCTGCAATTTCAAACACTCGGCTGTGTTTGGTTATATCAGTTTCTGTTTGCTCGTCTGCAAATCTCCAACACTTGTCTGTGTTATGGTATCTCACCTGCTGTTGTTCGTCTGCAACTCCTCAACACTCGTCTGTGTTTGGTATTGGGTCCTTTGCTGCACTCGTCTGTGTCGTGCTGTGTATTTTCAATTGTCGCTCGTCTGCAACTTTCCAGCACTCATCTGTGTTTGGCACGCCTGATATTTGTGGATACTCGTCTGTATCATATCCAGCACTCGTTTGTGTTTGTTTGAAGCTCGTCTGCTTTTATTCCCCAGAAGTCGTCTGTGTTCTGAAGCTCGTCTGCTTTGCTTGGATACTCGTCTGTATCGTCCCCAGCACTCGTCTGTGCTAGCTTACATCTGTATGTGAGGATTTACTGTTTACCCTGGTATTTCTGTATTGCTACTTCAAATGCTCGTCTGTGTTTAAATTTCTGGTATTCGTCTGTACCAGTGGCTGATACTCGTCTGTATCATGGCCTGAAGCACTCGTCTGTGTTTCTCGGATCATCGTCTGATACTCGTCTATATCATTGACTTATGGCACTCGTCTGTGTTATCTTGATGATCATCCAATACTCGTCTGTATTGAAGAGGTTTCGAATCCTGACAGTGGGAATTAAATGTCGAAATGGTTACCGGTCCTGGCGTAACAGGTAAATCCGAAGGAGGCTCGTCTGTCTCAGGCACCAATTTTTGTTGTTGCTGCACCTGGCGTCACAGGTTTGCTAAGAAGACTCGTCTGTCTTGTACCATATATCCATGGATAATATATGAAGAAGGTTCGTCTACCTTGATTGCATGTCTATCCCACAGACTTAAGTACGTTACCGGTCCTGGCGTAACAGGTAAAGCTGAAGGAGACTCGTCTGTCTCATTGCTATATACAGTTTTGAGGACTCATATGTCCAGTTCCTGGCGTCACAGGATCGTTTGAAGACTCGTCTGTCAACATGTTCTTATTCCAGATATCAGTTCAAATTGGAAAAAGCTCGTCTGCTTCTTTCTCCCCTGCAGTCCCCAGAGTGTCATCTGGTTGGGTTTATTTCCTAGCGTTACATTCTTTGTCAGAGTGCAAATTATTGGTCTTTTTTGTATTCAACCACAGTTTATCTTGAATGGTCGATAGCCCGTACTATCGCCCTTTTCAGATTAACTGATGATTGAATAGGGGCAGCTGTAACACCCCAAATTTGCCCTCTTCATTTTAAGCATCATATCATAGCATACTCATCATACTCACATCATTTCCTCAGCATCATATCATGGAAAGATGAAGCATAACATCCCTAATGTCCTAGCATGAGCATATGGTCATCTGTGGAGTTCCCAGATGCATTTCAAGCCATGACAAGGGTCTCGATGAGTTTGTACAAGTTATGTGGTGAGTCTACACTCCAATTACAAGATCAAGTCCATTGGCAAAAGCTCATAAGATTGCATGATCATCAGAGATCTCCGGACAAGGCAATGCTCCTATGCAGTACACCCAAATCAGGGTTTGGGATTCAATCACCAAGACCTCACAACTTTGGCCATTTCTTGTGGGCCAAGTCTTCTATATGTTGAGAGGATCCTATGTGTCAAATTTCATTAGAAAATTCCATGTGGAAGTCAGACAATGCCTCAGTTGCTTGCAGATGAAGGAAAAAGTCAACAGAGCCCTGAAAAAGTCAATTGTGAGACTTCGAGGGATTCAACCCCTTTCTTCTAGCCAAGGGATGTTCTTATAATGTTAGAAGAGATTTGGCAAGATCAGGGATCAAAATCAGATCAATTTGGTTGGCACCGGCTTATTTTTTGAAGTTTCCCACCAAAAGGAGGGAAATTCAAAATTCATTGGCGTTAACCGGTTAACGGATTGGTTAACCGGTTAACGGCCACGAATTTTGAATTTCGAGCAGCATTTCAGCATGTGTGATTTTTGCTCCATTTTTCATTTTTCTGATTTTATTCATTTTTGAATTAATTGGAAATTAAAGGAAAGATCTAGAGCTCTTGTCCAAACCTAATCCCATTGCTACATCCTAATCACACTACCCAAACCTTAATTTTGGATCCCAATCCTAATTTTTGGGCCCCAAACCTAAACCATATTTAATCATTTCTCTCCAAACCAAAAGGGTCTTCCCTCATTTTTCACTCTCATTTTCAGAATTTTCACTCCTCTCACTCACAATTCTCTCCCAATTTTCCAAATCACTCAAAGTTCCTCTTTGAAGATCACACAACCTTGCCTTGAGGTGTGTAGATCTTGGAACTAAACCTCCATTCACAGTTTCTTTGCATCTCTTTGCTGGTTTTATTGGAGATTCAGATCTGGTTTGAGACCTAGAAGTGCTTTTGGATCCAAAATTCTGCATCAAGAGCTTGTTCTTGCATTTATTTTGCATGGAGGGTGGAGCTTAGCATCAGATCTTCAAGGTTTTGCGCGAGATCTCTCATTTTCAGCTTAATCAACAATTACCAAAGCATACCTCAGCTTTGTAGGTTGGTTAATTTCAGATCTAGCTCTGTTTTTAGTTTATTCGCATGCTTGTGTTTTAGATCCGCCTTGTGTTTGCGTATTTGCTTGTATTGAGTGAATTGGTTGATTGATTTGTGACCGGATCCGTGTATTAGTGTTCATGAGCTTCATGATGCCTTTTAATGTGAATTGATGTACTATTTTCATGTTCAAATGCTTGCTGGGCTGGTATGAGATTGTTTGGAATAAGCTGGTTGGGAGCTGAATTTTGCAGGTTTTTGCTGCTGTCTCAATAGTGTTAACCGGTTAACGGATTGGTTAACTGGTTAACGCACCTGGTTTTTGCTGTTTTACGCAGGTTCTGGCATGGTTAACCGGTTAACGGATTGGTTAACCGGTTAACACTGAAGCAGTGGGCTACTTTTGAGTTATTTTTGGCGTGTTTGATCTCCATACTTGTCCTAAGTACCATGGATCATTATATGATCATTGAGCATGTTTGTTTGAGTGATTTTCTCGCTGATCAATGCATGCTTCCGTGTTTTCGACACGCAAATGTTTTTTTGTGCCATGTATGATTTAATTATGTGATCTTGATTGGTGTGAACTTTGAGCATGTTATTGCCTTGATTTTATTAATAAGCATTTGCTGGATTTTGCTAACCTTGCAGGGGCTTTGGTAATTGTGAGGTGTGGGAATTGAGTTCCACATCTCCAATTCTCATCTCTCCCTCTTATGTTTATGTGAACTAACCCTTTGTTGTTGGGCTTAGGCCTTTCTCACCCCTTCTTCTATCTTCTTCTTTCCTTCTCCATTAGGATAGAAACCACACTAACATTTAGGACCTCCATGCATGTTAACACTTAGGATTATTTTAGTCCCCCTAGAATTTTTCCTTTGAGATCCTTTGGTGCTCTCTCTTCTCATCTTCAAACTTAATTCTAATTCACTTAATAAAGGTTGAGTACTTTCATGTGACATGAGACTTTGCTATGAGATACTTGCATGCGTTCCGTTTCGGGGTGAAGTGTGGGTCATCACTCGTGGTGGATAGGTCCTAGCATGAATACTTCGCAAAGAAAAGCTAAAAACACTTCTTAACAAAAAAAAACCACAAAAATACTTAATAATGGTAATAGGCCAGTGTGCTCAAGCCTTCACTTGTGGGACTAGCTTTGGGGATTTCCTCCATAGATAGGCGTGCCTCTTGCGCATTCCATTTCGGGATGGTGTGAGATGTACACATCCCATTGAGTAAGACTTAGGTACACTCACCTATGCAAACCTTCACTCATAAAAGCTTCATAAAAACACCAAACAAACAATAAGCGTCTTTCCTTCGGGAATTCTTTTCTCACCTCATTCGCTCCGTACGCTAACTTGCCCCTACTTGTCACTTTGCAAGACGGTTACGCACTCGTCGTCCGAGTCTGCAACACCTGAGCATTGGCATAGGCAGTTCATGCTTTAATTCACATGCAATTTTCCTTTGTTACCCCTAGTTAGGGGAACTACGGCGTCTCTGATCCTCATTATCCTGATGAGGTACGTAGGCAGCGGGGTAGGGCCCGTTCGAGCACAATCTTTATTTTCCCTACCTTTTTCCTTTTGCTTTCTTATTCAGTTCTTTTCCAGTTCCAGTTTCTTTTCATTTTCATTTCTTTTGCTGCAGCTTTCATGCCTTCATCCTTTGAAATAGTTTCTTTCGCAAGCGTGGATCCCGTCGGGTACGGCGGACGATCTGGGTGCTAATACCTTCCTAGGTCGTAACTGACTCCCGAACTCAGTCTCTTTGGTTCGTAGGACCTGTGTCCTTCCTCTTTCTTTTCTTCTGGTTTGTGCAGCATTACCATTCCCTTTCTTCGGGATAAAAATGCCTAGCTAGAGACTCTATTCTTTTTCCGCACCACTTTCGCGTTTGTACCAGGATGGAAATCTGGGGAGTGACAGATGCCATCAACATTCAGCTTCATGAGGGCCTTCTTAGGGAGAACATTGAGAGAAGAGCATGTATCTACCAGGACGTGTGATAGAACAACACCCTTGCACTCCATGGTGATATGCAAGGCTTTGTTGTGATTGCGTCCTTCAGAAGTGAGATCCCTATCTGTGAATCCCAACCCATGGTTGGCGTTTATGCTGCCTACCACAGCCTCCAATTGGTTGGCAGTTATCTCTTGTGGTACATACGCCATTTGCAAAACTTTCAGCAAAGCCTCTCGATGAGCTTGGGAACACATCAACAATGACAGAATGGATATCTTGGACGGGGTCTAATTCAGCTGTTCAACCACCTTATAGTCTCTTTTCTTAATTATTCTTATGAATTCTTCGACTTCCTTTTCAAAAGCGCCCTGACCGGCAACAGGAGTCGTCGCCTCTTCAGTTACTATCTGTTTATCCTTAGCCTTTGCAGCAGCTTCAGCTTTAGGATCACCTCTAAGAGCTTGAGGAGCAAAGAGACGCCCATTTCGTGTAAATCCCCCAACTCCTCCGACATTCACCACAGTCGCGTCACTAGTCACTGCTTGACTCTCCACTTTCTAGCCTCCTACATACACATTCGAGCCATAATGCCACGGGATGGCCTTGTCATCAGCATAAGGGACTGGTCCCGGAACAGTAATGGTCACTTGACTCACTTCGGGGACATAAATGGTCACCGGCTCTCTTCGTATAGGAACTTCAGCAGGGTCAAAATAAATCATCACTGTAGACACACAATCATTTCTATTGTCAGCTCTGTCAAATTGTAGCGACCCCTCGTCAATCAAACATTGTAGCCCAGCTGTAAACACCCCAAATTTTACCACAATAAGTTCACACCATTGTCTTTTGATCTTTCATCTTTGCATTAGTTTAAGCATATCATATCATATGGCATTTTGTTTCACTGCATTAGTTCAAGTTCATATGCATCTAGGGTTTGTGATCTGAGCAATCCAAGGATCCATCTGAGCCACTCCAAAGGCCTCCAATCACTCCAATAGGGTCCATGTGTATTTTATCATCATATTACATCCCTCAAAGATCAAGGAAGTCAAGAAATCACAAGAACTGGCAAGGCATGGAAGCAGAGCTAGGGTTTCACTACACAGATGACCTGAAATTAGGGTTTTGGTTTCAAAGGCCGTAACTCCAAATATTTTGGTCATTTTTGTTTCTAATGTTATTAAGATGTTATAAGGATCATGTTTACCAAGTTTGATGAAGAAATTCATTATGGAAGTCATTTGTTCATTGAGTAACTTCTTGAGCAAGTCAGAGCAAAATCAGGGCATCTGAGGCCCCCAACAATGGAACCAAAGTGGATTTTTCATCAAATTGAAGTTATTTGATCTTTATTTGATAATTGAAGTGCTTGGAAATTCACAAATTTGAAGAAATTTGAGCTAAACCAAAAGTTGCCAAAAATGGAAATGACTTGTAATGGAAACTTTCCATTTTGGGAAAGTTTTTTCAACCTCCTCTTTCTCAACCAAATATGCTTCAAATGAAAAATTGTTGGTCATGAAAGTTGTAGATTAGATCATTCCCTTTTCAAAAAGTACAAGAACAAGTCCTAATTCAATATGGAACTCAAGTTATGGCTTGGCAAAGTTGGCAAAAATACTATAATTTTCACTTTCACACTAAAGAGGATTTTTTGAAAATTCACATACCAAGTCATTTTGTGACCTCTAATCACTCTCTAAGAATCATACACACATGATACAATGCATTTTGACCAAAATTTCCCAAATAATCATCCCATTTCATGCCTTGAACTTCAAGAAATTCAAAAGGGGCCAAAACTCTTCAAATTTGCAAAAGGGCATGAAACTTCTCATACACTTGCTGCATCACCCCAAAACATTTCCCATGGTTCTCCTTTATCTTTGCTGAGCCAAGACATGCCCTAAAACAGATGCAACATGAGCCCATACCTCAAGTACACCCAATGTTGACATTTTGGCAAATTGCCCATACCAATCACCACAGGCCACCACCCACTTTCTGACCTATCAAACATTGTTATGTGGATCAAAAGCAAGCCAGTCCATACATCACACAAGCTCAGATCATTCCATAAACCAAGCTTCACAAAAATCACGTCAAAGCAAAAAACCTTCGAAACTTTCTGTCCAGCCATCAAACTTCAAAACAAACTTCACCATTCATTCAGAAATGATCCATAGAGCATAAACCAACCATCAAACAAGCCCCAAAGCCCCTCTACAAAAAACACGATTCTGGTGCAGCAAGAGTGCAACCTCTCATTCCAGCCATTCTAAGCTCCTTCCAAGCATTGCAACTTCATCAGGAGGTCAAAAGGAGTGGGTTTGCACAAGAGAGGAGGTCCAAAAGCTCCAAACTGAGAAAGCTCAAGCTCAGGTAACCTCAAGAACAATTTTTCCAGAAACTTTATTTTATGTTATAGAAATGTTCCCCATGCTCCCCTGATCACACTGCACATGTTGTTTTTGAAAATGGTGAAGAAATGAGCATGAATCGAATCTCTGAAATTTTTGACCTAAAAGAAGTTTGTTTCGATTCATGCTGGTTTATGAAAATAAATGATTTTGAGTGTTGGATTCTTGTTTAGTGTTGTCCATAGATCATTTCTGGAGATTTTGGTGAAGTTTCATGGCCTGTGGTGGAAGTTGGGTTGAAGGATGGACGGAGAAGATGACCGGAACACTGCTCCGGTCACCTGAAAATATTTAGGGTTGTAATTAGGGTTAATCCAGCCAGTTTGAATGTCAACCGTAGGATCTTGTTTAGCGCGTGTTCGTAGGGTCCAGATTAATCCACTTAAGCCCTAATTCAGTTTAATTAATTTAATTAGGTTTAATTAATTAATTAACTCAGTTCAAATTTGAACCATTGGATAGCGCGTGTAGTCTTTCCCTCCAAACCCTAGTTTGAATCTAATCCCTTGGATGCGTTGACCAGCCCTTTAATTCATTTTATTTCATTTAAATTCCATTTATTTTGTGCATTTTATTTAAAATACTTAGAAAATTCCAAAAATATTTTTCTTCTGCATTTTGACTTCAAATATTTTTCTTCACCCAAAAATATTTTTATTTTTATTTTTTGCATTAAAAAATCATTTTAAAAATATTTAAATGTTTATTTTAATTAATTAATGGAAATTAATTAATTAAAATACCATTTAGGTTTCTAAAAATTCCAAAAACATTCATATTGCATCTTCGGACATTTAGAAACATTGTCAAACCATTATTACAAATTTCTTTTTGGTTTTGATCCAATTTTGACATTTTTCTTGAATTTAGGGTTCATAAAAATCCCTTTTTGGAACCCTAACTTCAAAATTTCTTTTCTGCCTAACAATGTAGGGTTTGACAATGGTTCTTTTTGTGTTGTCTTCCATATAACATGTAGTATCTAGCATATTTATGTCACAAATTTATCTTGCATTTTCCATTTGATTTGCATTTTCCCTCTTAAGGTACCTAAATACCCTAGTTAACTTAGAAAATTCATAACTTCCTTTAGGTTAAGAGTTAAACCTTCTCCTTTGGGGTGTGATATCATATGGAGTTAGGGTTTGTTTGAACTCATTTGAAATTTTTTATCATGTGAATTGCTTCTGTCTTGATCATTTGCATCTCATCCTTTCATGTAACCCTAATTTTGCATTCATACTTGCATCTTACATTGTATCGCATGAACATATGAACTTGCCATGACATTCTAAGCACTTGTATGCCATCTTAGTCATCTTAATACATTGCTTGAACATTACTTGGTCATTTCTTCATACATTTTCCATGCTTTGCATCCATTTCATTTCATAACATCCATGTGTTTTCATGCTTCCCACATGCCTCATATGCATTCATTCTCTTGTATGATCACATATGTGCACCTTGTATGCTCTCACATCATCTCATAGCATCATTTGCTTCATGTGTTTGCTTCTGGTTTTGTTCCTTTTTCATTACATATTCATCTTTTCATGTCATTTCTCTCTTTATGCATCTTGTACTAACATTTTCAGGTGGTAAGTAACTTGAGAAGTGAATTTGCCTTCACTTCTCATTTCTCTTCATCTTCTTCATATGCATCCTTGCTTCATTTTTATTTGCCTTTGAGTGAGCTTGCTCATTCATGTTCATCTCCCACTTTCTTTCTCAAAGTTACTTATCTTCTTCAGTGAAGTAAGTAACTTATTCATCTGCTTCTTCCTCCTTTCATCTGCTTCTTCCATTGGTGGCTTCTCTGAAGATCTTTTTTAAGCCTCACAAACCATAGGAACATCCAATCATGACAATAATTAGGGTTGTGATTAGTCCCCCTTTCGCTTTTACCTTTGTGTCTTCTTTGCGTCTCTCTTCTCACCTCATCATTAGAGACTAAACCTTTAAGGTTTTAAGACTTTGGAATTAGGGTTATGCCTGCATCCTTCTCTTAGGATGGAGTGTATAACTTTAATCCTAAGTGTTAAACCCTTAATTTGTTTAAACCTCTTAATCAATCCATCTTAATAATCACTAAGACATTAACTTGTAACTTGGGCCTTACATTAGGGTTCTAATTCTTCCATTATTGGTTAAGAAGGACTAACCCTAGTGTTTAATGGACAAGTCCCCCTCAAGTTGTCTTACAAACAATAAAAATCATTTCTTAATCTCACCCTTAATTAAAATCCACTCTAATAAAGGCTTGTTTTGTCATGAGGTTAATCCCTAATCATGGATTAAGTTGAGGTATCTTCTTCAACTTAAGTGTGTTCATCTATTATCCTTCTATTAGGATGGTGTAATAAGTTCACTAATCCTTGATTATGGCTTAAACTCATTACTTAACACTAAACAAAAACTCAAAAAACATCTAAATAATCACAAGTAGGTTAATGATCTTAATCTTACATCATCATGGTAATTAAGTTGAGATGGCTATCTCATATTTAAAGTATTCTCATTATCCCTAATCAAAGGGAGGATATAATGAGTTTACTAACCCTTGGTTTAGGCTTAAGCTCATTAACTTATGACAAACACCAAAAACAAATAAAAGATTGAAAACACAAAAATAAACAATAATCGTCTCCTTCGGGATTCTTTTCTCATCACACTCATTCATAAACAAGAACTTGCTTCTTCCGTATAATGCAAGACAGTTAGCACTCGAGCCAGACGAGTCATACACTTGAGCATAGACAAGCAGGCAGTTCATCAGTCAATTTATCTTTCAGTCTCTTTGAGTCGAACTACAATGTTCTGACTTCCTCATTGCACGAGAGGATACTTAGGCATAACTTAACTGTTATCGAACAAAAGTCTCTGTGTCTTCCCTCTCTTTCAGCATTCTCTTTTAAGCCTCATTCCTGAGCATTTCACTTCACCTTTTGCACTGACACTTGTATATTCTTTTCAAACTTTTGCACACAGATAGCACAGACACCTACCCCTTTAAACACAAACTTTCAAGCGTGGATCCCGTCGAGTACGATGGACAATTTGGGTACTAATACCTTCCCAGGTTGTAACCAACCCCCTTTCTCAGTTTCTCTGGTTCGCAACCGTCTTATCCATATCTTTCTAGGTTTATGCAGCATTACCTTTCCTTCAGGATAAAAATACCTAGCTGGAGACTCTATTCACCTTCATTTCATCTTCTTCTTTCGCCGACCGTTCGCGCCTGTACCCTATTTGACCGGGTGTCTTTTCGGGGGAGCGACAGCTTGGCGACTCTGCTGGGGATCCTTTTGTTGCAACCAGGGCTTCTGGTTCTTTTTGTGGGTTCCTCCTAGCGCTTGTTTGATTTGTGTTTACAGGTGTGTTATTTGCTACTTGTGCTTATTTATTTTCTTTATTTATTGCTTTATGTACAACTTTATTTATTGCTTTCATTTACAGTTTTATGCATTTCATATTGTCATTATCATGTGCTGGATCTCTTGTCTGTTTTGGTGGGTGGGGTTCATTGAGTGATTAAGGTCCTATACCTGGGACCTGAGTGACACATAGGCTAGAGTGGCTTCATATTATTTCCCATTCCAATTCAGTCTGGTGCGGGAATATGAAACACGGTTCAGACATGGGTTTCTTCTTGAGAACTCTGTGCTACAGATTTCCTGTAGTACTAGGGCTATCTGGGAAGCCTTCTAAGTCGGAATGACCTTTTTATGACCTTCAGCATCTGTGCATTAGAGGAAGATCCTTTATGGTTATTATAAACACCGTACCTCCGGGTTGGAAGTTTTTACACTTCTCATAACTGATCCAAGTCTGAGGATCCTTGTTCTAGAACATTACATGTGAGGGGGTTGGAATGTTTGCAGGTTTACAGGAACCCTTGGCCTCATCATACCCTGTTACTAGATTTGTTAAGGTTGTATTATTTGGACAGTTCTTGTGATTACCCTGGACTTGTGACTCTTTATTTGAGTCCCCCACCTGGTTACTAGATTTCTAAGCCTCCATCCGGACTTATGAACATACATGGACTTTTGCCAAGGCAGATAGACAGATCCAGCACTTGATCACAAACCCTTTGCATATCATTTGCATACATCATTTTTGCATCATTTAACATTTTCTTATTTGTTTTACAGGGTATCCATCATATTGTCTTTGATTTGGTTTTGACCCCTTTTGCTGCTCAGACTCCTTCAGTTATCTTCTCCAGCACCTTCATCAGTTTGTCAGTGATTTCTCCTCCAGCTATCTTCATCAGAGACCCATCTCCAGCATCTCATTCAGTGAACTTCATCAGCAGTTGCTCTCAGCTTCTTTACCAGCACCCATTATCAGTATGGACACTTCAAGAAAGAGCAACATCACATACCACTTCTTTGAGCCCACCCTGACTGGCATCAGGCAGATCCAGTCCCTCATTACTCCTGATCATGTCCCACTATTCAGAGAGCATTATGGAAGCATATTGGACATGGTCATGGATTTAGATGCATCTCAGAGGAGCATGATCCATACTTGCTTGCAGTTTTATGATCCTCCACTCAGATGTTTCACATTTCCTGATTTCCAGTTGGGACCTCTGTTAGAAGAATTTTCCATGTTGTTAGGAATTCCTATCAGGAGAGGGATTCCTTTCAACCCAAAGATGGTTGCTCCCAGAAATGAAGACATAGCTAGGGCATTGCATCTGGAGCCTTCCCTTATTGATCAGAACATGACAACCAAGGTTGGGGTTCCAGGCCTTCACCTAGACTTCTTGATCTCCCAAGCTACCCTGCATGCTGCAATAGGAGAATGGAAGGTTTTCTGTGCACTTCTAGCCCTCAGTATATATGGGGTTATCTTGTTTGCAGATGAGCCAAAGTTTATGAGCAAGAATGTCATTCACCTGTTCTTACTGAGGAACCCAGTTCCTACCTTGCTGGGAGACTTCTACTACTCAGTACACCAGAGGAATGAGAAGCAAAGAGGAAGACTGGTCAGATGTTGTGCTCCTCTCTATTACTCTTGGCTGCTAAGACACTTGCCAAAATCAGATACTTTCCTGAACCCCCATCAGCAAAAAAACTGTGCTAAGAGATTTATTGCCTTGACATCAGAGGACATCAGATGGTGCACTCAAAGCACCAAAGGAAAGGACATCATTACTAGCTGTGGGCAATATCCTAATGTGCCTTTGTAGGAGTGAAAGGTTGCATCAACTACAACCCTTTAGTGTTTAAAAGACAATTAGGGTATGCTTTGGTTCATCCTCCCAGAGGACAAGATTTGCCTGAAACTCTTTACTGTGAGATCCGACCCAACTCTACTGTTGTTAGACAAGCTGCCTGGGCTTGGGATAACATCCAGACTAAGGGAACAACCATCCTTGGCAAGTGCAACAACATTGCTTCAGCGCAGTATTCTGATTGGTCTCGTACCAGAGCTCAGATCACCCGGATGCCATTTACTTTGAAAGATACACCTGAACCTTCTACAATACAACCTACAGCTACTGTCAGTTTGGAAGAGTTTGAAAAGCTGAAAGAGAGGAATACTCAGCTATCTGAAACCTTGAAGAAGACTCTCTGGGAGATAAATGACAGCCATCTAGATAATGAGAGATTGGAAAGGCTCAGGATTGAGCACTTGACCAAGATTGGGAAGACGAATGACTACATCAGGAAGGCAAGGGCAGGGGAGTTAGTACTAAAGAATGCTTGCAAGGAAGCGAAAACTCAGAAGGCTAGGGCAGAACATTATCTGGAGGAGAGCCAGGCTAGGTGGATCAGGATCATTGAAGCCCGTGCACAAGAAGATCAAAAGACTCAGGCCAAGATAGAGCAGATGAAGGCTAGTGAGAAGAAGCATCAGGAGGCATTGTTAGCAGCTCAGAGAGAGATATCTGAATTGAAACTCCGGGCGGGGTTGAAGAGGTCAAAGGATCAGGACAAGTATAAGAAGTTAACCAGTGCCATTGCTACCAGGAACCTCCTCATCGGGACTATTACAGAGCACCCAGTGGGTCCAGTGACTGAGGCCCTCTTGAAGGAAGTCAAGGAGGATGACTTTGGACTAGATGTTTGACTTTTTTGCTTGCACTTTTTCTTTTGTTGTTGTATTTTGACCCACCATGGGAATGTATTGTAATCAAACTATGTATTTTCATCCTTTGTAATATATCAGTTTGTATTATTTTTGGTGGGCTTTATCTGTCAACATCATCAGCATCTCCTCGAGGTCTGGAAAGGTCAAAACCAAAGAACCAAATCGGATACCCTTGGAAGACAAATAGGCATATTGCATCGCATACTAACATTTTCTTTGTTTTGTAGGTTTTGTTTTATTGTTGTCTCTCACTTTGTTGTGGTTTCAGGAAACATTGCTCGCAGAAGAGTGTTCCCTATCAACATAATACACCGGTACCCAACGCGAAACAACCTTCCGGGACTCCAGATGGATCAAGTTCAGCAAGACTTGAATGAAGTGAGGACCCAAATGGCCAATGAGAGGGTTGAGATGAGGACTCAGATGACCCAATTCATGACTGTGATGACTAGTTTAGCTCAGAGCCAAGAAGGACTGAGGGAGTTGGTTGAAAGGAAATCCCCTGAAGAACACCATCCAGGTACAGGAGGTACCAGTAACAATGATCACGTGCAACCTCGCACTGATCCACCAGAGTTTGGGCCTCATCTAAACCCCGAAATCAATGCCATAAGGAATACCCAGGGTAACACTGTTGGAGGAAGGGTCTTGCAAGAGGACCCTCAAGAAGAGCAGTTTACAGTTGTTGGGGCTGGGGACGAAGTTTACGATCGTAGGCTGGATGAAATTGCAGAGAAGTTGAGGTCTTTTGAATCCCATAATTACCTAGGGTTTGATGTAATGGACATGGGACTGGTGGAAGGGGTGAGAATTCCTCACAAGTTCAAACCCCCGTGTTTTGAAAGGTATAATGGCACATCCTGCCCACGCACCAACCTTCAATCATTCTTGGGAAGATTAAAAGCATACACCATGGACGAAAAACTGTGGATGTTTTACTTCGAGGATAGTCTAACAGGGGCATCCTGAGAATGGTTTTCCCACCTGACCAGAGCCACAGTAAGGAACTGGAAAGACTTGGCTGAAGCTTTCATCCGACGATATCAGTATAACCTGGACATGGCTCCAAACAGGACCCTCCTAATGGGGATGTCTCAATCTTCCCGTGAAAGCTTCAGGGAATATGCCCAAAGGTGGAGGCAACTTGCTGCTGCAGTTCAACCCCCCATGTCTGAAAGGGAAATGGCAGACATGTTCATGAATACTCTTCAAGGAACATACATTGACAGATTGGCTGCATTTTCTTCTACCAGTTTGCAGATGTGGTGATAGATGGGGAAAGAATAGAGAGCCTATTGAAGATGGGAAAGATCTCCGATAACGGTGCCAGTTTAAGCAGTACAAGAAAACCATTTGTTGGGCCCCGTAGATCTGGTGAGACAAACTCTGTGCACATGGGAAGAGGGAGAACCCAATACTTGCCCAGAACAGTTGCTGTATTTACTATCCCTGCTCCACCTCCTCAGTATACTCAACAACCACAACACTTTCTGCAACAACAATAGTTTCCACAACAGAGATCATACAACAATAACAACAATAATCAACAACAACGCCCGTTTCAACAGCGGCCATCTCAGGTCAACCGGGTGATTGACCCCATTCCAATGCCATATGCTACACTACTGCCACAACTCCTAAAACTCAATCTTGTTGAGTTGAGGACATTGACTCCACCTGATCCTCAAAACCTTCCTTGAAACTATGATGTCAATGCTAGGTGTGCTTTTCACTCTAACGCACTTGGTCACTCTACGGAAAAATGCAGAGCTCTACATATGAAGGTTCAGGATCTGGTAGATTCAAAAGCCCTGAACTTTGCACCTCCTCCCAATGTAATGAAAAATCCTATGCCAAGCCACAATGGGCCAAGGATTAATGCTATAGAGGATGGTTCGCCCATGAGTTTAATAGAAGACATTGCATGTATTCAAACACCTCTGGCAGAGGTTAAAGCCCAGCTTTTAAAGTGCCAAGTGTTTCCAAGTTGTGAGGCCTGTTGTGAATCATTCAAACTTTCTGAGAATGGGTGTGCGAGCTTGAGGAGTGGAATTAATGGCCTAATTAGAGAAGGCATTCTGCAAATTACAACAATAGCTTCTACAACACCAACAACCCTTTTGACAACAATAATTGATTCTTCTACAAATGCAACAACCATCTTTCCTACTAGTTCTTCTACAACTTCAACGGCCATTGTTCCAACTGATTCATCTACAACTTCAGCAATCATTCCATCTGTTACTCCAACATCGGCTACTACAACTGTCACAATTTATTATGACCCGACAACGGTCCCGAATTCCAGCAACTTTCAACAATCTCAACAAAGCTTCATTTCACCTCCACCAACATCCACCAGAGGTCCTGTTACTATTTTTTATGATCCACACACTATTACAGTCCCAACATCTGCTGCAGTGAGCCCAGTCACTATCACGGTGCCCGGGCCAATCCCATATGATAAAGACAGTGCTATACCATGGCATTATGGTGCTGATCTGTACTGCAACGGAGAGAAAGTCCTTCTTGATTCTCCAGTTCTCACTCCCCAAGTGGATAATGTTGGGGGAGGCGGAGGCTTCACCCGAAGCGGACGCCTCTTTGCATCACAAGCCCCTAGAACCAATACTGAGGCAGTGGTTATTGCCAGAGCAAGGGGAAGAGTGTGATACCTGAAGAACCTGCACCAAAAGAAACTCATAAATCATCCTTTGATCAAGATTTGGATGAGTTTATGAGAATTATTAAAAGAAGTGACTATAAAGTTGTGGACCAGCTCCACCAGACCCCTTCAAAGATCTCAATCTTATCTCTGTTGTTGTGTTCTGAAGCCCATCGGGATGCACTACTCAAAGTTCTGCATGCTGCCTACGTGCCAGAAGAGATCACTGTGAATCAGCTGGAAATAGTAGTGTCAAATGTCAATACTAGCCATGGGCTAGGTTTCACTGATTCTGATTTGACAACAGAAGGACGTCTCCACAAAAAATCTTTGCACATAACCTTGGAGTGCAAAGGAGCTGTGTTATCTCATTTTCTTGTAGACATTGGGTCCTCACTCAATGTCTTACCCAAGAAAGCCCTTGTCAAGCTCGAATATGATGGGATAGCTCTCCGGCCAAGTAACCTTGTGGTCAGGGCTTTTGATGGCTCCAAAAGATCTGTTCTCGGAGAGGTGGAGTTGCCGGTGAAAATCAGTCCACAAGTCTTTAAGACAATTTTCTATGTGATAGACATACAACCTGCTTACAGCTGTTTGCTTGGTCGACCCTAGATTCACGTTGCAGGCGCAGTAATGTCGACCCTTCACCAGAAACTAAAGTATGAATGGGAAGGACAGATTATCACCATCTGTGGTGAGGAGGACATATTTGTTAGCCATCTGGCTACATATAAGTATAGTGAGATGGATGGTGAAATCCATGAGACAATGAGCCAAGGGTTCGAGGCCCTGAATGTCAATGAGGCTACTGAAGTATTTGTTGCATCCCAGGAAGACAAGATGGGTACTTCAATTGTGTCTTATCAGCAAGCCCGAAAGGTTGTTGAAGAAGGTAATGCTCAAGGCTGGGGCAAGTTGCTGCCAGTGGAAAAGAAGGAAGATAGATTCGATTTGGGTAACAGACCATTCCGACAAGATCAATCAGAGGCTGCAAAGGAGCCCAAATTCATCAGTGGGGGATGCTCACCCCAGATGTTGTTAACAATCTGGAACACGAGGAGGAAAGCGACCGCAACCTGGAGAGCTAGATACGTCCAAGGATCCCGGGGAACCAAGTCCTTAACTGGTCTTCCCAGGAAATTATAAGGGTTACTCCTGCAGATTAATTATTATTTCCTGTCTTTTATAGCATGCATCAAGTCCTGAATCTTGCCCAAGGTGTCAGGACTCATTTTGTAATAGGTCCATATTGTAATTTTGTGCAAATGATTAATCAATGAATATCAGACATCTTTTGCAAACGAGTCTCTTTTTCGCTCACTGTCTTTTCATTTTTCACTTTTGTACAAAACAATAAAATGGCAATGTTTTCAAAATAATAACTTCATTTTCACTTTTTCTAAACAAGATTAAAACTGATCACTAAAACGAACCAATCTCAACCCTTGCAGAGATTATCCTCCAGATTGCACCGACAATAGCACTGCTATGACCTTGTACGACTTCGACAATCCGATTAATCAAGCTGATGAAGGGGTTGAAGAAGACTATGAGTTACCTGAAGAGTTAGCTAGGTTGTTGAGGCAGGAAGAGAAAGTGATCACTCCTCATCAGGAGGAGGTTGAAATAGTTAATCTTGGTACCGAAGAAGACTTGAAAGAAGTGAAGATTGGGGCCGGTCTGCAAGATTCAGTGAAGGAACAGCTTATTGACATGCTTCGAGAATACGTCGACGTCTTTTCTTGGTCCTATCAAGACATGCCAGGTCTGGATACCGACATTGTTATGCACAAGTTGCCTTTGAAAGAAGATTGCCCACCAGTGAAACAGAAGCTACGCCGTACTCGTCCGGATATGGCCATGAATATTAAGGAAGAAGTACAAAAACAGTGGGACGCCGGTTTCCTTGTTGTGACTAGTTACCCACCGTGGGTCGCTAACATTGTACCAGTGCCTAAGAAGGATGGCAAAGTAAGGATGTGTGTGGATTACCAGGATCTGAATAGAGCTAGCCCAAAGGATGACTTCCCTTTACCTCACATTGATATATTGGTCGACAACACAACTCAATTCTCGGTATTCTCTTTCATGGATGGATTTTCCGGGTATAATCAGATCAGGATGTCACCCGAAGACATGGAGAAGACTACCTTCATCACACCTTGGGGCACATTTTGTTATAAGGTAATGCCTTTTGGGTTGAAGAATGTCGGCGCGACCTATCAACGGGCTATGGTAACGTTATTCCATGATATGATCCACAAAGAAATTGAATGCTACGTGGATGACATGATTGCCAAGTCCCTTACTGAAGAAGATCATCTGGTGAATCTGCTAAAGTTGTTCAAGCGTCTGAGAAAGTATCAGCTGAAGTTAAACCCCAACAAATGCACATTCGGGGTACGTTCCGGTAAACTGTTGGGGTTCATTGTAAGTGAAAAGGGAATTGAAGTTGATCCTGACAAAGTCAAAGCCATTCAAGAGATGCCTGCACCTAGGACTGAAAAGGAAGTTCGAGGGTTCTTAGGTAGATTGAACTACATATCGAGGTTCATATCTCACCTTACAGCAACCTGTGAGCCTTTGTTCAAATTATTAAGAAAGGAACAAACAGTCAGATGGAATGAAGATTGTCAGAAGGCTTTTGACAAAATCAAGGAGTACCTACAAGAACCTTCAATTCTTATGCCTCTAGTTGAAGGAAGACCTCTAATAATGTACCTGACAGTATTAGAAGGGTCAATGGGGTGTGTCTTGGGCCAGCATGACGAGTCTGGTCGAAACGAGTATGCAATATACTACCTAGGCAAAAAGTTTACCGACTGTGAACAACGCTATTCCCTGCTCGAGAAAACTTGTTGTGCTTTAGCGTGGGCTGCTCGCCGACTAAGACAGTATATGTTGACTCACACTACTTTATTGATTTCAAAAATGGATCCAGTCAAGTACATATTTGAGAAGCCATCACTTACCGGAAGGATTGCAAGATGGCAAATGATTCTGACAGAATATGACATTCAGTATACATCTCAAAAGGCCATCAAGGGCATTGTATTGTCTGATTATCTAGCTGAGCAACCCATTGATGATTACCAACCAATGAGATTTGACTTCCCTGATGAAGACATCATGTTCCTAAAAGTAAAAGATCATGAAGAGCCTGTTCACACCGAAGGGCCTGACCCAGAAGAAGAATGGACAATGATGTTTGATGGGGCTGTCAATATGAATGGTCGCGGAGTTGGTGCAGTGCTTATTACACCTAAAGGAGTACATATGCCTTTCTCGGCTAAACTCACCTTTGCATGCACTAACAACGAAGCTGAATATGAAGTGTGTATCATGGGTCTTGAGGAAGCCATTGACCTCAGGATCAAGACATTAATTGTATTCGGAGATTCAGCTTTGGTAATCAATCAGACCAACGGCAAATGGTATACCCACCAAGAGCATCTAATTCCATACCGTGACTATACGAGGAGATTATTGACTTTCTTCACAATAGTCAAACTTGAGTATATCCATCGAGACGAAAATCAGTTCGCAGATGCTTTAGCTACCATTTCCTCCATGATCAAGGTTCAAACTGCCAATTTTGTGCCTCGGATTTCTGTATCTAGACTAGACCGACCAGCGTACGTTTTCTCCGTGGACATTGCTTAAGATAATAAGCCTTGGTTCCATGATATCAAATGCTTCTTGGAGGACCAAACATACCCACCTGGGGCATCATCCAATGATAAGAAGACATTAAGAAGGCTGGCTGGTAGTTTCTTCCTCAATGCTGATGGTTCATTGTACAAGCAAAACTTTGACATGGTACTACTCAGATGTGTTGACAAGAAAGAAGCAGACTTGCTGATGCACGAGGTGCATGAAGGATCTTTCGGTACCCATGCTGGAGGACATGCAATGGCTAAGAAGTTGTTACGATCAGGTTACTACTGGATCACAATGGATGCAGACTGTTGTGCCTGTGCCAGAAAGTGCCACAAATGCCAGATCTATGCAGACAAGGTGCATGTGCCTCTGAATCCTTTGAATGTGATGTCTTCACCTTAGCCCTTTGCCATGTGGGGCATTGATATGATTGAGAAGATTGAACTGACTGCTTCAAATGGCCACAGATTCATCCTGGTAGCCATTGATTACTTCACCAAATGGGTTGAAGCAGCTACATATGCTAACGTCACCAGACAAGTGGTGGCCAGATTTCTGAAAAGGGACATCATCTGTCGATATGGAGTACCCGAGAGAATCATTACTGATAATGGTTCCAATTTGAACAACAAAATGATGGCAGAACTGTGTCGGGACTTCAAAATACAACACAACAACTCTTCCCCTTACAGGCCAAAGATGAATGGCGCTGTTGAGGCAGCTAATAAGAACATCAAGAAGATTGTGCAGAAGATGGTGGTTACTTACAAAGACTGGCATGAAATGCTACCATTTCCTTGAATGGGTATCAAACTTCAATCAGAACGTCTTCTGGGGCAACACCTTATCAACTTGTGTATGGTATGGAAGTCGTCCTACCTGTTAAAGTTGAGCTACCTTCCTTGCGGGTACTGGTGGATGTCAAGCTGAATGAAGCAGAATGGGTCCGATCTCGGTACAATCAATTGAGTCTGATCGAAGAAAGGAGGTTAGCTGATATCTGTCATGGGCAGTTGTATCAGAAAATAATGAAGAAAGCCTTCGATCAGAAAGTCAGGCTTCGGGAATACCAAGTGGGAGATCTTGTGCTAAAAAGACTTCTTCCTCCTCATACAGACCACAGGAGCAAATGGACTCCAAATTATGATGTCCCATTCATAGTAAAGAAAGTTTTCTCGGGTGGAGCACTGATGCTCACTACTATGGACGGTGAAGATTTCTTATCCCATGTAAATTCAGATGCAGTTAAAAAATACTTCGCATAAAATGACCCGCTGGACATACAAACAGAATGTAAGTCCATGCAAGAATAGGGCATCCCGACGAGTCAAAAAACAGAATAAAAGACTCGGGAAAAAATAAAGGAAAAATCAAAAAAATGTACACCCGCTGAGTTGAAAAGCCGCATTGGACAGCTCAGGAAAAAATGGGTATCCCGGTGGATTAAAAACCCGAAAGGGCGATCCACGCAAAATAAGGGAATAAACGAACAACTGCATTCTGAATTCGTCTGTATCGCTCACAATACGGCAAGCCTTCAAAGGATAAAGCATCGGTCAGAATCAACCTTCTTCAGAAAGTAAGATAAGAAGAACGTTAAGGTCATACAGGTCATAGCAAAGGAAGCTCACCGAAGCGTCATCAACATTGCCAACACTCTTACTTTTTCTTAATTTGTAACAATCTCCTCATTCCAGGGGATCTGTTTCTTTGACTGTATCTGCCAATTCAGGGCACCCAGATTAATAAAATCAGAGTTTTCAGTCACACCTCGTTTTGTACATTTTTGTTTCGTTTGCAAAATGTCCAATATCCATGATATAATATTTGCATAAAACAAATGAGTCGTTCTTAATAAATGCTTGCAGGAAATAATCTTACTTCCAGGAATATCTGACTCCTATAAGGGAATCCGGTAAGGGATACCTTGGGATGCTTGTGCGTTTCTTTGTCTTAACAGGATGCAGGTATTCGATACGCAACATGAGGCATGCCAAGCGCACTTCCCCAGCACATCTTCTCCAAGAAGCATCTGAAAATACTTTCTCCCCAACAGAGTTGTCAAGGCCTCCTCGTCCCCAGTATAAGTTTATTCAGCAAGAGCATCCCCAGCCGGGATCCCCACAAAGTACTCTAGGAAGATCGTTTAGTGATCTTTCCTCCCCCGAACAGTGTTCCAAGTCTCTCAAAGATAAAAGGATCGACTCCCCATAGAGTTCCAGCCTCTCCTCAGAAGAGCAAGGCCTGAAATTCTCACGCAACAAAGTGACGGAAGCTTCCTCATCCCCAGCTGGGTTATCTCCTTACCGGATAGATCTACCAATGATCTATTTCCCCCAAGCAGAGCCATATATTTTTATCAGATTTACCAATGATCTCATCCCCAGCTGGGATATCCTTCCAAGAAGATCAACCAAAGATCTTCACAGCAGCGGGATCCGAATCCCGGATCGGTTTCTTTTGCATAATCATAGCATTTGCATAATCTTTCCCCACAAAGTGTAGCATTCCATTTAATACGGAGCATTACGGAAAAAATCAAACATTTTGCATGATCACAAGTCAGGTTCGAACCAGTCACCTGCAAATACCATCAGTAATGTATATAAAAACTCGCAAGCAAATAAAAGCCAAAGCGTCCCCTTTGCACTCTCCAACATAAATACATGATCATATATACCATTCCGACACTCGTCCGTGTCATTTTATTCCCCTGCAGATATAAGCCACAAACATCCTCTGTGATTACAGATACCTATACACACTCCTGACACTCGTCCGTGTCACCCCTCCCCAGCACGGTTGCCCAAATACTTATTGCAAACCAAACACTTATTTATAACACACTCTCGTTGACACCCGTCTGTGTCATCCTGTCCCCACAGGTCGACAGAACACCTTTTACACTCATAAGTTCATAACTTATACACTTTCTCTTTTGACACCCGTCCGTATCAAAAATTTTCCCAGCAAGTTGAACACTCGTCCGTGTCTTGCTCATACTTCACAAATACTTGTTCATACTTATACAGATACTCGTCCGTATCTTGTATATACACTTATTCCCCACAGATTTGACACTCGTCCATGTTCTTTGTTAACTAGTTGGTACTCGTCCGTACCATCATCTCTGAACATGGGTCAGCGTTTGTTTCTACCGATACTCATTTGTATCATGGTCCTAAGGATGCTCGTCCGCATCTTTAATCTATACACATTGTCAAACACTTATACCTTTTATTTCTTAAGCATAAGCACTCATCCGTGTTTACCATTCCCCAGCAGAACAACTTTCTCTTATCCGACATTCGTCCTATATCGTGATACTTTCGGCAGCCGTACCCTGCCAGGTGATCGTCCTTCACCTTTGGATGACCGTCCCTCATCCCTTCCCCGGTGGAGTCTCCATTATTGGAACCCTTTTCTATCCAGCATTCATCCTATGTCATGATATTGAGCAGTCGTACCCTGCTAGGTGATCATCCTTCACCTCTTGATGATCGCCCTTCATCATGCTTATCCGATGGCCGTCCCCATCGTCGACCTTTTCTATCCGACATTCATTCTATGTCATGATAAAGAGCAGTTGTCCCCTGCTAGGTGATCGTCCTTCACCTTTGATGACCGTACCTCATCATTTATTTCATTAATTCTTTGAACCGATGGTCGTCCCCATCATTATTTACCTTACTTTGAAAAACTAATGGTCGTCCCCATCATTGACTTTATCTTTAAATCCCCAGAGAATCTTACTTCCTTTCCTAATGGTCGTCCCCATCATGGTACCTTTAACTTTCCCCAGCATGTCGGCCGTCCCCGTCATTGTTTTATCCCCAGCAGTCATCCTCTGCTTGATGGTCGTCCTCCATCGCCCGCACTTTATAAACATACTATACTTTTTACAATTTATATCCCTTTTCTTCTTCTCCCCAGTGAGTGCAAATTTCAGACTGTCTTTGGTATTCAACCACAAGTTATCTTGTTTGTCTGTTAAGCCAAGCGCTCACATCCAGCACAGCTAACTCATGCTTGAATAGGGGCAGCTGTAAACACCCCAAATTTTCCCTCACTAATTTCACACCATTGGCTTGTGATCTTTCATCTTTGCATTAGTTTAAGCATATCATATCATATGGCATTTTGTTTTACTACATTAGTTCAACTTCATTTGCATCTAGGGTTTATGATCTGAGCAATCCAAGGATCCATCTGAGCCACTCCAAAGGCCTCCAATCACTCCAAGAGGGTCCATGTGTATTTTATCATCATATTACATCCCTCAAAGATCAAGGAAGTCAATAAATCACAAGAACTGGCAAGGCATGGAAGCAGAGCTAGGGTTTCACTACACAGATGACCTGAAATTAGGGTTATGGTTTCAAAGGCCATAACTCCAAATTTTTTGGTCATTTTTGTTTCTAATGTTCTTAAGATGTTATAAGGATCATGTGTACCAATTTTGATGAAGAAATTAATTGTAGAAGTCATTTGTTCACTGGGTACTTTCTTGAGCAAGTCAGAGCAAAATCAGGGCATCTGAGGCCCCCAACAATGGAATCAAAGTGGATTTTTCATCAAATTGAAGTTATTTGATCTTTATTTGATCATTGAAGTGATTGTAAGTTCATAAAGTTGAAGAAATTTGAGCTAAACCAAAAGTTGCTAAAAATGGAAATGACTTGTAATGGAAACTTTCCATTTTGGGAAAGTTTTTTCAACCTCCTCTTTCTCAACCAAAAATGCTTCAAATGAAAAAATTTTGGTCATGAAAGTTGTAGATTGGATCATTCCATTTTCAAAAAGTACAAGAACGATTCTAATTCATTATGGAACTAAAGTTATGGCTTGGAAAAGTTGGCAAAAATCCTATAATTTTCACTTTCACACCAAAGAGGATTTTTTGCAAATTCACATACCAAGTCATTTTGTGACCTCTAATCACTCTCTAAGCACAATACACACATGATACAATGCATTGTGACCAAAATTTCCCAAAGAATCATCCCATTTCATGCCTTGAACTTCAAGAAATTCAAAAGGGGCCAATACTCTTCAAATTTGGAAAAGGGCATGAAACTTCTCATACACTTGTTGCATCACCCCAAAACATTTTCCATGGTTCTCCTTGATCTTTGCTGAGCCAAGACATGCCCTAAAACAGCTACAACATGATCCCATACCTCAAGTACACCTAATGTTGACATTTTGGCAACTTGCCCATACCAATCACTGCAGGCCACCACCCACTTTCTGACCTATCAAACATTGTTATGTGGATCAAAAGCAAGCCAATCCATACATCACACAAGCTCAGATAATTCCATAAACCAAGCTTCACAAAAATCACCTCAAAGCAAAAAACCTTCGAAACTTTCTGTCCAACCATCAAACTTCAAAACAAACTTCTCCATTAATTCAGAAATGATCCATATAGCATAAACCAACCATCAAACAAGCCCCAAAGCCCCTCTACACAAAAAACGATTCTGGTGCAACAAGAGTGCAACCTCTTATTCCAGCCATTCTAAGCTCCTTCCAAGCATTTCAAGTTCATCAGGAGGTCAAGAGGAGTGGGTTTGCACAAGAGAGGAGGTCCAAAAGCTCCAAACTGAGAAAGCTCAAGATCAGGTAACCTCAAGAACAATTTTTCCAGAAACTTTATTTTGTGTTATAGAAATGTTCCCCATGCTCCCCTGATCACACTACACTTGTTGTTTTTTAAAATGGTGAAGAAATGAGCATGAATCGAATCTCTGAAAATTTTTACCTAAAAGAAGTTTGTTTCGATTCATGCTGGTTTATGAAAATAAATGATTTTGAGAGTTGGATTCTTGTTTAGTGTTGTCCATAGATCATTTTTGGAGATTTTGGTGAAGTTTCATGGCCTGTGGTGGAAGTTGGGTTGAAGGATGGTCGAAGAAGATGACCGAAACACTGTTCCGGTCACCTGAAAATGTTTAGGGTTGTAATTAGGGTTAATCCAGCCAGTTTGAATGTCAGCCGTAGGATCATGTTTAACGCATGTTTGTAGGGTCCAGATTAATCCACTTAAGCCCTAATTCAGTTTAATTAATTTAATTAGGTTTAATTAATTAATTAACTAAGTTCAAATTTGAACCATTGGATAACACGAGTAGTCTTTCCCTCCAAACCCCAATTTGAATCTGATCCCTTGGATGCGTTGACCAGCCCTTTAATTCATTTTATTTCATTTAAATTCCATTTATTTTGTGCATTTTATTTAAAATACTTAGAAAATTCCAAAAATATTTTTCTTCTGCATTTTGACTTCAAATAGTTTTCTTCACCCAAAAACATTTTTATTTTTATTTTTTGCATTAAAAAATCATTTTAAAAATATTTAAATGTTTATTTTAATTAATTAATGGAAATTAATTAATTAAAATACTATTTAGGTTTCTAAAAATTCCAAAAAAAATCATATTGCATCTTAGGACATTTAGAAACATTTTCAAACCATTCATACAAATTTCTTTTTGGTTTTGATCCAATTTTGACATTTTTCTTGAATTTAGGGTTCATAAAAATCCCTTTTTTGAACCCTAACTTCAAAATTTCTTTTCTGCCTAACCATGAAGGGTTTGACAATGGTTATTTTTGTGTTGTCTTCCATATAACATGTAGTATCTAGCATATTTTTTTCACAAATTTATCTTTCATTTTCCATTTGATTTGCATTTTCCCTCTTAAGGTACTCAAAAACCCTAGTTAACTTAGAAAATTCATAACTTCCTTTAGGTCAAGAGTTAGACCTTCTCCTTTGGGGTGTGATATCATATGGGGTTAGGGTTTGTTTGAACTCATTTGCAAATTTTTATCATGTGAATTGCTTCTGTCGTGATCATTTGCATCTCATCCTTTCATGTAACCCTAATTTTGCATTCATATTTGCATCTTACATTGCATTGCATGAACATATGAACTTGCCATGACATTCTAAACACTTGTATGCCATATTAGACATCTTAAGACATTGCTTGAACATTACTTGGTCATTTCTTCATACATTTGCCATGCTTTGCATCCATTTCATTTCATAACATCCATGTGTTTTCATGCTTCCCACATGCCTCATATGCATTCATTCTCTTGTATGATCACATATGTGCACCTTGTATGCTCTCACATCATCTTAAAGCATCATTTGCTTCATGTGTTTGCTTCTGGTTTTGTTCCTTTGTCATTACATATGCATCTTTTCATGTCATTTCTCTCTTTATGCATCTTGTACTATCATTTTCAGATGGTAAGTAACTTGAGAAGTGAATTTGCCTTCACTTCTCATTTCTCTTTATCTTCTTCATATGCATCCTTGCTGCATTTTTCTTTGCCTTTGAGTGAGCTTGCTCATTCATGTTCATCTCTCACTTTCTTTCTCTAAGTTACTTATCTTCTTCAGTGAAGTAAGTAACTTATTCATCTGCTTCTTCCTCCTTTCATCTGCTTCTTCCATTGGTGGCTTCTCTGAAGATCTCTTTTAAGCCTCACAAACCATAGGAACATCCAAGCATGACAATAATTAGGGTTGTGATTAGTTCCCCTTTAGCTTTTACCTTTGTGTCTTCTTAGTGTCTCTCTTCTCACCTCATCATTAGAGACTAAACCTTTAAGGTTTTAAGACTTTGGAATTAGGGTTATGCCTGCATCCTTCTCTTAGGATGGATGTATAACTTTAATCCTAAGTGTTAAACCCTTAATTTGTTTAAACCTCTTAATCAATCCATCTTAATAATCACTAAGACATTAACTTGTAACTTGGGCCTTACATTAGGGTTCTAATCCTTCCATTATTGGTTAAGAAGGACTAACCCTAGTGTTTAATGGACAAGTCCCCCTCAAGTTGTCTTACAAACCATAAAACTCATTTCTTAATCTCACCCTTAATTAAAATCCACTCTAATAAAGGCTTGTTTTGTCATGAGGTTAATCCCTAATCATGGATTAAGTTGAGGTATCTTCTCCAACTTAAGTGTGCTCATCTATTATCCTTCTATTAGGATTGTGTAATGAGTTCACTAATCCTTGATTATGGCTTAAACTCATTACTTAACATTAAACAAAAACTCAAAAAACATCTAAATAATCACAAGTAGGTTAATGATCTTAATCCTACATCATCATGGTAATTAAATTGAGATGTCTATCTCATACTTAAAGTATTCTCATTATCCCCAATCAAAGGGAGGATATAATGAGTTTACTAACCCTTGGTTTAGACTTAAGCTCATTAATTTATGACAAACACCAAAAACAAATAAAAGATTGAAAACACAAAAACAAACAATAATCATCTCCTTCGGGATTCTTTTCTCATCACATTCATTCATAAACGAGAACTTGCTTCTTCCATCTAATGCAAGACAGTTAGCACTCGAGCCAGACGAGTCATACACTTGAGCATAGACAAGCAGGCTGTTCATCAGTCAATTTATCTTTCAGTCTCTTTGAGTCGAACTACGGTGTTCTGACTTACTCATTGCACGAGAGGATACGTAGGCATAACTTAACTGCTATCGAACAAAAGTCTATGTGTCTTCCCTCTCTTTCATCATTCTCTTTTAAGCCTCATTCCTGAGCATTTCACTTCACCTTTTGCACTGACACTTGTATATTCTTTTCCAGCTTTTGCACACAGATAGCACAGACACCTACCCCTTTAAACACAAACTTTCAAGCGTGGATCCCGTCGATTACGACGGACAATCTGGGTGCTAATACCTTCCCAGGTTGTAACTAACCCCCTTTCTTATTTTCTCTGGTTCGCAACCGTCTTATCCATATCTTTCTAGGTTTATGCAGCATTACCTTTCCTTCGGGATAAAAATGCCTAGTTGGCGACTCTATTCACCTTCATTTCATCTTCTCCTTTCGCCGACCGTTCGCGCCTGTACCCTATCTGACCAGGTGTCATATTGGGGGAGCGACGCCAGCTTTCAAATCCCCACAACCATTAACAGAATTCAGGCAACCCTCACAGTCATAATCATAACCTGGAAAAACCTACCCTTTCAGCAATCTGTCCTTTACGACTAGCAACGAAGTCTTCACCTCTTCCACATTCAAGATTAGATTCAAACTCTCGCCATTGTCAACAGCATTTATCATGCCCCCCCATGACTTGGAATGGGGTTTGAGGTAACATTTGGAGGCAGTGCGAAGTTAATTGCCTTTGAATCAATCAGGTATTGGACCTTATGCTGCAATGCCCTGCACTTCTCTGTTGAGTTCCCAGGAGCTCCTGAATGAAATGTGCATCTTGCACTAGCATCATACCCCACTGGAAGCTCTCCAGGTGGAGGTGGTTCTAATGTCCTCAACTCAACTAAATTCAACTCCAACAATCTCTGAAGTAGTGTCGTGTATGTCATTTGGATGGCTTCGAGCACCCTGTTAGCTGGACGAGCCTGCCTCTGCTGATAAGGCCTTTGCTGATAGTTATTACGCTACAGTTGTTGCTACTGTTGCTGCTGTTGCAAAGGGCCTGTGGGGATGGTGACAGCTGCCACCTGCTCATAAGATCCTCTATATTCGCGGCCCCGACCTCGACCGTACACAACATTAGTCTCACCCTCCCTTCTTCTTGGAGGTCCACTGAAAGCCTTTCTCACACCGCTTGAGCTACTTGCACTAGTGTCTTGAATCTTCCCCATTTTCAACAGAGTCTCAACCCTCTCTCCTGCAATCACGATGTCATTGAACTTCGTTGCCGAACAAGACGCCAATCTCTCAATAAACACCCCTTGAAGCGTTCCCATAAACATATCTGCCATTTCATTCTCTAGCAAGGGAGGTTTCACTTTAGCAGCAAGCTGGCGCCACCTATGGGCATACTCTTTAAACCCTTCCTTAGCATTCTAAGACATTGTCTGCAACTGGGTACGATTTGGAGCCATGTCCAAATTATACTGATACTGCTTCACAAATGCCTTAGCCAAATCCTTCCAGCTTCGGATATTGACTCTGCTCAATTTCATGTACCATTCCAAAGAAGCTCCTACAAGACTATCCTGGAAGTAATACATCCACAGCTTTTCATCATCTGTATGTGCAGCAATCCTCCCCACAAACGATTGCAGATGAGTTTTCGGGCATGCCGTGCCGTTGTACTTATCAAAAGTGGGAACCTTGAAATTGTAGGGAATTCTCACTCCCGGCACCAAGCCTAAGTCAGTGATGTCAAACCCCAGAGAACTCTGAGACTGAATGGCACGAATCTGCTCAGCCATTTCTTTGAAACTTCTATTCATGTTAACCCCTTAGCCTTCTGCCTCATCCAGCAAGGTGAACTGCTCGTCCTGCCCATCCATTTGCAGATTATTCACTCCATCATTGACAATAGTAACCCTTGGTTGTACCACAGGGATTTCAACATGACGGGCGCCAGCCCCGTTGCGATTACCTCCCTCTGTCATTCCATTGTTCCTGAATTGATTGTTCTCCACCATTTCGCGCAACCGCTCTTGAGTTTGACCCATCCCATCCATAAGGGTCATGAAGTTGTTCATTCTCGTCCTCAAATCAGCCAGATCTGCTTGCATCTGATCCATTGCCCTCTCTCTGTTCACCTTTGTAAGGTATCTGTGCACCATTGACTGTCTCTGAATCTTGGGAGCTATAGTGCCTGAAAGTGACATGAACGTTAGAACACTGGAGAAATACCTGCAAAAAAAACACACGTTATATGCATGCAATGTAACTATTCATGTTTCCATATTCAGGCATTAACATGCCCCAGTTCTGGTATTTTGACGAAAAACACTCCAGATGACCTTTTGGAAACCGACATTTTCAAACTCTTTTGGGGAGTATTCAGACCTTGGTGGCTTAGGACAACCAACTTTGCTCATTCAGAAATGGTAATGGGAAAGTAATGTTGCATAGCATGAACAAACCAACAATCAGAGTCATAGTCAAAACAACATTCCCAAAAGGGGGAAAATTAAATGCAAAAGACAGAAAGATAAAGCAAGACTCCTACAACAAACCTGTAGGTAGTCTGAATACAATCAACAATAAACTAAAACCCTATCCTAAAAGGAAAATCCAGGCTCCTCTTCTGCAGTCGCCACCTCTGTTCGGCTCTTCTTGACGCCTGCTCTCAGCTTAAGATCTGCAATCTCCTTCATCGCTTCCTTCAAGGCTAGCTGGCTCTGTTCCAATTGCTGAGTCTTTTCCCTTCGTATCTTGTGAGCTTGTTCGACCTCTTCCTTCTTGAATTCCATCTGTGGCTCAAAGAACTCTTCCTTTTCTTTGTACTTCTTCTGCTCCTGTTCTCCTTGGCCCTGTAACCAAGCAATGGATTGACGAGCTTCTTGGAGAGTCTTCACAATCCTCTTATGCTCCGCTTCTCTCTTCGACCCTGTTAAACCCAATCTCTGAAAAATAAGCTTCTCTCCCAGCAAACTCCTTTTCTTTAGCTTCTAAGGTATTCTGCATCATCTGTAGCTCTTCTTCTGCTTCTTGCTTAGCATGGTTGGCACGGTGATACAAACTAGCCATCTCAGAATTCTCTACCCAAATCTCGTGCAACTGGGCTTCCAACTTCTTGTAATCTTCAAGAGACACAGTGGGTTGTACCGGTAACTCCTTTGGATATAGCAGAGCCTCAACTGAAAACGGAAGGAATAAAGTATCAACCCTCCTTTGTATCCAAGCAGCAAAAGAGGGATAAGTATTAAGGTCTACCTTTCCAAATTCTTTCTTACCCTCTAAGTCCTAGGGTGCACTCTAGCCCCGGTTACGAGCTCATCTCTCAGTAACAATTCCCAATCCCACAGAAAAAAGGAAACAAGCACAGCCAGACAGTCCAGTATAATATATACGATGCATGAAAATAAAATACTGAAAACTGTAAATAAAGTTGTAAATAAACTGTAAATAAACAACAATAAAATAAACACGCAACAGCAAACAATCAACACCCCACGAAACAGAAACACGTAAGCGCTAGGATTGACTTTCAGGGGAACCAGAGATAACTCTGGTTAGACAGCCCCCAACAGAGTCGCCAACTGTCGTTCCCTGGATTTCCATCCTGGTACAAACGCGAAAGTGGCGCGGAAAAAGGTTAGAGTCGCCAGCCAGACATTTTTATCCCGAAGGAACGAGAATGGTAATGTTGCACAAACCAGAAGAAAAGAAACGGAAGGACAAATGTCCTGCGAACCAAAGAATCTGAGATCGGGAGTCAGTTACGACCTGGGAAGGTATTAGCACCCCAGATCGTCCTCCGTACCCGACGGGATCCACGCTTGCAAAGAAAAAGTTTCAAAGGGTGAAGGAATGAAAGCTGCAGCCAAACTAAAAATGAACTGGAATGAGAAAAAGAACTGAAAAGAAAACAAAGAGGAAAAATGTAGGGAAACTAAAGATTGTGCTTGAATGGGCCCTACCCCGCTGTCTACGTACCTCACTGGACATGAGGATCAAAGTCGTCGTAGTTCCCCTAACTAGGGGTAGAAAAGATTGCTTGTGAATTAAGGCTTGAACTGCCTATGTCAATGCTCAGGTGTTGCAGGCTCGGATGACGAGTGCGTAACCGTCTTGTGTAATGACAAGAAAAAGGTCGTCATATGCGAGTTCCAAAGTGGGCCCTCGGGTGCGAATGGGTTTGCCACAAAATGTGGTATGCCACTGTCACCATTGGAGAGGGATGTTTCCACAAAGGTCCTCAATGATCGGTCCCCAGATGCACATAACTATTGAGGTCGTGTATTACCCCATAAATATTTTGGCATAATACATTTCCAAGACGGTCGCAAGTATGGGTGTGGAACTCACTACTACCAACATAGTAAAATGCCATGAAGCCAAAGTGATTGTCCACTCTAAGTCCTATGGTTCACTCGAGCCCCGGTTACGAGCTCATCTCTCAGTAACAATTCCTAGTCCCACAGAAAAAAGGAAACCAGCACAGCCAAACAGTCCAGTATAATGATGCATGAAAATAAATACTGAAAGCAGTAAATAAAGCTGTAAATAAAACTGTAAATAAACAACAGTAAAATAAACACACAACAACAAACAATCAACACCCAACGAAACAAAAAAACGCAAACTCTAGGTTTGACTCTCAGGGGAACCAGAGATTCTGGTGAAGAATCCCCAACAGAGTTGCTAGTTGTCGCTCCCCGGATTTCCATCCTGGTACAAATGCAAAAGTGACGCGGAATAGAGGTAGAGTCGCCAGCCAGGCATTTTTATCCCGAAGGAACGAGAATGGTAATGCTGCACAAACCAGAAGAAAGAAGAGGAAGGACACGGGTCCTGCGAACCTAAGAGACTGAGTTCGGGAGTCGGTTACGACCTGGGAAGGTATTAGCACCCCAGATCGTCTTCCGTACCCGACAGGATCCACGCTTGCAAAGAAATCTGTTTCAAAGGGTGGAGGAATGAAAGCTGCTAGAAGGAAAAAGAACTGAAACTGGATAAGAAAGAAAAGAAAGGGGGAAAATTTAGGGAAAATAAAAGAGTGTTCTCGAACAGGCCCTACCCTGCTGCCTACGTACCTCACTGGACATGATGATTAGAGACTTCGTAGTTCCCCTAACTAGGGGTAGAAAAGATTACTTGTGAATTAAGGCTTGAACTGCCTATGTCAATGCTCAGGCGTTGCAGGCTCGGACGACGAGTGTGTAACCATCTTGCAAAATGACAAGAAGAAGCAAGTTCGCGGACGGAGCGAAGGAGATGAGAAAAGAATTCCCGAAGGAAAGACGCTTTTTGTTTGTTTGTGTTTTTAGAGCTTTTTATTTGTGTGGCACAAGAGAATGAACTCAAGCTCGTTTCCATGGAATGTGGACTTGTACTACATTCCAAAATGGAATAATAGAACAAGCACACCAAGCAAGGAGAACGTATCCAAGACTTGTTTCCAAAGGCAAGGGCCTAAATTCATTGACTTGTTGAATTTATTAAGTGTTTTAGTGATTAAAGTTGAAGAAGTGTTTTTTAGGGTTTTTCTTGATGAAGATGACTTCATGATCCGACTTGTGCATCATGCTAGACAAATGCACTATTCCAAGATGGAATGAATACATATGCCCCATGGAATAAGGCTATTACACAAAAAGTCACTTCTTTTTATTAATGTGTTTTTAAGGTTTTGTTTTAAGATGAGAAGAGAAAGAAACCAAAGGAGCAAAAAGGTAAAAGTCTAAAATGGGGGAAGACTAATCCTAATGTTATCATGCAAAAAAGTTCCTAAGGTTAGTGAGGTTTCAACTATCCTAAGAAGAAGAAAGAAGAAACAAAGAGGAGCAAGAAGAAGAAGGGAGCAAGAGCTAGCAAGCAACTTACTCCTCTAAAGGAGATAAGTTGCTCTTAAAGGGGGAAGAAAATAGTTGCAACACATGATGGCATAGGGCACATCAAAAGCACAAAGAGAAAGCACTTAGAAAGAGATAAGGATGAAGAGTTGAAATATGGATGAACATCCACACTTCTCTTACCATTAGCCCCTGAAATGTTAGAAAAATTCCAGCAAGTTCATCAATAAAATCATGGGATGACATGCTCAAAGCTCATACCAACCAAGATCAAACAATCATATCAAACATGGCACAAACAAGCATTTACGTGTTGAGAACACGGAAGCATGCATCAATCAGTAAGAAAATCACCCAAGCAATCATATTCAATGATCATATAATGATCCATGGCATTTAAAACAAGTAAGGGGATCAAACATGCTATTAATAACTCAAAAATGGCTCACTGCTTCAGTGTTAACCGGTTAACCAATCTGTTAACCGGTTAACCATGCCAAAACCTGCATAAAACAATACAAATCAGGTGCGTTAACCGGTTAACCAATCCGTTAACCGGTTAACACTGTTAAGACAGCAACAAATCCTGCAAAAATCAGCCTGCAAAAATCCTTTTCCAAACAATCTTATACCAGACCAGCAAGCATATGAACATGAAAATAATGCATCAATTCACATTAATGGCATCATGAAGCTTATAAACATCCACACATAGATCTGGTTACCAATCAATCGATCAAATCAAGCAACACAAGCAAATAAGCAAGCACATGGCGGGTCTAAAGCGCAAGCATGCAAATAAGCTAAAAACAGAACTAGATTTGAAATTAACCAACCTACAAAGTTGAGGTATGCTTTGGTAATTGTTGATTGAGCTGAAAACGATAGATCTCGCGCAAGAATTTGAAGATCCGGTGCTAAGCTTCACACTCCGTGCAAAATAAATGCAAGAACAAGCTCTTGATGCAGAATTTTGGATCCGAAAAATCTTCTAGATCCCAAGCCAGATCTGAATCACCAACTAAACCAGCAAAAAGATGCAATGAAGCTATGGATGGAGGTCTAGTTCCAAGATCTACACACCTCAAGGCAAGGTTGTGTGATCTTCAAAGAGGAACTTTGAGTGATTTGGAAAATTGGGAGAGAAAAGTGAGAGAATTGTGAGTGAGAAGAGTGAAAATTTAGAAATGAGAGTGAAAAAATGAGAGAGAGGTCCCTTTGGTTTGGAGAGAAATGATTAAATATGGTTTAGGTGTGGGGCCCAAAAATTAGGCTTAGGATCCAAAATTATGGTTTGGTAGTGAGATTAAGACTTTGCAATGGGATTAGGCTTGGACAAGTGCTCTAGATCCTTCCTTTTAATTTCTAATTAATTCAAAATGAATAAAAATCAGAAAATGGAAATTGGAACAAAAATCACACATGCTAAATTGCTGTTGGAAATTCAAAATTTGTGGCCGTTAACCGGTTAACCAATCCGTTAACCGGTTAATGCCAGTGAATTTTGAATTTCCCTCCTTTTGGTGGGAACCTTCAAAAATAAGCCGGTGCCAACCGTTTTGATCTGATTTTGGTCCTCAATCCTTTCTAAAGCTTTGACCCTAATGTCCACCTTGTAACCTGCATTGTGAGCATTGAATTTCCCTGATGATTGATCACATGCCTTATGCTGGAATATGTGAGTGCCATGCTTCATTTTTCTATGCGATATGCTAAGGACATGACATGTTGATGATTGATTATGATATGATGATGATGCTAAACAGGAGAGGGCAAATTTGGGGTGTTTACAATACCTGAAGAAGCCCAAAAGATATGTAAGTTTTGTAAAATTAGCATGAATTTTGTAAAACAAATATAGCAGCAATGTATATGTACAAGATCTTTGCAAAACAAAGAATATATAAAGCAAGGAGTCCTTTATGTGCGCCCAAACATGTTGTGTTGAAATGTTTCAACATCTTGAACAACATGTCGAAGAAGATGTCAAGACAATTCATTCAAAATCATGAACTGTTGAAGATGGATTGAAGTTTCTGTTTTGGTTTCAACAGAAACAGAATATTTGAAGATTTAAATCTATCCATGGCGCTGATTGTAGAAGATCTTGAAGACTCAAATTTAAATTGAAGACAAATATTGAAAAATATAGAGTTTCTATATTTAGAGATATTTTAGGATTTTTTAGATTGAAAGATATTTTTGTATATTTGTAAGCAAATTTTTTCTGCATTTTTGTAGCAGCTATTGTTGTGATTGTTTAGGCCTAAATCCAGTTGGGAATAGGTTATCAAAGAAACCTTGTAACCTAGTTTAAAAACAACCAACCAAACCAAAAATGTAATATCATTAGGGTTGTATTCTTGTGGAAACCATGCGCAACAAGGAACCCTGTTGTGGCTGTTTCACTTGTGATTCTCGAAGCTTGTAAGCAAGAGAAGTGTTGCACTTAACTAAATCTGCTAAGCAAGATTAATGTATGGTAATGGAAGTGTAGCTTCTATTGTGGATTGTTGGTAGGTAACAAGCCGTCAATAACAACAACTGACATTTGAGGACTATGAGACATCATCGAGGTGATTGGAAGTGAGGACGATTTTCTCATATTTAGGATTCCTAATTAGAAGTTGCATTGGTAGTGATTAAGTGAGAAGACTGTAAACTGTAGGTGTTTGCTGTGAAGTCTTTGAATTGATACTACACAGTGGATTTCCTTCCTGGCTTGATAGCCCCCAGAGTAGATTGATTTGATCGAACTAGGTTAACAATTCTGTTGTGTTCTTTATAGCTTTTATGTTTTCTATTTTCTGTTATTACGCAGTACCTGAACTTAATGTCATATCAGATGTCACGACATCCTGAAGAATGTTTGAATCTGATATATCATAATTTTAAATGTGTTATTGTGTATACCTTACCATGTTTATAAGTAACAAATAAGATATCTCAACATCATATTCGACATCTGAGTCTGTCATACCAGAATTTCAATTGGTATCAGAGCAGACATCCTAGTATGTTTCTAGATGAGATCCAAGTGGGATACTTTCTGGTTCATGGTCAAGGTAGAAGGGTTCTACTGAAAAGTTGTTTAGATGTGTGAATGGTCCCTAGAAGTGGAGGGTGGACTATTATGTTGTTGTAGCATGAGGTTTGTGTTACTATTATGATAGGTTTGATTTGTTTTCAAACCTATGGGTACTGGTGTCACCTAGAGATAACTGCTAGGGCTAATTTGTGACACTTGAAGCTACTAAGGAGTTTGTCATTCGCTGCTTATCTATCTGGTAACTCCTTTGTGTGAGAAGGTTGCTCTTCTTTAGAGATATATCCTATTCTGTTGGGGATATATGTCTATCTTCTTCTGTCAACTGTGCTAATGATACTTGAAGAAATTTTTTCACGTCCACTCAAGGCACTATAAAGAGAAGTGGTTGTTTGGAGATCGGAAGACTACTATTAACAGATCTATCTTCTGTCTGTAGACCTCTTTGTGATCCTTGGAATGATGTCTTATCCCATGATAGAATATCACATCAGAATTAGACATGATTCTATTGTCCAAGGAATTGCTATATAGATGTTTGGGTTCTAAACTACTATGTTTATTTCACAAGTGTTTGGAACCTACTCCTGATCTGAAAGAGGAGGCATCTATATGGTGTGCCTAAGCAAGTTCTAGCCCTGGAACTTTTCTTAGCTATGGGTGTTGATCAAGGAGTGATCAACATGTGTATGTCTCCTGAGGACAGTTTATTTCTAGTCCTTGTTGCATGAGTGAAGTTCCTGAGATTCAAGGAGTATTATTTCAGAGAGACTCCTTGTACCAGAAGGTCAAGTTGTGTCAATTGGTGAAGTTGAATGATGTGGATATAGCTGATCAGTAGCTATATTATGTGTGAGGACATCTCAATTCAGTCTGTTTTCTAGACCTGGATGAGAAGTCTGTTGGAGTGTACCAGTTGCTGCTTATGTCTATGTTTTGTAAGCCTAATCAACTACTTATGGTTGATTCCCCTATGTGTAACGCCCCATATAATATATATCTAGAAAAATATCATACAAGTGTTATTTTGGTACGGACACCATCATAAGTGCCTAATAGTACAATTCACATTCTTGACCAATTCTAAAAAACAATACAACTATGGTACAAGACATGGAAATCATACTAAAATAAAAATACTAAGATCAAATACAATATCCATTATTGTACAAAGATAAATACACAACAGAAGAACTAAGACTATGCTTCTATTGAAACATCCCAAGCATATCTCCACTTGTAAATCAACCTACAAAAGAAAACATGAAAAGCAACAATAATAGTGGGGTGAGATATTAACATCTCAGTGAGTTCCCTATCTTTGAGTTCTCTCGGCTCTAAAGGTTCAATCTAAACATAGCTCGAGTCTTTAGTCACTACCTCACAAGAAACCAAAGCAATATAGAACAAAAACCATAGGAACATCCAAGCATGATAATAATCAGGGTTGTGATTAGTCCCCCTTAGTTTTTACCTTTGAGTCTTCTTTGTGTCTCTCTTCTCATCTCATCATTAGAGACTAAACCATTAAGGCTTTAGGACTTTGGAATTAGGGTTATGCATGCATCCTTCTCTTAGGATGGAGTGTATAACTTTAATCCTAAGTGTTAAACCCTTAATTTGTTTAAACCTCTTAATCAATCCATTTAATAATCACTAAGACATTAACTTGTAACTTGGGCCTTACATTAGGGTTCTAATTCTTCCTTTATGGTTAAGAAGGACTAACCCTAGTGTTTAATGGACAAGTCCTCCTCAAGTTGTCTCACAAATCATAAAACCCACTTCTTAATCTCACCCTTAATTAAAATCCACTTTAATAAAGGCTTGTCATCTAATGACTTTAATCCCTAATCATGGATTAAGTTGAGGTATCTTCCTCAGCTTAAGTGTGCTCATCTATTATCCTTCTATTAGGATGGTGTAATGAGTTCACTAATCCTTGATTATGGCTTAAACTCATTACTTAACACCAAACAAAAAAACCCAAAAACATCTAAATAATCACAAGTAGGTTAATGATCTTAATCTTACATCATCATGGTAATTAAGTTGAGATGCTTATCTCATACTTAAGTATTCTCATTATCCCTAATCAGGGAGGATATAATGAGTTTAAAAACCCTTGATTTAGGCTTAAGCTCATTAACTTATGACAAACTCCAAAATAAAATAAAAGACTGAAAACACAAAAAAACAAACAATAATTGTCTCCTTCGTGATTCCTTTCTCATCATCTTCAATCATAAACGAGAATTGTCTTCTTCCGTCTAATGCAAGACAGTTAGCACTCGAGCCAGACGAGTCATACACTTGAGTATAGACAAGCAAGCAGTTCACAGTCAATTTATTTTTCAGTCTCTTTGAGTCGAACTACGGTGTTCTGACTTCCTCGTTGCAGGAGAGGATACATAGGCATAACTTAATTGTTATCGAACAAAAGTCTCTTTGTCTTCCCCCTCTTTCAGCATTCTCTTTTAAGCCTCAGTTCTTGAGCATTCACCCTTTTCTTGCACCAACACTTGTATATTCTTTTCCAGCTTTTGCACACAGATAGAACATACACTACCCCTTTAAACACAATCTTTTAAGCGTGGATCCCGTCGAGTAAGACGGACAATCTGGGTGCTAATACCTTCCTTTCATACCCTAATTTTTGACCCTAAGATTTCTTTGCATCTCATCTGCATTTTTGCATACAAACAAGATCGCACTGGTTGCACGGTTCTTCTCGGGTTAGGATTATGCCTTGCAGGGGATCACCGTTGTCTTTAATTGTTTTATTTGATTGTGTTTATTAACCATTAATCAAAATCCAAAAATATTTTGTTTCCTTTTGCTAACCTTTTTTTCAGGAAGAGGAACCATATAAAAATGCCAAAAAATAGCAGTCATGCAGCTCGAGTAAATTTCACAAAAAGTCGAAGTTTATCCACAAATAATTCAAAATTATCAGATCAAGGATTTCCCAAGTTAATTGATTCATTCAAAGGATTTCCAAGGTTCCCGTGTTTATTTCTTCGACGAACACAAGAATCGGGCCGAAACAACCAAGCAGTTATTTTTGAACAAAAAATTCAAAATTCAGCTTGGTTAACCGGTTAACCAGTGCGAAATTTGAATTTTTTATTCAAATTCAGCACCCTTAGATCTTTGATTTAATTGGAATATTCTAGATCCATTGGTTTCTGATTTCTCTACATCACTTTGATCATTTCCTACCATAAACCCTCACTAATCACCACTCTTTTCCATTTCCCACCAAAATTCCAATTACCAAACCTAAATTCAAATTACCAAAGCAAGCCCCATTCCACCAAATTTCCATACCTAAGGCCTTTAAATAGGACCTCAATTTCATTCATTCCATAAGCTTTTGATAGCCACAAAACCTCTTGCAAAATACTCCCCTAACACCAAAATTCTACAAAGCTCATCTTTCTTTCTTTTGAAGTTATCAAGAATTCACATTGAATTCTTGATTAACTTGAGCTAGACCTTCATCCTTTCATTCTTTTTCTCATCAATTTCAGTAGATCTAAGCTTGTGTTGGTTCAATTTGAAGAAAAGCTTTTGGTAATTCATCTTCCTCCATAAACCCATATTCACCATCAATATTTAAGATGTAGATCTTTGGTGCTTTTGTTTCTAGATCCTTTGGATCTTTAATTGTTGTTTGATTGCAGGGATTCCACTGTATTTTGGTTTTAAAATTCATGCAAATTCGGATCATGATCATCTAATGTTTGAGAAAAGGTTTCAAAATGGATCATGCTGAATTCAAAGACGAGATTTTATTTATATTATAAAGTGACCTATACACAGGCAAGTTTGTACAAGGAGACAGAAATCCTAGTAAGAGGAATTCGTCGTGAAAGTTTTACAAAACAAAGAAAACAGCTATGTGAGAAATAACCCTATTGAGTTTCAATTCTATTATTGCCATTATCTTCAAGTATCTCATCCACTGCTGTTGAGACGGAAACGATTGGATTGATCTTTATCTGTTCGAACTTGATTTAGGTAGCACCATTAGTTGAAGTTATATGGGTGATCCAATGAGACATAGTCATACGCTTTAATCCCTAACTTTTGCCTGGATTGCCTTTTCAGGTTTTCAATCCACCGGGATACCCTTTTTTTCCAAAGCCGCCCTTTCAGGTTTTCGACTTGCCGGGTGTACATTTTTTTTATATATATATCCCTAATTTTTGCCCGAACCCTTTTGATTCGCCGGGATGCCCTTATTTTTTCCTAGGCCAGTCAACCTAGCGGGTCTCTTTTTATGCGTAGTATTTTTTAACTATGTCTGCATTTACGGGTTGTGGGAAGTCTTCACCATCCATAGTAGTAAGCATCATGGCACCTCCTGAGAATACCCTCTTGACTACAAATGGTCCTTCATATATAGGAGTCCATTTGCCCCTAGGATCACCCTGTGGTAGTATGATACGCTTGATTACCAAGTCACCAGTCTGATATACCTTTTGCTTAACCTTCTTATTAAAAGCTTTGATCATCCGTTTCTGGTACATCTGACCGTGGCAAACAGCTTCCAGCCTTTTCTCATCAATCAAATTTATCTGGTCAAGTCGAGTCTGAATCCATTTATCTTCATCCAAGGCTGCATCCTTCATGATTCTTAAGGAGGGGATCTGAACATCAATGGGCAGAACTGCTTCCATACCCTGTTGAAGTACGTATTGTAGTACGATAACCATGAAGAGCAAATGGTAACATCTCATGCCAATCTTTGTAAGTAACAATCATCTTCTGTAGAATCTTCTTAATGTTCTTATTAGCAGCTTCTACTGCCCCATTCATCTTCGGACGATACGGAGAAGAATTGTGATGTTTAATCTTGAACTGCGTGCAGAGATCAATAATCATAGTATTGTTCAGATTAGAGCCATTGTCGGTGATAATCCTTTCAGGGATGCCATATCTACATATGAGATTATTCTTAATGAATCGAGCCACCATATTCTTAGTAACAGATGCAAATGAAGCTGCCTCCACCCACTTTGTAAAGTAATCGATGGCAACCAGGATGAAACGATGCCCATTAGAAGCAGTAGTCTTGATCTCACCAATCATATCTATGCCCCGCATGGCAAAAGGCCAAGGAGCAGTCAACACATTCAATGGAGCTGGAGGTATATGCACTTTATCAGCATAGATTTGACACTTGTGACATGTTCTGGAATGTTGATAGCAGTCAGCTTCCATAGTAGACCAATAGTAACCTGCTCTCAATATCTTCTTTGCCATGGTATGACCACTAGAATGAGTGCCAAAGATCCCATCATGCATGTCTTCCATAATCTCAGTTGCTTCTTTCTTATCCATACAACGAAGCAAAGTTGAATCATGATTGCGCTTGTACAAAATTCCATTACTCAAAAGGAACTTAGCAGAAAACCTCCTCAGAAACTTCTTATCTTTGACAGGTGCCCCTTCAGGGAACTCCTGAGTTTCAAGATATCTTTTCACCTCATAGAACCAAGGCTTTTCCTCTCCTCCTTCAGTATCAATCTCATTACAGTATGCAGGCTTCTCAAATCTGTCAATAGTAATCTTGGGAGCTTCATCATCCCAGCTAATCTCAAACATAGATGCCATGGTGGCTAACGCATCTGCCAACTGATTTTCTCCTCGTGGAATATGTCCAAAGGTAATCTCTTCAAAATATGGGATCAAAGACAACACATGCTCTCTGTAAGGAATAAGATTTTCATACTTGGTATCCCAATATCCTTTAATCTGACTCACTACCAGGGCTGAATCTCCATATATATCCAGGAACTGAATCTTCATCTCGATGGTAGCTTTGATACCTATGATACATGCCTCATATTCAGCCATGTTATTGGTACAATAGAAACAAAGTCTTGCAGTAATCAGGGTATGACAACCTTTAGGGGAAATGATCACAACACCAACACCATTACCAAGTGCATTAGAAGCTCCATCAAAAACCATTGTCCATCGGGATCCTTGTTCAGGTCCGTCATATTGTCCAGGTTCTTTGGTAATAATCATAATGTCTTCATCAGGGAACTCAAAACTCATTGACTGATAATCATCCACTGCCTGATGAGCCAAATGATCAGCTACAACACTTCCTTTAATGGCTTTCTGAGTAGTGTACTGTATATCATATTCTGTTAAGATCATTTGCCATCTCGCTATTCGTCCAGAGAGAGCAGGTTTCTCAAATATGTACTTGATTGGATCCATCTTTGAAATCAACAAGGTAGTATGATTCAACATATACTGTCTTAGTCGGCGAGCAACCCATGCCAAAGTGCAGCAAGTTTTCTCGAGCAGTGAGTATCTTGTTTCACAGTCGGTAAACGTTTTGCTAAGGTAGTGAAATTCTGTGATCAGGTATGAGATGTCCTAAGAGATGTCCCAACACTTGATAGGACACTTGACAAATTTAACCAAAACTTAAATATCAAGAAAAGTAAACAACACAGAAGTTTGTTAACCCAGTTCAGTGTATAACCACACCTACATCTGGAGGCTACCAAGCCAGGAGGAAATCCACTATAAGTAATATTAATTCCAGACTTAAACCACCCTGTTTAATCTATCACTTAATAACTACCCAATGCAATTTCTACCTAAGACACACCTTAGATAAGAGTACCCTACTCACTCCCCCTCAATCACACAGTGATCAAGTTTACAAGTTTACTGAAATTGAAGACATCCTTCAAACAAAACAGCTTGATCTTACTTCACAGTTTCAATCAAGTCACAAATACACTTTTGCTTAAAAGCTCATAAAGTGGTACAATAAAAACACCTGCTATTAAAAACACTAGACACCTGTAAACACCCCAAATTTGCCCTCACCCATTCACACCATGGCTTGTGATCATTCTCATATGCATAAACACAATCATATCATCTCATATCACATTTTGATTCACTGCATAGTTTCTAAGTCATCTGCACCTAGGGTTTGTGATCTGAGCAATCCAAGAGCCCCTTGAGCCATTCCAAAGGCCACCAATCACTTCAAAGGGGTCCATGTGTGTTCAATTATCATATTACATCCTCTCAAAGTCAGAAATGCCAAAGAATCACAAGAACTGAGATTGGTATGGATGCAGAGCCAAGTTTGACTGCACAGTTGACCTAAAATTAGGGTTTTGGTTTCAGAGGCCATAACCCCAAATTTTTTGGTCATTCTTGTTTCCATTGGTCTTCATATGGTATAGGGAGTATGCATGTCAATTTTCATGAAGAAATTCCATGGGGAAGCCATCTGATCAAGGGTTGACTTTCTGGACAAGTCAGTGTAAAATCAGGGCATCTGAGGCCCCCAATGACCCAACCAATGGTTGATCTTCATCATTTTGAGTGTATATGATCTTTATTTGATCATGGAAGAATGTTGAAGTTCACAAAAATCAAGAATTTGGAGTTTTTGCAAATGTTGACTTTTTGGGCATAGTTGACTTTTCAAGAATGTGTCATTTTAGGTCATTTTTCAAGCCTTGATTCTTGATCCAAGAATGCTTCAAATGGAAAAACTTTGGTCATGAAAGTTGTAGAATACATTTTTCCCTTTTCAAAAAGTACAAGAACATGATCAAATTCTTCTTGGATCAAAAGTTATGGTGTGACGAAGTTGGCAAAAATCATTGATTTTCAAGACATGCCTCAAATGTGAATTTTGCAAAATCATGAACCAAGGCCATTTGTAACTTCTAGTTCACTTAAAACCAATGTACAAACATCACATAAGTCCTAAAAATCAGAATTGGACCAAAGTTTCTCATGATTCATGGTTTGTGTAACAAGACTTTTTCATGAAGTTCCAAAAGTAACCAAGTTGCAAAACCATCATGATGCTTCTCACCACTTGCTGCATTGGCCTTTGAACCACTCTAGCCTTCCATACACACCATGCTGCGCCAGCCCTAGCCATTGTACCAAGCTAGAACTCAAGCCATACCTCTCTTACAAAAAAGTTGACTTTTGGCAAAAGCAAACATCCCAATCACAGCAGGCCATGTCACATCCTCTGGCCACTTGGATATGTTTATACTATCCTTTGGCAAGCAAAACATAACACCAAGCCAGCCTGAAGCAAGCCCTAGCATCACATACACAAAAACACTCCATTGGGCATCTCTCTTCGAATCTCTCTGCCCAGTTCACAAACACTCAAGCAAGTTTCACTAATCACCTCACCTTGCCACATTGAGCCTAAACCAACAAAGAACCAGGCCTGAAACAAGCCATAACATCACTTCACCATTTTCACCCCAAACTGCAGTTTCCTTCGAAACACCTTCCACAGCTCACAAACATCCAAACAAACTCCACAAACCTTCTCCACTCATCATCTGGACCACAAAGAACCACTCACATTGGCCTGAAACTGCCTGCATCACCATTGCCATTTTCAACTGAGCTTGAGCAGAAGCTGCTCAAACTCTTCATCTAGCCAACATAAACTTCTCCAAAGCATTCAAGCATCATCAAGAGGTTATAGGGAGTGGATTGCACAAGGAGAGGAGGTCAGAAAGTAGCTGGAGTGAAAGCTTCGAATCTCAGGTAGCTCAAGAACTTTTTTTCCAGAAATGGATTTTTAAGTTCTAAACTTGTTCTATATGTCTTCCTGATCATGAATATGCTTTTAGTTTCGAAAATGGTGATGAAATGAGGATTTAATTGCTTCCTGAAACTTTCCTGCCCTAGTTTTTGTTTGCTTCGATTCAGCCATTTCATGAATGATAAATTTGTTTTGAGTGGGGGTTTTGAATTGTGAGCTTGTGGGAATCATTTCTGTGTTTTTAGAATTCATTTTAGATGCGTATGGAGTGAGTTTAGGTTTTGGGGTGAACGGAGAAGATGACCGGAACACTGTTCCGGTCATCTGAAAGTGTTTAACGGCGTGATTAGGGTTTAAGCATTAATTAGTCATTTTTGAATTTGGACCGTAGGATGTGGCGCCAAGTCTCTTCCCGCGCGTGTAACTTTGAATCCAGGCCTTAGGATGTGTTGACTTTTATTTAATTCAGTTTAAATTCATTTTTATTTTCATTTATTTCATTTGTTTTACACAATTTATTAAAAATAGCAAAACTTGTCTAAAAATTATGAAACTTTTTCTCTAAAGTTTCATTAATTTTTAAGACACAAAAATATTTTTATTTACATTTTTAGCATTTAAAAAGTATTTTAAAATATTTAAAAGTTTATTTTTAATTGATTAATGAAGATTAATTTATTAAAAATACTTTTAAGTATTTAAAAATCACCAAAAAATTCATGAAATGTTCTAAGACATTTAGAAACATTGTCCAACCTTCAAACCAAATTTCTTTTTGATCTTGATGCATTTTGAGAATTTTTCATTGAATAAAAATCATTTTTATGCATTAATTTGATCCAAAGTTCAAAAAATCATTTCTGCCTATCCATGAAGAGTTGGACATTGGTTCTTCTTGCATTGCATTGTGTTTAGCATGTAGTTTTTGAGATTAAATGGCTATGATTTGATCTTTCATTTTCCATTTGTTTGACAATTTTCTTGTTTAGGGACCCTAAAAACCCTATAATCTTGTAAAAATCATATCTTGAACTTGGTTAGGAGTTGAGACCTCTCCTTTGGGCAGTGGTTTAGTATGGGATTAGGGGTTCTTTGAGTGGCATTTTCCGTTTTTTTTATCTTAGGGTTTGCTTCTGTTTTTGGTTTTTGTTTGATGTGTGATTCATAAACCCTAATCTGGGCTTTCATATGCATCCATCTTGCATTCTCTTGCATAACATGACTTGCCATGACATTTCAAGCATCCATGTGATTCATTTGACATCATAAGACATTTTGAAAGCATGCTTGATCTTTGCATCTTGCATTTGCCATGTTGTATGTCATGTGCACTTCATAACTTTTCATGTTTGTACATGGTTCCTAACTTGTTTCATTTGCATTCATGGACTTGTATGGTCATCTCCATGCCTTGTTTCATGTTTTGTATCACTTCATAGCATCATTATCATCATCAACATGCTTCTGGTTTTGTTTCTCATCATGTCATCTCATCCCATTTTGCATTGCATTGCATTTTCTTTTCTAACCTTTCAGGTGGTAAGTGATTCTGGGAAGTGAATTTTCCTTCACTTCTCACAACTTTTCTTTCCATCTCTCTTGCATCCATGCTGCATTTTTATATGTGTTTGAGTTTGAGCTTCCTCATTCTTCTTCTTCCCACTTTCTTTCTTCAAGTGACTTGACTTCTTGAATGAAGCAAGTTGCTTTGCTTCTCTTGATCCTTTCATCTGCTTCCTGGTGGTTCCATTGAAGATTGTTCTTGCAAACCTCACAAACCTTAGGAACAACCAAGCATGACAATGATTAGGATTTTGATTAGTCCCCTTAGTTTTATCTTTGTGTCTCTCTTGAGTCTTCTCTTCCCACCCCATAATCAGGGACTAAACCCTAAAGGCTTTAAGGCTTTGTGATTAAGCTTATGCCTGCATCCTTCTATTAGGATGGAGTGTATAACTTTAATCCTAAGTGTTAAACCCTTAATGTGTTTAAATCTCTTAACTAATCCACATAATAATCATCAAGACATCACACTTGTAACTTGGGCCTTGCATTAGGGTTCTAATTCTTCCTTAAATGGTTAAGAAGGACTAACCCTAGTGTTAATGGACAAGTCCCCCTCAAGTTGTCTTACAAACCCTAAAAATCACTTCATCATCATATCATCAAATAAAATCCACTTAATCAAAGGCTTGTTTTGTCATGGGTTTAATCCCTAACCATGGATTAAGTTGAGGAGTTTTCCTCAGCTTAAACATTCTCATCTATTATCCTTCTATTAGGATGGTGTAATGAGTCTGTTTAATCCCTGATTATGGCTTAACCTCATTACTTAACACTAAACAAAAACAACAAAAACATCTAAATAATCACAAGTAGGTTAATGATCTTAATCCTACATCAAAAGGTGATTAAGTGTGAGAATCTGACTTCACACTTAAGGTATTCTCATTACCCCTAATCAGAGGGAAGATGTGATGAGTTTACTAAGTCCATTGGTTTAGGCTTAAGCTCATTAACTTATGACAAACTTCAAAAAGCAATAAAAGACTGAAAATACAAAAAAACAAACAACAATCGTCTCCTCCGGGATTCTTTTCTCATCTCATTCACTCACAAACGAGAACTTGCTTCTTCCGTCTAATGCAAGACAGTTAGCACCTGAGCCAGACAGGTCATACACTTGAGCATAGACAAGCAAGCAGTTCATCAGTCAATTCATCTTTCAGTCTCTTTGGGTCGAACTACGGTGTTCTGACTTCCTCATTGCACGAGAGGATACGTAGGCATAACTTAACAGTTATCGAACAAAAGTCTCTGTATATTCCCCCTCCTTCTAGCCTCATTCTTTAAGCCTCATTATCATGAGCATTTCACCTTTTTTCTCTTTTACACTGACACATCATTTACACACTTCACTTCACTTACACTGACACCTGTACATCCTTTTCCAGCTATTGTATATACAGATTGCACTGACACTACCCCTTTTAAACACAAATCTTTTAAGCGTGGATCCCGTCGAGTACGGCGGACAATCTGGGTGCTAATACCTTCCCAGGTTGTAACCAACCCCCTTTCTCAGTCTCTCTGGTTCGCAACCGTCTTATCCATCCCTTTCTAGGTCTATGCAGCATTGCCTTTCCTCCGGGATAAAAATGCCTAGCTGGCGACTCTATTCATCTCCAGTGAGATCACGGCTGTGTGTTCTCATTGTCCCTTTCGCCGACCGTTCGCGTCTGTACCTTCAGTTGGGCCATTTCTCATTTGTCGGGAGCGACAACACCCTATTTTGTCTTCTGTAATTGATACTCAATTCTATGAGTTTCTGTTGCTTAAATAGGTATCTGAATTTTGGGCTTTATGTAGAATGATCCAGCCCTAATGCGCATCAGCTTCCACCTTGAATTAGGGTTTGTTACCTCCTAGATTCTAGGTGCTTTTAGGTCTTCTGTTTTAAACTGAATCTTCAATATAAAACTCCCTACAGATGCGCCTTGTTCTGTTTTTATCCATCATTAATTAATTCCAGATAACTCTCCTTAAATATCTCTGATCTGTTAATCAATAATTAATTCTGGTAGCAGGTCTGAGATGTCTCAACATCTGTTGGGACATCCTGAAAAACTGAACTTAAGTTATTTACACAATGTCCCAACATCTGATGAGACATCCTGAAATAAGTTCATATACTCTGTTTGATAATGTCCCAACATCTGATAGGACATTCTGAACTGAATTCAACATTTCTTGTTGGTCAAAAATTCTGCCAATTCTTAAACATCTACAGGTAGTATATTGCCTGCTCTTTTCGACCAGACTCGTCATGTTGCCCCAACACACACCCCATTGAGTTGTCTAACACTATTAAGTACATAATCAAGGGTCTTCCATCAACTGGTGGCATCAAAATTGGAGGTTCTAGAAGATATCTCTTGATTTCATCAAAGGCTGTCTGGCAATCATCATTCCACTCCATTACCTGATCTTTCTTCAACAACTTGAAGATTGGCTCACAGGTAGCAGTTAATTGGGAAATAAATCTTGCAATGTAATTCAGCCGTCCCAAGAAACCTCTAACTTCCTTCTCAGTACGGGGAGCTGGCATCTCTTGTATAGCTTTCACTTTTGCAGGGTCCACTTCAATACTGTCACACCCTAAATTTTAACTCTAACTGCTCGCGTCATACATTCATTGTATTTAATAGAAAATTCTAAGTTTTTTGTTGCTTTCAACTCATTTTCAATTTTTTTTATATATAAATTTATTTGTAATTTCACTTCCAAGTTTCCAACTTTAATTTAATTTATTTCTCATTGCTAACCCTTCAATTCATTTTCGTGTTCTTTTCATTTTATAATTTTAATTTCTATTTCTATTTCTATGTATTTTCAAGCTTTTATTTCTTATCTTTTTTTTTTTTATTTATTTTTATATTTCTATTTTCAAGTTTCACGTTCTCATTAAACTTCTATCTCAATTTTTACTTCTATTTTTTAAATTCATTTTCAAAACTACTTATATTCTTAATTACAAACTTCTAAATTCAATTTCAAGTTCTAAACCCCAACTCTAACTCCCATTCTTTTTATTTTTTCAACTCCTTTCAATTTTTATCCTAATTTTTCCATTTCAATTCACATACATGTATTAATTTCTAGAATAGCAAATTTATTTATTAATTTCTAAATCATTCAATTTTAAGTTTAATTCTTCTTTTATTCATTAACTTCCTATCCAAAATTCATATTCAAGTTTTAATTCAAAATCCTCAATTCAATTTCCATTTTAAAATTCATTTCAAGGTTCAAGTTCATTCCCAAATTTTTAAATCTTATTAGAATCTCGAATACCTTTTTCTCAATTCAAATTTTCTAAACTCCAAATCCTTTTCCAACTTTGTCTCAAATTTGTCTCAAGTTTCCATTCAAGAATCAATTCAATTTTGTTTGTGTCAAGATTCAAATTGAGGTAACAATTTAATTCTAACTTCATTTACATTTCAATCTCATTCAATCCCTACCTCCTTTTCAAGTCTTGCTAAAAATCAAGAACTTCAAGTTTCCTTTCACTTCAACTCTCATTCAATATCCCAAACACATAACCATATTGCAAAATTCATTCAAATTCATCACAAACTTTCAAATTCAATTCCAAGTTCTAAGTTCAAGATTACAAGCTAAATTTCCTTCAAATTCTACACTTTTACTTCTGATCTAATTTATTTGTCTCCATAATTTACATTGAGATTAAATCTCCCAAAAAAAAACATAAAAGTCCTAAGTTACTCTTGTTGGACTAAAGATGCAAAACTCCAAGGCTTCTTGCTTTTTCTCTTTTTCTCACTTTAAAGTTTCTTGCTTTTCCACTTTGTTTGTGACCTAAGTAATTAAAAAAAACTAAAGAAGAGTTATCAAAATCCAATTCATTTTCCATATTTCATATACATTCACATATTTCAATTCAAAACAACTAGAGTTAGTATCCAAACTTCATAATCATGCTCATCCAAATCACATATAAGGATATTCATTTAAGCATAACCATACTCATTACACTTTTTTTTACATATTTGTTTTGCATCATGTATTAGCATAGTTTGTCACACGAATTTTACAAAGAAGAACTAAAAAAAACAGTCACAAGTACAGCTTCACACAAAAATACATCAAGACTTTTCCTTTTTACACTACACAAACAAACAAAAAAAATGCAGCAGACCTGCAGCTTGTGCAGGCTGCCCTGCTATCACACATCCCTTTCAAACTCAGTTTTTCCCCCCAAAATTTTCAGCCAAGCTTAGCCCACAAGTTTTCATGTTTTCAAAATCCTTACAAACCCTAATGCTATCCTATAAAAACCATGTTTAACAACTAGAAAAGGGGGGAAGTCTTAGAAAAAACGGCAGCCACAAACATCAAAAAAACTTATAGTCAAATTTCCTCAACAGCAAAAACAAGCTACAAGCATACTCAGGCAGCCACAAACCAAAAAAATTACATCAACCAAACACCTTCATCTACCACAACCAAACACTTAAAATCACCAAAAAAAACCAACAACAACACCGGCATCCACAACCAAAATCCGAAACTTCACCAAAAAGCAGCAAAATTCACAGATCCAATCATACAAGCCTAAACACAAAAATTCACAGCCGCATACATACAACTATTACACACAAAAACCAGCAGCAACTTCATACAAAATGCAGGAAGACTCAGTAGTGACATCAAACAAAAAACTATAGCAGCAAAGAACTCACCATCAAACAAGTCATCGCAAGACCGTAATCCGCAACCCCTCCAACCTCATAAGCCACCTCCAATCTCATATCCGCGAAGCAGGCATCCGTCAAACCAGTGACAAGCCCATTTGTGCAGCTACTATTATCCTCCCTGAAAACATAAACACAACAAAACCAACAGCATCAAATAAACCATTCCGCAACCTTCTTCAATAAACCGTAACAGAGCCGACATAACTGTGAAAGAAGAAACCTGTACATCACCACCACACCATCCACGAGAGACCGGAAACCGCAGCAAACTTGCATCACGAACCGTCTCGCGTCTCAGCTCCCTCACCATCAAAACCATACCACTCAAACGAACCAAATACCACAACAAGAAAAACCAGAAAAAAACTGAAACCAACATCACATCTTTCAACCATCACTTCATCACCAGCCACAACCCGTCCGTCGCGCATCATCAACACACTCAACCCTTATCGCCACCCTTTCATAACCACTTCAACACAAAAAAAACTAGAAACCGAAGAAGAAAACCAGAACAGAAAAAACACCTTTCTTTCATCACAACCTTCAACACACTCAACCCTCACCGTTCCGGCCACCTTCGTCCCTCAGCCAGCATTGAGACTCCTCCCCCATTGACCTTTCATTATCAGCAACATAAACCAATACAACCATCGAAGGACCAATCGTTGAACACGCCCAAACCTGCTTCAATCCTTAACCACCCTTTAATCCTTAATCGCCCTTCATCTCGAAACGGGAAACCACCAACGTCATCTTCCATAAACCTCCTTACCATCTTCGACGACCCTGTTTTTGACCTCCCTTAACCAACAACTCGCAATGATCCGCAGGACCACCATCACCATGTCTCAGACCTGAAAAATGAAAAAAAACAGTTGACGTCTCAGCATCAAAAATCAACTTTGACAAATCAAAGCTCACCATTTCACTGTGAATCCGAAGCGAGGAAGAAAAACTCGCGATCGAGAGAGCAAAGAAACAGCAACGACAATCCCAATTGACGAACGCCTGCATCAAACAAGTTGCGAATCATTCAATCCGAAGGAGAAATCACGAGTCAAAAGACGAGTAGGGAAAGAAACGATTACCTCTGAAGCTTCGGATACGGTAGCCTTTCTCAATCCTTTCTCTGTTTTCCTTTTCTTTGTTTGTGTTTGTTTTCTTTCTCGCTTAACATGTAGACCGCCGATTCATCACAAGAATGGCGACCCTGGTTTTTTGAGTTTTTTTTTTGGGGCTGGGGTTTTCATAATTTGGGGTTTAGGTTTTCTGATTAAGGGTTACGTTTCATTTGTGTTCATTACCGTGTTCTCCGGGCATTAGGGTTGCAACCGATTGGGAATTGGTGAAATTTTGAGTTTTCTCTTATTAGAAAACGTGAATTGAGTTTGAGGACGGTTGATGCGTGTTTTTCGCAAGTGTACGAACGCGTCAGAGTAATATAAAAGATTGTCGAATCCACAGAGACCAAGTGTCAATCTATCGTACTTGTTGTTATGGTGTGTATCTAAGGCAACTAAATATAGGGGTTTTAAGAAGGGTGCAATGGTAAATAAAATAATAATTTTAAACAATAAACAAAGACAGGCTCGAATGTAATTCACATAATCAATTGATAATCCGGTACTTGTTAATGGAACTACTTATGGGCAATGTTTTCTACTTTGAAAAGAACTAATTTAACAGGAACTGTCGCTTTCGCGTATTCAGAACCGAGTTGTACTCTCTAATCAACCCCTCCTATTGTCACGGATAAAAAGGTGCGTACTGCGTTAGAGTAGTAAACCTATTTTTAAGAAATATAGTGTCTTAACTAAGTTGAAAAGTATCTTAACCTGGATTTCTTAGCAAAAAGAGGTTCTCACGAACCAGACTCTAAACTTCTTTAACGCGTTCAAAAGTCGTTTTAAAATCTCCTTTCTTTTTAATCTAAGAACTCCTAATGAACTAGACAAAGCGCTTTTGGCTGTTTTTGAAATAGTTAAAAAAACAATTAGATTTAAATTGAAAGATAAAATAGCCCTTAAGTGCTTCCACGAACAATTGTACGGATTACTGGTTTAATTACGATCCTTACATTCTAACCTTTATAGATTTAGTTAGACATGATAAAGTAAAGATTCTTTTTATAATTTTTCATAAAAGTAATTTAGTGCGAGTGCGGAAAGTAAATGAATTTAAAGCGAGTGCGAGAAATAAAGTAATTTAAAGCGAGTGCGAGAAATAAACAAAGTAAAGTGCGAGTGCGGGAAATAAACAAAGTAAAGTGCGAGTGCGGGAAATAAACAAAGTAAAGTGCGAGTGCGGATAGTAAATAAAAGTAAAGCAATGCGAGAAATAAATGAAAGTAAAATACGAACTTGAATTAAAATGGCGGCAGGATTAACTTCCTCCAGAGTGCTCCAAAACTCGATCGCACAGACGTATACAGACTCGATCACTCGATTGCAGTATCACCCCGATGTGGAATGATAACTGCTTTGAAACTGATATATGCCTAGAGAAATCTAATTTTGGATGAAGAAAAACGAAAAACTAAAGTCCTATTTATAGGAAAACTAAAAGCATGAAAAGACCGGGATGCCCCTCCACTAAAAAGTGGAGGTTACTGAAATTGGCCTTGTGGCGCCCGCCACAGGCCTATGGCGCCCGCCATGGTGCTGATAGTGGATGAGAGAGTGGGGATCGTGGGTGGTTTTCTCTAACCGTTTTTGACCGAAACCAATTTTGTGAATGTGGCGCCCGCCATGAGCCCATGGCGCCCGCCATGAGTGTTAGATCCATTTTCCATGGTGTAGCTCTCTGTGTTAGCTTTCCAGTGCTTCGAACGGGGTGTCATTCTGATTTACGGATCAAAAGTTATGGTCAAAATCGTCGGACAACGTCTTGTGTGCAAATTGCTCTATTTCTCTCATTTTTCATCCTAATTGCTTCGTTTCTTCGCATGTGACTCTTAAATGGATAAATACCTGAAAACAAAGGAAAACATAGTAATAACATAACAAAATAGCAATAAAGGCTAAGAATGCATGCGAAATCGGAGTCAGAAATACGGTGAAATTTAGTGTGATCAAATTCTCCCACACTTAGACTTTTGCTTGTCCTCAAGCAAACATTAAAGCTTAAGAAAATATGGTGTCAACACGTGTCTTTGGGCTAAAGGGCTTCTAAGTTCAAGTCAGGATGCAGTGACAGGTACTAACTAAGTGAACCAAGGGTGCCATAGTAACACAAACACAAACTTCAATCCTATATTAACCACTCCATGTCATCCCACAATACCTAGGCTTATCTTCTCATCTTTTTGGGTCCTTTTCATTCAGGCGCAATCACATTAAGCCCGTTATCCGTACATGCTTCATAGTAGAGTGACCGGTTAGTGATTCTGATCCATAACATAAGGTTTCTGGCACATAAGCATGTGTAAACCTGATTTATTTGACCTAATTGTAGTTGCGGGGGATCGGATCGTAATCCGCCCTACCAAGTTCAGTGCCAGATACCTCTGAACCAACTAACAATAGGTGACTTGCAATTTTTTTCTTTTTGTGGCAATTTTTTTTTCTTCTCTTTTTTTCGGTTTAAATGACTTTGTGAGGGTCACCTATCCCAGAGTTTGCCTTTATTCTTTCTTTTTTTATTAGCACTGGATCATTCACTTATGTTCATCGGCCCCCTACGTAGAGCATGCTTAGGCCGGAGCTGACTGCTAAAATAAACTACTTAGGACAATTTTTTAAATGATAATAAAGGCCATGGTGGTGGGGTTTAGGAGTGATTCCTATATTCAAGAGGTCTATGGTGCTAAAATGGTTCTGATGTTTCAAAAAGTTGACCTAAGTCACCACATCCTAATCTAAACCTGTCTCAAAGCCCAAAAAACATGTGAAACAACATTATTTTCTTTTTAAAACTTTTCTGGTAAGGCTAAGGAAATGGGAAAAAATGAAGATGAACTAAAAATACACTATACTGGTGACTCGTCAGACTCATGCATTATCTAAGAAAAATAAATTACTGAAAAGGGAAATAACTGAAAGGAAATAATTAACTAAAAAGGGAAATGACAGAAAGCAATAAAATCCCCTCCCACACTTAAATCGAACATTGTCCCCAATGTTTCGAAATAAGATAAGGGGGGTAACCTGGAAAAGACTACTGAGGAAGGGCACTGGTGCCTTCGCCGTCCTGATGTGATGGTCTGGAACGACGGGATCTACTACGATGCTGGTCCCTCCGGTCGAGTCGTGCTGATAAAGCAGCCTGAGCACTCCGGACCTCTCGAAGGTTACCTAAGATGGAACCCTGAGTGGCTTCTACAAGCTGGTAGTGTCGGCTGTTGAACTCTCTCTGACGGTTATGCTCTAGTGAGATATCGTTCAAGGTACGGCAAACGTTGCTATAAGCACGATCCGAAACCAATCGCGATTGTTGCATGAAGCTCATGTTGTCCATCAGCTGCTGTGAAATAGTAGAGAGAAGGCCATCACGCCTTTCTTCTCTAGCTGTCATATCACGCCACATCTCCTCAGTGACATAGAATCCAAGAGCAGCACCTGCAACAGGGTTAGAGGAAGATGGTGCGGCGTGTGACTGTAAAAGTATTTTTGTTCCTTTTATTTTTATTATTTTTTTATTTTTATTTTTATTATTTTTTATTATATATATTTTTTTTTATTGGGTATAAAATAAAAGAAAAAGAAAAAAAATGAGATTAGTGCATGAAATAATATATATGGTGAAATCAAAGTGCATGAAAAAGAAAATGTAATAGATGCAATAATGTATGGAGATGCGAAAAATGAAATAAAGCATATAAAAGGAAATTAAATACTAGGGGTAGTGCTGTCAGGGTAGAATGAGTCATGTGGTAGGCTTCTTTTCCTGGCTTGATCCACGAATCTCAGCTATCTCCCTCCGAAGCTCTTCAATTGCCTGATGTAGAGCGTCGGCCTCTGAGGCATGAGTGAGATCAGAAACCTGCATCTGTAACTCCAAGTCTGCCACTTCCTGCTTGAGCAGGACAGTCTCCTTGCGGAGCTCATAAATCTGTGTTTGTAGGTCAGGTGGCTGCAGAGACATATTGTTAGACATAACAGTGATTCGGGGAGTAAGAGGTGTAGGAGTGTACTCAGTGGCGGGAGGCGATTTCGGCTCTTCGACAGTCTCTCCATAACCCTCTAGAGCATAACTCCAATTTTCAGGATCATGGACACTGGTCATCAGCGGATCTGGTAATGTAAAATAGTGTATCGCTTCGCCGTCGATCAGCAATCTAAACATGTTGGGCTCAAAAGAAGCCCTCCTCATCAGTCCTCTATCAAGACAAAAATCAATATCCAGGGTGGTGTAGCAGCAGAAGGTCTTGAGGTGCAATAATTTGCGAGACAGACCCAATGCAGTAGCTATCTGTGTAACAATCCCACCGACATGGATGATGCCTACTGATGATCTGGCAACACTAGCCAGGCCCTTCAACAGAAAGTTGCCGCAAGCAACTGAGCGAGACTGAGTCGCACAAAACAGTAGGAAAATCTCCTCTTCACTTAGCAGGGTCTCTGTATCTGGCAAACCTAGGAAAGAATGTGCTAGAATCATCTGGAAGTACCTCAATGCAGGGTTGTGGATTACCTGAGAAAACTGGGTAGAAGGATCTTGGCTCCCTCCACCTGATATTTTAGTCCAAAACTTTTCCACTTCTCTGCTCATAAAATACCCCATCGGTGTCTCTGGAATAGCATCAGGAGTAGTTTGGAAACCTAGCAAATCACCAAACTCTTTGTGAGAGAATGAGTAGTCAATCCCGAACAACCTGAAAACAGCGAGTCCATCGGGTCCAGCCCAAGGGTCATGATGAAACGAGCTGAGGAACTCAAGAGTCAAGTTCCTATAAGTGTTGTTCCTGTCGTCAAACTGGTCCCAGTGGAGTTGATGGCATAAAAATCTGACGCTTGGCTCTATCCCCAAGGCATCCATGCAGTCATGGTCAGGGTACCTGGTAGGAGCCATAGGGCGTCTCATGTGGACATAGTAACGCTCTCTCTGTGCGTCGTCTCTAAAGGCCACGTGCATGTCATCAGGGTTCTGCATTCTGTACAAGGTTAGCAAACAAGTCCTGAAAGCACATAAAACATTCAATCGTTAGTCCTGACATAATTATAATATAAACTAATTGAAATAAAATAAAAATAAAAAGTACATAAATAAGAAAACCATGGGTTGCCTCCCATGCAGCGCTTGTTTAACGTCATTAGCTCGACGACCGATTTTTAAACATCATTGGAAGGATATGGTGGATCACTCAGAGTATGGTAGGTGTATGTTGTTGGGATGTCACCTCCTTCGTAGGGCTTCAACCTCTGTCCATTGACGATGAACGGTTTACATGTCTGGTTCTTGATTTCAATAGCACCGGATCTTAGGATCTTAGATACTTCGAAAGGGCCAGTCCATCTCGAACGAAGCTTACCTGGAAAAAGTCGTAACCTAGAATCGAACAGGAGAACAGGATCGCCTATTTTGAAGTCTCTTCTTATGATTCTTTTGTCATGCCAAGCTTTTGTTCTTTCTTTGTATATGATGGCATTTTCGTAGGCAGATTGTCTGAGCTCTTCTAATTTGTGGATATCAAGGATACGTTTCTCACCAGTAGTCAAGTAATCCAAATTCAAAGTTTTGATGGCCCAATAGGCCTTATGCTCTAACTCAAAAGGTAAATGACATGATTTCCCATAAACTAGTTGGTAGGGGGTTGTTCCTATAGGGGTTTTGAAAACGGTTATGTAGGCCCATTTATCAAGCCATCTCACATATCCCTCACCTTTTCTTTTCTTCCTTCTGTAGGTTGGCTCATTCCTTTGAACTTGTGGTGGTGGTTCTGGATCTATGCTAAGTATTAGCTTTTCAAATTTGAGCTTAGTCATTTCATTCACCATCTCAAAGGTTAGCCTTACCCTCTTAGCACTAATGATTCCCCTAGTTTCATGGTCCTCAATTTTTCTCTTTTTATGTTGGAGCTCGAATAAGGGTACATTGGTGCGGGTACATTTTAATACTTCCACGTATGTTTTGGATTGGGATTCTACCTTATCTTCCACAAAACTTTGCGGGAAAGGAAATGGTGGGATACATGGAGGGGTAACAACAATAGTTGCTTCATTCTCTACCTTTATGACACCTTTCCTTTCGGATGGTTTCAATGGATTTTTCTCTACTCTATTCTCACCACAACTCTCGTTACGCTCATTATCCCTCTCCTTAGGATTTTCGATATGTTCCTCACTACTAGTTGTTATAACATATGCATTCTCCTCAGGAGGTGGTCCTATAGGTGTTTGTGCAAGAAGGAAGATTTGAGTCCCCAATGCCTTAGTGCTATTCACGAGGGAATCGACCTTAGTGTTTAATTGCCTAAGGGTTTCATAAGTATCGAGATGTTGTCTTATAAACTCTTTATTCTCGAGGGTTTGTGTTACCATAAAGCGCCTTATCATAGATTCTATCCTAGAATTAGTTGTGGTTTCAATGAAATCCTCCACTAACCTTTCGAGGCTTGAATTAACAGATTCTAGCGGTTCCTCAAAATTTTGTGAGTGGTGATTTGGGTGAGAATAAGTTAGTGGTGCATAGAAATTCTCCCTTTTTATTTCGAGGTTGGACATATGTGATTCACGTGATCCCCCGAAATACTGGGAGTGATGATTGTAGAATTTATTTGAGTGAAACATAGTGATTTTTTTATTTTTTTATTTGTTGTAAAAGCCTTAGTCTATACGGTATAACTACAGGGTACGAAATTTGACGAAATTGGTCCCCGGCAACGGCGCCAAAAACTTGATGCGTGTTTTTCGCAAGTGTACGAACGCGTCAGAGTAATATAAAAGATTGTCGAATCCACAGAGACCAAGTGTCAATCTATCGTACTTGTTGTTATGGTGTGTATCTAAGGCAACTAAATATAGGGGTTTTAAGAAGGGTGCAATGGTAAATAAAATAATAATTTTAAACAATAAACAAAGACAGGCTCGAATGTAATTCACATAATCAATTGATAATCCGGTACTTGTTAATGGAACTACTTATGGGCAATGTTTTCTACTTTGAAAAGAACTAATTTAACAGGAACTGTCGCTTTCGCGTATTCAGAACCGAGTTGTACTCTCTAATCAACCCCTCCTATTGTCACGGATAAAAAGGTGCGTACTGCGTTAGAGTAGTAAACCTATTTTTAAGAAATATAGTGTCTTAACTAAGTTGAAAAGTATCTTAACCTGGATTTCTTAGCAAAAAGAGGTTCTCACGAACCAGACTCTAAACTTCTTTAACGCGTTCAAAAGTCGTTTTAAAATCTCCTTTCTTTTTAATCTAAGAACTCCTAATGAACTAGACAAAGCGCTTTTGGCTGTTTTTGAAATAGTTAAAAACAATTAGACTTAAATTGAAAGATAAAATAGCCCTTAAGTGCTTCCACGAACAATTGTACGGATTACTGGTTTAATTACGATCCTTACATTCTAACCTTTATAGATTTAGTTAGACATGATAAAGTAAAGATTCTTTTTATAATTTTTCATAAAAGTAATTTAGTGCGAGTGCGGAAAGTAAATGAATTTAAAGCGAGTGCGAGAAATAAAGTAATTTAAAGCGAGTGCGAGAAATAAACAAAGTAAAGTGCGAGTGCGGGAAATAAACAAAGTAAAGTGCGAGTGCGGGAAATAAACAAAGTAAAGTGCGAGTGCGGATAGTAAATAAAAGTAAAGCAATGCGAGAAATAAATGAAAGTAAAATACGAACTTGAATTAAAATGGCGGCAGGATTAACTTCCTCCAGAGTGCTCCAAAACTCGATCGCACAGACGTATACAGACTCGATCACTCGATTGCAGTATCACCCCGATGTGGAATGATAACTGCTTTGAAACTGATATATGCCTAGAGAAATCTAATTTTGGATGAAGAAAAACGAAAAACTAAAGTCCTATTTATAGGAAAACTAAAAGCATGAAAAGACCGGGATGCCCCTCCACTAAAAAGTGGAGGTTACTGAAATTGGCCTTGTGGCGCCCGCCACAGGCCTATGGCGCCCGCCATGGTGCTGATAGTGGATGAGAGAGTGGGGATCGTGGGTGGTTTTCTCTAACCGTTTTTGACCGAAACCAATTTTGTGAATGTGGCGCCCGCCATGAGCCCATGGCGCCCGCCATGAGTGTTAGATCCATTTTCCATGGTGTAGCTCTCTGTGTTAGCTTTCCAGTGCTTCGAACGGGGTGTCATTCTGATTTACGGATCAAAAGTTATGGTCAAAATCGTCGGACAACGTCTTGTGTGCAAATTGCTCTATTTCTCTCATTTTTCATCCTAATTGCTTCGTTTCTTCGCATGTGACTCTTAAATGGATAAATACCTGAAAACAAAGGAAAACATAGTAATAACATAACAAAATAGCAATAAAGGCTAAGAATGCATGCGAAATCGGAGTCAGAAATACGGTGAAATTTAGTGTGATCAACGGTATTAGATTGATTCAAGGGGTTGGGAGTTTGAAGGATTCGGGAAGAAGATGTGAGAACGAGAGAGAGACACGAGTGAGAGAGAGGGCTACGAGCGAAGAGATTGTGGAGATTGAGAGAGAAATCCTGAGAGATTGAGGGAGAAGATTCAGGAGAGTTTGATCTATGCATTTTTTTAGATAGGTTGCGAATTGAGAAGGGTACGATGGATAGCTAGGTGGTCTGTTTATTGAGAAGCGAGTGCGGAAGAAGGTTTCTTTCTGGTTTGTCTTCTTCACCAACGGGTTTTTTGGGAGTGAATAGGTGTTCATGTGCCAGTTTCTTTTCTTTCCCTTTTAATATTTGGATCGGATGGGTCTCAGGACCCGGCTTTATCAATTGGGTTTGGGTCCCTTTTTTGTTTGTTTATCTTATTTTCCTTCATGTTTTAAGTTTCTTTAAAGTTACTTTTTAATTTATTCTCTTAAGAAAAATCACATAAAAACCAAAATTATTTTGTACTTTATTTTAAATAACTTTTATTTTATTTAATTAGTTTGTAAATAAATTTCATCAAATATTTGTATTTAATTTGGTTTGACAATTATCATTTTTTTTTATCGATTTTATTTGTATAAGGTATGATTATCTTCCTTACTCATTATTTAGTTGTATGATGTTGAGGTACGAATTGTATGAACTTGGATTTTATTCTTACATTACGACTACATATTGTCAAGTAAAAGATGAACGCGCGTATTTAATTAATTTATTTTGAAATAATTTAACTTCTTGGTCCAATACCAAGTAAACAAATCTCGCTTACACTTCGCACACACGTAAGCCGATTACCAAGTGATCGCCGTCTGCACGACTCTTTTATGCACCTAATTTATTTAACAAGGAATAGAGCCCCGGAGTCTAGCATTCCGCACGTTCTAGAATGAACTACAACTGGGCTAGCCTCACGCGTATTGTTCGTTCAATCCTTCCTTATTAATTACACATCGATTCTAAAACGTCTAAAAACAATTTTTCAATTTATTTAAATTAAATTACGAAAACAGGAACTCTGGAGTCTAGCATTCCGCACGTTCTGGACTGGACCGCAACTGGGCTAGCCCCACGCGATGGTTCAATCACCATTCGTATATCAAAATATTCAAATCATTTATCAAAATAGCGTACGAAAACAGAATTCCGGAGTCTAGCATTCCGCACGTTCTGGATTGGACCGCAACTGGGCTAGCCTCACGCGATGGTTCAATCATCACTCGTATACCAACAAATTTAAATCATTTCATAATTAATCAGCGAAAGACAGAACTCCGGAGTCTAACATTCCGCACGTTCTGGATTGGACCGCAACTGGGCTAGCCCCACGCGATGTGTTCATTCGCCCTTTCGTTTAAAACATCTTAACAAAATTCAAACACCTTTTCTCTAAAACGAACATTGTTTAAATCATTCTATCTCTCGAACAAGCTAGCGCTTCAGCCTCCACCGCGAGTATAAGCCAATGCTTAACAGTAGAATGCATTTCAAACAATCGTTCAATTAAAAATTGCAAACCGTAGTCGCACGAACTACGAAGCTCTGACTTTCCCATTGCACAAGGGAATACGTAGGCACGAGGATTTTTATCCTTCGCGAGCACCCTAATAAAAAATTTAATTATTTCTCCATTTAAAAACTTTAATCTTTTCTCCGTCTTAATTTAAAACTTTAATTTCCCTTTCAACAAACATATTAATAATCATTTAGAAGACATAGACTTAAGATCAAACATTTAATTGCGTAATTAGCTAAGAGGTTCCCATTGAGTACAACGGACGTGAGGGGTGCTAATACCTTCCCCTTGCGTAACCGACTCCCGAACTTAGAATTTGGTTTCGTGAACCATTTCTTATCCTTTATTAGGTTGTATCTATATCTCCCTTTTCTCTCGTAGAATAAATAGAATTAGGTGGGAGCTCTGTTGTTTTGTTTTTAGGATTGTATTTTTCGAGGTACGACAAATACCTTTTCCACTGACAATGAAACCCAAGAGTTTACCAGATCTAACTCCAAAAGTACACTTATTTGGGTTCAATCTGAGCTTGTATTTCTTCAACCTTTCAAACAGCTTATGCAGATGATCAAGGTGTTGTTCTTCATTATGGGACCAGGCTATCATATCATCCACATATACCTCTATCTCATGATGAATCATATCGTGAAACAAAGCCACCATAACACGCTGATATGTTGCCCCGACATTCTTCAAACCAAATGGCATCACTTTTTAGCAAAAGGTGCCCCACTGTGTAACAAACGTAGTCTTCTCCATATCTTTAGGTGCCATCTTGATTTGATTGTAACCAAAGAAACCATCCATGAAAGAGAATACCTTATGCTGAGCAGTGTTGTCTACCAGAACATCAATATGAGGAAGTGGGAAATCATCTTTAGGGCTGGCCTTGTTCAAATCTCTGTAATCCACACACATGCGTACCTTACCATCCTTCTTAGGTACCAGTACCACATTTGCAACCCATTAAGGATAAGAAGTCACAACTAAGAACCCTGCATCAAATTGTTTCATCACCTCTGCTTTAATCTTTTCTGAAATTTCGGGACGCATGCGACGAACCTTCTGTTTCTTTGGACGACAATCTTCTTTTACCGGTAAACGGTGAACCACAATGTCTATATCCAGCCCTGGCATATCTTCATAGGACCAATCAAAGATCTCCACATAATCACGTAGTATCTGAATTAGTCTGCTCTTAACACCATCCTCTAGTTCAGCCCCTATCTTGACCTCTTTCCTGTTTTCTTCAGTTCCCAGATTCACAACTTCGATTGGCTCTTCATGTGGCTGTATAGCTTTCTCTTCTTGTTGTAACAACCTAGCAAGCTCTACAGGTACCTCACAATCTTCCTCCTTTCCATCATCAGCTTGATAGATCGGATTCTCGAAATTATAATGGGCAATAGTATAATTGTTATCAACAGGATCCAGAGTGGATGAGGATCTGCATTTTAGTGATGTGGGTGTGTGTAAGAACACATAGCTGATAAAAATAAAAAAGTAAAAATAAAAGAAATACAAGGAGCACAATATTTACGAAAACGAAATGTCCATTGATTTTTATTGAATGAAGTATGCAAATGAAATGACATCCCGAAACAAGCATACCATTGTGCCCCGGGTAAGACACAAGGCTTAAAAGTTTAATTGTTCAAAATTACAAACTTAAAATAAAAACACAGTAAAAGTATTTACTCCTGACTAAAGGAGATAGGAATAACGTCTTCGGTTTTCCAATTGTTGAGCCCATCACCCATGGTAGGAAAGATCCAGTCATCCAGGTTGTAGTCTTCACTATAGTCACCCACAACATTGATTTGATCCCTCATGACCCCTTGATTGGTGATACGAACAACACGATCACGACGAACAACCTTCTGGGATTCTGCAGTGAAACCCAAACCAAACTTGTCAGACTTGTAAGGGATGTCGAGAAGCTGACCCCAAATAGTACAACCACCTTCTTCAACCACAACTCTAGCATCTTTGAGGGAGGCCATTGTAGGAGGTACTCTGGTAACCACAGGAACTCTTTTAACAACAGGGGGAGCTTCAGTAGTGGGGACGACCCAAGGAACTACCTCAAATGTCTGGCAAGGAGTCTCAACATATTCACCCTCCATCTCAACATATTTCAACGTATTCACATGACTGATCATGTATTCTTCTTCACCATAAACAGTGACAATCTTTCCTTTCACTGGATATTTCAACTTCTGATGTAAAGTGGAAGTCACAGCACCTGCCCCATGGATCCAGGGGCGCCCAAGCAAACAGGAGTACGCAGGACGAATATCCATTACATAGAAAGTAGAGTCGAAGACTTGAGAGCCTACTTTGATTGGGAGATCTACTTCTCCATGTACCACTCTTCTTGAGCCATAAAAGGCCATCACCACTACATCACTTGGTCTTAACACAACATCTTCAGGACTGAGCTTGTCCAGAACCGCTTTGGGGAGCACATTTAATGAAGAGCCATTGTCCACCAGCACATGAGACAAGGTAGTGCCCCTACATTCAATGGAGATATGCAAAGCTCTGTTATGGTTTCTCTTGGCAGGAGTCAAGTCAGCATCATAAAAGCCTAACCTATTATCATAAATCAGATGTGCAACACAATTCTCGAATTGATCCACAAAAATCTCATTTGGCACATGAGCAGTCTTCAAGAACTTGATTAAGGATTTATCATGAGCCTCAGAACACAGCAACAAAGATAACATGGAGATTTTGGAGGGAGTATACCCTAACTGGTCAACAATATTATAATCACTCTTGCGAATGATCTTCAACACTTCTTCCATTTGTTTAGAAAGATTTTCAACAGCCGGTGCCTCAGCTTGCACAGGTTCAACCATAGGACCTTTGCCCCAAGCATCAGTACTTGGCCCAGAATTGGAGGTAGTAGTTGGAGTAACTGCATCTTTGGAGGTAGCCCTAGGAGAGAAAATTCTTCCACTTCTGGTGATCTTACTAGATCTAGCAATATTATCAACATCAAGATTATCATCAGTAACAGGTGCATCAGTCAAAGGTTCCTGTTTAACATCAGAACCGTAATTCCAGGGTATAGCTTTATCAGAAATATAAGGAACAGGACCGGGAGTGGTAATGATCATGGGAGACACTTTGGCTTCAGCAACAGTCTTCACAGGGCCTTCAGTAGTAATCCTGACAGGACCCTTAGAGGTGATCCTGACAGGGCCTTTGGAGGTAATCTTCACTGGCACTTTATCAATCATGGCTACATCTTCAAGCTTCGTACTTCGAGTTAGATGTTCACACATACTTTCCACAGAAGGTGTCCTCTCAAACAATATGGTGTAATTGTCCATGAGGCGTTGAATACCATCTTTCAACTTCCAACAGCTATCAGGTTTGTAGGCACAATAAAAACAGTCTTCATTACAACCTGGAAAGAAACCAGCCTGTACCAGCTTCTTCTTGATAATGGATAAGGGAGTAGTCAGATATGCTAATAAGGAAACATATGAAACTTCATCAACAACATTAACAGTCTTCTCATGATTGGGCATGGGAGCAGTGATCACATTTGGAGTCCCAGAAGGGTCAAATTCAATCTCCCCGGCTTCAATCATGTCTTGAATCTTGTTTTTCAACACCCAGCAGTTGTTGGTGTCATGCCCCGGACTATTAGAATGATAGGCACATCGTGCATTAGGATTGTATCGAGGAGAGGAAGTATTAGGATTCTGAGGAGGGTCCTTCAAAGTAATGAGTTCCCCTTTCAACATGTGTTGCAAGGCTTGGGTCAGTGACATTTTGATCTTGGTGAATTGTCTTCTAGGCTTCTGTTGATTGTTTTGTTGTGGTTCTGGTGCTGCAGAAGTAGGATTGGAAATGTGAACTGCTCCCACAGATTGGTGACTCCTACTACGACTATGTTGACCATACACAGCATTAGACTCCTTCTTTCCACTAGGGGTCTTCTTAGCAGTGCTTGATGAAGGGGCACCCACCTATATCTTACCACTTCTTATACCATTCTCCACACGTTCTCCTGTCATTATCAACTCGGTGAAACCAGATGACGAGCTTCCAATGAGGTGACTATAGAAAGGACCATTCAGCGTACTCATAAACATATCCACTAGCTCCCTGTCAGTCAGAGGAGGTTGAACTCTGCCAGCCAGGTCTCTCTATTTCTGGGCATACTCCTTGAAACTCTCCTTAGCTCCCAATGACATGCTTTGGAGCTGCATGCGAGTAGGTGCTAAATCAGCATTATATTGGTATTGCCTATAGAAGGCCTCAACAAGATCATTCCAATCACGAATATTGACACTTTTTAGTTGGTAGTACCATTCCAATTGAGCTCCAGACAAACTCTCTTGGAAGAAATGAATCCATAGTTTCTTGTCAGCAGTATGTGGTTGAATCCTTCAGACATAAGATCTTAAATGCAGCTTAGGACATGAAACACCATCATATACCACAAAAACAGGAACCTTGAAACCAATAGGTATAACCACTCCAGAAACTAAACTCAGATCTTCAAAATCAAGCCCAGAAGATTTTTGTAGTTCCATAGCATTCATTCTATCTACCAGCATCTTGTACCTATCTTCACTAGCAGGATCATGAAAATAATTTGCCTCAGAATCAGAATCTCTCACAGTATCATGGAGACTACCTCCCTCTTTCTCAGAATTTTCAGACTCAAAACCCTCAATCTGTTCCTTCGTCTTGATAGGACCTCTGAACCTTCTTCCCAGATTGATAAGGCCTCCTGATCTTCTAGTCTTCTTCTTCTTCTTAGCCAGCAGTGTCTTCAACTCATCTTGTCCCTTGGACAAGTTCAGAATCAACTCTTGGAATTGTGCATTCTGAGCCTGGAGATCTTTGACAGTCTGTTCAAGAGCCATTTCTACTGAAATAAACAGCAAGAAGATAAGATACCTGTTCATAAGAAACCTGTGATGCAATGATATGGTAAGTAAATGCATATGCAATGTTTTCAAGGACCGCAGGATTTAAATTTGTTTAAACAACCAGAAAGTAAACTTTTATTAGTAATTAATAAACTTGTTTTCCCCTTGGGTTTACAACAAAAATAAAATGAATTCAAAGATGGGGTTTTAAGTCTCCCATGGACGTTTCCTCTTTGTGTTGAGGTATGATTTGAGATTCCGCTCCTCGTGAAGTTGTTTTGTTAGCTCCAGGATTCTTTCTTGACTAGCTTTGAAATGAGTCTCAAAAGTATCCCTTTGCTCCTTCAACTGGATTCAGGACCTTTGTAACTCCTCCATGTCAGTGGATATGTCTGGATGAAGAATGATATAAGAAGTATCTCCTTCAGCAACAGGCTCCATGGTAACTAGCAGGATGGCAGGATATGGCATCATAAGAGTCTGAGCACGAGATCGCAGCCATCTGAGATAAGGTTCCATAGGAATAGTGTACTTTGGTTCTAGAGTCTTGTTGTCAACCTTGTTCACTTTAACCCATGCTCGTATAAACCTTTGACGGTAACCTTGCAGATCGTTGTCGTAGTCGAACACAATACCCTGAATAAGCATGTCATGAGGACCATCACTCCGAGCGTAACCAAACTGACGTAGAGCTAAAGAAGGGTTGTAAGTAATGCCCCCCTTATGCCAAGGAGTGGCACATTAGGGAACTCCCCACAACGGTCAATGATATTAACATTCTCCATAGATCTAGAACACCAATGAATATCTGAATGTGAAAGTGACATAATTCTCTTAGACCACCTTAACCCTTGTTCATTCTTCATCACTGATCGAGGAAGGTGAGAAATAAACCACCTAGACAATAAAGGTATACAGCACACCAGAGTTCCTCGTGCCTTCGTAGTATGGGTATGAAGAGAGTGTAAGATGTCTCCAAGCAATGTAGGCACTGGGTTGCGAGTCAGAAATATGTTGATGGCGTGTACGTCTATGAACTGGTCTGGATTAGGGAACAACACTAAGCCATAGATCAATAGGGCTAAGATCTCCTCAAAAGCATCATAACTCATAGCCTTCAGGGACACTTGAGCTTTCTCCATCAATACCTTAGCAAGAATACCCTTAACTCCACTCCTTGTTTCTAGAACAATGTCTGATTTCTTCAGATGTAGGGCTGCAGCAATGACTTCAGGTTTAGGTATACCCATAAATTTGGAGAACTCTTCCATTGTAGGAACCAGCTGATAGTCGGGGAATGTGAAGCAATGATGTTTAGGATCAAAGAACTGAAACTGAACACTCATCATGTCTTCATTGAACCCTGAAGTGACCAAGTCAAGTAGGTGACCATGCTTCTTGATGAACTGGGAGTTTTCAGAAACTTGAGAGACCAATTCCTTAAGCTTAGGAGGTATTCCTACAAAGTTGATCCGGATAGTATTCCTACGAGCAGAAGCCATGACCTGCAACAAAGAACAAAGATAAATCCTTTGGTCCTTGAAATGGTTAGTGAAAATGCTATGCTTATGATGCATGATGATGATATGATGTTATGCTCAATCACAAACATGTGGCACACATAAATAAGTCACACAATAGCCCTAGGTTTGAAGGCTTGCATGAGGTTTAAAGGTAAGTACCCTCCCCTAAAGTTTAGATGGTTCATCCTGTCCTATAAAGTAACCAGGTTCTAAGGGATCTCAATATCATTGATCCTTCACAAAGGTGGTTGTTCAGTAGGCAACTTACTTGCCAACCAAAACCCTCCAAGTTTAGAATCTCAATGAGTGTAGCATCGAGTATCAACCAACTTCAGTCTTCACCAAAGCCAGTTATCTCACTACTTTCTAAAGGCCAAGATGGGATGACTAGGGTTCTAAAAGTCAGTTAGTGTATTGACAACATATGGCAGTCTCATATTATCCTCAACTTGCTTAAGGAACATAAGCACCAACCAAGAAGTCACACCAACTATGGCCACCAGATCAACCATATCGGTATACGCCGTACAGTTTCCTTGGTCTATTGCCATTTACCTAAGGTACACTAGATCCGGGTTAAGATCTTTCACACATAAGAGCCCAACAAGTAATATAAAGCAAACAAGGCAAACAATTTTAAAGTGATCTAATTCCTAAGGGTACCCCTCTTTTATTAAGTCCCCAGCAGAGTCGCCAGTTCTGTAACACGGTGAGAGAACTGACTTTCTATAAATGTTGCTGATAGCAAAAGTCGCCACCGACTTTTATTTTATCCAAAAGGAAAGGACATAAAAGAACAGGAAAGACCTTAAAAAGATTTTGAGTTCGGGGGGTAGGTTATACAAAGGGAAGGTATTAGCACCCTTTATATCCATGGTTATCCATGGGCTCTTAGTTACTTAGCTCACTTTAAATTGTTTTGAGAAAGGTGTAGTGTGTGATTAAAAAATTTCTAAGTACTTTATAATGATCCTCGTATGGATGTATATAAAGACTTTGTTTTGAAAATTTGTTTGAAATGTGAACTGTAAAATGTATTTTGAAAAGGTGAGCCAGCAATTAAGAGGAACCTACCCTATATTAAGTCTTTACTGTTCTTATATGTTCTTTCAATGGTAAGACTAGCCCTATTATTAAGGAATAGGTAATCATTACCTTGGATGTGATAAGGGACATGTATAGGGACAATCTGAATATAGGCAACTATAAGGTGTGTTTAGCAATTCGTAGGGACTTATCATCTTTTATTCGAAGGGAAAAGACCATTTATCGTAGGCAACCTTGAAGGGACTTGGTCTTATGAACTGAAGGGACTTGATGATATTCATGAAGGCACTTTTCTTTAGACACCTTACTTGACCTTAGGAATAAGCAACATGAGAGGTAACCCTAGAAAGTGCAAGACGGCGATCAAAGATCGACTTACGTGTGTGAGTGTTCATGTTCAAATATTTATCTTTAAATTAATTATTCTAAGTCAATTTTAAATTATAAACATGTTATACACACCCTATAATTACTAACCACACAGTTAATATATTTACAACAAAAATAAGGCAAAAATATAAACCTAAACTATTACAAAGCTTTGGGATAGTTACAATATAATCGAGAAATATAAATAATAATAAATAAACAATAATAATCAATAATAATAAAAGTGAATATAAATGGTTAGAAAATAAAAAGAAGAGGAAATAATAAATTAGCAAAATAAATTAATATTAGGAGGTATTTTAAATATTTTAATGAGGAAAATAGTATTTTAATAATAATAATTAAATTATATACATATTTAATAAATAATAAATAATTAATTATGATTTACAAAAATATTAAATTAAATTCTAAAGTTAAGAAAATATTAGAATTAGGGTTAGGGTTAGAAAAAATTAGGGTTAGGGTTATAATTGTGAGAATTAGGGTTTTACTTATTAATTTACAAAATAAATCAATTTATTTACAAAATATATATATTTAATAATATGAACATATAATAAAATAAATATGGATAATTTGATTTTTTTGAGAAAATAATTTGAATTGAAAAAATATAAGTTTTTATATAAAAGAAAATAATATATACATTTATTTTATAAATTATTATTTAAAGAATTAATTTTAATTAAATAAATAAATCAAAAAAATAGTGAAAATAATGAAAAACAACATACCTGGGGCTGGGATTCGAACCCATGCCCTAGGCTTTACATTCACAAGACCAGCAACATCACCACTAGGCCAAGCATGCGTTGGTGTTAGCATCAGGAGTCTAATTTGTTTTATTGTTAACCTGCAAAAAATCCAGAAAAATAAAACAAAACAAAATGGCCTAGGGGGATTCGAACCCAGGACCATCAATATCACATACACACACACAAACCAACTGAGCTATCACTGCGTATTCAACATATAACCAATAAACAAACATTATATTTTAAAACAACATTTTGGATTGAATTTTGGCGCCATCTGAACTTCATCTTCTCCAATTTTCCTGCGAAAATTCACATGAATTCAGTTGCGATTTTTTCTACGAATTCCTTCATGTTCATGTCCTGCGAATTTCAAACATCAACCAAACAGTACAATTTCATCAAATTAACTTTGCCAATGAATTCCTCATGATTCATACAATCTATCCATGTTCTTTGAATCCAGTTATATTTGGTTAAACGTGAAACCCTAATTCGAAGCTTGGAACCCTAACAATGGTGTTCTTACGGTTTGGCCATGAAACTCTAATTAAATTGTCCAGAAATGTTCCTGAGCTTATCACAAACACAAAACAATCATCAAACATAATTTATAATGCATAAACAATAGAAAACGAAAAAATCATAAAAGTGTGATAACATTGATTCGGTTTATGCTTATGGCAATGCTTTTGATGCTGCAAATGATCCAGAATCCTTCAATGATCACCTATAAACGTATTGCAACCTTTGAAACGCCTTGAAATTGTCTCTATCCAAGAATCCGAATGTGAGTTTTTTGGTGAATTTTTGAAGTTTGATTCTTTTCTTAGAGGCTGCCAAATTCGTCTCCTTGCATTGCTTTATGTTATACATATATAATAGAACCTAATTAGGTCAAAAAATCACATCCTACTTTTGGAATTTTGGATAACTTGAGATTGAAGAAAGATATGCTTCAAAATATTGAAAAAAATTGATATCTTCTTACTATTTTGGTTGATCTGATTTTTCATGATCTCAATCATCTTTAATTGGTGTTTATGACTTTCTAGAACAAAAATCATATCAAATATTGAGACTTTTATATTTTATTTTGATTTAAAATGATTTTTAATGTATAAAATCATAATAAATAAAATAAAATTAATAAAAATTCGAATAAATGATTTTTAATTTGTGCATGATGTCATGGTAGTGATTGGGTCATAAAAATGCAAGCCCATTTGGAGAAATTTGGTTCTAAGGTCCCATTTGCTTCATAAACCTCTCAAAAATTTCCTAAATTTGCAAAGGCACAAATCCCTCAATTTTAAGGATATGAAGGTGTTCTTGGATATTTTGGAAAGCTTAGGGAGTCCTCTAACCAATATCTTTGGTATTATGTCCATATCCCTTACCATTCTCAAGTTATGCCCTTTGGAAGATGTTGACCTTTTGTTGACTTTTAAAATGACCTATAATGTCTTAGCTCATACCTTCCAAATGAAGCATTTTTGGGCTTGGCTTGTGAGACACAAAGTTGTAGAGAATTCAATTTCCTTCAAAATAAGCTTTGGATAGAAAAATTTTAATGAAGCATGTGAAAGTTATGGCTGGTCAAAGTTCAGTTGACGTTTCCATTGAAAACCCTAATTTAGATACTCCTGATTCTTGATGATCTGAAATATCCTTGATGAATCATGATCAACCCTTGATAAAATGATGAATTTTACTTCATATACTTGATGTTGGCAAAAAATTATGAAGTTTGACTTTGGTTTGACCACAGTTGACCTTAGTTTGACTTTTTGACTACTTTGACTGATTTTAGCCTATCTGATCATCTGACTGAGCAAACCTTTTGGGAAAGCCTTGAAACTTGACATAGGGATTCTTGAAGACATATAGGATGATATGAAGCTCACTTGAATCCTTGGAAATCCATTTAGCCTGATATAATCCAAAACCCTAGTTTAAGATGCATTGCTTAGGAGGATGCATTGTCTGAGGGGATTGTCAAAATTTATGACTAATTGTGAACCTTGTGAACCTTATGAACCTCTTGAGATACATTGTAAATCTTGTGAACCTTGTGAATCTTGGGACACCTTAGTACACAATGTCTTGTCTTGGTGAGGGCAAATTTTTGGGTGCAACAGGATGCACTACTCAAAGTTCTGCACGCTGCCTACGTGCCAGAAGAGATCACAGTGAATCAGCTTGAAACAGTTATTTCAAATGTCAATACTAGCCATGGGCTAGGTTTCACTGATGCTGATTTGACAACAGAAGGACGTCACCATAACAGAGCTTTGCACATCACCCTGGAGTGCAAGGGAGCTGTAATATCTCATGTTCTTGTAGACACTGGGTCCTCACTCAATGTCTTACCCAAGAAGTCTCTTGTCAAGCTCGAATATGATGGAATAGCTGCAAGCCAAGTAATCTTTTGGTCAGGGCTTTTGATGGCTCCAAAAGATCTTTTCTTGGAGAGGTGGAGCTTCCAGTGATAATCGGTCTGCAGGTCTTTAAGACCACTTTCTACGTGATGGACATACAGCCGCCCTACAGCTGTTTGTTAGGTCGACCATGGATTCACGCCGCAGGCGCAGTAATGTCAACCCTTCACCAGAATTTGAAATATGAGTGGGAAGGACAAATTATCACCATCTGAGTTGAAGAGGACATATTTGTTAGCCATCTGGCTACATACAAGTATATTGAGATGGATGGTGAAATCCATGAAACTATGAGCCAAGGGTTCGAGGCCCTGAATGTCAATGAGGCGACGACTGAAGTATTTGTTGCATCCCAGGAGGATAGGATGGGTACTTCAATTGTCTCCTATCAGCAAGCCCGAAAGGTTGTTGAAGATGGTAATGCTCAAGGCTGGGGCAAGCTGCTGCCAGTGGAAAAGAAGGAGGATATATTCGGTTTGGGTTACAGACCATTCCGACATGATCAATCAGAGGCTGCCAAAGAGCCCAAGTTCATCAGTAGGGGAATGCTCACCCCAGATGTTGTTAACAACCTGGAAGACGAGGTGGAAAGCGACCGCAACCTGGAGAGTTGGATACGTCCAAGGATCCCGGGGAACCAAGTCCTTAACTAGTCTTCCTAGGAAATTATAAGGGTTACTCCTGCAGAGTAATTATTATTTCCTGTCTTTTTAGCATGCATCAAGTCCTTCATCTTGCCCAAGATGTCAGGACTCATTTTGTAATAGGGCCGTATTGTAATTTTGTGCAAATGGATTAATCAATGAATATCGGACATCTTTTGCAAACAAGTCTCTTTTTCGCTCACTGTCTTTTTCATTTTTCACTTTTGTACAAAACAATGAAATGGCAATGTTTTCAAAATAAACAACTTCATTTTCACTTTTTCTAAACAAGATTAAAATTGATCACTAAAACAAACCAATCTCAACCCTTGCAGAGATAATCCTCCAGATAGCACCGACAAAAGCACTGCTATGACCTTGTATGACTTTGATAATCTGATTAATCAAGCTGATGAAGGGGTTGAAGAAGACTATGTGTTACCTGAAGAGTTAGCCAGGTTGTTGAGGCAGGAAGAGAAAGTGATTACCCCTCATCAGGAGGAGGTTGAAACAATTAATCTTGGTACCGAGGAGGATTTGAAAGAAGTGAAGATTGGGGCCGGTTTGCAAGCTTCAGTAAAAGAACAGCTTATTGACATGCTTCGGGAATATGTCGACGTCTTTGCTTGGTCCTATCAAGACATGCCTGGTCTGGATACTGATATTGTTATGCACAAGATGCGTTTGAAGGAAGATTGTCCTCCAGTGAAGCAGAAGCTACGTCGTACTCGTCAGGATATGGCCATGAAGATTAAAGAAGAAGTACAAAAACAATGGGACGTCGGTTTCCTTGCTGTAACTAGTTACCTGCCGTGGGTTGCTAATATTGTACCAGTGCCTAAGAAGGATGGAAAAGTACAGATGTGTATGGATTACCGGGATCTGAATAGAGCTAGCCCAAAGGATGATTTCCCATTACCTCACATCGATGTATTGGTCGACAACACAGCTCAGTTCTCGGTGTTTTCCTTCATGGATTGATTTTCAGGGTATAATCAGATCAGAATGTCACCGGAAGACATGGAGAAAACAACCTTCATCACACCTTGGGGCATGTTTTGTTACAAGGTAATTCCATTTTGACTGAAGAATGCATGTGCTACTTATCAACGGGCTATGGTAACGTTATTCCATGATATGATCCACAAAGAAATTGAATGCTACATGGATGACATGATTGCCAAGTCCCTTACAGAAAAAGATCATCTAGTAAATCTGCTGAAGTTGTTCAAGCGTCTGAAAAAGTATCAACTGAAATTAAACCCCAACAAATGCACATTCAGGGTGCGTTCCGGTAAACTGCTGGGATTTATCATAAGTGAAAAGGGAATTGAAGTTGATCCTGACAAAGTCAAAGCCATTCAGGAAATGCCTACACCTAGGACTGAAAAAGAAGTTCGGGGGTTCTTAGGTAGATTGAACTACATATAAAGGTTCATATCTCATCTTACTGCAACCTGTGAACCCCTGTTCAAATTGCTAAGAAAAGAACAAACGGTCAGGTGGAACGAAGATTGTTAGAAGGCTTTTGACAAAATCAAGGAGTACTTACAAGAACCTCTAATTTGTATGCCTCCAATTGAAGGAAGACCTCTAATAATGTACCTGACAGTATTAGAAGGGTCAATAGGGTGTGTGTTGGGCCAGCATGACGAGTTTGGTCGAAAAGAGTATGCAATATACTACCTAAGCAAACAGTTTACCGACTGTGAACAACGTTATTCACTGCTCGAGAAAACTTGATGTGCTTTAGCATGGGCTGCTTGCCGACTAAGACAGTATATGTTAACTCACACTACCTTGTTAATTTCAAAGATGGACCCCGTCAAGTACATATTTGAGACGCCAGCACTTACCAGAAGGGTTGCAAGATGGCAAATGATTCTGACAGAGTATGGCATTCAGTACACATCTCAAAAGGCTATCAAGGGCAGCGTAATGTCTGACTATCTAGCTGAGCAACCCATTGATGATTATCAGCCCATGAGATTTGACTTCCCTGATGAAGACACCATGTTCCTAAAAGCAAAAGATCATGAAGAGCCTGTTCACACTGAAGGGCCTGACCCAGAAGAAGAGTGGACAATGATGTTTGATGGGGCTGTCAATATGAATGATCGCGGAGTTGGTGCAGTGCTCATTACACCTAAAGGAGTTCATATGCCTTTCTTGGCAAAACTAACCTTTGCATGCACTTACAACGAAGCTGAGTACGAAGCCTGTATCATGGGTCTTAAGGAAGCCATTGACCTTAGGATCAAGACATTAACTATATTCGGAGATTCAGCTTTGGTAATCAATCAGACCAATGGCAAATGGTACGCTCACCAAGAGCATCTGATCCCATACCATGACTACACGAGAAGATTATTGAATTTCTTCACAACAGTCAAACTTGAGTATATCCCTCGAGACGAAAATCAGTTCGCAGATGCTTTAGCTACCATTTCCTCCATGATCAAGGTTCAAATTTCCAATTTTGTGCCTCGGATTTCGGTATCTAGACTAGACCGACCAGCATACGTATTCTCTGTGGACATTGCTAAAGATGACAAGCCTTGGTTCCATGACATCAAATTCTTCTTGGAGGATCAAACATACCCACCTGGGGTATCATCCAATGATAAGAAGACATTAAGAAGGCTGGCTGGTAGTTTCTTCCTTAATGCTGATGGTTCATTATACAAGCGAAACTTTGATATGGTTCTGCTCAGATGTGTTGACAAGAAAGAAGCAGACTTGCTGATGCACGAGGTGCATGAAGGATCTTTCTGTACCCATGCTGGAGGACATGCAATGGCTAAGAAATTATTAAGATCATGTCGCTCCCAAAGATTTGCATCCAGGTACAAGCGCGAACGGTCGGCGAAGGGAACAGTGAGAACACACAGCCGTGAACTCACTGGAGATGAATAGAGTCGCCAGCTAGGCATTTTTATCCCGGAGGAAAGGTAATGCTGCATAAACCTAGAAAAAGAATGGATAAGACGGTTGCGAACCAGAGAGACTGAGAAAGGGGGTTGGTTACAACCTGGGAAGGTATTAGCACCCAGATTGTCCGCCGTACTCGACGGGATCCACGCTTAAAAGATTTGTGTTTTAAAGGGGTAGTGTCAGTGCAATCTGTGTATGAAATAGCTAGAAGAGATGTACAGGTGTCAGTGTAAAAGAAGTGAAGTGTAATAAATGTACAGTGTCAGTGTAAGGACAGGAGTGAAGTGCTCAGGAGTATGAGGCTTAGAAGAATGAAGCTGGAAAGAGGGGGAATATACAGAGACTTTTGTTCGATAACTGTTAAGTTATGCCTACGTATCCTCTCGTGCAATGAGGAAGTCAGAACACCGTAGTTCGACCCAAAGAGACTGAAAGATGAATTGACTTGTGAACTGCTTACTTGCCTATGCTCAAGTGTATGACCTGTCTGGCTCAGGTGCTAACTGTCTTGCATTAGACGGAAGAAGCAAGTTCTCATTTGTGAGTGAAGGTGATGAGAAAAGAATCCCGAGGGAGACGATTATTGTTTGTTTTTTGAGTTTTCAGTCTTTTATTGCTTTTGAATTTTGTCATAAGTTAATGAGCTTTAGTCTAAACCAATGGATTTAGTAAACTCATCACATCTTCCCTCTGATTAGGGGTAATGAGAATACCTTAAGTGTGAAGTCAGATTCTCACACTTAATCACCTTTGGTGTAGGATTAAGATCATTGACCTACTTGTGATTATTTAGATGTTTTTGGTGTTTTTGTTTAGTGTTGAGTGATGAGGTTAAGCCATAATTAGGGATTAAACAGACTCATTACACCATCCTAAAAGAAGGATGATAGATGAGAATGTTTAAGCTGAGGAAAGCTCCTCAACTTAATCCATGATTAGGGATTAAACTCATGACAAAACAAAGCCTTTATTAAGTGGATTTTAGTTAATGATATGATGATGAAGTGTTTTTTATGATTTGTAAGACAACTTGAGAGGGACTTGTCCATTAACACTAGGGTTAGTCCTTCTTGACCACTTAAGGAAGAATTAGAACCCTAACGCAAGGCCCAAGTTACAAGTGTGATGTCTTGATAATTATTAAGTGAATTGATTAAGAGATTTAAACACCTTAAGGGTTTAATACTTAGGATTAAAGTTATACACTCCATCCTAAGAGAAGGATGCAGGCATAACCCTAACCACAAAGTCTTAGAGCCTTTAGGGTTTAGTCTCTGATTATGAGGTGAGAAGAGAGGACTCAAAGAGAGACACAAAGGTAAAACTATGGGGGGAACTAATCAAAACCCTAATTCATTGTCATGCTTGGTTGGTCCTAAGGTTTGTGAGGTTTTCAAGAACAATCTTCAGAGGAGCCACCAGGAAGCAGATGAATAAGATCAAGAGAAGCAAAGTGACTTGCTTCATTCAAGAAGTCAAGTCACTTGAAGAAAGAAAGTGGGAAGGAGAAGAATGAGCAAGCTCAAACTCATACACAAATAGAAATGCAGCAATGGATGCAAGAGGGATGAAAAGAAAAGTTATGAGAAGTGAAGGCAAATTCACTTCCCAAGTTACTTACCACCTGAAATGTTAGGAAGAAATGCAATGCAATGCTAAGTGAAATGAAATGACATGATGCTAGACCAAACCAGAAGCATGTTGATGATGATTATGATACTATGAGATGCTGCAAACATGAGGCAAGGCATGGGGATGCTCATACAAGATTATGAATGCAAATGATGCAAGTTAAGGAGCATGAATGAACATGAAAAGTTATGAATCATACAAGACAAATGACATGGCAAATATGAGATGCCATGATCCAAGATGCTTTCTATATGTCTTAAGATGTCAAATGAATCACAAGAATGCACAAAATGCAAAGACAAGTCAAGTTATGCAAGGAAATGCAAGAAGGATGCAAAAGAAAGCCCAAATTAGGGTTCATGGATCAAACATCAAACCAAAAACCAAAACAGAAGCAAACCCTAAGATAAAAAATGGAAAATGCTACCCAAAGAAACCCTAAACCTATAATAAACCACTGCCCAAAGGGGAGCTCTCAACTCTCAACCAAACTCAAGTTATGAATTTTCTAAGTTATTAGGGTTTTTTAGGGTTCTTAACAAAAGAAATGCCAAACAATTGGAAAATGCAAGATCAAATCATGGCCATTTAACCCTAGAAACTACATGCCAAACACAAAACAATGCAAGAAGAATCAATGTCCCAACCTTCTTAGATAGGCAGAAATGAATTTTTGAGCTCATGATCAAAATAATGCATAAAAAATGATTTAATTCAATGAAAAATTCTTAAAATGCATCAAGATCAAAAAAGAAATTTGGTTTGAAGGTTGGACAATGTTTCTAAATGTCTTAGAACATTTCATGAATTTTTTTTGTAATTTTTAAATACCTAAAAGTATTTTTAATTAATTAATTCCCATTAATCAATTAAAAATAATCTTTTAAATATTTAAAAATACTTTTTTAAATGATAAAAATAAAATAAAAATATTTTTGGGTCTTAAAAATTAATAAAACTTTAAAGAAAAAGTTTCGTAATTTTTAAGACATTTTTGCTATTTTAAAATAAATATGCAAGTTAATTGAAATAAAAATGAATTAAAATCAAATTAAACTGAAGGTAATCAGAATGGAGGGATGAGATGCGCCCAGGGTTTGAATCTGTTGACCAGCGCGCAAATGAAGGGCCCAGATGACTCCTGAGTTAATTAACTTAATTAAAAATTAAATAAACTAATGAGAGAGATTAGGGCTAAGCAGACTGATCCTGGCCTTTCATTCGCGCGGGGAGTCAAACATGTCAACGCAATCAATGGTCCAAATTCAAACTAACATTAATGACCTGAGATTAGGGTTTAATTACTCAGGCTGCCGGAGAAGACTTCCGGTCGTCTTCTCCGGCCAGCCTCTCACCTGAAAACTCCCCAACTCCCTTAAAACGTAACGAAAATGAAAACTAAGCACACCAAAATGATCCCCATGATCCCCTGAGCTAAAACCCTAAGTCCAAACAAATTTCTTCTTCCTCAAAACCATGAATCGAACAGAACAAGTTTTAGGGCAAACCAGTTTCAGAGTTCAATTAAATGCTTATTTCACCACCATTTCAAAAACCAAAGACACATTCATGACCAGGATAACACAAGGAACAAGTTTGGAACAAAAGAAATGATTTCTGGAAAAATAATTTTCGAGCTACCTGAGATTTGGAGCTTTCAACTTGAGGACTTTCTGGCCACTTCTCCTTGTGCAATCCACTCCACTTGATCCCCAGAAGATGTTTGAATGCTCAATGAGAGTTTAAGTTGGCTGGATAGTGAGATTCGACAGCTTCTGCTCAAGCTTGATCAGAAATGGCAATGGTGAAATAGAGAGCTTCAGGTCATGATGAATGGTTGTTTGTGATCCTGAGGATGAATGGAGAAGGTCTGTGGTGTTTGTTTGTGTGTTTGCAAGCTGTGGTGAGAGTTTCGAAGAGAAATGCAGGCTGAGGTGAGAAATGGTTATAGAGTATTCTGGTTGTTTCAGGCTTGGGTTCTTGGTGCTGGGTGGTCTATGGAGCAAGGTGAGTTGAATGGTGAAGGTAGTTTGAGTGTTTGCAAGCTGTGGAATCAGATTCGAAGCAAGTTGCAATGGGAGTGTTTTTTGTGAATGTGATGAATGTGGATGTTTCAGGCTGGCTTAGTACATGAAATGGATTGCAAATTGTCCACATAACTCTCTCTCATTGGTCAGTTGATTGGACATGTGCTTTATTGATTGGTAAGTTGCCTTTTGCAAAAAGTCAAAAATTGTGTAAGAGAGGTATGGTGAAGTGCCAGGCAAGTACATGGCATAGGGGCTGCGCAGCATGGTGTGTGTATGAAGCTAGCTTGGTTCAGCAGCCAATGCCTCAAGTTGGTGAGATGTGATCATGAGTTTTGCAACTTGTTGTAACTTTGTTTCACATGTGATTCTTTGTCCAACCAAACATGAAACCATGGGCATTCTTGGTCCAAATCTGATTTTTAGGGCTTAGAGAATGTCTATGTGCTGGTTTGATACCAATTAGAAGTTGCAATTTGACTTAGCACATGATTTTGCAATTTTCACACTTGGTGCATATCTTGAAAATAAGTGATTTTTGCCAACTTTGCATTGCCATAACTTTTGATCCAAGAAGAGTTTGATCATGTTCTTGTACTTTTTGAAAAGGGAAAAATGAGATCTACAACTTTCATGACCAAAGTTTTTCCATTTGAAGCATTTTTGGATCAAGAATCATGGCTTGAAAAATGACCTAAAATGATGCATTCTTGAAAAGTCAACTATGCCCAAAAAGTCAACATTTGCAAAAACCCTAAATTCTTGATTTTTATGAACTTCAACCCTCTTCCATGATCAAATAAAGATCATATACACTCAAAATGATGAAGATCACCCATTGGTTGGGTCATTGGGGGCCTCAGATGCCCTGATTTTACACTGACTTGTCTGAAAAGTCAACTCTTGATCAGATGACTTCCCCATGGAATTTCTTCATGAAAATTGATATGCATACTCCCTATACCATATAGAGACCAATGGAAACAAGAATGACCAAAAAAATTGGAGTTATGGCCTTTGAAACCAAAACCCTAATTTTCAGTCAACTGTGCAGTCTAAACTGGCTCTGCATCCACTCAAACCCTAGTCCTTGTGATTCCTCTGCAATTTTGACTTTGAGGAGGTGAAATATGATATAAGAACACACATGGACCCCTTTGAGTTGATTGGTGGCCTTTGGAATGGCTCAAGATGCTTTGGGATTGCTCAGATCACAAACCCTAAGTGCAGATGCCTTAGAAACTATCCAGTGAATCAAAAATGAGATGTGGGATGATATGATTGTGTTTATGCATATGAGGATGATCACAAGCCATGGTGTGAAAGGGTGAGGGCAAATTTGGGGTGTTTACAGCTGCCCCTATTCAAACATGAGTTAGCTGTGCAGGTTGTAAGCTACGGCTTAATAGGCAAACAAGATAACTTGTGGTTGAATACCAAAGACAGTCCAAAATTTGCACTCACAGAATGAAGAAGAAAAGGGGTATAGATTGTAAAAGAGAAATAAAGTATATTGTAAAGTGTGGGCGACGGAGGACGACCGTCGAGCAGAGGACGACTGCTGGGTAAATAGCAATGACGGGGACGGCCGACATGCTGGGGATAAAAGGTAAAGCCAAGACGGGGACGGCCGACTAGCTGGGGAAATAAAATCATGATGGGGACGGCCATCAAGATAAAGCTGTAAAATTCTCTGAGGATTTAATGAAACATGACGGGGACGGCCATCGAGTTCATAAAGGTAAAGTAACCAACGATGGGGACGACCATCGGGCTAAAAAGGAAAAGGGACCACGACGGGGACGGCCGTCGGGTTAAAGAATAAATGAAATAAACAGATGATGGGGTACGACCATCAAAGGTGAAGGACGATCACCTAGCAGGGGACGGCTGCTCTGTTGGGGATAAAAGAAATATGATGGGGACGGCCATCAAAGGTGGAGGACGACCACCTGGCAGGGTACGGCTGCCGAAAATATCAACGATGGGGACGGCCATCGGGTAGAAAAGGTCAACGACGGGGACGGCCATCGGACGAGCATGATGGAGGACGACCATCAAGAAGTGGAGGACGACCACTCAGCAGGGTACGGCTGCTCTCGAGGTTTCTCGTGACATAGGACGAATGTCAGATAACCAAAATCAACAATGGGGACGACCATTGGATAAAATGATGAAGGACGATCATCAAAAGGTGGAGGACGACCACCTAGCAGGGGACGGCTTCTAAAATCAACGATGGGGACGGCCATCGAATGAGCATGATGGAGGACGACCATCAAGAAGTGGAGGACGACCACTCAGCAGGGTACGGCTGCTCTCAGGGTTTATCATAACACAGGACGAGTGTTAGATGAGAAGGAAAATTTGTTTTGTTGGCAATCTACTGGGGATATAGTAAACACGGACGAGTATTTACAACCAAGAAGAGAAAGTGTAAGTGTTTGGTATTGTGTATAGATTAAAGATGCGGACGAGCATCCTTAGACTATGATACGGACGAGTATCATGTAGAAACAAATACTGACACATGTTCAGAGATGATGATACGGACGAGTACCATCTGGTTAACAAAGAACACGGACGAGTGTTGCATCTGAAGGGACTTTTCTGGGGAATAGTAGACACGGACGAGTGTCTATATCCAAGAAGACATAAGTGTTTTACACAGTGTATGGATTAAAGATGCGGACGAGCATCCTTAAGAGTATGATACGGACGAGTATCATGTAGAAACAAACATTAGACGCAATGTTCTGAGATGATGGTACGGACGAGTACCAACTGGTTAACAAAGAACAAGGACTACTGTCGAATCTGTGGGGATACGAGTGATGATGTATACAAGATACGGACGAGTATCTGTATAAATGTACCATGAGTAGTGAGTATTGTATTGTGTAGATGAGTGTTTATCTCCTGGGGAGAGTGACACGGACGAGTGTCAAGAGAGAAAAGTATAATATTAACAAGTGTATGGGTGATGAAGGTGTAAGCGACTGCGCTGGGGATATGACACGGACGGGTGTCAAGAAAATGTATATATAAGTATATGTGAGTGCAAAGAGGGTGTCTTTGGCTTTCTGCTGGTGATATGACACGGACGGGTGTCAGGACATATCTGTAACACGGGTGATCTTGTTTGTGAAGATGTTTAGGCGACTTTACTGGGGAATGATGACACGGACGGGTGCCAAAAGGTGTATATACTGGTGTTTGTGATTGGAGAGGCAACTGCTTTTGCTGGGACTCTGGTGGGATTTTTGTACAATGATGATGAACAGTTATTATTCACAAGTGTTACTCCAGAACATGGCTTATGATTATGCTATGCATTTGATTTTTGCCGTAATGCTCCGTATTAGACGGAATGCTACACTCTGAGGGGATAGTATGATGCGGATGCCATGATTATGCAAAGGAGCAAAGATCCGGGATTCGGATCCCGTTGCTGCGAAGATCTCTGGCTGATCTGCTTGAAGCGGACATCCCAGCTGGGGATGAGATCACTGGTAGATCTAATGATGTATCTGTTCGGGGATATAGGTCACTGATTGACATATCCTTACAATACGGGACCCAGCTGGGGTTTGTAGAAGCTTTCTGCACTCTGTTGTGACTTCTTCGCGCGTTGCTCTTCTGAATAGAGGCTGGGGATTCTGTGGGGAGATGATTCCCTGCTTTCTGCATTCTGCTGAGGAAGAATGGTTGGTGCTTCAACTGGGAAATGCTGTTGGTAACTCAGCTGGGGAGAGCAATGGGAAGCAACTCAGCTGGGGATAGCAATGAGAGGCAACTCAGTTGGGGATAGAGCATTTCAGATGCTGAGATTGAGTGTGTGTTGATTTGGCAACTTTGCTGGGGAAGTGGGCACTCTCCAGTGCCACGTGGAAGATAGACCGAGTTGATAGTGATTTGCCAGCTTGCTGAGACGTAACTCGCATGCCCCAGGTTGCGTTCTGGATACCTGCAATCCTGCAACGGTAAGGAAACGTACAAAAGGTCCCGAGGTATCCCTTACTGGATTCCGTCATAGGAGTTAAGTACTTTCGAGAATAATCACATTCCCTGTAAGCATGTGTTTTTATTTTTAGAGAAAGGCATCTTGTACTTATGCAATTGTATTTTTAGAGATATCAGACAACTCTTTGCAAAACATAAATGTAAAAAACGAAACATGACTGAAAATCAGATTTTATTAATTCATGTGCCCTGAATTGGCAAGATACAGTCAAAGAAACATATCTCCTGAAATGGGGAGATTGTTACAAATTGAGAAATAAAGTGTTGGCGATGCTGACGACGCTTTCGAGGAGCTTCCTCCTTCTGCTATGACTCGTATGACAATGACGTTCTTCTCGTCTTGCTTTCTGGAGAGAGTTGATTCTGACTGAAACTTGATCCTTTGAAGCTTACCAAGTTGTAGGTGATACAGACGAATTCAGAATGCAGTTGTTCGCTTATTCCCTCATTTTGCATGGATCGCCCTTTCGGGTTTTCAATCCATCGGGATACCCATTTTTGCCTGAGTTGTCCAATGCGGCTTTTCAACTCAGCGGGTGTACGTTTTTTTTTCATTTATTTCCCTTATTTTTGCCCGAGTCTTTTATTCTGTTTTTGACTCGCCGGGATGCCCTATTTTTGCCTGGACTTACATTCTGTTTTTATGTCCAGCGGGTCATTTTATGCGAAGTATTTTTTAACTGCATCTGAATTCACAGGGGATGGGAAATCTTCACCATCCATGGTGCTGAGCATCAGTGCTCCACCAGAGAAAACTTTCTTTACAACGAATGGTCCTTCATAATTTGGAGTCCATTTGCCCCTGTGGTCTGTATGAGGAGGGAGGATTCTTTTCAGCACAAGATCTCCCACTTGATACTCTCGGTGCCTGACTTTCTGATCGAAGGCCTTCTTCATTCTCTTCTGATATAACTGCCCATGGCAGATTGCAGCCAATCTTTTCTCTTCGATCAGACTCAGTTGTTCGAATCGGGACCGAACCCATTCTGCTTCACTCAGTTTAACATCCATTAATACCCGTAACGAGGGTAGTTCAACTTCAACAGGTAGGACTGCTTCCATACCATACACAAGCTGATACGGTGTTGCCCCAGTGGATGTTCTGATTGATGTGCGGTACCCATGCAAGGCAAACGGTAGCATTTCATGCCAGTCTTTGTAGGTGACTACCATCTTCTGCACAATCTTCTAAATATTTTTATTTGCCGCCTCGACAGCGCCATTCATCTTTGGCCTGTAAGGAGAAGAATTGTGATGCTGGATCTTGAAGTCCCGGCACAGCTCTGCCATCATTTTGTTGTTTAAATTGGAACCATTATCAGTAATGATTCGCTCGGGCACTCCATATCGACAGATGATATCTCTCTTCAGAAATCTGGCTACCACTTGTCTTGTAACATTGGCGTAGGAAGCTGCTTCAACCCACTTGGTGAAATAGTCAATGGCGACCAGGATGAATCTGTGGCCATTTGAAGCAGTTGGCTCAATCTTGCCGATCATATCAATGCCCCACATGGCAAAGGGCCATGGTGAAGACATGATGTTCAAAGGATTGGGAGGCACGTGCACTTTATCTGCGTAAATCTGGCATTTGTGACACTTTCTGGCATAGGCACAACAGTCTGCATCCATTGTGATCCAGTAATAGCCTGATCTTAGCAATTTCTTGGCCATGGCATGCCCTCCTGCATGAGTACCAAAAGATCCTTCGTGCACTTCATGCATCAACAAATCTGCTTCCGTCTTGTCAACACATCTGAGGAGTACCATATCAAAGTTCCTTTTGTATAAAGACCCATCAGTGTTCAGAAAGAAACTTCCAGCAAGCCTTCTCAAAGTCTTCTTATCATTGGAAGATGCCCCAGGTGGGTATGTTTGATCCTCCAAGAAGCACTTAATGTCGTGGAACCAAGGCTTGTCGTCCTTGACAACATCTGCTGCAAATACATATGCTGGTCTATCAAGTCTCGATACTGAAATCTGAGGTACAAAGTTAGCAGCTTGAACTTTGATCATGGATGAAATGGTAGCAAGAGCATCTGCAAACTGATTCTCGTCCCGAGGGATATACTCAAGTTTGACCGTTGTGAAGAACGTCAACAACCTTCTTGTATAATCCCTGTAAGATATCAGACGATCTTGGTGGGTGTACCATTTTCCGTTGGTTTGATTGACTACCAAAGCTGAATCTCCGAATACGGTCAAAGTTTTGATCCTGAGGTCAATGGCTTCCTCAAGACCCATAATGCAAGCTTCGTATTCAGCTTCGTTGTTAGTGCAGTTGAAAGTGAGTTTTGCCGAGAAAGGCATGTGGACTCCTTTAGGTGTAATGAGTACTGCACCAACACCACGACCATTCATGTTAACAGCCCCATCAAACATCATAGTCCATTCTTCTTCTGGGTCAGGCCCCTCAGTGTGAATAGGCTCTTCGCGATCTTTTGCTTTAATGAACATGATGTCCTCATCAGGGAAGTCAAACCTCATAGGCTGGTAGTCATCAATGGGTTGCTCAGCAAGATATTCAGATAGTACACTGCCCTTGATGGCTTTCTGAGATGTGTATTGTATGTCGTATTCTGTAAGGATCATTTGCCATCTTGCAACCCGTCCGGTAAGAGCTGGCTTCTCGAAAATGTACTTAACTGGATCCATCTTTGAGATCAATAAGGTAGTGTGGGTCAGCATATACTGTCTCAGTCGGCGAGCAACCCACGCTAAAGCACAGCAAGTTTTCTCGAGCAGTGAATAACGCTGTTCACAGTCGGTAAACTTTTTGCTTAGGTAGTATATTGCATACTCTTTTCGACCAGACTCGTCATGCTGGCCCAGCACACACCCCATCGACTCTTCTAATACTGTCAAGTACATAATCAGAGGTCTTCCTTCAACTGGCGGCATGAGGATTGGAGGTTCTTGTAAATACTCCTTGATCTTGTCAAAAGCCTTCTGGCAATCTTCGTTCCACCTGACCGTTTGTTCCTTTCTTAACAGCTTGAACAAGGGTTCGCAGGTTGCTGTGAGGTGAGATATGAACCGTGAAATGTAGTTCAATCGACCTAAGAACCCTCGAACTTCTTTCTCAGTTTTCGGCGCAGGCATTTCTTGAATAGCTTTGACTTTATCAGGGTCAACTTCAATCCCTTTCTCGCTTACAATAAAGCCCAGCAGCTTACCGGATCGCACCCCGAATGTGCATTTGTTGGGGTTCAACTTTAGTTGGTACTTCCTCAGACGCTTGAACAACTTCAGCAGATTCACCAGGTGATCTTCCTCTGTAAGGGACTTGGCGATCATATCATCCACATAACATTCTATTTCTTTGTGGATCATATCGTGGAATAATGTCACCATAGCCCGTTGATATGTGGCACCAGCATTCTTCAGTCCGAATGGCATCACTTTGTAACAGAACGTGCCCCAAGGTGTAATGAATGTTGTCTTCTCCATGTCTTCAGGTGCCATCTTGATCTGGTTGTATCCTGAAAATCTGTCCATGAAGGAGAATACCGAGAACTGAGCCGTGTTATCCACCAATACGTCAATGTGAGGTAATGGGAAGTCATCTTTCGGGCTGGCTCTATTCAGATCCCGGTAGTCAACACACATTCTTACTTTGCCGTCCTTTTTAGGCACAGGTACTATATTAGCAACCCACGGTGGGTAGCTAGTCACAGCAAGGAACCCGGCGTCCCACTGCTTTTGTACCTCTTCCTTGATTTTCATAGCCATGTCTGGGCGAGTTCGGTGCAGCTTCTGTTTCACTGGTGGGCATTCTTCCCTCAAAGGCAGCTTGTGCACGACTATATCGGTGTCCAACCCTGGCATGTCTTGATACGACCAAGCAAACACATCAACATACTCTTGGAGTAGATCAACCAGTTGCTTCTTCACTGAGTTTTGCAGGCAGGCCCCGATTCTAACTTCTTTCACGTCTTCATCTGTACCAAGATTGATCACTTCAACCTCCTCCTGATGAGGAGTAATAACCTTTTCCTCCTGTCTCAACAACCTGGCTAGCTCTTCAGGAAGCTCATACTCTTCATCAACCCCTTCATCAGCTTGATTGATTGGATTGTCAAAGTCATACGATGTCATAGCCGTGCTGTTGTCGGTGCTGTCAGGAAGGCACTCTCTGCAAGGGTTCAGTTTGTTCATTTTAGTGATTGATTTTAATCTTGCTTTAGAAAAAGGTGAAATGAAGTTATCATTTTGAAAACACCGCCATTTATTTTTTGTACAAAAAGAAAAATGGAAAAACAGTGAGCATAAAAGAAAAAGCCTTGTTTGCAAAAAGATGTCTGATATTTCATTAATTTAATCTTGTTTGCACAAAAGTACAGATGGCCCTGATTACAAAATGAGTCTTGTCATCTTGGGCAAGATGCAAGACTTTGATGCATGCTATAAAAAATACAGGAAATAATAATTACTCTGCATGAGTAACTCTTATAATTTCCTGGGAAGACCAGTTCGAGACACTGCTCCCCGAGATCTTTGGACGAATCCAATTCTCCAGATTGCGCTCCTCTTCCAGCTCGTCTTCCAGACAGTTGATAGCATCGGGGGTAAGCATTCCCCCACTGACAAAACCTGGCTCTGCAGCAGCCTTTGCTTGATGTTGAGTTGGTCTGTAACCCAACCCAAATTTGTCTTTCTTCTCCTCCACAGCTAAAACCTTGCCCCAGCCTAGGGCAGTTCCTTCTTCAACAACCTTCCGGGCTTGTTGGTAAGATGACATTGGAGTACCAGATACAGCAGATGCTTCATGCACATTCAAAGCTTCAAACCCCTGGCTCATTGTTTCATGGATCTCCCCATCCATTTCAATGTACTTATAGGTTGCCAGGTGGCTGACAAAAATGTCCTCCTCTCCACAGATTGTGACAACTTGGCCTTCCCACTCAAATTTTAACTTTTGGTGAAGGGTAGACGTTATTGCGCCGGCGGCGTGAATCCAGGGTCTACCCAACAAACAGCTGTAGGCGGGCTGAATGTCCATCACATAAAAGATAGTTTTAAAGGTCTGCGGGCCAATTGTCACAGGCAGCTCAATCTCTCCCAGAACCGATCTCTTCGAACCATCAAAGGCTCTTACCACCAGGTTGCTGGGTCTCAATGCCAATCCATCATATTCTAACTTCACCAGAGCCTTCTTTGGTAAGACATTCAGGGAAGAACCTGTGTCCACCAGCACATGAGAAAGGACAGCTCCTTTGCATTCCATGGTTATGTGCAAGGCTTTGTTGTGGTTGCGGCCATCCGCTGTCAAGTCAGAATTGGTGAACCCTAGCCCATTGCTAGCAGTAACATTTCCAATCACAGTTTCCAACTGGTTGACAGTAATCTCTTCAGGCACGTAAGCTGCGTGCAAGACCTTGAGTAGTGCATTCCGATGGGCTTCGGAGCACATAAGCAGTGAGAGGATAGAGATTTTGGATGGCGTCTGGTGAAGTTGATCCACAATTTTGTAATCACTCTTTTTGATGATTCTCATAAAATCATCAACCTCTTGATCGAACGGTGTCTTCAAGGCTTCTTTAACAGTTTGATCTTCCTGCACCGGGCTCTTTCCTTTTGCCTTGGCAGCAGCTTCTGCTTCGGCAGTAGGTCTTTGAACTTGTGAGGCGAAGAGACGTCCGCTTCGAGTGAAGCCTCCGCCTCCCCCCACATTATCTATTTGTGGTGCAGGTGTTGATGTTTCAAGAGTGATTCTTTTCCCTTCACAGTACACGTCAGAGCCATAGTGCCAAGGGATGGCCCTATTGCTTTCATATGGTACTGGTCCAGGCACCGTGACAGTGACTGGACTGATTGCTGCTGCTGAAGGGACTGTAATTGTTTGTGGATCATAAAAGATTGTAACTGGTGCTCTGGTGGGAGCAGCACCTTCTGAATGGTAAGCGGAGTTATTTTCAGGATCGTAGAATATGGTAACAGTAGAGACATCTTCGTGATTGATTGCTGGTGTTGTAGGAGGTGTTGTTGGAAGGACTGATGTTGTTGTTGATGGAGATTCGAAATGGAATGAAGCTGAAGCTGTAGCAGGAGGGACTATTGTAGTCTGATCATTTGGAAGGACAGGTGAAGTACTTGTTGATGGTGCTGATGAATTGTCGGGAACAATAGTTGCTGCGTTTGTAGGAGGTTCTGAAACCGTTGTTGATGAAGTTGCCGGATTTGTCGGAAATGATGTAGTGATCTGTAGCAAGCCACTCTGAATAAGGCTGTCAATGCCATTCCTCAGGTCCTCACACCCATTCCATGAAATATTACAATAGGGACACCCTAGTTCACACCCAAGAAATATTTGGTTTTCACGGAGTTGAGCTTTGATTTCCACCAATGGTGTCCTGATCTGATCCACACTGGTTATTAAATAAGACGGTTGGTCTTCTTCAATAGCGTTAATTCGGGGACCACCATGGTTTGGCATAGGGTTTTTATTGACATTGGGCGGAGGTGCAAAATTCAGAGCCTTGGAGTCTACCAAGTCTTGTACCTTCATATGCAGAGCCCTGCATTTTTCTGTACTGTGACCAGGCGCGTTTGAATGAAAAGCACACCTAGCATTGGAGTCATAGTTCCTTGGTAGACTGTTGGGATCCGGAGGTGCCAACGTTCTTAGCTCAACTAGGTTGAGTTTCAGAAGTTGTGGCAGCAAGGCAGCATACGACATTGGGATCGGGTCGATCACTCGGTTAGCTTGGGATGGCCTTTGCTGGAATGGCCTCTGTTGATTGTTGTTGTTGGAGTTGTTGTTGTTGTAGTTTCTTGGAGGATACTGATTCTGCTGATACTGAGGTTGTTGTTGGATGTTTTGTTGCGGAGGTTGATAGACTGGCTGAGGATGAGCTGGAGCAGGGATAGTGACTGCTACTATTGACCTTTGAACATATTGGGGCCTACCCCTGTTGGTGTGAATGGCATTGGTCTCGCCAGTTCTTCTCGGGCCTGCAAAAGGCTTTCTTGTACTACTGGACGAGCTGGCGCCATTATCAGAGATCTTACCCATTTTCAACAGGCTTTCAATTCTCTCCCCAGCTATGACAACATCTGCGAAGCTGGTGGAAGAGAAAGCGGCCAACCTGTCAATATACGTTCCCTGGAGAGTGTTCATAAACATGTCTGCCATTTCTCTCTCAGACATCGGTGGTTGAACGGCAGCAGCCAATTGCCTCCATCTCTGGGCATATTCTCTGAAGCTCTCCCTAGACGACTGTGACATTCCCATTAGGAGGGTCTTGTTGGGTGCCATATCTAGATTATACTGATACTGTCTGATGAAGGCCTCTGCCAGGTCCTTCCAGCATCTTATAGTTGCTCTTGTCAGATGGGAATACCATTCCCTAGAAGCTCCGGTCAAGCTATCTTCAAAATAGAACATCCACAATTTCTCATCCATTGTATAGGCCTTCAGCCTTCCCAGAAATGATTGCAAATGAGTCCGGGGGCATGAAGTCCCATTATACTTTTCGAAACAAGGAGGTTTGAACTTATGGGGGATCCTGACCCCGTCTACCAATCCCATGTCCATGACGTCGAACCCCAAAGAGTTTTGAGACTCCAGTGATCTCAACTTCTCAGCTATTTCTTCCAATCGTCTATCATATGTTTCCTCTCCAGCACCCATTACTGTAAATTGGTCCTCCTGAGGATCTTCTTGAAGTACTCTGGCTGCAGTGGCTGTCCCTTGAACATTTGCAGGAATGTTAATCTCAGGATGTAGATGTGGGCCAAACACAGGAGGGTTAACATGGGGTTGCACCCGTTCATTGTTACTTGTGCCAGCAGTCCCCACATGGGGCTCATCTTGATTCCTTCCTTCTACCAAAGCCCTGAGCCTCTCCTGGCTTTGAGCTAAGTTGTTCATCACTTCCATGAATTGTGTTATCTGGGTTCTCATCTCCAGCCTTTCGTTGGCCATCTGGTTTCTGACCTCCGTCAGGTCCTGCTGCATCTGATCCATCTGGATTCCCGGAAGGTTGTTTCTAGTTGGGTACCTGTGTGGCCTGTTGAGAGGAAATACCCGGCGGCGAGCAATAATTCCTGAATATCACAACAGAGGTTAGCAACAACAAAACAAAAACCTACAAAACAAACAAAAGGGTTAGCATGCAATGCAGTTATGCTTATTTGTTCTCAAGGTATCCGGTTTGGCCTTCAGTTTTGACCCTTCCAGACCCTTGAAGATGCTGCTGTTGAAGTTGCTTTTGAAGTAACCCAGATGGAAACTAACACAAATATATTACAAAGGTGAAATAATACAACTTGTTCATTTTACAACACAAGCCCTCAAAGGGGTCAAAATACATCACAAAAAGCAAAAGTACATGGAAAAGGAACAACAACAAGCAAATAATCAAACTCCAAGGCCAAACTCATCCTCACGAACTTCCTTAAGAAGTGCTTCGGTCACAGGATCAGCCGGACGCTCCGTGAGACCTCTGATGAGAAGGTTTCTTGTTGCCACAGCTGCAGTCAACTTCCTGTTCTGACTTTGGTCCTTAGACCTCTTCACTCCAGCTCTGATTTCTAGCTCTGATATTTCCTTCTGGGCTGCTGCCAGGGCTTTTTCCATCTGCTCCATCTTGTCCTGAACTCTCTTGTCTTCTAGAGTACGGGCCTCAGTGATCCGGACCCACCTGGCCTGACTCTCTTTCAAATACAAGTCTGTTCTTGCTCTCTGGAACTGGGCTTCTTTACAAGCATTCTTCAGAATCTGTTCACCAGCTTTGGACTTGTTGATATAATCTCCAGACTTCTCAATCTTGGTCAAGTGTTCCACTCTTAACTTCTCCAGTCTCTCAATCTCCCTCACACCTTCACTCCTCTCCCTGAGGGTCTTCTGCAAGGCTTGGGTTAACTTCTCATTTCTTTCCTTCAAGCTCTCAAACTCCTCCAAACTGATAGTGGCAGGGGGTGGTGCTGAAGATGACTCAGGCATGTCTTCTATGGTAAAGGGCATTCCAGAGAATTGGGCCCTAGCATGGGACCACTCATAATATTGGACTGATGCCACATTATTGCACTTCCCCAGAATGGTGATTCCCTTGGTTTGAACATGATCCCAGGCCCATGCAGCCTGCCTAACAGTTGCCAGACTAATCTTGTTCTCACAGTAGAGGGTCTCAGCCAAGTCCTGTACCCTAGGAGTATGAACCAGTGCATAGCCCAATTGCCTCCTGAACAGCAGAGGGTTATAATTGATACTTCCCTTAACCCCTATTAAAGGCACATTGGGAAAGTGTCCACAGCTTGTGAGGATATCTCTGCCCTTGGTGCTTTGAGCACACCATCTGATGTCTGCTGAAGTGAGAGTAGTGAGCCTCTTAGCCCAGTTGCTTTGCTGATGAGGATTTAGGAACGCATCTGTCCTGGGTAGATGTTTAAGAAGCCAGGCATGGAATAATGGAGCACAACACCTCACTAGCCTTCCCCTCTGCTTCTCATTCTTCTGATGTACTGAGTAATAGAGATCTCCTAACAAGGTTGGCACTGGGTTCTTCAGGATGAACAAATGAATTGCATTCTTGCTAATGAATCGAGGCTCATCCGCAAACAACACAATTCCATATACACTTAAGGCCAACAGAGCACAAACAGCTTTCCACTCCCCCAGGGAGGCTTTCAGACTAGCTTGAGAAATCAGGAAGTCCAGATGAAATCCAAGGATCCCAGCTTTAGAGGTCATATGCTGCTCAATTAGGACAGGCTCCAGGTGCAAAGCTTTTGCTATCTCTCCATTGCTGGGAAAGACCATTTCAGGGTTGAAAGGGATTTCTCTCTTGATAGGCAAACCAATCAAAGATGAGTATTCTTCTAAGAGAGGACCCAACTGAAAGTCTTGAAAGGTGAAACATCTCAAAGGAGGATCATAAAACTGAATGCAGGTGTGGATGAGGCTCCTCTGTGATGGGTCCAGGTCCATAACCATGTCCAGTATATCTCCATAACTCTCTCTGAACGAGGGTATGTGATCTGGAGTGATCAGGGTTTGGATCCTCCTGATGTCTGATAAGTCTGGTTGGAAGAAATGATAAGTGATGTTGCTCTTTTTAGGAGCCATGATGTTGAAGACTGAGTAGAATAAGTGCTGATGAAGATGCTGAGGAGTGGGCCACTGGCTGGCTAGTGCAAGTAACTAAAGTATATGGCTGACAAGCTGAAGCAAGTGCTGGTGGAGATAGGTCAAAACTGCAGATGGGGTCAAAACCAAAACCAGATGAAAATGGATACCCTGAAACACAAATAAGCACATGTTAATATGATGCAATGAGTATGTATGCAAATGATATGCAAGGGTTTGTGACTGAGTTGGATCTGATCAAAATGCCTTGATATAGATCCATGTGTGTTCAAGAATTCCAGATGGAGGTCTATAAATCCGGTAACCAGGGTGGGGGGGCTCAAATAAAGAGCCACATGTCCAGGGTTTTAGAATCACAAGAACTATCCAACATGGAGTATTCTTAACAAAGTCAAAGTAACAGGGTATTCTGAGGTCAAGGTACCTGCAAACCTGTAAACAGCCCAACCCCCTCACAGGTGGTGATCTAGAACAAGGATCCTCAGACTTGGATCAGTTATGAGAAGTGTAAACACTTTTAACCCGGAGGTACAGTGTTTACAATAACCATAACAATTCCTCCTCTAATTCACCTCAGTTTCTGAAGGTCAATACTAAAAGGTCATCCAGACTTAGCAGGCTTCCCAGATAGCCCTAGCATTGCAGGAAATCTGCAACACAGAGTTCTCAAGAAGAAACCCATATCTGAATCGTGTTTCATATTCCCGCACCAGACCGAAATGGAATGGGAAAGAATATGATTCACTCTAGCCTAGGTGTCACTCAGGTCCCAGGTATAGGACCTTAACTCTCAATGAAACACCCACCCACCAAGGCAAACAACAGATCCAGCCAGCAACAGCGACAGTATGATATATATAAATGCAATAAAGAAAGCAGTAAAGTAACTGTATATAAAGCAAAAATAAATACAAGCACAAATAAGCACATAACACCCCAGTAAACACAAATCAAACAAGCGCTAGGAGGAACCCACAAAAAGAACCAGAAGCCCTGGTTGCAGTAACAGCCTTCCCCAGCAGAGTTGCCAAGCTGTCGCTCCCAAAGATTTGCATCCAGGTACAAGCGCGAACGGTCGGCGAAGGGAACAGTGAGAACACACAGCCGTGAACTCACTGGAGATGAATAGAGTCGCCAGCTAGGCATTTTTATCCCGGAGGAAAGGTAATGCTGCATAAACCTAGAAAAAGAATGGATAAGACGGTTGCGAACCAGAGAGACTGAGAAAGGGGGTTGGTTACAACCTGGGAAGGTATTAGCACCCAGATTGTCCGCCGTACTCGACGGGATCCACGCTTAAAAGATTTGTGTTTTAAAGGGGTAGTGTCAGTGCAATCTGTGTATGAAATAGCTAGAAGAGATGTACAGGTGTCAGTGTAAAAGAAGTGAAGTGTAATAAATGTACAGTGTCAGTGTAAGGGCAGGAGTGAAGTGCTCAGGAGTATGAGGCTTAGAAGAATGAAGCTGGAAAGAGGGGGAATATACAGAGACTTTTGTTCGATAACTGTTAAGTTATGCCTACGTATCCTCTCGTGCAATGAGGAAGTCAGAACACCGTAGTTCGACCCAAAGAGACTGAAAGATGAATTGACTTGTGAACTGCTTACTTGCCTATGCTCAAGTGTATGACCTGTCTGGCTCAGGTGCTAACTGTCTTGCATTAGACGGAAGAAGCAAGTTCTCGTTTGTGAGTGAAGGTGATGAGAAAAGAATCCCGAGGGAGACGATTATTGTTTGTTTTTTGAGTTTTCAGTCTTTTATTGCTTTTGAATTTTGTCATAAGTTAATGAGCTTAAGTCTAAACCAATGGATTTAGTAAACTCATCACATCTTCCCTCTGATTAGGGGTAATGAGAATACCTTAAGTGTGAAGTCAGATTCTCACACTTAATCACCTTTGGTGTAGGATTAAGATCATTGACCTACTTGTGATTATTTAGATGTTTTTGGTGTTTTTGTTTAGTGTTGAGTGATGAGGTTAAGCCATAATTAGGGATTAAACAGACTCATTACACCATCCTAAAAGAAGGATGATAGATGAGAATGTTTAAGCTGAGGAAAGCTCCTCAACTTAATCCATGATTAGGGATTAAACTCATGACAAAACAAAGCCTTTATTAAGTGGATTTTAGTTAATGATATGATGATGAAGTGTTTTTTATGATTTGTAAGACAACTTGAGAGGGACTTGTCCATTAACACTAGGGTTAGTCCTTCTTGACCACTTAAGGAAGAATTAGAACCCTAACGCAAGGCCCAAGTTACAAGTGTGATGTCTTGATAATTATTAAGTGAATTGATTAAGAGATTTAAACACCTTAAGGGTTTAATACTTAGGATTAAAGTTATACACTCCATCCTAAGAGAAGGATGCAGGCATAACCCTAACCACAAAGTCTTAGAGCCTTTAGGGTTTAGTCTCTGATTATGAGGTGAGAAGAGAGGACTCAAAGAGAGACACAAAGGTAAAACTATGGGGGGAACTAATCAAAACCCTAATTCATTGTCATGCTTGGTTGGTCCTAAGGTTTGTGAGGTTTTCAAGAACAATCTTCAGAGGAGCCACCAGGAAGCAGATGAATAAGATCAAGAGAAGCAAAGTGACTTGCTTCATTCAAGAAGTCAAGTCACTTGAAGAAAGAAAGTGGGAAGGAAAAGAATGAGCAAGCTCAAACTCATACACAAATAGAAATGCAGCAATGGATGCAAGAGGGATGAAAAGAAAAGTTATGAGAAGTGAAGGCAAATTCACTTCCCAAGTTACTTACCACCTGAAATGTTAGGAAGAAATGCAATGCAATGCTAAGTGAAATGAAATGACATGATTCTAGACCAAACCAGAAGCATGTTGATGATGATTATGATACTATGAGATGCTGCAAACATGAGGCAAGGCATGGGGATGCTCATACAAGATTATGAATGCAAATGATGCAAGTTAAGGAGCATGAATGAACATGAAAAGTTATGAATCATACAAGACAAATGACATGGCAAATATGAGATGCCATGATCCAAGATGCTTTCTATATGTCTTAAGATGTCAAATGAATCACAAGAATGCACAAAATGCAAAGACAAGTCAAGTTATGCAAGGAAATGCAAGAAGGATGCAAAAGAAAGCCCAAATTAGGGTTCATGGATCAAACATCAAACCAAAAACCAAAACAGAAGCAAACCCTAAGATAAAAAATGGAAAATGCTACCCAAAGAAACCCTAAACCTATAATAAACCACTGCCCAAAGGGGAGCTCTCAACTCTCAACCAAACTCAAGTTATGAATTTTCTAAGTTATTAGGGTTTTTTAGGGTTCTTAACAAAAGAAATGCCAAACAATTGGAAAATGCAAGATCAAATCATGGCCATTTAACCCTAGAAACTACATGCCAAACACAAAACAATGCAAGAAGAATCAATGTCCCAACCTTCTTAGATAGGCAGAAATGAATTTTTGAGCTCATGATCAAAATAATGCATAAAAAATGATTTAATTCAATGAAAAATTCTTAAAATGCATCAAGATCAAAAAAGAAATTTGGTTTGAAGGTTGGACAATGTTTCTAAATGTCTTAGAACATTTCATGAATTTTTTTTGTAATTTTTAAATACCTAAAAGTATTTTTAATTAATTAATTCCCATTAATCAATTAAAAATAATCTTTTAAATATTTAAAAATACTTTTTTAAATGATAAAAATAAAATAAAAATATTTTTGGGTCTTAAAAATTAATAAAACTTTAAAGAAAAAGTTTCGTAATTTTTAAGACATTTTTGCTATTTTAAAATAAATATGCAAGTTAATTGAAATAAAAATGAATTAAAATCAAATTAAACTGAAGGTAATCAGAATGGAGGGATGAGATGCGCCCAGGGTTTGAATCTGTTGACCAGCGCGCAAATGAAGGGCCCAGATGACTCCTGAGTTAATTAACTTAATTAAAAATTAAATAAACTAATGAGAGAGATTAGGGCTAAGCAGACTGATCCTGGCCTTTCATTCGCGCGGGGAGTCAAACATGTCAACGCAATCAATGATCCAAATTCAAACTAACATTAATGACCTGAGATTAGGGTTTAATTACTCAGGCTGCCGGAGAAGACTTCCGGTCGTCTTCTCCGGCCAGCCTCTCACCTGAAAACTCCCCAACTCCCTTAAAACGTAACGAAAATGAAAACTAAGCACACCAAAATGATCCCCATGATCCCCTGAGCTAAAACCCTAAGTCCAAACAAATTTCTTCTTCCTCAAAACCATGAATCGAACAGAACAAGTTTTAGGGCAAACCAGTTTCAGAGTTCAATTAAATGCTTATTTCACCACCATTTCAAAAACCAAAGACACATTCATGACCAGGATAACACAAGGAACAAGTTTGGAACAAAAGAAATGATTTCTGGAAAAATAATTTTCGAGCTACCTGAGATTTGGAGCTTTCAACTTGAGGACTTTCTGGCCACTTCTCCTTGTGCAATCCACTCCACTTGATCCCCAGAAGATGTTTGAATGCTCAATGAGAGTTTAAGTTGGCTGGATAGTGAGATTCGACAGCTTCTGCTCAAGCTTGATCAGAAATGGCAATGGTGAAATAGAGAGCTTCAGGTCATGATGAATGGTTGTTTGTGATCCTGAGGATGAATGGAGAAGGTCTGTGGTGTTTGTTTGTGTGTTTGCAAGCTGTGGTGAGAGTTTCGAAGAGAAATGCAGGCTGAGGTGAGAAATGGTTATAGAGTATTCTGGTTGTTTCAGGCTTGGGTTCTTGGTGCTGGGTGGTCTATGGAGCAAGGTGAGTTGAATGGTGAAGGTAGTTTGAGTGTTTGCAAGCTGTGGAATCAGATTCGAAGCAAGTTGCAATGGGAGTGTTTTTTGTGAATGTGATGAATGTGGATGTTTCAGGCTGGCTTAGTACATGAAATGGATTGCAAATTGTCCACATAACTCTCTCTCATTGGTCAGTTGATTGGACATGTGCTTTATTGATTGGTAAGTTGCCTTTTGCAAAAAGTCAAAAATTGTGTAAGAGAGGTATGGTGAAGTGCCAGGCAAGTACATGGCATAGGGGCTGCGCAGCATGGTGTGTGTATGAAGCTAGCTTGGTTCAGCAGCCAATGCCTCAAGTTGGTGAGATGTGATCATGAGTTTTGCAACTTGTTGTAACTTTGTTTCACATGTGATTCTTTGTCCAACCAAACATGAAACCATGGGCATTCTTGGTCCAAATCTGATTTTTAGGGCTTAGAGAATGTCTATGTGCTGGTTTGATACCAATTAGAAGTTGCAATTTGACTTAGCACATGATTTTGCAATTTTCACACTTGGTGCATATCTTGAAAATAAGTGATTTTTGCCAACTTTGCATTGCCATAACTTTTGATCCAAGAAGAGTTTGATCATGTTCTTGTACTTTTTGAAAAGGGAAAAATGAGATCTACAACTTTCATGACCAAAGTTTTTCCATTTGAAGCATTTTTGGATCAAGAATCATGGCTTGAAAAATGACCTAAAATGATGCATTCTTGAAAAGTCAACTATGCCCAAAAAGTCAACATTTGCAAAAACCCTAAATTCTTGATTTTTATGAACTTCAACCCTCTTCCATGATCAAATAAAGATCATATACACTCAAAATGATGAAGATCACCCATTGGTTGGGTCATTGGGGGCCTCAGATGCCCTGATTTTACACTGACTTGTCTGAAAAGTCAACTCTTGATCAGATGACTTCCCCATGGAATTTCTTCATGAAAATTGATATGCATACTCCCTATACCATATAGAGACCAATGGAAACAAGAATGACCAAAAAAATTGTAGTTATGGCCTCTGAAACCAAAACCCTAATTTTCAGTCAACTGTGCAGTCTAAACTGGCTCTGCATCCACTCAAACCCTAGTCCTTGTGATTCCTCTGCAATTTTGACTTTGAGGAGGTGAAATATGATATAAGAACACACATGGACCCCTTTGAGTTGATTGGTGGCCTTTGGAATGGCTCAAGATGCTTTGGGATTGCTCAGATCACAAACCCTAAGTGCAGATGCCTTAGAAACTATCCAGTGAATCAAAAATGAGATGTGGGATGATATGATTGTGTTTATGCATATGAGGATGATCACAAGCCATGGTGTGAAAGGGTGAGGGAAAATTTGGGGTGTTTACAGATCAGGTTACTACTAGATCACAATGGATGCAGACTGTTGTGCCTATGCCAGAAAGTGCCACAAATGTCAAATTTATGCAGATAAGGTACATGTGCCTCAAAATCCGTTGAACTTGATGTCTTCACCTTGGCCCTTTGCCATGTGGGGAGTTGACATGATTGGAAAGATTGAACCGACTGCTTCAAATGGCCACAGATTCATCCTAGTAGCCATTGATTACTTCACCAAATGGGTTGAGGCAACTTCGTACGCAAACGTCACCAGGCAAGTGGTAGCCAGATTCCTGAAAAGAGACATCATCTGTCGATATGGAGTACCCGAACGAATCATTACTAATAATGGTTCCAATTTGAACAACAAAATGATGGCAGAACTATGTCGGGACTTCAAAATCCAACACCACAACTCTTCTCCTTACAGGCCAAAGATGAATGGCGCTGTTGAAGCAGCTAACAAAAACATCAAGAAGATTGTGCAAAAGATGGTGATTACTTACAAAGACTGGCATGAAATGCTACCATTTTCCTTGCATGGGTATCGAACCTCAATTAGAACGTCTACTGGGGCAACATCGTATCAGCTTGTGTACGGTATGGAAGCTGTCCTACCTGTTGAAGTTGAGCTACCCTCCTTACGGGTACTGATGGATGTAAAGTTGAACGAAGCAGAATGAGTCTGATCTCGGTATAATCAACTGAATCTGATTGAAGAGAAGAGATTAGTTACAATTTTTCATGGGCAGTTATATCAGAAAAGAATGAAGAAAGCCTTCGATCAGAAAGTTAGGCTTCGGGAATACCAAGTAGGAGATCTTGTGCTGAAAAGACTCCTTCCTCCTCATACAGACCATAGGGGCAAGTGGACTCCAAATTACGATGGTCCTTCATAGTAAAGAAGGTTTTCTCTAGTGGATCACTGATGCTCACCACTATGGATGGTGAAGATTTCTTATCCCCTGTGAATTCAGATGCAGTTAAAAAATACTTTGCATAAAACGATCCGTTGGACATAAAAACAGAATGTAAGTCCAGGCAAAAATAGGGCATCCCGGTGAGTCAAAAACAGAATAAAAGACTCGGGCAAAAGTAAGGGAAAATTGAAAAATTGTACACCCGCTGAGTTGAAAAGCCACATTGGACAGCTCAGGCAAAAATGGGTATCCCGGTGGATTGAAAACCCGAAAGGGTGATCCACGCAAAATAAGGGAATAAGCGAACAATTGCATTCTGAATTCGTCTGTATCACTTATAACACGGCAAGATTCGAAAAGATAAAGCATCAGTCAGAATCAACCTTCTTCAAAAAGCAAGATAAGAAGAGCGTCAAGGTCATACAGGTCATAGCAAAGGAAGCTCACCGGAGCATCGTCAACATTGCCAACACTTTTATTTTTTTTCAATTTATAACAATCTCCTCATTCCAGGGGATTTGTTTCTTTGACTGTATCTGCCAATTCAGGGCACCCAGATTAATAAAACCAGATTTTCAGTCACACCACTTTTTGTACATTTTTGTTTCGTTTGCAAACATCCGATATCCATGATATAATATTTGCATAAAACAAATAAGCCATTCTTAATAAATGCTTGCAGGAAATGTATTTACTCTCAGGAATATCTAACTCCTATGACGGAATCCGGTAAGGGATACTCGTGCGTCTTTCTTGTCTTAACAGGTTGCAGGTATTCAATGCGCAGCACGGGGCATGCCAAGCACACTTCCCCAGTATACCTTCTCCCCAAGCGGTATCTGAAATTCTTTTTCCCCAGCGGAGCTGTCAAAGCCTCCTCATCCCCAGCATAAGTCTATTCAACTGGAACTCCCCCAACCGGGATCCCCACAGATTTCTCTAGGAAGATCTTTCAGTGATCTTTTCTTCCCCAAACAGAGTGCCAGGTCTTTCAAAGATAAAAGAACTATCTCCCCGCAGAGTTTCAGCCTCTCCCCAAAAGAGCAATGCCTGAAACTCTCATACAACAAAGTGACGGAAGCTTCTTTATCCCCAGCTGGGTTTCTCCTTACAGGATATGTTTTTCAAGAATCTATTTCCCCAAGTAGAGCTATACATCCTAACAGATCTACCAATGATCTCCCCCAGCTGGGATACCCCTCCGAGCAGATCAGCCAGGGATCCAACCTTCAGTGGGATCCAAATCCCGGATCGGTTTCCCTTTGCATAATCATAGCATTCACATCATTTTTCCCCACAAAGCGTAGCATTCCGTCTAATACGGAGCATCACGGCAAAAATCAAACATTTTCATGATCAGAAGTCAGGATCGAGCCAGTCACCTGCAATTACCATCAGCATTTCATCAGCAATATATAAAGCTCACATCTCCTGCCAGTAAAATCCAAAGCGTCCCCATTGCACTCTCCAACACAAATGCCTGTTCATAATATATTCTTTCGACACTCTTCTGTGTCATATCATTCCCCTGCAGATATAAGCCAAGGCATCTTTGCATTCAGAAACCTATACATACCCTTTTGACACCCGTCTGTGTCACCTTTCTCCAGCACGATTGCCAAAACACTTGTGGCCAATCAAACACCAGTTTATAACACACTCCTTTTGATGCCTGTCTGTGTCACCCTATCCCCACAGGTTACCAAAACACCTTTTACACTCTCATATACAAATGTTTGTTCATAACTTATACACTTTCTCTTCTGAAACTCGTCCGTGTCATCTTTCCCCAGCAAGTTGAACACTCGTCCGTATCTTGCTCATACTTCACCAATACTTATACATAAATCTTTGATACTCGTCCGTATCTCGTATATATATATATATATATATATATATATATCACTCTTCAACAGATTCGACACTCGTCTGTGTTCTTTGTTAACCAGTTGGTACTCGTCCGTACCATCATCTCTGAACACACGTCATCGTTTGTTTCTACCGATACTAGTCTGTATCATGGTCCTAAGGATGCTCGTCCGCATCTTTAATCTATACACAGCGTCAAACACTTATACCTTTTATTCTGGAAAGCATGAGCACTCGTCCGTGTTTACCATTCCCCGACAAAACAACTTTCTTCTATCCGACATTCGTCCTATGTCGTGATACTTTCGGCAGCCGTCCCCTGCCAGGTGATCGTCCTTCACCTTTGGATGATCGTCCCTCATCCCTTCCCCAACAGAGTCCCCGTTAGTGGAAACTTTTATGTCTGGCATTCGTCCTATGTCGTGATAAAGAGCAGCCGTCCCCTGCTAGGTGATCGTCCTTCACCTTTTGATGATCGTACTTCATCATTTTATTCGATGGCTGTCCCCATCGTTGATTTTGTTATCCGACATTCATCTTATGTCGTGATAAACCCCGAGAGCAGTCGTACCCTTCTAGGAGATCGTCCTTCACCTCTTGTTGATCGTCCTTCATCATGCTTATCCGATGGCCGTCCCCTTCGTCGACTTTTTTTATCCAACATTCATCCTATGTCGTGATAAAGAGCAGTCGTCTCCTGCTAGGTGATCGTCCTTCACCACTGATGACCGTTCCTCATCATTTATTTCATTTATTCTTTGACCTGATGGTCGTCCCCATCATTGTTTACTTTTCTATGCAAACCTGATGGTCGTCCCCATCATTGCCTTTACTTTAATCCCCACAGAATCTTGTCTCTTTACCCGATGGCTGTCCTCGTCGTGGTCTCTTTATTTTCCCAGCTTGTCGGACGTCCCCGTCATTGCTTAGCTTACCACTTTATCCCCAGCAGTCGTCCTCTACTCGATGGTCGTCCTCCATCGCCCGCATTTTAATAATCATACTATAATTTTTTTTACAATTTATATCCCTTTTCTTCTTCTCCCCAGTGAGTGCAAATTTTGGATTGTCTTTGGTATTCAACCACAAGTTATCTTGTTTGTCTGATAAGCCAGGCGCTTACATCCGGCACAGCTAACTCATGTTTGAATAGGAGCAGCTGTAAACACCCCAAATTTTCCCTAACTCATGTCACACCATGGCTTGTGATCTTTCATGTTTGCATAAGCATAGGCATATCATCTCATAATACATAATACATATTTGCTTCACTGCATTAGTTTAAGTTCATCTGCATCTAGGGTTTGTGATTTGAGCAATCCAACGATCCATTTGATCCACTCCAAAGGCCTCCAAGCATTCCAAGAGGGTCCATGTGTGTTTTATCATCATATTATGGTTTTGGTTTCAGATGACCAAAATTAGGGTTTTGGTTTCAGAGGCCTTAACTCCAAATTTTTGGGACATTCTTGTTTCTAGTGTTCTTAAGATGTTATAAGGATCATATGTACCAAGTTTGATGAAGAAATTCATTGTGGAAGTCATCTGTTCACTAGGTAACTTCTTGAGCAAGTTAGAGCAAAATCAGGGCATCTGAGGCCCCCAACAATGGAACCAAAGGGGTATTTTCATAAAATTAAAGTTATATGATCTTTATTTTATCATTGAAGTGCTTGGAAGTCCACAAAATTGAAGAAATTTGAGCTAAACCAAAAGTTGCCAAAAATAGAAATGACTTGTAATGGAAACTTTCCATTTTGGGAAAGTTCTTCAACCTCCTCTTTCTTGATCAAAAATGCTTCAAATGAAAAATTGTTGGTTTTGAAAGTTGTAGATTGGATCATTCCCTTTTCAAAAAGTACAAGAACATGTTCTAATTCATTATGGAACTCAAGTTATGGCCTTGCAAAGTTGGCAAAAATCACATAATTTTCACTTTCATACCAAGGAGGGATTTTTGCAATTTCAGATGACAAGCCATTTTGTGACCTCTAATGCATCTCTAAGCATCATATAAACATAGTACAATGCATTGTGATCAGAATTGCCCAAAGAATCACAACATTTCATGCCTTGCATCACAAGATAATTCAAAGGGGGGCAAAAATGTAAAGTCTTGCAAAACCTATGAAACCTTTCCCTCCAAGCCATCCAGCTGCATAATTTCAAATCCATGGACCTCCTTGATTCATGTTGAGGCTAGACATGCCATGAAACAACTTCTTCACAAGCCCATGCTTATGGTACACAAGTTGTTGACTTTTTACAAATGAACCCATACCGATCAGCTGCAGCCACAACAACTCTCTGGCCAATAGAGACATGTTATGTGGACCAAAAGCAAGCCATTTCACATAACCTTGGAACCTGAATCATCCCATACACCAAGTTTCACAAAAATCCTCTCCACCTTCAAACTTTCGATTCTCTCTGTTCAGCCACTCAACCCTCAAACAAACTTCATAAACCAACTCACCATCATCCATAGATCATTTCCCAACCATTAAACAAGCCTCAAAGCCCCTCTACACAAAACACGATTATGGTGCAGCAAGAGTTCATCCTCTCAAGCCAGCCGTTCTAAACTCATTCAAAGCCTTGCAACATCATCAGGGGATCAAGTGAATTTGTTTAACATCAAGGAGAGGTCCAGAAAGTGTCAAACTGAAAAGCTTCATCTCAATTATACCTCAAGAACAATTTTTCCAGAACTTGTTTTTCATGTTATAGAAATGATCTGAATGCTTCACTGATCACACTGCACTTGTTGGTTTTAAAAATGATTGAGTATTGAGCCTATATCGTGCTTCTGAAAGTTTTGCCATTTTTGTGTTTTGATTCGTATCTTGATCATGTTGCATTAGAAATTTGTTTTGAGGGTAGATTCATGCTCATGGAGGTTTGGGGATTTGATCTGGAGCTTTAGAGCTCTTAAAATGGCCTAGGGAAGAAGTTGGTTTTGGGGTCTCGCCGGAGAAGATGACCGGAGCACTGTTCCGGTCATCTGAAGGTGATTAGGGCTTAATTAAGGTTTAGTTTTCCAGATGCGTTCTGGGCCTTTGGATCAGGATTAGTTTAGAAACGGATGGCCAGGATTAGTTCACTTAGATTTTAATTCTTATTAATTAATTTAATTAAATAATTAGGTGTCGCTCCCACCAAATGACACCCAGGTCAAATGGGGTACAGACGCGAACGGTCGGCGAAAGGAGGTGAGTGCACACAAGGGTGAACTCAGAAGAAAAGAGTCTCCAGCTAGGCATTTTTATCCAGAAGGAAAGGTAATGCTGCATAAACCTAAGAAGAGATGGATAAGACGGTTGCGAACCAGAGAGACTGAGAAAGGGGGTTGGTTACAATCTGGGAAGGTATTAGCACCCAGATTGTCCGTCGTACTCGACGGGATCCACGCTTAAAAGATTTGTGTTTTAAAGGGGTAGTGTAAGTGCAATTTGTGTATCAAAGCTGGAAACAATGCAAGTGTCAGTGTAAAAGAAATGTGAAGTGTATAAGTGAAGTGTCAGTGTAAGAACAGGAATGGAATGCCCAAGATAATGAGGCTTAAAGAATGATGCTGGAAAGAGGGGGAATATACAGAGACTTTTGTTCGATAACTGTTAAGTTATGCCTACGTATCCTCTCGTGCAATGAGGAAGTCAGAACACCGTAGTTCGACTCAAAGAGACTGAAAGATAAATTGATTGATGAACTGCTTGCTTGTCCATGCTCAATTGTATCACCTGTCTGGCTCAGGTGCAAACTGTCTTGCATTAGACGGAAGAAGCAAGTTCTCGTTTATGAGTGAATGAGATGAGAAAAGAATCCCGGAGGAGACGATTATTGTTTGTTTTTGGTGTTTTCAGTCTATTATTGCTTTTGAATTTGTCACAAGTTGATGAGCTTAAGCCTAAACCAATGGGTTAGTAAACTCATCACATCCTCCCTCTGATTAGGGGTAATGAGAATACCTTAAGTGTGAAGTCAGCATCTCACACTTAATCACCCTGATGTAGGATTAAGATCATTAACCTACTTGCATTTATTATGATGTTTTGGTTGTTTTTGTTTAGTTTTAAGTAATGAGATTAAGCCATAATTAAGGATTTAATGGACTCATTACACCATCCTAATAGAAGGATAATAGATGAGAACATTTAAGCTGAGGAAGATACCTCAACTTAATCCATGATTAGGGATTAAATTCATGACAAAACAAAGCCTTTATTAAATGGATTTTAGTTAATGGTAAGATAAAGAAGTGATTTTTATGATTGTTAAGACAACTTGAGGGGGACTTGTCCATTAACACTAGGGTTAGTCCTTCTTAACAAATCAAGGAAGAATTAGAACCCTAATGCAAGGCCCAAGTTACAAGCTTGATGTCTTGATGATTATTATATGGATTGATTAAAGGATTTAAACACATTAAGAGTTTAACACTTAGGATTAAAGTTATACACTCCATCCTAATAGAAGGATACAGGCATAAGCTTAATCACAAAGCCTTAAAGCCTTTAGGGTTTAGTCCTTGATTATGAGATGAGAAGGGAAGACTCAAAGATGACACAAAGGTAAAAGCTAAATGGGGGGACTAATCAAACCCTAATTATTTTCATGCTTGGTTGTTCCTAGGGTTAATGAGGTTTGCAAGAAGATCTTCAGAGAAACCACCAGGAGGGAAGCAGATGAAAGGAACAAGAAGCAAAGAAAAGCAAAACAACTTGCTCCACTTAAGGAGGCAAGTTGCTTGAAGAAAGAAAGTAAGAGAGGAACATGAATGAGCAAGCCCACTCTAATTCACATACAAAATGCAGCAAATAAGGTATGAAATAGATGAAAAGAGATTGTGATAAGTGAAGGCAAATTCACTTCTCAAACAACTTACCACCTGAAAAGTTAGCAAAAGAAATGAAATGCAACGCAAATGGGATGCAATGTCATGATGCAAATCAAAACCAGAAGCATTTACATGATGTTAATGATGCTAAGAGATGATGCAAACATGAGACAAGGCATGAGAATGATCAAATAAGCATAAGGATGCAAATGAGGCATGCATTGAACCATGAATGTTCATGAAAAGTTATGAAATGCAAATGACATACAACATGGCAAATGAAAGATGCAATGATCAAACATGATTCTAATATGTCTTAAGATGTATTATGAATCAAAAGAATGCACAAAATGTCATGGCAAGTCACTGGATGCAAGCTAATGAGAAATGGATGCAAAGGAAAGCACAAATTAGGGTTACATGCATCATGCAAAGCAAAAATCCAAAACCAGAAGCAAATGACAAGATAAAAATTTGAAAATGCAAACAAAGATACCCTAGACCTATACAAGTTCACTGCCCAAAGAAGAGGATCCAACTCTTATCCTAGTGAAAGTTATGAATTTCCTAAGATTGCCAGGGTTTTGGGGTGCCTCATCAAGAAAAATGCTAAACAAATTGAAAATGCAAGATCAATTCAAACCAATTTTACCCTATAAACTACATGCTATGAAGAGTACAATGCAAAAAGAATCATCATCCAACTCTCAAAGGTTAGGCAGAAAAGAATTTTTGAAGATTGGACCAAAATATTGCCTTGAAATGGAATTAATTCCAATGAAAATGATCAAAAGGCATCAAGAACAAAAAAGAAATTTGGTTTGAGAGTTGGACAATGTTTCTAAATGCTATGTGAATTTTTTTTGTGATTTTTAAATACCTAAATGTATTTTTAATTAATTAATTTTCATTAACTAATTAAAAATAAACATTTAAATGATTTAAAAATGATTTTTAATGCAAAAAATAAAAATAAAAATATTTTTGTGTTCTGAAAATTCATGAAACCCTTGACAAAAATTTTCATAATTTTTTAATGATTTTAGCTATTTTAAAATAAATGTGCAAAACAAATGAATAAAAATGAAATAAAAATACAAATAAAAAAAAAGTCAGCGCATCCTAAGGCTGACATTTAAACTGGACATGGAGGGAAAGACTGCGCGCCAGATCCTGTGGCTCTCATTCAAACTGGCCAGATTAAATTAAAACTTAATTAATTAGATTAATGACGTGGATTAGGGCTTAAGTGATGAATCTGGACCCTTTGTTTGCGCGCGGGTCAATGGAAGTCAGCAAGATCTATGGCCTATATTCAAACCAAACCCTAATCGTGATTAACACATTAATGACATCCAGGTCACCGGAGAAGAGCTCCGGTCCTCTTCTCCGGTGACATCCTTCCCTGAAAATCTCAAACTCACTCCCTAGGTTATTTCTGGAGCTCTAGAGCTCCAGATCACTTCCTCTCACCTCCCTAAACTCATCCCTGCCCTCAAATGGAATTTATTTCTCACCATTAACAAGATTCGAAGCAAAGTTCAAAAATGGCAGAAATTTCAGTCAGATCATACACACTCATTTCTTCATCATTTTCAAAAATAAAAGGTTCATTGAACTCAGGGAATCAAACTTAACCATTTAGCAACTTAAAATAAAGCTTCTGGAAAAATGAATTTCAGTGGCTACCTGAGTTGAAGCTTTCAATCCAAGAGCTTCTGGACCAGTTCCTTGCTTCCAATCAACTCTACTGACCTCCCTCAAGTGTTTGCAAAGCTTGTTTGGAGTTTATTTTGGCTGGTTTGTGAGATTGGTTGAGTTCTGTTCAGGGAGGGGAAGAAATCGTGTTTGGTTTATGTGAAGTTTTTGGCTGTTTCAATGGTTGGTTTGTGGTCAGTGAGTCATCTTGAGATCAATGGTGAGGTTGGTTTGAAGATTGGTTGAGTGAGCTGAGAGATTCGAAAGGTTTTGCAAGTTGGAGGATTTTTTGATAACTATGGCAATCTGAGGTTTCAGCTTGTGTTGTTGTGTGTTATGGCTTGGGTTTGATCCACATATCAACTTGTGATAGGTCTGTGGAGTGGTTGTGCCCTATTGTGATTGGTATGGGTCTTTATGCAAAAAGTCAAGTTTTGTGTAAGAGAGGTATGGGTCAATGGTAGGCCAAGGACAATAGGGGTGTCCTGCGCAACAAGGAATGAGGAGAGCCATGGGATCAGTCTTGAAGCCAATTAGCAAGTGGATTAGGGTTTGTATGATGTTTTGCATCTTTGTGACTTTTTGCCCCTTTTGTGATTTCTTGATCCACAAGTCATGAAAATGGACAAACTCTTGGTGCATTCTGAATTTTAGGCCTTGGTTTATGTTTGTACAAAGATTAGAGGTCCATTTGAAAGCACAATTTGCCTTGGCAAAGGGTTTTGCAACTTTGCCTCTTTGGTAGAAAACTTGAAATTATGTGATTTTCCCAACTTTGACAAGCCATAACTTTTGATCCAAAATGAATTAGGATGAGTTCTTGTACTTTTTGAAAAGGGAATGATCCATTCTACAACTTTCATGACCAAAGTTTTCTCATTTGAAGCATTTTTGAATCAAAAAGCAAGGGTTGAAAAAGTTTCCCAAAATGGCAAGTTTCCATTACAAGTCATTTTCCCAAAAAGGCAACTTTGCAAATGGCTTGAAATTCTTCAATTTTGTGAACTTCCAACATCTTCTATGATCAAATAAAGATCATACACATTCAAAATGATGAAGAACACCCTTTGGTTGGGTCATTGGGGGCCTCAGATGCCCTGATTTTGCACTGACTTGCCCAAGAAGTCAACTCTTGATCAGATGCCTTCCCCATGGAATTTCTTCATGAAAATTGATATGCATTATCCTTATACCATATAGAGACCAATAGAAACAAAAATGACCAAAAAATTTGGAGTTATGGCCTCTGAAACCAAAACCCTAATTCTAGGTCATCTGTGCAGTTAAACCTGGCTCTGCTTCCATGTCATTCTCAGTTCTTGTGATTCTTTGACTTTCTTGACTTTGTGGGGATATAATATGATGCTTGGACATACATGGACCCCTTTGAAGTGATTGATGATCTTTGGAGTGGCTCAAATGGCTCTTAGATTGCTCAGATCACAAACCCTGGATGCAGATGACTTAGAAGCAATGCAGTGATTAAAAAATGCAATATGGGATATCACGATTGAACTTATGCATATGAAAAGATCACAAGCCGTGGTGTGAATGGGTGAGGGAAAATTTGGGGTGTTTACAGCTGCCCCTAATCAAGCATGAGTTAGCTGTGTAGGATGTAAGCAACGGCTTAACAGGCAAACAAGATAACTTGTGGTTGAATACCAAAGACAGTCCAAAATTTGCACTCACAGAATGAAGAAGAAAAGGGATATAGATTGTAAAAGAAAATAAAGTATAATTATAAAGTGCGGGCGACGGAAGACGACCGTCGAGCAGAGGACGACTGCTGGGGATAAAGTGATGACGGGGACGACCGACATGCTGGGGAAGATGCGGGAAATACAGCAGTGACGGGAACGGCCGACAAGCTGGGGATATGAGAGATTACGATGGGGACGGCCATCGGGTGAAGCTATAATACTTTCTAGGGATTATAGGTAAATGAAATAAATGATGAGGTACGGTCATCAAAAGGTGAAGGACGATCACCTAGCAGGGGACGGCTGCTCTGTTGGGGATAAGATGAGGGACGGTCATCTAAGGTGAAGGACGATCACCTGGCAAGGTACGGTTGCCGAATGTATCACGACATAGGACAAACGTCGGATAAAAGGTCGACGATAGGGACGACCATCGGATGAGCATGATGAAGGACGATCATCAAGAGGTGAAGGACGATCACCTAGCAGGGTATGGCTGCTCTCAGGGTTTATCATGACATAGGACGAATGTCAGATAACAAGATCAACGATGGGGACGACCATCGGATAAAATGATGAAGGACGATCATCAAGAGGTGAAGGACGATCACCTAGTAGGGGACGGCTGCTGAAAATATCACGACATAGGACGAATGTCGGATAAGAAGGGGTTCTAATGAATAGAGACTCCACTGGGGGTTGATGAAGGACGATCATCAAAGAGGTGAAGGACGATCACCTGGCAGGGTACGGCTGCTGAAAAGGTATCATGACATAGGACGAATGTCAGATAGAAAGGTAATAATCTAACAAGTTTCTTTGGGGATTTTGCTGGGGAAAAGTAAACACGGACGAGTGTCTACATCCAAGCAATGAGAGGTATAATTGTTCGGGTACTGTGTATAGACTAAAGATGCGGACGAACATCCTTAAGACTATGATACGGACGAGTATCAGGTAGAAACAAACGCTGACACATGTTCAGAGATGATGATACGGACGAGTATCAACTGGTTAACAAAGAACACAGATGAGTATTGATTCTGCGGGGACTCTTCTGGGGAATAGTAGACACAGACGAGTGTCTAAATTCAAGGAGACATAAGTGTTTGACACGGTGTATAGATTAAAGATGCGGACGAGCATCCTTAAGACTACGATACGGACGAGTATCGGGTAGAAACAAACACTGACACATGTTCAGAGATGATGATACGGACGAGTATCAACTGGTTAACAAAGAACACAGACGAGTGTCGAATCTGAGGGGATATAAGTGGTGTATACAAGATATGGACGAGTATCTGTGTGAGTGAACAGGAGTAACACGTATGAGTGGTGTATAGATGAGTGTTTAACTTGCTGGGGAGAGTGACACGGACGAGTGTCGGAGAAAGTGTATTATAAAAAAATATATGATTTACAAGGTGTTTAGGTAACTATGCTAGGTAAGGTGACACGGACGGGTGTCAGGGAATTGTATATATATGTATCTGTGAGTGCAAAGGGGACGCTTTGGCTTTCTGCTGGGGATATGACACGGACGGGTGTCAAGAAGTATCTGTAATATAAGTGGTTTGTTTGTAAAGAAAGCTCAGGCAACTTTACTGGGGAATGATGACACGGACGGGTGCCAAAAGGAGTGTGCATTTGTATTTGTGAGTGTAAGGCAAGTTCTTTGGCTTCCTTGGTAGGGAATTTGTGGAGTTTTCCGTATACCGTTGATGGATCGCCAATATTTACAAGTGTTCAGTTCGACCCATGGCTTATGATTATGCAATATGTTTGATTTTTGCCGTAATAATCCGTATTAAACGGAATGCTACGCTCTGTGGGGAGAATATGATGCGAATGCTATGATTACGCAAAAGGTAAAGATCCGGGATTCGGATCCCGTTGCCGTGAAGATCTCTGGTTGATCTGCTTGAAGTGGACATCCCAGTTGGGGATAAGATCATTGGTAGATCTGATAATATGCATCTGCATGGGGAAATAGATCATTGATAGACATATCTCAGTAATGAGGGACCCAACTGGGGTTTGTAGAAGCCTTTTTCACTCTGTTGTGATTTCTTCACGCGTTGCTCTTCCGGGCAAAGGTTGACACTCTGTGGGGAGACGGTTCCCTGGCTTCTGTACTTGACTGAGGAGGAGTAATAAATGGCAATTTAGCTGGGGAGAAAGCACCTCTGGTGCTAATTGTGAGATAGACTGAGCAAATAAATGATTTTCCAGCTTGCTGGGGTGAAGCTTTCATGCCCCATGTCGCGCTTTGAATACCCGCAATCCTGAAAAGACAAAGAAACGCACAAGTAATCCCGAGGTATCCTTTACTGGATTCCATCATAAGAGTTTAGACACTCCCGGGAGTAAGTATATTTCCTGCAAGCACGTATTTTTTAGAAGAGAAACATCTGTATTTATGCAATCAATATCTTAAAGACACCGAACATTTTTGCAAACGAAAATGAAATGTACAAGACGAAACATGACTGAAAATCTGATTTTATTAATTTGTGTGCCCTGAATTGGCAAGATACAGTCAGAGAAACGGATCCCCTGAAATGAGGAGATCGTTACAAATTGAAAGACAAAGAGATGCTGGCAATGTTGATGACGCTTCAAGGAGCTTCCCTTTGCTATGACTCGTATGACATTTGACGTTCTTCTCATCTTGATTTCTGAGGAAGGTTGATTCTGAACGAAGCTTGAACCCTACGAAGCTTGCCATGCTGTAGGCGATACAGACGAATTCAGAATGTAGTTGTTCGCATATTCCCTTATTTTGCGTGGATCGCCCTTTCAGGTTTTCAATCCACCGGGATACCCATTTTTGCCTGAGCTGTCCAATGCGGCTTTTCAACTCAGCGGGTGTACATTTTTTATTTATTTCCCTTATTTTTGCCCGAGTCTTTTATTCTATTTTTGACTCGCCGGGATGCCCTATTTTTGCCTGGACTTACATTCTGTTTTTATGTCCAGCGGGTCATTTTATGCGAAGTATTTTTTAACTGCATCTGAATTCACAGGGGACGGGAAGTCTTCACCATCCATAGTACTGAGCATGAGTGCTCCACTGTGTCGCTCCCGACAAATGAGGCTTTCTCAAATGAAGGTACAACCGCGAACGGTCGGCGAAGAGAACAATGAGAGCACACAGCAGTGAACCCACTGGAAAAGAAAAGAGTCGCCAGCTAGGCATTTTTATCCCGGAGGAAAGGCAATGCTGCATAGACCTAGAAAGGATATGGATAAGACGGTTGCGAATCTGAGAGACTGAGAAAGGGGGTTGGTTACAACCTGGGAAGGTATTAGCACCCAGATTGTCCGTCGTACTCGACGGGATCCACGCTTAAAAGATTTGTGTTTTAAAGGGGTAGTGTCAGTGCAATTTGTGTATAAAATAGCTGGAAAAAGATGTACAGGTGTCAGTGTAAAAGAAGTGAAGTGTATAAGTGAAGTGTCAGTGTAAGAACAAGGATGAAATTCTCATGATAATGAGGCTAAAGAATAAGGCTAGAAGAGGGGGGAATATACAGAGACTTTTGTTCGATAACTGTTAAGTTATGCCTACCTATCCTCTCGTGCAATGAGGAAGTCAGAACACCGTAGTTCGACCCAAAGAGACTGAAAGATGAATTGACTTGTGAACTGCTTACTTATCTATGCTCAAGTGTATGACCTGTCTGGCTCAGGTGCAAACTGTCTTGCATTAGACGGAAGAAGCAAGTTCTCGTTTATGAATGAATGTGAGGAGAAAAGAATCCCGGAGGAGACGATTATTGTTTGTTTTTGAGTTTTCAGTCTTTTATTGCTTTTGAAAGTTTGTCATAAGTTAATGAGCTTAAGCCTAAACCAATGGATTTAGTAAACTCATCACATCTTCCCTCTGATTAGGGGTAATGAGAATGCCTTAAGTGTGAAGTCAGCTTCTCACACTTAATCACCTTTGATGTAGGATTAAGATCATTAACCTACTTGTGATTATTTAGATGTTTTTGGTGTTTTTGTTTAGTGCTAAGTAATGAGATTAATCCATAATCAGGGATTAAACAGACTCATTACACCATCCTAATAGAAGGATAATAGATGAGAATGTTTAAGCTGAGGAAAGCTCCTCAACTTAATCCATGATTAGGGATTAAACTCATGACAAAACAAAGCCTTTATTAAGTGGATTTTAGTTAATGATAAGATGATGAAGTGATTTTTAGGGATTGTAAGACAACTTGAGGGGGACTTGTCCATTAACACTAGGGTTAGTCCTTCTTAACCAATTAAGGAAGAATTAGAACCCTAATGCAAGGCCCAAGTTACAAGTGTAATGTCTTGATGATTATTATGTGAATTGATTAAAGGAGTTAAACACATTAAGGGTTTAACACTTAGGATTAAAGTTATACACTCCATCCTAATAGAAGGATGCAGGCATAAGCCTAATCACAAAGCCTTAAAGCCTTTAGGGTTTAGTCCTTGATTACGAGATGAGAAAAGAAGACTCAATGAGACACAAAGGTAAAATCTAAATGGGGGACTAATCAAAACCCTAATTATTGTCATGCTTGGTTGTTCCTAAGGTTTGTGAGGTTTACAAGAAAGATATTCAGAGGAACCACCAGGAAGCAGATGAAAGGATCAGGAGAAACAAAGTAACTTGCCTCATTCAAGAAGTCAAGTCACTTGAGAAAAGAAGGTAAGAAGAAGAAGAATGAGAAAGCTCAACCTCAAACACATATCAAAATGCAGCAAGGATGCATGAGGGAGATGAAAAGAAAATGTGAGAAGTGAAGGCAAATCCACTTCTCAAGGTTACTCACCACCTGAAAAGTTAGTGAAAGAAATGCAATGCAATGCCAAATGGAATGAAATGGCATGATGAGAAACAAAACCAGAAGCACATACATGATGATAATGATGCTATGAGATGCTACAAACATGAAACAACACATGGGGATGATCATACAAGCTTATGGATGCAAATGAAACAAGTTAAGAACCATGATCATACATGAAAAGTTATGAAATGCAAATGGCATACAACATGGAAAATGCAAGATGCAATGATCAAACATGCTTTCAATATGTCTTAAGATGTTCAATGGATCAAATGGATGCACAAAATGCTATGGCAAGTCAAGGTATGCAAGCAAATGCAAGATGGATGCATATGGAAGCCCAAATTAGGGTTTATGATCAAGGCATCAAACAAAAAACCAAAATCAGAAGCAAACAACAAGATAAAAAATTGGAAATGCATTCAAAGGATCCCTAATCCTATACTAACTCACTTCCCAAAGGAGAAGTTCCAACTCTTAACCTAATTCAAGTTATGATTTTTCTAAGTTTCCTAGGGTTTTAGGGTCCCTTAACAAGAAAAATATCAAACAAATGGAAAATGAAAGATCAAATCATGCCCATTTAATCTCACAAACTACATGCTAAACACAATGGAATGCAAAAAGAATCAAGGTCCAACTCTCAATGGTTAGGCAGAAATGATTTTTGGAAGTTTGGATCAAAATAATGCCTTGAAAATGAATTAATTCCATGGAAAATTCTCAAAATGCATCAAGATCAAAAAAGAAATTTGGTTTGAGGGTTGGACAATGTTTCTAAATGGTTTTAAATGTTTTATGAATTTTTTGGTGATTTTTAAATACCTAAAAGTATTTTTAATTAATTAATTCTCATTAATTAATTAAAAATAAGCTTTTAAATATTTAAAAATATTTTTTGAATGCAAAAAATAAAAATAAAAATATTTTTGTGCTTTAAAAATTAATGAAAACCTTGCTGAAAATTTTCATAATTTTTAAATGTATTTTGCTATTTTTGATAAATATGAGAAATAAAATATAAAGAAAATGAAATAAAAAAAACAAAGTATGCAGTATGAGTGGCTTAGATTGAAAGTTGGAAGATCCAGAGGCTGTGCGTGCAAGTCAACAAGACTTGGAGTAATCAAAATCCAAGGCCCAGATTCAAAGTTCTTAAACGCGCGTGATCTGATGGCTGAGGTTTGAAGTTGGTTTAATTAATTAAGATTTATTTAATTAAACAGGATTAGGGCATAATGACTCATCTGGGCCGTTCACAAGCGCGCGGGAAACAGCATCTAAGGGACGAAATTCAAAGTTGTGTAATTAATCAGGCTTAACCCTAATTACCCTCAGGCGACCGGAGATGAGCTCCGGTCGTCTTCTCCGGCAATGTCAAAACCCTAGCTTCTTCTATAGGCTACCCCAAGTCAAATTAAATGCCCAGAAACCTTCCCCTCTCCAAACTAAACCTAAATCCATTCTTAAAAACCATTTAATCACCATGAACAAAGAAGAACAAGCTCAAACTCAAACACGGGCAAAATTCCAGAGAAGCATAAGATGATCATTCCTTCACTATTTTCAAATCTAAAGACATCCCCATGATCAGCATAACACACACTTCCATTTTATAACAAGAAAAACAAGCTCTGTGAAGAAAAGTTCTTGGCCATACCTGAGCTAGAAAGCTTTAATGGTGAACTTCCAGGGTCTCCCACTTGTGCTAATGAACTCCCCTGACCCTCCTGAACTCAATGGGATGCTTCAGAGTTCTTGTGGGTGGCTGATTTGAGAAGAAGTGTTCTGGTGTAGCAGATTCCACAGTCAGGATTTGTGAGGTTTCAAGCTACTTCAATGGTGGATTTTGGTTCTCTTGAGTGTGTATGATTTATTGGTGAAGTGAAATTAGGTGTTTGATGACTGGAGAGGGAGATTCGAAGAAGAGGAGTTCTTTGACAGTTTTTTGTGAAGACTGTGTTGTAGCTTGTTTCAATGACCAATGCCTTGCTATAACACTCCCAAGATGTGTGAGTAGCCTGTGGAGCAGGTCAGTAGAGGTGGCTGCTCACTGTTCCAAGAGTATGGGGGTTTTGGCCAAAAAGTCAATGTGATTTGTACTTGCAGCATGGGCTATGGCAGCAGCAGTTTGAGGGCATGTCTTGCTTCAGCTTGAGTTAGGGATGACCCTTGGATTGCTTGTGGATGTCTGCAGCATGTGGATCATGAGCTATGCTAGCTCTTGCAACTTGCCCACTTGTGTTTTCTTGTGATTTTGTGTTATGTACATGAGATGATTCTTGCTGAATTTTGATGTATGGGACTTCATTTAGTCATGGCAATGCATAGAGATCAACTAGTGATCACATAATTCCTTGGAGGGTGATTTTGCCAAAAATCCCTCTTTGCATCTTTATGAAAAATGACTTATGAACTTTTGAAAATCAAAGCACAAAAATGAGATACTCCTTGGGCCAATTCTGTTTTTAGGCCATGTATGATTATGTGATGAAGTTTAGAAGTCATTTTGAGGTCAATAGAATGCTTGGCATGAGAAAAATGCAAGTTTTCCATTTGGTGCATAACTTGAAATTTAGTGATTTTTGCCAACTTTGATGAGCCATAACTTTTGATCCAAAATGAATTAGGTCATGTTCTTGTAATTTTTGAAAAGGGAAAGATCTATTCTACAACTTTCATGACCAAAGTTTTTTCATTTGAAGCTTTTTTGAATCAAAAAGTAAGGGTTGAAAAGTTGCCTAAAATGACAAATTCATTAAAAGTCAAACTTGTCCAAAAAGTCAACTTTGCAAAAGACTTGAAATCCTTGAATTTTGTAAACTCCCAACATCTTCCATGATCAAATAAAGATCATATACAATCAAAATGATGGAGAAACCCCTTTGGTTGGGTCATTGGGGGCCTCAGATGCCCTGATTTTGCACTGACTTGCTTGAAAAGTCAACTCTTGATCAGATGACTTCCCCATGGAATTTCTTCATGAAAATTGATATGCATACTCCCTATACCATATAGAGACCAATAGAAACAAGAATGACCAAAAAATTTGGAGTTATGGCCTCTGAAACCAAAACCCTAATTTTAGGTCAACTGTGCAGTCAAACCTGGCTCTGCCTCCATGCCATTCTCAGTTCTTGTGATTTTTTGACATTCTTGACTTTGAGATGATGTAATATGATATTAGAACATTCATGGACCCCTTTGAAGTGATTGATTACCTTTGGAGTGGCTCAAGAAGCTCTTGGATTGCTCAGATCACAAACCCTAGATGCAGATGACTTTGAAATCCATGCAGTGAATCAAAATTGTGGTATGAGATGGTATGATTGTGTTTATGCATATGAAAAGATCACAATCCATGGTGTGAATGGGTGAGGGAAAATTTGGGGTGTTTACACACCGGAGAAAACTTTCTTTACTACGAATGGTCCTTCATAGTTCGGAGTCCACTTGCCCCTGTGGTCTGTATGAGGAGGGAGGAGTCTTTTCAGCACAAGATCTCCTACTTGGTACTCTCGGAGTCTGACTTTCTGATCGAAGGCTTTCTTCATTCTTTTCTGATACAGCTGCCCATGACAAATTGCAGCCAATCTCTTCTCTTCAATCAGATTCAGTTGTTCATATCGGGATCGGACCCATTCTGCTTCACTCAATTTAACATCCATTAGTACCCGCAGGGAGGGTAGTTCAACTTCAACAGGTAGGACTGCCTCCATACCATACACAAGTTGATACGGTGTTGCCCCAGTGGATGTTCTGATTAACGTACGGTACCCATGCAAGGCAAATGGTAGCATTTCATGCCAATCTTTATAGGTGACTACCATCTTCTGCACAATCTTCTTGATATTCTTATTAGCTGCCTCAACAGCGCCATTCATCTTTGGCCTGTAAGGAGAAGAATTGTGGTGTTGGATCTTGAAGTCCCGGCATAGCTCTGCCATCATTTTGTTGTTTAAGTTGGAACCATTGTCAGTAATGATTCGCTCGGGAACTCCATACCGACAGATGATGTCTTTCTTCAGAAATCGGGCCACCACTTGCCTTGTAACATTTGCATAAGAAGCTGCTTCAACCCACTTGGTAAAATAGTCAATGGCTACCAGGATGAATCTGTGGCCATTTGAAGCAGTCGGTTCAATCTTGCCAATCATATCAATGCCCCACATAACAAAAGGCCAGGGTGAAGACATCACATTCAGAGGATTGGGAGGCACATGCACCTTATCTGCATAAATCTGGTATTTATGGCATTTTCTGGCATAAGCACAACAGTCGACATCCATTGTGATCCAGTAATAGCCTGATCTTAGTAACTTCTTGGCCATGGCATGCCCTCCTGCATGGGTACCAAAGGATCCTTCGTGCACTTCGTGCATCAACAAGTCTGCTTCCGTTTTGTCAACGCACCGGAGGAGTACCATATCAAAGTTTCTCTTATACAAGGAACCATCAGTATTCAGGAAGAAACTACCAGCAAGCCTTCTTAAAGTCTTCTTATCATTGGAAGATGCCCCAGGCGGGTATGTTTGATCCTCCAAGAAGCATTTAATGTCATGGAACCAAGGCTTATCATCTTTAACAACATCTGCTGCAAATACATATGCCGGTCTGTCAAGTCTGGATACTGAGATCCGAGGTACAAAGTTGGCAGCTTGAACTTTGATCATGGATGAAATGGTAGCCAGAGCATCCGCAAACTGATTCTCGTCTCGAGGGATATACTCAAGCTTGACTGTTGTGAAGAAAGTCAATAACCTCCTTGTATAATCCCGATAAGGTATCAGATGATCCTGGTGTGTGTACCATTTGCCGTTGGTTTGATTAATTACCAAAGCTGAATCTCCGAATACAGTCAAAGTCTTGATCCTGAGGTCAATGGCTTCCTCAAGACCCATAATACAAGCTTCGTATTCAGCTTCATTGTTAGTGCAGTTAAAGGTGAGTTTTGCCGAGAAAGGCATGTGAACTCCCTTGGTTGTAATGAGTACTGCACCAACACCACGACCATTCATATTGACAGCCCCATCAAACATCATAGTCCATTCTTCCTCCGGGTCAGGCCCTTCAGTGTGAATAGGCTCTTCATGATCTTTTGCTTTTATGAACATGATGTCTTCATCAGGGAAGTCAAATCTCATAGGCTGGTAATCATCAACAGGTTGCTCAGCAAGATAATCAGACAGTACACTGCCCTTGATGGCTTTCTGAGATGTGTACTGGATGTCATATTCTGTTAGGATCATTTGCCATCTTGCAACCCGTCCGGTAAGTGTTGGCTTCTCAAAAATGTACTTAACTGGATCCATCTTTGAGATCAATAAAGTAGTGTGGGTCAACATATACTTTCTCAGTCGGCGAGCAGCCCACGCTAAAGCACATCAAGTTTTCTCGAGCAGTGAATAACGTTGTTCACAGTCGGTAAACTTTTTGCTTAGGTAGTATATTGCATACTTTTTTCGACCAGACTCGTCATGCTGGCCCGGCACACACCCCATTGACTCTTCTAATATTGTCAAGTACATTATCAGAGGTCTTCCTTCAACTGGAGGCATAAGGATCGGAGGCTCTTGTAAGTATTCCTTAATTTTGTCAAAAGCCCTCTGGCAGTCTTCATTCCACCTGACCGTTTGCTCTTTTCTCAATAGCTTAAACAAGGGTTCACAAGTTGCTGTAAGGTGAGATATGAACCGTGAAATGTAGTTCAATCTACCATGAAACCCCCGAACTTCTTTTTCTGTCTTCGGTGCAGGCATTTCTTGAATGGCTTTGACTTTATCAGGGTCAACTTTAATCCCTTTCTTACTTACAATAAATCCCAGCAACTTACCAGATCTCACCCCGAATGTGCACTTGTTGGGGTTCAACTTCAATTGGTACTTCCTCAGACGCTTGAATAGCTTCAACAGATTTACCAGGTGGTCTTCTTCTGTGAGGGACTTGGTAATCATGTCATCCACATAACATTCAATTTCTTTATGGATCATGTCGTGGAATAATGTTACCATAGCCCGTTGGTAAGTTGCACCAGCATTCTTCAGTCCGAATGGCATCACCTTATAATAGAACGTGCCCCAGGGTGTGATGAAAGTTGTCTTCTCCATGTCTTTAGGTGACATCTTGATCTGATTGTATCCTGAAAATCCGTCCATGAAGGAGAACACCGAGAACTGAGCCGTATTATCAACCAATACATTAATGTGAGGTAAAGGGAAGTCATCTTTCGGGCTGGCTCTATTCAGATCCCGGTAGTCCACACACATTCTCACTTTGCCGTCTTTCTTAGGTACCGGTACAATGTTAGCAACCCACGGCGGGTAACTAGTTACAACAAGGAAACCGACATCCCATTGCTTTTGTACCTCTTCTTTTATCTTCATTGCCATATCTGGGCGAGTACGGCGCAACTTCTGTTTTACTGGCGGGCAGTCTTCTTTCAAAGGCAGCTTGTGCATAACAATATCGGTGTCCAACCCTGGCATATCCTGATAAGACCAAGCAAAAACATCCACGTACTCACGAAGCATATCAATCAGTTGTTCTTTCACTGAATCTTGTAGGCAGGCCCCGATCTTAACTTCTTTCACATCTTCTTCCGTACCAAGATTAACCGTCTCAATCTCCTCCTGATGAGGAGTGATAAACTTCTCCTCTTGTCTTATCAACCTGGCTAGCTCTTCAGGAAGCTCATAATCTTCTTCAACCCCTTCATCGGCTTGGTTGATTGGATTGTCAAAGTCATACGAAGCCATAGTTGTGTTGTTGTCTGTGTAATCTGAAAGGCATTCTCTGCAAGGGTTTAGATTGTTCATTTTAGTGATCAATTTTAATCTTGTTTAGAAAAAGTGAAAGGAAGTTATCATTTTGGAAAACCATTGCCATTTTATTTTTGTACAAAAAGAAAAAATGAAAAATAGTGAGCGGGAAAGAAAAAGACTCATTTGCAAAAGATGTCCGATATTCATTGATTGATCTGTTTGCACAAAATTACAAGATGGCCCGATTACAAAATGAGTCTTGTCATCTTGGGCAAGATGCAAGACTTGATGCATGCTTAAAAATATACAGGAAATAATAATTACTCTGCAGGAGTAACCCTTATAATTTCCTGGGAAGACCAGTTAAGGACTTGGCTCCCCGGGATCCTTGGACATATCCAGCTCTCCAGGTTGCGGTCTCTTTCATCCTCGTCTTCCAAGTTGTTCACTGCATCCGGGGTGAGCATTCCCCCGCTGACAAAACTGGGCTTCTTAGCAGCCTCTAATTGATCTTGTTGAGTTGGTCTGTAACCCAACCCAAATCTGTCCTCTTTCTTCTCCACGGGCAGCAGCTTGCCCCAGCCTTGGGCAGTACCCTCTTCAACAACCTTCCTGGCTTGCTGATAAGACGTCATGGAGGTTCCCAGTACAGCAGATGCCTCATTTATGTTTAGAGCCTCAAATCCCTGGCTCATAGTTTCGTGGATTTCTCCGTCCATCTCAATGTACTTGTATGTAGCCAGATGGCTAACAAAGATGTCTTCCTCACCACAGATGGTGATGATCTGGCCTTCCCACTCGAATTTCAGCTTCTGGTGAAGGGTAGACATAACAGCGCCAGCGGCATGAATCCAAGGTCTACCCAACAAACAGCTGTAGGCCGGCTGAATGTCCATCACATAGAAGGTAATTTTAAAAGTCTGCGGGCCAATCATCACAGGCAGATCAATCTCTCCAAGCACTGACCTTTTAGAGCCATCAAATGCTCTCACCACCAAATTACTCGGGCGCAGTGCTAAGTCGTCGTACTCCAGCTTCACTAAGGCTTTCTTTGGTAGAACATTGAGTGAAGACCCAGTGTCCACCAGCACGTGAGATAGAATAGCACCTTTGCATTCCAAGGTGATATGTAAAGCCTTGTTGTGGTTACGTCCCTCAGTTGTTAAGTCAGCATTGGTAAAGCCCAGTCCATGATTGGTGTTGACATTTGCCACTACAGTTTCTAGCTGATTAACAGTGATCTCCTCTGGCACGTATGCTGCGTGCAAGACTTTCAATAATGCATTCCGGTGAGCTTCGGAACACATCAACAGGGATAATATGGAGATCTTTGAGGGAGTTTGGTGAAGCTGATCCACCACCTTGTAATCACTTCTCTTTATAATCCTCATAAACTCGTCTACATCTTATTCAAAAGATGTCTTCTGAGTTTCTTTGAGAATTGGTTCTTCAGATATTACACTCTTCCCTTTTGCTTTGGCAGCAACTTCTGCTTCAGCATTAGGTCTTTGCACTTGTGAGGCAAAAAGGCGTCCGCTTCTGGTGAAGCCTCCGCCTCCCCCAACATTATCAATTTGTGGAGAAAAAGTTGAAGAGTCCAAAGTGATTTTCTCTCCGTTGCAGTAAAGGTCAGAGCCATAATGCCAGGGTATGGCATTACTGCTTTCATATGGAACTGGTTCAGGCACCGTGATGGTAACTGGACTGACTGCAGCAGAAGAGGGTACTGAAATGATGTGCGGATCGTAGTATATAGTGACTGGTGACCTGGCAGGAGGTGCCACTGTTTGTTGCTGGAAGTTGTTGTTTGGAGGAACATCTGATGGATCGTAGTAAATGGTGACTGCTGAGATATCTTCATTAATTTCTGTTTGCGTTGTAGATGATTCTGTTGAACAAATGGATGCTGATGTTGTAGAAGAAATGGTTGCTGACATTTGATTTGTTGAAGTGATGGATGAAGCCATTGTTGATGATATTGATGAATTGGTTGGAATGATTGCTGTTGCAGTTGTAGAAGAGTCAGGAATTGTTGTCAAAGGGATTGCTGGATTTGTAGGCGCCGTTATTGTGATCTGAAGTATACCACTTTTGATAAGACCATCTATGCCGCTTCTCAAATTATCACACCCATTGACCGAAATTTTGCAATACCCACAACCGAGCTCACACCCGGGGAACATCTGACACTCTAGGAGCTGAGCTTTTATTTCGACCAGAGGTGTCCGAATCTGTCCAACACTGGTGATTAAGAAAGATAGCTTATCTTCCTCAATGGCATTAATTCTTGGCCCTCCATGATTGGGCATGGGATTCTTGGTGACACTTGGAGGGGGTGCAAAGTTGAGGGCTTTAGAATCCACCAGGTCTTGTACCTTCATTTGTAAAGCCCTGCATTTCTCTGTATTGTGGCCAGGTGCATTGGAATGGAAAGCACATCTGGCGTTGACATCATAATTTCTTGGGAGATTGGAGGGATCTGGTGGTGCCAATGTCCTTAATTCAACCAGGTTGAGTTTCAGGAGTTGTGGCAACAAAGCGGCATAAGGCATAGGGATTGGATCAATCACCCTATTTGCCTGTGATGGTCTTTGTTGAAAGGGTCTTTGCTGTTGATTGTTGTTATTGTTGTTGTAGGTCCTTTGTGGCGGATACTGAACTTGCTGTTGATAATGGGGTTGTTGTTGTGGTTGATATGCTGATTGCTAAGGAATTGGAGCTGGAATGGTGACAGCTGCCACTGATCTATGAACATACTGAGGTCTGCCCCTGTTGGCATGAATGGCATTTGTCTCACCGGTTCTTCTAGGTCCCACAAAAGGCTTCCTGGGATTACTGGACGAACTTGCACCATTATCAGAAATTTTGCCCATCTTCAATAGGCTTTCAATTCTTTCTCCAGCTATAACTACGTCAGCGAAGCTGGTGGAAGAAAAGGCAGCTAGCCTATCAATATACGTTCGTTGTAGGGTATTCATAAACATGTCGGCCATTTCTCTTTCCGACATGGGTGGCTGGACAGCAGCAGCAAGCTGTCTCCACCTCTGGGCATATTCCCTGAAGCTTTCTCTGGAGGACTGAGACATTCCCATCAAAAGGGTCCTGTTAGGAGCCATGTCCAGATTGTATTGGTATTGTCTGATGAAGGCTTCAACTAGGTCTTTCCAGCACCTGATAGTAGCTCTGGTTAAATGTGAGTACCACTCCCTTGAAGCCCCAGTCAAACTGTCTTCAAAGTAAAACATCCACAGTTTTTCATCCATTGTGTATGCTTTAAGTCTTCCCAGAAAGGACTGCAAGTGAGTTCGTGGACAGGAAGTTCCATTGTACTTCTCGAAGCAAGGGGGTTTAAACTTATGGGGAATCCTTACCCCATCCACTAACCCCATATCCATGACATCAAAACCTAGGGAATTTTGAGACTCCAGAGATCTCAACTTCTCAGCAATTTCATAAAACCTCCTATCATAGACTTCATCCCCAGCTCCCATTACAGTGAACTGCTCCTCTTGAGGATCTTCTTGCAAGATCTTGCCTGCAGTAGTATTTCATTGCACATTACCCAGGATATTGACTTCCGGATGTAGATGAGGCCCATATATTGGTGGGTTAACATGAGGCTAACCCCTTTCATTGTTACTTGTTCCTCCAGTTCCCAGATGGGGTTCTTCCGGGGTTTGTCTTTCTACTAATGCCCTCAACCTTTCTTGACTTTGGGCCAAGCCATTCATTACTTCCATGAATTGGGTCATTTGGTTTCTCATCTCTAGCCTTTCATTAGCCATCTGAGTTCTGACCTCTGTCAGATCTTGCTGAACTTGATCCATTTGGATACCAGGAAGATTATTGCGAGTAGGATACCGGTGCGGACGGTTGAGAGGGAACACCCGACGGCGAGCAATAATTCCTGAACCACAACAGAGTTAGTAACAAACAAAACAAAATCCTACAAAACAAAACAAGAGTTAGTATGCAATGCAGTATGCTTATTTATTTTCCAAGGTATCCGGCTTGGTTCTTGGTTTTGACCTTTCCAGACCCTGAGGAAGATGCTTTGATGTTGCTTGAGAAAAAGAAACTCAATGAAACAAACTAACAAATGCATTACACATGGTGGATCATACATAGTTTGTTTTTACAACACATGCCCCTGAGGGGGTCAAAATACAACATAAAAGAAAAGTACATGAAATGGAAATAACAACAAGCAAAGAAATCAAACATCTAATCCAAACTCATCCTCCTTAACCTCCTTCAACAGTGCTTCAGTTACAGGACCAGCCGGATGCTCTGTAATGTTTCTGATAAGAAGATTCCTAGTGGCAATAGCAGTGGTCAGCTTCTTGTGCCTGTCTTGGTCCTTTGACCTCTTCACACCAGCCCTAAGCTTCAACTCTGAAATTTCCTTCTGGGCTGCTAGCAGAGCTTCTTGTTGTTTCTTCTCAATGGCCTCTAACTGCTCAATCCTGGCCTGAGTTCTCTTATCCTCTTGAGTACGAGCTTCAGTGATCCTGACCCACCTAGCTTGACTTTCTTGTAGATAGAGATCAGTCCTAGCCTTCTGAAACTGGGCCTCTTTACAAGCATTCTTCAATATTTGCTCTCCAGCTCTTGATTTCTTGATGTAGTCCTCTGCTTTCTCAATCTTGGCTAGATGCTCCACCTTAAGCTTTTCCAACCTCTCAATGTCTAGAAGACCATCACTCCTCTCCCAGAGGGTCTTCTTCAGAGCTTGAGACAGATTCTCATTCCTTTCCTTCAGCTTCTCAAATTCTTCCAGGCTGACAGTGGCTGGAGGTGGTACTGTGGATGGTCCAGGTGTATCCTCAATGGTGAAAGGCATCCCAGAAATCTGAGCTCTAGCATGAGACCAATCATAATACTGAGCTGAAGCCACATTGTTGCACCTCCCAAGAATGGCCATCCCTTTGGTCTGGATGTTGTCCCAAGCCCAGGATGCTTGCCTGACAACAGCTAGATTAGGTTTTATCTCACAATACAGGGTTTCATCCAAGTCTTGCACTCTAGGAGGGTGAACCAAAGCATAGCCCAATTGTCTCTTAAACAGCAAAGGATTGTAGTTGATGCAACCCTTCACTCCTACTAGAGGTACATTGGGGAACTGTCCACAGCTAGTAATTATGTCCCTTCCTTTGGTGCTCTGGGTACACCATCTGATGTCATCTGAAGTCAAAGCAATAAGTCTCTTAGCCCAATTCTTCTGTTGGTGAGGATTCAGGAAGGCATCAGTCTTGGGTAAGTGTTTAAGCAACCAAGTGTGAAATAGAGGAGCACAACATCTCACCAACTTTCCTCTTTGCTTTTCATTTCTTTGGTGAACAGAATAATAGAAATCTCCCAGCAAGGTGGGTACTAGGTTCCTCATAAGGAAAAGATGAATGGCATTCTTGCTGATAAACTTGGGCTCATCTGCAAATAGTATAACCCCATATATACTGAGGGCTAACAATGCACAAACTGCCCTCCATTCTCCCAAGGAGGCCTTCAGGATGGCCTGAGAAGTCAGAAAGTCCAGGTGTAAACCAGGGACCCCAGCCTTTGTTGTCATGTTCTGCTCAATCAAAATAGGCTCCAGGTACAGTGCTTTTGCCACTTCTCCATTGCTGGGAGAAGTCATCTCTGGGTTGAAGGGGATATCACCTCTGACAGGTACTCCAATCAATGATGAGAACTCCTCCAGCAGAGGTACTAGCTGAAAGTTCTGGAAAGTGAAGCATCTCAAAGGAGGGTCATAAAACTGTAGGCAAGTGTGGATCAAACTCCTCTGAGAAGGGTCTAGGTCCATAACCATATCAAGGATGCCTCCATAATGTTCTCTGAATAATGGGATGTGGTCTGGAGTGATAAGTGCCTGGACCTGCCTGATGCCAGTCAGCACAGGCTCAAAGAAATGGTATGAAATGTTGCTCTTCTTGGGTGCCATGACTGCTGATGAAGAGCTAAAAACAAGTGTTGATGATGAAGACTGATACTGGAGATGAGCCACTGATAGGCTGAGGCTGGTGATAAAGGCAACTGAAGCAAGTAGCTGATGAAGATAGCTGAAGCAGATAACTGATGAACAGAGGTCTATGCAAATGAAGGGGTCAAAACCAAGCCAGATAATATGTGGATACCCTGAAAAACAAATAAACAAATGTTAAATGATGCAAATGATGAGTTTGCAAATGATATGCAAGGGTTTATGATCAAGCTGGATCTGATTACTGCCTTGATATAAAGGTCCATGTATGTTTAAGAAGTCCAGATGGAGGTTCAGAAGTCCAGTAACCAAGGTGTGGGACTCAAATAAAGAGTCACATGTCCAGGGTTCGAATCACAAGAACTGTCCCAAAATGAGGTACTCTTAACCAAAACAAGATAACAGGGTATGATGTGGTCAATGGTACCTGCAAACCTGCAAACAGCCCAACCCCCTCACAGGTGGTGTTCTAAAACAAGGATCTTCAGACTTGGATCAGTTATGAGAAGTGTAAGCACTACTAACCCGGAGGTACAGTGTTTACAATAACCATAAAAGATCCTCCTCTAATTCACCTCAGTTTCTGAAGGCCATAGTAAAGGTCATCCAGACTTAGCAGGCTTCCCAGATAGCCCTAGCACTACAGGAGATCTGTAGCACAGAGTTCTCAAGAAGAAACCCATATCTGAACCGTGTTTCATATTCCCGCACCAGACCGAAATGGAATGGGAAAGAACATGAACCACTCTAGCCTAGGTGTCACTCAGGTCCCAGGTATAGGACCTTAAACTCTTAGTAGAACCCCACCCACCAAAGCAAAAACCAGATCCAGCCAGATGACAATATGACAGTATGATATATAAAGCTGTAAAGGAAGCAATAAATAACTGTACATAAAGCAAAAAAAAATACAAATATACAAACACAAATAACACATAACACCCCAGTAAACACAAATCAAACAAGCGCTAGGAGGAACCCATAAAAAGAACCAGAAGCCCTGGTTACAGTATAAGGGTCCCCAGCAGAGTCACTAAGCTGTCGCTCCTACCAAATGACACCCAGGTCAAATGGGGTACAGACGCGAACGGTCGGCGAAAGGAGGTGAGTGCACACAAGGGTGAACTCAGAAGAAAAGAGTCGCTAGCTAGGCATTTTTATCCCGAAGGAAAGGTAATGCTGCATAAACCTAAGAAGAGATGGATAAGACGATTGCGAACCAGAGAGACTAAGAAAGGGGGTTGGTTACAATCTGGGAAGGTATTAGCACCCAGATTGTCCGTCGTACTCGACGGGATCCACGCTTAAAAGATTTGTGTTTTAAAGGGGTAGTGTCAGTGCAATTTGTGTATCAAAGCTGGAAAGAATGCAAGTGTCAGTGTAAAAGAAATGTGAAGTGTATAAGTGAAGTGTCAGTGTAAGAACAGGAATGGAATGCCCAAGATAATGAGGCTTAAAGAATGATGCTAGAAAGAGGGGGAATATACAGAGACTTTTGTTCGATAACTGTTAAGTTATGCCTACGTATCCTCTCGTGCAATGAGGAAGTCAGAACACCGTAGTTCGACTCAAAGAGACTGAAAGATAAATTGACTGATGAACTACTTGCTTGTCCATGCTCAAGTGTATGACCTGTCTGGCTCAGGTGCAAATTGTCTTGCATTAGACGGAAGAAGCAAGCTCTCGTTTATGAGTGAATGAGATGAGAAAAGAATCCCGGAGGAGACGATCATTGTTTGTTTTTGGTGTTTTCAGTCTGTTATTGCTTTTGAATTTGTCACAAGTTGATGAGCTTAAGCCTAAACCAATGGGTTAGTAAACTCATCACATCCTCCCTCTGATTAGGGGTAATGAGAATACCTTAAGTGTGAAGTCAGCATCTCACACTTAATCACCCTGATGTAGGATTAAGATCATTAACCTACTTGCATTTATTATGATGTTTTGGTTGTTTTTGTTTAGTGTTAAGTAATGAGATTAAGCCATAATTAAGGATTTAATGGACTCATTACACCATCCTAATAGAAGGATAATATATGAGAACATTTAAGCTGAGGAAGATACCTCAACTTAATCCATGATTAGGGATTAACCTCATGACAAAACAAAGCCTTTATTAAATGGATTTTAGTTAATGGTAAGATGAAGAAGTGATTTTTATGATTGGTAAGACAACTTGAGGGGGACTTGTCCATTAACACTAGGGTTAGTCCTTCTTAACAAATCAAGGAAGAATTAGAACCCTAATGCAAGGCCCAAATTACAAGCTTGATGTCTTGATGATTATTATATGGATTGATTAAAGGATTTAAACACATTAAGGGTTTAACACTTAGGATTAAAGTTATACACTCCATCCTAATAGAAGGATGCAGGCATAAGCTTAATCACAAAGCCTTAAAGCCTTTAGGGTTTAGTCCTTGATTATGAGATGAGAAGGGAAGACTCAAAGATGACACAAAGGTAAAAGCTAAATGGGGGGACTAATCAAACCCTAATTATTTTCATGCTTGGTTGTTCCTAGGGTTAATGAGGTTTGCAAGAAGATCTTCAGAGAAACCACCAGGAGGGAAGCAGATGAAAGGAACAAGAAGCAAAGAAAAGCAAAACAACTTGCTCCACTTAAGGAGGCAAGTTGCTTGAAGAAAGAAAGTAAGAGAGGAACAAGAATGAGCAAGCCCACTCTAATTCACATACAAAATGCAGAAAATAAGGTATGAAAGAGATGAAAAGAGATTGTGAGAAGTGAAGGCAAATTCACTTCTCAAACAACTTACCACCTGAAAAGTTAGCAAAAGAAATGAAATGCAATGCAAATGGGATGCAATGTCATGATGCAAATCAAAACCAGAAGCATTTACATGATGTTAATGATGCTAAGAGATGATGCAAACATGAGACAAGGCATGAGAATGATCAAATAAGCATAAGGATGCAAATGAGGCATGCATTGAACCATGAATGTTCATGAAAAGTTATGAAATGCAAATGACATACAACATGGCAAATGAAAGATGCAATGATCAAACATGATTCTAATATGTCTTAAGATGTATTATGAATCAAAAGAATGCACAAAATGTCATGGAAAGTCACTGGATGCAAGCTAATGAGAAATGGATGCAAAGGAAAGCCCAAATTAGGGTTACATGCATCATGCAAAGCAAAAATCTAAAACCAGAAGCAAATGACAAGATAAAACTTTGAAAATGCAAACAAAGATACCCTAGACCTATACAAGTTCACTGCCCAAAGAAGAGGATCCAACTCTTATCCTAGTGAAAGTTATGAATTTCCTAAGATTGCCAGGGTTTTGGGGTGCCTCATCAAGAAAAATGCTAAACAAATTGAAAATGCAAAATCAATTCAAACCAATTTTACCCTATAAACTACATGATATGAAGAGTACAATGCAAAAAGAATCATCATCCAACTCTCAATGGTTAGGCAGAAAAGAATTTTTGAAGATTGGACCAAAATATTTCCTTGAAATGGAATTAATTCCAATAAAAATGATCAAAAGGCATCAAGAACAAAAAAGAAATTTGGTTTGAGAGTTGGACAATGTTTCTAAATGTTTCTAAATGCTATGTGAATTTTTTTTGTGATTTTTAAATACATAAATGTATTTTTAATTAATTAATTTTCATTAACTAATTAAAAATAAACATTTAAATGATTTAAAAATGATTTTTAACGCAAAAAATAAAAATAAAAATATTTTTATGTTCTGAAAATTCATGAAACCCTTGACAAAAATTTTCATAATTTTTTAATGATTTTAGCTATTTTAAAATAAATGTGCAAAACAAATGAATAAAAATGAAATAAAAATACAAATAAAAAGAAAGTCAGCGCATCCTAAGGCTGACATTTAAACTGGGCATGGAGGGAAAGACTGCGCGCCAGATCCTGTGGCTCTCATTCAAACTGGCCAGATTAAATTAAAACTTAATTAATTAGATTAATGACGTGGATTAGGGCTTAAGTGATGAATCTGGACCCTTTGTTTGCGCGCGGGTCAATGGAAGTCAGCAAGATCTATGGCCTATATTCAAACCAAACCCTAATCGTGATTAACACATTAATGACATTCAGGTCACCGGAGAAGAGCTCCGATCGTCTTCTCCGGTGACATCCTTCCCTGAAAATCTCAAACTCACTCCCTAGGTTATTTCTGGAGCTCTAGAGCTCCAGATCACTTCCTCTCACCTCCCTAAACTCATCCCTGCCCTCAAATGGAATTTATTTCTCACCATTAACAAGATTCGAAGCAAAGTTCAAAAATGGCAGAAATTTTAGTCAGATCATACACACTCATTTCTTCATCATTTTAAAAAATAAAAGGTTCATTGAACTCAGGGAATCAAACTTAACCATTTAGCAACTTAAAATAAAGCTTCTGGAAAAATGAATTTCAGTGGCTACCTGAGTTGAAGCTTTCAATCCAAGAGCTTCTGGACCAGTTCCTTGCTTCCAATCAACTCTACTGACCTCCCTCAAGTGTTTGCAAAGCTTGTTTGGAGTTTATTTTGGCTGGTTTGTGAGATTGGTTGAGTTCTGTTCAGGGAGGGGAAGAAATCGTGTTTGATTTATGTGAAGTTTTTGGCTGTTTCAATGGTTGGTTTGTGGTCAGTGAGTCATCTTGAGATCAATGGTGAGGTTGGTTTGAAGATTGGTTGAGTGACATGAGAGATTCGAAAGGTTTTGCAAGTTGGAGGATTTTTTGATAACTATGGCAATCTGAGGTTTCAGCTTGTGTTGTTGTGTGTTATGGCTTGGGTTTGATCCACATATCAACTTGTGATAGGTCTGTGGAGTGGTTGTGCCCTATTGTGATTGGTATGGGTCTTTATGCAAAAAGTCAAGTTTTGTGTAAGAGAGGTATGGGTCAATGGTAGGCCAAGGACAATAGGGGTGTTCTGCGCAGCAAGGAATGAGGAGAGCCATGGGATCAGTCTTGAAGCCAATTAGCAAGTGGATTAGGGTTTGTATGATGTTTTGCATCTTTGTGACTTTTTGCCCCTTTTGTGATTTCTTGACCCACAAGTCATGAAAATGGACAAACTCTTGGTGCATTCTGAATTTTAGGCCTTGGTTTATGTTTGTACAAAGATTAGAGGTCCATTTGAAAGCACAATTTGCCTTTGCAAAGGGTTTTGCAACTTTGCCTCTTTGGTAGAAAACTTGAAATTATGTGATTTTTCCCAACTTTGACAAGCCATAACTTTTGATCCAAAATGAATTAGGATGAGTTCTTGTACTTTTTGAAAAGGGAATGATCCATTCTACAACTTTCATGACCAAAGTTTTCTCATTTGAAGCATTTTTGAATCAAAAAGAAATGGTTGAAAAAGTTTCCCAAAATGGCAAGTTTCCCTTACAAGTCATTTTCCCAAAAAGGCAACTTTGCAAATGGCTTGAAATTCTTCAATTTTGTGAACTTCCAACATCTTCTATGATCAAATAAAGATCATACACATTCAAAATGATGAAGAACACCCTTTGGTTGGGTCATTGGGGGCCTCAGATGCCCTGATTTTGCACTGACTTGCCCAAGAAGTCAACTCTTGATCAGATGCCTTCCCCATGGAATTTCTTCATGAAAATTGATATGCGTTATCCTTATACCATATAGAGACCAATAGAAAGAAAAATGACCAAAAAATTTGGAGTTATGGCCTCTGAAACCAAAACCCTAATTCTAGGTCATCTGTGCAGTTAAACCTGGCTCTGCTTCCATGCCATTCTCAGTTCTTGTGATTCTTTGACTTTCTTGACTTTGTGGGGATATAATATGATGCTTGGACATACATGGACCCCTTTGAAGTGATTGATGATCTTTGGAGTGGCTCAAATGGCTCTTAGATTTCTCAGATCATAAACCCTGGATGCAGATGACTTAGAAGCAATGCAGTGAATCAAAAATGCAATATGGGATATCATGATTGAACTTATGCATATGAAAAGATCACAAGCCATGGTGTGAATGGGTGAGGGCAAATTTGAGGTGTTTACATTAGGTCAGTTTGAATGTGAGCCATAGGATCTGGCGCGCAGTCTTTTCCTCCATTCCCAGTTTAAATACCAGCCTTTGGATGCGCTGACTTTCTCTTTTATTCATATTTATTCTCTTTTCTTTTCATTTATTTTGTGCATTTTATTAAAAATATCTAAACTCATCCAAAAAATTTCAAACTTTGCATTTTTGATTCAAATATTTTTCTTCATCCAAAGATTATTTTTATTTTATTTTTTTCATTTAAAAAGCATTTTTAAAATATTTAAATATTTATTTTAATTAATTAATGGAAACTAATTAATTAAAATACCATTTAGGTTTCTAAAAATCACAAAAAAAAATCACATTGCCTCTTAAGATATTTAGAAACATTTTAAAACCATTCATACAAATTTCCTTTTGGTTTTGAACATACTTTGACATTTTCTTTGAATTTAGGGTTCATAAAATCCCCTTTTTGGAACCCTAACTTTGAAAAATCTTTTCTGCCTAACCATGAAGGGTTTGATGATGATTCTTTTTGAATTTTTTCCCATATAACATGTAGTTTATAGGATATTTTTGGCATGAATTTGTCTTACATTTTCAAATTGATTTGCATTTTTCCTTTTAAGGTACCCAAAAACCCTAGTTAGCTTAGAAAAATCATAACTTTCTTTAGGTTAAGATTTAAACCTTCTCCTTTGGGGTCTGATATCATATGGGGTTAGGGTTTGTTTGAGCGCATTTGCAAATTTTTATCATGACATATTCTTCTGTTTTGATCATTTGCATCTCATCCTTTCATGTAACCCTAATTTTGCATCTTTACTTGCATCTTACATTGCATTGCATGAACATATGAACTTGTCATGTCATTCCAAGCATTTGTATGCCATATTAGACATCTTAAGACATTTCTTGAACATTTCTTGATCATTTGTTCATACATTTGCTATGCTTTGCATCCATTTCATTTCATAAACATCCATGAGTTTTCATGGTTCCCACATGCCTCATATGCATTCATTCTCTTGAATGATCATACATGTGCACATTGTATGATCTTGCATCATCTCATAGCATCATTTACATCATGTGTTTGCTTCTGGTTTTGTTTCTTTGTCATTACATATGCATCGTTTCATGTCATTTCTTTCTTTATGCATCTTGTGCTAACATTTTCAGGTGGTAAGTTAATTTGAGAAGTGAATTTGCCTTCAATTCTCATTTCTCTTCATCTTCTTCATATGCATATTTGCTGAATTCTTTATTTTCTTTGAGTGGGCTTGCTCATTCATGTTTATCTCTCACTTTCTTCCTCTAAGTTACTTATCTTCTTCAATGAAGTAAGTAACTTATTTCTTCTGCTTCTTCTTCCTTTCATCTGATTCTTCCATTGGTGTTGTAACACCCCAAATTTTCCCTCTTATTTTTAAGCATCATATCACATCATATTCATCATGAACATATCATATTCTTGGCATCCTAGCATGGAAAGATGAAGCATAACATCCTCATGTCCTAGCATTAGGCATATGATCATCTGTGGAGGTTTTTGAAGCAATCAAAAGCTATGACAAGGGGACCAATGGATTTGTACAAGTCCTATGAGGAGTATACATTTCATTTACAAGTTCAAGTTCATTTACAAAAGCTCAGAAGGTTGGAAGATCATCAGGGAATCCAGGCTAGGGCAAAGGTCCTACACAATGATCCCAAATTAGGGTTTGAGTTTCAAGCATGAAAACCTCAAGACTTTGGCCATTTCATTTGGGCAAAGTCTTTTACATGTTAATAGGATCCTAGGGATGAAATTTTGTTAGAAAATTCCTTGTGGAAGTCAAGTATTTCTTCAGTTGCTTGTAAATGAAGAAACTGGTCAATTGTGCCTTAGAAAAGTCAACTGTGAGATTTCAAGGGGTCCAACCCCATTTTTCTAGCCAAGGTATGTTCTTATAATGTTAAAAGAGGTTTGGAAAGATCAAAGATCAAGAATCATGAGGTTTTGAGGTTTTGAGGTGTTTTGCAAAATTGGTGTAAGGTTGGTCATGGAAAATGCCATTTTTAGCAAGTTTTTGCCCTAATTTTCAAGTGAGCATAACTTGGTGAAAAAATCTTCAAATGGACCAAAGCCAAACATGAAATTGGAGATTAAAGCCTCCCCTTTTCAAAAAGTACAAGTACTTTTTCATAGCCTTTATGGTTTGCAAGATAGAGCCCTCGAAAATTGCTTGAAAATTAGGGCAAGGCTTGAATTTTCATTTGTACACAAAGGCAAAAAGTCATGAATTTTATTTTTGAGTATTGGTATGAACCAAATGAGGTTACAATGTTACAATGCAATTAAAATAAGTCATTTTGATCCAAAAATGATACCAAATTCGTGCATGGTGTGAATTTTATTCCATAAGTGCAAAAATTGCATGATCATGAGAATTGTGTGATACTTGCATCCGAAGGCCAGAATCTTTTTGATTTAAATCAAGGGTGAGATCTTGAGTGCACATGGGCAAGAAAGAGGGCAATGCATGAGTGTTTCATGATATCACAACAAATTTGCAAATTGTGCAAATTCTCTCACACACTCTCTTCCCACGTGTAAAGGCTTGCATCCTTTCAGCATTGCTTCATGAGTCCATATATTAGAGAATTGGGGTTTTAGAAGGGTTCAGATCCATCACATTTCACAGCTCTCAAGTTTTGGCTCAGTTTGCAAATTCCTTCGAATCATTCTCTACACTTGCTCTCTTCTTAAACCAACCACATATTCTTCATCCTTGAGGGCTCAGGATCACAAATCCATACTTTGTTCAAGCTGATTCTCAAGATTCAATACCTTGCCATTTCAGAGCAGCAAGCTTCAAACTCTTAGATCCAACAACTTTCAAGGCTCTAGTTGCATTTATTTTGCAACTAGAGTGTATTTGGAGTGGATTGGCATCTATTTCTTGGCTTCTAACAAGCTATTTCTAGATCTGCAAGTCTCAGGTAAGCTTCAAATTCTCATATCTAGAAATGAAAATAGAAGTGTGCATTATGATCTACTGGTTATGCTGATGACTCTGCTTATTTTAAATTCAAATTTGGTGCATTATTGAGCTTTGTATGTGGATTTGAATTTTCATGGTGAAACCTGTTTGCTTTCGATCCAGTCTATTCATTGTTCTATGGAGATTTTCATGGCCATATTTGAATTTAGAATAGCTTGATTACTTAATCTGGAGCTTTTGGTGTATTATTATTGAGATTTGTTCATTGTATGCATTTTTCGGTGCCGTAGCCCTAGCTCCAGTCACCGGATTCTGGACGTGTGCTTTCTAGGGTTTTCGGGTAGAAGAAGGTATCATGACCATTGGATATATCATCTAGACGCTTGTGGTTGTGCCACCTCAATTAATGAGACCCTCCTGGTCACGTGTTGTTTTGTTTTATAATTTGAGTCTGAATAAACCATGTGTTTCTCACCACACATTAGCTAGCATGCTCCCTCTCTCTTGTCCAATTTCCTTGCTGACTAGGATTAATGAGTTGACCTCCAGGATGCGTCCATTTGATCTCAAGGCCTCTGTTTTTTCTGATTTTATTTGAATTTCAACCATATATATTGTAGGCTGCGCTGAATTGGGTGGGCCTGGATGGCTATCCACACCCCCCTTTTGCTTGATCCCAAATGATTTAAACTGAAATCCCTTCTATTCGCACCCCCAGCTTCATCTTTCATTTTTAATTCTTTTTTCTATTTCATTTTATTTCAGCTTTGCTTTTTAATTTTTAAAAATAGTTCTAAGTTTCAAATAATTATGAAATAATTCATGGAAGATCATTTGAGTTTTCTTTAATTTTAATATTTTTATTTTCCATTTATTTTATTTTGACACGTGTAAATTAATTCTCCCATTTAATTAATTCATTTTATTCCATTTTTAAGCATGTTGTCTTGTCCATTTTCCATATTGATCCTCATTTGGAATTTTTGATTGGTTCTTTTTGCTCTGGACTCTTTTTAGGAGCTTGTTCATTTGGTTTTGGTCTTTGACTTGTGAATGAAGTTTCTTAACCCTAGTTGATGTTTGAGCCCTCATTTGACTTGTATAGCTTCTGATTTTCTTCCTATCCTTTTGGCATGTTATTATATCATGATTGAAGATCTCTTGTCCAAGGTTGTGGAATTTTTGGGTGCATACTTGATTTGATTTGAATTTTGGTGTTTAACTTGTCCCATTTTGTTTCTTTGTGATCATATGTCCTCTCCTTAGCTTAGAAGGGCACATGTGCCAACTTCTTCATCTTGTTTAGGGTCTCCTTAGAGCATGGTTACATTTCTGATCTTGGTTTGGGGTTCATGTTTTGAGAATCTTGTATTGGTTTACCTTTGAAGTTCTTTCTTTCTTTTGTGTATCCATCTCACCTCCTTTGTTTCTTTCTTCCCATAGTGTGTTTGCTTAGCTTTGTGCTTCTCTTCTCTTCATCTCTCTTGCTTCTTAAGCACTTCTTTAACTTGATTAGGGTTCTGGTCTTGTGCCTTGAGAATGTTGTTTTGCTTATTTTGCTTTGTATCTTATCAAGTTTACTTTGCTTTTCCATGTGATTCATGTTGCCTCATATTGACTTGTGTGATTCTTTTCTCATTCTTGTGACTTGCATTTGCATTGAGCATTTATGTGTATGACTTCACTTCTGTTTGTATGATGTTGGTATGGCATTATATTCATTTTGTTTTGCTTTTATGCTTGTGTCACTAACCATTTCAGGGGCTATGGTAAGTGAGAGGTGTGGATGTGATTCCCACATCTCCAAATCTCATCTCTTCTCTTCTTATTCTTACTTGTACTAACCTTGTGATTGTTGGGCTTAGGCCTTACTTCCCTCCTATCCTATTCTTCTTTCTTCTTCTTCTCATCTTCTTTCTTTCTTCTTTAGGATAGTAAACCTCACTAACCTAGGACTTCCCATGCATGACAACACTTAGGATTCATTAGTCCCCCATTAGACTTTTGCATTTGTGATCCTTTTGGTTTCTCTTCTCCTCTCATCTCAAAACTCTAAAGAAAACACTTAATAAAGTTTGAAGTGATACCTTGAGAAATAGCCTTATCCCATGAGACACTTGTAGTCTTCCCATCTTGGGATAGTACAAGCTTGTCTTGTGATGCACAAGTCTGATCAGGATACCATCTTCACCAAGAAAATCATAAAAAAACACTTCTTCATCAAAAATACAAAAACACTTAATAAATTCAATGAGTTAGTGAGCTTAAGCCCTAATCTCTAGGTTCAAGTTTTGGGGATCTTCCCCTTACTTGAGTGTGCTTGTTCTATTATTCCATCTTGGAATGTAGTGACAAGTGCACATTCCATGGAAAAGAGCTTGAGTTCACTTCCTTGTGACACAATCATAAAAAGCTTCATAAAAAACACAAACAAACAATAAGCGTCTTTCCTTCGGGAATTCTTTTCTTATCTCCTTCGCTCCGTACGCGAACTTGCTCCTACTTGTCACTTTGCAAGACGGTAACGCACTCGTCGTCCGAGCCTGCGACACCTGAGCATTGACATAGGTAGTTCAAGCCTTAAGACACAATAAATTTCCTTTCCACCCCTAGTTAGGGGAACTACGGCGTCTCTGATCCTCATTTTCCTGATGAGGTACGTAGGCAGCGGGGTAGGGCCCGTTCGAGCACAATCTTTATTTTCCCTACATTTTTTCTCTTTGTTTTCTTTCTCAGTTCCTTTTCCAGTTCCAGATCCTTTTCTTTTGCAGTAACTTTCATTTCTTCACCCTTTGAAACAGATTTATTTGCAAGCGTGGATCCCGTCGGGTACGGCGGACGATCTGGGGAGCTAATACCTTCCCAGGTCGTAACCGACTCCCGAACTCAGTCTCTTTGGTTCGCAGGACCCGTGTCCTTCCTTTTCTTTTCTTCTGGTTTGTGCAGCATTACCATTCTCGTTCCTTCGGTATAAAAATGTCTGGCTGGCGACTCTATTCTTTTCCGCGCCACTTTCGCGTTTGTACCAGGATTGAAATCCGGGGAGCGACAGCTGGCGACTCTGCTGGGGACGCAAACCCAGAATCTCTGGTTCCCATGTGAGTCTCTCCTAGCGCTTGCGTGTTTCTGTTTCTCTGGGTGTTGATTGCTTGTTGTTGTGTGTTGTATCTTTATTGTTGTTTATTTAAAGTATTATTTACAGCTTTATTTACAGTTTTCAGTATTTATTTTCTGCATCATATTATTACTGGACTGTCTAGACTGGATCTGCTGTTTGGTGGGTTTGGGTGATACTATTTCTGAGAGATGAGCTCATTACCATGGCTCGAGTGCACCCTAGGACTTAGAGTGGTTCCACTTTGGCCCCATGAGATCTTGTCATGGGGGTAGTAGTGAGTTCCACGCCCAGATTTGCGACTGTCTTGGAAATGTCTTGATTTGGGGATCTTCCTCTTTCATTTCATAACCTTGACAGTTATGTGCAGCTGGGGACCGATCATTGAGAACCTTGTGGAAACATCCCTCTTTAGTGATGACAGTGGCAGACCACATTTTGTGGCAAACCCATTCGCATCCGAGGGCCCACCTGGGACTTGCATAAGATGACATTGTTTTCTCGGACTTAGCTGAGGCCTCCCTGCGTAGTATATAATGCCAAACCGATTCCCTGATTTGGTCATGAGCCATTTCTCGGAAAGGGTGAAAGTATTATTTCTCTACATACCCTCATTATCAGTGGTCCTTGTTATGATTTTGGTCCTATGATTTTGGTGTTCTGGTTTTCTTGGTACTGTGGTTCTGAGATTTCTATCAGAGGGTTGTGACTCAGGGGATTTTGATTGGCAGTTGATCAGAAGGTCCTTATGTTCAGTGTCTAGTATCCAGATGGTCCCAGATTGATCATATGCCTACATTGCATTTGCATTTGCATCATTCTTGCATTAACTGTTTATGTTTCCATTTTTCAGGTCATTGTTCATAGTCAGCTCCCAGTTCTGGTAAATCTTATCTCCAGATGGCAGAAGTCAGAAAAATTCCAAGGAAAAAGAATGTTCATTATACTTTTCTTCAACCTGGAGTCAGAAGTGTTCAGAAATTAGCAGGACTGATGAATGACCAAGTCTTGGGAAATTTCAGAAAGGGATATGGCCAGATATTGAAGTATGTGGACAAACCCACTGCAGACCAGAAGGATAGTTTGCATACCTTGCTTCGGTTTTATGATCTCCTGCTGCGGTGCTTTGTGTTTCCAGATTACATCTTGGCTCCTACCTTGGAGGAGATTTCCAGTATTCTGAATGTTCCAGTCAGAGATACCTTGCCTTTCTATGGGTCTGAGGTGGTGCTTAAGGAAGAAGACATAGCCAAAGTTTGTCGTTTGCCAGCTGCTACAGTCAAGAAGGCTCTGAAGGATAGTGAAGGCAAAGGACTCCCTTGGAGTGTGCTCATACCAGAGGCTGAGAAATATGCTAAAGAGGGTAAATGGGGTGACTTTGGTGCAGTGCTGGCTTTGATGGTGTATGGGTCTAGCTTGTTCCCGGGAGAGAAAGAATTTGTAAGCTTGGAAGTGATTTCTATCTTTGCTAAAGGCAATCATGTGCCAACTCTATTGGGAGATTTCTACTACAGTGTTCATTACCGGAGTGAGAAAGGTAGAGGTGGACCAGTGGGCTGTTGTGCTTCATTGTTTGCTGAGTGGTTTGCCAGACAATTGCCTAAATCAGGAGCTTTCAAGGAAATAAGGGATGAGTGGAAATGGTCTAGAAGGTTGATGGGGCTAACTGCTGAAGATATAGCCTGGGGATATGACAGAGATCTGCTAGGAAAAGAGTTGTTGGTCAGTTGTGGAAGGTTTGCTGGAGTACCTTTGCTAGGAAGGAAGGATGTGATCAGTTATCATCCAACATTAGCCAGGAAGCAATTTGGTTACCCTTTAAGAGATCCACCACAGATGGAAGAGTTTGCTGAGTCTTTGTATTTTCCTGTGGAAGGAAACAAGGAGTTAGTTCTGTAAGCATCTCAGGCTTGGGCTCATAGGATAAGGAAGGGTAAGAAAGACTTTGGCAGAGTAGATCCCAAGACATATCCTCCTTTTGCTACATGGTTGCAAAAACATGTAGAAGAGGTTCTCATGCCTTTCTTAGTAGAAGCTCCACTTTATCCCAAAGAAGTTCCAGGCCAGAGTATTGTCTCCCTTGAAGAGTACAAGAAATTGGAAGCTCAACTTCATGAAGTTCGAGTGGAGAATACTGAAATGGTTAGTCTGTACCATCTTGCCAACCGGGCCAAAAATGAAGCAGAGGTAAAGCTGCAGAAGATCCAAGCCTCTTTGGAAGCTAAAGAGAAGGACTTTGCTGGAAGGGAAGCTCACTTTCAAAGGTTGGGTATGATGGAGGCCAAAAGAGAAGCGGAACGCAAAAAGACTTTGAAAACTCTCAAGGAAGCTCGTCAGTCCATTGTTTGGTTGCAAAGCCAAAAGGAGGAGGAGCAAAAGAAGTTTAAAGAAAAAGAAGAGTTTTTCGAGGTGCAAATGGCCTTTAAGAAGGAAGAGGTGGAGCAAGTCCATAACATACGGAGGGAAAAGACTCAACAGCTAGCACAAAGCCAGTTAGCCTTAGAGGAGGCACGAAAGGAGATTGAAGAGTTCAAGCAGAAAGCAGGTGTAAAGAAGAGCAGAGCAGAGGTGGCTGCAGAGGAGCCTGGGTCTCTAGTTTAGTTTATTTTTTATTCAGACTACCTACAGACTTGTTGTAGGAGTCTTGCTTTATTTGTTTTGTCTTTTATTCATGTAATGATTTGTAACCCTTCAGGGAATATTTTTATTTGTGCTCTAACTTTTGGCCGGCAGTGGGTTGTCCATGATATACAGTGTTAATATGCAAATTATCATTTCTGAATATGCGAGGCTCGTTTGTCTGATACTGCTAATATCTGAATACTCTTCAAAGCGAAAGTCTGAAAGTTAATACTCAAAGTGGCTGTCTGGAGTAAATACCAGAACTGGGGCATGCAAATTCTTAAAACTTGGGAACATGAGCAGTTACATTGCATGCATATGACGTGTTTGTTTGTTTTGCAGGTAGTGCTTCAGTTTCTAACGTTCTTGTTGTTTCAGGCATTATAACTCCCAGGAAAGTTCGAGAACATCCAATCATACACAGATATCCCACAATAGTCAATAGAGAAAGAGTCATGGATCAAATGCAGGCTGATATAGCTGACTTGAGGTTGAGGATGGACAATTTTATGACCCTTATGGCAGGAATGGGTCAGAATCAGGAACGTCTGCATGAGTTGGTTGAGAATGGTCAAGCCGAGAACAACGGTACTGCTGATGGAGGTAAACACAACAGCGTGGGCGCCCGTCAAGTTGAAATCCGTGTAACACAGCCAGGGGTTACCATTATCAATGATGGACTGAACAATGTACAGATGGATGGTCAAGACGAACAGTTTACTCTGCTGGACGAAACTGAAGGCCAAGGGGCTGAAATGAACAGGAAATTTGAGGAGATGGCAGAACAGAGCAGGGCTATTCAATCTCAGAACTCTTTAGGGTTCGACATTACTGACTTGGGCTTGGTTCCAGGGGTTAGAATCCCTTACAAATTCAAAGTCCCGACTTTCGAGAAATACAACGGCACAGCATGTTCAAAGACTCATCTTCAGTCCTTTGTAGGAAGGATTGCGGCCCACACTGATGATGAAAAGCTATGGATGTACTATTTCCAGGACAGCCTGGTTAGGGCCTCTTTGGAATGGTATATGAAGCTAAGTAGAGTCAACATTAAGAGTTGAAAGGACCTGGAAGAGGCCTTCGTGAGGCAATACCAGTACAATTTGGACATGGCTCCAAATCGCACTCAATTGCAAAACATGTCTCAAACTGCTAAGGAGGGGTTTAAAGAATATGCTCAAAGGTGGCATCAGCTTGCTGCCAGAGTGCAACCACCACTGCTGGAGATTGAGATGGCTGATATGTTCATGGGGACATTGCAAGGTGTGTTTATTGAAAGATTGGCGTCTTGTTCGGCTACCAAGTTCAATGATATAGTAATTGCTGGAGAGAGGGTCGAGACTATGTTAAAGATGGGAAAGATTTAGGATACAAGTGCAAGCAGTTCGAGTGGAGTAAGAAAAGCTTTCAGCGGACCCCCGAGAAGGAGGGAAGGTGAAACCAATGTTGTGTTTGGCCGAGGACGGGGTCGAGGATATAGAAGATCATATGAGCAAGTGGCAGCAGTCATTATCCCTTCCAATCCTGTGCAGCAGGTGCAGCCTCAATAACAACAACAACAACAGCCACAACGTAACAACTATCAACAAAGACCTTATCAGCCAAGGCAGACTCGCCCGGCTAATAGGGTGCTTGAAGCAATTCCCATGACATACACTGCATTGCTACCGAGATTGCTGGACCTGAATTTGATACAACTGAGGACTTTGGCACCACCACCACCTGGAGAGCTTCCAGTGGGGTACGATGTCAATGCTGGATGCGCTTTCCATTCAGGGGCACCCGGGCACTCAACTGAGAAGTGCAGGGCGCTACAGCACAAAGTTCAAGATTTGATCGACTCCAAGGCGATTAACTTTGCACCACCACCGAATGTTACTTCAAACCCTATTCCGAATCACGGAGGGGCTAGGATAAATGTTGTTGATAATGGTGAGAAGTTAAGTCTGATTCTGAGCATAGAAGAAGTGAAGACTCCGCTGTTGGTAGTGAAGGAGAGGCTGTTGAAAGGACAAGTGTTTCTGGGATGCAATTCTGATTGTGAAAAGTGTGTGAATTCAGTGATCGGTTGTGAAGAACTGAAGATGGGGCTGCAGAATCGGATTGATGAAGGGTCTTTGCAGTTTGACAAAGTTGATAATGAAGTTGATGATGTGTCCACTATAACCATTTTCTATGATCTAGCTGAGATGCCTGCTAGAAGAGAACCTGTGACCATTTATGCTCCTGAAGTCAGCCCTCAGACTATCACTGTTCCTGGGCCTGTTCCTTATACATATGATAAAGCCATTCCATGGCATTACAGCTCAGATGTGTACGTGGAAGGACAGAAGATCGAGAGTAAGTCGTTTGCTACTGACCCGACTGTAGTGAACGTCGGAGGGGTTGGAGGTTTTACGAGAAGTGGTCGTCTATTTGCTCCCCCAGTTCTGAGAGGAGATCCTGAGTCTGAGGCTTCGACAAAGGCTAAAGGAAAGCAAACAGTGACTGATGAAACAACAACTCCTGCTGCTGGACAGGGTACCTTTGAGAAAGAAGTGGAGGAATTTATACGCATAATTAAAAAGAGCGATTATAAGGTGGTCGAACAGTTGAACCAGACGCCGTCCAAAATATAAATTCTATCTTTGCTGATGTGTTCTCATGCGCATAGAGAAGCCTTGTTGAAAGTGTTGCAGATGGCCTATGTTCCTCAAGAAATAATTGTTCATCAACTGGAAGCTGTAGTGGGCAGTGTGAATGCAAGTCACGGGCTGGGCTTTACAGATAGAGACCTTACGTCAGAGGGCCGTAACCATAACAAATCACTACATATTACTATGGAGTGCAAGGGTGCTATTTTGTCACATGTCCTGGTTGACATAGGCTCTTCTCTTAATGTACTTCCGAAGAAAGCATTAATGAAGCTCAATGTTGATGGTATCGTCCTAAGACCCGGTGATTTGATAATCAAAGCTTTTGATGGGTCCAGAAGGTCAGTGTTTGGAGAAGGTGAGTTACCCGTGAAAATAGGGTCTCAAGTATTCAAAAGCACCTTTTACGTCATGGACATTCAGCCCGCGTACAGCTGCTTGTTGGGACGCCCATGGATTCATGCTGCCGGAGCCGTAACTTCCACTCTGCATCAAAAGCTCAAGTATGTGGTTGATGGCCAAGTAATCACAGTGTGCGGAGAGGAAGACATCTTTGTGAGCCATTTATCAACTTTCAAATATGTGGAGATGGACGGAGAGATCCACGAGACGCTGTGTCAGGCCTTCGAAGCGGTTAATGTCAGCATTTTGACTCCAGTAGAGAAGAACAGCGAGAAAGAAGGTACCTCCATTCATTCCAACAAGCAGGCAAAGGAAGTGGTTCAGTCAGGAAGCGTCCAAGGTTGGGGAAAATTGTTGGAATTGGAGAAGAAAGACGATAAGTTTGGTTTGGGTTATCAACCTAGTAGGTCTAATTGGTCTTCAAGTGGTAAAGCCATTACTTTTACAAGCGCTGGGATGCTCGACCACAACCATATATGTGCAACTAATGAAGAGGGAGACAGTGATGTTGACTGGGACAACTGGATTCATCCATGTGCGCCCGGAGAGGAGCTGAAGAACTGGTCTGCTGAAGACATCGCCCAAGTTACCTGGCACTCAAAGTAATTCATTTGTTTCCTTTTCTTATCATGCTGCATTGTCAAATCCTACACTTTGCCCAAGGTGCTAGGATCTATTGTATGGGCCACCATGTTTGTTATGCACTTATTTTACCATGAAATAAAGGACATTTTCAGACAAATTGTGTTCTCTTTCTTTTGTTTTCAATTTTTCACAAAAAAAATACAAAAATGGCAATGTGTTTTTCTTTTTGTTTTGTGTTTGCGTCTCTTTTAAAAAATAAGCAGATTCTGAAATAAGCACATCATATGTGCAGTGTTGATCATCTGAATTCCATTGATAACGTTCCTGCTTTGACCATGCATGACTTTGATAATCCTATCTACCAAGCTGATGAAGGGGTTGAGGAAGACTGTGAACTCCCTAAAGAATTGGTCAGATTGTTGAAACAAGAGGAACGAGTTATTCAGCCTCATCAGGAAGAAATTGAGATCATCAACATCGGCACTGAAGATGTGAAGAAAGAGATCAAGATTGGGGCCAGTTTGCAGGCCGAAGTAAAGAAAGAGCTGATTGGTATGCTGCGTGAGTATGTGGATATCTTTGCCTGGTCGTATCAAGATATGCCAGGGTTGGATACCGACATCGTTGTGCATAAGCTACCATTGAAAGAAGATTGTCCTCCTGTGAAACAGAAGTTGAGAAGAACTTGCCCTGACATGGCGATGAAGATCAAGGAGGAAGTTCAAAAGCAATGGGATGCCGGATTTCTTGCTGTAACTAGTTACCTACCTTGGGTAGCTAACATTGTACCTGTACCAAAGAAGGAGGGTAAGGTCCGGATGTGCGTTGATTACCGGGATTTGAATAGAGCGAGCCCAAAAGATGACTTTCCATTACCTCACATTGATGTGCTGGTAGATAACACTGCTCAATTCTCGGTATTTTCCTTCATCGATGGCTTCTCCGGGTATAATCAGATTAAGATGGCACCGGAAGACATGGAGAAAAAAAAGTTCATTACCCCTTGGGGTACATTCTGCTATAAGGTGATGCCTTTTGGTTTGAAGAACGTCGGGGCAACGTATCAGCGGGCTATGGTCACATTGTTCCACGACATGATACACAAGGAAATAGAGTGTTATGTGGACGATATGATTGTTAAGTCCCGAGACGAAGAAGAGTATATGGTCAACCTCAAGAAGCTGTTTGATAGACTGACAAAGTACAAGCTGAGGTTGAATCCAAACAAGTGCCCTTTCGGAGTGCGTTCCGGGAAACTGTTGGGTTTCATTGTTAGTCAGAAAGGAAACGAGGTGGATCCTGCAAAAGTAAAAGCAATTCAAGATATGCCTGCACCTAAAACAGAAAAAATAAGTGTGCGGGTTTTTAGGGAGGTTGAACTACATTTCACGGTTCATATCTCATCTAACTGCCACATGCGAACCAATATTCAAATTGCTAAGAAAAGAGCAAACGGTCAGGTGGAATGAGAACTGCCAAAGAGCCTTTGACAAGATAAAAGAATATTTGCAGACACCTCTAATTTTGATGCCTCCAGTTGAAGGAAGACCTTTAATCATGTACTTGACTGTGCTAGAAGAGTCAATGGGGTGTGTTCTAGGCCAACATGACGAGTCTGGTCGAAAAGAGTACGCTATTTATTACCTTAGCAAAAAGTTTACCGACTGTGAATCCCGTTACTCACTGCTCGAGAAAACTTGTTGCGCTTTGGTATGGGTTGCTCGCCGACTGAGACAGTACATGTTGACCCATACCACACTGCTAATTTCCAAAATGGATCCTGTCAAGTACATCTTTGAGAAACCAGCGTTAACCGGAAGGGTTGCTAGGTTGAAAATGATCTTAACAGAGTATGACATACAATATACTTCTCAGAAAGCCATCAAAGGAAGTGTATTGTCAGATTACCTTGCACAACAACCTCTTGAAGATGATTATCAGCCAATGAAGTTTGATTTCCCTGATGAGGACATCATGTACCTCAAAGCAAATGATTGCGAGGAACCACTTCCGGAGGAGGGGCCAGACCCTGAATCCAAATGGAAGTTGATGTTTGATGGGGCAGTCAATATCAATGGACGTGGAGTTGGTGTCGTTCTTATTACTCCCGAAGGTGTTCACTTTCCCATCGCTGCCAGAATTACATTTGGCTGCACCAACAATGAAGCGGAGTACGAGGCATGCATAATGGGAATAGATGAGGCTATTAATCTTCGGATTAAGACCCTCGATATATTCGGAGATTCAGAGCTCGTCATTAACCAGGTTATCGGCAAGTGGTATGCGCATCAAGAACATCTAATTCCATACAGGGATTATGCCAGAAAACAGTTGACGTTCTTCACGACAGTTAAGCTTCAATACATACCACGCGATGAAAATCAATTTTCCGATGCATTGGCCACTCTTTCTTCGTCTATCAAAGTCTTGTGTTGGAATTATGTGCCCAGAATTGACATTTCCAGGCTTGACGCACCAGCTCATGCTTTCTCTGTAGACGCAGTGTCTGACGAGAAACCTTGGTATTTTGATATCAAGCTTTTCCTGGAAAAGCAAGAATACCCAGCTGGGGCATCTTCCAATGACAAGAAGACCTTAAGGCGACTTGCTGCTAGCTTCTTCTTGAATACAGACGGGGTCTTGTATAAGAGAAACTTTGACATGGTCTTGCTCAGATGCGTGGATAGACACGAAGCAAGCCTGTTAATGCAGGAAGTCCACGAGGGATCTTTCGGTACTCATGCAAGAGGACATGCTATGGCTAAGAAATTACTGTGATCGGGGTATTATTGGATGACAATGGATGTAGACTGTTGTTCATACGCCCGTAAGTGCCACAAGTGCCAGATTTATGCAGACAAGGTGCATGTTCCTCCAAGCCCGCTCAACGTCATGTCATCTCCTTGGCCCTTCTCTATGTGGGGTCTTGACATGATCGAGAAGATAGAGCCTACTGCTTCAAATGGTCATCGCTTCATCTTGGTCGCGATTGATTACTTCACTAAGTGGGTTGAAGCAGCATCTTATGCCAATGTCACTCGTCAAGTGGTAGCCAGATTTTTGAAGAGGGACATCATTTGTAGATACGGAGTGCCCGAAAGGATCATTACTGACAATGGTTCTAACTTAAACAACAAGATGATGGCAGAGTTATGTCGGGACTTCAAGATTCAGCATCACAATTCTTCTCCTTACCGACCAAAGATGAATGGTGTGGTAGAGGCAGCAAACAAGAATATCAAGAAGATTGTGAAAAAGACGGTGGTCACTTACAAAGATTGGCATGAGATGTTACCATTTGCGTTGCATGGGTACCGAACGTCAGTCAGGACGTCAACTGGGGAAACTCCCTTCTCATTGGTATATGGTATGGAGGCTGTCTTGCCCGTGGAAGTAGAGATCCCTTCATTGCGTGTGATGATGGATGTGAAGCTTGATGAGTCTGAGTGGGTATGGGCTCGTTACAATCAGCTATGTCTAATTGAGGAAAAGATATTAGCGGCTATCTGTCATGGTCAGCTTTATCAGAGAAGAATGAAGCGAGCATTCGACCAACGAGTACGTACTCGGGAGTATCAAGTGGGAGAGCTTGAGCTCAAGAGGATTGTTCCTCCAGGTTCAGATCACAGGGGCAAGTGGACCCCAAACTATGAAGGACCATTCATAGTGAAGAAAGTTTTCTCAGGAGGAACACTGATGCTCACCACTATGGATGGAGAAGATTTCCAATCCCCTGTTAACTCGGACGCAGTTAAAAAATACTTCGCATAAAAAGACCCGCTGGACATAAATACAGAATTAAAGTCCAGGCAAGAAAAGGGCATCCCGGCGAGCTAAAAACAGAATAAAAAGCTCGGGCAAAAGTTAGGGAAAATAATTTAAAAAAAAATGTGTACACCCGTTGAGTTGAAAATCCACATCGGACAACTCAGGCAAAAAGGGGTATCCCGGTGGATTGAAAACCCGAAAGGGCGATCCACGCAAAACAATGGAATAAGCAAACAACTGCGATTCGAGTAATCTGAACCAAATCATTGTTTCATAAAACCTGACAATATCAGAAGGATAGGAATCAATCCCCTCGTCTTCTCAGAAAGCAAAGGCAAGAATGGAGAGTTTTGAAGGCATGCCGGTCATAGCAGAAAAGGGAACTCATTAGGATGCCGTGTCCATTGCCATTAGGATAGTTTATTTTCTCAATTTTATGGTAGCTACCTCTTTCCAGGTGGTTGCTTCCTGATGTAAATTGTTGCCTATTCCGAGGCCTTTCAATAAAAAGAATATTCAGTCAAAAAGCTGTGTTGTGTTTTTGTTTGCAAAATGTCCTGAATTTTTGGCAAAAATAGCATTGCATTTAAAACATGGTGATAATTTGAAAGAAAATGACAATGCGAGGAAACATTTGAAACCCTTTTTGAGTGTCGGGTGACGATGGATGAACAGATCATACCATGCAAGTCCCCGGGGCACACTTGTGTTTTCTGTTGTTGCAGGATTTGCAGGATGGCGTCACATTCTCCCAAGCAGATTTTCCCCAGCTAAGTCCTGGCAGGTAGCCCAAGCAGTTTATCTTCCCCAGTGGAGTATACCCAGCAAGCAGTGGGAGGCCCATTCCCCACAGAGTTTATTTGTCAGAAGTATCTTCCCAACCATCAGGGAAACATTCTCCAACACTCGTCTGTGTTTGATAGTTGCTTTTGCTCGTATGCACTCCCCAGCACTCGTCTGTGTTTGATAGTTGCTTTTGCTCGTATGCACTCCCCAGCACTCGTCTGTGTTTGATAGTTGCTTTTGATCGTATGCACTCCCCAACACTCGTTGGTGTTTTATAGTTGCTTTTGCTCGTATGCACCCTCAACACTCGTCTGTGTTTGATAGTTGCTTTTGCTCGTATGCACTCCCCAACACTCGTTTGTGTTTGATAGTTGCTTTTGCTCGTATGCACTCCCCAGCACTCGTTTGTGTTTGATAGTTGCTTTTGCTTGTATGCACTCCCCAGGACTCGTTGGTGTTTGATAGTTGCTTTTGCTCGTATGCACGTCCCATCACTCATTTGTGTTTGATATTTGCTTGTTGCTCGTCTGCATTCCCCAACGCTCGTCTGTGTTTGTTATTTGTTTGAAGTGTTTGGATACTCTTCTTTATCATCCCTCACACTTGTCCGTGTTAGCTTATATCCATATGTGTTAATTTGATAATCACTCTGGTACTCGTCTGTATTGCTACTCCAATTGCTCGTCTGTGTTGGATTTCTGGTACTTGTTTGTATTGCTACTCCAAATGCTCGTCTGTGTTAGATTTCTGGTACTCGTCTGTATTGCTACTCCAAATGCTCGTCTGTGTTGGGTTTCTGGTATTCGTCTGTATCAGTGGCTGATATTCGTCTGTATCATCGCCTGAAGTGCTCGTCTGCGTTTCTTAGATCATCGTCTGATATTCGTTTGTATCATTGACTTATGGAACTTGTTTGTGTTCTCTTGATGATCATCCAATACTCGTCTGTGTTGAAGAGGTTTGAAGTCCTGATGGTGGGATTAAAACGTCAAAATGGTTACCGGTCCTGGCGTAATAGGTTATCCGAAGGAGTTTCGTCTGTCTCAGACACCACTTATCTACACAAGATTTGTGAAGAGGGTTCGTCAAATCCTAATGTCGCACCTGGCGTAACAGGTTATCTGAATAAGACTCGTTTGTCTTAGACCATATATCTATGGAGGATATATGAAGAGGGTTCGTCTATCCTGATTATGCATGTCTATCCCACAGACTTAAGTGCATCACTGGTCCTGGCGTAACAGGTTTATCCGAAGGAGATTCGTCTGTCTCAACCACTTATTAATGTTGCACCTGGCGTAACAGGTTTGCTCGAAGAAGGCTCGTCTGTCTTATACCATATATCCACGAATAATATATGAGAAGGGTTCGTCTACCTTGATTATGCATGTCTATCCCACAGACTTAAGTTCATCACCGGTCCTGGCGTAACAGGTTTATCCGAAGGAGATTCGTCTGTCTCAAGTCTTTTGCAAAGTATGTGAGGACTCGTATGTCCAGTTCCTGGCGTAACAGGATTGTTCGAAGAAGACTCGTCTGTCAAAGTATTCTGATCCCAGATTTTAGTTGCAACTTGGAAGAAGCTCGTCTGCTTTCTCTCCGTTTCAATCACCGAAACGTCATTTGGTTGGGTTTATTTCCCAGTGTTTGCATTCTTCGTCAGAGTGCAAATTTCAGGTCTTCTTAGTATTCAACCACAGTTTATCTTGAACGGTCGATAGCCCGTGCTACCGTCCTTTTCAGATTAACAGTTGCTTGAATAGGGACAGCTGTAACACTCCAAATTTGCCCTCTTCTTTTTAAGCATCATATCACATCATATTCATCATGAACATATCATATTCTTGGCATCCTAGCATGGAAAGATGAAGCATAACATCCTCATGTCCTAGCATTAGGCATATGATCATCTGTGGAGGTTTTTGAATCAATCACAAGCTATGACAAGGGCCCAATGTATTTGTACAAGTCCTATGAGGAGTCTACATTGCATTTACAAGTTCAAGTTCATTTACAAAAGCTCAGAAGGTTGGAAGATCATCAGGGAATCCAGGCTAGGGCAAAGCTCCTACACAATGATCCCAAATTAGGGTTTGAGTTTCAAGCATGAAAACCTCAAGAATTTGGCCATTTCATTTGGGCAAAGTCTTTTACATTTTAAGAGGATCCTATGGATGAAATTTGGTGAGAAAATTCCTTGTGGAAGTCAAGTATTTCTTCAGTTGCTTGTAAATGAAGAAACTGGTCAACTGTGCCTTAGAAAAGTCAACTGTGAGATTTCAAGGGGTCCAACCCCATTTTTCTATCCAAGGGATGTTCTTATAATTTTAAAAGAGGTTTGGCAAGATCAAAGATCAAGAATCATGAGGTTTTGAGGTGTTTTGCAAAATTGGTGTAAGTTTGGTCATGGAAAATGCCATTTTTAGCAAGTTTTTGCCCTAATTTTCAAGTGAGCATAACTTGGTGAAAAATTCTTCAAATGGACCAAAGCCAAACATGAAAGTTGGAGATTAAAGCCTCCCCTTTTCAAAAAGTACAAGTACTTTTTCATAGCCTTTATGGTTTGCAAGATAGAGCCCTCGAAAATTGCTTGAAAATTAAGGCAAGGCTTGAATTTTCATTTGTACACAAAGGCAAAAAGTCATGAATTTTATTTTTGAGTATTGGTATGAACCAAATGAGGTTACAGTGTTACAATGCAATGCAAATAAGTCATTTTGCTCCAAAAATGATACCAAATTCGTGCATGGTGTGAATTTTATTCCATAAGTGCAAATATTGCATGATCATGAGAATTGTGTGATACTTGCATCCAAAGGCCAGAATCTTTTTGATTTAAATCAAGGGTGAGATCTTGAGTGCACATGGGCAAGAAAGAGGGCAATGCATGAGTGTTTCATGATATCACAACAAATTTTCAAATTGTGCAAATTCTCTCACACACTCTCTTCCCACGTGCAAAGGCTTGCATCCTTTCAGCATTGCTTCATGAGTCCATATATAAGAGAATTAGGGTTTTAGAAGGGTTCAGATCCATCACATTTCACAACTCTCAAGTTTTGGCTCAATTTGCAAATTCCTTCGAATAATTATCTACACTTGCTCTCTTCTTAAACCAATCACATATTCTTCATCCTTGAGGGCTCAAGATCACAAATCCATACTTTGTTCAAGCTGATTCTCAAGATTCAACACCTTGCCATTTCAGAGCAGCAAGCTTCAAACTCTTAGATCCAGCAACTTTCAAGGCTCTAGTTGCATTTATTTTGCAACTAGAGTGTATTTGGAGTGGATTGGCATCTATTTCTTGGCTTCTAACAAGCTATTTCTAGATCTGCAAGTCTCAGGTAAGCTCCAAATTCTCAGATCTAGAAATGAAAATAGAAGTGTGCATTATGATCTACTGGTTATGCTGATGACTCTGCTTGTTTTAAATTCAAATTTGGTGCATTATTGAGCTTTGTATGTGGATTTGAATTTTCATGGTGAAACCTGTTTGCTTTCGATACAGTCTATTCATTGTTCTATGGAGATTTTCATGGCCATATTTGAATTCAGGATAGCTTGATTACTTAATCTGGAGCTTTTGGTGTATTATTATTATTGAGATTTGTTCATTGTATGCATTTTCCGGTGTTGTAGCCCTAGCTCCGGTCACCATATTCTAGACGTGTGCTTGCTAGAGTTTCCGGGAAGAAGAAGGTCTCATGACCATTGGATCTATCATCTAGACGCTTATGGTTGTGCCACCTCAATTAATGAGACCCTCCTGGTCACGTGTTGTTTTGTTTTATAATTTGAGTCTGAATAAACCATGTGTTTCTCACCACACGTTAGCTAGCATGCTCCCTCTCTCTTGTCCAATTGCCTTGCTGACTAGGATTAATGAGTTGACCTCCAGGATGTGTCCATTTGATCTCAAGGCCTGTGTTTTTTCTGATTTTATTTGAATTTCCACCATATATATTGTAGGCTGCGCTGAATTGGGTGGGCCTGGATGGCTATCCACACCCCCCTTTTGCTTGAGCCCAAATGATTTAAACTGAAATCCTTTCTATTCGCACCCCCAGCTTCATCTTTCATTTTTAATTCTTTTTTCTATTTCATTTTATTTCAGCTTTGCTTTTTAATTTTTAAAAATAGTTCTAAGTTTCAAATAATTATGAAATAATTCATGGAAGATCATTTGAGTTTTCTTTAATTTTTAATATTTTTATTTTCCATTTATTTTATTTTGACACGTGTAAATTAATTCTCCCATTTAATTAATTCATTTTATTCCATTTTTAAGCATGTTGTCTTGTCCATTTTCCATATTGATCCTCATTTGTAATTTTTGATTGGTTCTTTTTGCTCTGGACTCTTATTAGAGTGTACTTCTTGTGTGATTTTTGTTCTGATTTTTAGGAGCTTGTTCATTTGGTTTTGGTCTTTGACTTGTGAATGAAGTTTCTTAACCCTAGTTGATGTTTGAGCCCTCATTTGACTTGTATAGCTTCTGATTTTCTTCCTATCCTTTTGGCATGTTGTTATATCATGATTGAAGATCTCTTGTCCAAGGTTGTGGAATTTTTGGGTGCATACTTGATTTGATTTGAATTTTGGTGTTTAACTTGTCCCATTTTGTTTCTTTGTGATCATAAGTCCTCTCCTTAGCTTAGAAGGGCACTTTTGCCAACTTCTTCATCTTTTTTAGGGTCTCCTTAGAGCATGGTTACCTTTCTGATCTTGGTTTAGGGTTCATGTTTTGAGAATCTTGTATTGGTTTACCTTTGAAGTTCTTTCTTTCTTTTGTGTATCCATCTCACCTCCTTTGTTTCTTTCTTCCCATAGTTTGTTTGCTTAGCTTTGTGCTTCTCTTCTCTTAATCTCTCTTGCTTCTTAAGAACTTCTTTAACTTGATTAGGGTTCTGGTCTTGTGCCTTGAGAATGTTGTTTTGCTTATTTTGCTTTGTATCTTATCAAGTTTACTTTGCTTTGCCATGTGATTCATGTTGCCTCATATTGACTTGTGTGATTCTTTTCTCATTCTTGTGACTTGCATTTGCATTGAGCATTTGTGTGTATGACTTCACTTCTGTTTGTATGATGTTGGTATGGCATTATATTCATTTTGTTTTGCTTTTATGCTTGTGTCACTAACCATTTCAGGGGCTATGGTAAGTGAGAGGTGTGGATGTGATTCCCACATCTCCAAATCTCATCTCTTCTCTTCTCTTCTTATTCTTACTTGTACTAACCTTGTGATTGTTGGGCTTAGGCCTTACTTCCCTCCTATCCTATTCTTCTTTCTTCTTCTTCTCATCTTCTTTCTTTCTTCTTTAGGATAGTAAACCTCACTAACCTAGGACTTCCCATGCATGACAACACTTAGGATTCATTAGTCCCCCATTAGACTTTTGCCTTTGTGATCCTTTTGGTTTCTCTTCTCCTCTCATCTCAAAACTCTAAAGAAAACACTTAATAATGTTTGAAGTGATACCTTGAGCAATAGCCTTATCCCATGCAACACTTGTAGTCTTCCCATCTTGGGATAGTACTAGCTTGTTTTGTGATGCACAAGTCTGATCAGGATACCATCTTTACCAAGAAAATCATAAAAAACACTTTTTCATCAAAAATACAAAAACACTTAATAAATTCAATGAGTTAGTGAGCTTAAGCCCTAATCTCTGGGTTCAAGTTTTGGGGATCTTCTCCTTACTTGAGTGTGCTTTTTCTATTATTCCATCTTAGAATGTAGTGACAAGTGCACATTCCATGGAAAAGAGCTTGAGTTCACTTCCTTGTTACACAATCATAAAAAGCTTCATAAAAAACACAAACAAACAATAAGCGTCTTTCCTTCGGGAATTCTTTTCTCATCTCCTTCGCTCCGTACGCGAACTTGCTCCTACTTGTCACTTTACAAGATGGTAACACACTCGTCGTCCGAGCTTGCAACACCTGAGCATTGACATAGGCAGTTCAAGCCTTAAGACACAAGCAATTTCCTTTCCACCCCTAGTTAGGGGAACTACGGCGTCTCTGATCCTCATTTTCCTGATGAGGTACGTAGGCAGCGGGGTAGGGCCCGTTCGAGCACAATCTTTATTTTCCCTACATTTTTTCTCTTTGTTTTCTTTCTCAGTTCCTTTTCCAGTTCCAGTTCCTTTTCTTTTGCAGTAACTTTCATTTCTTCACCCTTTGAAACAGATTTCTTTGCAAGCGTTGATCCCGTCGGGTACGGTGGATGATCTGGGGTGCTAATACCTTCCCAGGTCATAACCGACTCCCAAACTCAGTCTCTTTGGTTCGCAGGACCCGTTTCCTTCCTTTTCTTTTCTTCTGGTTTGTGCAGCATTACCATTCCCGTTCCTTCGGGATAAAAATTCCTGGCTGGCGACTCTATTCTTTTCCGCGCCACTTTCGCGTTTGTACCAGGATGGAAATTCGGGGAGCGACAGGTGGCTTCCCTGAAGATCTTTCTCAAACCTTAAAAACCATAGGAACATCCAAGCATTATAATAATCAGGGTTGTGATTAGTCCCCCTTAGTTTTTACCTTTGAGTCTTCTTTGTGTCTCTCATCTCATCTCATCATTAGTGACTAAACCTTTAAGGCTTTAGGACTTTGTGTTGCATCCCAAAATTTGCCCTCACCTAGACAAGACATTGTGTACTAAGGTGTACAAAGAGGTTCACAAGGTTCACAAGATTCACAAGGTATCTCAAGAGGTTCACAAGGTTCACAATTAGTCAGAAAATTTGACAATTCCCTTAGACAATGCATCCTCCTAAGCAATGCATCCTAAACTAGGGTTTTGGATTTCATCAGGCTAAATAGACTTATAAGGCTTAAAGTGAGCTTCATAGCACCTTATATGTCTTTAAGAATCCCTATGTCAAGTTTCAAGACTTTCCCAAAAGGTTTGCTCAGTCAGATGATCAGATAGGCTAAAATCAGTCAAAGCAGTCAAAAAGTCAAACCGAGGTCAACTGTGGTCAAACCAAATTCAAACTTCATGATTTTTTGCCAACATCAAGTATATGAAGTAATATTCATCATTTGATCAAGGTTTGATCATGATTCATCAAGGAGATTTCAGATCATCAAGAATCAGGAGTTTCTAAATTAGGATTTTCACAGGAAAAGTCAACTGAACTTTGACCAGCCATAACTTTCACATGCTTCATCAAAAAAATTTCCATCCAAAGCTCATTTTGAAGGAAATTGAATTCTCTACAACTTTTTGTCTCACAAGCTAAGCCCAAAAATGCTTCATTTGGAAGGTATGAGCTAAGACATTATAGGTCATTTCAAAAGTCAACAAAAAGTCAACATCTTCCAAAGGGCATAACTTGAGAATGGTAAAAGATATGGACATGAGACCAAAGAGGTTGGTTAGAGGACTCTCTAAGATTTCCAAAATGTCCAAGAACACCTTCATATCCTTAAAATTGAGGGACTTATGTCTTTGCAAAGTTGGGAAATTTTTGGGAGGTTTATGAAGCAAATGGGACCTTAGAACCAAATTTCTCCAAATGGGCTTGCATTTTTATGACCCAATCACTACCATGACATCATGCACGAATTAAAAATAATTTATTCAAATTTTTATTTATTTTATTTTATTTATTATGATTTTATACATTAAAAATCATTTTAAATAAAAAAAATATATAAAAGTCTCAATATTTGATTTGATTTTTGTTCTAGAAAGTCTTAAAGGACAATTAAAGATGATTGAGATCATGAAAAATCAGATCAACCAAAATAGTAAGAAGATATCAAATTTTTTCAATATTTTGAAGCATATTTTTCTTCAATCTCAAGTTATCCAAAAGTCCAAAGTGGGATGTGATTTTTTGACCTAATTACACTCACTACATATACATGAAGACATCACAATGCTGAGGGACGAAAAACTCTGCCTCCAAGAACACATTTGAACTTCAAATTTTCTCATAAAAAGTCACATTCGGATTTTTGATTAGAGGCCATAATAACAGGTTTTGAAGGTTTCAATACCTTCCTGGATGTTCATTAAAGCTATTTGCATTATTTTCATCATCTAAAACATCATCATATGCCCTAACTGAATCATTCTTATTCAAGAACAATGTCTTTTATGCATTATCAATTGATTCTAATGACTGTTTTGTGTTTGTAAGGATCTTAGGATGCTTTCTGGACCATTAGATTAGAGGTTCATGACTTGAATCGTGAAACACCATTGTTAGGGTTTCGGGTTCCAGATTAGGGTTTCCCAAGAAACCAAATATAAATGAATTTAAAGAACGTGGATAGCTTGTATGAACCTTAAGGAATTCATTGACATAATAAATTTGATGAAATTGTACCATTTGCTTGTTGTTTGAGATTCGCAGGTCATGAACATTGAAGAACTCGCTGGTAAAATTACAAGTGAAATCGTAGGAAATTTCGCAGCAACCAAGGAAGAAGATGAAGTTCAGTGGCGCCAAAATCCAATTTAAAAAGTTGTTTTAAAATATAATGTTTTGTTGTAGATCATATGTTGTACGCGCCCCATGTGGCTCAGCTGGTTTGCGTGTTTGCTTGTGTATTGAATGGTCCTGGGTTCGAATCCCCCCGAGGCCATTTTGTTTTGCTTTTATTTTTGATATTTTTGTAGGTTAATAACAAAAGGAACTGCTGCTCATACACTAACACTAGCGCGCGCCTGGCCTGGTGGTTATGTTGTTGGTCTTGTGTTTGCAAAGCCTAGGGCCTGGGTTCGAATCCCAGTCCCAGGTATGTTCTTTTTCCCATTATTTCCATTATTTTTTTGATTTGTTTATTTAATTTAAATAATTCCTTAAATAATAATAATAAAATAAATATATATATATATATATATATATATATATATATATCTATATCTATATATCTATATATATATATATATATATATATATATATATATATATCACTTTCTTTTATAAAAAAACTTATTTTTTTTATTCAAATTATTTTCTCAAAAATAAAAAAACTAATTATTATATTTATTATATTATATGTTCATATATATTTTGTAAATAAATTGATTAATATTTCCATTAATAATTAAAACCCTAATTTCTAAAAAACTTAATTTTGTTAACCCTATTTTTTTCAAAACCCTAATTTTTTATTAACCCTAATATTTTCTTAACCTTAGAATTTAATTTAATATTTTTGTAAATCATAATTAGTTATTTATTTATTATTTATTAAATATGTATATAATTTAATTATTATTATTAAAATACTATTTTCCTTATTAAAATATTTAAAATATTTTCTAATATTAATTTATTTTGCTAATTTCTTATTTCTTATTTCTTCTTATTTTTATTTTCTAACCATTTATATTCCCTCTTATTATTATTGATTATTATTGCTTATTTATTATTATTTATCATTATTTATGTTTCTCAATTATATTGTAATTATCCCAAAGCTTTGTAATAGTTTAGGTTTATATTTTTTGCTTTATTGTAAATATATTAACTGTGTGGTTAGTAACTATAGGGTGTGCATAACATGTTTGTGATTAAAATTGACTTAGAATAACTAATTAAATAAGATAAATATTTGAATATGAACATTCACACACGTAAGTCGATCTTTGATCGCCATCTTGCACTTTCTAGGGTTACCTCTCATGTTGCCTATTTCTAAGGTCAAGTAAGGTGTCTTAAGCAAAGTCCCTTCATAAATATCATCAAGTCCCTTCAGTTTAAAAGACCAAGTCCCTTCGAGGTTGCCTACGATAAATGATCTTGTCCCTTCGAATAAAAGATGATGAGTCCCTACAAATTGCTAAAGACACCTTACAGTTGCCTATATTCAGATGTCCCTATACATGTCCCTTATCACATCCAAGGTAATGACTACCTATTCCTTAATAATAGGGCAAGTGTTACCATTGAAAGAACATATAAGAACAGTAAAGACTTAATATAGGGTAGGTTTCTCTTAATTACTTGCTCACTTTTTCAAAATACATTTTACACTTCACATTTCAAACAAATTTTCAAAACAAAGTCTTTATATACATCCATACGATGATCATTATAAAGTACTTAGAAATTTTTTAATCACACACTACACCTTTCTCAAAACAATTTAAAGTGAGATAAGTAACTAAGAGCCCATGGATAACCATGGATATAAAGGGTGCTAACACCTTCCCTTTGTATAACCAACCCCCCGAACTCAAAATCTTTTTAAGGTCTTTCCTGTTCTTTTATGCCCTTTCCTTTTGGATAAAATAAAAGTCTGTGGCGACTCTTGCTATCCGCAACATTTATAGAAAGTCAGATCTTCCACCGTGTTACAGAACTGGCGACTCTGCTGGGAATAATATTAAAGAGGGGTACCCTTAGGAATTAGATCACTTTAAATTGTTTGTTTTGTTTGCTTTATATTTATCTGTTGGGCTTTATGTGTGAAAGATCCTAATCCGGATCTAGTATACCTTAAGTAAATGGCAATAGACCAAGGAAACTGTACGGCGTATACCGATATGGTTGGTCTGGTGGCCATAGTTAATGTGACTTCTTGGTTGGTGCTTATGTTCCTTAAGCAAGTTGAGGATAATATGAGGCTGCCATATGTTGTCAATACACTAACTGACTTTTAGAACCCTAGTCATCCCATCTTGGCCTTTATAAAGTAGTGAGATAACCGGCTTTGGTGAAGAGTGAAGTTGGTTGATACTCGATACTACGCTCATTGAGATCCTGAACTTGGAGGGTTTTAGTTGGCAAGTAAGTTGCCTATTGTAAACACCCCAAATTTGCCATCACCCATTCACACCATGGCTTGTGATCATTTCATATGCATAAGTTTAATCATAGCATCTCATATCACATTTTTGATCCACTGCATAGATTCTAAGTCATCTGCATCTAGGGTTTGTGATCTGAGCAATCCAAGAGCTTCTTGAGCCACTCCAAAGGACAACAATCACTTCAAAGGGGTCCATGAATGTTCTAATATCATATTACATCCTCTCAAAGTCAATAATGCCAAAGGATCACAAGAACTGAGATTGGTATGGAAGCAGAGCCAGGCTTAACTGCACAGATGACCTAAAACTAGGGTTTTGGTTTCAGAGGCCATAACTCCAAATTTTTTGGTCATTCTTGTTTCTATTGGTCTCTATATGGTATAGGGAGTATGCATATCAATTTTCATGAAGAAATTCCATGGGGAAGTCATTTGATCAAGAGTTGACTTTTCAGACAAGTCAGTGCAAAATCAGGGCATCTGAGACCCCCAATGACCCAACCAAAGGGTGTTCTTCATCATCTTGATTGTATATGATCTTTATTTGATCATGGAAGAGGTTGGAAGTTCACAAAATTGAATAATTTCAAGTTTTTGCAAAGTTGACTTTTTGGGCAAGTTTGACTTTTAATGAAAATGTCATTTTATGCAACTTTTTCAAACCTTACTTTTTGATTCAAGAAAGCTTCAAATGGAAAAACTTTGGTCATGAAAGTTGTAGAATAGATCATTCCATTTTCAAAAAGTTCAAGAACATGACCTAATTCACTTTGGATCAAAAGTTATGGTTCATCAAAGTTGGCAAAAATCACTAAATTTCTAGTTATGCACCAAATGGGAAACTTGCAAAATCTTGTATCAAGGCAATTTGTGACTTCTAATTGATGTCAAACCATTACACAAACATCACACAAGTCTTAAAAATCAGAATGGGCCAAGAGATCACATGTTTATGGCCTATGGAGCAAGACTTTTTCATAGAAAACCAAAGCCAAACCAAGTTGCAAAAACTCATGATGGCATTGCATCCACTTGCTAGCTACTTTGCTGATCATCCCTAGCCTTTTCCCTCACCATGCTGCACAGCCCACACCCCTTGTACTTGGCTAGAACAAGACCCATGCTTCTCTTACACAAAAGTTGACAATTTGCAAAAGTAACCATACCTATCACAAAAGGACATGTCACATCTTCTGACCAATAGGATTAGTTTATACAAACCAAATGCAAGCTAAACATCATAACCAACAAGCCTGAAACCAGCCACAAGAACACATTCTCATTTTCACTCCCAAAAGCAAAAGCATTCGAAACATACAACACAGGCCACAAACACTAAAACAAACTTCATAAACCTTCTCAATACATCACCCTGATCACAAAGCACCCCTAAAATCAACCTGAAACTCAAGGAATCAAGAACACGATTCTCACACCATCCTGAACAGAACTGGTTCAAACTCCCAAGCTAGCCAACACAAACTCCTTCTAAGCATCAATATGTCATCAGGGGACTAAAAGGGGTGGATTGCACAAAGGGAAGAGGCCAGAAGGTTGCAAAACTGAAAGCTTCAAAACTCAGGTAGCTCAAGAACATTTTTTCTAGAAACATGTTTTTAAGTTTTAAATAGATTCTATATGTTCCCCTGATCACTCTGATATCTTTGGTTTTGAAAATGGTGGAGAGATGAGAGTTTAATCGTGTTCTGAAACTTTCTGACCTAAAAATGTTTTGTTTCGATTCATGTGATTGATGAAATATAAATGATGTTTGTGTTAGGGTTTTGATTCAGTGAGGTGTGGGAAGGATTTCTGTTCTTTTAGATTTCATTTTAGTTACGTTTTGAAGATTTTAGGAATTTTCAAGTGGGGTTCCCACCGGAGAAGACGACCGGAGGTCTTCTCCGGCCACCTGAAAATAATTAGGGTTTAATCCCTGTCATTAATGAAGTTTGAATCTTGGGCGTTGGATGAGTTGACTTGGTCCACTCCCGCGCGTGTTCAAGGGCCAGGATGCGTTTTCAGAAACCCTAATCACAATTAAGTTAATTAATTAATTCATAAATCAGAAATTAGGAAGTTTGAATATGGACCATTCGATTGCACGCGCAGTCAACTTTCCTTTTCCCAGAATCCATCCTGACCTTCCATTGTAATTACTTTCCATTAAATTCAATTTTTATTTCATTTTATTTCATTTCTTTTCTCCAATTTATTTAAAATAGCAAAAAATGTTTAAAAATTATGAAAATTTTTGTCAAGGTTTTCATTATTTTTCAGAACACCAAAATAATTTTATTTTTATTTCTTGCATTCAAAAAAATATTTTTAAATATTTAAAAGTTTATTTTTAATTAATTAATGAGAATTAATTAATTAAAAATGCTTTTAGGTATTTAAAAATCACCAAAAAATTCATGAAACATTTAAAAACATTTAGAAACATTGTCCAACCTTCAAACCAAATTTCGTTTTTGATCTTGATGCATTTTGAGAAACTTTCATGGAATTAAAATCATTTTTTATGCATTATTTTGATCCAAACTTCAAAAATTCATTTCTGCCTAACCCTTGAGAGTGGGACCTGGATTCTTTTTGCATTGCATTGTGTTTAGCATGTAGTTTGTGAGATTAAATGGCCATGATTTGATCTTTCATTTTCAATTAGTTTGGCATTTTTCTTGTTAAGGAACCCTAAAACCCTAGAAAACTTAGGAAAATCATAACTTGAATTAGGTTAAGAGTTGGAACCTCTCCTTTGGGCAGTGAGTTAGTATAGGATTAGGGATCCTTTGAGTGCATTTTCAATTTTTTATATTGATGTTTGCTTCTGATTTTGGTTTTTGTTTGTTGCTTTGATCATAAACCCTAATTTGGGCTTCCATATGCATCCATCTTGCATTTGCATTCATACCTTGACTTTCCATGACATTTTGTGCATCCATTTGATTCATTTGACATCTTAAGACCTATTGAAAGCATGTTTGATCATTGCATCTTGAATTTGCCATGTTGTATGCCATATGCATCTCATAACTTTTCATGTATGTTCATGTGTCTTAACTTGCTTCATTTGCATCCATGAGCTTGTATGGTCACCCTCATGTGTTATTTAATACTTGTGGCATCTCATAGCATCATTAACATCATGTATGTGCTTCTGGTTTTGTTTTTTACATCATGCCATTTCACTTCATTTGGCATTGCATTGCATTCCTTTCACTAACTTTTCAGGTGGTAAGCAACTTTGAGAAGTGGATTTGCCTCCACTTCTCACATTTTCTTTTCATCTCTCTCTTGCATCCTTGCTGCATTTTTGTTTGTGTTTGAGAGTGAGCTTGCTAATTCTTTTTCTCCTTACTTTCTTTCCTCAAGTGACTTGTCTTCTTCATTGAAGCAAGTTACTTTGCTTCTCCTGATCCTTCATCTGCTTCCTGGTGGTTCCATTGAAGACTTCTCTTGTAAACCTCACAAACCTTAGGAATAACCAAGCATGACAATGATTAGGGTTTTGATTAGTCCCCCACTTAGCTTTTACCTTTGTGTCTCATTGAGTCTTCTCTTCTCACCTCATAATCAGGGACTAAACCCTAAAGGCTTTAAGGCTTTGTGATTAAGCTTATGCCTGCATCCTTCTATTAGGATGGAGTGTATAACTTTAATCCTAAGTGTTAAACCCTTAATGTGTTTAACTCCTTTAATCAATTCACTTAATAATCATCAAGACATCACACTTGTAACTTGGGCCTTGCATTAGGGTTCTAATTCTTCCTTAATTGGTTAAGAAGGACTAACCCTAGTGTTAATGGACAAGTCCCCCTCAAGTTGTCTTACAAACCCTAAAACTCATTTCATCATCTTATCATTAATTAAAATCCACTTAATCAAAGGCTTGTTTTGTCATGAGTTTAATCCCTAATCATGGATTAAGTTGAGGAGCTTTCCTCAGCTTAAACACCCTCATCTATTATCCTTCTATTAGGATGGTGTAATGAGTCTGTTTAATCCCTGATTATGGCTTAATCTCATTACTTAACACTAAACAAAAACACCAAAAACATCTAAATAATCATAAGTAGGTTAATGATCTTAATCCTGCATCAAAGGTGTTTAAGTGTGAGAATCTGACTTCACACTTAAGGTATTCTCATTACCCCTAATCAGAGGGAAGATGTGATGAGTTTACTAACCCATTGGTTTAGGCTTAAGCTCATTAACTTATGACAAACTTCAAGAGCAATAAAAGACTGAAAACTCAAAAACAAACAATAATCGTCTCCTTCGGGATTCTTTTCTCACCTCATTCACTCACAAACGAGAACTAGCTTCTTCCGTCTAATGCAAGACAGTTTGCACCTGAGCCAGACAGGTCATACACTTGAGCATAGACAAGCAAGCAGTTCACAGGTCAATTTACCTTTCAGTCTCTTTAGGTCGAACTACGGTGTTCTGACTTCCTCATTGCACGAGAGGATACGTAGGCATAACTTAACAGTTATCGAACAAAAGTCTCTGTATATTCCCCCTCTTTCAGTATCATTCTTTTAGCCTCATTATCATGAGCATTTCATTCCTGTTCTCACACTGACACTTCACTTATACACTTCACTTTTCTTTTACACTGACACCTGTACATCCTTTTCCAGCTCTTTTATACACAAAATGCACTGACACTACCCCTTTAAAACACAAATCTTTTAAGCGTGGATCCCGTCGAGTACGACGGACAATCTGGGTGCTAATAACTTCCCAGGTTGTAACCAACCCCCTTTCTCAGTCTCTCTGGTTCGCAACCGTCTTATCCATGTCATTTCTAGGTCTATGCAGCATTGCCTTTCCTCCGGGATAAAAATGCCTAGCTGGCGACTCTTTTCTTTCCCAGTGAGTTCACTGCTGTGTGTTCTCATTGTCCCTTTCGCCGACCGTTCGCGCTTGTACCGGGATGCGAATCTTCGGGAGCGACAGCTTGGCGACTCTGCTGGGGACCCTTATACTGTAACCAGGGTTTCTGTTTCTTTTTGTGGGTTCCTCCTAGCGCTTGTTTGATTTGTGTTTACTGGGGTGCTATGTGCTTTTTGTGCTTGTATTTGTATTTATTTTTTGCTTTATGTACAGTTGTTTTATTGCTTTCTTTATAGCTTTACATATATCATACTGTCATGCTGTCTGGCTGGATCTGGTTTTGCTTTGATGGGTGGGGTTCTATTGAGAGTTAAGGTCCTATACCTGGGACCTGAGTGACACTTAGGCTAGAGTGGTTCATATTCTTTCCCATTCCATCTCGGTCTGGTGCGGGAATATGAAACACGGTTCAGATATGGGTTTCTTCTTGAGAACTCTGTGCTGCAGATTTCCTATAGTGCAAGGGCTATCTGGGAAGCCTGCTAAGTCTGGATGACCTTTATTATGACCTTCAGAAACTGAGGTGAATTAGAGGAGGATCTTTTATGGTTATTGTAAACACTGTACCTCCGGGTTAGAAGTGTTTACACTTCTCATAACTGATCCAAGTCTGAGGATCCTTGTTTTAGAACATCACCTGTGAGGGGGTTGGGCTGTTTACAGGTTTGCAGGTACCCTTGACCTCAGCATACCCTGTTACTTTGTTTTGATTAAGAGTACTCCATTTTGGAACAGTTCTTGTGATTTTTAACCCTGGACATGTGACTCTTTATTTGAGTCCCCCACCTGGGTTACTGGACTTATGAACCTCCATCTGGATTTCTTGAACATACATGGACTTATATCAGAGCACTTGATCAGATCCAGCTCAGTCACAAACCCTTGCATATCATTTGCATACATCCTCATTGCATCATTTTTAACATGTGTTTATTTGTTTTTCAGGGTATCCATTCTATTTTGGCTTGGTTTTGACCCCTTCTTCAGCATAGACCTGTCTTCATCAGTACTTACTTCAGTTATCAGCTACCTGCTTCAGCCACCTGCATCACCAGTCTCAGCCTGTCAGAGGCCTATCTTCAGTGTTATTTTCAGCACCTGTCTCATTTCTCTTTCAGCAGCATGGCACCTAAGAAGAGTAACATCTCCTATCATTTCTTTGAGCCTGAGTTGGCTAGCATCAGGAAGATTCAAACCCTGATTACTCCAGACCATATACCACTTTTCAGAGAACACTATGGAGGAATCCTTGATGTGGTTATGGATTTGGACCCTTCACAGAGGAGCTTGATACATACTTGCCTGCAGTTCTATGATCCCCCTCTGAGGTGCTTCACCTTTCAGAATTTTCAGTTGGGACCCTTGTTGGAAGAGTATTCATCATTGGTGGGTATACCTATCAGGGGTGGAATCCCTTTCAACCCTGAGATGGCTTTCCCTAGTAATGAGGAGATAGCAAAAGCATTACATCTGGAACCAGTTCTGATTGGGCAGAATTTGACAGCTAAAGCTGGAATCTCTGGTTTTCATCTGGATTTCTTGACTTCTCAGGCTATTCTGAAGGCCACTTTGGGGGAGTGGAAGACAATCTGTGCTTTGTTGTCCCTTAGCATATATGGGATCATCCTTTTTGCAGATGAGCCTAGATTTGTTAGCAAGAATGCAGTCCATCTATTCATCCTGAGAAACCCAGTGCCCACCTTACTGGGAGATCTTTACTACTCTGTTCATCAAAGGAATGAAAAGCAAAGGGGAAGACTAGTGAGATGCTGTGCTCCTTTGTTCCATACTTGGCTGCTCAAGCATCTGCCAAAGACTGATGCATTCTTAAACCCTCACCAGCAGAAGAACTGGGCTAGGAGGCTTGTTGCTCTAACATCAGATGACATCAGGTGGTGCACTCAGAGCACCAAGGGCAGAGACATCATTACAAGTTGTGGGCAATTTCCCAATGTACCTCTGATTGGAGTGAAGGGTTGCATCAACTACAACCCTCTGCTATTCAAAAGACAACTGGGCTATGCATTAGTCCACCCTCCTAGAGCACAGGATCTGACTGAGACCCTTTATTGTGAAATCAAGCCTAATCTGGCTGTTGTCAGGCAGGCATCCTGGGCCTGGGACAATGTGCAGACTAAGGGGGTAACCATTCTTGGGAAATGCAACAATGTAGCCTCAGCTCAATACTATGAGTGGTCTCATGCCAGGGCTCAAGTTTCTGGAATGCCCTTCACTATGGAAGATGTGCCTGGACCTTCCACAGCACCACCTCCAGCAACTGTCAGCTTAGAGGAGTTTGAGAAATTGAAAGAGAGAAATGAGAAGCTGACTCAGGCTCTACAGAAGACCCTCTGGGAAAGGAGTGATGGTCGCTTGGACATTGAAAGGCTAGAAAAGCTAAGGGTGGAGCATCTGGCCAAAATTGAGAGGTCAGAGGATTACATTAAGAAGTCTAGGGCTGGAGAGCAGATTCTGAAAAATGCCTGCAAGGAAGCTCAGTTCCAGAAGGCCAGGACTGATCTATATCTGAAGGAGAGTCAGACCAGGTGGGTCAGGATCACCGAAGCCCGTACTCAGGAGGATAAGAGGACTCAGGATAAGATTGAGCAGTTGGAGGCTAGTGCAAAAGAGCAACAGGAAGCCCTGGCAGCAGCCCAGAGGGAGATCTCGGAATTGAAAATTAGAGCTGGTGTGAAGAGGTCAAAGGACCAGAGTCAACACAAGAGGCTAACTGCAGTTGTTACTACTAGGAATCTCCTTATCAGGAATCTTACAGAGCGCCCAGCTGATCCGGTGACTGAAGCACTTCTCAAGGAAGTTCGGGAAGATGAGTTTGGCCTTGGTGTTTGACTTTTGCTTGTTGTTGCATTCATTTTATGTACTTTTCTTTATGTTGTATTTTTGACCCCTCAGAGGGCATGTATTGTAAGGAAGAACAAACTTTGTATCATTTGATTTTTGTAATATATGTGTTGGTTTGTTTTATCTGAGTTTCTTTCAAACAACATCACAAGCATCTTCTTCAGGGGTCTGGAAAGGTCAAAACCAAGTGCCAAGCCGGATACCTTGGATACAAATAAGCATACTGCATTGCATACTAACCTTTTGTTTGTTTTGTAGGTTTTTGTTTTATTGTTACTAACTCTGTTGTGACCTCAGGAACTATTGCTCGACGTCGGGTGTTTCCACTCAACCGTCCACACAGATATCCAACCCGCAACAACCTTCCGGATATACAAATGGACCAAGTACAGCAGGACCTTACAGAGGTCAGGACTCAAATGGCCAACGAGAGGTTGGAAATGAGGACTCAGATGACTCAGTTTATGGAGGTGATGAATAATATGGCTCAAAGCCAGGAGAGGTTAAGAGCACTGGTAGAGGGGAGGAATCAGGAAGACCATCATCTAGGGACTGCTGGGACAAGCAACAATGAGAGAGTCCAGCCTCATGTTAATCCCCCAGTCTTTGGACCCCACCAGCATCCAGAGATCAACATCCCTGTCAATGTGCAAGGGACTGCCACAGCAGGCAGAGTACTGCAAGAAGACCCCCAGGAAGATCAGTTCACAGTGATGGGAGCTGGGGAGGAAGCCTATGACAGAAGGCTAGATGAGATTGCTGAGAAACTGAGGTCCCTAGAGTCCCAGAATTCTTTGGGCTTTGATGTTATGGACATGGGTCTAGTGGACGGGGTCAGGATTCCCCACAAATTTAAGCCACCATGCTTTGAAAAGTATAATGGGACTTCCTGTCCCCGGACCCATTTACAATCTTTTATGGGGAGGCTGAAGGCATATACCATGGACGAAAAGCTATGGATGTTTTATTTTGAGGATAGCTTAACTGGAGCTTCGAGGGAATGGTACTCTCATCTGACCAGAGCAACCATTAGATGCTGGAAGGACCTGGCAGAGGCCTTTATCAGACAGTATCAGTACAACTTAGATATGGCTCCCAACAGGACCCTCCTGATGGGGATGTCACAATCATCCAGGGAAAGCTTCCGGGAGTACGCTCAAAGGTGGAGACAGCTTACTGCTGCTGTCCAGCCACCTATGTCGGAGAGGGAGATGGTTGATATGTTTATGAACACCCTCCAAGGAACATACATTGACAGGCTGGCTGCCTTTTCTTCCACTAGCTTTGCCGATGTAGTCATAGCCGGGGAAAGAATTGAAAGCCTATTAAAGATGGGTAAAATTTCTGACAACGGTGCTAGCTCGTCCAGCAACCCAAGAAAGCCTTTTGTAGGCCCAAGAAGAACTGGTGAAACCAATGCTATCCATACCAGCAGGGGCAGACCCCAATATGTTCATAGGTCTGTAGCAGCAGTCACCATTCCCGCTCCAGTTCATCCTCAACCAGTTTATCAACCTCAGCAACAAAATTATCAGCAACAAACTCAGTATCCTCCTCAGAGAAATTATAACAACAATAGCACCAACAACAACAGTCAGCAAAGACCATTTCAACAGAGACCTTCTCAGGTCAATAGGGTGATCGATCCGATCCCTATGCCCTATGCCACGTTACTGCCACAACTCTTGAAACTCAACCTGGTTGAGCTAAGGACGTTGGCACCTCCGGATCCTACCAGTCTACCCAGAAATTACGACGCCAGCGCCAGATGTGCTTTTCACTCAAATGCACCTGGCCACAGTACAGAGAAGTGCAGAGCCTTGCACATGAAGGTACAAGACTTGGTAGACTCCAAAGCTCTGAACTTTGCACCACCACCAAATGTTAACAAGAACCCTATGCCACACCATGGTGGTCCCCGAATCAATGCTATTGAAGAAGACAAGTCGTCTTACTTGATAACCAGTGTGGGTCAGATTCGGACACCCTTGGTGGAGATTAAAGCTCAACTCCTCGAATGTCAAATGTTCCCGGGATGTGAGTTAGGGTGTGCTTATTGCAACATTTCAGTGAATGGTTGTGATAACTTGAGGGATGGCATAGATGGTCTCATCTAGAGTGGCCTGCTTCAAATCACAACATCAATACCTACCAATCCAGCAATCTCCTTGACCACAGTTCCAGAATCTGCTACAACTGCAACAACCATTGTTCCAAACAACTCTTCGGTTTCATCAACAAATGCTTCATCTGTTACTTCAATGGACTAGATATCAGCAAACATCCCTTCTACAACTTCAGCACCCCTTCATTCAGAGTCTCCTACAACAACAACACCCACCCTTCCAACAATGTCTCCTACAACATCAGCAGCAAACAATGCAAGTGTCTCAACAGTTACAATTTATTATGATCCTGCCAATGATTCTGCCTACAACTCACAAAATGCCACTCCCATCAGAGCACCAGTCACAATATACTATGATCCATAGACTATCACAGTCCCTTCTGCAGCTGCCATCAGTCCAGTCACTGTCATAGTGCCTGGGCCAGTACCTTATGAAAGCAGTAATGCCATCCCTTGGCATTACGGCTCTGATCTATACTGCGAAGGACAGAAAATCACTTTCGAATCATCAACTTCTTCACCACAAATAGACAATGTGGGAGGAGGCGGAGGCTTCACTCGAAGAGGACGTCTCTTTGCCCCGCAAATTCAAAGACCCACTGCCGAAGCAGAAGCTGCTGCCAAGGCAAAAGGGAAGAGCATGGTGCAAGAAGAACAGGTTGTTAGAGAAGCTTTGAAAACACCTTTTGATCAAGAAGTTGATGAGTTCATGAGAATCATCAAGAAAAGTGATTACAAGATAGTGGACCAGCTTCACCAGACGCCTTCCAAGATCTCCATTCTATCATTGCTTATGTGCTCCGAGGCTCACCGGAATGCACTACTCAAAGTCTTGCACGCAGCTTATGTGCCAGAAGAGATCACCGTCAATCAGTTGGAAGCTGTGGTTGGAAATGTTAATGCTAGTAATGGACTAGGATTCACCAACACTGATTTGACTACGGAAGGCCGCAATCATAACAAGGCTTTGCACATTACCATGGAATGTAAAGGTGCAGTTCTTTCCCATGTGCTGGTAGACACAGGGTCATCCCTCAATGTCTTACCTAAAAAAGCCCTTGTGAAGCTGGAATATGAAGGATTGGCATTACGTCCTAGCAACTTAGTGGTGAGAGCCTTTGATGGCTCTAAGAGATCAGTTCTGGGAGAAATTGAGTTGCCTGTAACGATTGGCCCACAAACTTTCAAAACGACCTTCTACGTGATGGACATTCAGCCTGCCTACAGCTGTTTGTTGGGCAAACCATGGATACACGCTGCAGGCGCCGTGACCTCAACCCTTCACCAGAAGTTAAAATTCGAGTGGGAGGGCCAAGTCGTTACTATTTGTGGAGAGGAGGATATTTTTGTTAGCCATCTGACTACTTATAAATATATTGAGATGGATGGAGAGATCCACGAAACGATGAGTCAAGGGTTTGAGGCCCTGAATATTAATGAAACCTCTGTTGTACTTGGGACTTCCATGACATCCTACCAGCAGGCCCGGAAGGTGGTGGAAGAAGGAAACGCTCAAGGCTGGGGCAAATTGTTGCCCGTGGAGAAGAAAGAAGATAGATTTGGGTTGGGTTACAAACCAACTCAAGAAGATCAAGCAGAGGCTGCTAAGAAGCCCAACTTTGTTAGTGGGGGGATGCTCACCCCCGATGCTGTCAATAACTTGGAAGATGAGTCGGAAGATGAACGCAACCTGGAAAGCTGGATTCGTCCAAAGATCCCGGGGAGCAGTATCTCAAACTGGTCTTCCCAGGAAATTATAAGGGTTACTCCTGCAGAGTAATTATTATTTCCTGTATATTTTAAGCATGCATCAAGTCTTGCATCTTGCCCAAGATGACAAGACTCATTTTGTAATCGGGCCATCTGTAATTTTTGTGCAACAAGATTAATCAATGAAATATCAGACATCTTTTGCAAACGGGTCTTTTTTTCTTTTCCGCTCACTGTTTTTCCATTTTTCTTTTTGTACAAAAATAAATGGCAATGTTTTCAAAATGACAACTTTTATTTCACTTTTCTAAACAAGATAAAAAAATCGATCACTAAAATGAACCAACTGAACCCTTGCAGAGAGTGCCTTCCAGACCGCACCGACAACAACACGGCTATGACTTCATATGACTTTGACAATCCGATCAATCAAGCTGATGAAGGGGTTGAAGAAGATTATGAGCTTCCTGAAGAGCTAGCCAGATTGTTGAAACAAGAGGAGAAGGTTATCACTCCTCATCAGGAGGAGGTGGAAACGATTAATCTTGGTACAGGTGAAGATGTGAAAGAGGTTAAAATCGGGGCCGGCTTACAAGACTCAGTGAAGAAACGGCTTATTGACCTGCTTCAAGAGTATGTGGATGTGTTTTATTGGTCTTATCAGGATATGCCAGGGTTGGACACCGACATTGTTATGCACAAGCTGCCTTTAAGAGAAGAATGCCCGCCAGTTAAACAGAAACTGCGTCGTACTCGCCCAGACATGGCAATGAAGATCAAAGAAGAGGTGCAAAAGAAGTGGGACGTCGGTTTCCTTGCTGTAACTAGCTACCCGCCGTGGGTTGCTAATATAGTATATGTGCCTAAGAAAGACGGCAAAGTAAGGATGTGTGTTGACTACCGGGATCTGAACAGAGCCAGCCCGAAAGATGATTTTCCATTACCTCACATTGACGTATTGGTTGATAATACGGCTCAGTTCTCGGTATTCTCCTTCATGGATGGATTTTCAGGATACAATCAGATCAAGATGTCACCTGAAGACATGGAGAAGACAACTTTCATCACACCCTGGGGCACGTTCTGTTACAAGGTGATGCCATTCGGATTGAAGAATGTTGGTGCAACATATCAACGGGCTATGGTGACATTATTCCACGATATGATCCATAAAGAAATTGAGTGTTATGTGGATGACATGATTGCCAAGTCCCTTACAGAGGAAGACCACCTGGTAAATCTGCTAAAGCTATTCAAACGTCTGAGGAAGTACCAACTGAAGCTGAACCCCAACAAGTGCACATTCGGGGTGCGATCCGGTAAGCTGCTGGGATTTATTGTAAGCGAGAAAGGGATTGAAGTGGACCCTGATAAAGTCAAAGCCATTCAAGAAATGCCTGCACCGAAGACTGAGAAAGAAGTTAGGGGGTTTCTAGGTAGATTGAACTACATTTCGAGGTTCATATCTCACCTTACAGCAACCTGTGAACCCTTGTTCAAGCTGTTAAGAAAAGAACAGACGGTCAGGTGGAATGAAGACTGCCAGAGGGCTTTTGACAAGATCAAGGAATACTTGCAAGAACCTCCAATCCTTATGCCTCCAGTGGAAGGAAGACCCCTGATAATGTACTTGACAGTATTAGAAGAGTCAATGGGGTGTGTGCTGGGCCAGCATGACGAGTCTGGTCGAAAAGAGTACGCAATATACTACCTGAGCAAAAAGTTTACCGACTGTGAACAACGTTATTCACTGCTCGAGAAAACTTGTTGTGCTTTAGCGTGGGCTGCTCGCCGACTGAGACAGTATATGTTGACCCACACTACTTTATTGATCTCCAAAATGGATCCAGTTAAGTACATTTTCGAGAAGCCAGCTCTTACCGGACGGGTTGCAAGATGGCAAATGATCCTCACAGAATATGACATTCAGTACACATCCCAGAAAGCCATCAAAGGCAGTGTACTGTCTGAATATCTTGCTGAGCAACCCATTGATGACTACCAGCCTATGAGATTTGACTTCCCTGATGAAGACATCATGTTCATTAAAGCAAAAGATCATGAAGAGCCTATTCACACTGAAGGGCCTGACCCAGAAGAAGAATGGACTATGATGTTCGATGGGGCTGTTAATATGAATGGTCGTGGTGTTGGTGCAGTACTCATTACGCCTAAGGGAGTTCATATGCCTTTCTCGGCAAAACTCACCTTCAACTGCACTAACAACGAAGCTGAATACGAGGCTTGCATTATGGGTCTTGAGGAAGCCATTGACCTCAGGATCAAGACATTAACCGTGTTCGGAGATTCAGCTCTGGTAGTTAATCAAACCAATGGCAAATGGTACACACACCAGGAGCATCTAATACCTTACAGGGATTATACAAGAAGGTTATTGACTTTCTTCACAACGGTCAAGCTTGAGTATATCCCTCGGGACGAGAATCAGTTTGCAGATGCTCTGGCTACCATTTCATCTATGATCAAAGTTCAAGCTGCCAACTTTGTACTGCAGATTTCAGTGTCCAGACTTGACAGACCAGCATACGTATTTGCAACAGATATTGCCAAAGATGATAAGCCATGGTTCCATGACATTAAGTGCTTCTTGGAGGATCAGACATACCCATCTGGGGCATCTTCCAATGATAAGAAGACTTTGAGAAGGCTTGCTGGTGGTTTCTTTCTGAACACTGATGGTTCCCTGTACAAGAGAAACTTTGATATGGTACTTCTCAGATGCGTTGATAGAACAGAAGCAGACTTGCTAATGCATGAAGTGCACGAAGGATCCTTTGGTACCCATGCTGGAGGGCATGCCATGGCTAAGAAATTGCTAAGATCAGGTTACTACTGGATCACAATGGATGCAGACTGTTGTGCCTACGCCAGAAAGTGCCATAAGTGTCATATCTATGCAGATAAGGTGCATGTGCCTCCCAATCCTTTGAATATAATGTCTTCACCCTGGCCCTTTGCCATGTGGGGCATTGATATGATTGGTAAGATCGAACCGACTGCTTCAAACGGACACCGATTCATCCTGGTCGCCATTGACTATTTCACCAAGTGGGTTGAAGCAGCCTCATATGCAAATGTTACAAGGCAAGTGGTAGCCCGATTTCTGAAGAGAGATATCATCTGTCGGTATGGAGTTCCCGAGCGAATCATTACTGATAATGGTTCCAACTTAAACAACAAAATGATGGCTGAGCTATGCCGGGACTTCAAGATCCAACACCACAATTCTTCTCCTTACAGGCCAAAGATGAACGGCGCTGTTGAGGCGGCTAATAAGAATATCAAGAAGATTGTGCAGAAGATGGTAGTCACCTACAAAGACTGGCATGAGATGCTACCATTTGCCTTGCATGGGTACCGCACGTCAATCAGAACATCCACTGGGGCAACACCGTATCAGCTTGTGTATGGTATGGAAGCAGTCCTACCTGTTGAAGTTGAATTACCCTCCTTGCGAGTACTGATGGATGTTAAGTTGAACGAAGCAGAATGGGTCCGGTCCCGATTCGAACAACTGAGTCTGATTGAAGAGAAAAGATTGGCTGCAATCTGTCATGGGCAGTTGTATCAGAAAAGAATGAAGAGAGCCTTCGATCAGAAAGTCAGGCACCGAGAGTACCAAGTAGGAGATCTTGTGCTAAAAAGAATCCTCCCTCCTCATACAGACCACAGGGGCAAATGGACTCTGAACTATGAAGGACCATTCGTGGTAAAGAAAGTTTTCTCTGGTGGAGCACTGATACTCAGCACCATGGATGGTGAAGACTTCCCGTCCCCTGTGAATTCGGATGCAGTTAAAAAATACTTCGCATAAAAATGACCTGCTGGACATAAAAACATAATGTAAGTCCAGGCAAAAATAGGGCATCCCGGCGAGTCAAAAACAAGGGAAATAAACAAAAAAATGTACACCCGCTGAGTTGAAAAGCCGCATTGGACAGCTCAGGCAAAAATGGGTATCCCGATGGATTGAAAACCCGAAAGGGAGATCCATGCAAAATAAGGGAATAAGCGAACAACTGCATTCTGAATTCGTCTGTATCACCTACAACTTGGTAAGCTTCAAAAGGATCAAGCTTCTACCAGAATCAGCCTTTTTCAGAAAGCAAGACGAGAAGAACGTCAAAAGTCATACGAGTCATAGCAAGAGGGAAGCTCCTTGAAGCGTCGTCAACATTGCCAGCATTTTGTTTCTCAATTTGTAACAATCTCCTCATTTTAGGAGATATGTTTCTTTGACTGTATCTTGCCAATTCAGGGCACATGAATTAATAGAAACAGATTTTTCAGTCACACAATGCCTCGTATATTTTCATTTGCAAAAATGTCTGATATCTTAAAGGAAACTGATCGCATGAATACAGATGCTAAATCTTTAAAAATAAAGAAAATAAAACACGTGCTTACAGGGAATATACTTACTCTCAGAAGTGTCTCACTCCTATGACGGAGCCCGGAAAAAGATGCCTCGGGATTACTTGTACGTTTCTCTGACTTTGCAGGATTGCAGGTATTCAAAAGCGTAACATGGGGCATGAAAGCTTCACCCCAGCAAGCTGGCAAATCAATACTCACTCAAGGTGTTTTCTCCCCAGCTGAGCTGCCACTTGCTACTTCTCCCAGCCGAGTTGCTAATAATTCTTCCTCAGCTGAGCACAAAAGCCAGGAAATCATTTCCCCACAGAATTTCAGCCTCTATCCAGAAGAGCAATGCACGAAGGAATCACAACAGAGTGAAGAAAGCTTCTACAAACCCCCAGCTGGGTCCCTCATTACTGGAAAGGTCTATCATTGACCCATTTCCCCAAGCAGAATCATTTCATCAGATCTACCAATGATCTCATCCCCAGCTGGGATGTTCACTTCAAGCGAGATCGACCAGAGATCTTCACAGCAATGGGATCCGAATCCCGGATTGGTATCCTTTTGCATAATCATGGCATTCGCATCATATTCACCTACAAAGCGTAGCATTCCGTCTAATACGGAGCATTACGGCAAAAATCAAACATGTTGCATAATCATAAGTCATGATCTGAATCGAACACTTGTGAATATTATCAACTCATCAACAATATGCAGAATCCCTCCCGGATTCCCCAGCAAAAGCAGTTGCCTCACATTCACCGATGCAAGTACATACTCCTTGTGGCACTCGTCCGTGTCATATCCCCAGCAGAAAGCCAAAGACGTCCCCTTTGCACTCACAAATACTTGTATATATAACTTTCTTGACATCCGTCCATGTCATTTTCCCAGCACAGTAACATAAACACTTTGTATACCAGATATTTGTTTATACTATACCTTTCCCTTTTTGGCACTCGCCTGTGTCATTCTCCCCAGCAGATTGAACTCTCATCTATACATCACTCATACTCATACTTATACAGGTACTCGTCCGTATCTTGTATACACCATTTACATCTCCGCAGATTCAACACTCGTCCTTGTTCTTTGTTAACCAGTTGGTACTCATCTGTACCATCATCTCAGAACATGCGTCAAGGGTTTGTTTCTACTTGATACTCGTCCGTATCATAGTCTTAAGGATGCTCGTCCGCATCTTTAATCCATACACTGTGTCAAACACTCTCGTCTTCTTGAATATAGATACTCGCCTGTGTCTACTATTCCCCAGAAGAGTCCCTTCAGATTCAACACTTGTTCGTGTTCATTGTTAACCAGTTGATACTCGTCCGTATCATCATCTCTAAACACATATCAGTACTTGTTTCTGCCTGATACTCGTCCGTATCGCGGGTCCTAAGGATGCTCGTCCGCATCTTTAATCTACACACAACACCAAACACTTATACCTTTTATTTCTTGGATGTAAACACTCGTCCGTGTTTACCTTTCCCCAGTAAAGCATTTTCTTCTTATCTGACATACGTCCTATGTCATGATAAACCCTGAGAGCAGTCGTACCCTGCTAGGTGATCGTCCTCCACCTCTTGATGGTCGTCCTCCATCATGCTCATCCGATGGTCGTCCCCATCGTTGACTTCTATCCGACATTCATCATATGTCGTGATATTTAGCAGCCGTACCCTGCTAGGTGGTCGTCCTCCACCTCTTGATGATCGTCCTTCATCATTTTATCCAATGGCCGTCCCCATTGTTGATTTTGGTTATCTGGCATTCGTCCTATGTCATGATAAACCTTGAGAGCAGCCGTCCCCTGCTAGGTGGTCGTCCTCCACCTCTTGATGGTCGTCCTCCATCATGCTCGTCCGATGGCCGTCCCCATCGTTGACCTTTTATCCGGCATTCGTCCTATGTCGCGATATTTTCGGCAGCCGTACCCTGCCAGGTGGTCGTCCTCCACCTTAGATGATCGTCCCTCATCTTAACCCCAACAGAGCAGTCGTCACCTGCTAGGTGATCGTCCTTCACCTTTGATGACCGTACCTCATCATCTGTTTATTTCATTTATTCTTTAACCCGATGGCCGTCCCCGTCGTGGTCCCTTTTCCTTTTTTAGCCCGATGGCCGTCCCCATCGTTGGTTACTTTGCTTTATGAACTTGATGGCCGTCCCCGTCATGTTTCATTAATCCCCAGAGAACTTTACAGCTTTACTTGATGGCCGTCCCCATCATAATCTCTTATTTTTCTCAGCTAGTCGGCCGTCCCCGTCTTTGCGTTACCTTTTATCCCCAGCATGTCGGTCGTCCCCGTCATTGCTTTATTTTCCGCACTTTTCCAAGCATGTCGGTCGTCCCTGTCATTGCTCTTTACCCAGCAGTTGTCCACTGCTCGACGGTCGTCCTCCGTCGCCCATACTTTACAATATACTTTATTTTTCTTTTGCAATCTATATCCCTTTTCTTCTTCATTCTGTGAGTGCAAATTTTGGACTGTCTTTGGTATTCAACCACAAGTTATCTTGTTTGCCTGTTAAGCCGATGCTTACATCCTGCACAGCTAACTCATGTTTGAATAGGGGCAGCTGTAAACACCCCAAATTTGCCCTCACCCATTCACACCATGGCTTGTGATCATTTCATATGCATAAGTTTAATCATAGCATCTCATATCACATTTTTGATCCACTGCATAGATTCTAAGTCATCTGCATCTAGGGTTTGTGATCTGAGCAATCCAAGAGCTTCTTGAGCCACTCCAAAGGACAACAATCACTTCAAAGGGGTCCATGAATGTTTTAATATCATATTATATCCTCTCAAAGTCAATAATGCCAAAGGATCACAAGAACTGAGATTGGTATGGAAGCAGAGCCAGGCTTAACTGCACAGATGACCTAAAACTAGGGTTTTGGTTTCAGAGGCCATAACTCCAAATTTTTTGGTCATTCTTGTTTCTATTGGTCTCTATATGGTATAGGGAGTATGCATATCAATTTTCATGAAGAAATTCCATGGGGAAGTCATCTGATCAAGAGTTGACTTTTCAGACAAGTCAGTGCAAAATCAGGGCATCTGAGACCCCCAATGACCCAACCAAAGGGTGTTCTTCATCATCTTGATTGTATATGATCTTTATTTGATCATGGAAGAGGTTGGAAGTTCACAAAATTGAAGAATTTCAAGTTTTTGCAAAGTTGACTTTTTGGGCAAGTTTGACTTTTAATGAAAATGTCATTTTATGCAACTTTTTCAAACCTTACTTTTTGATTCAAGAAAGCTTCAAATGGAAAAACTTTGGTCATGAAAGTTGTAGAATAGATCATTCCCTTTTCAAAAAGTACAAGAACATGACCTAATTCATTTTGGATCAAAAGTTATGGTTCATCAAAGTTGGCAAAAATCACTAAATTTCAAGTTATGCACCAAATGGGAAACTTGCAAAATCTTGTATCAAGGCAATTTGTGACTTCTAATTGATGTCAAACCATTACACAAACATCACACAAGTCTTAAAAATCAGAATGGGCCAAGAGATCACATGTTTATGGCCTATGGAGCAAGACTTTTTCATAGAAAACCAAAGACAAACCAAGTTGCAAAAACTCATGATGGCATTGCATCCACTTGCTAGCTACTTTGCTGATCATCCCTAGCCTTTTCCCTCACCATGCTGCGCAGCCCACACCCCTTGTACTTGGCTAGAACAAGACCCATGCTTCTCTTACACAAAAGTTGACAATTTGCAAAAGTAACCATACCTATCACAAAAGGACATGTCACATCTTCTGACCAATAGGATTAGTTTATACAAACCAAATGCAAGCTAAACATCATAACCAACAAGCCTGAAACCAGCCACAAGAACACATTCTCATTTTCACTCCCAAAAGCAAAAGCATTCGAAACATATAACACAGGCCACAAACACTAAAACAAACTTCATAAACCTTCTCAATACATCACCCTGATCACAAAGCACCCCTAAAATCAACCTGAAACTCAAGGAATCAAGAACACGATTCTCACACCATCCTGAACAGAACTGGTTCAAACTCCCAAGCTAGCCAACACAAACTCCTTCTAAGCATCAATATGTCATCAGGGGACTAAAAGGGGTGGATTGCACAAAGGGAAGAGGCCAGAAGGTTGCAAAACTGAAAGCTTCAAAACTCAGGTAGCTCAAGAACATTTTTTCCAGAAACATGTTTTTAAGTTTTAAATAGATTCTATATGTTCCCCTGATCACTCTGATATCTTTGGTTTTGAAAATGGTGGAGAGATGAGAGTTTAATCGTGTTCTGAAACTTTCTGACCTAAAAATGTTTTGTTTCGATTCATGTGATTGATGAAATATAAATGATGTTTGTGTTAGGGTTTTGATTCAGTGAGGTGTGGGAAGGATTTCTGTTCTTTTAGATTTTATTTTAGTTACGTTTTGAAGATTTTAGGAATTTTCAGGTGGGGTTCCCACCGGAGAAGACGACCGGAGGTCTTCTCCGACCACCTGAAAATAATTAGGGTTTAATCCCTGTCATTAATGAAGTTTGAATCTTGGGCGTTGGATGAGTTGACTTGGTCCACTCCCGCGCGTGTTCAAGGGCCAGGATGCGTTTTCAGAAACCCTAATCACAATTAAGTTAATTAATTAATTCATAAATCAGAAATTAGGAAGTTTGAATATGGACCATTCGATTGCGCGCGCAGTCAACTTTCCTTTTCCCAGAATCCATCCTGACCTTCCATTGTAATTACTTTCCATTAAATTCAATTTTTATTTCATTTTATTTCATTTCTTTTCTCCAATTTATTTAAAATAGCAAAAAATGTTTAAAAATTATGAAAATTTTTGTCAAGGTTTTCATTATTTTTCAGAACACCAAAATAATTTTATTTTTATTTTTTGCATTCAAAAAAATATTTTTAAATATTTAAAAGTTTATTTTTAATTAATTAATGAGAATTAATTAATTAAAAATGCTTTTAGGTATTTAAAAATCACCAAAAAATTCATGAAACATTTAAAAACATTTAGAAACATTGTCCAACCTTCAAACCAAATTTCTTTTTTGATCTTGATGCATTTTGAGAAACTTTCATGGAATTAAAATCATTTTTTATGCATTATTTTGATCCAAACTTCAAAAAATCATTTCTGCCTAACCCTTGAGAGTGGGACCTGGATTCTTTTTGCATTGCATTGTGTTTAGCATGTAGTTTGTGAGATTAAATGGCCATGATTTGATCTTTCATTTTCAATTAGTTTGGCATTTTTCTTGTTAAGGAACCCTAAAACCCTAGAAAACTTAGGAAAATCATAACTTGAATTAGGTTAAGAGTTGGAACCTCTCCTTTGGGCAGTGAGTTAGTATAGGATTAGGGATCCTTTGAGTGCATTTTCAATTTTTTATATTGATGTTTGCTTCTGATTTTGGTTTTTGTTTGTTGCTTTGATCATAAACCCTAATTTGGGCTTCCATATGCATCCATCTTGCATTTGCATTCATACCTTGACTTGCCATGACATTTTGTGCATCCATTTGATTCATTTGACATCTTAAGACATATTGAAAGCATGTTTGATCATTGCATCTTGCATTTTCCATGTTGTATGCCATATGCATCTCATAACTTTTCATGTATGTTCATGTGTCTTAACTTGCTTCATTTGCATCCATGAGCTTGTATGATCACCCTCATGTGTTATTTCATACTTGTGGCATCTCATAGCATCATTAACATCATGTATGTGCTTCTGGTTTTGTTTTTTACATCATGCCATTTCACTTCATTTGGCATTGCATTGCATTCCTTTCACTAACTTTTCAGGTGGTAAGCAACTTTGAGAAGTGGATTTGCCTCCACTTCTCACATTTTCTTTTCATCTCTCTCTTGCATCCTTGCTGCATTTTTGTTTGTGTTTGAGAGTGAGCTTGCTCATTCTTTTTCTCCTTACTTTCTTTCCTCAAGTGACTTGTCTTCTTCATTGAAGCAAGTTACTTTGCTTCTCCTGATCCTTCATCTGCTTCCTGGTGGTTCCATTGAAGACTTCTCCTGTAAACCTCACAAACCTTAGGAATAACCAAGCATGACAATGATTAGGGTTTTGATTAGTCCCCCACTTAGCTTTTACCTTTGTGTCTCATTGAGTCTTCTCTTCTCACCTCATAATCAGGGACTAAACCCTAAAGGCTTTAAGGCTTTGTGATTAAGCTTATGCCTGCATCCTTCTATTAGGATGGAGTGTATAACTTTAATCCTAAGTGTTAAACCCTTAATGTGTTTAACTCCTTTAATCAATTCACTTAATAATCATCAAGACATCACACTTGTAACTTGGGCCTTGCATTAGGGTTCTAATTCTTCCTTAATTGGTTAAGAAGGACTAACCCTAGTGTTAATGGACAAGTCCCCCTCAAGTTGTCTTACAAACCCTAAAACTCATTTCATCATCTTATCATTAATTAAAATCCACTTAATCAAAGGCTTGTTTTGTCATGAGTTTAATCCCTAATCATGAATTAAGTTGAGGAGCTTTCCTCAGCTTAAACACCCTCATCTATTATCCTTCTATTAGGATGGTGTAATGAGTCTGTTTAATCCCTGATTATGGCTTAATCTCATTACTTAACACTAAACAAAAACACCAAAAACATCTAAATAATCATAAGTAGGTTAATGATCTTAATCCTGCATCAAAGGTGTTTAAGTGTGAGAATCTGACTTCACACTTAAGGTATTCTCATTACCCCTAATCAGAGGGAAGATGTGATGAGTTTACTAACCCATTGGTTTAGGCTTAAGCTCATTAACTTATGACAAACTTCAAAAGCAATAAAAGACTGAAAACTCAAAAACAAACAATAATTGTCTCCTTCGGGATTCTTTTCTCACCTCATTCACTCACAAACGAGAACTAGCTTCTTCCGTCTAATGCAAGACAGTTTGCACCTGAGCCAGACAGGTCATACACTTGAGCATAGACAAGCAAGCAGTTCACAGGTCAATTTACCTTTCAGTCTCTTTAGGTCGAACTACGGTGTTCTGACTTCCTCATTGCACGAGAGGATACGTAGGCATAACTTAACAGTTATCGAACAAAAGTCTCTGTATATTCCCCCTCTTTCAGTATCATTCTTTTAGCCTCATTATCATGAGCATTTCATTCCTGTTCTCACACTGACACTTCACTTATACACTTCACTTTTCTTTTACACTGACACCTGTACATCCTTTTCCAGCTCTTTTATACACAAAATGCACTGACACTACCCCTTTAAAACACAAATCTTTTAAGCGTGGATCCCGTCGAGTACGACGGACAATCTGGGTGCTAATACCTTCCCAGGTTGTAACCAACCCCCTTTCTCAGTCTCTCTGGTTCGCAACCGTCTTATCCATGTCTTTTCTAGGTCTATGCAGCATTGCCTTTCCTCCGGGATAAAAATGCCTAGCTGGAGACTCTTTTCTTTCCCAGTGAGTTCACTGCTGTGTGTTCTCATTGTCCCTTTCGCCGACCGTTCGCGCTTGTACCGGGATGCGAATCTTCGGGAGCGACACCTACTGAACAACCACCCTTGTGAAGGATCAATGATATTGAGATCCCTTACAACCTGGTTACTTTATAGGACAGGATGAACCATCTAAACTTCAGGGGAGGATACTTACCTTTAAACATCATGCAAGCCTTCAAACATAGGGCTATTGTGTGACTTGTTTGTGTGTGCCACATGTTTGTGATTGAGCATAACATCATAACATCATCATGCATCATAAGCATAGCATTTTCACTAACCATTTCAAGGACCAAAGGATTTATCTTTGTTCTTTGTTGCAGGTCATGGCTTCTGCTCGTAGGAATACTATCCGGATCAACTTTGTAGGAATACCTCCTAAGCTTAAGGAGTTGGTCTCTCAAGTTTCTGAAAACTCCCAGTTCATCAAGAGGCATGGTCACCTACTGGATCTAGTCACTTCAGGGTTCAATGAAGATATGATGAGTGTTCTGTTTCAGTTCTTTGACCCTAAACATCATTGCTTCACATTCCCCGACTATCAGCTGGTTCCTACAATGGAAGAGTTCTCCAAACTACTGGGTATACCTATCCTTGATCAGAGACCTTTCTCGGGCTTGGAAAAAGAGTCTAAACCTGAAGTCATTGCAGCAGCCTTACATTTGAAGAAATCAGACATTGTTCTAGAAACAAGAAGTGGAGTTAAGGGTATCCTTTCCAAGGTATTGATGGAGAAAGATCAAGTGTTCCTGAAGGCTATGAGTTATGATGCTTTTGAGGAGATCTTATCCCTATTGATCTATGGCTTAGTATTGTTCCCCAATCCAGATCAGTTCATAGACGTACACGCCATCAACATATTTCTGACTCGCAATCCAGTGCCTACATTACTTGGAGACATCTTACACTCTCTTCATACCCGTAATACGAAGGCACGAGGAACTCTGATGTGTTGTATACCTCTATTGTCTAGGTGGTTTATTTCTCACCTTCCTCGATCAGTGATGAAGAATGAACACGGGTTAAGGTGGTATAAGAGGATTATGTCACTTTCTCATTCAGATATTCATTGGTGTTCTAGATCTATGGAGAATGTTACTATCATTGACCGTTGTGGGGAGTTCCCTAATGTGCCACTCCTTGGCAATAGAGGGGGCATTACCTACAATCCTTTCTTAGCTCTATGTCAGTTGGGTTATGCTCGGAGTGATGGTCCTCATGACATGCTTATTCAGGGTATTGTGTTCGACTACAATAATGATCTGCAAAATTATCGTCAAAGGTTTATACGAGCATGGGGTAAAGTGAACAAGGTTGACAGCAAGACTCTGGAACCAAAGTACACTATTCCTATGGAACCTTATCTCAGATGGGTACGAGCACGTGCTCAGACTCTTATGATGCCATATTCTGCCATCCTGCCAGTTACCATGGAGCTGTTGCTGAAGGAGATACTTCTTATATCATTCTTCATCCAGACATGCCCACTGACATGGAGGAGTTACAAAGGTCCTGGATCCAGTTGAAGGAGCAAAGGGATACCTTTGAGACTCATTTCAAAGCCATTCAAGAAAAAATCCTGGAGTTAACAAAACAACTTCACGAGGAGCAGAATCTCAACTCATACCTCAACACAAAGAGGAAACGTCCATGGGAGACTTAAAACCCCATCTTTGTATTCATTTCATTTTTGTTGTAAGCCCAAGCGGCAAACAAGTTTATTGATTACTAATAAAAGTTTACTTTCTGGTTGTTTAAACAAATTTAAATCCTGCGGTCCTTGAAAACATTGCATACGCATTTACATACCATATTATTGCATCACAGGTTTATTATGAACAGGTATCTTATCTTCTCGCTATTTATTTCAGCAGAAATGGCTCTTGAACAGACTATCAAAGATCTCCAGGCTCAGAATGCACAATTCCAAGAGTTGATTCTGAACTTGTCCAAGGGAAAAGATGAGTTGAAGACACTGCTGGCTAAGAAGAAGAAGAAGACTAGAAGATCAGGAGGCCTTATCAATCTGGGAAGAAGATTCAGAGGTCCTATCAAGACAAAGGAACAGATTGAGGATTCTGAGTCTGAAAATTCTGAGAAAGAGGGAGGTAGTCTCCATGATACTGTGGGAGATTCTGATTCTGAAGCAAACTATTATCATGATCCTGCTAGTGAAGAGAAGTACAAGATGCTGGTGGATAGAATGAATGCTATTGAACTACAAAAATCTTCTGGGCTTGATTTTGAAGATCTGAGTTTAGTTTCTGGAGTGGTTATACCTCTAGGTTTCAAGGTTCCTGTTTTTGTAGTGTGTGATGGTGTCTCATGTCCTAAGCTGCATTTAAGATCCTAGGTCCGGAGGATTCAACCACATACTACTGATAAGAAGTTATGGATTCATTTCTTCCAAGAAAGCTTGTTTGGAGCTCAATTGGAATGGTACTACCAACTGGAAAGTGTCAATATTCGTGATTGGAATGATCTTGCTGAGGCCTTCTACAGGCAATACCAATATAATGTTGATTTAGGACATACTCGCATGTAGCTCCAAAGCATGTCAATGGGTGCCAAAGAGAGTTTCAAGGAGTATGCCCAGAAATTGAGAGACCTAGCTGGCAGAGTTCAACCTCCTCTGACTGATAGGGAGCTAGTAGATATGTTTATGAGTACGCTGAATGGTCCTTTCTATAGTCACCTCATTGGAAGTTCATCATCTGGTTTCACCGAGCTGATAATGACTGGAGAACGTGTGGAAAGTGGTATAAGGAGTGGTAAGATACAGGTGGGTGCCTCTTCATCAAGCACTGCTAAGAAGCCCCCTAGTGGAAAGAAGGAGTCTAATGTTGTGTATGGTCAACATAGTCGTAGTATGAGTCACCAATCTGTGGGAGCAGTTCACATCTCTAATTCTACTCCTGCAACACCAGAGCTACCACAAAACAATCAACAGAAGCCTAGAAGACAATTCACCAAGATCAACATGTCACTGGCCCAAGCCTTGCAACACATGTTGAAAGGGGAACTCATTACTTTGAAGGACCCTCCTCAGAATCCTAATACTTCCTCTCCTCGATACAATCCTAATGCACGATATGCATATCATTCTAATAGTCCGGGGCATGACACCAACAACTGCTGGGTGTTGAAAAACAAGATTCAAGACATGATTGAAGCTGGAGAAATTGAATTTGACCCTCCTGGGACCCCAAATGTGATCACTGCTCCTATGCCCAATCATGAGAAAATTGTTAATGTTGTTGATGAGGTTTCCTATGTTTCCTCAGTTGCAGATGTGACTACTCCCTTATCCATTATCAAGAAGAAGCTGGTGCAGGCTGGGTTCTTTCTAGGTTGCAACGAAGACTGTTTTTATTGTGCCTACAAACCTGATAGTTGCTGGAAGCTGAAGGATGGTATTCAGCGCCTCATGGACAATTACACTATATTGTTTGAGAGGACCTCTTCTGTGGAAAGTATGTGTGAACATCTAACTCGAGGTACGAAGCTTGAAGATGTGGCCATGGTTGATAAAGTGCTAGTGAAGATTACCTCCAAGGGTCCTGTCAAGATCACTCCTAAAGGACCTGTCAAGATTACTGCTGAGGGTTTGGTGAAGACTGTTGCTGAAGTTAGAATGGCTCTCATGATTATTACCACTCCTCAAGCTACCTCCAAAGATGCAGTTACTCCAACTACTACCTCCAATTCTGGGCCAAGTACTGATGCTCGGGGCAAAGGTCCTATGGTTGAACCTGTGCAAGCTGAGGCACCGGCTGCTGAAAATCTTTCTAAACAGATGGAAGAAGTGCTGAAGATCATTCGCAAGAGTGATTATGATATTGTTGACTAGTTAGGGCATACTCCCTCCAAAATCTCCATGTTATCTTTGTTGCTGTGTTCTGAGGCTCATGCTAAGGCCTTAATCAAATTCTTGAAGACTGCTCATGTGCCAAATGAGATTTCTGTGGATCAATTCGAGAATTGTGTTGCACATCTGACTTATGATAATGGGTTAGGCTTTTCTGATGCTGACTTGACTCCTGCCAAGAGAAACCATAACAGAGCTTTGCATATCTCCATTGAATGTAGGGGCACTACATTGTCTCATGTGCTGATGGACAATGGTTCTTCATTAAATGTACTCCCCAAAGAGGTTCTGGACAAGCTCAGTCCTGAGGATGTTGTGTTAAGACCAAGTAATGTAGTAGTGAGGGCCTTTAATGGCTCAAGAAGAGTGCTACATGGAGAAGTAGATCTCCCGATCAAAGTAGGCTCTCAAGTCTTCGACTCTACTTTCTATGTAATGGATATTCGTCCTGCGTACTCCTGTTTGCTTGGGCGCCCCTGGATCCATGGGGCAGGTGCTGTGACTTCCACTTTACATCAGAAGTTGAAATACCCGGTGAAAGGAAGGATTGTCACTGTTTATGGTGAAGAAGAATACATGGTCAGTCATGTGAATACTTTTAAATATGTTGAGGTGGAGGGTGAATATGTTGAGACTCCTTGCCAGACATTTGAGGTAGTTCATTGGGTCGTTCCTGCTACTAAAGCTCCCCCTGTTGTTAAAAGAGTTCTTGTGGTTACCAGAGTACCTCCTACAATGGCCTCCCTCAAAGATGCTAGAGCTGTGGTTGAAGAAGGTGGTTGTACTATTTGGGGTCAGCTTCCTGACATCCCTTATAAGTCTGACAAATTTGGTTTGGGTTTCACTGCAGAATCCCAGAAGGCTGTTCGTCGTGCTCGTGTTGTTCGTATCACTAATCAAGGGGTCATAAAAGATAAAATCAATGATGTGGGTGACTATAGTGAAGACTACAACCTGGATGATTGGATCTTTCCTACCATGGGTGATGGGCTCAACAATTGGAAGACCGAAGACGTTATTCCTATCTCCTTTAGTCAGGAGTAAATACTATTACTGTGTTTTTATTTTAAGTTTGTAATTTTGAACAATTAAACTTTTAAGCCTTGTGTCTTACCCGGGGAACAATAGTATGCTTGTTTCGGGATGTCATTTCATTTGCATACTTCATTCAATAAAAATCAATGGACGTTTCGTTTTCGTAAATATTGTGCTCCTTGTCTTTCTTTTATTTTTATTTTTGTTTATCAGCTATGTGTTCTTACACACACCCACATCACTAAAATGCAGATCCTCATCCACTCTGGATCATGTTGATAACAGTTCTACTATTGCCAATTATAATTTCGAGAATCCGATCTATCAAGCTGAAGATGGAAAGGAGGAAGATTGTGAAGTACTTGTAGAGCTTGCTAGGGTATTACAACAAGAAGAGAAAGTTATACAGCCACATGAAGAGCCAATCGAAGTTGTGAATTTGGGAACTGAAGAAAACAGGAAAGAGGTCAAGATAGGGGCTGAACTAGAAGATGGTGTTAAGAGCAGACTAATTCAGATGTTACGTGATTATGTGGAGATCTTTGCTTGGTCCTATGAAGATATGCCAGGGCTGGATACAGACATTGTGGTTCACTGTTTACCGGTAAAAGAAGATTGTCGTCCGAAGAAGCAGAAGGTTCGTCGCATGCGTCCTGAAATGTCAGAAAAGATTAAAGCAGAGGTAATGAAACAGTTTGATGCAGGGTTCTTAGCTGTGACTTCTTATCCTCAATGGGTTGCAAATGTGGTACCAGTACCTAAGAAAGATGGAAAAGTACGCATGTGTGTGGATTACAGAGATTTGAATAAGGCCATCCCTAAAGATGACTTTCCACTTCCTCATATTGATGTTCTGGTAGACAACACTGCTCAGCATAAGGTATTCTCTTTCATGGATGGTTTCTCTGGTTACAATCAAATCAAGATGGCACCTGAAGATATGGAGAAGACTACGTTTGTTACACAGTGGGCACCTTTTGTTATAAAGTGATGCCATTTGGTTTGAAGAATGTCGGGGCAACATATCAGCGTGCTATGGTGGCTTTGTTTCATGATATGATTCATCATGAGATAGAGGTATACGTGGATGATATGATAGCCAGGTCCCAGAATGAAGAACAACACCGTGATCATCTACTTAAGCTGTTTGAAAGGTTGAAGAAATACAAGCTCAGATTGAACCCAAACAAGTGTACTTTTGGAGTTAGGTCTGGTAAACTCCTGGGTTTCATTGTCAGTGGAAAAGGTATTGAAGTGGACCCTGCAAAAGTGAAAGTTATACAAGAGATGCCAACTCCCCGTACTGAGAAGGAATTTAGAGTTTTCTTGGGATGACTAAATTACATTGCAAGATTTATTTCCCAGTTGTCATACCCTAATTTTTGACCCTAGGATTTCTTTTCATCTCATCTGCATTTTTGCATACAAACGAGATCGCACTGGTTGCACGGTTCTTCTCGGGTTAGGATTATGCCTCGCAGGGGATCACCGTTGTCTTTAATTGTTTTATTTGATTGTGTTTACTAACCATTAATCAAAATACAAAAATATTTTGTTTCCTTTTGCTAACCTTTTTTTTTCAGGAAGAGGAACCATATAAAAATGCCAAAAAATAGCAGTCCTGCAGCTCGAGTAAATTTCACAAAAGTCGAAGATGATCCGCAAATAATTCAAAATTATCAGATCAAGGATTTCCCAAGTTAATTGATTCATTCAAAGGATCTCCAAGGTTCACGTGTTTATTTCTTCGGCGTACACAAGAATCGGGCCGAAACAACCAAGCAGCTATTTTTGAACAAAAAATTCAAAATTCAGCTTGGTTAACCGGTTAACCAGTGCGAAATTTGAATTTTTTATTCAAATTCAGCACCCTTAGATCATTGATTTAATTGGAATATTCTAGATCCATTGGTTTCTGATTTCTCTACATCACTTTGATCAATTTCCTACCATAAACCCTCACTAATCACCACTCTTTTCCATTTCCCACCAAAATTCCAATTACCAAACCTAAATTCAAATTACCAAAGCAAGCCCCATTCCACCAAATTTCCATACCTAAGGCCTTTAAATAGGACCTCAATTTCATTCATTCCACAAGCTTTTGATAGCCACAAAACCTCTTGCAAAATACTCCCCCAACACCAAAATTCTACAAAGCTCATCTTTCTTTCTTTTGAAGTTATCAAGAATTCACATTGAATTCTTAATTAACTTGAGCTAGACCTTCATCCTTTCATTCTTTTTCTCATCAATTTCAATAGATCTAAGCTTGTGTTGGTTCAATTTGAAGAAAAACTTTTGGTAATTCATCTTCCTCCATAAACCCATATTCACCATCAACATTCAAGATGTAGATCTTTGGTGCTTTTGTTTCTAGATCCTTCGGATCTTTATTTGTTGTTTGATTGCAGGGATTCCACTGTATTTTGGTTTTAAAATTCATGCAAATTCAGATCATGATCATCTAATGTTTGAGGAAAGGTTTCAAAATGGATCATGCTGAATTTTCTGCATTTTTTTAGCATCTGGTACAGCGTTAACCGGTTAACCATTTGGTTAACCTGTTAACCAGTTCAAAAACAACGCAAATTATCCAAAAATCTGCTTGCGTTAACCGGTTAACCAATTGGTTAACCGGTTAACACAAGTCAGAATGATGTTTTTGGCTTGTTTCAAGCCCCTTTTTGGTTCCTCTTTCTTCTTCTTCTTATTCCCTTTTATTTTCACCTTGGGAAGCATTTTTGGGAGTAATTCCTCCTTAATTTCAATGGACTTTGGGTGTAGATTAGAGTAGTTAATGTTCATTAATTCAAAACTACCTTTAAGTGGATTATTCAATTCATTTAAGGTACTTTGCATTAGTGATACATTTTCATGCTTGAATCCACCAAGATGAGTGATTGAACTTAAAGATGGAAGAATACCATAAATACGGCTCAATTTGGTATTCATCTTTAGTTTTGTGCGGTATCGCGTTCGGATAACGATTTACACATCGTTTATCTCGCATGCATTAGCACTAACATTATGCACCTTAATTGGTGGTGGCCGGCCTCATTTGTAGGGTAATTACTTCGTAAATTACTCGGCGATTGCTTAACATAGACCTAAATGTGTCCCGTCTTCGGAATAAAAATCTAATTGGGTACTTACACTTTCGTGGACCGGATCTCTTGTTGATCGCGTAATCCCAAAGTGGTTAATCATATTGCTTCAAGAATCGAGACTTGTGAATTTTTGATGCATAGGTGCTTTGGGTCTCCCAATCACCTTTCAAATTTCATTGAATTCGGTTCGGTTTGCCTTGATTAATCGCTATAGTGTAAGATGCTAAGTGGATCCAGTTGCCTTCGATTTTGGTTACTTTCCTTTTTGGTTGTGGTTGATTAAGTTCACCATACCATTATTATATGAATATTATTATACTATTACTACTATTAATATACTAACATTTTAATTCAATTTCTCGCACCTTATCCTCTTTATTTCAATCTCTCGCTCCTTATCTCTTTTATTATGCTCTTATTATACTATATCATTCATCATATTGTTTATGTTTATGTTGTTATGCTTGTGATTTTTCTTTTGTCCATTTGGACACAAAAACATTAATAACGGATTAAACATCTAAAAGACTTGTGACTTTTAATTTCGGACTATGGCTATTATCCTTAGCATTGGACTTGGAGTTGGACTTAGATTTTAGGATCTCTCCTTTTGCTCAAGATATTATGGATTGAAGACTTTGGCCTCGATTGAGTTCACTTGTTTATGAAGATGGAAATCCCATTGTTCTCGAAGGATGTTTACCATATGGTTTGATCGTTCTTCATTTAACTTTTACATTCAAGTCTTAGGATAGTCACTTCATCTCCTCCCACTTCTTAAATTTTCAAATCTCCTTCCTATTTTCAAAAACCTTCTTTGTTTTCAAACTTCAAACGTTTTCACAATCAAACTTTGACTTAGGTCAAGCGGTTTTACCTTTTCATTTCATTTCTTAATAAATGCTAAACCACATAAGCATATCGAAACTTTCTTCTCAAAAACTTTAAAAACATTCAAAACTCATTCAATTGTTTTTGTGCCCTCGTGCACGTTTCTTTTTAACTATTTTCATGTTTAGATATGATTCATTCTTTCTAGCGGAATTATTCTCTAAAGAATGACGACTTATCTTTACATTTTAAAATCAATTCAACTCATTGTTTCTTTTCACATTTTGTACCACGAACTACGAGGTTTTGATCTCGCATTGCACTTTGTGGGTACGTAGGCATGAGGCGCTAAACCTCTTCAAACACAAAAATATAAAAAACGTTTCTCTTCTCATCTCTCCAATCTCTTTCAAACAAACCATTTTCAAACCAAAAGCGGTAAATTTTTCAAAGGGCTCCCGTGGAGTACCACGGACATTTTGGGTGCGTAAAACCTTCCCATTGTGTAACCTATCCCCTTACATGTTTCTATGATGTGTTTCTTTAGCTTTCTTGCTTTTAGATTCATTAGGTTTTATTCGCTCTTTTTCACTTTTCCTCTTGGAATAAAATAAAAGCGCGGTGGCGACTCTGTTTACCTTGAGTTAAGTTAGCTAATAGCTTACACTCATGATTTTACCGCTACAGAAAAGTGGCGACTCTGCTGGTGAGTCAATCTCTAAGTGGATTCAGCCTACTTTGATTTATTTACTGCTTTAGTTTGATTTGTTTGTTACTTGGTTGTTCTGTTTCGGTTTTGGTGATCCTCTGTGAGGGAGATAGATTCTAACCCAGATCTGAGTTGAAATTATGATAGGATGGCGATATTCGAAGCGATACGCGATGGAGTAGTCCAAAGCGATATCAATTTGATAATCTCCACTCGGTTAGGCTCTCTTGGATTATCAATGTCATGACGAGTAATCGTACGTGGCATTATTTTCCGACCTTGAGCTGATGATACTGAGGACCGAAGAACCCTTAACCAATCCAAGCCAATTTAGGAACGTAGTGCGGAAACTATCTGAGTGTAAACTTAAGGTGGTTGTCACGCGATACTACACTCGGACGAGGTCTATTTTAAGAATGTTATCGGTTGGGGAGTAATCCAATGTACCGATAAATTCTAAAGATGGTTGTTAACTCCGGGAACCTCTGTTAGCACCCTTTTGGTTTTTTGCAGGTACAATGAAGACAAACCTTAGTACATGCCTTTGTGGGTTGTTGGTTCTTATCCCTTGACTCCATGCTCGTGTTTCGAACCTTTGAACCTGTGTGCTTTGTTTGATCTTATTTGTGGTTGTTGCATCTACATATTCATCATGATCATCATCACAACCATATTTCAAGGAAAACAATTCTGATTATTGCAAATATTGGAAAAAACAAATATCCCTTTTGTCAAGATTGTTTCATGACTGTATTCTCGATGATAATCTTGTTTGCAATAATCGAGTTGTTTTTCTGAAAATGGAAGTGAACATTGCATATCATTGCATCTTCGCATATTCTTGTGTTCATCCGAGTTGTGTGGGAACTCATCCCGATTGTTTCCTTCTTCAGTTGTCTGTTGATCCGTCAAGCTGTTTCCTCAACACAGATACGGTACTAGAGCTGCTAACAGATTGAGAGCTATCAGATTGAGAATGGAAAACCAAGAACAGCATAACATGGAGGTCCGGATGGAGATTGATGAGTTGAAGGCCGGTATGACCAGGCTCACTGAAATGATGCAAGTTCTGATTGCTAGAGGTGAACCACCTCAAAGGACTGTTATCTCTGAAGTTTTTACTGTTGTTGTTGATCCTCCTGTTATTCAGCAACCGGCTTCTACTTGGCCAGAATTTGGGTTACCTTCGAATTATGTGCCAGTTTCTGCTACTGCTCAAATGGGTGGTCCATCTGTTGTGCCAGTCTTTTTAGCTCCGACTTTTGTCGAACCTCAACCTGTTGTGCACACTACTGCTCAAACTACTTATCAGAATTCTCCTTTTTTGTACCAAGCTGCTGGTCCACAAGCTGAAAGTCAGGGTGAACCTGGATACATGGATGAAGTTAGAGAGCAATGTTTAACTCTTGAGAAGAGGGTAAGAGGTCTAGAAGGAAAAGATGTCTTTGGTTCTACTGCAATAGACATGTGTTTGGTCTCCGACTTGGTTCTTCCTGATAAGTTCAAAGTTCCTGTATTCGAGAAATACAATGGTCATACTTGTCCAAAGATTCATCTGCTGATGTATTGTCGCAAAATGGCTGCACATGCCAAGGATGACAAGCTTCTTATTTATTGTTTTCAAGATAGTCTGAGTGGTGCTTCTATGAAGTGGTATGTTGGACTTGAGAAGAGTCACATCCGAAGCTGGAAAAATTTATCTGATGCTTTTGTAAGACAATATAAGTACAATCTGGACATGGCGCCTGACCGTCGTCAACTTCAAAACATGTCACAGAAAGAGAAAGAATCGTTCAAAGAGTATGCTCAGCGTTGGAGAGAGCTAGCTGCTCAAGTGGAGCCACCTTTGGCCGGAAAAAAATTAACTGGTTTGTTCATGGACACTCTTCAACCGTTCTTTTGGGAGAAGATGGTAGGAAGTGTTTCATCTGGTTTTTCTGACCTAGTCACTATTGGAGAAAGACTAGAGGAAGGTATCAAGAAGGGTAAGATTACCAATTCTGAATCTTCTAATGTTGCGAGAAAGTCTCTTGGGAATTTTCAGAAGAGAAGAGATGGTGATGCTTATGCTGTTTCAACTGAAAGGAGGCCTTATCGCCCGCAACAACGATATGTTCAACCATGCGTAGCTACAGTTGCTCCTGTTGTCAAAGCTCAACCAGCTCAAACTCAAGCTCAAGTTCAAGTTAGAGCTCAACCAGTTCAAGTTCAAGTTCAAGCTCAAGCTCAGGCTCCTCATCCTGCTGCTGGACAAAATCAGTATCGTAATAGGCCAAACTTTAATCCTATCCCGATGCCTTACACTGACTTGTTTCCTTCCTTGATTAAGAGTGGTTTAATTACTACTAGACCTCCTCCTCCTGTTCCAAATTCTCTTCCGGTTGGTTATAGATCGGATCTCCGCTGCGATTTTCATCAAGGTGGAACTGGTCATGACTTGGAACATTGCTTTGCACTGAAGGCTAAGGTGCAAGAACTTATCAGGAACAACATCCTTTCCTTTAATGACACAAATCCTAATGTTGTCAACAATCTTTTGCCGAAGCATGAGAAGTGAATCTTCAAAAGACTTCAATTGTCAAATTTTCTTCAAGGCCAGAATATCAGACGGGACAGCTCATCCTTGTTGTTGATGGATTACTAGGCCATTGTTTCTTTATGTTTGCAATTTTCTCCAATTGTTTTAACTTGTTTGCTTTTAAACTCTGTTTGTACTTTCATGTTGGTTTTAATGAAATGAGCATTGCTTTGTTTTGATTCAATTTCATTTACTATTTGCATCTTTATGCTTTACATTTCAAGTTCATTTATCTTTTCTCAAGCTTTTACAATGATTGGAGGGAGGATGATGAAAACAAGATACCCATAACTGTTGTTGGTATGCTTTCAATTGAGACTTGGCTGATGATATACAGGCATTGTTTCAAATCCCAAACACTGGAGAAATAAGGAAGTTAATCTTTTGTCAACCCCTTTGAGCCTTGAAGTTGGAGTTTCTTTCTATTCAAAAAAACCTGCAATTTTAACCCGGGGATGGGTAGTTCTCAATTAATTCAAATGTACATTCAAGTAACAAGAGAATCATTTAAGACACCTTTCAATAAAGGTTGCAATCTCAAGCTTTCCTTCATACACATCAAAGAAGTGTTGAAGATGTTTCTCAATTCAAAATCCAATGATGATTCATTGTAATCATTAAGCCATGCAGTCATTATCTTTAAAAAAAACAATAAATATTTCAAAGGGCTCCCGTGGAGTACCACGGACATTTTGGGTGCGTAAAATCTTCCCATTGTGTAACCTATCCCCTTACCCGTTCTCTGTTTGATTCTTTTAGCTTTTCGCTTTTAGATTCATTAGGTTTTATTCGCTCTTTTTCCCTTTTCCGTTTGGAATAAAATAAAAGTGTGGTGGCGACTCTGTTTACCTTGAGTTAAGTTAACTAATAGCTTACACTCATGATTTTACCGCTACACCATTTAACTGCTACCTGTGAGCCAATCTTCAAGTTACTAAAGAAAGATCAGGTGATGGAATGGAATGACGAGTGTCACACAGTCTTTGATGAAATCAAGAGATATCTTCTAGAACCTCCAATCTTGATGCCACCAGTTGATGGAAGACCCTTGATTATGTACTTAACAGTATTAGACAACTCAATGGGGTGTGTGTTGGGGAAACATGACGAGTCTGGTCGAAAAGAGCAGGCAATCTACTACCTTAGCAAAAATTTTACCGACTGTGAAACAAGATACTCACTGCTCGAGAAAACTTGTTACGCTTTGGCACGAGCTTCTCGCCGACTAAGACAGTATATGTTGACTCATACTACCTTGTTGATTTCAAAGATGGATCCAATCAAGTGCATATTCGAGAAACCTGCTCTCTCCGGACGAATAGCGAGATGGAAAATGATCTTAACATAATATGATATACAGTACACTACTTAGAAAGCCATTAAAGGAAGTGTTGTAGCTGATCATTTGGCTCATCAAGCAGTGGATGATTATCAGTCAATGAGTTTTGAGTTCCCTGATGAAGACATTATGATTATTACCAAAGAACCTTGACAATATGACGGACCTGAACAAGGATCCCGATGGACTATGGTTTTTGACGGAGCTTCTAATGCGCTTGGTAATGGTGTTGGTATTGTGATCATTTCCCCTGAAGGTTGTCATACCCCGATTACTGCAAGACTTTGTTTCTATTGTACCAATAACATGGCTGAGTATGAGGCATGTATCATGGGTATCAAAGCTGCCATTAAGATGAAGATTCAGTTCCTGGACGTATATGGGGATTCAGCCCTGGTAGTTAGTCATATTAAAGGAGACTGGGATACCAAGCATGAAAATCTTATTCCTTACAGAGAGCATGTGTTGTCTTTAATCCCATATTTTGAAGAGATTACCTTTGGACATATTCCACGAGGAGAAAATCAGTTGGCAGATGCACTAGCCACCATGGAATCTATGTTTGAGATTAGTTGGGATGATGAAGCTCCCAAGATCACTATTGACAGATTTGAGAAGCCTGCATACTGCAATGAGATTGATACTGAAGGAGGAGAGGAAAAGCCCTGGTTCTATGAGGTGAAAAGATATCTTGAAACTCAGGAGTTCCCTGAAGGGGCATCTGTCAAAGATAAGAAGTTTCTGAGGAAGTTTTCTGCTAAATTCTTCTTGAGTAATGGAATTTTGTACAAGCGCAATCATGATTCGACTTTGCTTCGTTGTGTGGATAAGAAGGAAGCAACAAAGATTATGGAAGACATGCATGATGGGATCCTTGGCACTCATTCTAGTGGTCATACCATGGCAAAGAAGATATTGAGAGCAGGTTACTATTGGTCTACCATGGAAGCTGACTGCTATCAACATTCCAGAACATGTCACAAGTGTCAAATCTATGCTGATAAAGTGCATATACCTCCAGCTCCACTGAATGTGTTGACTGCTCCTTGGCCTTTTTCCATGTGGGGAATTGATATGATTGGTGAGATCAAGCCTACTGCTTCTAATGGGCATCGTTTCATCCTGGTTGCTATTGATTACTTTACAAAGTGGGTGGAGGCAGCTTCATTTGCATCTGTTACTAAGAATGTTGTGGCTCGATTCATTAAGAATAATCTCATATGTAGGTATGGCATCCCTGAAAGGATTATCACAGACAATGGCTCTAATCTGAACAACACCATGATTACTGATCTCTGCACGCAGTTCAAGATTAAACATCACAACTCTTCTTCGTACTGTCCGAAAATGAATGGGGCAGTAGAAGCTGCTAATAAGAACATCAAAAAGATTCTACAGAAGATGATTGTTACTTACAAGGATTGGCATGAGATGTTACCATTTGCTCTTCATGGTTATCGTACTATTATACGTACTTCAACAGGGGCAACCCCATTCTCCTTAGTCTATGGTATGGAAGCAGTTCGGCCCATTGAAGTTCAGATCCCCTCCTTAAGAATCATGAAGGATGCAGGCTTGGATGAAGATGAGTGGATTCAGACTCGACTTGACCAGATAAATTTGATTGATGAGAAAAGGCTGGCAGCTATTTGTCATGGCCAGATGTACCAGAAACGGATGATCAAGGCTTTTAATAAGAAGGTTAAGCAAAAGGTATATCAGGCTGGTGACTTGGTAATCAAGCGTATCATATTACCACAGGGTGATCCTAGGGGAAAATGGACTCCTACATATGAAGGACCATTTGTAATTAAGAGGGTGTTCTCAGGAGGTGCCATGATGCTTACTACTATGGATGGTGAAGACTTCCCACAGTCCGTAAACGCAGACATAGTTAAAAAATACTACGCATAAAAAGAGACCCGCTAGGTTGACTGGCCTAGGAAAAAATAAGGGCATCCCGGCGAACCAAAAGGGTTCGGGAAAAAATTAGGGATATATATATAAGAAAATGTACACCCGGCAAGTCGAAAACCTGAAAGGGCGGCTTGGGCAAAAAAGGGTATCCCGGTGGATTGAAAACCTGAAAAGGCAATCCAGGCAAAAGTCAGGGATTAAAGTGTATGACTATGTCTCGTTTGGATCACTCATATAGCCCCGAGTTCGAACAGATAAAGATCAATCCAATCGTTTCCGTCTCAAACAGCAGAAGATGAGATACTTGAAGATAATGGCAATAGTAGAATTGAAACTCAATAGGATTATTTCTCACATAGCTGTTTTTCTTTGCTTTGTAAAACTTTTACGAAGAATTCCTCTTACTAGGATTTCTGTCTCCTTGTACAAACTTACCTGTATATAGGTCACTTTCTAAAATAAATAAAATTTCGTCTTTGAATCCAGATTTACTTTTACCCTGTTTACCTAAACGAAAACGTCCATTGATTGTGTTTGAATGTATGTATGATTTTGAATATGATTGATGTTTACCAGAAATGCATAAAATGCAGTAATAGTATTTACTAAGGATGAACGAGGGTAGGAGTTCAACGAAGCTTCGCCGGTTCATCCCCACCAGACAACTACAAATCCCCAGCAGAGCAAATATATCTTCATAGATACTTCGAGTTACATCTCCCCTTTGACTTATGTCCATCTCTTTTATCCTCAGTCAGGATACTCAGGAACTTAGTCCTTCAATAGAAGTACGACAAACAAAGACGGAAGGTTATAAATATTATACTATCAAACAAGACGGGAACGAAGTCCTCATATTCCTCAGCAATGAACTGGGATTTATTTTCCCTAGCCAGCAGTTGTTATACAGAGATACCCAGACGCTTCAGGCTGCATGATTCATACATACATCATACCGTAACATATCCATAAATGCATAATACATTTACTTAAATGCATCATGCCATGCATGCATACATATTGCATAAACTAACCTTTTCCTTGCAGGATGGTTATATGCAGATAAAATACTATCAACAATTCACAATAATTCAGAGACGATCTATACGAAGATCTAGTGCTGATACTTAATTCAGAGATGATCGCTACGAAGATTTATTTCTGATGATCAATACTCAAGTTGTCCTTGGAGGGGTACGTAAATGATCTATACGAAGATCTGGTGCTTAATCCAGGATATTTCCAAGGGATATAATCGTCACGAAGATTTAATCCTGATATTCTTTTATCCTTGGATGGTAGGTAAATGGTCTATACGAAGATCTATTACCTAATCCAGGATATTTCCAGAAGAGATAATCGTTACGAAGATTTATTTCTACTGGTCTATTCAACAACTCAAAAAAGTTCAGAGACGATCTATACGAAGGTCTAGTGCTGATACTTAATTCAGAAAAAGATTGCCACGAAGATTTGGTTCTGATACTTAAATTAAAGTATGTTCTTAGATATGGTTCAGAGACGATCTATACAAAGATCTAAGCCCTGACACTTAATAAAGGATATTCTTTTTCCCAGAGATAATGCAGAGACGATCTATACGAAGATCTAGTGCTAGCATTCAACTCAAACAATGTTGCATAAATGATTCAGAGACGGCCTATACGAAGACCTAGTACTGATATCCAGTATCAACATAAAGATATTATCACCTCCTGATATTATGGATGGCATCTATAAGCCCATCTCCAGTTCTTCCAAGTGGCATCTTCAAGCCTACTTAAGCATATACAACTAATCATCAATGTTACTTTACGCACCGGCGAGTGCAAAATTTTTGGGCTTTTGTGTTCAATCCCCTTCAACCTTCCAGGTCACGAATGGCACATATACCAATCTAACCCCTCAGGTTTCAGAAAATTGAACAGGGGCAGCTGTTGCACCCCAAAATTTGCCTCACCTAGACAAGACATTTTGTAGTAAGGTGTCCAAAGAGGTTCAGAAGGTTCACAAGATTCACAAGGTATCTCAAGAGGTTCACAAGGTTCACAATTAGTCAGAAAATTTGACAATGCATCCTAAACTAGGGTTTTGGATTTCATCAGGATAAATGGACTTCTAATGCTTCAAGTGAGCTTCATAGCACCTTATATGTCTTTAAGAATCCCTATGTCAAGTTTCAAGACTTTCCCAAAAGGTTTGCTCAGTCAGATGATCGGATAGGCTAAAATCAGTCAAAGTAGTCAAAGAGTCAAACCGAGGTCAACTGTGGTCAACTGTGGTCAAACCAAAGTCAAACTTCATGATTTTTTGCCAACATCAAGTATATGAAGTAAAATTCATCATTTGATCAAGGGTTGATCATGATTCATCAAGGAGATTTCAGATCATCAAGAATCAGGAGTTTCTAAATTAGGGTTTTCACAGGAAAAGTCAACTGAACTTTGACCAGCCATAACTTTCACATGCTTCATCAAAAAAATTTCCATCTAAAGCTCATTTTGAAGGAAATTGAATTCTCTACAACTTTGAGTCTCACAAGCCAAACCCAAAAATGCTTCATTTGGAAGGTATGAGCTAAGACATTATAGGTCATTTCAAAAGTCAACAAAAAGTCAACATCTTCCAAAGGGCATAACTTGAGAATGGTAAAAGATATGGACATGAGACCAAAGAGGTTGGTTAGAGGACTCTCTAAGCTTTCCAAAATGTCCAAGAACACCTTCATATCCTTAAAATTGTGGGACTTATGTCTTTGCAAAGTTGGGATATTTTTGGGAGGTTTATGAAGCAAATGGGACCTTAGAACCAAATTTCTCCAAATGGGCTTGCATTTTTATGACCCAATCACTACCATGACATCATGCACGAATTAAAAATCATTTATTCAAATTTTTATTTATTTTATTTTATTTATTATGATTTTATACATTAAAAATCATTTTAAATCAAAATAAAATATAAAAGTCTCAATATTTGATTTGATTTTTGTTCTAGAAAGTCTTAAAGGACAATTAAAGATGATTGAGATCATGAAAAATCAGATCAACCAAAATAGTAAGAAGATATCAAATTTTTTCAATATTTTGAAGCATATCTTTCTTCAATCTCAAGTTATCCAAAAGTCCAAAGTGGGATGTGATTTTTTGACCTAATTACACTCACTACATATACATGAAGACATCACAATGCTGAGGGACGAAAAACTCTGCCTCCAAGAACACATTTAACTTCAAATTTTCTCATAAAAAGTCACATTCGGATTTTTGATTAGAGGCCATAATAACAGGTTTTGAAGGTTGCAATACCTTCCTGGATGTTCATTGAAGCTATTTGCATTATTTTCATCATCTAAAACATCATCATATGCCCTAACCGAGTCATTCTTATTCAAGAACAATGTCTTTTTCGATTCCATACTTTTATACATTATCAATTGATTCTAATGACTGTTTTGTGTTTGTAAGGATCTTAGGATGCTTTCTGGACCATTAGATTAGAGGTTCATGACCTGAATCGTGAAACACCATTGTTAGGGTTTCGGGTTCCAGGTTAGGGTTTCCCAAGAAACCAAATATAAATGAATTTAAAGAACGTGGATAGCTTGTATGAACCTTAAGGAATTCATTGACATAATCAATTTGATGAAATTGTACCATTTGCTTGCTGTTTGAGATTCGCAGGTCATGAACATTGAAGAACTCGCAGGTAAAATTGCAAGTGAAATCGTAGGAAATTTCACAGCAACCAAGGAAGAAGATGAAGTTCAGTGGTGCCAAAATCCAATTTAAAAAGTTGTTTTAAAATATAATGTTTTGTTGTTGATCATATGTTGTACGCACCCCATGTGGCTCAGCTGGTTTGTGTGTTTGCTTGTGTATTGAATGGTCCTGGGTTCGAATCCCCCCAGGCCATTTTGTTTTTCTTTTATTTTTGATATTTTTGACGGTTAATAACAAAAGGAACTGCTGCTCATACACTAACACCAGCGCGTGCCTGGCCTGGTGGTTATGTTGTTGGTCTTGTGTTTGCAAAGCCTAGGGCCTGGGTTCGAATCCCAGCCCCAGGTATGTTCTTTTTCCCATTATTTCCATTATTTTTTTGATTTGTTTATTTAATTTAAATAATTCCTTAAATAATAATAATAAAATAAATAAATAAATATATATATATATATATATATATATATATATATATATATATCACTTTCTTTTATAAAAAAAACTTATTTTTTTGATTCAATTTATTTTCTCAAAAATAAAAAAACTAATTATTATATTTATTTTATTATATGTTCATATATATTTTGTAAATAAATTGATTAATATTTCCATTAATTATTAAAACCCTAATTTCTAAAAAACTTAATTTTGTTAACCCTATTTTTTTCAAAACCCTAATTTTTTATTAACCCTAATATTTTCTTAACCTTAGAATTTAATTTAATATTTTTGTAAATCATAATTAGTTATTTATTTATTATTTATTAAATATGTATATAATTTTATTATTATTATTAAAATACTATTTTCCTTATTAAAATATTTAAAATATTTTCTAATATTAATTTATTTTGCTAATTTCTTATTTCTTCTTATTTTTATTTTTCTAACCATTTATATTCCCTCTTATTATTATTGATTATTATTGCTTATTTATTATTATTTATCATTATTTATGTTTCTCGATTATATTGTAATTATCTCAAAGCTTTGTAATAGTTTAGGTTTATATTTTTTGCTTTATTGTAAATATATTAACTGTGTGGTTAGTAACTATAGGGTGTGCATAACATGTTTGTGATTAAAATTGACTTAGAATAACTAATTAAATAAGATAAATATTTGAATATGAACATTCACACACGTAAGTCGATCTTTGATCGCCATCTTGCACTTTCTAGGGTTACCTCTCATGTTGCCTATTTCTAAGGTCAAGTAAGGTGTCTTAAGCAAAGTCCCTTCATAAATATCATCAAGTCCCTTCAGTTTAAAAGATCAAGTCCCTTCGAGGTTGTCTACGGTAAATGATCTTGTCCCTTCGAATAAAAGATGATAAGTCCCTACAAATTGCTAAAGACACCTTACAGTTGCCTATATTCAGATGTCCCTATACATGTCCCTTATCACATCCAAGGTAATGACTACCTATTCCTTAATAATAGGGAAAGTCTTACCATTGAAAGAACATATAAGAACAGTAAAGACTTAATATAGGGTAGGTTTCTCTTAATTACTTGCTCACTTTTTCAAAATACATTTTACACTTCACATTTCAAACAAATTTTCAAAACAAAGTCTTTATATACATCCATACGAGGATCATTATAAAGTACTTAGAAAATTTTTAATCACACACTACACCTTTCTCAAAACAATTTAAAGTGAGCTAAGTAACTAAGAGCCCATGGATAACCATGGATATAAAGGGTGCTAACACCTTCCCTTTGTATAACCTACCCCACGAACTCAAAATCTTTTTAAGGTCTTTCCTGTTCTTTTATGCCCTTTCCTTTTGGATAAAATAAAAGTCGGTGGCGACTCTTACTATCCGCAACATTTATAGAAAGTCAGTTCTCCCACCGTGTTACACTTTGGAATTAGGGTTATGCATGCATCCTTCTCTTAGGATGGAGTGTATAACTTTAATCCTAAGTGTTAAACCCTTAATTTGTTTAAACCTCTTAATCAATCCATTTAATAATCACTAAGACATTAACTTGTAACTTGGGCCTTACATTAGGGTTCTATTTCTTCCTTTATGGTTAAGAAGGACTAACCCTAGTGTTTAATGGACAAGTCCTCCTCAAGTTGTCTCACAAATCATAAAACCCACTTCTTAATCTCACCCTTAATTAAAATCCACTTTAATAAAGGCTTGTCATCTAATGACTTTAATCCCTAATCATAGATTAAGTTGAGGTATCTTCCTCAGCTTAAGTGTACTCATCTATTATCCTTCTATTAGGATGGTGTAATGAGTTCACTAATCCTTGATTATGGCTTAAACTCATTACTTAACACCAAACAAAAAAACCCAAAAACATCTAAATAATCACAAGTAGGTTAATGATCTTAATCCTACATCAACATGGTAATTAAGTTGAGATGCTTATCTCATACTTAAGTATTCTCATTATCCCTAATCAGGGAGGATATAATGAGTTTACAAACCCTTGATTTAGGCTTAAGCTCATTAACTTATGACAAACTCCAAAATAGAATAAAAGACTGAAAACACAAAAAAACAAACAATAATCGTCTCCTTCGGGATTCTTTTCTCATCATCTTCAATCATAAACGAGAACTTTCTTCTTCCGTCTAATGCAAGACATTTAGCACTCGAGCCAGACGAGTCATACACTTGAGCATAGACAAGCAAGCAGTTCACAGTCAATTTATTTTTCAGTCTCTTTGAGTCGAACTACGGTGTTCTGACTTCCTCATTGCACGAGAGGATACATAGGCATAACTTAACTGTTATCGAACAAAAGTCTCTTTGTCTTCCCCCTCTTTCAGCATTATCTTTTAAGCCTCAGTTCCTGAGCATTCACCTTTTTCTTGCACCAACACTTGTATATTCGTTTCCAGCTTTTGCACACAGATAACACATACACTACCCCTTTAAACACAATCTTTTAAGCGTGGATCCCGTCGAGTACGACGGACAATCTGGGTGCTAATACCTTCCCAGGTTGTAACCAACCCCCTTTCTCAGTTTCTCTGGTTCGCAACCGTCTTATCCATCTCTTTCCTAGGTTTATGCAGCATTACCTTTCCTTCGGGATAAAAATGCCTAGCTGGCGACTCTATTCATCTTCACCTTCATCTTCTCCTCTCGCTGACCGTTCGCGTCTGTACCCCATCTGACCAGGTGTCTTTTCGGGGGAGCGACACAGAGATACATGGGTTGTATTGTTGCAATCATAACTTATACAATTCCGATTCCATTCTAAACTCGAACAATTTATGTAATTCAGCTTAACAATTCTTCCATGATTACTATACTCCATATTAAGTCTCATTACATGATTCTATTCACTCAAAGCTTCTATGGACACAAGGTCTCCCCTAATAACAATGTAGTAATGTCACAGAACTTACAATCATTAGTGAGTTACTAGTACCAAACTTAAATCATCCTTAGTATACGTGCAAATTTCCATAACACTTGCCTATTGCATACAATATTCCATATGCTCACCTTTGAAGACCACACAAAACATCTCATTCAAAAATATCTTCTTTCAAGGGCCTCGTTCCTTAAACGATCCAATTTACATGCTTAACTTTGGAACATTCATCTTTCACTCTTACCTGGAAGATAACTGAAAAAATACATATCTCTAAGTATGGTTCAACTTCACACACTTGGTATTAAAATTGACCAATTGTTCATCTCTTATCCACACAATAATTTAGATACTAAAACTTTTCCTGGAAGATCGACACTTCATGAGTCTCTTATAACTTCTCAATTTAGGTCCTCAATAGTCGCAACAACGACCCATCAATTATCCAGATCATTTACTGTCTACCAAATCATGCTCAAAAGAAAGTTCAACATTTTATCCTCTGGCACTTCGAACGGAAGCCAAAATGGATTTACAATTCAAAAAGTACGATTCTCATAGGTCCTCCACAAAAGTCATGTGTCAATCGATTACCTATCTGAGGATAAACGATCGAACGCAACTAAACTTGTTCCTTTTTGTTGACAAACAATCAACCTCAAAATTACCAATCTAGTCCACACTAACTTGCAAGATGATTCTCATCCGCCCACCGCTCACAACTCAAGGTAACACGGAACAAGATACAACAAAAGGATGACATACTCCAGACAAGCGTCAAAGTAGAACTACCATTCTTTTACGGATTTTCAACGAAATAATTCGATTCCACTCGTACAACGACGTTAGTAAGAAAGCGACAATGATGACATCAAAAGGGTTTTAGCCATAAGCTAACATTTTGTTCGTCCGTAAGCAAAATCCAACACACAATCCTTATCGGGAAGAAAATAAAACAATTAGTAGAACCAAAAATAATATCATCTACGTAAAATTGACAAATCAGAAAATAATTTTTAAAGGTTTTACAGAAGAGAGTTGTGTCCACTTTCCCTCTGGTAAAATTATTTTTCCAGAAGAAAATTTATTAGTCTTTCATACCAAGCTCTGGGAGCTTGTTTCAGACCATATAAGGATTTTTTCAGGTTGAAAACATGTTCTGGAAATTTAGAGTTTTCAAAACTAGGAGGTTGGTACACATAAACTTCTTCATCAATATAACCATTTAAGAATACACTCTTGACATCCATCTGATACAGAGTGATGTCATGATTTACAACAAAAGAAATTAAAAGTATGATAGATTCTAACCTTGTGACTGGTGCAAAGGTTTTTGTATAGTTTATTCCTTCTTGTTGATTGTAACCTTGTGCAACCAGCTATGCTTAGTTTCTGAAAACTTCACCTTGTTCATTGAGCTTGTTTCTGAATACCCATTTGGTTCTAATGATGTTGAATCCTTTTGGTCTAGGAACTAAATCCCATACGTCGTTTCTGGTGAATTGATTTAGTTCTTCTTGCATTGCAAGTATCCAATCATTTTCTGAAAGATCTTCTTCCATAGAAGTTGGTTCAATCAGTGAAACAAGTCCCACTGAATATTCTTCAGAGTTTTTGAAGGAGGATCTTGTTCTGATTGGATCATCTTTCTTTCCCAAAATTGTATCTTCTGGGTGATTCAATGTGCTTCTGGATTGTCTCTTCTGTCTGGGTTCTTCAGAAGTTGTCGGTGTAGTTGTCTTGTCTTATTCTATAGGTGGATGTTCTTTAGATGTTCTATCTTTAGTGATTTGTACTTCTATATCTGCAAGAGATTCATTCTGCTTTGGTTATTCAAGACCAAGCTTATCATCAAATCTGACATATATGGATTCTATCACAATTCGTGTTTCTGTATTATATACTCTGTATCCTTTTGAGCGTTTAGAGTATCCTAAAATATAACATTTTTGTGCCTTAGAATCAAACTTGTTCTGAGGATCGCTAGTGTTCAGAATAAAGAAAATGCATCTAAAAGGATGAAAATAAGAAATGTTGGGCTTTCTATTCTTCCATAGTTCATAAGGATTCTTCTCTAGAATAGATCTTATAGAGATTATATTCTGAATATAGCATGTTGTATTTATTGCTTCTTCCCAAAAGTGTTTAGCCATGTTAGTCTCATTGATCATTGTTTTGGCCATCTCTTGTAATGGTTTTTTTTTACGTTCTACAACTCCAGTTTGTTGTGGAGTTCTAGGACAAGAGAAATTATGAGATATGCCATTTTCATTAAAAGGCTAATGATATTTGATTAGAACTAAGACTAAAATAGAACTAAGAAAATATAGAAGAACGAGGTCGGGATATGGTTTCCGCGTTCCTAAGGGACTCATAGAATGAGGTGCTAATTACGACTATACTCCTATTCCATAGAATATACCAACTTAAAGACACTGTCTCACGCTCTCGCAGTCTTAACTAAAATCATACTTCCTAATCCCAATATTTTGCTCTCGCTCGCCCGGTAACTAGGAAACACTCTTTGAAAGCTAATAATATGCTAAACGTCTCTAAAGTGCTCTCGCTGTATTTAGATAAGTTGCCTAATTTCTACTATCTGGTTCGCTCCTCACGCTCTCGCGGATCTCGGCTCAAACCTTTATATGCATCTCACTCTCATGACAAAGCAATGTTAACTAACATCTCACTCTCATGACAATGCTAATTAAATTACGCATAGAAATTATAACCAAAACATAATTGTAGTTATTAATTTGCACCTATTATTTTCTACCGAGTCTCGTCGGTAACGAAGGTCCTCATACGCCGGACTCTAAACTAATTAGAAAGACATATAATTAAATGGAAACGACATAAACATAAAGATTGAAATTAAGAACAACATACTTTAACAATTAAGGGGATGCAGTAACAATAATAATAATAAAGCGATAAAATAAAGAACCTGTAATAAACTTGAATTAAATGCTGGAAATAGAGAAACTGAAATGCAAGATTGTTGATCCAAGCGTTACATAGAACATAGGCCTAATACTAATGGTGTGGTAGTTCCTCGATGTGAGAAACTACCACTTTTACAATGATAATTTATGCCTAGAACTATGAAAGAATAAATTGCACAAAAACTTGGATGCCCCTTTAAAGCCAAGAGCAAACCTATATATAGAAAGAAATTTCATTTTGTAACTTCCATGGAACATAAATGAGTGGTGGAGTAAGTGGGAGTAGTTGGAAGTTGGAGAAGTAGTGGAGTGAGTGGGAGTAGTGGGAAGTTGGAGAAGTAGTGGAGTGAGTGGGAGTAGTGGGAAGTTGGATAAGTAATAGAGGAATAAAAGGGAAAGTGGAGATTTCTTCTCCTAAATTACAGGTGGTTTGCGCCACCTTCCTCTCTCCCTTAACAAGTGGCGGGTGCCACATTTGATAGGTGGTGGACACCACCTCCCAATGTGGCTTGCGCCACATTGTGTGAGAGTAGTGGGTCCCACCCCTTTTATTTTATTTTCGTCCTTTTCTTTCCTTTTTATTCATAACTTCTCATTTTCTTCACATTTCTTCCTTTAATTCTTTTCTTTCCTTTTTTTGTGAATTAATCCAAGTCACCTGAAAACATAGTAAATGATATATAAATCGAAGCATAAATCAAATAAAACAAAGGAAATCATAACTAAAATTCATGTAAGTCAAGCCAACTAAACGATATAATTTAGCGTTATCAAACTCCCCCACACTTAAACCTTTTCTTGTCCTCAAGAAAACCATGACTCATAAGAAAAATAGTGCATACAGATACTCATCCTAGGCTACCAACTCTACTTCGATTAAGTTTGTATCGATAGGTACTTGCTCACACACTAAGGATATCGTAACAATACAATTCCTCTTTTGGGATCAACAACCTCCCTCTTATACAAGCCAATATGAATCATGTTATTATACCTAAGTTTAATTCACTCATCCTTCTTTCATCCCTTTTCATTCTGGTGCAATCACATTAAGCCTGTTATCCTTTCACACTCATGGTAGGATAGCCTGTTAGTGACTATGATCTCATTTTCATCATTTTTTTTCTTTTGCACATATCAATAAAATAAATAATTTTACACGGTTGGGCTAAATGATCGGGTAAGGACCACCTAACTTAGAAGGAGGATTTCTTTTTATTCATTCATTTTTTTTCTCTTGATTTATTCTTTTAACTTTGAGATCATACACTTATTTGCATCGGCTTCATACTTAGTGTGTGCTTAGGATGGTGTTGACTGCTAAATAAACTAATTAGGGACTACTAAAGGGTGAGAACTTAAGGCTACGACATAACAAGTACTCAAATTGATTTCCATAATTGAGAGGCTCATGGTGTTAAAACGATATTGATCTTGCGGAATTTTCCCAAGTCTCACAATCTAACCTTAATTTTGTCTGTAGCCTCAGATTTTCAAAAGAAACACTATTTTTGTAATTTAGAATTTTTCAAATTATTTGGTACGGCTAAAAAATACGGAGAGATCGATAAACATAAAATCAAGCATAAAGACTTGACAGCACATACAAAGACGCAACAAAATACTAAAATTGAAAAAAAAATTAAAATCATGCTGGAAATACATTAAATCTAACTAGAAAAATGGTAAAATGGAAGCGATAGAGTTCCTCCCCCACACTTAAACCAAACATCGTCCTCAATGTTTTGATAAAATGTGGAAAATGGATGATAGAACCTGTACGGATGCCTTTGTTTCCTACTACAGCCAAATTCACTCTGATTCTTCCCTTGTTGTCCCTGTCTTTGCTGATCACTTCTTCTCCGGCGTCTTGTACTACGAGATATCTGAATCTGCTGAAACTTCACTTTCCTGAAGTCGTTCATCATATTGCCTATTTCCGGAATAAGTACCTGCAAAACCTGTTATGAAAATACTGTATGGTGTGTGTAGGTGGAGCCAGACCATACAAAGAACAAGGATAAGGTGAGTGACCGACGGGAGAGACATGCCATCTCCCATCATACTCAACATCGATGTCACCACCAGCAACAACATTCAAAGGAACGTGCGTGGGCACCATCTCATCTTGAGGGATTGTCATCTAGAGATCTTTCGCCTAAATACAGCTGAGACGTGACAAGCGATACATTTCTTTATTTTCTGCAAACAAAAATAATAAAAGGAAACTATTAAATTGAAAACTCATGGGTTACCACCCACGTGGAGTTTTGTTTAACGTCGATAGCTCGATAGTTAAGAGTGTTATTCTTTGGTTTCCATGGCCATTTATCAAGCCATCTCACATATCCCTCACCTTTCCTTTTCTTCTTTCTGTGGGGTGGTTCATTCTTTTGAACTTGTGGTGGTGGTTCTGTATCTATGCTAAGTATTAGACTTTCTTGTTTGGTCTTAGTCATTTTATCCATCACCTCAAATTCAAACTTTACCCTCTTAACATTAAGGGTTTCCTTAGTTTGGTCTTCAAATTTTCTTTTTTTATGCAAGTATTCAGACAAGGGTGCGTGGATAATTTTCCATACATGCACATACGTTTTAGAGTCTGCAAAATTATACGGAAAATGATATGGTGGGGTATATGGAGGGTGGTCAACAATTCGTGCTTAATTCTCTACCTCTTCGACAACCTCGTTTGTGGATGGTGTTGGTGAATTTGTCTCAATCTCAACTCTTTCCTCACCATAACTCTCATCAACCTCATTATCACTCTCATCAGGAATTTCGATTTGGTTTTCATTGCTGGTTATTATAACATAAGAATTCTCCTCAAGGGAGGGACCTATAGGTGTCAGTGCAAGTAGTAAGGTTTGGGTCTCCAATGCCTCAGTGTGAGTCACGAGGGACTCGACCATCATGTTCAGCCGCCTAAGGGTTTCATGATTATCGATATGTTGTCTTTTAAGTTCTTCATTCTGGATAGTTTGTGCGTCCACAAAGTGCTCCATCATAGATTCTATTCTAGCATTGGTCGATGTTTCAATGAAATCTTCCATAAATGTTTCGAGGTTGGACTGAACGGATTCTTGCGGTTCTTTAAAATATTGAGAGTGGTAATTTGGGCGGAAATGAGATAGCGTCGTGTGGAAATCTTCCATTAGTATTTTGAGATTGGAATTGTACGACTCTTGGGGTTCCTCGAAATATTGGGAATGGTAATCATCGGGAAGATTTGGGAGCGATTCCTCAAGGTATTGGGAGTCCTGCTATTGGTAATTGTAGAAAGAATTAGGGTGCGGCTACTCAAAATTTTTGAATTCATAGTTATAGAGGTTATTTGGGTGAGAATGGGTGGACGAAGGATTGAAATTTTCCATATGTATTTCGAGGTTAGGATTATGGTATCCTTGAGATTCCTTGAAATATTGGGAATGGGGATTGTTAAAAGAGTTTGGGTGGAACATAATTAAAGAAATAAGAAAGAAAATACCTTAGTCTATTCGGTGCAACAACAGAATAATAATATTGACTGTTGGTCCCCAACAACGGCGCCAAAAACTTGATGCGTCCGCAAGTGCACGGATTTATCGAAGTAATATAAAAGATTGTCGAACAACGGAGACCAATATCAACCTATCGTTATCTATCGTTACTTTGTAAAGCTAAGGCTAATGATATTTGATTAGAACTAAAACTAAAATAGAACTAAGAAAATATAGAAGAACGAGGTCGGGATATGGTTTCCGCGCTCCTAAGGGACTCATAGAATGAGGTGCTAATTACGACTATACTCCTATTCCGTAGAATATACCAACTTAAAGACATTGACTCACGCTCTCGTGGTCTTAACTAAAATCATACTTCCTAATCCCAAGATTTTGCTCTCGCTCGCCCGGTAACTAGGAAACACTCTTTGAAAGCTAATATATCCTAAACGTCTCTAAAGTGCTCTCGCTGTATTTAGATAAGTTGCCTAATTTCTACTATCCGGTTCGCTCCTCACGCTCTCGCGGATCTCGGCTCAAACCTTTATATGCATCTCACTCTCATGACAAAGCAATGTTAACTAACATCTCACTCTCATGACAATGCTAATTAAATTACGCATAGAAATTATAACCAAAACATAATTGTAGTTATTAATTTGCACCTATTATTTTCTACCGAGTCTCATCGGTAACGACGGTCCTCATACGCCAGACTCTAAACTAATTAGAAAGACATATAATTAAATGGAAACGACATAAACATAAAGATTGAAATTAAGAACAACATACTTTAACAATTAAGGGATGCAGTAACAATAATAATAATAAAGCGATAAAATAAAGAACCTGTAATAAACTTGAATTAAATGTTGGAAATAGAGAAACTGAAATGTAAGATTGTTGATCCAAGCGTTACATAGAACATAGGCCTAATACTAATAGTGTGGTAGTTCCTCGATGTGAGAAACTACCACTTTTACAATGATAATTTATGCCTAGAACTATGAAAGAATAAATTGCACAAAAACTTGGATGCCCCTTTAAAGCCAAGAGCAAACCTATATATAGAAGGAAATTTCATTTTGTAACTTCCATGGAACATAAATGAGTGGTGGAGTAAGTGGGAGTAGTTGGAAGTTGGAGAAGTAGTGGAGTGAGTGGGAGTAGTGGGAAGTTGGAGAAGTATTGGAGTGAGTGGGAGTAGTGGGAAGTTGGAGAAGTAGTGGAGGAATAAAAGGGAAAGTGGAGATTTATTCTCCTAAATTATAGGTGGTTGGTGCCGCCTTCCTCTCTCCCTTAACAAGTGGCGGGTGTCACATTTGATAGGTGGTGGACGCTACCTCCCAATGTGGCTTGTGCCACATTGTGTGAGAGTGGTGGGTCTCACCCCTTTTATTTTCTTTTCGTCCTTTTCTTTCCTTTTTATTCATAACTTCTCATTTTCTTCACATTTCTTCCTTTAATTCTTTTCTTTCCTTTCTTTTGTGAATTAATCCAAGTCACCTGAAAACATAGTAAATGATATATAAATCGAAGCATAAATCAAATAAAACAAAGGAAATCATAACTAAAATTCATGTAAGTCAAGCCAATTAAACGATATAATTTAGCGTTATCATGCATTTGGTTGGAGACTTATGAGTTTTTTTTAAAATAACCCTTCTAGACATTTGATGCTTTAAATTTCTAATTTGAGAGGTTGCATCGATAAAAAGATTGCATCTAGTTTATGGTTAGTGGTGTGTTGGAATTTGTGGTGGGCAAGGAACAATATAATCTTTAATGATGAAATTTGTGATCCGGAGATGATAATAGAGCGTATAACATTATTTTTGTGGTGGTGGATCCTCATTCTTTCTAAAGGTCGAATATCTTGTAATTATTATGAGTGACATATGCATCCGACACATTTTTTGTAACCTTTGTTTCTTTTGTCAACTTTGGTTATTGATTGTTATATTCGGGTTGAGGTACCCCTAGTACCTCTTTTCTAATATATCTCTTGGCTTATAAAAAAAGTGTTTGAATTAAAATTTTGATGAAAAAACCCATGTTACAGAGCATGATATTATTATGATGTTCGTATGAAACATGTGTCACCCTTTTGGTGATTTACTCTGATTTAATTATGTATAATTATCGTGAATATTCTTTGGGTATAAGGGTGTTACATTATTAGAGAAAGTGACTTCTATAACCAATGGAAACTTCTTGTTTGCGTCTCCATTTATATTCCCCCAATCTCATAATCTTAGCCTCGTCTGGTCTTTGTTTCACAATCAGGTATCCTTCGTTTCTTGGAAGAGGTGCTTTGGCGAAAAATCACTTCCAGATGTTACGGTGGTGCGGGTCTCATCGATGAGTGATAATTGAGGTGACAATGGATCAATAGATTTAACCGAGCTTTTCGGTGCCACGTAGGACGTGGCTGTCTCAATCTCTTTGCAATTTTGGCAAAGATCTTATTTTGGATAAAGGATGATCTATTCAAGGAATTTTGCGGGAATTAGGAGTCAATTCACACAGACGACGTCATTATTCTGTTCTAGAATCATAGTTCGTGTTTATTGATGATGAAAGACTATGGATTTTATGATGATGATCTCTGGTACGATGTCGCAAGGTGGATCTGCAAGGTTACTATAACATTATGAATTAAATTAATTTACTTAATTGAATTTTGTTGCTTTTATTTAATTGTTTAAGAAATTTAAAATGCTTTTAAATTAATTATTTCACTAATAATATTTATAGGTGATCATTTGGCAAATTAGGAGTGATATGGTGTGTTGATGCCAAAGACATAAAAATACCAGCACATATGCAGAGGTATATGGTTATCGACTCAGATTTCAGTGGTGTTAAAATGAGAATAAGAGTATTGCAAACTAAATATTCATGATTGAAGGTGCCCTAATCTCTTGGAGCTCAAGAAGAAGAAAAAAGAATTGTGGCTTTTTCATCTTGTGAAGCTGAATATGTGGTTGCATCGTATTCAGCGTGTCAAGCAGTATGGATAGAGATGGTGTTTGAAGAGCTCAAGATCATGGAACCTAAAAAAATGAAGTTGTTTATCAACAACAAGTCAGCGATCGACTTGGAAAATCATCCTGTGTGACATCGTCGAAGTAAGCACATAGAGATAATGTATCATTTCCTTAGGGATCAAGTAAATAAAGGGAAGTTTGAACTTGAGAATTGTCAGACAAAATGACAACTAGATGATATACTCACCAAATCCCTAAAGAAAGTCAGATTCGATGAATTGAAGAAAAGTATTGGGATGAGAAAGTCTCGAAAATATGAATTAGGAGGTGTGTTAGAAGTTGTAATTAAATGTTTTAGAATGCAAGTTGTATCCGACTTAGGTGTGTAAGTTGTATTCGACTTAGGTGTGTTCGGCCAGTCGAAGTAGTGAGTCAAGTAAGAGTACAATGTATCCGACCGATTCAAATACAACATGTAGTTGTCAAATTAAGTAAGCATGCATTCAACTTAGTTGAATGATACGGTTTGTAAGTTTGTATTTTGGTTGCTTATATAAATAGTTGACGATGTAAACACATAATAGCTTTTCAATACAACAATTTTATTTTCATTCTTCTTTCTTCTTGAAACCCTAATTATTCCAACAAATTCATATTAAATTTTCAAACATTTTTCTTCGTGTGTTATTATACAAAAACATGTAACTTATTGTTCAGGTGTTATTATACGAAAATATAAATTTCTTTCTCAGACATGTCATTCCAAACAAACAATGTAGCGATGATTGATAAAAGTGTGTCCAGATTTCAAAAATTCAGAGTTTGGGAGAACATATAGGGTGTAATAACTAATCGTATACTATTTATTATATATATGTTAGTTAGGTAATTAGACTAGATCCTTACTCTTTCGTTTTGAAGTCCATCAATGCATAGAAAATGTCAAATTCTGAAATTTACATACCAAATTACATCAGTATTAGTAAGAGTTTTATTTGTTTGTAATCCCAACATTTAACAATAATCTCCTATGAAGGACTAAATATATTTAACTAGAGCGCGGCAATGTATCCACTAGTTCCATCAGAAACTCAACAACATGATCTGGTGAGGCAAGTGTATACCGCGCATTGGTTCGGTTTCGTCCGACAGCACATGAGAAGTAATTCTCCTTCTTAAGGTCAAGGACATTCCATGATGTATTTTCTGGAGCCGGGCGTCGTGGTGATCTGCAAATTTGATTATTTGTTCTCTTCTGATCAGAATTTGAGACTGGTTTTTGAGCCTTGTTTTGAGATGATGATGAGTTTGCTCCATTTTTACTACTAGCTGGAATTTTCAAAGCTGGTTTCTTCTCTACAGGAAACTTAACTGCTTCTGTTTGTACCTTATTACTTCGCGGAAGACCAACGCGGATAGATGGAAGCTCTGGCTCAAAAAAGGAAAAAAGATCTTCATCCTGTAACAAAAAAAATCATGTTCAGTTCAATTCCTTAAAGTATTTTCATATTTAACACGACCACGTTTTCATCACTGATAAATGAAAATATAACTCACCTTTCCCAGAAAATGTCCTATACAAAGAACATAATCAATCGGCGATGTCATTGATTTACTGTGAACTATCTCTCCTAATATGCGGTCAATGGCTGCTCCCTGATGATAAAAAGAAATTTCGAATAAACTGTTATATATGTACAAATAAAAGTATTTTAATGAAAACTTCAAGTGATGAATTATTAGAAACAAGAGATCATATCATATTATTACCTTTGTCATGCCAACAGCTCTAACCTCAACCGATCGGCTCCCTTGAACAACTTCTACTGATGAATTAGAAATCGGACCTGTCCAGAGATGTTGCAGCATATCTCTTGCTTGAAGTTTTCCAAACTCGACATCTATTTGAAATGTAAGAATCAGTAACAGGATTGAAAGATAGCTGCAAAACTAAAAGATCAATCTACAATATGAACAATTCAAGCAAGCACCTGCATATTTGTAATTCCATACAAGTGAAGTTTCCCTTTCTTCAAAATCAAAGTGTGACCGCGGTGTTCTTTCTGTAAAGTACTCAAAAACATGCTGCAAAGCAGGATCGGAAATGTAAGTCGATGGCATATATGAATGAAGAAAGTTACATCGAAAGAAATGGAATTTAAAAACTAGCTCTCACTTTCACGCTGTCGAACCATTCCATATTCAGGTGCACCGGCATTGTTGTCATCCATTCACCCTTTGAAGGTTGTAAAAACATCCCATTTTCTGCTGCCAACCACATGTCGTATTCTTTGAAAATCTGTTTATACGAAAACGTTACAACTGGACTCATCTAACCGTTCATAAAGAAAACAAGAATGTGCCGAGAATTACATCATCTAGAACTTTTCTACCACTTCCACTGAGCACAACTACTGTGGTATTTGGATCATTGCAAAGTGCTGTTAAGGGTTGTCTCAGTTCTGGATGCACCTTAAGTTCCATTTCTTTAATCTGATCACCAGTTTTCTCAACCGGTTCTGTTAAAGTTCCATTGAATCCCTGGATATGTATAACAAGCCTCAGTGCAAATCTAAACGCAAGAACAAGAAAAAATCGCTCTTCAATGATAATTGTGTTGCTTTAGGGTGGTGTAAAATAATAAAACCTTGAAACTCCTGAAAATATATCACTGTAAAGTATATCTATTAGTTGAGTCATGAGCTTTAGTACGAGTAAGCATACCAAAATGAGCAATCTATTAGTTGAGTGTCGATAACGTCGAATGGCAATTTCTTTTGGAAGCCTAGGCGGAACTTGTCTAGTCCTTAGTTGTGCCTCGATAACAGTATCATTTAGTTCGCTGCAAATATTCAAAGATTTGTAAGGTAATGTGGTTCTTCCTGATAATCAAAGCAAGAGATATAAAAAATAGGTAATAAGAACAAGAAAAGAGTTGACAACTAAATTCAGAAGCGGAAACGGATTCCATGCAGTAAATGCATCACACAATTCTCAATGTTGACCGTCCAATCAAGATCAATGGAAAAGATCATGTAAAACTGTTTTTGTTATTGTATTCTGAGCCTTTTAGAGCACAATTAACAAAATCTAAATACAAATCTGCGTACCTGACGAAAGTTTCTGCCCATTCTTGTGCAGTGTGGGATTTCACATGAAGAAAATTATGCTTATGTCTCTTCTCTCTTTCCGAGGGGTGCATATTCAGAGCCCTTGCAATTGCAGTAGCAACTTCTGTAACATTCCAGGGGTTGACAAGAATTGCCCCAGCACCAAGAGACTGGGCTGCACCAGCAAACTACAATGAAAAATTATGCAAATGTTAATAATCCATATTACAGATGAAAACTTTCCATAATCAAATTTCAAATGGTAATAGTTTCTTTAATTACTTCACTAAGAATGAGAACCCCTTTCTTTTTCTCCTGGCAGGCCACAAATTCATAACTCACAAGATTCATTCCATCCCTTAAAGATGTGACTAGCGCTACATCTGCATAAATATAGTGGGTATGAATACAGTTAGAAGAAAGCTTGAAATGACAAGAACTGAATATAAACAATATATTTTGATGCACTCACAATAAAAAGAAGTCATAAATATTGTGGGTATGAACACAATATTACAAGAAGTTATTCGTTGAAAAGTTGCAAGTAAAGCTATAAAAGAAAAATGTAAAAGTACACAAATTTTACCTGTAACTGCGTATAGAGCACATAGTTCATGAAAGTCAATAGAGCGATCCTGCAGATACAAACAAAAAATCATGAGATTGTCAAACATAACAAAATCTTCAGTGAGTTGAAGACTCAATCAATGAAGGTCATATACTTCAAATATAAGAAGTCTTGGTGTCCAATATTTATTGGACAGATAATTCTTGATGCGTGATATGCAATGAAAAAGAAATATATGTACATGGGGTGGTCAGTTGGCATTAATTAGTATAATTTCAATCAGGTTATCATTGTATCAAGAGCATACCAGGTGATGTATAGGAACACTATTCAATGATCCAAATCTACCATTGATGCGACCAACAATTTCATGAACCTGACTTGTAAGCTTTTGATCTATGTTACACAAGAAATAAAGTTCAACCAGTCATAATTTAGAAACCAGGAGTAAAGCAAATACTTCAGACTATCAATAGGTCTAAGAAATTATTCAGTTGAATTTTTCAATTTCAAAGTGTAAAAGACTATCTTCTAATCTAACTTGAGATTATTGGAAAAAAAAGATCTACCACTTGAAAGTAAGACTGTTTTGAAGAAAATAAGTAACATACATTCAGGAACATCTGTTCGTGTTGGGACGGCGATTTGAACCAAAACTACTTTATCGCACCAATAAGGATTTTCTTCCAAAAACTTTTCAAATGCTAGAATTTTCTGAGGGATTCCTTTAATCATATCAAGGCGGTCAACACCTAACATTACCTGTCAAGACAGAAGAAATGAAATCTGAATCATGGCTCCGCATATCAAACAAATGCAACTTAGAAAAAGTGGGAAGAAACATCTTCACTTTACTACATGAGTAAAATATATATACCTTTCTTCCTTTGAATCTTTCTTGCAATTCTTTGATATGCTCCTGTACTTGAGGAAGGTCTAGCGCACGTATAAATCGATCTGGATCTATCCCAATTGGAAACTGACATTCAAAAGCAACAGAAGAATTTTTAAGCTCATTGTGGTGATTGGTCACTCAAAATGAAGTTTTATTCAAAGTTTTTTTTCTTTATCCCTACACTTCTCTTCTAATAGGTGAAATATTAATCCAAGGTAAATAATAACTGTTTAAATTATAAAGTAAAAGGAAGCTTATAAAAAAATTCTGTGGGCACTTACTGTGGCAACTCGAGTTAGCTTCCCTTGATACTCAACCCCGTAAGGGGTACCTTCAAGCCCAAGGATGCGAGTACAGGCACTCACATAATGTCTAGCATAATCATAGGTGTGAAAACTGTGCAAGATAAATTGCACTTACCCAAATCAGATCGACGATATAATAGAAAAATGAAAATTATTATACCAAAGGTGGAGATAAGGGAGAAATTAAGACTAACCCGACTAAATCAGCTGCAAGAACAGAATGCAAAAGCTCGGAACGAGAAGGAAGTGTCCTGAGAATTTCCGAAGAAGGAAAAGGGGTGTGAAGAAACCACCCAACTTTCATTTTACTATTATATTTCTTCAAGTATTTGGGAAGGAACATAAGATGGTAATCATGGCACCAAACAACATCATCCTCTTCATAGTGTTGGTTCACAACATCAGCAAACATTTGATTGGCTTTCTCATAGGCCACAAATTGAGATTGGAAACTTCGTGTGGTGGCAAGACGGTCTTCTTGTGGAAGTCCGAGGTAATGGAAAAGGGGCCATAAAATGTTGTTGCAATAGCCATTGTAATATTGATGAACAATCTCTTCATCTAGAAATACCGGGATACACCTCTGTAATGTTCAATAGCACAAGCAAGATCAAGACAACAAAATTTCATAAATTTTTTACATCGTTATAATTAAATAAGCAAGATTGTCCAAATCACGATCTAGTTCTTAAAATCTTAATATTTTGTGATCTCACCCACTCCAACTGATCCCGATCTTAAGTAGAATTGTATGTTATAGCTAAATTGTGAAAAAAAAAATCATAAAACTATTGATTATGTGCAATCTTGTCCATTTCCAACCTGGCCACCATCATTACAAGGTGAGAAGGATGACCAGATACTGAGTAGGATCTTCCGTTCTTATAACTTATAATCTTATGTTTTACGACACTCCCGATCTTATGCATGATCCCTATCTTGACAACCTTGGGAATAAGTTAACTAAGGGTTTTCAATTTAAAGAATATATACAATTTGAAGGATGAAAAGATTAAGAAAAAGAATATGAATACCTTTTCAGCTAATGCTTTAGTGAGTGCCTTCTGTCCAACCACATCTGGAACATTGACACCAGCCCAACCTATCCACCTTGCTTCAAACTCCTTCACGCCTTTGTTAATATACAATACCGAAAAAGGAAGTAAATACATCTTAAAACCATAAATAGAGTAAAAAGAGTATACATACACACAGAACTATCGAAACACAAAAATAAGGAGAGTGCACAAATAAGGAGATTGATGATACATACCTAGAAGACCACTAACGAGGCCACCTGCACTTATCTCCAAAGACCAACAATCCTCACCTTTTCTAATGGCAGACACAGGCAATCTGTTAGCCACAATCAAAAGCCTCTGTCTATTACTACCACTATACTTCCCAACAGTATCTTCTCCTTCTTGTTGTCTTCTCTCAGTTATTAATGACGACGATGATGATAGTTTTTCAGCATCAACTTTCTCTTGATCCTGCTCCAAGTATTCATTATTTTCACTTCCTCTTTTTCTCAACTCTTTATCTCTCAACAATCTTTCTACACGTCCTGGTATATGATTCGAATCACCATTATATTTATTCCCTGGCATATAGTATACTTATAAATAATATCAATAACAAGGGAGAAGCTAATATTAGTAACACTGAAAAACTTGTTAAATTGCTTGGGTTGAGAAACAAAAAGTTGTGACGTTGGAAATATTGGTTGTGTTGAGAAAGAAAAAATTGTGACAGGAGAGTTAATGGAAGAAAGATGTGTCAAAAAAAAAAAACTGAAGTCAATCGTTAGGGTTTAGTGAGTCACCTTTTAAAGTGTTACGGCAGAAACTTAATAGAGGGATAATGTAATTTCAACCCATCAACTAATTCTATATTATTTTATTATATTTTCTTATTTATTTAATAATTTAAATTTTATAGATTTTTAATGCAGTTATTCTATTCAACTTTTTAAGGTGAATACGTAAGAATTTATCATTTATTAAAAGTAAAATTAATAAAAGTTAATAATTAATTTTATATTGAAAACTTTTACTTTAAGATTATTTTTTTAAATGATACTTATTTTAGAACATAATATTTTTTTTGAAGATAGTACAAAATTTGTTCTTCCTATGCCTATATCTAAAATAATTTTATTTTTCTTAAGATTATAAGAATTAAATGTAAATTTTGGTTACAATAATAAAAATAAAAATAAAAAATTATAATTATAAAATGGCGTCTAAATAAATTATAAACTTTAGTTAATCTGATTTCATAGCGTTGATTTATTAGTCTTGTCAAAAGACTCATGGACTCGTGGTATAACAAATATAAAAAATTTAATATCTTAAGTTTTCGATAATATATGTAATCTTTTCCTTCCAAATTATAAGAAAAATAAATAAATTGGCTTATTAAAAAAAATTTAATAAGTTTAAGAAAATATATAAAAAGTAAGAAAATATATAATCTCTTCCTTCGATTTTGTCTATTTTAAAAAAAAATTAATATATAAAAAAAAGTTTTGATATGTAATCTCTTCCTTCCATTTTGTAAATATATAAAAAAAAAAAAAAATTTAATATGTATTGTGAATAAGATACCTTAGAAACAATGTATAATAGATTTCTCAAGAAACCCACAAGGATTAGGGTTAAGGGTTATCAAAATAATAATAAAGATTGATTATAAACTGCTATTATTTCATTTCTCTTTAAACAAGAATACAAGTATACAAGAATAACAAATAACTTCTCTCACTTTTGTACTAGGGTTTTATCTTCCTATTTTCCCTTATACAAAATATGAGAGACTAATATGATATTTATAATAAAACTAACATACTAACCTAATGGGTTTTTTAACAATTACTCATTACAAGCTAACTTGGGGTACAAGCTAACTTAATCAATTGGATCCATAACACAAGGCCCAATTAAACAATAACATGTGAGTAGACTCCGACGGCATGTTATTCGTACTACAGTTTGTTCCAATATTCCACAAATATCCACCTTGGAACACACCCTATACCAACAAGAAATAAACTAGTTTTCTTCATGCAGCTTTATCAACTGGATACAGTGGAAAAACTTGCAAATGGGCAACGTCTTGGTGATCATATCAACAACATTATGATCAGTCGAAACCTTCAGCACTTGGACTTCTCCACGCTCGATTACCCCTCTAACGAAATGTAGCCTCACATCAATGTGCTTGGTTTGCTCATGATTGGTTGAGTTCTTCGACATATGTATTGTACTTTGACTATCAGATTTAACAGTGATACTTCGACCTTGAAGTTTCAGCTCCTTTGCAAAACCTTCAAGCCACAATACTTCCTTTATAGCTTCAATTAGAGTGATATATTCTGCTTCAGTGGTTGATAAGGAAACAACCTTCTGAAGTGTTATTTTCCAACTAATTGTTGTGTCAAACATAATGAAAACATATCCAGAAATAGATTTTCTGGAATCCATACAACTTGCATAATCAAAGTCGACATATCCTTCAATTGCTGCCTTAACTTTGAAAATCTATTTACAGCAGACTAACCTGGCTCCAGCAGGTTTCTTGATCAGTTCCCAGGTATTGTTATATATCATGAAGAGATTTCATCTCATCATCCATGGCATTCAGCCATTCAGTCTTATTTCGACTCCTCATAACTTCCTTATAGTCTCTAGGTTCTTCGTCTAGAACCTCAATGGTAGATATTAAGGCATAAGCTATACGATCTGCATACCCAAGTCTCTATTTAAATTATTAAAAAAATTCCTTATTAGTTTAAGTTATTAGATTGACTTTAGTTTCTTCATTTCAAAATATAGTTTTGTTAATTTATTTATTAATGTTAGAAGTAAAGTATATATGTGATTATCACTTAAAAATATAAAAAATATTATTGTGTAGTAAGTTATTTAAATTTAGTTTTTAAGTTTAGTTGTAATTTTGTTTAGTTGTTGATAAACTAAAAATTCAAAAAGATGTGTCTTTGCTTTTCGATTCCGTTTTGACTTTTTATCTGGGTCGATGATATGATAAAAAGTCACGATAAATCGTTTCCGATTAATCGTGACCAATATGAGGCCTCTATTTATTTTATTTTCATTCTATTTAAGTTATTGTAATTTTTTTACAATTTATTCCACTTTATTAGTCTATTTATTTATTTTATTTATTTCTCACACTTTTATACGATATTTAATACTAACGGTTCCTATTAATCTGTACATTGCACACACGCTTCCTCTTGGGCAAAATACAACGATACCCTTTATTACTTCACAATCCCGTGTAAATTATTATTGTATCCCTCTCCCGTTTATTTTGTACGTAGCTTATGTTTCCGCATTTATTTTTCCGGTTTCGACTTTTGCTAGGAATATCCATAGGACTTAGAAATCGAATCCACTTAATTAATCGAATAAACAATTCATGCGCCTACATTTACACACACGTAAGTCGGTCACTATGTGATCGCCGTCTGTACGACATTACGAATCTAACTTATTTAACGAGGAACTGAGCTTCGGAATCTAGCATTCTGCGGGTCTTTAATGAACCACACCTGGGCTAGCCCCACGCGTAATGTTTCATTTACTCCTTCGTTTCTAACAACAATAAGCCCTAATTCATCCAAAATAATCGCAAGACGTATCTAAATTAATATATTAATTAACATAAGAACTAAACTCGGGAATCTAGCATTTCTCGGGTTTTTTAATTGAATTAATGTTGGGGCTAGCCCCCGATTTGTAATTCATTCACTCTTTCGTTTTCAAAACAAAACATCTTAATTCACAAATCAAATAACGAGTAACTGAACTCCGGAGTCTAGCACTCTGCATGTTCTTGAATTAAATCACTATTGGGCTAGCCCCACGCGACGTGGTTTATTCACCCTCTCGTTCCTAAAACACAGAAACCATTAAATAAATTATACGAAGAACTGAACTCAGGAATCTAGCATTCCTCGGGTGCTTGAACTGAATTACTCTTGAGGCCAGCCTTCGAGTTGTAATTCATTCACTCTTTCGTATTCAAAATAATTCAACAACCTTAAAGGATCAGACATGATTCATCTCCATAGGAAAGATATTATCTTCTATCCCCACAAACACAAACAAAAATCTTTCAAACAATTATTCTCAAAGGAAGAATGTGGCATTGCTTGTCGATCCTCGTATCCAAGTTTAAAGCTTCTTCTGATTTTTATCTATTCTCAAAGGAAGAATGTGGCATTGCTTGTCGATACTTATATCCAAGTTTAAAGCTTCTTCCAATTTTTATTTATTCTCAAAGAAAGAATGTGGCATTGCTTGTCGATCCTCGTATCCAAGTTTAAAGCTTATTTCGATTTCTCTTCCTCAAATGTTTGTGGTGGAATAGGCGAGATACCTCCCTTAAAGATGACGACTTGTCTCTTTCGTTTTCAAATACAACTTAAAACTTACCAACCAATACAAAATATTTTCCATAATTAATCAGCGAGTAACTGAACTCCGGAGTCTAGCACTCCGCACGTTCTTGAATGCAATCACTCATGGGCTAGCCCCACGCGTTGTCGTTCATTCACCCCCTCGTTTAAAACAATTTAATAAAGATCAAACATCTTTTCTCTAAACGAACATTGTTTAAATCTTTCTATCTCGTAAACAAGCTAGCGCTTCAACCTCCGCCGCGAGTATAAGCCAACGTTTAGCAGATTAGAAAGCGTTTTCAAACAATCGTTCAATTAAAAAACACAAACCGTAGTCGCACGAACTACGAAGCTCTGAATTTCCCATTGCACAAGGGAATACGTAGGCACGGGGATTTTTATCCTTCGCGAGCACAATAATAAAAAATTAAATCATTTCTCTGTCATAAATCACAATAATAAAAAACTTAACCTTTCCCTATAACAAATAATAATTAATAATCCCTTAAAGCAATCCTTAATCATTAAAAGAAGGTAATAATACAAGTTAACATTTAAAGCGCAAATTAGACTAAGAGGTTTCCGTTGAGTACAACGAACGTGAGGGGTGCTTAATACCTTCCATTTGCGTAACTGACTCCCGAACTTAGATTAGTGGTTTCGTTGACCATTTCTTATCCGATTTAGGTTGTGTCTATATCTCCCTTTTCTCTCGTAGAATAAATAGAATTAGGTGGCGACTCTGTTGTTTGTTTTAGGATCGTATTTTTCGAGGTGCGACAGTGAGTCGGCCTAAATTGACAGAGAGTCGGCCTGTTGAGACCCGCACGAATTGAGAAGGAAAATATTTTGATGAGTCAGCTCATGAAGGAGTTTGAGTCGGCTCATCCATACCAATGAGTCGGCCAAAATGTTGCCTCAGGCAGCTTATTGGGACCCGCGTGTTTTGGGCATCAACCACACTGAATGAGTCGGCTCATTGTGGAATTTGAGTCGGCTTATTCAGTTTATTTTCCCAAAAGGGTCATGTATTCTGAAACACTTCTTACTTTCTATTTCTCTGTACCTCTTACTTACTTTGGCATCAGAGTGCCTTGCAAGGCATACCCCATTTCCACTCATCAACCACATTTGCTGTTCACGTTCAACTATTGGAAGGCCCTCCTAATCAGGCAAGATCAGTGTCATATTAATAATTCGATTAATGGTACTGAGATTTCTTCTATGAGTTATGCACACTTATTCTAATGAATAATTGGTTCAAAGCTTGTTTACCAATCTATTCGGGGATAAATGAAAACTTAACTTACTATGTATTGGTTCAAATAGTAAGATACATTTACCCGAAACCATGAAATTTCTTGAATAATGGATTTAGATATATTTTGAAAATGATGGAGGATTATTGGACAAATTTTCAAAATATTAAATTAATAAATAATAATGATTAAATTAATTTTATAATCATTTTAATCATAAATGGTTGTGTCTTGAAGGGGTATTTTTTGGATTTATTTGTTAAATTAAAATAATAAATTTCCAAAAGTTATAATTGTCTAAGATCAAACCAAAGACCCTATAATGATTGGGTGCATGGTCATAAGATGCAACCACCAGACGAGCACAACTTTTCGTGAAAATGTTTGCTATTATTAATATATAATGGTTCGCGAATGATCATGTTAAAATTATTGAAACATTGTATCTCCTCACCAATTGATACAAGTTTTTCTATAAATAGAGATACCTGTTAGGTATTAAATACACACGCAAAATACTTGTTTCAAGTGCCAAAATTATATCCAACATTCTTAATTTTTCTAGTGCACGAGAATAAGTGAATGAACTTTATTCTATAAATATCATTGATCGATATATTTAATGTTAATGTGCAATTTATGTTAAAGTTTTCAAAAAATCTTAATGCGATTCGCCGGATTACCGATTTGTATTAAATTTATCTAAATCGATTGAGGCAAATCGAACCTAAAACTTAGTATAAACATTCGCTTAAAAATTTATTTTGTGCAACTTTTCATCGTAATGTGCTAATGTTTTGCACTATATCACAAGTTCTAACATTTTAAGGATAAGGATGCTAAACATGTTTTCGAGTAGAAATTTAAATGTTTTTTAAGGCAGATATGATTGGCATAACTAAATGCATTGTGGCTCTAGGACTTGGTTGAATTGTATCCCATCAATTGGAGTAGACACTCCTTGCATTGCCCCTACTGTTTTCTCTTCTTAATGAAAGCTTTCCCTTAAAAAAAAAAAAATTCATTTGAATGCCAATAACTTCATTGAAAAATCAATAAAAAAATCATGATTTAATTGATTTTTTAAAAGTAATTAATAAATAAGCACGTTAAATGATTGTGTTATCTATCTAAAAAATATGTCAGATTTAATCATATTATTTTATATTTGATCTAAATTTCATTATTTAGCACAACAAAATTAGAGAAAAAAATTTATTATATATTATGGAAAATGCTTGTTATTACGATAGAATTATTCACGAACATTGCCATTTGCAATCCATTTATTTCAATTCTCACACAAACCTACATTTAATTGACGTTGAGTTTCGAACGATTAATAAGAAAAGAACACAAAAAGTTAGCAAACAATATTCTTAGAATTGAGAGTTTAACTATGACAGGTTGAAGTTTACACCATAGTAATAATTTGAACTTTTTAGAGAGAGAAAGCTCTAACTTCTCTCTAAAACTTTTCTGAAAAACTCCCACTTTTTACATGGTCCATCATCTTCTTCAAACAAAATCATGTATCAGGTTCACTAACTCAGCTCATATTTCATCTCATCCTCTCCATTTCAACTCCGCTCACGGTTTCCGTTCTATTTTGGTAGGCAAAAACACAGATTTTACCCAATATCTGAAGTAAATACTGGGGGAGCTCCGCCCTATCTTCGGCTTAAATTCCCGACTTTCGAGTTCAGGGGCCTTGGTAGGGAGTTGTTTCTTCTTCCTGGGTTTTACTTAGATAGTGGGGATTGAATCTGTGATTTTTCGAACCGTGGGTATTACGAAGGTGAAAAAATTCCTTTTTTTTCTTACAATTTCAAATAGTTACATTCTAGGGTTTTGAGATGGGGGTTTCAGAAAATAATGGTGGTGGCTGGACAAAAGTGAATCGTAAAGGTAATGAACAAGGTCCAAGCACGAGACGATCAATTTGGAAAGCACAAGGTGGGAAAGTTAGCAGGCGTGAGCTCGAAGATGCATCGTCATTCTTCTTCTCCGAATTTCCAGAAACATATGAGGCAAAAGATATGTTCCAGGTATTCTCGAAATTCGGTATCATCTTAGAGGTGTACATCCCAGCTAGGAGGAATATCAGAGGCAAAAGGTTCGGTTTCGTGAAATTCAAAAACGTGGAAGACGAACAACATTTAGCCATGCTGCTTGATAACATCATCATAAACGGGAGGAAAATTTTTGCTAACACTCTTAGATTCCAAAGAAGAAATTTCTGGCATAATGAACACACAGCAAACCAAGAAAGGGGGAATATGCACACTGATAATACAGGTTTCAATAAACCTCAGAAACAGGGGTTCAGGTTTGAATCAAATAATAGGGATGGTATATCTTTTGCCCAGATCACCAAGGCCAAACCAATTATCAACGGCGAATTCCCCAAAGCCAGTTACAAAGCTCATAACAATTTCTTCATGAGGGATAAACAAAAATTTGCTCATTTGGAATTCAACATTAATGAAGAACGGATGACTAGATTTAACAAAGCTTTTGTTGGGGTGATGGAATCTCCAGGGTCGACTTTTGAATGCGAAAGAGCTTTATGTTGGTGTAAGCCCTAGAGGCCAATACTTTTTGGTACTTGTATCGGATTATTCGTTTAATAATAAAAGGCATTTCTTTATTATGTTTGTCTTCAGAATAATAAAGTCCCTAGAATAGTTAGTCTGTTTAATGAAATGTTAAGTGTGACTTAATCATGAGATCCCATTAAACATAAAGACATTATTCTTAAAATATCCGTAGTCAAGCTTTATTGCAAAGTGGGATAACATTAAAGCATTGAGACTATTATGAAGATAGACTGATGATCACATCTCATGGATCATGGGTAAAGAGTTATCAAGTCTTGACATAGGTATAAATATTAGGAGTAATATTTATACCGGATTGACCCGCTATGAGAATACTACATAGTATGTTATGCAAAGTGTCATAAGTTATTCTCATGGTGATAATGGTGTATTACCACCCTTCGACCTGAAACCACTATGGACCCTAGATGTAGAGTCGGGTGCTTTATTGCTGATCAAACATTATCCGTAACTGGATGATCATAAAGACAGTTGATGGGCACTCCACGAAGCATGCTGAGGGACATGAGTGTCCTAGATGGAATTTGCCAATCCTGCATAACAGGAGAAATGTCTAAGGGCCCAATATTGAACTGGACAAGGATGACACAGTGTATGCCTTGTGTTCAATATAGACATAGGGGCAAAAGGGTAATTGTACAAACATATATTATCACGAAAAAGGTTTTGTCAGATCACATGACATTTTCGTGACTTGGGTAGCAGTGATGTGTTGCTAGATACCGCTCACTGTTTATTATGTTAAATATATATAATTTAATATAATTACCAACGTTACGAAATCCTACAGGGTCACACACATAAGGACAGTTTGATGAGAGATAGAGAAATCAAAGGAACACCGTAAGGTACGGTGCACTTAAGTGAAAATAGAAATTCGGATAATATAATAATAATTATTGTTATTTTATAATGGTTATAAAATAATAATAAAAGAAATATATTTATTATAATAATAGTTATTATAATAATATATATAATATTATTATGGATCATGTGAATTGGGCTTTTAGCCCGCAGCCCACAAGAGAGTCTATAAAAGGAACCCTTGTGATGAAGCTTTCACTTGATGCAATTTCGTTTTTGATTCTCTTTTCTCACTCAAATAATTCCGTTCGTAAGCAGCTAGCACTGTGACCGGAAGCTGTTCGTGTGGACTGAGTAGAGGCGTTGCACTTCATCAACGCTTGTGATCGCTGCATCAAAGATCTGAATCGCCACAAAGAGGTAACGATTCTATCACTGACCATGCTCATTCGTAAGGATCACTAAAGGAAAATTTTGTTTTCCGCTGCGTTTTGATCGCAATTTTCCTTCAGTGGTATCAGAGCCACTTACGAAACCATGGATCTGATAGCTGTTAAATTTCCGTCTTTTCTGTATTTGATTCGATTAAAACACAGAATGAATTTAACAATAAACGATTAATTAAATTTGGCATCTGTTGTGTACGATTTGGATGATTGATGTTGATTATGCTTCAGAAACCGACATTAGTATGGTGAAGTTGTGCGATACATTGATCATCCATAGGTTACACAATTAGATCGATCACTTTTATATAAGATATAAGAAATTCTGATGCAAAGATGGTATATGGGATATACTGTTTTTGATTTCATCCATTCAATCACATAAGGATTGTAATTCTTTTGAAAGATCATCATTTTCATTCGCTTCGGAATCCGACGTTAGTATGGTGAAGCAATGACATGTTGATCTATCATATTGAGTTATCAATCGAGTTGTGTTTGACGGCATGAAATTGTTGCATTAGGATTAATGGCAGTACAAGTGTTGTATTGCCGCAGACTTTTCCGGTTGGGGTTGTAAATGCACAAAAGTTGTGCAGGAAACGACATGAAATATAATGAAGTGTTCATAAAATTTTTCGCCGGGGCGCTGCCCCTGACGACCCCGCAAGGAGGCGCTGCCCCCTTGACCCCCGTCCGCTGAACGGTCAGCGGAACCACCGTCCGCTGACCGGGCAGCGGAACCCCCGGCTAAGTCTGCAAAGTGTGATCAATCAGCCGAAATTTAATTTAGTTTATTTAATTATCGGAATTTTAAACTAATAATAAAAGTGTGTTTATTATTATTTATTTGTGGTGATCAGTTATGGCCTTAGTTTATCCTTTATTATTGTTTTGGGATTTTTAAATACGGCCTGCGTGTCGTGCCTCTCTCTCAATCTCTTTATGTAACTTCTTTTCTCATCTCACTCCCTCGTATGTAAAACGAGTTTTCTTATATGTAATGTAATATTATGTTATGAATAAAAAGGAAGTATTCAATATTAAAGGAGGACAACCTTGGAGATCATGCTTGGAGAAGCTTAGATCGTTATTAGGTTAGCTTAGGTTCTCTCATTGGCTTGAGAGAACAATTGCGTTAGGGGCCATAATTGTATCTTTTTATATGTATGTTGATGCATGTAATTGTATGTTGATGCATGTGAGAGACGTTTTGCATGTTAAGCCGGTGAGATCAAACTAATAACAAAATCCCTCAAAATTAAATATTAAGTTTATGCTTTCCAATTTTTAGCACTCATCAAGACTAGTATCGAGCATTGTAGGTTTCGCCTACGCGAGGTGCATGTTCTATATTAGTAAGGTGTGATGGGATAATTGTAATATCCAATTGCTAAAACAATGGGTCAAACTTAACTAAACAAATTATAATAAGATTATACATGTTTAGAAGCAAGAATTGGGAATGATTCATGTGATGGATCAGAATAAGGAGTTATTCACCCAATTGAAAATATTCGAGAGTTGTATGAGATACAATTGGAAGGAGTTCCTACTTAAATAACTTAGTTTTGTGTAATCAGCCTAACGCTGACTTAAAACAAAGTGAAACATGGATCTCGACCCACTAGAAAGTCTTCCAACGGGATTTTCCGAATCAAATGATGAGGGTCATTTGTTTTGAATAAAATAGTGGGAGCATATTTGATTAAAGGCCTAATTAAATATGTTGTTTTAATGATACTTATATTTTCATATTTCTCTTGTAGATTACCATGACAACAAACACATCGAACAATATTTTGCGATCCATCCTAGATAAGGAAAAATTGTCTGGGACAAATTTCCTGGATTGGCACCGTAATCTGAGGATTGTCCTCAAGCACGATAAGAAGCTGTATGTCTTGGAGACACCAGTTCCTGAGGAGGAACCTCCTAGTTCTGCATCAAAGGCAGAAAGAGATGCTTATAAGAAGCATTTCGATGATGCCAATGAAACCGCTTGCCTCATGCTTGCTACCATGAACTCTGAGTTGCAAAAGCAACATGAGAACATGTCTGCGTTCGATATGATCGGACATCTGAAAATGCTTTATCAAGAGCAAGCAAGAAATGAGAGGTTTCAGGTTTCAAAGTCCCTTTTTAACAGCAAGTTAGCTGAGGGAGCCCCTGTAAGTCCCCATGTACTCAAGATGATTGGGTATGTGGAGAATCTTGACAGATTAGGGTTTCCCCTTGGAAAAGAACTTGCGATTGATCTGATCTTGCAATCGTTGCCAGAGAGCTTCAGTCAGTTTGTCCTGAATTTCAATATGAATGACTTGGACAAAAGTCTTCCAGAACTGCTAGGCATGTTGAGAACTGCTGAGCAGAATATGAAGACAAAAGGGAAATCTATTCTGATGGTCAGTAATGGAAAGAAACAGAACAAGAGGCCCATCAAACAGGGTGGTAGAGGGAAAGGCAAGGAAGTTGCCAAACCCAAACCCACTCCTCCTGTTTTGAAGCCTAGTGGAGGAATAGCAAAGGAGGGCACTTGCTTCCATTGCGGTAAGACCGGACATTGGAAGAGAAATTGCCCAAAGTACCTGGAAGATAAGAAAAATGGAGTAGAGACTTCAAATTCAGGTATTTTTGTTATTGAAATTAATTTATCTACTTCTGCATCATGGGTATTAGATACTGGATGCGGTTCTCACATTTGTACTAATGTGCAGGGGCTAAAAAGGAGTAGAGATTTGGCAAAAGGTGAAGTTGACCTACGAGTTGGCAATGGAGCAAAGGTTGCTGCTTTAGCTGTAGGAACTTATGTTTTAACTTTACCTAGTGGTTTAATAATTCAGTTAGAGAACTGTTATTATGTACCTGCAATTAGCAGGAATATTATTTCCGTTTCTTGTTTGGACAAGTTTGGTTTTTCATTCATAATAAAGAACAATTGTTGCTCAATTTATTTGAATGATATATTCTATGCTACTGCAAAAATGAATAATGGACTATATGTCCTTGATCTTGAAATGCCAATTTATAACATTAATACTAAAAGGTTGAAACCTAATGAGTTGAATCCAACTTACCTTTGGCACTGTCGATTAGGCCACATAAATGAGAAACGCATTTCCAAACTCCATAAAGATGGACTCTTGGACTCTTTTGATTATGAATCATATGAGACATGCAGATCTTGTTTAATTGGAAAGATGACAAAGTCCCCATTCACAGGAAAAGGTGAAAGGGCTAATGATCTTTTGGCACTCATACATACTGATGTATGTGGACCACTGAACATACCAGCCAGAGGAGGTTTTCAGTACTTCATCACTTTCACTGATGACTTCAGTAGATACGGATATGTGTATTTAATGAAACACAAATCTGAGTCCTTTGAAAAGTTCAAGGAATTCAAGAATGAAGTACAAAACCAACTAGGGAAGAATATTAAAGTTCTTCGATCAGATCGAGGCGGTGAATATTTAAGCCTAGAATTTGATGACCATCTAAAAGAGTATGGGATTCTATCCCAACTTACTCCTCCTGGAACACCACAATGGAATGGTGTATCTGAGAGAAGAAATCGAACCTTGTTAGACATGGTCCGATCCATGATGAGTCACGCCGATCTTCCAAACTCCTTTTGGGGACATGCATTATTAACAGCAGCTTACACACTTAACCGTGTTCCATCCAAAAAGGTTGATAAGACACCATATGAGATATGGAGTGGTAAGAAACCACATATGTCTTACATGAAGATTTGGGGTTGCGAAGTTTACGTCAAACGACAAATTTCAACCAAGCTTGAGCCCAAATCTGACAAATGCTTATTTGTGGGGTATCCTAAAGAAACAAGAGGATATTACTTCTACAATCCTTCTGAGGGCAAAGTGTTTGTCGCTCGAACTGGAGTCTTTCTGGAAAGGGATTTTATTTCCAAAGGAAACAGTGGGAGGAAAATAGAGCTTGAAGAAATTCAAGAATCACAAAACATTGAAACACCTATGGAGGAACTAGAGCAGGAAACACAAGTAGTTGTGGAAGAGCAACCTGCTCAAGTAGAACAAGACCAGCGTAGGTCAAGCAGGACACGTCACCAACCTGAGAGATATGGATATCTCATAAGTGATCAGGGTGATGTATTACTCATGGATCAAGATGAGCCTGCGACCTACAAAGAGGCCATAACTGGTCCTGAGTCTGAGAAGTGGCTAGAAGCCATGAAATCTGAAATGGATTCCATGTACACAAACCAGGTTTGGACCTTGGTAGAACCTCCTATAGGAGTTAACCCTATAGGATGCAAGTGGGTCTTCAAGAAGAAGACTGACATGGATGGTAAGGTACATACCTATAAAGCAAGACTGGTTGCAAAAGGCTATAAACAAATTCATGGGGTTGACTATGATGAAACCTTTTCACCAGTTGCAATGCTTAAATCTGTTCGGATTTTACTTGCCATCGCTGCATATCATGATTATGAAATATGGCAGATGGATGTCAAAACTGCTTTCCTTAATGGGAATCTTCTTGAGGATGTGTACATGACACAACCTGAAGGATTTGACATACCACAAGATGCCCAAAAGATATGCAAGTTACAGCGATCAATCTATGGATTGAAGCAAGCTTCCAGAAGCTGGAATCTTCGTTTTGATGAAACCGTAAAACAATATGGATTCATCAAAAATGAAGATGAACCTTGTGTCTACAAGAAGGTTAGTGGGAGCATGATCGTGTTTCTGGTATTATATGTAGATGACATATTACTCATTGGAAACGATGTCCCTACCTTGCAACAAGTGAAGACTTGGTTAGGGAATTGTTTTTCTATGAAAGACCTAGGTGAAGCAGCCTATATATTAGGAATTAGGATCTATAGAGATAGATCACAAAAACTGCTTGGCCTAAGTCAGAGTACATACATAGATAAAGTGTTGAGACGCTTTAATATGCATGATTCCAAGAAAGGATTCATACCTATGCAACATGGTCTGTGTTTATCAAAAACACAATCCCCTTCAACTAAGGAAGAAAGGGATCGCATGAATAAGATTCCATATGCATCTGCAATAGGATCTATCATGTATGCCATGTTATGTACTCGACCAGATGTCTCGTATGCATTAAGTGCAACGAGTAGGTACCAATCTGATCCCGGTGATGCTCACTGGGTAGCTGTCAAGAATATCCTTAAGTACTTGAGAAGGACTAAGGATTCATTCTTGATATATGGAGGTCAGGAAGAGCTTGATGTAATTGGTTACACTGATGCTAGCTTCCAGACAGATAAGGATGATTTTAGATCACAATCTGGTTATGTGTTCTGTCTCAATGGTGGCGCTGTGAGCTGGAAAAGTTCAAAGCAGGAAACAGTTGCTGATTCTACAACTGAGGCCGAGTATATTGCTGCCTCAAATGCAGCAAAGGAAGCTGTTTGGATCAAGAAGTTCATTAGTGAACTTGGCATAGTCCCTAGCATTGTGGATCCCATTGGTTTATATTGTGATAACAATGGTGCTATCGCACAAGCTAAGGAGCCTAGATCTCACCAACGATCCAAACACATACTTAGGCGTTATCACCTCATTCGAGAGATAATCGATCGGGGAGATGTGAAGATATGCAGAGTACCTACACTTGATAATATCGCTGACCCATTAACAAAGCCTCTTGCGCAACAGAAGCATGATGGTCATACTAGATCTATGGGTATTAAGGGTATGCCTAATTGGCTCTAGTGCTAGTGGGAGATTGTTGGTGTAAGCCCTAGAGGCCAATACTTTTTGGTACTTGTATCGGATTATTCGTTTAATAATAAAAGGCATTTCTTTATTATGTTTGTCTTCAGAATAATAAAGTCCCTAGAATAGTTAGTCTGTTTAATGAAATGTTAAGTGTGACTTAATCATGAGATCCCATTAAACATAAAGACATTATTCTTAAAATATCCGTAGTCAAGCTTTATTGCAAAGTGGGATAACATTAAAGCATTGAGACTATTATGAAGATAGACTGATGATCACATCTCATGGATCATGGGTAAAGAGTTATCAAGTCTTGACATAGGTATAAATATTAGGAGTAATATTTATACCGGATTGACCCGCTATGAGAATACTACATAGTATGTTATGCAAAGTGTCATAAGTTATTCTCATGGTGATAATGGTGTATTACCACCCTTCGACCTGAAACCACTATGGACCCTAGATGTAGAGTCGGGTGCTTTATTGCTGATCAAACATTATCCGTAACTGGATGATCATAAAGACAGTTGATGGGCACTCCACGAAGCATGCTGAGGGACATGAGTGTCCTAGATGGAATTTGCCAATCCTGCATAACAGGAGAAATGTCTAAGGGCCCAATATTGAACTGGACAAGGATGACACAGTGTATGCCTTGTGTTCAATATAGACATAGGGGCAAAAGGGTAATTGTACAAACATATATTATCACGAAAAAGGTTTTGTCAGATCACATGACATTTTCGTGACTTGGGTAGCAGTGATGTGTTGCTAGATACCGCTCACTGTTTATTATGTTAAATATATATAATTTAATATAATTACCAACGTTACGAAATCCTACAGGGTCACACACATAAGGACAGTTTGATGAGAGATAGAGAAATCAAAGGAACACCGTAAGGTACGGTGCACTTAAGTGAAAATAGAAATTCGGATAATATAATAATAATTATTGTTATTTTATAATGGTTATAAAATAATAATAAAAGAAATATATTTATTATAATAATAGTTATTATAATAATATATATAATATTATTATGGATCATGTGAATTGGGCTTTTAGCCCGCAGCCCACAAGAGAGTCTATAAAAGGAACCCTTGTGATGAAGCTTTCACTTGATGCAATTTCGTTTTTGATTCTCTTTTCTCACTCAAATAATTCCGTTCGTAAGCAGCTAGCACTGTGACCGGAAGCTGTTCGTGTGGACTGAGTAGAGGCGTTGCACTTCATCAACGCTTGTGATCGCTGCATCAAAGATCTGAATCGCCACAAAGAGGTAACGATTCTATCACTGACCATGCTCATTCGTAAGGATCACTAAAGGAAAATTTTGTTTTCCGCTGCGTTTTGATCGCAATTTTCCTTCACTTTACTGGCAGAAGGCTATTTTCACATCAAAGCCACTCCACTAGGGGCCAATTTATGCCTAATGGAAGAAGAGAACCAAGGAGAAATCAGGAAGCTTATACAAGAAGACAAAGCATGGATTTCAAATTGGTTTTCGGAAATTCATCCTTGGACACCTGATGATGTGGACAAAGAAAGATTGACCTGGGTAAGCATTTATGGCCTTCCCTATCATGTTTGGGGGGATGAGTTTTTCAAGTTTCTGGCTGGAACTTTTGGTGCTTTTGTTAAAGCTGATAAAGATACGCAAAACCAATCAAGAATGGACGTTGCGAGGTTTCTAATCAGAACAAAGTTTTCCATGAACATGTGCGAAGTGATCAATATTGAGGTCAATAACCATACTTACTGCATCAAAATAGTTGGAGATTCAATTGGTGACAGATGGTCTGAAAAACATATGTCTAAACGTGGAGATGATATCTCTGAAGAGATATCCTCAAACTCTAGTGATTCATCAAATTATGGTGAAGACACAAGAAGTGGTGGACTGATTGGAGAAGAAATAGAGGATGTTTCGGATGATACAGAGGTAGCAGATTCGTTGGAATGTGAGAAGAAAATGGGGGATGAAAATGACAATAACTCAAGACATGATGCTACAGATGGAACAACACTCGAGGTTGCAGCAGCACGAAAGTCTAGACACTTTGGAGGTGAAAAGGAAAGCAAAGTTTCTGAAAAAAAGCAAAAGAATACATGAAATAATGCTGAATGTAGAACAATATTCGAGGCTACAGAAACACGGGATTTTAGGCAGGGTGGAGGTGTGAAAGCTATCAAAGTTTATAACAAAAGGCAAAAGGGAGACCTTGGGAAGACAAATACAGACAACATAGCAGGTCAATGTTGCACCATAAACGAAAAAACACCAAGATGTTTGGATATTGTGGAACAAATGGGCAACACATCCAAGAATTTAGTGGACAATAACCAGCACAAGGAAGGTAGCAATCAAAAGGAACAGACTCCACATGTGGGAAGAAAAAGTGGGAAGAAAAAGAAACTGATTGAAGACATTTACAAAAAACTTAAAATTCCATTTGATCCATCATATTATGCTACGCTACTGCACACTGATAAACATACTGATGATGAAATTGAATCACCCACGGGATACGAAGCTAATCACCTGAGCACTCCAACAAACTCAACCTCTAATGATTCCATCAGTGACTCTGCTATGCAGCATAGTAATTCAAGAATAAAAAAGAAATTAAAGGCTTTACCTATGAAATTATGGGATTCAATTAAAAAGTTGGGAATAGAAACAAATGATGAAGAGACATTATATGACGAATTCATCCGCATCATGGATAAAGCAAACAAGAAGAAAATCAAAGTTGGAAAAAAGACAAAGAAGATTGTAGCTAATAGGAGAACATGATATGTATTACATATAATATCAGGGGATGTGGAAGCAATATAAAGAGGAGGAAAGTTAGAGAATTGATAAGAAAAGAAAAAGCTGAGGTAATTTTTCTGCAAGAAACAAAATGCACAAAGATGACAGATGAGATTGTATACAGTCTATGGGGGAATAAAAACTGTGAATGGTCTGCATCAAATTCAATTGGTCTTGCTGGTGGAATGGTTACGATTTGGAATAAAAAAGCATTCAACCTGTATATTCATTTAAAGGGAAAGGCTTCATTGGTCTGAATATTAAATGGAGAAATTACAATGTTCATCTCATCAATATATACTCTCCATGCTCAAACTCAGAAAAGAGAGAATTATGGTAGAATATACTTCAAATAATTGGGTCTGCTACAGCTGGTGAATGGATCTTAGGCGGCGATTTCAACGCTATCAAACGGAAGAATGAGAGAATCGGGGCTGCTATACATAACAACAGAATTATGCTTGAATTTCATGAATTTATTGAAGCTTCGGGATGTATTGACACTCCCGTGGTCGGCAATAAGTTTACTTGGTTTAATGCTTCCGGTACCTCATGCAGCTGACTGGATAGATTCTTGATTTCACCTGGACTGCTGCAGAATTGGAACTCAGTAACACAAAGAGTGGGAAATAGAGACGTATCTGATCATAGACCCGTGGTTTTGTGTGCGAGAAACGTCAACTGGGGTCCAAAACCTTTCAAATTTATGAAATGCTGGCTTGAACATAATCAATTTCATAAGTTTGTTAATGATGAATGGAACAATTATAGTGTAGTAGGCTCTGCTGCATTTGTATTCTCAAAAAAACTGCAAAACTTGAGAAACAAGATCAAGAAATGGAACATTGAGGTGTTTGGATGGATTGACACAAAAATCACAAAGAATGTGGAGGTCATTAACGAAATGGAAGGCTTGATAGCAAACACGCAAGGAGAACTGAATATGGAACAGAAACATAACAGGAGTAATGCCATGGATAATATGTGGAAGACTCTCAGGATCAAGGAGAGCATCCTAAGACATAAATCAAGATGAAGTGGATATTCGAGGGAGATAAAAATACCAGATTCTATCACGCCGCAATCAATCAAAGAATCAGAGAAAATTCAATTAATACATTGATAATTGAAGATGAACTTATAGACGATGCGACAACAATCAAAGAAGAAGTGGTGAAACATTTTGAAAAGGTATTTCAAGCAACTAATAACAGCAGACCGACACTGGGCAGCAGAGGGATTCGAGCTATTTCAGAAGCTGAAAAAACTTTTTTGGAAACACCATTTCTTATTGAAGATGTCAGGAAAGCTGTGTTTGAATGTGCTGGAAATAAAAGTCCGGGACCGGACGGTTTCACATTTGATTTCTTCAAGGCTTGTTGGAAAATGGTGGGAAAAGAATTTTCCGGTTGTGTTTTGGAATTTTTTGTGGAATGGCTTCTACCTAAGGTACTAACATCTTCCTTTATGGTATTAATTCCTAAGAATGAAGATTCATCCACCGTGACCGAATATCGACCTATATGTTTAATTGGATGCATATACAAAATTGTGTCTAAATTAATGGCGGGAAGAATGAAGAGAGTCGTGGACAGCATCATTTCCAAGAATCAAACAGCATTTATAGAAGGTAGGAATCTGTTGGATGGAGTGTTAGTGTTGAATGAGATCATAGATTATGCCAAGAGATCTAAAAGCAATACCATGTTCTTAAAGGTTGATTTTGCTAAGGCTTATGATTGTGTTGATTAGAATTATCTAAAATCGATCATGAGATATATGGGGTTCGGTGAGTTGTGGATGAAATGGATTGAAGGAAATGTTTTGAATAATTACATGTCTATCCTAATTAATGGTAGTAGCACAAGAGATTTTAAGGTCACCCGGGGACTTCGCCAAGGCGATCCATTATCACCATTTTTGTTTGCCATTGCTGCCGAAGGTTTAACAACTTTAATGAATAGAGCGGTGGAGGACTCTATGTTTCGAGGGTGCAGGTTTGATAATGAAACAACGTTCGAGATTTTACAATATGCCGATGACACTATCATTATAGGAGAAGGATCTTGGAGTAATTTGTGGACTATTAAAGCACTGTTAAAGGGGTTCCAAATGGTATCAGGATTAGAGATCAATTACAATAAAAGCTCAATTTATGGCATAGGAACTGAAGATATTTATTTGAAGGCGGCTGAGGGTTTTCTTGGATGCAAAATTGATATTTTCCCATTTAAATTCCTTGGAATCATGGTGGGCGGAAATCCTAGATTAATTTCATTTTGGAAACCAATGATTGAAAAGATTAAATCTAGGCTGACAACTTGGAAAGGCAAACTCATTTCCATGGGTGGAAGAGTTCTACTCATCAATTCGGTATTGTCAAATCTTCCAATACATTACATGTCTTTCTACAAGATGCCAATCAAGGTTTGTCAAATTTTGACTTCAATCCAAAGACGGTTTTTGTGGAGTGGTTCATCGCTAAAGGAAAGTGTGAATTGGATTAAGTGGAAGACGGTTTGTAAGACGAAGCATGCTGGAGGCCTTGGCATAAAGAATTTACAATTATTCAACATTGCTTTGATGTCAAAATGGTTATGGAAGATGGTCAAAAACAAACAATGTTTATGGTCTAGCTTAATACAAGCACGATATGGAAATTTTACTTCTGACTTAATCCAAAATAAAATTGCGAAGTATAGAGTACAACCATCTCTATGGTGGAAGGATCTATTCTCAATATCGGATGCATTCAGTGTTGATGGTTTCTTTGGTTGAACTGTATGTGAAGTGGGCAACGGGAAGGTGGCGTCTTTTTGGAAATCAAAATGGTTGGGGAATGCTAATTTGGCTGAAACATTTCCGAATTTGTATTCGTCTGCGACAAATAAAGGCGGATCAGTGTCAGAATTTTTCTCTTTTACTAATAATGATTACAGGTGGAACATACAGGTGGATCAAATCTTAAGTAATCAATTGGTGGTGGAACAACATAGGCAATTGTTGGATAGTGTTCGTGGCTTCACTTTTAAGGAAGATGAACAAGATACATGGATTTGGTCGGCGGACTCGACAGGTGAGTTTTCGGTTAATACTGGATATACCATTTTGGATTCTTTGCTGGATTGTGGAAATAGTTTAGGGGATGTTGAGTTGAATGCTATTAGACTATGTTGGAATTCTACGGCGCCAGAAAAGATTAAGACTTTTGCTTGGAGATTATTTTACAACAGATTACCAACGCGAGATAACCTTCACCGACGTCAAATCATCGCGAATAGTAGGGACCTCCCATGTCCTCTATGTTTTTTGGTGGAGGAGGAGCGTTTTCACTTATTCATCATGTGTTGTAAAAGTAATCGGATTTGGAATTTATTGGGTTCTTGGTTAGGAATTTTGTTGGAACAACAAAATAATTTAATGGAACATTTTGAAAGTTGGTGTCAGAAGTTAGCGGTTCGGAACATTTCTAATGCAAATGCTGCGGCTATGTGGATGTCCATATGTTGGATTATTTGGAATTGTAGAAATAAGATTATGTTTAGTGGGGAATTTTGGGATGAGGATCAAGTTCTAAATGCTTGTATCACTTTTACATGGTGGTGGATTGGAAAAAGATCAAATATTAATTGTAATTATCACAGTTGGTATAACTGTCCAGTTGAATTTTTGTAATTATATTCACCGAAGAATATGTGACTTTGTATACGGGTTGGGTGCCCCTTTGCACCCTTTTTTGAATGAATTTTTTGATTATAAAAAAAAAACTATGACAGGTTGAAATCATATGACTGAATATGCTCATTTTGTAAACACTTAAATCTAAGCATTCTATTACCTTGGCCTTCCTTAAAAATTTAGAAACAAGAGCCTAAGAGGCATATTAATCTAGAAACAATGTTTTGCAAAATGAAACTAAAACTAGAAAACAAGTCAGAAAACATTTTCTAAAGCAAGACATCACTTGGAAAATAATCTAAATAGAGAAAATTTGTGGTTCTTCTTAATGCTGGTTTTGGCTTTAATGAGTTTCAACAAATTCTCCAGCTTCTTCTGATGATCCTCAAGAAAATCAATATCTTTCTTCTGTTGGTTGTTCTCGTCAAGCATATTCATGGCCACAGCCATTGCATTGTTGATCTCCTCACGTTCTTGAGCTGTCAGCTTTAAACTCACATCCTTCTTTAAAGCATTCTTCATTTTGTAAACACTTGAATCTAATGCATTCACTGCTCCGGCCTTCCTTATAAATTCCTCATCTTCCACCTTGAACTTCTCAGCTTCATTAATCATTTTTTTAATTTTTTTAGAACACAAACTTTCTTTGTACTTGTTTATGGTTATCTCATTCATATTGCCGGTGGATTTCTCCGTTGCAGAAACGGTCAAAATACCATTTTCATCTATAGAAAAACATACATTGAAACCATAGCCGCGTGGTGCAGGGGGAATACCCGAAAGTGTAAAAGAACCGAGCAGATTGTTATCACTGACTCTAGTTCTATCACCCTCATAAACCTGAATAGGGACTTGGGATTGGTTATCGTCAACTGTTAAAAAAATTCTTGACATCTTGACGGGAATGCAAGTGTTCCTAGGAATCACCACACTCATAACATCTCCTTTTGTTGATATACCAAGAGACAGTGGTGCAACATCCCGCAGTACCAAGTTCGGAACATTTTTAAAGCCTTCACTCAACAAAGCAGCCTGTACAGCTGCTCCATAAGCAACCGCCTCATCAGGGTTTATGCTCATACATAAATCCTCTCCATTGAAAAATTCCTGTAATAGTTGTTGCACTTTGGGAATCCTAGAAGACCCTCCAACCATCACAACATCATTTATATTACTCTTATTCATCCCAGCATCCACAAGACAACTCTCAACTATTTTCATACACTCTTTAAAAAGGTCTGCATTGATTTCTTCAAACTTTGCACGAGTGATAGACGACGAAAAGTCCAAGCCTTGAAATAAATAGTCTATCTCAATAGTGGCGACCGAAGCAAAAGAGAGTGTCCTTTTTGCCCTTTCGCATGCAGTTCTCAATCTCCTCAATGCTTTTGGGTTACTTCTAATATCAATTTTGTTCTTTCTCTTTAGTTCCTTCACAAAGTAGTCGACCATTCTATTATCAAAATCTTCTCCTCCTAGGTGTGTGTTTCCGGAAGTAGCCTTAACTTGAAAGACTGTGTCTTTTATTGTTAGGACAGAAACATCGAAAGTGCCACCACCAAGATCAAAGACTAAAATATTGTTTTCACCAAGAAATTTTGTTCTCTTGTTGAGTCCATATGCAAGAGCAGCAGCTGTTGGTTCATTGATTATCCTTATAATATTAAGGCCAGCCATGGCACCGGCATCTATGGTGGCTTTTCGTTGAGAATCATTGAAATAAGCCGGCACAGTAACAACAGCATTATTTACTGGAAACTCTACGAATTTCTCTGCAGCTTCTAGCATCTTTGTGAGAACCATAGATGATATTTCCTCAGCACAAAAGTGTTTCTCATGACCCTTGTATTCAACAACAATCATTGGTTTGTCATCCACACCCGCGATGACCTTGAATGGCCACAACTTCATGTCATCTTGAATAACAGAATCACTAAACTTTCTACCTATTAACCTTTTAGCATCTGAAAAACCAGTATAAATAATTGAATATAGATGATAATATTATTAACTTTAAGTTAATAAAGTATATTAGAGAATAATAAAATATTTACCAAAGACGGTGTTGGTTGGGTTAGAAGCAGCTTGATGGAAAGCAGCATCACCAATGAGGCTTTGATCATCCTTGAAAGAAACAAAAGAAGGTGTGATTCTATTGCCTTGATCATTGTGAATAATCTCAACTTTATTGTGTTCATCAAGCCACACAGCAACACAAGAATATGTTGTCCCAAGGTCTATTCCCACAGCACATCCTTCATACCTTTTTGCCATGTGAGGAAGCTTGAAGTGTAGTGAACGGTTAATGAATGAAAAGAAAAAGTCACAATCTCCTGACTTGTAGTTGGTGGAATACAAAAACCTCCTTTTATAGTGGAAACTCAACACCTATTTCGTCGGGTTTGTTATACACGGAAAAGATATTGTGTTTAAATAATTTAGTTATGGAATTATTTGGAATGCACCGACTATTGTCATCGCGTTTGCATTACTATTATTATTATTTTTTTAAATAAAAAGTGAAAGTTGTTCCATTCGTTTGGATTATTTTATTTATTTTTAAAATAAAAATTAAATTTATTTTCAATATCCAATAACTCTGAATTAAAATTGCTTTAAACTATTGATGCACTCCAATTAAATTATTTAGTTATTATTTTTAATTTAGTTATCGTGAATAGATAAATAAATCAAGGTTTGGCCTTATACATTAGGGGTGGCAAAATGGATGGATTTGATGGATATGGATTGAATTATTAATGGATGGATCAAAACAATTCACAAGTCCATTAACAATCAAGTAAAAATTTCGAAGGCTTTACCTTACACCCCTACACTTAATCCCATACCCCTACATCAATTTTTTTTTGATCAAATTGCCCTTTTATAAATAGTTAATAAATCAAATTTACTTTTCATTTTTACCATTCGTCCAAAGTTACAGAGAGAAAAAAATTTTCGATTTTCAGACGTGTTTACCGGAAGACTATAAGTAAGTCTTCCGGTTTGAAAAGTTGTTTACCGGAAGAGTTTGTGAAAGTCTTCCAGTACCGGAAGACTTTATGAAAGTCTTCCGGTATGATGGGTTGGTTTTAAAATGACTACCGAAAGACTTCATCAAAGTCTTCCGGAATGATGCGTTTTAAAATGACTACCGAAAGACTTTGATGAAGTCTTCCGGAATGGTTTTTTAAAAAAAGTGTGTACCGGAAGACTTAAAGAAAGTCTTCCGGAAATTTATTTTTTTTTTAATTTTTTTTTAATTAAATAATTGTTTTATTGTTTTTTTTTTCAGTGGTGCGTTCACGAGGCAGAGATGGGAGGATACCAGTTCGATCGATGGGACGGGGCGATACGAGTAGGACACGCGCAGATGATGTTGGTACATCTGCAGCTGCAGCAGACCCTGTGGGGTATCCTGGAGGTCCGTACGATACCAGTATTTTGGTTTCGTACAAGCATCATGTGGCTAGACGTGTATGGTTTGGTGAGGTAAGGAAATTATAATTATTTAGTTTTGAATAAAAACTGAAATTATTAGTAGCTATTATATAACTAATTAATCTCAACTAATTAAAATCTTTTTATTTTCTAACAATTATACTAACTAATCTCCACTAATTAAAATCTTTTTATTTTCTAACAATTATTTCCCTAAACATTATTCACTAATACTAACAATTATATTTCCTAACAGTTTTTTTTCTAAACATAATATTTCCTATAAAAAATTGTTAACTAATCAAGCATTATGTTAAAATTTCTAAACAATTATTTCCTAATCTATTCTAAACAATTATTCAACAATTATGCTACCTAAACTCCAATATATTTTCCAAACAATTTTTCTAAACAACATTATATACTAAACTCCACTATATTTTCTAAACAATGATTAAACTGAAATATTCTATTATACTAAACTTCCTAAAGCTTATTCAAAATCCTAAACATTTTACATTAACTAAACAATATTAGATTAACTAAAACTATTATTTCTAAACTTTTATTTAATTAAACTCTTTGTATTCCTAAGCAGTTATCTAAACATTATACTAATTAATTCTATTATATTCCCAAACAATGCATCAACTTAACTAAACAACATTCTAATCACTTATTTTCTAAACAATTTTCTAAACAATTAAACTCTTAAATTCTATTATATTTTCTAAACAATGCATCAACTTAACTAAACAACATTCTAATCACTTATTTTCTAAACAATTTTCTAAACAATTAAACTCTTAAATTCTATTATATTTTCTAAACAATTATCTAACAATTATCAACTAATTAATCTATTCTATTTTCTAAACAATTATTCTAAACAAATATCAACTAATTAATCTATTCTATTTTCTAAACAGTTTTTTTTTCTAAACATAATTAACTAAATGAACTCTTCATATTTCCTAAAAATTGTTAACTAATCAAACATTATATTAAATTTCTAAACCATTACTATCCTAATTAATTCTTTATATTTTCTGAACTTTCATTAACTAATTAACATTTTTATAGTTTCTAAACAATCTATTATCTAATTAAACCTTTTATAGTTTCTAAACAATTATTTAAACTTACTAACATTTTATATTCCCTAACAATTATTATGCTAGTCAAACTCTTTATATTTTCTAAACCATTATTATACTAATTAAGTTTTTATATTTCCTAACAGTATTCTAAACATTACTAACATTTTATATTTTCCTAAACATGATTATTTACTAACATTTTATTAATTAGTTAAACATTATATGACATTTCTAAACAATACTCAAAGAACAAACAATGCAGCAACAGCAAAGTTCCTCTCTCTCCCTCACAAACTCGCCTCCCCCTTTCCTAACCCTAATAACTCGCCGCCGCCGAAGCCATATCCACTCCCGGCGTCTCTCTCTTCGTCAACCTCTCAACTTCTCCCGGCGACCTTCTATCCTCTCAGCCTAAAACCGCCACACCTTCATCTTCTTCCTCACTCTCAACCGTCGCCATCCATCGTTCCTACCTCCGGCAAAAACATTTATGCCGCCAAACATACATTATAAACCTAACTAAAAAAAACTCTTCTCATTCCAAATCCATAATCACTTTCACAAAACTCAACCGAATCGATAAATCGAACAAGCAGAAGCGAAAACAATGAAACTCGCAGCGTACGACAACCATACCGAAAAAGATAGGTCATAGAAATACCTGCAAATCGGAAATAACGAAATCGAGGTAAGATTCAGTTTCGTCGTTTCTCGAACTCTTCCTCCATTCTCCTTCGGATTCGAAACGATTGTCTATCTGCTTGAACCTTGCTTCAATGTTTGAATTGCAATTTTCCCGCTCCGAGCTGATATGAACTTCTTTGTTGAATCACTTTGCAGGTCATTGTTGATAATGTTAAACTCACACGAATTATGATAACTGTTGATGTTGATTCAAGAGGCTTGAAGAATCATCCGATTGAAGAAGTTGATGAAGATTGACGACGAATCTGTGAGGATGATGAAGAGGAGGATGATGACTTTGATTGCACTATGGAATTCGGTTTTGTGACGACAAAGGTGTTGATTCAGTTTTGTCAAGAGTGATGCAAATAAACTGCTAGAGGATTCCGGATGAACCAGTGATGAAGATTGTGATTCAGTTCTTCTTCGATGACGAAGATTGTCCGTTGATTTTGATTGATGAGGAAGAACGGTGAAGGCTTGGTCCACAAAGAGCGCTGTAAGCGATAATGAAGTCGACGATGATGATGCTCGACGAAGCTGGACGAAGCTTGATGACGAATCTGCGATGTTGATGAAGATTAGAACGATTTGCGCTGAAGTTTTGTGAAGAATTCGGTTCTGTTATTGGTGATGAGAGAAGAATGATTCTCCTCTGAAGTATTGATGATTCTGTTATTTTGTGATTTTCGTTTTTTTCTCTTTTTCCAGCAATCCAAATCCTGTTATATCTCCCCTCTCTTGCTTAAAAAAACGAAACTGAATTCTGTTATCACTCAAAAGGGTGATTCGGTTATTTGAGATTAGAGAGATTTTTTTGATCTTTTTTTGTTATTATTATATTTTTTATTAAAAGAGTGATTCTTGATATTGTAAGAAGAGTAATTCTGTTATTGTGAGAAGAAATGATCGGTTACGCAATCTGTTACAACCAAGTTTCCTTGCTAAACTCTCCTTTTCTTTTATTCCCATTTTTCCCATCTCTGATTTTTCTGTTAACTTTTTCATGGCCTGATATTTTTAATTGCCGATGCGTTTTTTTTCATGCACAACGCGTGCTGGCTCGCGGCGTATCAAGAAATGGCTTAGGAGAGGCTAGATTGGGCCATAGAAAGGTCACGTGTGTGGGACCTTTAGGAAACTCATCACCATTTTCTCTCTTTTTCTTCTTTTATCATGATTTTGATGACACAAACTATGGGCTTTATAAAACAAGTAGGAAGTGGACAAATGGGCCTTATGGACAATGTTTTTTTTATAAATGATGATGAGTCTAGGATAAAAAGATTATGAAAAATATGAGGTATAACATGAATTAATGAAAATAAATGGAAAATGAAACTAAATATGTGGACAAATGATTAGAAAGGATGAATGGCGATTTTGGTGATATAAAAAATGGATATGGGTGAAATGAATGAGAATATGGGTAAACAAGGTTTAATGGATAATTCGGAAAAATAATGAACAATGATGAGAATCTTGAATAACATGAAGGAGACCACTTATGAGCCACTGAATAAAAATTTCTTGAATCTTTTCAAAAGTATCCGAATCAATCCTTCTGGAAAATAAATCCATTGATGAACTGGTGACCACTCAATCCAGTCCAAACTTCTCACAAACCACTATTCGATACCAGAGAACTTTCGCACGCAAAACTGTTTAACACAGAATACGTATCGCTTGAGAAACAGCCACTGAAGCAGATAACTTGCAATCTCTTGATAGTTTGACCAAGAATAGGGGAAACATCCATCTGATCCCAATCGATGAACTGAAATCACTGCCAGCTTATGATATGCTTCAACAATGAATGTCATGTTTTATTTTTCTATGCTAATGATGCGGTGCAAAATATGAAAACGATATGCTAGATATTATGCAAATGAGAGGGCAAATTTGGGGTGTTACAGCTGCCCCTATTCAATCATCAGTTAATCTGAAAAGGACGGTAGTATGGACTATCGACCATTCAAGATAAACTGTGGTTGAATACCAAGAAGACCAGAAATTTGCACTCTGATGAAGAATGCAACACTGGGAAATAAACCCAACCAGATGACGCTCTGGGGAAAAGAAGGAGAGAAAGCAGACGAGCTTCTTCCGAGTTGAAACTGATATCTGAAATAAGAACAAGTTGACATACGAGTCTTCAAACAATCCTGTGACGCCAGGAGCTAGACATACGAGTCCTCAAACACTTCACAACATAAACAGAGACAGACGAGTCTTCAAACAACCCTGTGACGCCAGGTGCAGAGAGAGGACGAGCCCTTAAGAATCTCCCAAGTAACCTGAGATAGACGAATCTTTTTCACTAATCCTTACGCAGATAAGTGGAATAAGACGAACGAGTCTTCTTCGGATAACCCTTACGCAGGTTCCGGAAATTGCTTTGACGTTTTAATCCCACCGTCAGGATTTGAAACCTCTTCAATACAGACGAGTATTGGATGATCATCAAGATAACACAGACGAGTGTTATGGGTCAATGATATAGACGAGTATCAGATGATGATCTTGGAAACACATACGAGCGCTTCGGGAAGTGATACAGACGAGTATCCACAAATATCAGGCATACCAAACACAGACGAGTGCTGGAAAGTTGCAGACGAGCAACAACATATGAGATTCCACAACACATACGAGTGTTGAGAAGTTGCAGACGAGCAACAACAAATACCATATCAGAACATAGACAAATGTTGAGGAGTCAACAGCAAAAATATTACATCTCAAAGCACAGACGAGTGCTGGAAATTGCAGACGAGCAAACGGCAACTGATATAACCAAACACAGACGAGTGCTGGAGGTTGCCGACGAACCACCTCAAATATCATATCCGAACACAGACGAGTGTTGATGAGTTGCGGACGAGCAACAACAACTCTCATAACCAAACACAGACGAGTGTTTGAAAATTGCAGACGAGCAATATCAAGGTAATCATGAGCCAATGCTGGGGAAAAGCAGACGAGCTATACCACAGAGCCAACACAGACCGGCGTTGACAGGTGCAGACGAGCAACAATAAAGCAGCAATACCAATGCTGGGGAGACCTCCATTTAGGGATAACACAACCGAGTGTTAACAAACGCAGACGAGCGGTAGACAAATGCCTGATTGGCAACAAGAGATACAACTCTACAGGGGAAGACAAGTCAAGGGGTCTGGACACTCAACTCTGACCGAGGTGATGAATACCTGGCTGTATCATCAAATACCCAAAAGTACGACAACTTTGCTGGGAAATATTTCACGGACAGAGATGAAAATCCAATATTAACTCTGTGGGGAATATCATCTAGTGACCTCTTGCATTTTCTGGACTAGTTGACTACTTGAAGATCAACCTAAGAGGATTTTACAAAAGACCTGACATCCAAAATGTCCAAGTCTTCAAACTCTTTAGAGATTCGTCGAATCTTGACATAACTGCCCCAGACTGCCTGGATTGTGGAAGAATTTGCCTCGCGAGGATTCCTGAAAAATCTCGTATCACTGCGAAATACCGTGCTCCGTCAGCACAAAAGATATGTACACTTGCCCCTGGCATAAATGAATCTAGTAGTTGAACTTTGATGTTGTGATTTTGAATTTCCTTTTATGACAGACTCACTGGGTATCAACTCAAGGGTTGAAGAAGTGAAGACTATGATATCGACTCAAGGGTCGTAAGAAACGGAAATATCGACTCAAGGGTCGAGGAGAACACAACAACATCAACTCGAGGGTTGAGGAGTAAAGCGACAACATCATCGACTCGAGGGTCGAGGAAACGAAAGTAACAATATCGACTCAAGGGCCGAGGATATCAAAGCAACAATATCGACTCAAGGGTCGAGGATAACAAAACAACATCAACTCGAGGGTTGAGGAAATAAGACGACAATATCGACTCGAGGGTCGAGAAAAACAACACAACATCAACTCGAGGGCTGAGGAAATAAGACGACAATATCATCGACTCGAGGGTCAAGGAAACGAAACAACATCAACTCGAGGGTTGAGAAAACAGAAGCGATGATATCGACTCGAGGGTCGAGGAGATGCCAACAAAGATTGGACTTTAACCTTGAAGATGCCAATGACTATTGGACTTTAACCGTATATGATGATCAGACGAAGTAACCACAACGTCTAAGGAGAAATTCTCTGTCTAGGGAAGCACCCTACTGAGATAAATCATCAGACATTCATTCTGGGAACGGCCTTGCATACCGTAATATTGTCTCAAGAGGATTTTACAGAAAACATAGCATCTGAAATGCTTCAGTGTTTCCAAACTCTTGAATATCCCGAAGTAATCACCTCAAACTGTATAGTCCATGAAGGAATTTTGCCCCAAGATCTTGCATCATTATGAGGTGTCCTGCCCCAATATTATGAACCTTGGGTAGGTGCATTTGATTAGTCGTCTTCTGGAGATAATAACTTCTATTTCTTCTAGGGTGACCTGCCCCAGTACGAGTATTGCTTTGGAGAAAACACCCATGCTAACTGCTCTGTGAGAGATTTAAATCTCGAAGTGATTGCCCCAGATTGACTGGAATTTGAAGAAATTGATCGACGTGATCGCCACTGATTGGCTGCATTTAACCCGACTGGTTGGAAAAGGTCCTATTCAACGAAGTTTCTTGGAAAAGTGCCCCTTGACATGAATGTCCTTCAGAAGTTTCCGCCTTCACAACTTGGCAAGATTAAGCTTCTATACTGAGGTTCCATATGTGAACTTCTTTGATGCCCAACAAATGTATGCAAGCAGAAAATGTTTTATTCTGAGAATGAAAATTCTAATGCAACACATGTTAGTCTTGAAGCTTTTATTAAAAAGATGTCGTTTATGAACGAGTCACTGGTTAAGACAGTACAATATATATATTTTTGAAATGAACATGCATATGCAATACCAACGAGGGTCTTTTAGCACAACTCGTAGGAGTCAGGAACGCTATCTCATGGTGACACGCTCTCGAATTAACCCTGCTTCAATTAGGACTTTTAAGGGTTGTATCGTGGCCTGGCTCACGGTTATAGAAACAAAGGATATAGGCTCGAATTTTATATGTGCCCACCCATCTTCGTGATGTCCTTCCATTCCTATGTCCAACTAGTTTTCGCAAACGCTCATCTTTCCTAAAGGTTTCGTATTGGTTGAGGAACCATTACTCTAACAGTTTAAGCACCATTGAGGTTATTGTTGGGTATAACAGTCACCCTTATTGTCTTTTGTGCCTGTATCACACGACTTGTTCTTGCTTAAGGATCTTTCTCATGTAATCCTTTCCATTTTTCGTTTTTGTTTCATTTTTTGCTTATCCCTAACTTTTGCCTGGACTGATTCTTGTGAATCTTTTGTAATTGGAGTCCAGCGGGATGCCCTAATTTTTGCCTAAGTCGCTTGTTTTCAAGCTTCAACTTAGCGGGCTTTTCATATTCTCTTTTTTCTTTATTTTTGTCCGAACAAATCGTGCGACACTGTTTGTCTTGACTGTTTTGTAAGGGTTGTGACTGTCTCACTTTTTGGTCGTTGATGGATAACCATTGTGGTTTCTGGTCTTTATACCTCTTGATTTGGCACAATGAAATGTTAGGGATCCTCAGATACACTCCTTTATGGAAGCATGAACGCCTGGTCCAACTAGCTGACACCTACCCTGCCCCGGGTTAAATGCGAGGGTTTTTCATGTGAAAAGAAAACTCATACTTCAAGGCTCAAAAGGGGTTAACGAAGGTTTATCTCCCTTATATCTCCGGCGTTTGGGAATTTGAAACAATGCCTGTACATCGTCAACAAGGTCTTATTCAAGAGCACTCAATTGGAGATTTTTGCGTTTTCATTTCGTCATCCTCCATCACAGAGTTTAAGAACAACAGTTGGTATTGCAATGCACACATCAAATTAACAAGTAAAATACAAATGCATTACTTCAAGAGAAACATGTGCATTTCATTAATCGTCATTCAAAACAAACAAGTTTCATGCAAGCATACAAATGTTCAAACAAACATATAAAAGCGACACATGAAAATGCAGTAAAGAAGCTGAGCAATGCCATTGTTGAGGAGACTTGACTCCGTCTGGACTTGTTGATCTTGAATACTTTCTGTAGTCAACACTTTTCTTGATAAGATATGCAGTCTTCAATCAAATGACCATGTGTCAGCACCATACTTCATTCTCAATTATTCTGACCTGAAGCTTCCGACATTCAAACATTCACACGAGACGTCTGAAGAGAAGAGTGACACTGAGATGAAATTGCCACACAAGTTTGACACCTAAGGTTGCTCGGAAAGACCTGACGATCTTCTGCCTACGTATCTCCATTGACCAAAGACCAATGAAGAATCAGAGCGACGTAGTTCCCCTCAATAGGGATCAAAGTGATGTACATAGCCGCTCTTCAGAATCAAACTGAGAATCACCTTCACATACAACTTCAATAAATTCCTCCATAACATGAGCTGACGAACCCACCTGACCAAACGGAGACTTGTTAACTTGAATGCCTTGAGGCGTCACTGAAATCGACCCAGAATCAATCAAATCTTGAACCTTATCCCTGAGAGGCCTACATTCTTCAGCTGAATGCCCCGGTGCGTTGCCATGGAATCCACATTGAACATTGGGATCAAAACTTGGTGGATATGGAGAAGGTACCGGACCTGGCTTCTTCGGCACTATCAATCCACTCTCGATCAGGCATGGAAGTATTTGACTGTATGGTACTGGCAATGGATCGAAATACCTCTTGGATCTCTTAGTGTAGTAACGACGCCTTTGCGGAGTATTCTTCTGTTGGCATGGTCGCTGTTGATACTGAGGAGGTTCACTATTAACTTAAATCTGACATACGGATTCAGAAGGTTGCTGACTCTGAGCAGCTGAAATGCATGGGTAATGTGGATAAGTCAATGGAGTTTGAGGATCTTCCAAGATTGCATCAATCATATCCTTTTCCTGGGAACTGATAACGGATTCATTCTCTTCAGCTGAGCTACCTGAAATGCCTTGGATCTTTCCCATCTTGATAAAACTCTCAATGCGTTCTCCAACTATCACCAAGTCCGAGAAACTTGAAGTTCCACTGCCACTCAACCTCTCCAAGTACGGCCCCTGTAAGGTCTCTATGAAAAGATCAATCAATTCTCTATCTGATAGTGGGGGTTGCACTCGGGCAGCTACTTCTCTCCACCCCTGGGCATACTCTCTGAAAGATTCACCATCTCTTTGGGATAAAACTTGCAAATCCATGCGGCTAAGAGCTCTGTCAAGACTGTAGTCATACTGCTTCACAAATGCATTGGCTAGGTCTGACCATGATCGAATACGACTGCTCTCTAACTGCATATACCAATTCGACGATGCCCCACTCAGACTGTATTGGAAACAATGAATCATCAATTTGTCATTATGCTCCTGTGAGGCCATCCTTCTGCAAAATTTCACCAAATGCTGCCTTGGACAACTATCCCCTTTGTACTTTTCAAACTTCGGTACTTTGAATTTTGGAGGTATTACAAGGCCATGCACCAGACACATGCTTGCAGCACTTAAATCAATGACATTACGACTTTGAAGGGCTTTGATCTCTTCCTCCAACACACAGAATCTCTCCTCCCTCTCCACAATTCGTGGATCTGGGAGTCTCACCACAGGGATTGCCTCTCGAGGATCTGGCATAGTGAAAGCGAAACTGTGATAATCTGCAGCATCAACAGAAGAAGAATGTCCACTTCGGGCGACCTGGCGCTCTTGAACATCTGGATTCCCAACAGGGGTCTGTACAGGCTGAGCTTGAGCGGAATTACGGTCATCCTGCCTTGCCAAAGTCATCATAGCCTCCAAAAGTTGGTCCCACTGATCTTTTGTCAACCCAACACTTGCAGACTGGCTTTGCCCTCCAGGGTCCATGATCTTCTCAAAAGTTGCCTCAAGTCTGATACGAGAACTGGAGTCTCAACTGTAGATGGTAAACAAAGAACGGATGAGCCCTGCCTGCTGAACAGAAATGCAATGCAAATGATATGAGATGCCATGTTCAGTTACTTCCAAAGAATCTATCTGCTTCGATCCACATTATGATACAAAAATCCAACAACAATAATTCAGGTATGACGTCCTCGGAAATAACTGAACATGTATGCTAAAATGCTATGATGGCATGTATGCAACTGGCAAGTGATCAAGAACTGGTGTCTGTCTGAATACGGAACACTGAGTTAAGAACCGAGCAACTGATGATATATGCCCTCTGAATAATAACCATCTGATAAGAACTCAAAACCAAGGATCCAAAACCCCAAAATCATAATAACCGAATCAAAACATAAGATCGCACTGATGATGAAGGGTATGTTGAAGTTAAGGGTTCCTGCAAACCTGTAAACCCCTCCCAGTCTCACGGGTGTGCTCCGGGTCAAACATCACGGACTCTCAAAGCCGAATAGCAATAATACTTTCACCATTTCCGAGAAATGGCTCATGACCAAATCAGGGAATCGGTTAGGCATTATGTACTACGCAGGGAGGCCTCAGCTGAGTCCGGGAAAAACAAGCATCCCTTATAGGTTCCCAGCTTCAAGCGCTGAAATCGAGAAACAATAGTACATTCAGCCCGTAGGATACAGTACTAATGTCATACGACCATATGCTTTGGCTGAGTTCCTATAAGAGAACCAGGCCATCCTATGCGAGTCCCCAGTGGACCCTCGGGTGCGAATGGGTTTGCCACAAAATGTGGTCTGCCACTGCCACCACTGGAGAGGGTTGTTTCCACAAAGGTTCTCAATGATCGGTCCCCAGATGCACATAACTATCAAGGTCCTATCCCGAAGTGGAGGAAATCCCCACACAAGATATTTCCAAGACAGTCGCAATCTGGGCGTGAAACACATCGCCACTCATCATGCCACATGCGAGTACAATATGTCCACTCTAATCCTAGGGTGCACTCAAGCCGGGTACTTGGCTTATCTCTCAGAAACAGTATCACCCAAGCCCACCAAACAGAAAACCAATCCAGACAGTCCAGTATGATATATATGATGCGGAAAATAAATACTAAAAACTGTAAATAAAGCTGTAAATAAAGCTGTAAACAAACAACGATGCAATACAACAAGCCACATCAAACAAACATCACCCAATGAAACAGCAACACACAAGCGCTAGGAGAGACTCACAGGGGAACCAGAGATTATCTGGTGTGCAGTCCCCAGCAGAGTCGCCAGCTGTCGCTCCCGGGATTTTCATCCTAGTACAAACGCGAAAGTGGCGCGGAAAGGTTAGAGTCGCCAGCCATACATTTTTATCCCGAAAGAATGGGAAAGGTAATGTTGCACAAACCTGAGGAAGAAGGAAAAGGACGAGGCCTTGCGAACCAAAGATCTGAGTTCGGGAGTCGGTTACGACCTGGGAAGGTATTAGCACCCCAGATCGTCCGTCGTACCCGACGGGATCCACGCTTGCTTGTTTGTTTCAAAGGGTGAGGGTATGAAAGCTGCAGCAACAGAAAAGAAAGGAAACTGGAACTGGAAAAGAAATGAAATAAGAAAGCAAAGGAAAAATGTAGGGAAAATAAAGATTGTGCTCGAACGGGCCCTACCCCGCTGCCTACGTACCTCATCAGGATGATGAGGATCAGAGACGCCGTAGTTCCCCTAACTAGGGGTAGAAAAGAAATTGCTTGTGAATTAAGGCTTGAACTGCCTATGCCATTGCTCAGGTGTTGCAGACTCGGACGACGAGTGCGTAACCGTCTTGCAAAGTGACAAGTAGGGGCAAGTTCGCGTACGGAGCGAATGAGGTGAGAAAAGAATTCCCGAAGGAAAGACGCTTATTATTTGTTTGAGATTTTTATGAGGCTTTTATTTGTGAAGGTTTGCATAGGTAAGTGTACCTAAGTCTTACTCAATGGGATGTGTACATCTCACATCATCCCGAAATGGAATGCGCAAGAGGCACACCTATCTATGGAGGAAATCCCCAAAGCTAGTCCCACAAGTGAAGGCTCAAGCACACTGGCCTATTACCCTTATTAAGTGTTTTTGTGGTTTTTTGGTTAAGAAGTGTTTTTTAGTTTTTCTTTGTGAGGTACTCATGCTAAGACCTATCCACCACGAGTGATGACTCACACCTCGCCCCGAAATGGAACGCATGTGAGCATCTCATAGCAAAGTCTCATGTCACATGAAAGTACTCAACCTTTATTAAATGAATTAGAATTAAGTTTGAAGATGAGAAGAGAAAGCACCAAAGGATCTCAAAGGAAAAATTCTAAAGGGGGACTAAAATAATCCTAAGTATTTACATGCATGGATATCCTAAAGGTTAGTGAGGTTTCTATCCTAATGAAGAAAGAAAGAAGAAGATAGAAGAAGGGATGAGAAAGGCCTAGGCCCAACAAAAGAGAGTTAGTTCACATAAACATAAAAGGAAGAGGTAAGAATTAGAGATGTGGAACTCAATTCCCACATCTCACACTTACCATAGCCCCTGCAAGGTTAGCATGCACAAGTGAACAAAAATGAACAAATTAACATAACATCATCCAACAATCAGAAGTGAAATGAAGCAAACAAATGCTTAATGCTAATTCAACTAAAAGAAATGAAAATAAAAGACTTATGACTTAAAATGGGGCAACATGAATACATGCGGAAACAAATGCGCACTTATGAAAAACGTAATACAAAACACACAAAATGCAAACACAAAGTTTAAAACCAGAATCAAAATGATATAAAGAATGGTCTAAGAGGCCAGCAAGATGAAGAGAGAAGTCATACAATACCAAACTATATCAAAATAAAAGCAATGGAACCAAAAGATGGAATTTAAACCCTTAAAGAAACAAATGACTTGAATAAGAAGCAAACTCAAAAATTTAGAAGAACCAAGACCTATCCTAGGACCAGGAAGGTACCCATACCCCAAAGGAACCCCAAATGAGAAGAAGAAGTTAGCACAAGTGCCCTTCTAAGCCTATAAGAAATCTAATGAACCAAAAGAAGCAAAATGGGACAAGGTAAGAACAAAAATCCACAAATAATCAACCAGCCATCTAAAAATTCTACAACTGAAACCAAATGATCTTAAAACACATTATATCAACTTGCCAAAAGGATTTGCAAAAATTCAGAAAGAAACTAGGTCAAATGGAGGTATAAACACAAGCTAGGACAGAAAACTTACGTCACAAGATACCAGTCCAAAACTCAAGAAATAATTTCCTAAAAATTCTGAGAAAAATTACATGAAAACTAGAAGATCTTAGGAGCACAATGCAAAAAGAATGGGATCAAAACTCCAAATATTGAAGTCTATAGAAAATCAACAAGACAGGCTGGTCAAGAAATGAAGCAAATGAAGCTATATACATTGGTGATTTAATTCTGGCACGCTAATCAATGAAAAAAATAAAATAAAAATGCTACAAAATACTAGAGACACAAAGGAACATCTATGATTTATTTGAGAATTTTTGGGAGAATTATTCTATTTTATACGAATTAAAATGAAACTGGATTAAAATGAAAAAATAAAGAAAAAGAATTTAAGAAAGGAAAAGGGGGGAGGTGCTGGAAGCAGGCCTTGGAAGTGAATTCGAATGGGCCAGGCAAGGTAGGGGGTGCGAAGATCATTCTGGTATGGGCCCAGGTCTGAACACACAAAACAATTCTTTAAACTTCTCTTATTCCTTAAACCATTATCATTATGCTAATTAAACCTAATATTAAATTCCTAACAAACATTAAACTGATCTCTATCTTTTCATATTTTCTAAACCTCATTATTCTAAACATTATCAACTAACTAAACTCTTTCTATTTCCTAAACAATTTTATTCTAATTAATCTCAACTAATTAAAATCTTTTTATTTTCTAACAATTATACTAACTAATCTCCACTAATTAAAATCTTTTTATTTTCTAACAATTATTTCCCTAAACATTATTCACTAATACTAACAATTATATTTCCTAACAGTTTTTTTTCTAAACATAATATTTCCTATAAAAAATTGTTAACTAATCAAGCATTATGTTAAAATTTCTAAACAATTATTTCCTAATCTATTCTAAACAATTATTCAACAATTATGCTACCTAAACTCCAATATATTTTCCAAACAATTTTTCTAAACAACATTATATACTAAACTCCACTATATTTTCTAAACAATGATTAAACTGAAATATTCTATTATACTAAACTTCCTAAAGCTTATTCAAAATCCTAAACATTTTACATTAACTAAACAATATTAGATTAACTAAAACTATTATTTCTAAACTTTTATTTAATTAAACTCTTTGTATTCCTAAGCAGTTATCTAAACATTATACTAATTAATTCTATTATATTCCCAAACAATGCATCAACTTAACTAAACAACATTCTAATCACTTATTTTCTAAACAATTTTCTAAACAATTAAACTCTTAAATTCTATTATATTTTCTAAACAATGCATCAACTTAACTAAACAACATTCTAATCACTTATTTTCTAAACAATTTTCTAAACAATTAAACTCTTAAATTCTATTATATTTTCTAAACAATTATCTAACAATTATCAACTAATTAATCTATTCTATTTTCTAAACAATTATTCTAAACAAATATCAACTAATTAATCTATTCTATTTTCTAAACAGTTTTTTTTTCTAAACATAATTAACTAAATAAACTCTTCATATTTCCTAAAAATTGTTAACTAATCAAACATTATATTAAATTTCTAAACCATTACTATCCTAATTAATTCTTTATATTTTCTGAACTTTCATTAACTAATTAACATTTTTATAGTTTCTAAACAATCTATTATCTAATTAAACCTTTTATAGTTTCTAAACAATTATTTAAACTTACTAACATTTTATATTCCCTAACAATTATTATGCTAGTCAAACTCTTTATATTTTCTAAACCATTATTATACTAATTAAGTTTTTATATTTCCTAACAGTATTCTAAACATTACTAACATTTTATATTTTCCTAAACATGATTATTTACTAACATTTTATTAATTAGTTAAACATTATATGACATTTCTAAACAATACTCAAAGAACAAACAATGCAGCAACAGCAAAGTTCCTCTCTCTCCCTCACAAACTCGCCTCCCCCTTTCCTAACCCTAATAACTCGCCGCCGCCGAAGCCATATCCACTCCCGGCGTCTCTCTCTTCGTCAACCTCTCAACTTCTCCCGGCGACCTTCTATCCTCTCAGCCTAAAACCGCCACACCTTCATCTTCTTCCTCACTCTCAACCGTCGCCATCCATCGTTCCTACCTCCGGCAAAAACATTTATGCCGCCAAACATACATTATAAACCTAACTAAAAAAAACTCTTCTCATTCCAAATCCATAATCACTTTCACAAAACTCAACCGAATCGATAAATCGAACAAGCAGAAGCGAAAACAATGAAACTCGCAGCGTACGACAACCATACCGAAAAAGATAGGTCATAGAAATACCTGCAAATCGGAAATAACGAAATCGAGGTAAGATTCAGTTTCGTCGTTTCTCGAACTCTTCCTCCATTCTCCTTCGGATTCGAAACGATTGTCTATCTGCTTGAACCTTGCTTCAATGTTTGAATTGCAATTTTCCCGCTCCGAGCTGATATGAACTTCTTTGTTGAATCACTTTGCAGGTCATTGTTGATAATGTTAAACTCACACGAATTATGATAACTGTTGATGTTGATTCAAGAGGCTTGAAGAATCATCCGATTGAAGAAGTTGATGAAGATTGACGACGAATCTGTGAGGATGATGAAGAGGAGGATGATGACTTTGATTGCACTATGGAATTCGGTTTTGTGACGACAAAGGTGTTGATTCGGTTTTGTCAAGAGTGATGCAAATAAACTGCTAGAGGATTCCGGATGAACCAGTGATGAAGATTGTGATTCAGTTCTTCTTCGATGACGAAGATTGTCCGTTGATTTTGATTGATGAGGAAGAACGGTGAAGGCTTGGTCCACAAAGAGCGCTGTAAGCGATAATGAAGTCGACGATGATGATGCTCGACGAAGCTGGACGAAGCTTGATGACGAATCTGCGATGTTGATGAAGATTAGAACGATTTGCGCTGAAGTTTTGTGAAGAATTCGGTTCTGTTATTGGTGATGAGAGAAGAATGATTCTCCTCTGAAGTATTGATGATTCTGTTATTTTGTGATTTTCGTTTTTTTCTCTTTTTCCAGCAATCCAAATCCTGTTATATCTCCCCTCTCTTGCTTAAAAAAACGAAACTGAATTCTGTTATCACTCAAAAGGGTGATTCGGTTATTTGAGATTAGAGAGATTTTTTTGATCTTTTTTTGTTATTATTATATTTTTTATTAAAAGAGTGATTCTTGATATTGTAAGAAGAGTAATTCTGTTATTGTGAGAAGAAATGATCGGTTACGCAATCTGTTACAACCAAGTTTCCTTGCTAAACTCTCCTTTTCTTTTATTCCCATTTTTCCCATCTCTGATTTTTCTGTTAACTTTTTCATGGCCTGATATTTTTAATTGCCGATGCGTTTTTTTTCATGCACAACGCGTGCTGGCTCGCGGCGTATCAAGAAATGGCTTAGGAGAGGCTAGATTGGGCCATAGAAAGGTCACGTGTGTGGGACCTTTAGGAAACTCATCACCATTTTCTCTCTTTTTCTTCTTTTATCATGATTTTGATGACACAAACTATGGGCTTTATAAAACAAGTAGGAAGTGGACAAATGGGCCTTATGGACAATGTTTTTTTTATAAATGATGATGAGTCTAGGATAAAAATATTATGAAAAATATGAGGTATAACATGAATTAATGAAAATAAATGGAAAATGAAACTAAATATGTGGACAAATGATTAGAAAGGATGAATGGCGATTTTGGTGATATAAAAAATGGATATGGGTGAAATGAATGAGAATATGGGTAAACAAGGTTTAATGGATAATTCGGAAAAATAATGAACAATGATGAGAATCTTGAATAACATGAAGGAGACCACTTATGAGCCACTGAATAAAAATTTCTTGAATCTTTTCAAAAGTATCCGAATCAATCCTTCTGGAAAATAAATCCATTGATGAACTGGTGACCACTCAATCCAGTCCAAACTTCTCACAAACCACTATTCGATACCAGAGAACTTTCGCACGCAAAACTGTTTAACACAGAATACGTATCGCTTGAGAAACAGCCACTGAAGCAGATAACTTGCAATCTCTTGATAGTTTGACCAAGAATAGGGGAAACATCCATCTGATCCCAATTGATGAACTGAAATCACTGCCAGCTTATGATATGCTTCAACAATGAATGTCATGTTTTATTTTTCTATGCTAATGATGCGGTGCAAAATATGAAAACGATATGCTAGATATTATGCAAATGAGAGGGCAAATTTGGGGTGTTACAATCCCGTCATAAGTGGCTAACGGAGGGGGCTTCTCGAGACCGCAAGGAATGCGGGTTTCCATAATCTCGCGGCTCAGGGGCCTGCAATTGTCTTTGTCGTTGCTGCTTGTAGATGAAAGATATGGGGTTCGGCTTTGGCGAGGGATCCTACTACATTGACGGGGACGATGTTCCTCATCGTAACGGGACTTCTTGGTACATTGGTCTCTCTCGTCTGGTGATCGTCTCAGCTTTCGGGGAGGAGATCAAGTGAGTTTCTTGGCCTTTTTTGGGAGTGATCATTTTGGTTTGTCTTGATCTGTCGGGGGAGAAAGACTTCTGGTATCTTTCCTCTTGTGTTTCCATGGAGGAGATCGTGAGCAGCGTGGAGGGTTGCGAAAGTCACTACTGTTATGTCTCCTTGCGGGAGAAGGGGAGCGAAGATCACCCTCGAGCATTTACATGTGATGGTTTTGCTGGAAGAGAGCGAGGTTTGCCTTATTAAGGGCATTGATGAGAGCCTGGGTACTAGCGTCGGTGTCGGATGATACGGGGATCGGTTCGAACACATGATCTCCGTGAATGATGGACGATTGTTTCAGATTGTTGGAAGATGGGGAGGTAGGATGTCCCTCGTGATGGTGGACTCAAGATGGATAGCTCCACGATTTTCGAGGTTGTCCCCATCATTAATGACGATGGTGAGAGGGTCGTTCACAGTCTCGTTGAGTCGGGAAGTCATGAAGACGAAATAAAAGATATGAGCTTTGATCTTGCATTGAAAAGAAAGGATCTTGTTCACGAAAGATGGGGGGAGCTACCGATGCCCACAAACAGCGCCACTGTACATAAATAATCCGGACAGGTCATCGTGGTCTTCAGTTGGGACTGCAACGATGCTTGTAGGAGAGGATTGGTGTACCTGTAAGGTACTCTGATGCTTAAGTAAGTTTCAGGGTGAGACAAACAAAAGAGTTAAGAAAGAATGTGAATGATTAGAATTGAATACCTGACCCTCCAAAGATGAAGGGTATTTATAAGGGCACCTAGCCGTGATTCGCGGGCACGTGGCCCTTGACTGGGTGTAACTGCTTCCAGAAGTTTTGGAGGGCAGTTGGTCGCATGAAAGGCGTTAGAGCGCGTATGGAGGAAGTCCCCAACAAAAATATCTTAACGGCTCTATTTCCCAATGGTCATGAGATCGCGGATCTCTTAATGGGCTTATGTCCAGAGTTAAACTGGATTGGTCCTCAATTGGGCATAAGACACCTGTTAGGCCAGTCCAGAACAATTATTCTCATTTTAAAAAATTATATAATTTGATAAATAAATATTGGGTTAAATACATTATACCCCCTGTGTTTAGGGCGTGTTTTGTGTTTCCACCCCTTAAGTTTTTTTTAAACACACCCTCATAAAACCCAGAATTAAAGTTCATCACACCCTTTTACTTGGTGGGTTGACCTGGAGGTGAGCTGGATTTTCATATCCTTTCTATTTCAACAATACCAAAATTCACCACACCCTTTCTGTTTCAACAATACCAAAAGCCAGTGGGAAGTATTGATCATTGGGGTCTCTTCCCACAGTTATTAATAGTTGGCCTCCATATTTGGTCTTTAAATGGCAACCATCAACCCCAATGAAGGGTCTACAACCATTGATAAACCTTTTTTTGAAACCATCAAAATAGAAATAGAACGAATCAAATCTTGGTTGGATTGAGGGTGATGGTCTCTCAATGTTGATTTTCACATTATTTCCAGGATTAACTCTATGTAGCTCAGGTGCATACCTCCACAGATTTGCATATTCTCTATCTGCATCCCCTTCTATTATTTTCCTTGAAATAAGCTTATCTTTCCATGCCCTTGCAATAGTTATCCCAACTCCATAATTCTGCCTCATATCTTGGATAATGTCACAAATTCTGACACTTTCTGAAGATCTCATTTTCTCCACCACAACTTTTGCAACCCACCTAGAATTAGTCGTCTTATTGTCCAAAACCCTAGCACAACTATGGGTGTCTTTTATAGTCTTTATGGAAAAGGTGTACTTATGGCCCACCTTGGAGCAAAACATTAAAAAACCACACTTTTATTTTGCATTCAACCCTCACTCTATACCCCTCATTTTTTACAAAGGTAATTTCCCTCCCATTTAATATGGTCCACTCACGAATGGCCTCTCTAAAATCATCTAGGGAGTTGAACTCCATTCCCCACTTAAATTTATAATCCTTATTAAACTCCTCTTTCTTGAACTTTTCAAACCTAGGCTTTTTTTCATCTTCTGATTCATCAAGATCAGAATTCAAGAGATCTTCACTAATATACTTATCATTATCATCTATTTTCTTCCTTCCAGAAGTTAGAAACCCAACTACTATTGGGCCTTAGTTAACTGGCTTGTTGACATCAATATCATCAAATTCAACATCCGTAGTAGTTGTTCTCTCTATCTCACTATCGTAAAAATCATCACTATCATCGACTTCAGAAATTTCACTAACTACTTCGTCATTAATACACCTAGGAGCAGTTCTACTACCTAACTGATCATGCTTGACACATATTTCCCCATCAACTTTCATACCACAAGCATACGAAGCCAAGTCGTATGCATCGTCATCATTCCTAAGATGAAAAAAAGTGGGACAAATATCTGGAATTTTAGTCCATAACCCATAAGAACCTACTTCGTAACCCCACCCGTTAACAATATCACAAATAGGAGAAAGAGAAAACTTATATACGTCCTCATTTGAAATCAATGTCGAAACCCCTCCCCTATATATGGTATCTCCATCACTGAGCTTCACAAATTCTCCTCCATGTCTATAAATAACGTCAAAAAGTGGAGAAGGTTGCGAAGAAAAAAAATACTGTAAGCAACAAAACCCAACAATGTAGATGATTTAAGCATAGAAGAATGAAGTCACCATTAACCTTTGTACTTTCGCCCGTAGCTTCACCTGTTTCCGCCATGAATGTTCGTCTGCAAATCACGCTTGCTTACTAACAATGGAAAACCCTAATTTTAATTTCATGGGGGCTAAGAGGAATTTATTTGATAACTTTGAATAGAGAAAGACAATAGCCACGTCACATCCAGCTCAACAACAACATGGAAGGCCACGTCACCTCCAGGTCAACCCACCAAGTAAAAGGGTGTGGTGAATTTTAATTCTGGGTTTTATGAGGGTGTGTTTAAAAAAAATACTTAAGGGGTGGAAACTGTAACACCCCCTTTTTATACCCCAATTAAGTTATTAAATCATTTAGGCACATATTAAAAATTCCATCAGAGTAATATTTGAAACATGGTATAAAAGGAGCAATGCCACATTATACTTGAAAATTTAAAACATACAACACCTACTCATTAAGATATGCAACAAACAGAGTAACTTGCAAACACAAAGGATTTCATCTGTACACCCGTATTCATTTAATTCAAATAACAGCGGAAAACAAACATAACAATTTCAAACTTATATACTTATCATAAATATATCCACAAGTTTGATTCACCAAAATATTTCATGTTTACATAAAACATTCAAAACCAAAATACATATACAATGTATTCACAAAAGGCATCAAGCCGACCCTAGCTACCTGATGCTACATATCAGAGCCGACCGACCAAAAAGATGAAGACGAGCTTCACAAAAGAACCATCCAACAACCTACTCTGCAATGTGTAAACACCCAAAATTTGCCCTCACTAAGTTTTACCATGGCTTGTGATTCTTTTCATGTGCATAAGTTCAATCATATCATCTCATATTACATTTTTGCTTCACTGCATTGGTCTTAAGTCATCTGCATCTAGGGTTTGTGATCTGAGCAATCCCTGAGCCATTTGAGCCACTCCAAAGGTCTTCAATCATCTAAATAGGGTCCATGTAAGTTCAAGCCTCATATCATATCTTCCCAAGATCAAGAAAGTCAGAAAATCACAAGAACTGGGAAAGGCATGGAAGCAGAGCCAAGCTTAACTACACAGATGACCTAAAATTAGGGTTTTGGTTTTACAGGCCATGACTCCAATTTTTTTTGGTCATTCTTGTTTCTATTGGTCTCTATATGTTATAAGGATCATACATACCAATTTTCATGAAGAAATTCAATGGGGAAGGCATCTGATCAATAGATGACTTCTTGAGTAAGTCAGTGCAAAATCAGGACATCTGAGGCCCCCAATGACACAACCAAAGGGTCTTCTCCATCATTTTGGATGTGTATGATCTTTATTTGATCTTAGAAGAAGTGGGAAGTTCAAAAAATTGAAGAATTTCAAGCCATTTGCAAAGTTGCCATTTTGGGAAAGTGACTTGTAATGCAAACTTGCCATTTTGGGAATGTTTTTCAACCTCCTCTTTTTTATTCAAAAATGCTTCAAATGAAAAATTATTGGTCATGAAAGTTGTAGATTGGATCATTCCCTTTTCAAAAAGTACAAGAACTTGACCTAATTAATTTTAGAACTCAAGTTATGACTTGTCAAAGTTGGGAAAAATCACTTAAATTTCACTTTTGCACCAAAGAGGGAAGTTTGCAAATTCTCATACCAAGCCAATTTGGGACCTCTAATGCATCTTTACATATCATACCCTCCTAGTGCAACTCATTTGGATCAGATTTGTGCCTTGAATCACAAGCATTCATGCCTTGAACTTCACAAATTTCAAAAGGGGCCAAACTTCCCCAAGATTGCAAAATGGATCAAAACCTTCCATCCACTTGCCACAGCTCATCAAATCTGATTTCATAGCCTTCCTTGATCCTTGTTGTGCACAGCCATGCCTCTGTCCCAGCCTGCCACTTGCCCATACCTCAAGTACACCATCTCTTGTCTTTATGCATTTTGCCCCATACCAATCAGCATAGCCCACAACAACTACACTGACCTATCCCAGCATGTTATGTGGCAAAGAAGCAAGCCATTTGACATAAGTTTGGAACCTGAATCCTCCCATTGCTCAGTATAGCAAAAATCTCTCCAACTTGCAAAAGCCTTCGAATTTCATAACTCAGCCAACAAATATCCAAACTTTTTCCACCATTCAACTCCACATTCATCACTGAGCATTTCCCGCCCTTCATTTTGCCTTGAAACACCTTGTATCAAAAACACGATTTTCATATCCCTTGAACTGAACTTCTGCCAACTTCACTTAGAGGCCATTTAAACTCCAAACAAGCATTGCAAACTCTTGAGGGGAGTCATTGGAGTTGATTTGAGGCAAAGAACTGGTCAAAAAGCTCCTGGGTTGAAAGCTTCACTTCAGGTAGCCATGGCATTTATTTTCCCAGAACTTCCTTTTTATGTTATAGAATGATTCTATATGTTCCCCTGATTTCCATGATATGATTTGTTTCGAAAATGGTTGAGTTTTAAGCATTTCACAAGCTTCTGAAACTTTTGATGTATTTTCCGTTTTGCTTTGATTCATGTTCTTGATGGTAAATAAATGATTTTTGTTGTGTGATTCTTGTTGGGAGTGATGTGAGGATCATTTCTGGAAAGTTTGAGGGCTTGGGGTCACGTATTAAGAGAGATTGAATGTTTGGCTAACCGGAGAAGATGACCGGAACACTATTCCGGTCACCTGAAAGTAATTAGGGCTCAGATTAGGGTTTTAATCTTAATTAGTGAAGTTTGAATTATAGCCATACAGATGCGCGCGCTGGTCAATTCCCGCGTCCTGACTTTGAACCTAGGCCCTTGGATCAGTTGACTTCCATTTAAATTTATTTAATTTTCATTTTATTTGCATTTTCTTTATCATTTTATTAAAAATAGCAAAACCTATCTAAAAAATTTTATTTTTTGCATCATGGTTCCAAATATTTTTCTCATTCTGAAAATAATTTTTATTTTATTTTTTGCATAAAATTTGTATTTTTAAAATATTTAAATGTTCATTTTAATTAATTAATGGTAATTAATTAATTAAAATACCATTTAAGTTTCTAAAAATCACCAAAAAAATCACATTGCATCTTGACACATTTAGAGACATTATCAAACCATTCACACAAATTTATTTTAGGTTCTTGATCCATTTTGACATTTTTCTTTTGATTTATGGTTCTTAAAAATCAATATTTTGACCCTAACTTGAAAAAACATTTTCTGCCTAACCATGAAAGGTTTGATAGTGGTTCTTTTTGCATTGCATTCCACACATCATATAGTTCCTAGGATATAATTGGCACGAATTTATCTTTCATTTTCATTTTGTTTTGCATTTTTCCTTAAGAGATGCCTTAAAACCCTAGCAAACTTAGGAAAATCATAACTTTCATTAGGTTAAGAGTTAGGTCTTCCCCTTTGGGCAGTGAACTTGTATAGGTTTAGGGTACCTTTGATCCTATTTTCAATTTTTTTATATTGTCATTTGCTTCTGATTTTGAGTTTTGCATTGCATATTGTATGTAAACCCTAATTTTGGTCTTCATTTGCATTCATCCTTCATATGCTTGCAAACATAAACTTGACATGACATTTTGTGCATCCAAATGACATGTAAGACATCTTAGGGAATATTAGAATCATGTTTGATCATTGCATCTTCCCTGTGCCATGTTTTTGCTTTCATTCCATGTCATATGCATTCATGCTTTCATGCTTCCTTTCATGTCTCATTTGCATCTTCATTCCTTGTATGATCATCCTCATCTCTTAACATGCTTTTGCATCATCCTATAGCATCATTTGCATCATGAACATGCTTCTGATTTTGTTTTGCATCTTTGCATTCCATCTCATTTTCATTTCATTTCATTTCTTGTTGCTAACTTTTCAGGTGGTAAGTGTGTGAGAAGTGGATTTGCCTTCACTTCTCATAATCTCTTCTCATCTATCTTATGCATTCATTTCTGCATTTTACTTTTGTATTAGAGTGAGCTTTCTCATTCATGTTCCCTCCTCACTTTCTTTCTTCAAGCAACTTATCTTCTTAAGTGAAGTAAGTTGACTTGTTTCTTTTTGCTTCTCTTCCTTTCATCTGCTCCTTCCTTGGTGGCTTCTCTGAAGATCTTCTTGCAAGCCTCATAAACCCTAGGAATACCCAAGCATGATCACAATTAGGGTTTGATTAGTCCCCCCATTAGTTTTACCTTTGTGTCATCTTTGAGTCTTCTCTTCTCATCTCTTAATCAAGGACTAAACCTTAAAGGTTTTAAGGCTTTGTGATTAAGGTTATGCCTGTATCCTTCTATTAGGATGGAGTGTATAACTTTAATCCTAAGTGTTAAACCCTTAATGTGTTTAAATCCTCTAATCAATTCACTTAATAATCACTAAGACATCAAGCTTGTAACTTGGGCCTTGTATTAGGGTTCTAATTCTTCCTTAATTGGTCAAGAAGGACTAACCCTAGTGTTAATGGACAAGTCCCTCTCAAGTTGTCTTACAAATCATAAAATCCATTTCTTAAACTTATCATTAACTAAAATCCACTTTAATAAAGGCTTTGTTTTGTCATGAGGTTAATCCCTAATCATGGATTAAGTTGAGGAGCCTTCCTCAGCTTAAATGTTCTCATCTATTATCCTTCTATTAGGATGGTGTAATGAGTCCATTAAATCCTTGATTATGGCTTAAAATCATTACTTAACACTAAACAAAAACAACAAAAACATCTAAATAAATGTAAGTAGGTTAATGATCTTAATCCTACATCATGGTGATTAAGTGTGAGGTGTTTACTTCACACTTAAGGTATTCTCATTACCCCTAATCAGATGGAGGATGTGATGAGTTTTACTAACCTTTGGTTTAGGCTTAAGCTCATTAACTTATGACAAACACAAAAAGAAATAAAAGACTGAAAACTCAAAAACAAACAATAATCGTCTCCTCCGGGATTCTTTTCTTATCTCACTCACTCATAAACGAGAACTTGCTTCTTTCGTCTAATGCAAGACAGTTTGCACCTGAGCCAGACAGGTCATACACTTGAGCATGGACAAGAAAGCAGTTCATCAATCAATTTATCTTTCAGTCTCTTTGAGTCGAACTACGGTGTTCTGACTTCCTCATTGCACGAGAGGACACGTAGGCATAACTTAACAGTTATCGAACAAAAGTCTATGTTCATCCCCCCTCTTTCCAGCTTTATTCTTTAAGCCTCATAGTCTTGAGCTTCATCCTCTTTTCTTGCACTGACACTCTCTCATTTCACTTCACACTTCTTTCCAACACTGACACTTGTATTCTTTTCCAGCTTTAGCACACAAAATAGCACTGACACTACCCCTTTAAAACACAAACTTTCAGGCGTGGATCCCGTCGAGTACGACGGACAATCTGGGTGCTAATACCTTCCCAGGTTGTAACCAACCCCCTTTCTCAGTTTCTCTGGTTCGCGACCGTCTTATCCATATCTTTCTAGGTTTATGCAGCATTACCTTTCCTTCGGGATAAAAATACCTAGCTGGCGACTCTTTTCTTTTCAGTTCACCCTTGTGTGCTCTCTTCTTTCGCCGACCGTTCGCGTGTGTACCCCTATTGACCGGTTATTATTTGGTGGGAGCGACAACTTGGCGACTCTGCTGGGGACCCTTATATTGCAACCAGGGCATCTGGTTCTTTTTGTGGGTTCCTCCTAGCGTTTGTTTGATTTGTGTTTACTGGGGTGTTATGTGCTTTGTGTGTTTATTTTATTTTTGCTTTATTTATTGATTTATGTGCAGCTTTACTTATTGCTTTCTTTACAGTTTTATATGCATCATACTGTCATACTGTCATTGCTGGATCTGATTTTCTTTGGTGGGTGGGGTTCCATTGAGAGTTTAAGGTCCTATACCTGGGACCTGAGTGACACCTAGGCTAGAGTGGTTTGATGGGCTAAAGACGTACTCTAATTTGTGTCTAGCGGTATCTTAACTACAAGCGCACAGCCTATCGAAGTAATAATTAAGATTATCGATCCCACAGGGACTTTATGATTACTTAGTGCTAGAGGATTTACTAGTTTAGCTAAGGTGAATGGTTGTCACGATTTTTGGTTGTTTTTAAGGATTAAAGGCGGGAATTAAATTTAAGTTTAATAATAATAATAAGGCGGTCGGTATGTAATTATGTTAACTTAGGCGGTTCAATCTAACCTAGGCTTATAAAGATGGTTCACTTAATCTATTCTGTAGAGGTTACCAGTTTAAATATCTTTAACTCACACTCTCGTGGTCTTATCTCAGATCTTACCCCTAAAGCCCTATGCCTGCTCTCGCTAGCCCATAAGTGTTTAGAAATAATTTTTGGAAACTTAATAAGTCTAATTCATTTAAAGCGCTCTCGCTGTGTTTAAATTAAATGCCTAACTTTAGCTATCTGGTTAAAATCTCACACTCTCATGGTCTCGACCTAACCTATTACACTTTCCTTACTCTCGTAACAAAAAGATTGATTTTATTATAAAAAGTTACAGCCAGAATTTTAAGTTCTTAATTATTTTAAGCCTAGAATTGATTTTACCGATTTAGTTGATTTTAATTATATACCGCCCTAAAGTGTTTAGCTACTCATGATTGTTGTACCAGACAGAGGCAGAAACATAGGAATACAAAATAAAATATGCATAATAGAAAAATAAATTCTTAACATTAATATAAATGCAAATTAAATAAAAACCTGAATAACAAATATAATGTTAGACTCCTTCTTCCACAATCTGGCAAGCTCGGAGTACGGACCGGAATCGGAAATAAAATTACAAAGAAAAAAAACGAATGCTGAAGGCTTTGAAAGAAATTAATTTATAACAATTTCCTAATGTTGGAAATTGTTATTTGATTGGTTGGGATACAGAAAATTAAAGCAAGAACAAAACAAATGCTGGAAAAATAAATGAAACAGGGTGCAATGGAAATACGGCAGAGCTTCCGCAAGAAAAATTAAAATAAAACTCTGTAAATTGTTCTTTGAAACTAAGCTATTTATAGGATCATAATTTGGGCTTGGCAGTTGGAATAATGCCTTGGGCTTCGTAGATGCTGAGAAAATCCAGGGAAAAGTTGCATTACTTGGTCTGCGGGAGAATAGGAAAATTGACTTCACGTAACACACACGTACATGACCAATTCTCAGCAAGTTAACCTAAATTACCCTTGTCACGTTCGTGACAAGGGTGTCACGCTCGTCTCCCTTGTAATACGCGCGTCACGGTCGTGAGGGATTGGTGACGACCGTGACTGCTCCTTTTAGCGTGTCACGATCGTGACTCCTAGGTGACGGTCATGACAGTTACAAAAAATGCAGATTATGCAGAATTCCTCTCTTCTTCTTCTTTTCATGGTTGTTTTTTCTCATTTCACTTGTGGCTTATGATTTAGCTCTGTAATTGATATACCTGCAAAATGACAAAGAAAACTCGAGGAATCGGGTGTTAAAACGGCAAATGTGCGATAAAACGACATTGAAACATAGCAATAAAACGATACTTTTTCTCGTTATCAAACTTCCCCAAACTTAAACCTTTGCTTGTCCTCAAGCAAATAGTCGGTTGAAAAATGATCGGACAGGTTTTCATCGACGCACACACATAACAAACCATACGAGGAATCGTTTTGCCAGATAAACCGGTACTAGAATAAAACACTAATGATACACTAATGACACAAGCAACAAGCTAAGTCGTCGACTTCCCATTAAACGAAACATTCGGTAATTGCGTTACGATTCCACCTAGAGTCTTTCGATCTTATTTCACCCGGTTTCATTCTAGCGCAATCACATTAAGCCCTTTGTCTTAGCACGCACGTAGTGGAGTAGCCGGTTAGTGACTTTGATCCTTTATAAGCACGGGGTCTGGTACACGAATGTGGTAACCCTACATACATTATCCGATTTGGAGGTTGTGGGGGATCGAGTCGTAGCACGCCCTACCAAGTTCAGAACCAGGTACCTCTGAACCAACCCGCAATGGACTCCTTTTCATACTTCTCTTTTCTTATATGCGACCGTGTACTTTGGTGCAATTTATTTTCATTGGCATCGAGATATGAAGGATCATTATAGATTAGGCATCAAACACTTATATTCATCGGCTCCCCACGTGGTTTGTGTTCAGACAGTGCTGACTGCTAGTATAAACTACTAGGGGTTACTTTTGAACTGAAACTTAAGGTGTAGTCGTAACAATTATCGGAACGGAATGCTTAAGTAGGAAGTCTAAGGTGTCAAGACTGTATTGATCTTGTTGAATCGTTCTCAGCTTCCTAACTATGATTTCGTAGGTAAGTCAGGTAATGCGAAGATAAAATTAATTTTTTTTTTCCGGTATGGCTAAATAAACGGGGAAAATTCGAAACTAAAGAAATAGCACAAATATTACTTTGTTTCATTAAAATACGAAAAGGAAATACAACGGAATGGAAAGTGAGGAAAAATGAAAGGTACCTCTCCCACACTATATCAGACATTGTCCTCAATGTTGTGATATAATAGCGGGTAAAATACAATACAAACAACGGAAATGGAAAAACATAAACAAAAGCTAAAACTAAGGCTGCTGATGACCACGGCCTCGGCTTCTGGTGCGGGAGCGTCTGGTCGGAGTCGCTTCAGGATCAGAACCGGTGCCGGTGAGAGTAGTGATATCAATTCGCAAAGTCTCTAGCTCGCTAAAGATCTCTCTGAGCTTCTTATCAGTCGTCCTCTGGTTAGCGGCAATAGCTGAAAGTAGTGCATCATGTTGCTCTTTTTGCCTTTGCTCCAATGCGGCACTCATCTGGTTTTGCTGATGAATCGCACGGAGGACGTCTTCAAGTGTGAATTCCTGTGCAGGTGGCTGTCGGGTGGAGGACTCAGGAATGTCCTATACAGGCTCAGCTACATCCATGGTGTCTTGCATCTCGTCCACTGGTGGATCGGCCTGCTCATCAATAATGGGGACATGGCCGGCAGCATCCGGTAAAGCAAATAGCCAGTTGGCTCGGTTGGACGGATCGATGCGGTCACGGCACGACAAGATGATGTGGTGATAAACAGTGCCTTGGATAACAGGGCTGAACCTGCCATCCTCTCTCTGAGAAATCAAGTGGGCGGACCTGCAATAGTTCTTTGTTAGCAACTCTGCGGCTCTGCGAGGCAAATTGATAATCAGGTCACCAAGATCCAGCTGAATGGCGAGGGTGGTGACAATCCCGCCTATGTAAAAAGGGGTTGCGCCTCTTTGCGCTACGGACTGGATATGGGACAACATGAATGGGGCAGCATTGATGCGCTCGTCATTTAAGGCACAGTGCAAGAACAAGAGCTCCTTGGAGTTAAGCTTGTGATCGCTCTCTCTTGCAAAAATGGTATTGCAGATGATGCGATGAAAGTATCGGATCGCCGGGTTATGGATATGCGTAGCATTCAGGCTCTGAAAGGCAGTGGCACGGGTGTTGGTGATGTCGTGTAATAAGTTGAAAGCGGTTTCACTGAAGTTGTCCGGCACGCGGAGATGAGCATCATCGCCGTGATCGAAACCTAGCAGTTCGGCGATCCTTGTTTGTGTAACTTCGAACTCCCGGCCGAGCATTCTGAACTTAGCAATGCCGGTGAGTTGACTTTGTGAACCGGGAGGCGTAACATATTGAAACGAACTCAGAAATTCCAATGTGAGGAGTTCGAATGTCGGCTGTGGTTGACTGCACATGTTGTCGCTCCCGATAAATGAAGCCGGGTCAGATGAAGGTACAGACGCGAACGGTCGGCGAAGGGAACAGTGAGAACACACAGCCGTGAACTCACTGGAGGATGAATAGAGTCGCCAGCTAGGCATTTTTATCCCGGAGGAAAGGTAATGCTGCATAAACCTAGAAAAAGATGGATAAGACGGTTTGCGAACCAGAGAGACTGAGAAAGGGGGTTGGTTACAACCTGGGAAGGTATTAGCACCCAGATTGTCCGCCGTACTCGACGGGATCCACGCTTAAAAGATTTGTGTTTTAAAGGGGTAGTGTCAGTGCAATCTGTGTGTAAAAGAGCTGGAAGGCAATATGTACAGGTGTCAGTGCAAAAGAAGTGAAGTGTATAAGTGATGTGAAGTATGAAAGTGTCAGTGTAAGAAAGGAGTGAAATGCTCAAGATCATGAGGCTAAAGAATGAAGCTAGAAGGAGGGGGGAATGTACAGAGACTTTTGTTCGATAACTGTTAAGTTATGCCTACGTATCCTCTCGTGCAATGAGGAAGTCAGAACACCGTAGTTCGACCCGAAGAGACTGAAAGATGAATTGACTGATGAACTGCTTGCTTGTCAATGCTCAAGTGTATGATCTGTCTGGCACAGATGCAAACTGTCTTGCATTAGACGGAAGAAGCAAGTTCTCGTTTGTGAGTGAAGATGATGAGAAAAGAATCCCGAAGGAGACGATTATTGTTTGTTTTTGAGTTTTCAGTCTTTTATTTCTTTTTGGAGTTTGTCATAAGATAATGAGCTTAAACCTAAATCAATGGATTTGGTAAACTCATCACATCATCCCTCTGATTAGGGGTAATGAGAATTACCTTAAGTGTGAAGTCAGATTCTCACACTTAATCACCTTTGATGTAGGGTTAAGATCATTAACCTACTTGTGATTAATTAGATGTTTTTGTGATTTTTGTTTAGTGTTAAGTAATGAGGTTAAGCCATAATCAGGGATTTAACAGGCTCATTACACTATCCTAAAAGAAGGATAGTAGATGAGGGTGTTCAAGCTGAGGAAGGATCCTCAGCTTAATCCATGATTAGGGATTAAACCCATGACAGAACAAACCTTTGATTAAGTGGATTTTATTAATGATATGATGATGAAGTGTCTTTTATGATTTGTAAGACAACTTGAGGGGGACTTGTCCATTAGCTTTAGGGTTAGTCCTTCTTAACCAATTAAGGAAGAATTAGAACCCTAATGCAAGGCCCAAGTTACAAGTGTAATGTCTTGGTGATTATTAGATGGATTAATTAAGAGAGTTCAACACCTTAAGGGTCCAAGACTTAGGATCAAAGTTATACACTCCATCCTAAAAGAAGGATGCAGGCATGATCTTAATCACAAAGTCTTAAAGCCTTGAGGGTTTAGTCCCTGATTATGAGGTGAGGAGAGAAGACTCAAAGAGAGACACAAAGGTAAAAACTGTGGGGAGACTAATCAAAACCCTAATTCATTATCATGCTTGGTTGGTCCTAATGTTTGTGAGGTTTTCAAGAACAATCTTCAGATGAACCACCAGGAAGCAGATGAACAAGATCAAGAGAAACAAAGTGACTTGCTTCATTCAAGAAGTCAAGTCACTTGAAGAAAGAAAGTGGGAGGAGCAAGAATGAGCAAGCTCAATCTCAAACACACATAGAAATGCAGCAATGGATGCAAGAGAGATGAAAAGAAAAGTTATGAGAAGTGAAGGCAAATCCACTTCTCAAGTTTTACTTACCACCTGAAATGTTAGAAACAAATGCAATACCATGCTAAATGAGATGAGATGACATGATAAGCAAAAAACAGAAGCATGTTGATGATGATGATGATGCTATGGAGTGCTATGAACATGAGACAAGACAATGAGATGTTCATACAAAGCCATGGATGCAAATGATGCAAGTTTAGAAGCATGAACAAGCATGAAATGTTATGAAACATACAAGACAAATGGCATGGCAAATATGTAATGCAATGATCAATGATGCTTCATACATGTCTTAAGATGTCAAATGAAACATAGGAATGCACAAAATGCAATGACAAGTCAAGTTATGTAAGGAAATGCAAGAGGGATGCAAATGAAAGCCCAAATTAGGGTTCATGGATCAAACATCACACATAAACCAAAAACAGAAGCCAGCCTTAATATAAAAAAAGGAAAATGGTACCTAAAGAAACCCTAGACCTATAATGAACCACTGCCCAAAGGGGAGCTCTCAACTCTCAACCAAACTCAAGTTATGAATTTTACAAGTTATTAGGGTTTTTTAGGGTTTGTAACAAAAGAAATGCCAATCAATTAGAAAATGCAAGATCAAATCATGGCCTTTTTATCCTTGAAACTACATGTCAAATGGAAAACAATGCAAGAAGAATCAATGTCTCAACCTTCACCAATAGGCAGAAATGAATTTTCAAACTTATGAACAAAATAATGCATCAAAAATGATTTAATTCAATGAAAAATTCTTAAAATGCATCAAGATCAAAAAAGAAATTTGGTTTGAAGGTTGGACAATGTTTCTAAATGTCTTAGAACATTTCATGAATTTTTTTGTAATTTTTAAATACCTAAAAGTATTTTTAATTAATTAATTCTCATTAATCAATTAAAAATAATCTTTTAAATATTTAAAAATACTTTTTTAATGATAAAAAATAAAATAAAAATGTTTTTGTGTCATAAAATTTAATAAAACCTTAAAGAAAAAGTTTCATAATTTTTATGAATTTTTAACTATTTTAAATAAATTGTACAAATAAAATGGAATAAATATGAATAAAAAATCAAAATGAAAATAAAAGTAAACAGAACGCATGGCCAGGATTTGATCTGAGGGAGAGGGGGTTGACTTGGCGCGCCATCTGATGGTCCAGGTTTAAACTTCCTAAATTCAGTTAATTAACCTAATTAAACCTAATTAAATTAACTAAGTGGAAATTAGGATTAATGAAGCAATCTGGTCCCTTGGTCCATGCGCGGGAAGGGCAATCCAATGGCCTAGGTTTAAAAACACTAATGACTGGACTAAACCCTAATTAGGGCAAGTTAACCTCAGACGGCCGGAACAGTGGTTCCGGTCGTCTTCTCCGGCGTACCACAAACCCTAGAAAACGTTTCAGGCCACCATTCAACAAATTTCCTGCCCAGAAACAACCCCCCATCCTAACTAAACCCTAATCCAAGATCAAAAGGCATTTATCTAACATGAACAAGGAGAATCGAAGACAAGAGCATTCACGGGCCAAGTTTCAGAGATGCATAAAATGCCCATTTGTTCACCATTTTTGATTCTAATCATACCACAGTGATCCCCAGAGCATGTATTTTTGATTTGTAACAAAAAAAACAAGTTTTAAAAAGTTTGAAGTTTGAGACTACCTGAGATGACAAACCCTGTTTCTGAGCTTCCAGAACCTTTTCTTGATGCAAGCTAGCTCTAATGGATCCCCTGGTGTCAATGGCAAGCTTGGAATGAACTTTGGCAAGCTATTTTGAGTGGTTCACTTCTGGTGTAGCAGAAAATGCACTTTGCATACAGGCTGTTTCAACTCAAAGTAAGGGGTGGTTTTGGCTCTTTATGGCATGCTTGACTTGTTGGTGAAGGAAAATGGAGTGTTTGATGGATGGATGGTGTGATTCGAAGAGAACTGGTTCTGATGATGGTGAATGGTGGAGCTCAGGCCAAGCTTGTTTCAGGCCTGAGTTTTGGTGGTTTGGGGGCTTTGAGGTGTGGTGAGTTGAGTGGTGATCAAAGTTTGTGTGTTTTGTGGCTGTACCAAGAGTTTCGACCGAACTTGCAAGTTGGGAGATTTTTGTATATGTGATGAGTTAGTATGTTTCAGCCCTTGTTCTTGTTATGTTCAACTTGCAAAATGAAATGATAAACAATTCTGATTGGCCTCTTGATGTGACATGGCCTGCTATGATAGGTGAGTTGCTTTTTGCTCAAAGTCCACTTTTGTGTAAGATAGGGCATGGCATGATACTAGGCAAGGACAACTTGGGTTCTGGTGCAGCAAAAGGTGAGGGAGAGGCTAGCCCAAAGTCAGCAGCCAATGTCATAAGTTGGTGAAGTAGTCATGAGTGAAAATGCAAGTTGGCTAGCTTTATGGTTTTCCATGGAAATGCCTTGTTACATGAACCAAACCATGAGCAAACTTGGTCCATTTCTGATTTTTGTGACTTAGAGAACATTCACATGCTGGTTTGACATGAATTTGAGGCAGCAATCATGCATTGATTCAAGACTTAGCAAAATTCCCACTTGGTGCATGACTTGAAAAACAATGATTTTTGGCAACTTTGCATGGCCATAACTTTTGATCCAAGAAGAGTTTGATCATGTTCTTGTACTTTTTGAAAAGGGAAAGATGAGATCTACAACTTTCATGACCAAAGTTTTTTCATTTGAAGCCTTTTTGGATCATGAATCAAGGCTTGAAAATTGACCTAAAATGGTACATTCTTGAAAAGTCAACAAAACCCAAAAAGTCAACTTTTGCAAAAACCCTAAATTCTTGATTTCCATGAACTTCAACCTTCTTCCATGATCAAATAAAGATCACATACACTCAAAATGATGAATATCACCCATTGGTTGGGTCATTGGGGGCCTCAGATGCCCTGATTTTACACTGACTTGTCTGAAAAGTCAACTCTTGATCAGATGACTTCCCCATGGAATTTCTTCATGAAAATTGATATGCATACTCCCTATACCATATAAAGATCAATGGAAACAAGAATGACCAAAAAATTTGGGGTTATGGCCTCTGAAACCAAAACCCTAATTTTCAGTCAACTGTGCAGTTCATCCTGGCTCTGCATCCACTCAAACCCTAGTTCTTGTGATTCCTCTGCATTTCTGACTTTGTGAGGATGTAACATGATATAAGAACACACATGGACCCCTTTGAGTTGATTGGTTGCCTTTGGGATGGCTCAAGATGCTCTGAGGTTGCTCAGATCACAAACCCTAGGTGCAGATGACCTAGAAGCTATCCAGTGAAACCAAATGAGACATGAGATGATGTGATTGTGTTTATGCATATGAGATGATCACAAGTCATGTGTGAATGGGTGAGGGCAAATTTGGGGTGTTTACAGCTGCCCCTATTCAAGCATGAGTTAGCTGTGCAGGTTGTAAGCGGCGGCTTAACAGGCAAACAAGATAACTTGTGGTTGAATATCAAAGACAGTCCAAAATTTGCACTCACAGAAATGAAGAAGAAAAGGGATATAGATTGTAAAAGCAAATAAAGTATATTGTAAAGTGTGGGCGACGGAGGACGACCGTCGAGCAGAGGACGACTGCTGGGTAAAGAGCAATGACGGGGACGGCCGACATGCTGGTAAAGTGTATGAAAATAAAGCGATGACGGGGACAACCGACATGCCGGTAAAGTGTATAAAGCAATGACGGGGACGGCCGACATGCTGGGGATAAAAGGTAAAGCTAAGACGGGGACGGCCGACTAGCTGGGAAAATAAAATATCATGATGGGGACGGCCATCAAGATAAAGTAGTAACATTCTCTGGGGATTGGTGAAACATGACGGGGACGGCCATCAAGTTCACAAAGGTAAAGTAACCAACGATGGGGACGGCCATCGGGTTAAAAAAGAAAAGGGACCACGACGGGGACGGCCATCGGGTTAAAGAATAAATGAAATAAACAGATGATGGGGTACGGCCATCAAAGGTGAAGGACGATCACCTAGCAGGGGACGGCTGCTCTGTTGGGCGTAAAAGAAATATGATGGGGACGACCATCACAGGTGGAGGACGACCACCTGGCAGGGTACGGCTGCCAAAATATCAACGATGGGGACGGCCATCGGATAGAAAAGGTCAACGATGGGGACGGCCATCGGACGAGCATGATGGAGGACGACCATCAAGAAGTGGAGGACGACCACTCAGCAGGGGACGGCTGCTCTCAAAGTTTATCATAACACAGGATGAGTGTTAGACAACTAAAATCAACAATGGGGACGGCCATTGGATAAAGTGATGAAGGACGATCATCAAAAGGTGGAGGACGACCACCTAGCAGGGGACGGCTGCTAAAATCAACGATGGGGACGGCCATCGGATGAGCATGATGGAGGACGACCATCAAGAAGTGGAGGACGACCACTCAGCAGGGTACGGCTGCTCTCAGAGGTATCATAACACAGGACGAGTGTTAGATAAAAAGAAAATTTGTTGGCAATCTACTGGGGAGATAGTAAACACGGACGAGCGTTTACATCCAAGAAACAAAAGGTATAAGTGTTTGGTATTGTGTATAGATTAAAGATGCGGACGAGCATCCTTAAGACTATGATACGGACGAGTATCACGTAGAAACAAACTGACACGTGCTCAGAGCTGATGATACGGACGAGTATCAACTGGTTAACAAGGAACACGGACGAGTGTTGCATCTGAAAGTATCCTTCTGGGGAATAGTAGACACAGACGAGCATCTATATTCAAGAAGACATAAGTGTTTGACACGGTGTATGGATTAAAGATGCGGACGAGCATCCTTAAGACTATGATACGGACGAGTATCATGTAGAAACAAACATTAGACGCAATGTTCTGAGATAATGGTACGGACGAGTACCAACTGGTTAACAAAGAACAAGGACTACTGTCGAATCTGCGGGGATATACATGGTGTATATAAGATACGGACGAGTATCTGAGTAGGTGTACCAATGAGTAGTGAGTATATAATGTATAGGTGGGTGTTTATCTGCTGGGGATATGACACGGACGGGTGTCAGGAAAGTGTATATACAAGTATAGGCGACCACGCTGGGGATATGACACGGACGGGTGTCAAGAAAGTGTATAGGTATATGTAAGTGCAAAGAGGGTGTCTTTGGCTTTCTGCTGGTGACACGACACGGACGAGTGTCAGGATGTATCTGCAATACTGGTGATCTTGGTTTGTAAAGTGTATTCAGGCAACCTGCTGGGAAATGATGATACGGACGGGTATCAAAAAGGAGATATGCACTGGTGTTTGTGATATGGGGCAACTGCTTTTGCTGGGACTCTGATGGGGATGTATTCTGTATGCCGACAGATTGTCAATATTTACAAGTGTTCAAATCACAACATGACTTATGATTATGCTATGCATTTGATTTTTTTGCCGTAATGCTCCGTATTAGACGGAATGCTACGCTCTGGGGGTGAATATGATGCGAATGCTATGATTATGCAAAGAGGCACCGATCCGGGATTCGGATCCCGTTGCCGCGGAGATCTCTGGTCGATCTGCTTGAAGTGAACATCCCAGCTGGGGATGAGATCATTGATAGATCTGTAGTTGTATCTGCTTGGGGATATAGGTCATCGATTGACATATTTTCATAATACGGGACCCAGCTGGGGTTTGTAGAAGCCTTCCCTCTCTCTGTCGTGACTTCTTCGTGCGCTGCTCTTCTGAATAGAGGCCTGAAGCTCTGTGGGGAGATGATTCCTCGATTCTCGCATCCTGCTGAGGAATAAAGGCTACTCGGCTGGGGAATTGTGAGAGGCAACTCAGCTGGGGAGAGCAACTCAGATGGGGATAGAACATTTCAGATGCTGTATGTTGATTTGGCAACTTTGCTGGGGAAGTGGGCACCTCCCAGTGCCAGGTGAGTTGATAATGATTTGCCAGTTGCTGAGACGTAACTTGCATGCCCCAGGTCGCGTTCTGGATACCTGCAATCCTGCAAAGATAATGGAACGTACAAAAGGTCCCGAGGTATCCCTTTCTGGATTCCGTCATAGGAGTTAAGTACACTCGAGAGTAATCACATTCCCTGTAAGCATGCGTTTTTGTTTTTAGAGAAAGGCATCTGTACTTATGCAATTGTATTTTAGAGATATCAGACGACTCTTTGCAAAACATAAATGTAAAAGACGAAACATGACTGAAAATCTGATTTTATTAATTCATGTGCCCTGAATTGGCGAGATACAGTTAGAGGAACATATCTCCTGAAATGAGGAGATTGTTACAAATTGAGAAATAAAGTGCTGGCGGTGCTGGCGATGCTTTCAAGGAGCTTCCTCTTCTGCTATGACTCGTATGACAATGACGTTCTTCTCGTCTTGCTTTCTGGAGAGAGTTGATTCTGATTGCAGCTTGATCCCCTGGAGCTTACCAAGTTGTAGGTGATACGGACGAATTCAGAATGCAGTTGTTCGCTTGTTCCCTTATTTTGCATGGATCGCCCTTTCGGGTTTTCAATCCATCGGGATACCCATTTTTGCCTGAGCTGTCCAATGCGGCTTTTCAACTCAGCGGGTGTACATCTTTTCATTTATTTCCCTTATTTTTGCCCGAGTCTTTTATTCTGTTTTTGACTCGCCGGGATGCCCTATTTTTGCCTGGACTTACATTCTGTTTTTATGTCCAGCGGGTCATTTTATGCGAAGTATTTTTTAACTGCATCTGAATTCACAGGGGACGGGAAATCTTCACCATCCATGGTGCTGAGCATCAGCGCTCCACCAGAGAAAACTTTCCTTACAACGAATGGTCCTTCATAATTCGGAGTCCATTTGCCCCTGTGGTCTGTATGAGGAGGGAGGATTCTTTTCAACACAAGATCCCCTACTTGGTACTCTCGGTGCCTGACTTTCTGATCGAAGGCTCTCTTCATTCTTTTCTGATATAACTGCCCATGACAAATTGCAGCCAATCTTTTCTCTTCGATCAGACTCAGTTGTTCGTATCGGGCCCGAACCCATTCTGCTTCACTCAGTTTAACATCCATCAATACCCGTAGAGAGGGTAATTCAACTTCAACAGGTAGGACTGCTTCCATACCATATACAAGCTGATACGGTGTTGCCCCAGTGGATGTTCTGATTGATGTGCGGTACCCATGCAAGGCAAACGGTAGCATTTCATGCCAATCTTTGTAAGTGACTACCATCTTCTGCACAATCTTCTTGATATTCTTATTTGCCGCCTCAACAGCGCCGTTCATCTTTGGCCTGTAAGGAGAAGAATTGTGATGTTGGATCTTGAAGTCCCGGCACAGCTCTGCCATCATTTTGTTGTTCAAGTTGGAACCATTATCAGTAATGATTCGCTCGGGCACTCCATACCGACAGATGATATCTCTTTTCAGAAATCTGGCTACCACTTGCCTTGTGACATTTGCATATGAGGCTGCTTCAACCCACTTTGTAAAATAATCGATGGCGACCAGGATGAATCTGTGGCCGTTCGAAGCAGTTGGCTCAATTTTGCCAATCATGTCAATGCCCCACATAGCAAAGGGCCATGGTGAAGACATTATGTTCAGGGGATTGGGAGGCACATGCACCTTGTCTGCATAAATCTGGCATTTATGGCATTTTCTGGCGTAAGCACAACAGTCTGCATCCATTGTGATCCAGTAATAGCCTGATCTTAACAACTTCTTGGCCATTGCATGCCCTCCAGCATGGGTACCAAAAGAGCCTTCATGCACTTCATGCATCAGTAAATCTGCTTCCGTCTTGTCAACACATCTGAGGAGTACCATGTCAAAGTTCCTTTTGTATAAAGATCCATCAGTGTTCAGAAAGAAACTTCCAGCAAGCCTTCTTAAAGTCTTCTTATCATTGGAAGATGCCCCAGGTGGGTACGTTTGATCCTCCAAGAAGCACTTGATGTCATGGAACCAAGGCTTATCATCTTTAGCAATATCTGCTGCAAATACATATGCTGGTCTATCAAGTCTCGATACTGAAATCTGAGGTACAAAGTTAGCAGCTTGAACTTTGATCATGGATGAAATGGTAGCAAGAGCATCCGCAAACTGATTCTCGTCCCGAGGGATATACTCAAGCTTGACTGTTGTGAAGAAAGTCAATAACCTTCTTGTATAATCCCTGTAAGGTATCAGATGATCTTGGTGGGTGTACCATTTTCCGTTGGTCTGATTGACTACCAAAGCTGAATCTCCGAATACGGTCAATGTCTTGATCCTGAGGTCAATGGCCTCCTCAAGACCCATAATGCAAGCTTCGTATTCAGCTTCGTTGTTAGTGCAGTTGAAAGTGAGCTTTGCCGAGAAAGGCATGTGAACCCCTTTAGGTGTAATGAGTACTGCACCAACACCGCGGCCATTCATGTTGACAGCCCCATCAAACATCATAATCCATTCTTCTTCTGGGTCAGGCCCTTCAGTGTGAATAGGCTCTTCACGATCTTTTGCTTTAATGAACATGATGTCTTCATCGGGGAAGTCGAACCTCATAGGCTGGTAGTCATCAATGGGTTGCTCAGCAAGATATTCAGATAGTACACTGCCCTTGATGGCCTTCTGAGATGTGTACTGTATGTCGTATTCTGTGAGAATCATCTGCCATCTTGCAACCCGTCCGGTAAGAGCTGGCTTCTCGAAAATGTACTTAACTGGATCCATTTTTGAGATTAATAAGGTAGTGTGGGTCAACATATACTGTCTCAGTCGGCGAGCAGCCCACGCTAAAGCACAGCAAGTTTTCTCGAGCAGTGAATAACGCTGTTCACAGTCGGTAAACTTTTTGCTTAGGTAGTATATCGCATACTCTTTTCGACCAGACTCGTCATGCTGACCTAGTACACACCCCATCGATTCTTCTAATACTGTCAAGTACATAATCAGAGGTCTTCCTTCAACTGGAGGCATAAGGATTGGAGGTTCTTGCAAATACTCCTTGATCTTGTCAAAAGCTTTCTGGCAGTCTTCGTTCCACCTGACCGTTTGCTCCTTTCTTAACAGCTTGAATAAGGGTTCACAAGTTGCTGTAAGGTGAGATATGAACCGTGAAATGTAGTTCAATCGACCTAAGAAACCTCGAACTTCTTTCTCAGTTTTCGGTGCAGGCATTTCTTGAATAGCTTTGACTTTATCAGGGTCAACTTCAATCCCTTTCTCACTTACAATAAAGCCCAGCAGCTTACCGGATCGCACCCCGAATGTGCATTTGTTGGGGTTCAGCTTTAGTTGGTATTTCCTCAGACGCTTGAATAACTTGAGCAGATTCACCAGGTGATCTTCCTCTGTAAGGGACTTGGCGATCATGTCATCCACATAACATTCGATTTCCTTATGGATCATGTCATGAAACAATGTTACCATAGCCCGTTGATACGTTGCACCAGCATTCTTCAGTCCGAATGGCATCACTTTATAACAGAACGTGCCCCAAGGTGTGATGAATGTTGTCTTCTCCATGTCTTTAGGTGACATCTTGATCTGATTGTATCCCGAAAATCCATCCATGAAGGAGAATACCGAGAACTGAGCCGTGTTATCCACCAATACATCAATGTGAGGTAATGGGAAGTCATCTTTCGGGCTGGCTCTGTTCAGATCCCGGTAATCAACACACATTCTTACTTTTCCGTCCTTCTTAGGCACAGGTACTATGTTAGCAACCCACGGAGGATAGCTAGTCACAGCAAGGAACCCGGCGTCCCATTGCTTTTGTACCTCTTCCTTGATTTTCATAGCCATGTCTGGGCGAGTTCGGCGCAACTTCTGTTTGACTGGTGGGCATTCTTCCCTCAAAGGCAGCTTATGCACAACAATATCGGTATCCAACCCTGGCATATCTTGGTAGGACCAAGCAAACACATCAACATACTCTTGAAGCAGATCTATCAGCTGTCTCTTCACTGAGTCTTGCAGGCAGGCCCCGATTTTGACTTCTTTCACGTCTTCCTCTGTACCAAGATTAATCACTTCAATCTCCTCCTGATGAGGAGTAATAACTTTTTCCTCCTGTCTCAGCAACCTGGCTAGCTCTTCAGGAAGTTCATATTCTTCATCAACCCCTTCATCAGCTTGATTGATCGGATTGTCAAAGTCATACGATGTCATAGCTGTGCTGTTGTCGGTGCTGTCTGGAAGGCACTCTCTGCAAGGGTTAAGTCGGTTCATTTTAGTGATTGATTTTAATCTTGCTTTAGAAAAAGGTGAAATGAAGTTATCATTTTGAAAACACCGCCATTTATTTTTGTACAAAAAGAAAAAAAAGAAGAACAGTGAGCAGAAAAGAAAACGACTCGTTTGCAAAAGATTGTCTGATATTTCATTAACTTAATCTTGTTTGCACAAAAGTACAGATGGCCCTGATTACAAAATGAGTCTTGTCATCTTGGGCAAGATGCAAGACTTTGATGCATGCTATAAAAAAAATACAGGAAATAATAATTACTCTGCTCGAGTAACACTTATAATTCCCTGGGAAGACCAGTTCGAGACACTGCTCCCTGGGACCTTCGGACGAATCCAATTCTCCAGGTTGCGCTCCTCTTCCAGCTCGTCTTCCAGACAGTTGATAGCATCGGGGGTAAGCATTCCCCCACTGACAAAACCTGGCTCTGCAGCAGCCTTTGCTTGATGTTGAGTTGGTTTGTAACCCAACCCAAATTTGTCCTTCTTCTCCTCCACAGCTAAGACCTTGCCCCAGCCTTGGGCAGTTCCTTCTTCAACAACCTTCCGGGCTTGTTGATAAGACGACATTGGGGTACCAGATACAGCAGATGCTTCATTCACATTCAACGCTTCAAACCCCTGGCTCATTGTCTCATGGATCTCTCCATCCATTTCAATGTACTTGTAGGTTGCCAGGTGGCTGACAAAAATGTCCTCCTCTCCACAGATTGTGACAACTTGACCTTCCCACTCAAATTTTAACTTTTGGTGAAGGGTAGACGTTATAGCGCCAGCGGCGTGAATCCAGGGTCTACCCAACAAACAGCTGTAGGCGGGCTGAATGTCCATCACATAAAAGATAGTTTTAAAGGTCTGCGGGCCAATTGTCACGGGCAGCTCAATCTCTCCCAGAACCGATCTCTTTGAGCCATCAAAAGCTCTAACCACCAGGTTGCTGGGTCTCAATGCCAATCCATCATATTCTAACTTCACCAGAGCCTTCTTTGGTAAGACATTCAGGGAAGAACCTGTGTCCACCAGCACATGAGAAAGGACAGCTCCTTTGCATTCCATGGTTATGTGCAAGGCTTTGTTGTGATTGCGGCCATCCGCTGTCAGGTCAGAATTGGTAAACCCTAGCCCATTGCTAGCAGTAACGTTTCCAACCACGGTTTCCAATTGGTTGACAGTAATCTCCTCGGGCACGTAAGCTGCGTGCAGTACCTTCAGTAGTGCATTCCGATGGGCTTCGGAGCACATAAGCAGTGAGAGGATGGAGATTTTGGATGGCGTCTGGTGAAGCTGATCCACAATTTTGTAATCACTCTTTTTGATGATCCTCATAAACTCATCAACTTCCTGATCGAATGGAGTCTTCAGGGCTTCTTTGGCAGCTGGATCTTCCTGCACCGGGCTCTTTCCTTTTGCCTTGGCAGCAGCTTCTGCTTCGGCAGTAGGTCTTTGAACTTGTGAAGCAAAGAGACGTCCGCTTCGGGTGAAGCCTCCGCCTCCACCCACATTATCAATTTGTGGTGCAGGTGTTGATGTTTCAAGAGTGATTCTCTTTCCCTCGCAATACAAGTCAGAGCCATAGTGCCAAGGGATGGCCCTATCGCTTTTATATGGTACAGGTCCAGGCATCGTGACAGTGACTGGACTGATTGCTGCTGCTGAGGGGACTGTTATTGTCTGTGGATCATAAAAGATTGTAACTGGTGCTCTAGTGGGAGCAGCACCTTCTGAATGATAA